>OU015528.1:35632514-36917514 GCA_907165065.1 Caprimulgus europaeus | reverse complement strand
ATATAAACAAGAAAAAATGAGAAAGGGATCACAATGGAGTAAGGGCAGTATAGAATTTAGGCTTATGCTGAGAATTTAGGCTTATGCTGAAATATTGAATGCAGGGATAAAGATAAAATGGATAATGGGAGTGAAAACTAGACATTCTCAGTCAAGTTAACTACACAACTCAGAAGAAAAGCTCAAGATTATTAAATTGAGGGTTACAGGATACCCTCCAGCCCAAATTCTGAAAGAACAGGAATATGCTCTTCCAGGTAGCAAGATCCCTGTCTTGTCCTATAGACACAGGAGAAAGTAGAATAGCATAGAGCAGAGCAGAATAGGAGAAAGCACTCTGAGCAACAGATGGTCAGTAAGCCTGATTTCAACACACTTTTCAAAAATGCATATGTTTTTAGAAAAAGATTTCAGAGAAAGTATATTTAAAGGCACACAGGTCAAGGGAGGATGAGAAGGTTGATCACACTACATCATTTCAACAGCTTTCTCCAAGATTCTGAGGTTTGTAAGACATTGGGAATATGAGAGACCCCACATATCTGAAATTCAGAGAAGCATTTTTCATGTGGTACCATACAGGAAATCACTACTTAGTCTAGAGGAAATTAGGATTAATATCAGAAATATTAGGTCAGTAAGAAACCAACTAAAGGGAAAATGAAAGTACTTAGTGTTGAAAAGTTTCAGGTGAGAGCAAAGCTATTAAGAGAGTTCCTCCATGATCAGTCTTGGGAGAAGTCTTGTTATTTTCGTAATGACCTTTGGCTAAAGTATCAGTACTATACTGGTGAAATCATTTTTGGGGAGATAATAAATACTGAGGAGCATTAGGATACCAATGTTCAAAGAACCTGATGACCTTGAGAACACAAATAATACAAATTAAATAAAATATCTATCACACATATAGCACGGCCATTCCTCTGAGGACTAATAAAAACATTTCTTCCATAAGCCAGAAGTTCATCAGCTGAAAATGACTGAGGTGGAAAAGGATCAGTCATAGGATTTAGGTATCAGTTGTTAGTGTTATATGGACAATGCAACTCTAAGCTGCATCAAACAAGTTCTTTTCAGGAGAAAAAGAAATACTGATGCTATTGTACAAGATTTGGGGGAAATCTAATCACATCAGCATTTCTACTATGCCACAGAATCGTGTTCACTCATGTTAAAAAATGATAAACTTCAATTGGAAGAGGTGCAGAAAAGACATGCCAACATGATCAGAGAAATGGAAAATCTATCTGACAAAAAGAGACTAAAAGTACTTGAGCATATCTGATTCGGTGAAATGGAAGCTGAGAGGAAAATATGCCAGGGAACTGAACAGTACGGGAGAAAAAAAAAAAATATTCGGTCTAGGGGCCACAGCTGGCAAAAGGAAAAAATGAATATAGGATGGCCATGAATAAAATTAGGCTGTAAATTTTATTTTTTTTTTTTTTTAAAGTCTAAATATTAGAACAATGAGAATCTGGAACAACCTTGGAAGAGAAGAAATGGATGCAGCTCCCATTGCCTCCCTAGACTAGCAACTAGCTGTGCCATGCTTTACAATGCTTTTCACTCATAAGGTGAAATAGTATAAAGTGCTACTTGAAACAGTAAGGAGCTGGATTTGGTAACCAAAATGATCCCTACCCATCTTATGTTTCCAAAATTCCTTAAAACAGCATTTTTCAGAGCAGCTTTATCTACTTAAAGAATCATACACTGTTTTTCCATAGAATAAATGTGCTAATTAAAACAATCCATTTAACTTTTTCAGGAATTCAGTATTGCATGCCCTTAAGACATCTGTGATCTTTCCACTTCAACTACATTTTATATTGAACTGTTAAGTGACATTTTAAAATACTTCAATATCAACTCTGCCTTAAATAAAGCAAAATACAGAGGAAAAAGACCATTCAGCACCAGCCATGAAGAATTCCATTTCTCAAATCGCAAATCTATAACTTATCCTCTTCTCAATATATATACATTCCTACTTGTTTAAAGACATAATAATTTTGCAGGCACAATAATTTTTCCTTTTTTTTTTTCTTTTTACATAATACTCAGATATACTTGATGTAGTCTGAACGAATAGAGGGAAAAAAGAGCTTTCCTAACGCCACTGCATATCTGTGCCACTCTTTCATTAACAGCCACTTTCCAGAACAAGCTCACACATGTGATTTTATTCCTAAGGAGGTAAGAACTGACAAAAGTCAAGTATTTCTTTTTTGTAAAGAAAGAGTCTAATCCAACTAGATACATTATTTTAGACAGTTCAATTATCATAGACCCTTGTGAAAGGATATTTAAAGAGCAGTAACCTTTTCACTTGTCTGAAGAGAAATGACTGAGAAGCACAGAGGAATAAGTGCCAGTGAGACCTTGGCAGTCCTTTCTTCTATTGATAAGGTCAGGACTCTTTATTGAACCAAATGAAGAGCCAAGGACTGGCTGGGAAAGCCACTGTAGGTGATGCTTGATAAAGAATTCAAAGCTAAGTTAGTAATACAGCTGTTGACTGAACAGCATCCTGGCTAATCATCCCCAGCTCGGCATTTGGGCCATTACAGAAAGTACACTTCCCCATCCTGTATGTTTTGCATTGCCATGTTGATGGAGCATTTACCAGTTCCTGCTGCTCACAGCTCCAGGCAGCTCACTGAAAGGGCAGTAAAGAGCTCCTCAAATTAGTTTGCAAATTCATTTATTATCATTGGACACCATTCTTTTAAGTTAACTGCATGCTTTTCAGCAGAAGCCCATTCCTTAGATTCAATTGCCTATTGCAATGGTTACTACTTTTATTTATAAGTTAACTTTATTTTAAATAAAACCATAATAAATCACCTAAGTCAAAAATTAAATAGATGGTGAGAAAATATACCATTACCAGTAGTGATCACTAGAGCTTGTTTTGACACCAGTATAATGTAAATGAGGAAAGGTAACATTACTAGCAACAGAGAACCACTATTTGCACACAAATAAAAGGAAAGAATAAATAACCACACATAAATTAATTCAGAAAACAAATAGATGGTTGACTATACACAAACATACTGTCTGGTAATGTCCTGCAACCAACAGGTATTTAAACTTGTGCCTCTATTATTAGTATGACAGTTATTTTCCAATATTTCCTGACTGCAGTGAAGATACACAGGATTTATACATGTTAAGGAATAAAAGAAAACAGCTCAGTGCCTTCAGTTCAACCTGGTCTGACTAAAACATTGTTCACCCTCTTTTATAACAAAACTTGCAAAACCCATTTGGACTTGGCTTACAGACACAGCCATCCTAGAGAGCTTCATGTAGGTCTAGGATGTGTGTGCTGAGTTTAATGAAAGACATTCTGCTCCAGCGTGGTTTGAGGATACATATTAACACCTATGCTGTGGTCAGCACGCTACCTATGAAGGGAGGCCTGTAAATGGTTCTGTTTACACTCAATTGGCTTCATTTCTCCTAGCCAAGACATGGCCTGCTCTGTGCCCGCTGAAATAAGTGGTGTCATGGGATGTGTTGCTGCGCTTTTGCAACATCTAAGTGCAAAAACTACGACCATTCCCAATTCCTCTCCTGCCGTTGGTCTTTTCTGCACCAGTCTAGACAGAATCTGATAGATTATAGTTTTTGTGAACTCATTTGAGAGCTGAAAAGTAAAAAGTGTGTTTTAAAAATATGGAACCTTCCAGAATCCACTTTCTGTTCGTTCATTTTTTTAGTATTTGCTCCGAACTCTACCTTCAAGGTAAGTCACATCTCGTCACCAGCCATCTTGAATAGCTGGCTTGCAACAACAATATATGACTTTGATCCTAGATTTCTGGAAATGCAGAATGATTTAAAAAAAATCACTTTGATGACTGAACCCCAAATTTACATTTAAATGAGATATTATTTGAAAAAAGTAACTATTTTATGTTACTCTAAAACTATTAAAATGTTCCAGTTTAAAGCTTGCCTTCTTTTATGTAGCTCTTGAGTATTGACTTTGATCAATGCTCAGCTGTTCCATTTATTACAATGTGCCATTTCATCTGCAGAATTTGTACTTTTTCAGTATTGCAGTTTCATCAAGATCTCTTAAATAAGCTTAAATTAAAAGGCTTTGGATAACCATGATCTTAGGCACAATATACTACTCAGTGTAGTTTCCCTAGAAACCCTTAGACTGATATTGCTGAGCAAAATGACTGGAAAACTGCATTTACTTCTGTTATCACTTAAGTGACCTCTCTTATTTCTGGCACTTTCTAATCAGCTAATTGGTTTCATCCTTGATGGGCTCTGCAAAAGCAGTCTACATAGCATACCATACAAGGAGAGCAGCTGGTTGCATAATGTCATTGTACATTGCTTCACCTCCTCAACAAGATTTATCTCCCTGATCCAATCTGTCATATGATTTTGGGGAAAAAAACAAAACATAGTATTTTGTTAGTGTTGTTTATTAAGAAAGATGTGTAAATCAAATGTAGAACAATTTCCAGTGAGTGTGGAACCACTGCAAGTATGTGGAGTATCCACATTTTTCTTCAGATGGTGGGAAAATAATTTGTTTTTTTCCTGGACCTGTTAAATAGATGATGTTGTTATCTCAGGTGTCATGTCAGCAGAAAGCTAACGTGCAGTAGAGGCAGTACACAATACTAATTAAACACTCCAGAGGCAAATCTGGTATACATTGTCACTAATCCAAAGTTTATGGAAGGTTTTCTTATCAGTGAAGCCACCTTTACCAACTTCTCTTTCTCTACTGCCTTTATCCATATTAAGCTCAAAGGAACAAGAAAGCTCTCGGACATGACTTGCTGAATATTGGCATGATTAATACTTGCTCACTGACAGCTGTGAGAATTGAGGTGTTTTCTCATTGCAAAGAGCCTGGACTGTGTTTATACTGAGGTTTTTGCTTTTGAGGAAGGACTTACACACAGAAGGGAATGGCAGGAGAGAGGGGCTGCAAAACCATTCTCCACACCTGCTCTATTTTCTACTATAGCTATTGTGCCACAGAAGTAGTCTGTGCAGTCATGGTCAGGACTACAGCACAGAGGATTTTAAAATAATGCTAATTATGTATTGGCATTGGGTGCCAACAATTTATTCCACATTAAAAAAGGTGCTGTTTATTTGTCTACCAAGAGGCAGCTCCAGCTGAAACACAAATGGGGCCCCAGTGATTATGCATAATCACACAAGCGACAATAATTAAAACAGTTTTCAAAGAAAAAAATCTTCAACTAATTGCAGGTCTGTGGCCTGAGGGTCAAAGATTTCTAAACAAATCTAAACTGTCTTTTTAATGTAGCAATCACAGCAACTCCATGATAAAGGCAAGTACTGTTGCCATTTCCATGGGAGACTGACAGAAAAAGGAGATGGCATGAGGTGAACAGATAATGTACACTAGCAATTCCTAGTACCTATAAGCAAGAGTGCTTTTGTTCACACACCTCTGTTCAACTAGGATGTATCTTCTGCTATTTCTCTTGCCAAAAGGCATACCAATTGCCTGAGTGGATTAATCGGGACATGCTTTATGATAAAAACAGCTGTTTAATTGACCTCGTCCTCTGCTATTCCCAGTAAATGCAAATTTGTTGTCATTCGCTACCAACTGCACGCATCTACTACCATGGCTCCCCTGAAATTTAGCTGGAACCCCTAAGCACCTAAAAGAAAGCTTGGAAACAACCCACAAGATGAAGGTTAGCTCTCTAGTAAGTAATTTGATGTGCTTCGTTTACACCAGAACTCACAAGAAACCTCCAACATGAACTACTGGTGCTCATCTCAAAGGGTATTTTCACATAACGGAAAGAATTAAACATTTTTAAAGAACACTTACATTAATTATAGCAATTCACAGCATCGGGCTCTAAAACAGTCTCAACCATGCACTTGCAGATTTTTATTTGATTCCTGCCCCAAGAAGCCTGACTTTCCATGATATAAGCAAGACTAATTTTCCATGGCTCTGAAAAGCCAAATCTCTTTAGGGAGACAATGTTTCTTCCAATTGCATCTCCTCTTCCTCTTGCTATGTCACATGCACACTTCAGAAGCACAAGATACCTTCCTGTTTTGTGCTGAACACTGTTTTTTGCTCAATTTCTAATCAACCATTTGTTAGGGGAAGTGCAAAAGCACACAAAGAGAACAGCTGTTCCTTTGCTGTTGCAAACGTGCAGCTAGCTCCCTGTACAAATACTGTTTGAGCAGGACCTCCCCGCACCTCAAACTAAATGCTTCTCCTCTGTGCTAAGTCTCACCCTATAGCACGATTAACTGAAGTTCTATCAGCATTTTGTTTAATATTAATGTTAACCTCATGAAAACCCAAAGCATTTTCCATAGATGCAACTTTAATAAGAGTATAATGTAAAGACACAGAAACTTTTTTTTTTTTTAAACATAGCCTACAGCAGAGGTTACTTTACTCTTTGGTGACTCTCATGCTACTATAAGCACCAAAACATTTGGTAACAGAATGTAATTAACAAAATTACATGTAATACCCAAGGTAGATAAATCCACTAAGGCAAGCAAAACCAGAGTGCTTTCTAAACCACAAGTCAAAGGTACAGGGCACATTAAGTAATGGACACAAAACCAGGATAATTGAAAATGGATCACCTAGGCGGATACTCCTTCATCTCATTGCACCTTGTAACACTTCAGTTTAAATAAGCACTATCTATTCAATCCGATTTCCTCAGTACTCTAAATTTTTTGTTTGTTTGTTGGTTTTGGTTTTTTTTTAAAAAAAAGAGAAGGGGAGATTCAGGTTTAGATAAAAGTGCTCAAGCATACCTGCATGTAAATATAGGTTCTAAATGGAAATTGCTGGTGCGCTGCTTCTTTAAAGTAGCACCAGTTGAGCGTGCTAAAATACAAGACCCTGAGTACAGTCAGTGTCTTCAAGGGAAGTTTCAATACTTTAAGAGTGTTCCCAGGGTTTTTCAAATAAAATAGCTTATTCCTTCCCAAGAAGGAAACCTGCCTCTTTGTGCTTAGCTTCAGTGAAGACCCCTTGTCTCTGCAGAGCTCTGTGAGAGACCAAGATGTATGGCAATATGGATTAATTTGAGGTATCTTTATCTAAATCTCTGTACTCAAAGAAATGAAACATTCATACATTCATTCAACAAGACATGTGAACTTCCATTTTAAAAAACTAATGTGGAAGATGAGAACAGTGTTCATGTGAATAGCATTTTTTTACTGTAGAGATACTATTTATCTAGATACCTTCTGATTTTTTTGGCTTAATACTTCAACTGTGCTTAAAATTAATACTTCTGCTTTCATTTATAAATAAGCTTTTTACAGTGAAGTATCTCTAGAATAAGAGACAGGTAACCATGTTGCCACTGCAAAAACTGCCCAAGAAATTATCTAATAGGGGCTTTAGTTTGCATTAATGTGTGAAACAATGATTAAAACAGAAATTAGACAGGTTTTAATGAGAACGTAAGTATTTCCACTGTATTTTCTACAGATTTTAACCTAGTCATCAAGCAAAATTATTTAATCAGCATGTGGCCTTTTCCTAATCTAGTTTCTTTAATAGCAGTAGATCATCAGTTTTATGTATTAAATATATGTAAGTAGAAAGCAAGATATTGAATAGTGAAATCTCTGAAATGTCAAGTTAAATCACAATAAAAATTTGCTCTAAGACTTGAATCCACATGCATTTTGAATTTAATGAAGTAAAATTGCATTATTAACTGCATAATTGCTACTATTGATAATTGCAGTGAATTATAAATTCAAGTAATCCCTTTCACTGATACAAGACAGACTTGAGATAGTTAAAAGGAGCATTTTGTGCCAAGAAAAAAAAAAAATCAGTCACCTATACAAGTCTGTCTCCCCAGATTTCACAAAAGAGAAAGCAGTTATGCTAATTGCTAGCATTTAGCGTTACATTATGTATAGCAAACCTGTACTTAAATATCTATTTCTAGAGTAATTACATGTGAGAAGGCTGTAATTGCACATGCCTAGCACAGCGTGGTTGATGTCCCCGCTGACAGATTCCTCCGGCACCCTTAGGCAGTGCCAGGACAGCGGCGCTCGGCCAAGTGCCAACGCAAGAAGCCTGCAGCCCACCTAGCTCCTCGCACTGGCAGGGCCCTGCCCTGGTGGGAACTCATCACACCAGTGCTCTGAGAGGCTCTGAGCGACACAACCAAAACCCACCCCAGTCCAAAAATGCCTCCTCGGCAGGGAAAGCCATCCTGCCTTCCCCAGGAGGCCTCTGATGAAGGAGCGTGGGCAGCTGGAGCAGCAGCCAGGGCACGCTCTCCTTCTGCCTCCCCACTGGCGGGAAGGGACACCTACCAGATGTTCGCAGCTCTGCTCCTTCCTCTCCACCCTTCTCTTCTCAGCAAAAGGCCACAGGCCTTCATCTTTAGGCAGGAAATACAATTTTTATCTATGTACTAGAAAGTCTTGAGTGGCTCTGCATGAGGCTAAAATCACAATTTTTTTCCATTTACACTAGCTGATATAATGGAGAGAATCAGCCCCTTAAAGCAAATGATATTATGCCACCTTCAGTGCAAGAGACCTACAGAAAATCTAAAATACATTCTGTTTGAGTGAGAATATAAATAAAATTATGCAGAGTATACATTTATGAGACAAAGTAATTTTTTGTGGTAATTTCTGAGTGGGAATGTTGCCTAGGCAATAGCCTGTAGGGTAAGGACATAGAACTAAAAAGCACCCCTGGAAAACACAAAAAAAAGTATGATAAATGACAGAGCTGCATGAAGTTTACTGAGTTTTTGGCATTGTTCCTGTCAAGCTATAGTCTGGTCTGTCTATCATTCTTGCCCTGATACCAATTTTGCAGAGACTGAAAAAACAGTAGCACATTCTCTATGTCTCAGACCATGCAGATGTATAAATCTCACCCACATTTCTCTACAAACCACAGTTCTTTGCCATGCAAGACTCATGCTTGCTTTGTGGAGTTTATTAACGAAACATGCAACAATAACCAAACATGAGCTGAAATACTCTCCTCAGCCCTCCTATATAACTCCTGTCCTAAAATCTGGTTAGCTTGAATCTGTCTCTGTGAAGAAACTCACACCCATTTGCTGTATAACCCAGCAGGCAAACAACCCAACTGACACAGCACAACCCAGGAGCATTTGCACGCACTGACAGGATGAAATGTTTTAGACAAATGTTACTCCCTTGTTAGAGAAACTGTGCATTGGGTCAAGTGATTCGCCTTTTTGGCAAGTTGCAAGAGTTACTCTGCTTCAACATCTACCTCTGTTACTCCTCTGAAGTAATCACTCAAGTTTAATGAAATATTTAAACTGTTTAAAACATTTAGGCCATGCCATTATTATTTAATATTAGAAATGGTGGTTAAGAGCAGCAGCATTAAATCTGAGGAACATTATATACTAGGTCAAGCTCAGTAATGGACAAAATTGTATACACTGACCACACCTAATTTTAGTTACAAGTCTTAACAGACACACATACATATGATGAATTAAAATACTTATCTTTGCATTGTATTTCAACAAGTATATTCTATAGTAATACTAAATTCTTAACAGTCCAGGTACGCATGCTGAAAAGGCTGGCTTTTGTTGCATCTGCTATTTATTGGAAGAGTATTATATAATTTGAAAAATCAAAATAAGATATTATTCATTTAATGAATGCTATTAAAAAAGAAATAAAATACTGCTTGGATATTTTATATACAGGACTGAAGGATGCTAAAGAGCAGGAAACGACAAATGAACAATGTCAACATCTGCACTTCAGGCTCCCTTTACAGTCAGAAAGGAATAAACAAATTCAGAGGATGGTTCTTTTGGCTTAGTTCAGTTATCGTCTTTAGGTTAAGAATAACTAAGTTTAGAATTGAATGTTTCTATTCTCTGACTGCAAAACAGATGCTAGATCACAATCTGATAGTTGTAATTGTAGATATCCAAAAAGTAAGTTGCATTCCAGCCACTTATTTCCAGATGATAGCAAAAACCCCATCCCAAGACATAACACCCCCTCTGACCCCAAGAAATTAAAAAAAAATATATATATTATTGATAAGAAGCACTTACTTAGTTTAAAGAGCAAGAATTATATGCTGAAAGTCACTTATGTGACTTCCTAATGGTCAGCTAATTGCTGTCTAAGACTAAACAGACGCCGTAAGAAGGCTATAAAATGTCCACCCCTCTGAATCTTGCTAAAAGAGTGGACAGCTCTTGGAATTCTGTTTAAAAGATAGGGGACAGACAGGAAAATGTCTTAATAATCCCTCCATCTTAAGACTGGTCCATGGCTGCTGGGTTCAGTGTCCCATCTTACACACCTGTCTATCCCGTTACTTTCCAAAGCCCACCAGAAATCACTGTTACTCAATCTTTTTTTTTTTAATTTTTACACTGTTCAGTGTCAGAAACAGAGACAGCATACCTAATTTCATTACGGTGTTGCAAATTAGCCTCCTTTAACCCACCAACAGTCATTTGGCACAGTGGCTTAGTTTTCCATTAACTTTCCCTAATCATATTCCAAGTCCCAGTAATGATTTAATACCTTGTGTTCATTGCCAGTTTTGCTGCTGACAGCATTTTACCTGCCTTTTTTCCTCTCTCCCAACCCCATCATCAACACAGCCCAGGCACAGTGCAGTTAGGAGAGCACTTAACCCACCGTTAATATTCAGTCCATGTCTCTCAGTCTCAAGGAAGACATCAAGTTTCCTTGTGCCAGTGAGCTTGTGCTCAATTAGCTCCAAGAGCACTAAAAGTCCTTGCTTATGGCCATGGGAGGCACTATTTTGTCTTTATTTCCTCTGTCCTAATAAATTTACATAAACCAAATGCATTCACTATTTATTTCCTCTACCAACAAAATGTCATATCTAACTGAAAAAAATCAAAGTAAAAAAGTACTGCAAGTTCCAAAACTTATTTCACCTGAGAAATTTGTAGAAAGCAGTGTTTTCCCATTAAAAAAAAATATATAAAATCTTTCCTGTCTGCTCATTAGTGTATTTCAAGGAAATTTTGCTTTCCATCTTTGTTCAATCTAGATTAAATTAACTGACTGTTCTCTCTCACTGTAGGAGTGTCCTGGTCCTCAACAGTACCCCAATCATCCTTCCTAACTCTCCTTGTTTTCTCCCCTCTTTTCTCCAGCCATCTTTTCACCACACAGAGATAGTTCTTGCTGCTTCACTTTTACTCCCTTCTTTCTCTAGCGCTCAATGTTTGACACCATCTTTACACATATTTCTTGCACTACTACCACCATGAGTGACTGAAGCTCTTAGTGAAAAAATACAGTAAAAAACACATTTGAATTATTCTGGATCTAATAAATTTTTTTTGGAAATTTGCTTAATCACAACAGTGTAATGACACCCTATAGATTACAAACTACGTATGCTTTTTATGATTTAGACTGAACACCTAGACCACACAAGTATGATTTCTTATTGAACTACCAAACTATGCCAGTGTTACACATTGCAAGGGAGAGACACTGCTAAGATAATATTTTTTTGTACTGTCCACTTCTACAACTCAATTTGGCTCCTCAAACTCTACAAGTTCTAAAGTAGCATAAGTGCCTTTGCAACAGAAGCAGAAAATGCATGTATTGGTATCTCAGATTTCCTTTTAACATTTGTATTAATTGAATTTTGTAGCTGCAGTGTGTCTTGCCTATGCCCTTCTATTCAGAGTTTTTATACAGTGTGTATCACTATAGGAAAGAAGTAATGTTCATTTTCCCCCTGTCCCTTTAACATTAGCTGTGGCTGGTTTTCTATACATCCCTGATGGTGGTAGAAGGAACACTTAATGGTCCTTCTCCAGGCATTTGTGCCATTACATCCAAAATAGGATCAGTGTGCAATCAACTGACAGCAGAAAGGTTCCTGTATCAGGTCAGAATTAGTCTCAGATGAGACCGAGTGATTTAAAATAAACTGTAACAACTACTTTGGACCCATTTTAAGCAAACACCAGTAGTTATTGTCCTAATTTAAAGAAATTAAGTATTACTTGCCACTTCATCAATACACTAAAACAAGCACAAAGAGTAATTCCAGTAGAAGCTTTCTGCATGTTTCTGCTGAATGGAAACTGCAAATGTGTTAGAGTAATTCTGAACAGCACATATTTCATTAAATCTTGTTAGGTCAAATCTGAACAGGAAGCAAGGTGAAGTCTAAAAGACTTTGCACTAATATTTGAGTTCTTCTTATAAATAGGTATTTCATTCTTTCATTTAAGTTCTTAGTGGAGTATCTGCAAGAAAGCATAAAGAATACTATTTCTTAAAAAAAAAATCAGAGTAAAACATGTTCTTGTTTTTGTACACATGCACTGCAGGGAAACCAGAGAGAACGGGAATACTTCATTGTTGTTACTGACAGGTACAGAATACCGATGCCTCCTCCTGCCCATGCTCCAATACATAGCATGGATACAACAAATCTCAGACCTCTTCTCAGAAAGGTGAAGATCAACAGTACACCCAGGATGGAGCCAGACATCAACCCAGCTCATGTTAGCTATTTAAGATGCATGGGAATGAGGAAGCAGATGGATTTATGCACACATAGAGAGTACAGTGTACCTGTACTAAAAAAATTGAAGTCTATCCCAAGTAGATTAGACTGCTGTGTGAAAAAAAAAAATACAACCTGAAAAAAAATCCACATTTTTTTTTAATTTTACTCCTAAAACCAGGCAGGATTTATATTTAATACTACTTAGTACACAAAACTGACTGAGCATTCAAGATATAGCTATCCCTGACACAGTCATTCATATTTCCCCTTCTGAAGTATCTAATTCCAAGACTTGGAGCAATTTTGCATCATTACATATTTGCCTCACTACTCAAAAGACTGGAAAAGTCATATATTGTTTTGCACAGTTCTCAGTTGGGCAAAATTTGTTTTCTCAGTCCCTTCAAAATGGTGATGCAAGTTATCTTTACTGAACACTGTGAAAAAGCAGTGGGAATCGGCCAGTCAGGTTCTTGTTTACTGGTAGCACCTTTTTTGTTGACTCCAAGGCTGGAACATAGGGAACTAAGGTCACAGTCTCACACCATCTGATAAATTGCAGGGATTTTTTGGCATATGATGTTGTTTTATTTTTATAGCAATACTCATAAGGACTGTAATGTTTACAAGCAAGTCATTGGCTTCCAAAGCAGAAAGGAGGGTTGCTCCATAGGGGAGTTTTCCCTGGAGGACAGAAAGAAAAACATGAGACAGAGCTTTGGCAGCAGCATATGTGAGACAAGGGACCTTCAACAGACAGCTGATACAAAGAAGCTAGGTGCAGCCTCACAGATGGTTTTTGCAGTGTACACTTCTATAATCGTTGTCAAGGAAAGATAATAGAAGCTTGTGCTATTAAAAAAATATTGACTTAGGCATACACAAAAGTTATAGTGAAGTCATACTTCAGAAATTTATATGCAAGCACATGGAGACTGGGAAGTGGAGAGATTCATACAACTGACATTTCTAGAGAAATGAACCACTAAAGAAGCAATTAAAAGCCTCAGTTTGAAAGAATATTATCAAACAAATATATAGTTATGGAAGTAATTAAAAGCATTTGATTGCTTCATAATGGGTAGAGCTAGTCAAGCTTGTTCCTAATCAAAGCGTGTTCTGCTCATTTTAAATGTTTACTATAAAAAATACTGAAATTAGCAAGAACATAGTGCACTGCAATGTAGTAGCTACAACCTCAGTAAAATCTGCCCAGGTACACTATATAGCATGCAAGGAACCGACACAGCTATCTGTTGCATGAGAAGCATGAAAAAGCATCTGCTTATCAACAACACAGCTACTTATGTCCCAGGGAGGCTGCTTAAGTAGGTCAGGTATGTGGAGGAATGTGTAAACCCACAGTTGTGCACTACTTGTACATCTACCTATGGCAGCTGGCATTCCTGCCCATAGGAAATGACAGTACAACAAAGCGTGACCATCAGCGTACAGTGAGGAAACATCTCTGTGTCTCCTTCCCTAACTACCTAGGGATCATTTCAGTCCTCAAAGGAATATTGTTATTAATGTGAAGGAAAGCAAACCTGAGCCTTTTTGCTCCCTCCCTCTTACTAGTGCTACAGGCAAAATAAATGGTGAGGACAGTGAGCAATAGGAGGAATGATATAGATGATGCATAATAGAGAGCAATGCACCACTCTGATCATAATTTATATGAGTACAGGCTTAACCTACCAATCTTTGTTTGTCCATTGTAATACCAGTGTCATGTCACTGACTCTGTAAATGTAAATACAGAAGAAAAAAACAAACTGGCATATTTTTGAGGTAACTCCTTTGCTGTACTAATCCTAAAAGGCAGGAACATGCGCATTAGCTCATATGTAACAGTCACTCCAGGGGCACTTATCAGTCAATCTCAAAGTGTTTTACTAGGGAGAGCAGCAGCACTTCCTCAACAACACAGGTGGAGATGGTGAATAATCTGCCCAGGGTCAGCATAGGGCAGTGGTAGAACTGGGACTATAACACAAGTCTCCTGAGTACCAGTTTGGTGCACTAACAGATCATGAAACTAGATCAAAACAAGCACCAAGCTTTTTAACGTTAACATCTGAAAGTTATATACACATTGAATACACGTGATGAATCATGTTACAATACCTAAAGAATGTAACAGAAAAACAATCAGTTATTATTGACTGAATACTGTTGTTATAATCTGGATTTTAAACACTTAAATATGGATTCTTATTTAAAACACCATCCACAGAAGAGTCTCTAGGAAGAATAATTCTAGTTTATTGAGATTTCTGGATATGAAAGTTCTCAGATCAGCTAAGACCTCTTACTTCCATTTAAATTAAATTACTAGACTGACATCATCTTTCAAAAAAAACCAAACCAAAACAAAAATGAACCCTAACCAAATCAAAACAACTCAGCTGAAGATCCTTGGGGGCTACTTGAATTCATATTCACTTTTTCAGCAAATATATACATGTTATTACTTGACAGACTTTGGAAAATAAAACAAGGCTGGGTCAATCTCTTTTCAGCTACAATAGTAGGAATTGGAAGAAAATGCTACTGTTGTGATGCTCAATGTTTACGCACACAAGTAGTTTGCTGACATGAAGCAACATATCAATATTCTTGTGAAACTTACAATCCATTCCCTCTTTTCATAGTCCTCCTTACAATACAATCAAAGCTTAGTATAGAAAGTGGGAAACAGTCTACTAAAACAAACAGATTAAATCTTAGGTCAGATTAAATGTTACACATAAATACCATACTGTCACTCATGTTCTGTGAAACTCAAATTATATTTAAAGCTTTTTACATAGATTAATAAAAATACAGTCACATTTACTAAATTAAATAACCATAGTTACTTGAATAAAATTCTTATCTGACACGCAGATTAAGTGCAACATTTAATATGGCCTTTTTTTGACTTACTGGTAGCTGCACATCCCTCCCTGTATGGGGATTGTGATGGAATTTAAGAGCACATCACCTATAGGCAAATCGCCATGTTTCATTCATAGGAGAAGTCACAAGTAGGCACTTCTTCCACTCTGCATTTTTAAGCAGCAAGTTCTGGACCTTGCTTAGCGAGCAACATTACTGCTAATATAAGGAATAACATATTTCACTTGCTCCTTTCTTTGCCTTTATCCCAGTGCCATGATATCCTGCAAATGGAGATGTAGGGTGTCAGTCATTCTAAATCCAGTGTCATCCCAAAGCAGTTAATTATCACCATGCCTTCTGTCAATAAGAAGCTATATACATTTATTACTGCATTAAGTAAACTTACGAAGTGGGCTGAAGCAGTTCTTGGCCAGTACTGTATCTGTTCCAAGTTAAGCACTGGGAACACAGGGGAAACAAAAAGCAAAGATGATGAACCGAAACGTCTCATATTGCTTGCAATGACTGGAATCCTATCTGGAATCCTGCCCTCAGTCTCAAAGAAGAGATATGGAAGACTATTATCTCTCATTGAGTTGATGAACTGTTAACTGTTTAATCAATACAGAAAGTAACGCTGTGTCTAACAAACAGACATTTATGTCTCCAAAGAAAAAGAAGTATCTCTATTGCAGTTAAGAAATATGCTGATTAAAGAAAAAGACAAGTTTTGGGAGAAAATATCAATCTGCATTGATCTCCTGAAGGATTTCAAGAAGGAAATTAATCAGGAAGATTAATGCAATCAGGGGTTACAGAAATACAGAATTCCTGATGAGCTAAGAAACCTCAGAAGTACACAGCAATTTTGCTGGATGAAGGGGGAAGGGGGGGAAGGAGAGGGGAAGGAGAGGGAGCTTTCCAATTTCACTTTAGTAACAAAGAGACCTCACATCACCTATCTTTCATTTCTTCTTTCATATCTTCTATAAATATTTTATAGATATAAGCATTTCATACCAAGGCATCCAGCGCCTATTCTACATGTAGCCAAAGGATAAAGGAGCATGCCCACACATATACTGTCAAGGATATGTGGAGAATTGGTATCAAACTGGTCCAGAAGAACTGTTGGTACAGTAACAGTGATAACTGCAATGCTCCCTGGCATGCAATATGCCAAACCTGTAAAGGTCCCAATGGAGTTTTCCACACACTTTCTAACTTCCACATGTCCTGCCAGGTCCCACCAAAAACCTTTTAGGGTTTTGCAAATGCTGGATATTACAGTAAAGGGATGGAGCTTGAAGAGACTCACAGCGTACACAGGATCAGCAGTAGGAACACAGACCAAGACTGTGAACTGTGACCCCAGGATGGAAGTCAGTTGTCAAAGTCTTCCACATTATTCCTGTGGTTGCGTAAGAAGTTATTCAGCAGCTGCATTGTTAGGAGATAAAATAGCAAATTGAATAATAGCATACTATGTGCAAAAAAATTAAATGCTATGACATCAGAACATAAAATGTAACTGTCGTGTGTACTTCCTTCCTATCTGTAAGCTATTCAATGTTGCATGTATCAACAAAAAAAAGGCAACTGGATCATGTTAATGCATCCCATTCAACAAGCACAAACTATCCTCTGGACCTTAAATATAGTAAATTGCCAAGTTAAAAAGAATAAATGCAGTTGCATCAACTAAGCATCACAGAATACAATTTACTACAATTTGTCTTTGTATGGTAGAAAACGTATGTAGCATTATAGCAAGTACTGGTTTCTACTGTATTTCACAAGCGTGAAAGAGAGATGACTAAAAGGATTTGTCAAGAGCACAGAAATAATTATTTTACATCAATAGCCTCCCCAAAAGTTCAGGCATTAGAAATGTTAGTTTCACCTGGGCTTTGAAAAATTAAAATAATTGGACTTCTTGAAACTGCTAGGCTTTGGAGTGACATACTGTTTATGTTATAATGTGTTCAGTTTGAATTTCAGATAGACTCAACAGCCTCCTACATAACATAACTGTCCTGGAATAAAAGCACTTTTTTCTTTCTTTCAGGCATAAAATGTAGGAGCGCTAGAAGCACGCAACATGTCTCTAGTGCGGCATTTGGGCTCTATTAGTCAAAGTGTTGTATTCCTTAAGTATACATTAGAGGATAGATGTGCACATAAAATACCATATGTCAGTTTTAAAGCTATAATTTACATAGTTATTTAAACTTATGCAAATGAGGACATTAAAGTTGAGACACACACCAATAAAAAGAAATCATAAGTTAAAGCTGCCACATCGTCCCTAACTTCCTGCAAGTGACTAGGTATAGCAGAACATATGGCATGTTCGCTCTCCCACTGTTCCCACAGTTCCAGAGAAAAGGCCATATGTGCTTTATTACCTAGACACAACAGGGCGAGTTATGAACAGACGATAGCCTTACCTCCCCGTTTAACTCTCAAAAAGCTCAAGCCAACTATCTGGAAGCAATCCTTAAGTCATGGTCCTTTTTGTCCTATTTCTCCTCCTGGTTCTTATCATGGGGCAGCATGGCCTAGAAGGAGGAGCTCAAGTCCATTCCCCGTCCACAGCTTGGAGAACTCAAGATTTCCAAGCAAGATTCATAGTATTTTCTACCCTGCAAAATACTTATGAAATAGCTTCGTGTAAATCACTTAGATCTCTTCCCTACACATTGTGAGGCCTTTGCCTGTTCCAGTTGGAAACCAAGGGGTCACAGAAAGTTTCTCTCCTTAAGCCTGGACTCAATCTCCTACAGTCTTCCAAAATACTGTATAAAAATTTTGAACAAGAATCACATGTGAAAACCTTGGCAGAGTTTTAAAATCATATAGACAATGCCGACAACCAGAGATGAGATTAGCAGTACAGAGAAAGAAAAATATGATAAGAGAGTTTGCTTTGCAGAAGTGGCAGAAGTTCAATTTTGCCCCCTTTTTTCAAAAAAAAAAAACAAAAAACAAAAAACCCACAAAATATATTTTAAATAGAAATGTATTACATTAACCTTCACAGTTCATGGTAAAAAATAGGGTTTTTTTTCTTCAAAGTTCTTACCATTCCAGGTTTTATTTTACTATCTCAGAAAAGGACATGCAAATTTAGCATTTATAAAATGGCCTCCCCATACATTGACAGTGTAGACATCATTTAAGAACTTTAGAAGGCTTTTTTAAAAAAAATGTTTTTAAGGTAAACTATTCATGTAGGTCTCTAAATCAAAGGGGATAGACAATGAATTATCCAAACAAGGAGATCAGCCAAAAAAACTAGGGATCTAATAAAGACAAGTATCATACCATTAGGATTCACCTGTTTATTCCACACTTGCAAACGGTAAAAAAAGAAAAAAGTTCATTGCTTCTTCTAAATGCGAGAACACAGTAGAAGATTAGAAATACAGATCTCGCCCATGCACTTTACCATGTTGTTCCCCAAAATTTAGCATCATTTTACTAAATAGCTTTAGTGAATCCATCTATAAGTACAGCAGAGCTGCTATTTTCCAAAAAACACTCAAGTTTCCTGAAACTGTCTACTTATTCCTCTCAACATTAAACTGTCAAAACCTCAAAGCTTTACAAGACATCTTAATTCAGACCTATAAATTTTCCTTGAACATATCTGAAAATGAATAGGCTGACAACTGCTATTTGTTACTGTCACTGCCTGCTAGGAAGTTAAGAGTTACAAGACAATGAAAATACATCAGCTAGAAGAAGGATATTTAAATTAAAAAGTCAATATAGCTTTTATTGAGCTAACTCTACCTAGCTACTTCCTCCAGAAATCACCCATGGAAGAGCACCCACATCCTTTCATGAACCTTTCCCTTTCCTACACGCTGATGTTAGACTCCACAAAAAGGCTCACCTACCTCAGGGGAGGAAGGGGGGGAAGCACTCCGAGCCTACGTAGGACATCTGCATTGTATGACGTATCTGCTAGTGACACACGCCAGAAGCCACAGCTTACAGCTGCTCACGCTGCAAAATGCTCTTCTGGGCTTAGAAAATCTCTGCCGTTCAGCTGGGAATGCACAAAACTGCAGCTCTGCTGCAGTGAGGGGAGGCAGGTCTGGATTAACAGAATCTCTCAGTGACAGATTGAGATTTGTGTCCCAGTATTTTTTATTACACCATGTAAAAGTCAACAGGACACGTGCACAAGTGAATGTGGCATAAAAAAAAAACCCTCAGCTATTTACCCTGCATGTTTGAAAATGCGGTTACTGATGGCTCTCCAGAAAGTCTAGCGTTGGTGTAAATTATGTCAGGGTCACTGACAAACTGTGCAAGTTAATCAGACCTCAGACTACCATTATTTCAGCTGAACAATGCTTCAGTGAAACGGGTTTCTTTTATCGGCTTTTGTGAAGGATTGTCACAAAGAGGAGACAAAAACTTTCTGGCCACATGCACAAGAGGGACTAGCAAGTATTTCTTATCCCTCCTGCTTGCTATAGGTTTGAAAAAGAATCCTCTCAGTTTTAAAAAAATAAGAAAGGATGTAATTTTATTAAAAACTCCAACAGACACTGCCTTGGGAGTATTCCCACAAAACTGCTAGCTTGGAAAAAAAACAAAACAAAAAAACAATAAACAAAGAGATCAAGTTCAATGTACATAACAGAACAGTGCTACAGGTTAATATCCAAAGATTTCATATGACTGCACTAAGGAAACCAACAGGAGTTGCAGATGCCACTGTGAGCTCTTATCTCTACTTTAAAAAGGGCTTATAAATGCAGTAACTCAGACTAATGATTAGTCAGTGTAACTCACTCTGAGCTGCAAGAGAAACGACATGAAGTAATTTTGCTAGTGTTCCTTCCAACAAAACGGCATCCTTCCGGTGTGTACAGCCTATTAATCATATTTGATGTCAGCCTAAAAATGTCTCAGCTAATAAGTGATGTTATATTAATGTTGCATTCTCAGGGTCAAATGTAGTACGCTCAGGTTAAAAATCCCTTTATCAAAGGACATAAAAGCACTATATTCCATTAGATACATTGAGAAAATCAGATATTGGCAAACACTATCATTTCCAAAATCAAAACTTTGTGGCAAATATCAGCCATAAGCAAAAAAGACGTAGGGGAAAAAAACAAACAGATTTTCTTGGTAAATATTTCTGAATTACTTATTTCTGTGAGGTCACACAAGTGCAGAAAGGTCATGAGCCATTCTTTGGGCTTTCCAAAACACCCTCTGGAGCCTGGAGATATGGTGGACCACTGTACCAGATAGAGACAGACAGCAGTGTTGTCATGGGCAAATTTACTGAGGTTCTTACACTATCTTGTCTCCTTGCCTGGAGTCACCATCCTCTCTTGGCAACAGCATGCAGTATTTGGATAAGGTGCTCTGACTGCTGGCACCAGCCTTTCAAACAACAGTGTGGGATGGTGGGAAGAGTTATCACAGAGAGGGATCCAGATGGGGCACTGGGGCCAATTAGTGAGAAAGTAAGAACAGAGCAGCCACAGAACTGAAACAGAAAATTGCACACCAGGAGGAAGGCTGTACTGGAATGGTCATCCTTCAGTGACCCTTCTGCTGGTGCTGCTGAGCCCTTTCCCCTTCCCTATTGTCAAAGTTAGTCACTCAGATAAAAGAATCGTGATGTGTTGAGGAAAAGAAAATTTTCCTCTCCCTCAAGCGGGGAAACATCTTAGCTGAGCCATACTTAAATGTCAACACAAATGCATTCTGATGTACAGAAAAGAGTATTATTATTAGAAATCACAGCTGCTATTGCATTTCATAGTCAGGTGGATTATGTTGTCTAGAAACAGTTTTAGAAAACAGTTCTTTGAAACATCACCAACATATCAACCAATTTCATCTGCTCTATACATAACCAAAACATACTAAGGTCTGAATCTGGAGATCAGCTTTTCCAAGTTCAGCTACCTTGTGATTAAGTATTCCTTAACTATTACAGATGGTTCCATATGTGTTATTGAAAAGTTTCTACTGTAGTGTACCATGAATCAGACCCCAAACGCAGTGTGTTGAAACTAAATTACTAATGTTCGATCAATGAACAGATTTACTGTTCTCTCTCTCATTGATTATTAAACAGCTTGTAAGGTCACATTAAAATTTTTCCATGACTTCCAAAATAATCATAACTGGCATTTAATTTCCTTTTTCTCCTTAAGCAATATTATTTTAGGATTGGCTTAAATGGATTTATGGTGTTCTTCTCCTTTTGACATTTACTCTTAGAAGAAACAGGTTCTTCAACTGGTATCCAGTTTTGCTGATATCTAGTTGATTAATCATATTAAAACACAGTTAATCTTACTTCATTGTTGACAATACAGTGCTCAAAACACCCACATTATACTTAGTTCATGTTTTTAATTAGACAGTCATTGTTTAGTTGCTTATAGCTTTGGCAGACTGAACAATGGGGCTAAAATAATCTATCCTTCATCTACTGTGCCAGTCTTCAGGGTGGGGGGGGGGACACGACACAACAAGCTTTTAGATTGAAATACTAGTTTTCAAAAACCGAGTAATAAGCAAGCTATTTTCTAAGTGCTAGCATTTTCTCTTCTCCCTCTTCCACCTTCACCACACTCTTTCCAGTTCACTTGTTTTATTTAAAATAGGATGGGATATAGGAAAGGAGTCAAAAACACTGACCCACAAACACACAGGCAAATTTGGTCAGGTTGAAGCTATTAAAAAGTGCTAGCTGAGGCTGATCCCAAATATGACCTGTTATTCTTACTAGAGAAAGCTACCATAAAACTAATGGCAACATAAACTCCACATCCTTTTCCTCTGATATGCATATCAATAATGTTTTGCATTTTACTGGTACCGTATACAGCAAGATACAACCTTAATTTAGCCTTCTTGACAGTCTTTAGTTCCATGTCCTCTGTGTCAGCAGGAAAATGAGGTGGGCAGTAAACACTGAGGACTGCAAGAAGACTGAGAATAATCTTTGGAGATTAGACACACTGACCAAGAAACAAAAAGTTTGTTTCTTCTATTCCTGTATGATCATGGGGAAAGAACTCTATCCTAACATAGGAAGACAATGGAAATAAAGTTGCCTGGGCAACACTATAGTCAGCACTGCCCAGGTTTTAGTGCTTGGCTTCAACAGCTTTAACATTAATCTTCTCTTTAATTTTATCCTGTATATGCACACTAAATTGTGAGAAGAACCACCTGAGATCAACGTAGGCTTGTATCTCTATTCTACAAAATGGTACCTAGCCTACCCACCACAGTAAAAGGTGAACTGCAAGTCTGGAGCCCAGCTGTTTCAAGACTGTATTTTCACTTATATTCAGATAAAGTGGTATGCTGCTCCATGTTCTCTCTTTCTGATAAAACCCCCAAATTTTACTTGCAAAGAAAAAAAAAAAATACTTCCTCATTTTAATAAGAGACATTGAGTTTAGCTTAGATATATAACCAGGTTTTCAAAATTACTTCTTGTCACTGTTTAGCTACATATATGAAACATAATGTAAACTTGTGTATTTCACATTTAAAAATATTCACTATCATGTAAACATTAAGATTGTTACATTGAAGCAAAAGGCCATAAAATAAGGCACTGCAAAAGCTGTTTCTCCCTTTCCCTATGCATATAAAACCTTAATTTAGTGCACATTACAAAAATGTAGTTTTACCAGCCAAAGTTATATCAAATGGTAAATTCTTTAAAGTCATCAGTAGTGTAATTATCATTCAATATTACCATAGCATATAATTTCTGCAGCAGGTAGGATTTCATCTATAATGCACAACAAATTAAGTTTTTATATGAGAAAATTGAAAAGTATTACTTAAAAGATTACTTATTCTCTAGCTCCAAGTTGAAAACTCTCTTCCCCATCCTATTAAAAAAAGGAAGATTTATGCTTATGTATTAGAGCTGTTTAAGTAATTGGACTCTTCCTGGCAACAGCAATTTCCTTGCCAAAGCTAGTAATCATAGCTCCCACTTTTGTTGCCACATGATTCATTTTTGCAATTTTAGTATATATTGCATTAGTATATATCTGACTATTTTTCAGATGTTTTGTTTTTCTCTCTGAAATTATTAATCTGAAGTTGGATCCATCTCTCCTTAAAAACAAGGGAAAGATTCAAATCATCTATACAGATTTTTTGATTGGTCCTTAAGGTCTAAGAAGTAACTGTCTGGTCCATCATTCCTGTATATGCAAATAAGTAGATTTTTGGATATTTTTACCACTGAAGCAAGGCGATTGGAGTATGTCTTCCTGCACCTAATCTGAGATGAACAATTGCACTACAACCAAGTGACCATAACGAAAGGGAAGATGATTACAGAAACTACAGGGTTATGTTTGTTTGCTTTACCTTTCAATTTCAAGTATTACCATTCAAGAAAACACCACGTGGAAGGATGCAATCATCTACCATGCCAAGAATATCTAGACATTAAAAACTGACTAAAATTACTCTTTGTGTAACTTACAATCTATTTAATTTCAAAGCCAGATTTTTGCTATTACTCAAGCTAGCATAACAAAGGCACATCGCAGATTTAAATAAAAGACATGACTTCCTGAGAAGTCTTTAGTTAAACTTCAGTCCTGAACATGACAGGAATGTAATGCTTCAGTGAGAAGTGAATATAGTATTGAAAATGGCAATGCTATTGTTCACCACTGTCCCGTTACTCTCCCTGGCTATTCATCCTAAGATACTATTTGCTTTAGAAAGAACAACACTTGAAAACATTTTTTTGTTTCTAAGCATTTATTCATAATTTTGCACAGTAGCCCAGAACACCGTTTTGCATGGAAACTGTTATCTTCTTAAATCCTGCAATAATTCCTTCTGATATCATGACTTTTAAAGACCCTATTACACATGGACAATAATGAATCATTGTCTGTTTGGGAGTGAATCAGGTGTCATAGCCATGACTTCTCCTGCAACAAGTGGACCTCCCCCAAGGAGTCAGCAGGTAGCCAGGGGGAAGACCTCTGATCAGCAGGATGAGTTCACCACCTTGATCCTTCCTTCGATTCCAGTTTTTGCTCCTGTTGTACTTATCTGACTTCTGATCTTAGCTTATCTCTTGCTCTGATTTAACTTACACATTCATTACCAAGGACTCCTGATCTTGATATAACCAGTATTGGGTTTTTTTGCTCTGGCTCCCCAGCTTCTCTTTCTGATCCTGATGGTAAATTTGGCAGGAAGATGCTGGCTTTCCTAACCAACAGGCCTTCTTACTTGCCTGCAAGAAGCTCAAAGCAGGGAGACAAAAGTAGGTCACAGCTTCTTCTGTAAATTCTCTTTTCTGTTTAAAATAAAGCATAAGGCTATACTGTTTTCAAAATATTCCCTTTGAAATTTTTCTAAACAATCTTTGTCTTTATCACATCTACATGTTTTACTTTCTCCTTCATCTTTCTGTTAGCCCTAGAAATGTATCCATCGTCCTGTTGCACGCTGTTACAAACACACAGGAGTAACACAAGCGGCCAAGTTTCAAAATTCAAATGAAATCAGCGAGTAGTTAAAATATGACTGCAGGATGGGTGAGGTAGATAGCACTGTTTTGTACTGCCAGTGATGACATGGAGCTAGAAGAGAGAGAAGGTCAGAAGTCAGAGAACATGATATCACTCCAACCTCTTCACCACTAACACACAAATCTTCAGCTCTTTGTTAACTGAGGCATACTCACCATCTAAACAATGCCAAATAAAGAGTTTACAAAAGAAAAACAAAAGTAAAGAAGTCTTGAACTCCTTGCAGTGATCTCATACAGAAAGCTATGCAAGCCACTATGGCACAGGAAAGCAGAAGATACCCTTAGTTCATACTTACAGAAATTGATTACGTGTCATTAAAGTTTTACTAACAAAATTTCTAGGTGATGCTTTAGAAGCAATCAAGCCTATCAGACTTCAGTGTTGGGAAGTGAGAAAATTTTAATTTTTAGTTTGTATAGTTAAATCCAAAAGACAGAGTCCACCATTTTTGGACTTTTGGGTCTCACAAATAGTTTAAGACAATCCTTACTCATTAATTGTATTCATATTGTAAAAAAAAAAAAATAAAAAAAAAAAATCAATGCTTTCAGTATATCTAATAGAATAAGATACTTGCAAATACTATTTAAAAAAATGTGTATGTTTTAAAACCAGAGAGTAAGACATTGTTTAGGAGAAGATGCTTTTGATAACACATATTATGAAGCTATATGTGACTTGATTCTTCCTGCACAGATTTTATTTTGCTTTAAAGACAAAATAATCCATAGCTCAATCTAAAAGGGAGTACGTGTGTTTGGAAGCGGGGATAGCATGCTAGCCAATTGGAAGGGGGGGTAGCATGCTAGCTAATGACAATTTAATTTTTCAAGCTTTACATACTAGCTATCAGTAAAGACTCTGCTTACTTTAGTCATTATCATGAAGAGTTACCTAACACTTCAACCGATGACTAATTTTGCCACCCCATTGGTAATTAATCAAATCTCTCTTGCTGCACATATGCTGAGCACATAGCTTCCAGAATGTCTGGCAAAACACCCAGTATTTTTACCTTCACTTGGATTCATAAAGCATGTTATGTCACTGTCTTGCTTGGGCTTCTTCCACTTTTTCATCTTTCCGTTCTGGTATAAACATCTGTGCAAGATAACTGAGAAAGAGGTTTATAATCTATTAAGTGTTTTACAGGACTTAGAACACACAACCAGAGAGGAGCCAGTGAGGCATGGGGTGCTACCTGACATACCCAAATCCTCAGGTCCAAGTCCAGAAGTATCTCCCAGAAGCCCACCCACCACTGCAGTGGGATATGGATTTCTGATGGCTTTTATGTACTACCCAGCAATCCCACAGAGACATCTCACACCATTTAAGACATCTCAGAAAGAAGTAAATGCCTCTGCAAGGGTAAATTATTCAAATTCAACATCTCTCCTTGTGAAACAAGTAAAACATGACAGAAAAAACTCAATAATTGAAGCTCAAGTTAGCAAAGAAAAGGTCTGACTCCATGCATACAAGAGAGGGCATGAGCTCTCTCCTAAGTTTGAGCTCTTGTCCTCATCATTTTAACTGCTGCTCAGAGAAGCTTCCTTAAGAGACCTATTTGTTCCCATTTGTTCTCTATCACTTCTTTGTCTGACTGAAAACCCACAAGTGCTCACCCATTTCCCCATTTACTATTAACTTGAACCTCAGCATATGCCAGTGTTAGTACAGCCTAACAGAGAGTAGCTCTCTGTGGAGAACAAAGGTCACTACTTGCAGCAACATTATATATGTAATATATATAATTTGCTACATTTCCATTTTTTATGGTATAGTTGTTAGAGATTATTAGGTAATCACCATGCTAAATTCATTTCTGAAGTATCAAGATTCCTTCCCATCTGTTATCCTTTTAAAATACTGTATTGACTAGTCTTCTGTATCCCTTAAATTACTTACATTGTGACTAACCTTCTCTTGAAGTTCAAGAAATATAAAATTAAATCAGCAAACTCAGTTCCTTAAACATTCTCTAGTTGAGGATGAGACTAAGAGACAGAACACTTTTTGCAGACATGCAGTGCAATAGCCTCCCAACCACAATAACAAAAGCAGTGTGGCATTTTGAATTACCTAAATGCAAACCCACCAATCCCCACTTTTGCATCTTCTTTATGTAAGAAAAGATTTTTCTGCGGAACTATACACAGTATTTGTATTTTTCTGAGGTCAAGCACACACATCTTAGAAAATCTCCACAAGTTGCATTTTCTGCATCTTCCATAAACCAGACCTGTAGGCATAACATGACCTGAACTGACAAAGTGACTGTGGACTGGGCAGTATCCCATGGAAAAAACTCTAACAGGCATTGCTTACTATCTTTTCTCCTTAATTATAGACATAGCAGGAAAGTAACTTGACATTTCTGTTGAAGGAGATTGTGTTACTGTGCTACAACCTGACTACAGAAAATCCAATTTCTTCTTTGCTTTAACTATTGCTAAGACCAAAGAGGCAAAATCACAAAACACGTTTCTGTAACACAGGAGTAACCATTAACAACTCAAGATGCCATCTGGAAAACAAAGTAAAGGACTGAGGATATAACAGCTCTTGAGTTTCCAGGACTAGCTGTGACAACATTCCCCCTTGTGGCCTTTGGCAAGTTACTGAACCTCTCCAGATGAGAGTCCCTGTCTGTAAAAATGATGATAATGATATTTACTTACCTCTCTCAGAGGAGATGTAAAAACTAATTAAAATAATTTGTGTAAAGGGCTTTGAACCTGAAAAGTACTGCATAAAGTGCTACGGAAGTAGTGTTTATATAGAAGACTGAGCGGAAAAGAAGATTCAAGTTACACAGTAATGCGTCAGTTTAAGAAGAAACATAGCTTGGTTTCCCTTTCTTCCATTTTTACACCAAATCCGAACTATGCACCTGAGATAATTTTCTTTCTGTGAAATAATTGTAGTTCTAAAGGACATGGGTATTGAGGTATTTTCATACTACTGACCATTTGTACTCCCCTTTTGTCTAAACTCAGTCAAGGGGACAATCTGAGGAAGTAGTTACCAAAATTGCCCTCCTAAAACATGCTACACAGATAGATTGTGATCAAAATTTGTTAGGAATGTTGATGTTTTCTTACCCATCAGCATTGTGACATTTGTTTTGGTCAAGACCTGGATACTGTTTACCTACTCATGCTAAAGTCAGTAAGTGGCATTGTCTTCAGAAAGGATTAAATTACATTATTAGATGTTATTTTACAACTGTGGAAAAATAGTGCAAGTGAACATGGGGGAGTTTTCAGGAAGAGACATGTTCTTTATCCACACACAACATGGCTGGATCTCAAAAGCAGCTGAGCATTCCATTTAGACTGTTTGCAAATAGTAAAGTGCTGTTTGAGAACAGCAGTTTACCTGGTGAGAGCAATGTGAAAGCAGGTTAAACAATGCCACTACCATAACACAGCACCTGACAATCCCTGGGAGTGAGGTATTTATCAAACACAGCAACACTTTTAGGAGAAAATTATGGGGGTTTAGGGGAGAAAGAAGATCTCCTTCTAATGTCACCCAAGCACAAAGTCAAATTCATCTTCCAGGCTGTGGCAAAGGAAATTTTAGAACTGTAAACTGAAGAATGATATCCCAAGGGTAGTAAAGACTCATTCTGGGCAAAAATACTTCTTCATAGTTAATGCCACAACTAGATCTTAACATCACTTCAGGAATGGCATCTAGTAATAATCAAATAAATAGATATTTACTGTCAGTTCAAAAAGCAGCATAAAATTCATTAAAATAATCAGAGAAATGAAACAAATATATCTTCATTAGATATGTGAATTCTAATGGCTGGTTTTGATCACTGTTTATTAATGTGATAGCATTACCATTTCATTCTCTGTCAGAAAGATTATATGCACTGGATTAGGGAAAATTCTGTTTTTAAACGCTTATTAAGAAAAAGAATAGATATAATATAACGCTAAATATTTACCAGTACTATTGCAAAGCATTAAAATAACCAACATTTTGTATTTTACTTATAGCTGCCTCCCAGTGCATAGCTGATGATTACAAGGAATGTGTGAGGAAGTGGAAAAACAAAGAATACTTATTTTAAGAAAAATAAAATTATTCTCTCTAAGCACTTTTTGTCCAAGTCCACTATTTCCACCAACATCAAAAAAGTCACATTTCCCCTCGCTTCCAGCTCAGAAAAGGCAGTCTGAACACAAAGAGGAAGAAACCAGCTTCAGAAGAGACCAAGGTGACTCAAACTGGGTGTTAAAGCACAACAAGGTTTGGTTTTTAGTTTGGGGTTTTTTTTAGGGTGGTTTTAGCTTTTATTACCAAAACCAAAAAAAATCACCAAACAACAACAACCACCACCACCATCAAAGCAAGAAACTCGCTCATATGCATTCAGGCACCACCATAGGACATTATTTCAGTGCTGATGATACAAGGTGAAAGACCAGACAGTAACAAAGCAGAATGGAGTGGTGGCTGACTGAGAGCCATCCTTATATGCCTACCTCATTGAAAACCTGGACAAAACAATGTGCTCTCACATCTTCCATCAACTAGTCCAGGCCATACCAACTGTTCCTTTCCATATGTCTGAACACAACCCTGAATATGGAGTTCAGTTACTTTTCTTGATATGTTTTTTTCTTTGTTTATGATTAAAAATTACTAATCAGACAGATCAGAACTGTTGATTAATGTACTTCATAATTAAAAACAATTCTGTAGACAGCATAATTGCTTTAAAAATGCATTTCTTGATTAGTATAAATACATGAATAAAAGCTTTTGTCTAACAAGAAAAAATACGTGACTGCACACATAAGCAGATTAACAGTCCCCTCAGCATCACTATTACCTGCTCTGGTATCCTATTACAAATCAAAGCATTAGCATTCTGAGCCCTAGCAAAAAAATAGCAACCAGAATTATCTCTAGTTTAATGGTTTTTCAGTTGGATATTTCTGTTATGATTTTCAGAGGGTATACTTCATCTTTAGAGCAGTTAGATACTTCTTCAGGTTGTTGATGTTGATATTGGAACAACTGGAACTAATCCAGAACCCTGCACTGCTTAATCTTTTGTATAATAAGTTTTAATTACTCTGCTACTTTATTATGCCCTCCAAACAAAAATCAGCCTTGGGCAGAAAGATTAGAAGAGATGTTTATATCTCATAACACATTTTGGGTAGCATTGTGGAGTGCGCACATCAAGTGTTTTGATGCAGGGCTTTTCTCCACCCACCCCTGCTCTGTGAGGCATTTGTTACTTCACAAAGTTGATTGCTAATCATCCACAGACATTAATATCCTTCTGCTTTTGAAGGATATTCTTTGTTGGGTTTTTTTTTTTTTTTTTTCTGTTTGAAAGAGTTGATTGCCATTTTCAAACATCTACCTAGAAGGAAAGCCAAGATGAATCAGTATTTTCAAAAAGTTATTCTGACCAGTGACTCTTAAAAATGCAACATTTGAAACAGAAAATTAAAATAATAAAATAAGAGGAATCCCAAAATACATCAGCTATTGAGGTTAAAGAGAAAAAGATCTGTGAAGATGCTGACAAATATAGTAAATCTCCATGGGTTACTTTTTCTAAGGAAACAAGTATATACTTCTGATCATTTTATACATGGCTTAAATTCATTTCTATTCTGATCATTTTAATTATTTCAGTAAAACCTAGAAGCAGCAGAATGTTTTGTATCAAAGCTCACATCTGTGTTTCCTAAATGTTAATATAATACTTGACCTGTAAGTTACACAATTGTTTTGACTCCGTAAGTCATGCCAAAGAACTCAAATTTAAGTAAGAAAAACTAATTTAAGTTTCCACAAAAACATTCCTTCTCCTCAGATAAATCAGTCTTCCATAAAAATGTAATTACAAAGTATTTTATTTGCAACTTGTTCTTTGTTAAATCAAAGCTTGAGTTATCATCAAGACCTTCCTGATAGACAATTTTTTAATTAAAAAGTGATTGTTTATGACATTTCACAGTTCTTGCCCTTCTTATCACTCACATTACTACCTCAGAGATTACCTGAGAGAAAACTGTGCCATGACACATCTTTCTCTTTCCTTTCATGGGCAGGCTATGCAATGGGCTTCAAGCTTATCCCAGAACTGTTATGCCTCATATGACTGCAAGATGAGTTAAACTCTGTCTCAAGTGCTACAAGACAAAAAGTTTCCTCTTGGCATGCAAGGGATTTTATTGTTATTTTATATATATTTAATATCTATACAAACAAAATACATATATATATATATAATATGAGATGTATACATACAAAATTATTTTTCTTCCCTAGAAGAAAAAAGAAAGTCAGTATTTCTGCAGGACAGGTCGGACTCAACAGGAATGACAGATTTACTGATTGGAAAGAATGTCGTGGGGTTTTTTGTTGTTGTTGAGACACAGGCTTTAAATGGGATGAAGAAATAAGATATAGATAAAAGTATTATTTTATAAACCCAAACATTCATCAGCAAGCCAGTAGCTCAAATTACAGTATGCAGTTATTGTAAATAACTCTGAAATAAAGTTGTCAGAGGACGTTTGAATTAAATGTGGATGGGATGGAAACACATGAACTTAAAATAAACAGAACAGTCTCAAGTGTAGTTCAAAAGCCCATGAAGGCTTTTGAATGAGGATTTATAATGAGGATTTATGAACTAATAACTATAACCATTCTTTTGTTCTTCAAGACTGCACTGTAAACCTGAGAGACTGAAACTACAGTCTGATAAGTAGATAGCATAATGATAATCTCTTTGCAAGCTATCTTATATTTCAAGCAGTAGTAGATGATTTTCACATTGAAGGAAGTAGTAGTGTCACAAAGAATAGGAGCCCTGTTGAGCCTGGTAATTGCTGGCTGAAGAATAGGATTTGTCTACCATTTTCCTTCTGTTGTAGCTTTGGTTTCATGGTTTCTGGTACCGACTCCAGGGCTCAGCTGTTCACTATTTGTACGGTAATGGCCATAGGAAATTCTGTAGTATTTTCTTCATTCAAAGAGAAGCTGGCTTTTGAGGAAGGCTTGTCTTCTTTGATCTAAAGGTGAGCAATTTCCCCTGCTTATAAAAAGCACCCAAGTTTCCAGTGGAGCTACATACCTCAGCCGCTACAGCACTGATTCTTTTTAATTCAAATCACAAATATACACACACACACACTTTAGCATAAAATGTTAGAGTTGCTGTGAGTAAATACGACTAATAAGCCAACTCTGTAAAAACACTGGCCTATTAAGATTTTCATCATTGTTCTTGAGCTAAAATCCACTATCTGAAACCAACTATCAGTGTCCATAAATGGACATGTTATAACAGCTAATAAGTGGTATCAGGTATAATACCACCCATTTCTTCAGTGGAAACTTGCAACCAGACTTCAGAGGCAGAGAAAACATTATTACATTTTGGCTTGATCTCCATCTTCCTTGTGACAGAAGACTTAAGTATTGATGGTAATTAGATGTTTCTAGTTACTATCTCAACCTACAAACTGTTTCAGCTCAGCATGAGTGGAACAAAATGTTTTAACAAGCAGCATTGTGGTGGGTTGACCCTGGCTAGAGGCTGGATGCCCACCAAAGCCTACTCTATCACTCCCCCTCCTCAAATGGGCAGGGGGAGAAAATTATAACGAAAAGCTCATGGGTGGAGATAAGGACGGAGAGAGATCACTCACCAGTTACTGGCACAGGCAAAACAGACTTGACTTGGGGGAAAAAACAAATTTACTTTATTACCAATTCAAATCAGAGGATAATGAGAAGTAAAAAACCAAATCTTAAAACACCTCCCCCATCCCTCCCTTCTCCCTGGGCTTAATCTCTTTCCCGATTTTCCACCTCCTCCCCCCAGCGCCACAGGGGGACAGGGAATGGGGTTAGGGTCAGTTCATCACACGGTGTTTCTGCCGCTCCTTCCTCCTCAGGGGGAGGTCTCCTTCCCCCGCACCAGTGTGGGGTCCCTCTCATGGGAGACAGTCCTCCACCAACTTCTCCAACGTGAGTCCTTCCCATGACTGACAGCTCTTCACGAACTGCTCCAGTCTGGGTCCATTCCATGGGGTGCAGTCCTTCAGGAAGGGACTGCTCCAGCGCGAGTCCCCCACGGGGTCACAAGTCCTGCCAGCAAACTTCCTCCGGCGTGGGCTCCTCTCTCCACGGGCTACAGGTCCTGACAGGAACCTGCTCCAGCGCGGGCTTCCCACGGGGTCACAGCCTCCTTCGGGCATCCACCTGCTCTAACGTGGGATCCCCCACGGGCTACAGGTGGTCATCTGCTCCACCATGGACCTCCATGGACTGCAGGGGGACAGCCTGCCTCACCATGGTCCTCACCACAGGCTGCGGGGAATCTCTGCTCCGGCACCTGGAGCACCTTCTCCCCCTCCTTCTTCACTGACCTTGGTGTCTGCAGAGTTGTTTCTCTTACATCTTCTCACTCCTCTCTCCAGCTGCAAAGTGTGCAGCTTTTTTTTCTCCCCTCTCTTTATTTTTTTTCTTAATTATGTTATCACAGAGGCGTTACTGATGGGCTCGGCCTTGGCCAGCGGCGGGTCCCTTCTTGTAGCCGGCTGGCATTGGCTGTGTCAGGTCGGACATGGGCGAAGCTTCTGGCAGCTTCTCTCACAGAAGCCTCCCCATGTCCCCTCCCCACTGCTACCAAAACCTTGCCATGCAAACCCAATACAAGCATTAACAAGCATCATTATTAACAATTCTTTAACAACCCCATTTTACTGACAAAAATATAGAAATTACATAATGAAGAGGGAAAAAAGGAATAAACAAAAGAATATAAAAGAATTATGCTGCTTCCAAATCCCACACATATTTCCAAATTTTAAAGTGAAATCTATCAGCCTCATACTGCTGCAAAAGTGAATGAAAGTAATAATGGAGGAGGGGAGGAGTTTTAGTTTTAAAAATTTCTGCATACTAACCTATTCTTAAAAATCCATCATCAATTTTAAAACATTAATTAAAAAGTATTTTCAATAAATCAATAAGCTCAAGGTATAAGTCCTTGGAATAGCATTCATGCAACACTTGGATGACAATTCTGCTGGCTCTGTACATTTGACCCTAAAGGTGAAGGTGAATCAGCTTCATATACAGGCACTCACCAACAGGTTAGCTGGTCTGATGGTGGTGTCTGTCCTGACCCACACCCCATGGTCATTTCACTGCTGCATGAAAAACTGAGTTCGCGCACAAGTGCAACCCAGGCTTCAGCTTGGATTTACAGTGCCCGTTTCCTCCCTTGTCTAAGGGAAGAAAAATTCAATAATGTCCACATTGTTTGTTTACCAAAACTAAGGAAGAAGCCTAAGTCTTAAATTGATCACTGCCACCAGTGTATTGTTCTCATCTGTTTTCTGTCCAAGCAAGATAAACGTTCACCATCTTCCATTAAGAACCCACTCTCAATGTGAGCACTCAGCCAAATGGTCTGTGAGATAAAAGGCACTATAGTAACAGCCAAACACGACAAGCTATACAGACAAAGCAAAACCACAAACAGTTTTCAACTGTCTCTCATGCTCTGGCCTATATGACCTCACACAGTTGCTTTTCAGCTTTGCAAAGCCCAATTCACTTTTTTTTTTTACTATTCTAAGTTTTTAAGTCTCCACTACAGATGGAAAAGAAACATTCAGTATCAAAATACACAGGGGTGAGGGTTTAACACACACAAGAAAAACACAACCCAAAACCAAACACCCCCACACCACACATGCTCAAGGCATGTTCCTGCTTTCCTCTCGTTCAGATTCTTTAAGCCTAAATCAGCACCTGCAGCTTCAATAAAACAAGAAAACAAGCAGGTAACAAAAATAAGCAAGACTGCAGCATACCTCAAATGGCTCTTCCTAGAAGAGGTGCTCCTTTTCCTATTTTCCTGCTATTTTTGTAAGAAACATTTTATTAGACCTTTTTTCACTACCAGGAAGCCAGTAGCTCTGTCATAGCCTTTGACAGGTAACATTATCAAAGCTTGTTTTGGGAAGGACAAGGTATTTGCTTAGATGAAACAGCTACAGCTTAGCTTAATAAATTATGGGGACACAATATTTTAAGCCAGTTATCTTCTTCAGGTCTGCCATGTTTAAGTTTCAAGGAAATTTTTCAAGAAAAAAAAAAAACACTGCAGAAAAACTTTGGTAGTTTTATTCAGAAATTTGGGTATTTTCTTTAAATTGCTGAATAGTTAAGCATCTCGATTTAATTTCAGTATGGATACAAGCTAGTTAGCTAACATGGGAGAAAAGTTACTCCACAATTAGTTAACCTTGGCTTCAGAAGAACAGCAGCAAAAGACATGCACCCCACCCCAGTTTTACCAGACAAGAGTTGCTCAACATTGGCAAAGTTGTCTGTGGTATTAGTAAAGAGGAAGTAAGCGCATATTCCAAGATCAGCCATCTGTTAAACAACAGATAATAGTATTTGCCTGCTCCAATTGGTATTTGCAAGGTTTATGTCACTGTATTTGTGAAATGCTTCAACACCAAGATAAGTCTACATGGAAAAGTCTTTAAAAATGGACTCAAATGTGGAGTACACTCCCAACCCTGCAAGGAGTTCAGCAAATGGCCTAGAATTAAATACGCAGCAATAGATTTTGAGTGCCTCATTTGAGTGTGGAACTAGATACACCAGTGGATCTGACTCTCACAGGAGCAGAGATCTCATTATACGGATGGAGTGAAGACATCACACCTTGAAGTTGGGGCATTAGACTTCAGTGTTTGTTAGGCTCTCAGATGTCATATAAAACTTACAAATAAAATTGTGCAGAGCATTATTATAAAAAATATCCAGTTATTGTGAAATACTTGTGACAAAAGATCTCTAAACTACTGTTTTTCCCAGGTGAAGCAACAGCAGGTATGATGATACAGTTCAGTAGTTTCCAAGTAATGACTTTCTAATGTCATCAAATTAAACTTAAAAGAACATTTGTAGATTCCTCTCATCCAAAGAAAAAAGCAGTCCTACAGAGTAATTTAGAATTATTCATTCCCATATACCCCTGCTCAGGTCCACTTTCTGTGCCCTCTGCTTCTCAGTTACCTTGTTCCTTCTCTATTTGTTAAAGTATTTCCAATGACATCAAGTCAAAATGAAGCTATGAAAAACTTATTTTAAATATATGTCTGGTTTCTTTGGTATAGCCAGTTATTCTAAATAGTGTCATCCATAAAAAAAGTGAAGTATATTCTTCTTCTGAATGTTTAAAAAAAAAAGAACTTGTAACACAGGAAACAAGAATTTACTAGTACTAATATTTTAAAGCATCCTTACTTTAGAAGAAGTCTTATCTATAAAAGCAATCCACATTGCTGTTTTTAGCAGACTAATAGAATAAATTTCCTTCTCTCTAGTGCTGTTCTCTTGTGTTAATTGCCATCTTGTTTGTTCTCACCCTCCTTCAGGAAAGAGTTAACCTATGCTCTAACTGTGAGCTTTCTTTAGCTAAAGAAAGATAAAGCAGGATTTAAAGACCATTTTCAACTAGCTTCATAATACACTAAAAGGTCACTTGCTTGTTCAACTAATTCTGACTTTAAGTTCAATGGCTATTTTAAAGACACTGATCTCTAGACTACTTTTATTTATAGACAAAATAAGCCCAGATTTTAAAACAAATCCCAGCAAATGTCCTACAAACTTCTAATTTAACACGTTCTTCAATTAATGGTAGTAGCTCTGGTTACCTAAAAACATGTAAAGACATTTTAATTTTAAGCTTACAAAAATTAGAGTTTTTCTAATCAACATAGAGATGAGTCATTCACATGATGAGAAAATAAGGGAACCAAAAACAAATAGCTACATCTGATCTGAATATCATTTCCCTTTTTCAGTCCACATCAGATATTTCGCTTATTACCATTAGAGAAAGAACAGTCAATTAAAATATATCTTAACATTGCTGGGAGAACTAGGTAACAACTTCAAATTGTGAGCTGTGCATGCTGCCTCTTTAAATCAGCAGATTAATTTAACATTTCTTCATCATAACAAATTCTTAATGCAATTTGAGAGCTAAGTTACATTCAGCTACTCTTTAGAAAGCTATGTCTACCTTTGAGGTTGTGTTATTAATCTAGAAGCACTATTAAAGTTTTTTTTTCTGGAGAAATTCATTATTGGAAGAATTAGCTTCATTTTTCTTTTAATTGCACCCCAGGTCTTTTAAGATTAACAAATTTATTTTCTCAATTAATATAAATTACCTACTGAAATTTTATTGTCAGAGTTGTGGAAGAGGAAGCAATATAAAGTCTGCATCAATGCAGGAACCTGATGTCCTGATTTATGTAGTTTCATATTCCAGAAAAGAGTCAGGCTGCAGTGTCTCGCTTCAATTACACATATTTATGGGAGTTCATTACAGATAAATATACACAGATATAAAAATCTTATATAATACTATTAGGGCTACAGAGACTCCACATTCAAAACAGTATGTAAATGCATCTAGTCAAGTACTTCTGACCTATTTTGTTGAGTATATTTTTACATATATAATTGGGTCATGTTCCACTAATATCATGCTTTCCTCTTCAACTCATTTTTATTCATTTATTTTATCACATTTGAACAGCTTCTGCTAATCCTATTCTCTGTCATATTTGGATTAGAGCAGTGTAGAACTTTAACATCATTTTAGCTGACAGATAGGATTTCTGGCAACCCTAAAGACGTGGGCGGAAAAGGCTGCAGAGTGAAATGTTTTTCTTCATGCACACCTATTAGTTACAGTCCCAGGCTGCATTAAGAGACCTGCAAACAAAGCTCCAGATTCAAAAAGTGTTCTAAGAAAATGCTTCAGTCCCTTTTACGATTAATATTTGTAATCCAACTATTAAATAATTCACAAAGAGCACTCACTTTCAGACTGCTAGGTGGGTCAACACACCTGGAAGCAATAGCTATTTACATATGAAACCACTGAAAAGATGTGCTAGGATTTATAAATCATTTTCATGGTAACTGTAACAGCTATTTTATAAGTATTTCCCTTCCACAATTCCCTCTTTAAGAAACTCCTTTCCTAGGTTTTTGTCTGTGAGTCTTCTCTTTTCATAGTATTTTGAAAGTAAAAATGATTAAGTAGTAGGCAAATTGTCTCCTCAAATCAATGACACAATGAGGTCAGGAAGAGCTGTACTTCCTGCATACTCTACAGTTATGCATAAAATTTGTCTATATTTATCACAACCCTCTTCTTGCCCAAATTTAGATTAAAATAATGCTACGATTGCTAAGATAAGTACTCTTAATTTAAGAAAATCAGAAGTGAGATTGCTAGTATAAAGTTAATTCAGCCCCCTAGTGCAACACAGTCTTTATTTTTTTTTTTAGGGTCTACAATTTTTTTCCACAGGATCCTGCTTCATTTAGTGCACAGGATGCTCTGGGGATTAATTTAGGTTATATAGTGAAGAAGAGTGTCAGTAGAATTCCAGCGTCATTTGCTGCAGTAATAGGAAACTGTGTAGTAAATGAAGCAGATGAGTGCCTCCAACCCTCCCTTTCCATCACTCACCAGTTCCCATTTTCCTTCCAATTTCCCTGACTCACATTCGCTGCCTCCTCCAACACCTTTGACCAGGCATTTCACCTCTTCCCTACAATTTCTGATCTCCAAGAACAGCATCTGCGTCCAGGTCAGTACCATCACCCAAAGACGAACAATGGGAACAGGCTCCCCCCACACACTGGCTGGGCAGCTGCAGGGAAAAAACAAGCTCAGGAGAAATGGGATATCCAGTTTCCACACCCAGGTCTCACTAGTTAAGATGAACCATTGTGACAGAAGTCACAACAGATCCTGAAATAACTAATATATGAACAGTAAGACAGAGTGGCTTTTACCATTTTGGTGGGACATAGCTCTCAGACTCTGGGCATGTTTTGTTTTCCTTCAGGTGCTTTGCTATTGAGTTCATGGAGAAAACCAACTGACTTCAGCCTTGCTGGACATGTTTATCAGAAATACTTCAAAATTACTACTAACTAGACTATTTTAATAAACTTATTCCTAGTCCAATCAATATTTCAACTTTTACTCCCCGACAGATCACACAAAGATTTCTGAATTGATAAATGCTAAGAAGTAGTTACACCCCATCGTCAGTTTTATATACGACCTCACCAGAACAACGGGGTACAGCTTTTACTTAAATAACTGCCACTTGTAACATAAGATTTTAGGAGTCATTATTCACTTTGAACCTATCACATCAAGAAAAAGAAACTGGGTAACAGATTTTTTATGTGCCCCAAAGCAACACAGAGCTTGCCAGGGTGTAGGTGGCAATGACAGAAGCATGAAGTTGTTACTGAGCATTAGTATCACAAACTGATCAGCATGCAATTGTGGGAGTGAACAGCATATGTAGTGACTCCTATTAATCAAATTTGGTTTAGCTGAAACTCTCATGTGACATTTTAGCCACATACCTTAGAGCTGTACGCCACTTGAGTAGCAGGCAGGAATAGCAGCTAGTTAGTTTGAAAAATCAGTTTTTATTCCTTGCACTCGATTTTTGGATTAGCAAAAGTATACAGTTCTATTCCGACATTTCTACATTATCCTATTCTATGGACATTTCAAGTTTAAAGTACAGTATGGCAACTCTAATACTTAGTTGGGGTCTTTTTCCCTGAGACATTTAAACTCCATGAATCAGGACAAAGTGACTTTTCATCACATAACAGGGTTTCTAGTCCTCAAATCAAAGAGGAGATAAACATTTCAAGCAATTTTTAAAACAAAACTTTCTGCCAGTTTCATATTTCAGGTATTCAAGTTTCAGTATTAACTTTATAACATCATCTACATTTCTGCATAATAAGGCTTATAGCACTTCAGCTTTTACATCCCTGCTGACTGGTACCTTTAGGGAATGTTGTGCTCCTGGTTGTCACAACACGTGCCCATTTCCTCACTCATCACGTATATAGTACGCCATTGTATCCTGTTCTCCAAACCCACATGTTTCCATAGTTGTGAGCAGCCTCAGTGCTGGTTCAGATGTTACTCTGGAGTACCTATACTTTAAACTTGTGCTCCTCGGGTTTGTGGGTCTTTTATTTGTCTGTTCACATGTAATACTGGTTTTTACTCAACTTTAAAACTACAACATCCTTTTAAGCAATGCTATCAATTAATAAGTTACTTCACTTATTTTACATGTCCTCATTCCTCCCTCTTACAGTATTTCAGGTTTGTCTCCAACCACCATTTTTAGTTTCCCTTTCTACTATAGCATTTAGCCAACATTAAATCCCTGAAATACCCACAATAACTCTATTCTCTATATTTAACTGTTTTTGTGAAATTTTCCTGGAAAGAACCTGCACAGAACAAACTCATAATAGCAAGAAATTGTGGTAGGATGTCAAAAACCATGTAATTATTAATTTAAATCTTTTAGAAAGTGATATATTCTGCTTTTATAAAGTTATATTAGTGAACTTGTATTCTAATCTGACTGATCTAAACAATTTTTCTTTTTTTTTTTTTCATATTACATAAGTCTCGGGCACATTGAAAAGGCTTCTTTCTAGTGCATGGTCTAGAGAGATTCATTAAATCCGCAGGGTTTAAGTAGCTCATAGAAACAAGATAACAAAGCTAGACATCAAACATTGCAAATTATGAGCAACATGACAAGAAACAACAAGTCACCAGAACTATTGACTGCTAAATTATGACATTTCACAGTTTTAACCACTTTTCTTTTTGCATACTATTTGGTAGACTTACAGTGGCTAAAGCTTCCAAGCCTTATTAAAATATATGTAGACCTGTAATGCACTTCTTAAAGAGAAGACAGGGAATATATTTAACTCAACCCTTTCTCATTCACCCTGCAGTGCCAAAAGTTCATTTTAAATCCCAGTTCAATTTACTTCAGCCTTCCCCAATAAGTTTCTGACAGTTCTCCTCTTTGGTCCATATGCTGAAACTGCTAACTATTACATACACCTAACTTCTACTGAAAGTTATTCTTCTTTTCAGGAAGAAACATGTACAACAGACCCTTTTTGCTTGCTTACTCTTCTAAACTAATATCTTTTGGTCTCTTAGTAAAAATAGCTTTAAAGACACAAAGAATTTCTAATGCTGCATAGATATGACCACTTCAGAAATGGATGACAGGTCAGGAACACAATTCCTCATCTCCTTACCAAAGTGTTCAGCATCTACATCTTTCAGTTAAGCTCTAGAGGCATCAAACTTTTGGAATACATCAGAGCTGTTTCTGTTTACCAAGGTTTGTCTTGTGGTATTCTTACCCTGCTTGGGATACCTATGCTAAGTATTGACTTACCTATCTCCTCAGGGTAGGTTTTGAGCATCTGTAGTGCTCACCTGTAGGCTATATTTTTAACCCAAAAAGTAAGAGGAATCTATCTCTAATTTTAATTAATAACCAAAGGAAACACTTATGTATTTTAGCCAGTGTCTTATAAACATAAAAAATAAGAAACAATCCTAAGAACAAGACTGCAAAGCCAAGTATCTTTATTCTGAACTCCTGGGACAGGACTGGTTTGAAGGAGCAGATCACTGTACAAGGAATATCCACCACTATTTTTTCCTTCCTAAAGGAAAGGAAAGCAAAGTATCTTTATGGAAGTGATACACACACTTATTTTCAGAAGAGAACTCAAGGCTACTGAAACCCAAGTCATTGAGGACACTTGCAGGCAGCCCAAAGATAGGAGCTAGGTGGTAGCACCAAGACAGAAATGTCTTTACAGCATTTTGCAGCACTGAGAATTGCCATTCCAGCTTTTCAAAAATCTGTTTCAAGGTGCCCAATTCATTGCAGATGGAGTTAAGGTTCATGTGTTCAGTTTCTAAACTCTATACTGGGAGACGAGTGCCTAATAGCAAGATAATTATGACTTTTTCAGCATCACGGTATAAGATTCTTTGAGGACACAAGACTAAGTAACCTGAGCAAAAGGTTAAACAAACAACAACCACCCAAGCCATCAATTGTCCAAACATTTTACCATTTGATTCTTTAAAATAGATGTCCTTTACTAACATCACTGTAATTTTTGTTGGGGTTTTTTGGGTTGGTTGGTTTTGGGGGGTTTTTTGTTGTTGTTTGGGGTTTTTTTTTTTTTGTACAGTGGGACCTGTTAGCGGTAGGTAAAAAATATAAAAGAAAAAAGTTGGCTGTCTGTTTGGGGTTTTTTTAAAGTGTTTTCTTTTACTATTATGAGGCATTAACTTAAAGTCCTTCGCTATTACTGGAAGTTATCACGTAAATCTTTGGAACTATTTTCTGAAATGTGCTTGCTACCACTAGGAACAATAGCCTAAGGACTTATCATTGCTTGGGGAACATGTGGTGAATGAAAGTTTGCTGCACAGTTATTCCTTGGAATTCTACAATATTCTTATACCCGAGATCTGACCTTTCTCCCTCAAAGCTCCACCAACAGAATTGTCAAAAAAAGGTTTCAGCACTTGATGTGGAGAAGACCTTGGAAATCTGTGTTTGGGAAAGAAATAGCAAGTGACAGGGCATAACTCTTCATAGGCATCTTCAATTTTTTTGGTGCTTAACACTGACATTATAATAATCAATTTGCAGGCTTTGTAGTTGCTTCTTTACATATTCTTTTAATAAAACAGAACAAAATGACATCTTATTTGCATATAAAATTAGTTTAGCAGTTCTAAAGCATTAGTTTCTCTAGCCTTTTGTTTTAACTTAACTGATGGACAGCTAATACAGGTAATTTGAACAGAACAATTACAAATGTTCATGCTATCTTTAAGCATGGAAAATATCCAGCATTTGCAACACATTTACATACACATATTTCCATACTCACCCTCAAGTTTGTACATACATAACAACTTTATAATCAAAATCAGCTCTGAGGAACTGGAGAGGCTGCTAGCATGCATAATACTTAAATGCTCAAAGTGTGGCTACCCAAGACGACACTTCAAGGACACTCCCGAAGTATCCTGGCTAAATGACGTTTATTTAGCACCCGAGTTCTCTCACATGAATATGGAATGACAAAGAATATATGAGAAGGAACAGGCTCCAAAGAATAGCAAAGACATGCCCAAGGCCAGAAAAAAAAAAACAACCTACAACCATGCCAGGCTAAAAGCATTATTAGTGGCAGACATGTGCAAGTTGTACAATTCCAACGTATACTGCACACAGATTCACAGAACAACGTGTGCACATTCAATTCAGCTAGAGTAGTAATGCTACTACTTAAATATGTGGGATTCACAGCAACATATATGCAGAAAAGAGAAGCAGCACAAGAAAGAGATTCCTGCTGAGATTTTTATACAAATTTCAGGAGTCTGTTTTGGTGCATCAGTGGATATACCTCTTCCAAGACCTCAAGGAAAAAAAAGCTTAATGGCTGGTCTCTCTGGATCCCATTAAGTGATCACATAAACAGCAGGGCACTGAAAGGTACTCAACAGAAACCTCTTAGTAATATTTTATGTCACCATGCAGTTTGTGTTTTATTAGTTCCTTAGGAGATTTAGAAATTCATTCACATTTGCAGAACCAAAATATCATATTGAGAATCTGTACCTGAATACTAATTGTAGTACATATCAGCTACAAGTATGAATAAACACAAAATTACATGGAGACAAGACATACACATCCTGATCACAAAGTAAGTATTATGGACATGTTTTGCATCTTTATTCAATAGTGTTCTGTGATAGTGAATAAGTAGAAACCTACTTAGTCTGTTTTTCAGACCACTGTGCATAAAGAAGTTTCCAGGCTATGATTAGACAAAGCAAAGTAAGCCATACAGTTTGAAAGACTGATCAGATTAGAGAAAAAAAAAAAATCAGATACAGTACAACTGTCATACTACAACTAGCACTGATTAAAACTGATTAATTTGAATTTTTTCTTATTCAATACTCAAAGCCATCTTCAGTATCATGGTTTAAGACACTATACTCAAAGTCCAAGAGGCATAAAAAAAGCAATATTCATATGATTAAAAAAACAGAATGAAAACATATGTGTAAATTAGGAAAAAAAAAAAGTACCTTCGGGCCTTCATTTCTCTACCAATTTATACCTTCCATACAACTCTCCACAAAGCCTTTTATCATGAAAGTTACCCTCAAGTAACTCTTCTTTCTGAGCAGAAGTTGACACCATCTACTTGTTTTCACAGATAGAAGATTAGAAAAATTATTGAAAAATGTTTACCTAAATTAACACTTCAAAAATTCCATTTAACTTTTTTCCTCCAAAACGATGAGAATTAATAAGTCTTTTTTATGCAGACATTGCATTCTCCTAGACCAACAGTAGCTACTTTGGCTCCCACCACAAGCAACAGTGAAAGATCTCCAGCATTAAAGGATGACTCCTCATTCTAAAATGGTTATCTAAAATAGGACAATGAAGCATCCCTTCTTCTCTGTCTTTTAATGATACAAAGTCATGTTCAGAGCTTGGACTAGACAGCTGCCTTTAAGATGGTTAAGTACAGTGACACTGAGAGCATACCAAAATTTACAGAAATACTTTCATTAGCATCTACTCAGTGGGTACTGAGAAGATGAAGGCCTTGGTGCCAACTTGAAAGAACTCCCAAAAGCCACTGTACTGGTCTAGCAAAGTGTGTTATACCTATTAATCACACTACAGCTACGCTTATCTCAAAGACCTTACATGGGATGCATCTGACCAGTACCCAGGATACACGGATGGGGAAGATAAGCCTGTAACACAGGATCAGCCTTTCCATCAGGCAACTTTCTCTATAGTTACATCAGTCATGCTCAAAGTGCCTCCATCTCAGTTTTTCTAACATATGAATAAAACTTGCCTCTGAATCAAGCATGGCTAAAGCCCCATTTTAGCAGGATGCATGCCCAGTACATGCTGAAAACAAGGCACTTCCAAATGAGCTTCAAGCTGGGCACTGCTGATGGGCCAGTCATTTACAAATCCTGACCTGCTTAAACAGTAACAATAATTTAGCTATTCAGTTTTGCCCCTCACCCAAAAACTTGGGGAGATCTTCAAGTATTGTCTCCCACATACGCTTAAGATGGACAAAACTGTTAAGTATTTATGATCTTGACACAGTTACATTCTTATCATATTAAACTTTTCAGCATGTATTTTAGTGAGTATCAAGCTGTTTGTCACAGTAGCATCTGTCTTAGATAATTCTTTCTCTGGCAAAAAAAGCTCTTCAGCAACAAAATAACCATTGCAGCACATTGACCACATCTTGAGTTTGGGCATATGTCCCAAGTAGATCTATTTCAAAAGCAACGAAGCACAACATAAAATTGAATGGAATAATATGTCATCATCTTCTACTATGGAAGGGAACTCCTGTGAAGTTTCTTCTATTCTTTGTGGGAAAGTAACCTTTGAACTCCTTGCATGTTATTATTGCTACTGTCAGCATATTTTTTTTCCTCCCCAAAATATCATCTACTGAAAATTGAAACAGTAATGAGAAGCTTCCATGTAAAAATTGGAGATGTTATTTTGTGTCAGGTTTCTAAATTGCTCCAAGTTTCTCTTGCAGCTTGAACTCGCCACTCCCCCCCAACCCTAACAATTGCCTATTTCTATGAATGTTACAACAAAATCCGCTCAGAAAGTCAAAATGTGAAAGAATCAATAATAATATTTAAAAAAAAAAATCTTTCTTGACATTCTTAAAATCATGAATTACTTTTAGTACATCTAGTTTCTGTTCAGTTGTCAACAGAAAGTATTAAGACATTCTGTTCCACAATAAGGATAGTAATCTTAAGGCCCAATTACTCACATAATTGGAATTTGGAAGTTTTAATGAACTCTTGTTTGCACAATGCTGTTCATCACAAGTATGGACAAGAACAATTTAGAGGGTTATATTCTTTTTTCTGTAAGATGCAGAATTAAAAGTGACTTCTCATTTTGACGAAGACTGATATGTCTAAAGTGTTCAGTGCCACCAAGTGAATTGAATAATGATTGGTTTTCTGCTGTTGAACAGAAATTAAGGCTACTTAAGTAACAAAAATTCATTTCCAAATGCTTTATTTTACAGGTAGTCAGTATTAAGGGATCTGAAAAAATTGGGCATTCTCCAAAATGTTTACATTGTGTGACCAATAAATAATGTTTTCCACATGGGAATTCTATGTCCTTCTGCAGCTATTTGATGTGACAGTCACCTGAACTTACACACATACAGTTATTTTTAAACACCTCTATAATACAGAGGAAAGCTTCTAAGCAAACTTCAGAAAATTTAAACCACACACAAGTCTTGAGACAAAAATCTTGCTGCAGTAATGACCAGGTGACTTAGGCTTCAGAAGATCACACATTTCATAATAAACCATAGTGAAAAGTACTATGGTTCGATAGCATTGCTTAGACTAAAGCAGTGAGCATCTCTGCAGCAGTAATAGGAGTGTAAAAGAGCTATTGGAAAAAGAAAACAACATAAAATTATGCCCTTTTCATAAGCTATTTGAAATATTTCATAGAATTCTCTTAATTTCTCTGGTATACCTTCACAAGTAGATATAATAATAATGTGTTGTTTGAAGATACTCTCAGCTCCAATATGCCATGTTTCTCTTACGAAAATAATCTGGTATGGTGAAAGGATTCTCAAGATCTCCTCCCAGCAAAAGTAAGTCTGCAAGTCTACATACAGTAGCCATTTGATAGTAGTATCTCATGCTTTTATTTCAGAAGTTTAGGGTGGTTTTGTGGATGTTTTTTTGTGTTTTGGTTTGTTTGTTTTTAAACAAGAATTCAATTTCACATATACAGATTACTTTCATTTCAGAGGGATTTCCAGATGCTCAGAGATTCATATGCACAGAGCACTGCATAGGATAAGTACCTTATTATAGGGACTTCGGGGTTTACCCAAACACCACCATGCTTTCAGGGAGAATGGTACGAGAAGACTCAGAAATTCAGATTTTAATCACTGAAGAACAGTTGATTAACCCACTGAACCAATGATAAACATAGGGTCAACAGGGTGATACCTAATCACCTTGTCTATTATATTAATGATTATTAATTTTTTTTATTATATATATATATATGACTCCTTTTTAGCTTTTCCAGTACATCAAGTGCTATTTGCCTTCTGACCAGAGCTTTAGATACCTGTGTTTATGTATATGTCCCATCCTAACATAGCCATAGGTAAAACCAACCCAAGAATTATATTTGAGTGGTCAAAAAAAAAAAAAAAGCAAAAAAAAAAAAAAGCAAGTGTTGTTTAAAATCCCCACAAGATTGACACTGTACCCTTAAACACATGGTGATGACTTTATATTTTCACATACCATCTCTCTTCTCTGGTGAGGGCTTTTGACAAAAATGGAAAAAACTTAACTATTTACATATTTCACCTGACATACCTGATGTTACACTGAAGTCTGCTATAGAAGAATAGCAAAAAAGAAATAGTTTACTGAAACCAACACCTAGAACAAAAAAGTGCAAAATGTTCTGCTACTGTGGACACATTTAGAAACACTGATAAATTCAGTTTCATTAGAAAGGTGATAGGTGGCTGCAGTTTTGCGTTTCAGTTTCTGAACCTTGAAATCTCTTCCTCCCACAAAAGGATGCTGCTTCAAAGCCTTTCTATCTAGAAATGAAAGCATCAGAGTAATTGCTACAGGATGGGCCGTTGAACTGCTCTGAACAGGCCAGCATGCCCAGCACCTTGGGCTGTGTTTGATGAGAATCCTGCAGCTGAACAGATTGGGCTGTGTGTGTCCCCATCCTCACGCGCACAGGAGCCATCTGGAAACAAACAGCTCAATCATGAAAGAGTAAAGATAACGAGGAAAAATTCAGCTCTCTGATCAAAAATGCAGGAGATACTCACTTATCTCCTTACTACTCCTGTTTTAAGTCTCACCAAAGATGCAAGTTTTTCTTTATCTCCTTATGCAAGTACTCTTTTTAAGAACTACATTAAGAGCACCACAGTTGGAAAACAGTCAGCTATGAGAGGCAAGGGCAAGTACATCGTTCACCTGCTGCGGATGCACTCAGAGACATCGCAGACCCAGAAGACATGCAGCCTAACAAGTTTCACTAAAGACTGCTGTCAGGTCAGGAAGATTCTCCAAGCAGTGGCTTATATACAATTAAATTTAAAGGCCAGAGCCTCTCTCTCAGAATAATACTCAGGAGAAACAGCAGTTGGAGAAAGCAGACAAGAAGTTAAACAAATCCTGCACATCATCTAGGATCACCATTTTGACCATCTCCCAGAAGAGCTGGCCATCAATAAGCCACACTAACAAGGTGCTATTTAGCTTGGCCAACTTTACAGCAACTCCAAGCCATCCTGTGTCCCAGCAAGCGCCAGTACTCTGGCTCTACTGACAACAGCTACTGAGAGCCAACCCCAGCTGCTCTGAAGTTCACAAGTCCATCTTTAATGAGCCTAATTAATTTACTTTCAAGGTAGCCTGACTCCAGATTGCACTGTATTTTCCAGATGTTTTACATAAAGCCAGGGGGAAAAGACACACGCTCCCTTCGAGCCTTGCCACAATCCCACCACATCCCTCCAGCCCAGGCACTGCTCAGTGCCTCTCCCAGCTGAGGAGAGAGACCCAGTGCCTGCTCCCAGGAGGGCCAGGGGGTAGAAATCAAAATGGAAAATACTGCAGAGCAAAACATTCTCACAGGAGATTGAACGAGGATGGCATTATTAAAGCCAGTCCTCATATGAAGAATTATAACCAGTAAAAGCTTTTTTTATTTAATTTTTTTTTTAACATGAAGTGATATAGAAACAGATATCACCGCCCTCATTAAAAGGGGCTTTTATTTCCTTATTCACTCCCTCAGTTTTCAAACAGATTTTCCTCTGCTACTGACTTCTGCATTATTTATACAACGGACAAAGTATAATTGGCCTCTTTCACATGCAAGAATATCAAAATATAGGGGGAGAAAGTAGTGCAGGTAGAGAATGCAGATAAGTGTCAATTTCCATATTTGCAGAGAAAACAGTTGTACTCTGACAGCATGACAGATTTTAGATGTCCTGTTCTGCATTTATATATAGTTGATGTCTAGCTTATAAAGGTTGATTTAGCTATAAAAATATCATGTTTAGCTGCTAACTCAAGGGAGGATAGAAAGGAATGAGAAATTCTCATGATCAAAGATGTCAACAAGACAACCATTTTGCTGTGATATAATTTTTCAGAGTACTGGGTTTGTCTTTCTAGACCACTCTAATTTAATTTTACTTTAGACCTAACATGAAGATACAGTTTCTGTTATACACAGGACTGTGAGACCAGTAGACAATTGCCAGTTTTCACAGGAAGAAATTGCATAAGCTTAAAATATACATCCCATTTTATTTTCCACACTACCAGCTTATGTTTTATCTTAATATAGGAGAAATTTTCCCCTACGTTTTTTTCCCACAGCACTTCATTGAAAAAAAATATTTTACACCCTGAAGCTTTAACATCACAGTGTATTCCTACATAAAGAGATGTGATGCTATGAATTTAAGGAGGTCACATATTACCAAGATCATCTGAGCAGATTTCTACATACAAATTACACAAAGCTATTTGAACAGCACTACAGCTCAGAAAACATTATTTCATCTCAGTCACAAACCACACCAAAACTATAGCCCTAAAGTATGTTAAGGTGGAAGGGAAGGGCAGGTATGTATGTGCAGGGAGACAAGCAAGGAAGAACCAAGTTAACCCACAAAAGCACTGTGCCCACTCAGTGGCCAAACTTACTGTAGTTCAGAGGGGGAAAACACTCCAGCAACACATGAGCTGCTGCATTTCTTCTCTCCTCTGATAGCTTTGCTGACTAGAGGAACAGCAATATGACAAGCCTTCCCATACTTTGCCAAGTGTGATTATTTCTATCAGTGACATTTGTTCAGACCTGCTTGGTTCCCTGCACACTTCAGGCAACATCCAAAGCCTGGCAAAGCCAAGAGCACTCCATATCAGCTTTATTATTTAGGTTTCAGAAAACATTCTCTTAACTGTTGTGATTCACAGTAATGCAAGGCGTCTCCTTTCGTGCAAGCCCACTTTCATCAGCAGACTGGACCAGACCAATCTCAATGAACTGTCCATAACCATGAATAAAATACTGTCACCTCTAATACAACAGATCTTTATTTACAGTTTTACTGACAAGATGTCCATCTTCCTGTGGAGCTGATGGTAAAGTTTTCATTACTATTAAGAACTCTACTTCAAGTGTATTCTTTCTTGACAGCACTGCACAGATTCTACAGGCAAACTTGCCATTCTATACAGCAAAACATTTTTCTCAAAATATTCTTTTTAAACCCAGTCTCTAGCACAGTTACTGCACTACTGAGGTTGACATATTCCCATGCATCAAATACAGTAATACTAACTGCAGTTAAAAAAAAATTGAGCTGGATTTTAATTGGGTACTTCCAAATACACCACCAGCCCCCTTTGGGCCAATTACTTTTTTTATTTGCAACTGTTAAAAGCAATTCTAAGCAGGCACCACACACTGGTTTTAGACATAGCTCTAATTCTCCTCTTCATAGAGGAGAGGATATAGTGATTAACACCATTAATTTGGATTCAGAAAACCGAGGTTCAGTTTTCAGCCTTGCCACAGGCTCCCCAGTAAGGCCTTAGGCACATCACTTAGGATTCAAGCATCCCATGTCAAGTGTCTAAAAATTAGCTGATTAAGTCTCATCTAGTGATCCCAGACTTTTTACAGTCACTGGAAAGGAACAGGCACCTCCAGAGAACAGCTCATCTCTTACCAAGACAGATGCCTAAGGCAGGTCAAATGAATCACCTTCTGAGGGTATTTAAAGTTAAATGAGATGAATCCCATCCTTAATCTCCCTCCGCCATTGATCCCCATCTGTCATATGGGATTTATGTTTCACCACATCAATAGGACATCACTTTGAGTGGCTCCTACGCAATATGAATGACCATCTGATGTGTAAAGACTTGTAGACTTCACAAAAATTCTAAAATCTTTGCATTGTACATAAAATAGCTTTCTTCAGTAGCAAGCTAAGTAGTTTACTCAGTTTTCTAGTGGAAAGTGACAAATCAGGTTGCTGGGAAACAAGAAACATTCCCTGCCCCTGACTGAAAACTGATAAATTCATAAATTATACCAGGATGAAGGTAAAGGGGTTGTAAAAAATAACTCAGCATAGTTTATTTAGAGCTCTAAACTGAGTGTCCAAGTCCCCTAGTATGAACAGCCTTAACGACCTGCAAAATATACTTATATCTAACAGAATGCCTAACAGACAAGCATTCACATTTTCAAGAATGACGTTTCCATAATACAATTAAGATCCCTTTGAAGGAAAAGGTTGGTATGGTTACAGCAATGAATTGTTTATTGATCTCTGTGGGCCTTAAATATTGGCACTTTTTCAACATTTGGGCTAATTATTATTTGTTTTGCACAACAGTCCACATCCCCAGTCAGAGATCTGGATCCTATTATGTTAGGCACAGTATAAACACATTACAAGATATGTCAGGCCCTGTTCTAAAGAGCCTGCAGAGCAAACACTGCTTCTCACAAACATGGAGCAGCTCTTGATGAAACAGCTGTCACCAGTTACAACCCACATTTGGAATTCACCATGTTAACAGAGGACATTGAGAGGTGAGCCATCACCCCCAGACCTTTTTCTTTATTCCATACACACAAAAAGGAGAAGCTTGCCCACTACATATCAGATGTTTCCCAAAAAATAAAATACTGCTTTTTATTTTTCCCATGTGTCCAGGCAAGCTAGCAGCCCACAAAAACAAAATAGGTTTAAAAAACTTAACTAGCTATTCTAAGTGATGGTGACAATAAATGACTTTTTATGCAGCCTTCCAACTCATCTGTAAGTGCTTTGAAGGGGAAAAAAAAATATATAATTTAAATTTCTGGGATCTAATTCAGCTCATCTAATAAAAGAAAATACAATTCACTGAGAAATACATTAACAAGAATTCTGGTCTAAGTGGGCCAGAATTGGATGTACAATATCAGGCCAAGTCAAATGGAAAAAGCAGCATGGCCTGAAGCAGTTGCTTTGTAACAGGAAACAAAATTTCAGCATGTGTTTGTTCCGGGCTCACTCTGTGTGCCTTATTTAGGGAAAAAAAAAAAGTATTTATTGCTTTAAAAACCAACAGCTATTGTACACGTTGTGACTATCCACATTTGCAAGGATATTGGCCCCTATGGTAAATATGCTTATTGCATGTTAGTCTTTGAGACTGACTAACATGCAATCATAGAATAGTTTGGCTGGAAAAAGACCATTACGATCATCTAGTCCAACCATAAACCTAGAATTGCCAAGTTGCTGCAATTAACCAGCTAATATTGCCTCTATCTCTACTATGCAGTCTTTATGTAGGTCATCATCTTTATTTCTGCAACACTATGTACAGAATTTTTAACCATCACTGAAAAATATACAGCCCCACCCCTCCCCTCACACACTTCACTGCTAAGCCCATTACCTTTAGTTCTTCTCAGTCTGTTTACAATTTCACATTCACACAGAAAATTCATACACCCAATAATAATGGGACAATTGCTTCAAACAACAGCAAATTTTACTAATCACCATCAACAAACTTGCTGATGGCCTTTAAGGGTGGGAAAGTTTCAGTACATTCCTCTACTCCTTTTTTATAATTACTACAGCATGAGAAAGACATCAAGAACAGTTCTACATTATTTACAATACACCTCTTAGAACTTATTTAATACAATTATTACTAAGCCTGATTGAAGCAACTACCTTTAAGTATCTTACTAGCACCATGGCTGTAAATAGGACAGGCTGAACTAGTATTTTTCACAATTTAAGGGTAAGTTCTTTTATTACCTCATCAGCATAACTTCTAAGCTATTCAGAATCATCTATACATTTATCCTCAAAGGACCTGCGAAATAGCCAGTATTTGGCCTAACGTAAGAAAAAACCTTGAATAATTTGTTAACTATAATAATCTGACTATGTCTTCAAATGGGCTCAGTACTCACTACACCCATCTATGGCCTTTTGTCCATCCTCGTGTTCATCCTTTCAAATTCACATATTCACCTGCTTAAAACACTTAAAGCCAACACTGTAAACCATGTTAAGAGGTTGGGTTTTTACCTCCCCAGAAGAGATTACTTTTCTTCATCACAAAAAAGGTCAGAGAACTGAGTGGGAGAAAGCAGCAACACCATAGACTAAGGGATGCCAGGTGATAATCCCTTCCAGTAAATAATTTAGTTTTATTCTGTGAAATCAGTTAAACACCATTGAACTTTAAGTTATTTTAAGACAGAAGTAGTTCAAGAGCAGAGCCTTTCTAAGAGCCAAATTTCAACCCAAAGCAAATTAAATGTTCCTAGTTTGATGGTAATACTAAAGGGAAATTTAAAGACTTGTAACTAGACTAGTATTGACAGGTTCCAATAAAATTGTGCCATTTATTTTTCCTTTTACCTATATATAATACATACATTTTAGAATCCTGTTGATAGGTACAGATATCCATGAGCCATCTGGGAAAGGCAGAAAAAAGTTTTGGCTTTAGTGATATGTTTGAATCCTTCAGTAACAGTGTAAACAGTCTCTACTATGCCTGCTGTGGTTGTTTGGGTGGATTCACCCCTTTTGCTTGCAGCCAAACACAGCCTGCTCTCTAACCTTCACCCCCCTGAGTCCTCACCCAGGGAGTAAGGGAGAGAACTGGAAGGAAAAGGGCAAGGAAACTCTCAAGTTGAGATAAAAACTATTTACTAATTAAAATAAAATTATAATTATAACAACAGTGATAACAGAATATACAAATAAGTAACACAGTGCAGATGCTCACCACCCACCAACCAATGCCTGGCCTGTGCCAGCCAGTGATCCCAGAGCAGAGACAGTCCCCAAACCAAAAACCAAAATTGTGTCTAATGAAGAGCGAGCCTGAGTGATCCCTGAGAGAATACCCCCATCTTCCGGTCAGCCCTGGTTAATATATTGACATGACGTGATATGATATGGAATATTTCATTGGCATGTCCACATGTCAATTTTGGGTTTTGCTATTCACTGCACTTCCCCCTCCCAGTCCTAATGCAGCTGTGAACCAGCCAAACACGGTGGCCTTGAGCTCCAGCAGCAGCTAATAACATTAGTACTTTTATCAACATTCTTCTCATAACAAGTTTTACACTGAAAGTAAATTACAGCTATTCTAACTACTAAAAAGAAAATTAACCCTATCCTAGCAAAATCAGTCTGGTTCATAGCCTTTAACTGACATTTGGCTGGTTGTTGCTTCAGAAGCCAATTGACACTACATGGAAAAACAGTGCTTGATTCAAAAGTCTGAGTTCCACCTGCCTGATATTGAGATATAGTATTTATTACTATCCTTCTTCAAAAATGCTGATTTTTATAGCAAGTTTTATGCCTTGCTCACCTATAACAACTGAGAACTTCCATCAATATCTATAATTATTTATTCTAAAGTAAACAGCTCCCAATTATTAGACAATGTATGATTTGCAAAGCAAATAGATGCATATCAAATATTAAACTAGGTCCAAGTCATTATTAAAAGTGGACATATCTTTTGAAAATTAAAAATGCAATAAAACTACAGCATGTTACCTCAGGTGGTTTTGTCCTAGATTATTTTTCTTGAAGTTTTCACTTTTAGCATTTTCTCAGCAAACGAAGAGTGCTAAATACACATTAATATAGAAAACAAACCTTTTGATCCTCTTATGTAGGATTTAGAAAAATAAAGCAAACATACAAGATAAGAGCACTGAAGGCCTTAGACAGCTACAGCATATCATGAAGAAGCAACTGACCTCTGTCAAGGTCACGTGCATATTTCCTGGTGTTCCTCTGCTCTAACTAGCAGCAGAGTCAGCTAACAAAGCTTGAAGTAAGAAAGACGAATCTGGAGAGCAAATACAAGATAACACCTGCTATTAGGATACGAAAAACAGCTATGATGAAATTAAAACTATGGAAAAAGATAAAAAGGCATCTACTGTCAGACTTTTCCCAAGGAAAATATTAGTATGTCCCAGATAGAGTTATCAAATGCAACAGTTTAAAAAATGCATCTTTAATTAGAACTTGGGCTGTTAGAAAAGAGGTAAACTTTAAATTCATGATACAGAAATCCTGCAATCACTCCACTCACAGTCAGAAAATGTGTTTGTCTTCTACCCCCTCCGGGACTATTCAGAGACACATCTTTGGCAGTTCAGTGGGAGGACACTCTCAAAGATAACCTTTCCTTGCCACTTCAGTAGAGCTCTATCCCTCTCATAAGAGACACCTGTGGTGTTACCAATACCACCAACTAACCATCCATAGCATGACACATGGCGAGAGGACATAGAAGATTCTTTCCAGCACAAGTTCACCAAAGTGCAAAGCAGATTCATGACAGAGTTACCTGCCCCAGATGCCAGGCACAACGATTGCCACCTGCCAGGCCAGCTCCACAGCAGCTTTGGTAGAACGCAGTCCTTCACGTAGCACTTGATTGATGGGCATCTGCAAACTAATTTAGCCCTATTTACACAAGCCCAAGCCAAACTGATGGAACACATGGTACTGGTCCTTCCACATTTGAAAGAGTTACAGGCATTCTCTTTTTAACAGAATTCCTATTAATAACCACAATTTAGAGTTTTAGGACACAGAAGAAAAAAAAGTATGAAGTAACAGTTAACAATTTCAATAGGCTTTAAATCAGGTCTCAAAGATTAACACCAGTTAGATAAATAAGCAGAAATTTCTTGTCAGTAAGGTAGGACAAAATAGGATTATAACATACAAGGGCAGCTTAAGAGAAGTTCAGACAGAACCTCTTCACACTACACAAACAAGATGTTACAACACCTTTCACAAAAAATACTATTTAATCCAGCAGATGCAATAGGAGTTAAATGGCAGCAAGTCCAATGCTTGGTGATTTCAAGGCCAGAAGGACAGCTGATTATCTGTTCTCATAGATGAACACAAATAAGAAACCCAGCAATTTCTACATCAAATCTAGATCTTGTACCTGGTCCAGTTAAAAGGAAAGGAAATACCAATCTAGAGACTTCAAGTAGAAAGGTGTCATCTCCTCATTAAGATGGCCCAATGTACTTGCTACTCTGATAGACAAAAATGGCTACCTTATGTCCAGGCTGAGCTCTTGTAGCTTGCACGCCCAACCAGGCTGCTGTGTGACCTTTTACACTCTAGAGAACAGTTTAGTATCAGCATTTCCACTGTGTGGGAATCAAGAAATGTCTCAGCATATACAGTTTTTCAAAGAAAATCCTAAGAACTTAGGAGTCTCACTAAGAAGCACATTTGGCATATCTTGATCACACATCTCCCAGGTCCCTTCTCTAAGCTAATTCTAGTTGTCCAACATCCTTTTTGAAGATGGGCACATTTCCTATTCTCAACACTTCAGTGTTTACAGCTGCATACGGCTTCTCTGCTCTTTAAAACAATGACAGATGATGTTCCCTGGAAGTAATACCCACATCTCTTCTCAATTCACTCTTTAGGGAGAAATTGCAATTTTTTTTTACTGGAACTAGGCAAAAGTATTACAGTTCATTTTGTTAAAACACCTATTTAGATGTAGTAGGATGAGAAACCAAATTAAATCAGTCTATAATAGCACTGTTTCAACTTCACTTCTGAATTTTTGTGCCAATTTTAATAAATACTCATGAATAGGGATTTTGTATTTTATTCCAGATCATTGTTAAAGGTAATGAATAGAGAGGGAATAATGGAAATGGCGATTCCCCATACACCATCTTGTCTGCAATCTATTAAGTAAAGAAATTTTAATCTGTTCACACAGACAATGGTGCCCTTCTACAGTACTATTTCTTACAAATAGAACATCACCCTAAGCTAAATCAAATGCTTTATGGAAGTCAAAACACAAAGCTTACAATTTCAACAAGAAATAGAAGCAGTTTTTTTAAATAAAAAAACATTTTCAAAATTATTTTCATTGGGATGTATTACACTAACAATCTTCAAACCTCAATTATTTGCCAATAGATTGCATCTTCGATCAAAATACTATGCCACTAAATTTCCCTTAAGTTACCACATTTAGCCTTTAAAAAACAAAACAACACCCTAGTTTTGTTTAGCAGTTGTCACATTTTCTTCTCCCAACTCTAAGATTTGATGATAGAAATCAAATAGATTATTATAAAGAAATACTCTCCATAGATTGGAAAGAAGATAGATATATAGATATAAAATAAATTAAAATTACATGTTACAAGTGGTCATTAAGTGTTCCAAATAAGACGAGTTATATACTATGTCCACCTGTTCATGATGTATGCATACACTAGAAAAAGTATTACTGATAGAAACAGGGTCCTGAATCAGATAAACCATTTGTCAAGGAATCCATTTCCTTCCACAAGAGTACTCCAACTATTTTCAACTGCCATATCTACATGGTTATTCAAACACAAGGAGATGAGAGAGGGCATTTGCAGGCAATCTTACATCTCTGAGCCAAGCTGGGCAATGGTTACCAGCTTTCCCATACTGTGACTGCTACACTCATTTTCAACCACACAGAAAAACAAGACCCTTACAATAAAGGTACAAAACAGAACTTGTAAATGGGTTTTTAAATCACCTTCATTAAATCATCACTGAGTAGTTTTGAGGCATGTACCCTTATGTATTTGAGGCACTGTACTACCTCACCACTACAACCATGGCTACATTATTAAAACTACTATAGTATATTTGGCTACTACCATAAATCCCAAGTAATACCTAGGAAACTTACTGACAGCATCATTAAAGTAAACAAGTTGTCTTTAGCTACTTCTGAATAAAATTTGGTTTTCCTGAAATATATTAATGTAATTATTCAGAGTTGATGAATAACACGGATAATTTCTGGTTATGCTTTTTAAAGTCTGCATGGTCTTCCACTTAGATGTTATACCATATAAATATTAGTATCTTATCAGATAACTATGCCACACAGGAGACATTCTAGATTTACTTTGTGTTCCGACACATTTCTCCCAGCATCTTTAAGTATGGCTAGAAAAGAGAAGTGGCATCCTGAGCTGGGAAACCTCCAAGAAGTTAAAGAATGGCAACATCACTCCCTCTAGGATGGGGATGGAGAAGTGTTCAGCGCCTGCTGTTCTGAGGAAATATCTCCAGACTAGTAGTGATAAGAAAATAGGCTAAGAAAAATAATCAACTCTTTCATAAGCATTTATAGTAAATGGAAGACCCTTGAAGTGCTACTGATTAAGTCACTGGGGAAAAAAAAAAAAAACAAACAACTGAAAAGAAAAGCCAGCCTCTTAAAACATTCTGGTTATACATTTGTCAAAATACTTAAGGAGATGTTTTTATTGCAGCTCCTATCTAGCTTTCAGTCATTACATGCCTCAGGGAAAAAAAAAAAAAACAAACACAAAAACCAGACACAATAAAAAACCCCAAACCTGTTTGGTTTTGTTTTTGTTGTTTTTTTTTTTATTTAAACCAGACAACTTTTTCCACACATTGCTTGTACAAATCACTTGGTTAGTCTGTGTAGTCCCTGAAAGAGACTGCCTGTAGCCTACTCTTATTCTCTCACCAGAAGAAATCATGAAGAGCCCTTGTCAGTTGTCTTCCTCCTAATGCATTCTGCTCTGGTATTTGCTATTTCTGTAAAAGATATAACAGCATTTCCTAATCCCCATCTCTTACTGGGTGTATTAAGAAGGAGTAAAGTCTACTCCAGCAAAGACAATATTTGTACATAAAGATCCTGAAAATATTTGTTAACATAATGCTTTGTTTATATAGTCTGACAAATGCTTTTACTTTAACCTCAAGTATCTTTAGTAAATGTCAGCAGCACACACAAATTCATAGTTGGCTAACAAGCCTCCCTTATGTGAATTTCTTATTAAGCTTCTTCCTAGATACTAAATAACATTTAAAACAAACATTCTATAGAGAATCAAAGCAAATCAAACAATGAAGTATTTATCTTTGTGAAACTACACATTAATATGGGCACCACCAGCAGAGGGAAGGAGATCATGGTGTCCACGCATAATAATTCCTCCATGCTTTTCTTCTGGATATGCAGAAGCGTTTTCTTGTCCTTTTCAACTGCATTGCAAACTTAGATGCCTCTTCCACAACAAGGAATATGAGGTTGCATGCATTTTTTTATTCAGAATGCAGTTCCCGGGAAAATTTTATCTGTGTCTTTTACCATGTATATAAATATAAAACCACACACATCGTCACATAAGTATTTTAAAAATTGTAATAAGACTGCTCAATGAACAAGAAAGGACTGCAATTACTAAATAAAAACTTTATTTTAATATGAGGAAACATCAGTTAACTGAGTTCTGTACAGCTGAGTGGCTTAAAAACTTCTGCCAAGACCCTAAGCTGCTCCTTCTTTTTACTTATTACAGCCAACCCTGCCAAAAGACCATAAAAATTGATTTTACGTTTCCGGTCTCTCTATGCTAGCTAGAAAAGTATAGATTTTTTTTCCTAGGTTTCTGACAAACAGAACATTCCCTTATCTCACACCTTCGCAACTACCACACTAACAGACGCTGAACATCTGGGCTCCTGTATCTGATTTAAGTTATGATTAAGCTGATAGAACATTTCAGTTTGTTAAAAATCAAACACTGCTTTGTATCTATGGTTTTAAAGGGCTTCTCACCCATCAGCGTTACAGAGAAAACTATATCCCATTTGCGCTGCTATGGCATACGTGGTCAATGATTATTTTTTTTCCCACATTTGTTCTGGGGAAGTGTTAGAACTGCACTGTTAGTCTGTGAGCTACCTCTTTAAATTCCAGTATCAATCCTTGAAATGGATTTAGCATCTTTTGCATCAAACATTAATAAGGCTCACTTAGGCACTCTTAATGTGAGGGAAAATTGGGCTTGTATGAAATGGCTACACTGGAACATTTCATGCTTTTGCAAGTGCAGGAGTATGATTATTTCCTACAGTATGTCATTATCTCCTGCCCTGTGGTTCTTTTTTAAATTATCTCTTCTCACTCAAGCTGCCCACGCTATGTTTTTAAGCTATGTAGTTTTCAATTTATGAATTGTACGCATGCAAATTTTCAGCAACTATACCACAAGTCAAATAATAGACCACATTAAAGTATATTCCCCTCAGACACTACTAATAGAACTACAATTCCAAAAAGCTTGAAAGAAAAAGGACACATATTCGACTCTTAAGACACAAAATCAGGTCATTTGTTTCCAAGACAGACAAGAAAATACTATTTTAAACACACATGGAATCTCCTTACACTTTTCCTGAGCAGGTTTATTTAAGCATGGCAGGAGATGTCATTTCATATCCCCACAAAGCAAATTAGTTTGCTGCCTACTTGTCCTTGTACCCAAAAGCTTCCCCTCCCCTTTTCAGGGTCTCTCCTAAAACAATTGCTCATCTGTAACTCTAGATGTCAACCCACCAGGGAAAGGAGTCTCCCTGTGGGTCTACAACTATCATCTTCCATTTCTTAGGATGAAGAAACTCTCTCAGACAATAAAGCAGTTTAAACAGCACATAACAGATTAACACACAACACGGATGGCACCCTGCACAGCTGCTCAGAGGATCAATATTGCCATTGCTGATTAGTAGTCTAGTTGTAGTCTACAACATGTACGTGTATCTAAAATTACTCTACTGACCTTTGTACAGAAAAATATTATTTCAGAGATGGTGAAATATTATTGCACTACAGCATTTTGCATTGAGCTTACAAGGCAATAAACACAGAGCTCCTTCTTCACCCACAAATGGCTGTTAAATAAGGAAAATAAGACTTGACATCCCTTGGACAATCAAAAGAAATGATTTATTTGGATGCTAACATCTGTCTCACGATTGTGGCCAAGTGCTTTCCTATGCTCATTTAGGACTCCACTTGGAAAGCTTTTCAGTTACATTTACCTAGAGATTTCTCTCTACCACTTCCCATCTGACAGAAATCACTCAGCTGGGTCTGATGAATAATAGCAAAAGGCAGCTTCTATCAGAGATGATTGAATTACAGATTGTTGAAAGTGCCATAAAGGCTCATTCCAGTGACTACATTTAATTTACTTACTATACTGACTACCAGAGCTGGTAGTCGTTTGATATCTTGATTTCAGAAGATGGGAAACAAAAAAGATATTAACATTCTTCGCTACTTTCTTGCTACTCTACCTAGTAGAGTTTGATAGGCAAAATTAACTTTTAAACAGAGTGCTGATCCTCTATCCATACCATGTGCGCATACGAACCAGACCAGAACACTGCCGAAATCAGAGCTAGACAAGTGGTATTTAATAAGATGAAGGAAACAGTGTCCGAAAAATGAAACCGCATGGAAAGAAAACGCATTCGCTTGACAACCTTCCTAAGCAATGGAGGAAAGGCTTTTGTAAATTGATACACAAACGATTAGATGTTGCCCTGAGGGCAGGAGGAGAGGTCAGTGCCGGGGGCCGGAGGAGGCACACCGGCACGGGCCCCCGCCGAGACAGACCACCCTGCCGAGGGCGGGGGCACCGCGGCGGCGGCACCCAGGTGAAACCCGAAGAAACAAGTTGGCACTGCGGCCGCCCCGGCGCCAGCTCCGGGCAGCGCCGGAGAGGGACGGAGAGCAGGTGGACGGCACCCCGACCTCGCAACCCGGGCGGGGCGACACACACACGCCACAGGCGCCCCCTTTGTCTGAGCCCCCCCTCACCCTCCTCGCCAGGAGCGCCCCGGGGGCGGCCCCCGCCCCCCGGCAGCAGCGGGCAGAACCGCTGGGCAGGCGGTGCCGCCGTCCGCCCCCGCAGCACGTGCTCTGCCCCCGCCCGCGCAGCGGACGCCCCCCTTCCCCCCGAGAGGACACCGCCCGGGCGCGGCGGCGGGCGGTCCTGGAGCGTTGCCTTACCTGGCAACCGGGGCGGGCGCGGCCGGCTCGTCCTTCAGCCTCTCCCCGCGGCGGCACCACGCGTGCCCGGGCCCCTCCCGAGGCGAGGCAGCGAGGCTGCGGTGCACGGCGGGGTGCGCGGTGGACCGCCCCCGCGCTCAGCAGGCAGGCTGCCTCAGCCCCCAGTGCTCGGCGGGCTGGCGACGCGCCAGGCGTTAAGTTTCGGCGGCGTCCACCGGTGGGCAGGGCAAGGTAAGGTAAGGTAAGGTAAGGTAAGGCGGAGGCAGCGCGGGGACTGCGCGGCGCCAGGAGCGCCGCCACACTGCAGCGTCTCCAGGAATCCCTCCCGCGAGAGGCAGCCCATCACCCCCGGCCCGCCGCCCTCATTGGCTGGGGGGCGGGGAGACGGGATCCACCAGCCAATCGCCCCGCGCCCAGCATGGGTGGAGCCGCCGCGCCGGCCTCGCCCATCCCGCGGCCGCGCGGTCTCTGTCCGCCCCGTCGGGCGGGGCCGGGCAGCAGCAGGCGGGGGAGGATGAGGGTGAGGATGATGATGAAGAAGGCATCCCCGCGCATGGCGGCCGGGGCCGCCGCAGGGACAACGCCGGGCTGCACAAGGCGCTGTGCCACAGACAGGGCGGCCGCCAGGTGCCACGGTTGCCCCGGGCGCGGCCCCGGGGCGCCGGGGCGTCGGGAAGCGGCGACGCCCGCCAGGCGCTGCCGCCACCCCTCGGTACTCGATACTTTTAATGAGCCTGCGGGACGCAATGGCGGGGCTGTGGGTAGCCCGGCCCGGGCAGTCGCGACTGAGCAGTGAGTCGCAACTGGCGTCTGTGGCTCAGGCGAGGGCAGCTCGTATCGCCTGTTCAGGTAAGGACATGCAAGGGTTAACTCAATTCCCCTGATCCATCCACTCTGAACTGGAGCTTTGATTAACATTGGTCTGCAAAATGTAACTGTAACAAATTCAATTAAGGAAAGCACATTTCTTCAACTTTTAATTAGATATACCCTATTTGTCTAATATTTAATATAACATAAAAAGCTGCCCAGGTTCCAGAGGGAAATGGAAATAGATTTAGATGTAAGTTTAGCTTTTAAAAACACAACGGACTAAAGTTCTTTGTTCCTCAGCATATGTCATTGCTGCATCTATACCCTCAAAAGCACAGGAGGAAAACATAATTTTATCTGCAAAATTGTAAAAATAATAGTGTGGTATTTGGGTAAGAGTTTCCTGTAACCTTTAATTGCTCACAGGGTACAGGTTCTAGTCGAAGCTTGGTGTAAAGTAATACAGGATGCTGCTGAATTACAGTTCTTCTAAGAAAACTTAAGCGTTATGTATTCCACAACCATTTAGTCAGTTTCGCTTGGTACACGAGAGTGAAGGTTATCTAAACTATAGTGTAATATGATAAATAGCAAATGTTGGCAAAGAGATGAGCCCCTGTGCCAACGGTAGCAGGTAGCTGAGAAAGTCAAGAATCTCCCAGGCACATCCCAGCAGTGACTTTCTATGCCTTCAAAAGAACATTGTCCTGCTGTTCCCCACCTATGCTTTGATGAGATTTGCCTCTAAAAATCAGAGCCCTTTTCCAGTTAGGTTCAAATGCACTTTTCCTAATCAGGTCAGTGCTGGACATGTGTTCTTAGGTCTCTTAGTCACAATATGAGTATTTCTTGTATGGGCACATTAGGTCATGAGAGGGAAAAAAAAAAAACAACAAATATCAGCTCTTGCTGAGCTACGTTATGGAGGAGCCACCATAATTTAAACTGCATCTGCAGAAGTGGTTGCCTGTGCCCAGATTACCCTGTATGATTTTAAAATGTGTCTGTTTTCTCCTGATAAAATAGACATCAAGGACTACTGTCTCTAGGATCATTTATCTGGTCAGTTAAAAAACACACACATTTCAGTGCTAATAATTATGAGGACTTGATCCTGTGTTCCTGACAGCCACACAACCAGAAGTCTGTGGGAGTCTGGCATTCAGAAGGTGTGACACATCATACCATGTCTTACTTTTTGAGCAAAGACAGGAAACACTGTTTAAGCCCAGTGTCCCTCTTTCAGTGTACAGACAGTAAGGAACAGGAATGTTAACTAGCAGGTGCCCTGGAGATTGTATCATCACTTTCTCACTTCTGACTGTGGTAGTCCATACATGATTATTCTGCTAGATTAATAAATAAATAAGTCAAAGGGCAGGTGTGGTAGGGGCTGGACGGGTGGCAAGAGGGATTTTACCTAGTCTTTTCTGCACTTGTTAATTTGCAATGAAGAAATGGCTGCAAAAATTGCATTCCTTTTAGCACACATACTTCCTTCAGTTCCTTTCAGGCTGAAAAGCTTATTCATATGGAAAGAGATCTCCAGTCCTGTGAGCAAGTTTTATTTCTCTACTGCATCTACAAGGAAATAGGTGGTTACTGTCTAGGCATGGTGGTTAATTAAACCAAAGGAAGCTGAGAAACTTGAGAGATTATATACATGTCCTGAATGGACAAGGATGTTCTAGAAGACCTCAGGAGCCATTTGATGAATGCTTGGAGTGCTAGCCAAATGCTAGCCACTAAACTCATGAAGCACAGATCATTATATTTATTATTATTATTGTTGTTATGTCTTCCACAGTTGTGTTAAGGGAAGAAGAAGGTACTCTGTCATGAGAAAAAAGGAAGAAACATGCAAAGCCAGAATAAATTATGTTGTAAACCCAAGACCTGTTTTGTTTTGGGTTTTTTTTTATGTCCATTAATACATCAAAAGAGAATTTTAAATAGTGCCTATCATTCAGAAGTTCCATCAGGAACCTGCTCAGTACAAATGAAGAACTAGACTCTGTTGTATCCTTCATATCTCTTGTTTTTAATTTAGACTTTGACTAAGCCAGAGATATAGGAGCATCTGGGAAGAATCTGAATAAAAAAGCAAAACCAGAAATGCTGCAATGTTTACCTTTGCTATTTTTATTTTTCACTCTATGTATACTATGACTTGAAGAGTAGAAAGCAATATGAGCTGTAAAAAACTAGATTTGAACATAAAAGACTCTTGCTTGCTTCATAAAGAAGGAGAAAGCCTAGGCAAAAGCCAATGAAACCAAAATATTCTTGGGCCTGTCCTAGCAAGTTTTATGGCATATGAAGAGCAGATCCTAGAATGACAGTCACTGAACTGAGGCAAATTCAGGTGCAACAGCAGTTGTAGCACATCAAAAACAGCGATCAGGGCCTGGCTTTGGGCGCAAGCTGCCATCCGTTTTCTTTTTTAAGTCAGCCTTTGAGTGACCAAGTATCACAACTGCCACAATTAGATGTACACAATGCGAATTCAGGTAAATCATGAGGGCAAATCAGCAAGAGATGAATGAGTAAATTATACTGGTGGCATGTTAATTTACTTACCAGGCAGAGTTTAGAACTGTGAACTAACATGGACTGAACTGTGACTGTCATGATAAAATTGTTCACTGTCCTTGTGTTGCACAAGACCTTTAACAGAAAGATACTTTTACTTTGTTCTTCATTGTCACATTATTTTACTGCTATTTTTCCTTTGTTTTGGTCTTTTCTATCCCCAAGTTTTTAATTTTGAGAATAGTTTGTATGACAGAAGACAAAGGAATTGGCTTTTGCTTAGAGAAATGGGACAGTTCCAATTGCATGAGTTCAAGCACACATTTCTGAAACTTCTTTTAGCAAATAAAACTGGTGGGGTTTTTTTTGCAGTTGACTGAAAGTCCAAGGGCTGGTATATACAGCTGAAATTAAAAACTTGGAATCCTATTTTAGCGGCCTGTTGTCCCACCCTTGGTTTCAGTGAAGATGATGATGTATTTAGAAGGCACATTCCCAGTCAGGAAGCCAAATCTGCATCAGGAGAACACGAAAGACATGAAAGCAAAGTGAGAAAAGTAAGTTCCAAAAGTGAGAATTAACCTTCAGTAAAATGAATAAATACTGGAGTAACTATTCACCTGTACAACTAACAAAAGCATCACCTGAAGTAAGTCTTTGAAGATTATTTTTTGAGTAATGTGTGAGATTTTGAGTTGGATAGAGGGAGTGGAGAACAAGTGTTGGGGTTTTGTTTTTGTTTTAATTCTAGCTAAAAATCAAAGGGTATAATCAAAGAACTTAGTCCACCAACTGATCTTGGTCTCAATGTGTCATTTTATTTCATTGTTTTTCTTGTGTTTAATCTGTACACATCTGCTGCATCTTCTATGTTATTTAGGCAGAGATGGTCTCTTTTAACCTGAATTTGTGTAGCAGCTAGCACGAGAGATCCTGCTTTGTGCCCAGGGCTCCTGGACACTGTGGCAGCATAAATGAAAATGAAATTTGAAATACTCTTTTACGAGGGAGTGTTCAAGTGTAGTGAAACCAACCTGTGTACGTTTTGCACAGATGCCAGCTGTGTAACGCAAGGACAGATCTGAATCAGTGTCGGTCTGTTCCCCTGTAGATGGTGCCCCTAGTTCAGGGATTCTCTTTTGGGTTAACAACTCTGCATCCCTAATCTTCCTCCCCGTTTTGAACATCAGTTTTCACCAAAGTGAAGCTGAGGGTGGTACTCCAGAAAAATAGCATTTTCAGTGCAGGTAGGACAAACTGAACTCAGTCCTGATTTCCTTTTCAGGCAGAATCTGCTATATAAAATGACAAACTACTGCACCATTAGCTTCCAAAGTGCCCAGATATTATCCATCTCCAATCTTAACTTATGGTGGTAGATATTATGACTTCCCCTGTGTAAAATTTCTAGTCACTGCTGAGCCTATACATCCGATGGATGAATGTGTAATAAAAAGAATAGAAAGTGGGATTTCTAATTTAATTTGGGGGAGCTGACCTTTACAAAGTGTGAGGACGAACTGTGTAATAGCAGGCAGTGTTACCTCTGAGGAGAGGGTTGAGACTTACACAAGATCTTTTCAAATGGATACGCACCTTTGTCACAATGTGTGTGAGAGAGGACGTTCCATTGTCTCCAATACAAAATAGGGATAACTCTGGAGAGACTCAAATGAATTGCCTTTTAAGTGCAAAATATGGTTATATTTACACCAACCTGAGAGTGGAGGGAGGGTGAATAATATACGTATTAGAATATATCACTGAAATGTGATAAAACCTTATGGCTTCAGGCTTCCTTAATTTCATTTCTCTAGTTTGTAAGATCACCACAAAAACTTCACCGTGAAGCAGACGTATAACAAAGATCCTCCAGAAAGCCAGTCCAGCCATGAAGCATGGTAGGTTCTACCATCTAACTATGCAGAGTAGGCCAAAAACATCCACGTGAAGAAAAAGCAGGATAGATAGAGTTACTAGGGTAAAAAACTAGTTAAGGTATTGTAAATTTCAGAGAATAGTTTTGAATATCAGTAGCCTGATAAATATTTCTTGAAGGAGTTTGTTTTCATTTAGCTCATACCGTCATTTCACTTAAAGGCACAATGAAATTACCCTAGTATTTATATTTAAAATGCCAAACCATAAAAATGTCAGTTTTTTTTTTTACAGTAGTCACCATTTCATAATTTTTTTTGTCCTTTTTTTAAAATGTATTTACATCTCTTACAGAAATACAGTCACTGTGCAATTCTGATGTTTAGACTACTGGGCTTAGAAGCTTGGAAAACATCAGGCTAAATGAACTGGAAATTATATATCATTAATATAATTAGGAAAAAAAAAATAATTTTGATTTCTTCACAGCTACGCTTTAGCTAGTATACAATTCAGTAAACTAGTTACCTCTGGCAATTCTGTCTGTCAGCAGCACCATTTTGTTTGCAAATTAAAAGTCTTGTTTTGTTTCCCATATTGCTTTTTCTATAGCATATGCTGTACCCTTCAAATTATAAGAAGGGAGTGGAGCTCTCCAACTGTAACAGTGTTGTTAAATGATAAGGTCAATGGTAATGTCCTTTTGCAAACCTTGATAGATATTTATCCAAGTCAAAGCTGAATTTTTAATCATTACAGTTTGTAATGATTGTAAAAAATGTATGTAAAAAAGGCCTTTCTTGTTTTTTAAAAACTTAGGCAAAGAAAAAATAACTCCTACCCAGGGAACCTAATTCTTTTCACAGTTACACAGATACAAATCTGTCCTAAGGCCTGCTTAAAACTGTCTTAAATCTCCCTTTCCACAACTGCTATCTTCTATAAATCAAGCTACCTTAGAGACCTAAAGTAGTTAACACAAAAATGCATAATTTCAATTTAAATCCTGAGTGTAAATATAAAGTTTTAAGGGAACAGAGACTCTGGCTGCACACTAGGGACATAGTTTCTTCGTTACTCAATAGTTTCTTTTTATTCTGGGGCAAGATCATCTTCCCCAGCTGCTCATAAATCCATGAATGAGAATCTCTATTACCTTCCTAGTTTTTTGGTTTTGACCTCCTTAGCTGCCAGTTACCTTTTTCTCTGTCCTTCCCATTCATCTGAGAATATATTTTGTGATGACATTGACAATCCTAAGTGAGAAATTAGCTGAACAATCACAATTGTCCTCTTCAGCCCTGACATTAGTCCTGCTTCTGCAAGAATCAGGCTTGGTCCTTCTCTCTTAAAAATGGAGGTAAAATCTGCAGTCAGAATTATGACTGATGATGAAATACAGTAACGGATTGTTCCCCGCTGAGGAATGGAAAACTCGCAAAATAATTGGCTTGTTTTTAATTCTTGTTTGTATGTGAATAGAAGTAGCTAGGCAAGAATGTTATTTAATGGATAGAATAAAAAAAATAAAAAAGAAAACAATAAAAACAGACTAGAAAGCAATTTGGTGTGAAGATTCTCATCACTGCCCACACAGAAATCAGACTTGCTAGTTTAAGCTCAATAATTTGATCCTAGGGAAAAGTCCAACCCACAGGAGTGTTTGGTCCTAATTAGTTTAAGGATTTTGGCCAATATCTTTTTGTCCTTAAGTGTGGATTTTCAAAGAAATGGTGATTTCATATGGTCTTTGATGTTGGAACTTTAAATTAAAAAGTTCTTTCTAAAGACGAGAGCCTAGATTAAGTTATTCTGAGATTTACAGTGAACTCCTTCATGCCTTAACTTTCTTCCTTCTGCTGGAATCTATGACCCACAATTTCCCCACTGTAATCACAGAAAGGCATTATCATCATTATTCCTTCATAAATAGGAAGGTATCTGCAGAATAACCTCAGGGATTTATGAGAGCAACAGTCGTTTCCCCTAAGTTTAAAAAAGCCTGTTCAATGCTATGGTTTTTTATTAACTAACTCTTCAGTTTGGCTTTCCCTCTGAAAGTTATTAAGCTTTCTGAAAGTTATTAAGTTTAATCTCTGACCAAATTGATTTTTTTAAGGAAACTGCCATTTTTGTCTTAACGGGGTTCATATAAATGTCCATATTTTACTTTTTCTGAAATATTTATATTAGTTTTCCTTCCCTTGTACTTTTCCTGCAGTCACTTCTGAAAAAAACTTGACAGCTTTCTTTGAGTAAAAAAGGTTGTTTGCTGAAGTTATTTACAGTTTAATTGTCAGTTTAACTACAATCTAATGTCTCATTTACTGTGACACTCTCTACTTTCCAGGCTGAGCTTCAATAACTTATGGGAGTCACAATGGCAATAGATTCACCTGTGTCTGGAGCTCCCACTGTTGTCAGCAGAGCAGTCCTGAAAAACAGCACTGACCCCCTAGTGATGATCAGAACATGGAGAATGTTCTGGCCAAACATATTGTGGGTCTTTCAATATTGTTATGTATTTGCCACTGACTCATAGACCACTGACTGTGCTGCCTATATGTTGGTGAAGACATTCAGGGGCTGTCCTAGAAAAGGCATCTCATAGCATGAGTACAGAGCCTAGCTGATGCTTCTGTCATGTTTTGGCTCTCTTCACTATGGATGCCATCATACCATGTCTGTGCAGTTTATAGTTCTCCAAAAGGATCCCAGCAACCTATGTACCCTTATGTAAGGACCTCTAACACTCACTGCTGTACTACAAAGAGCTGTATTTGGAGTATGCAGATGATCCATTTGGGGTTCTGTTTCTATTTCTGATGCTGGTTAGAAAACTATATGAGAACCAAGAATTATTGTATCCAGGTGCTAAATTTCATAGTCAGAGGGGTTTACTGCTACTAACATGTAGTCAGGGATTTATAAAATAACTTAATTGGGAAGGACCTTTAGGGAGTCATCTGTTCCAAGGACATGCTCAAAGGAGATCCAGATAGAACAGGTTCCTCAGGCATTTGCTCAGGCAAATTCTGGAAGGATGAGGGTTCCATAACTATCTAGGTGGCCCTCCACTAGCCTCACTCCAAGATATCAGTGTCTTCCTTGTACTGCAATGCTCAAAACTGGCTTAGCGCTCCAGATGCTATCTTACAAGTACTGAATAGTAAAAATCCCCTCTTCTGGATTTTCCCTTGCTTGCTGATACAGCCAAGGATACAGTTGGCCTTCTTTGTTGTAAGAACACACTGCTGATTGATGTTCATTGTTCAGAGTCACCACTATAAATTGAAGAACCAAAAGTCTGTGCATGTGCCTGCCCATACTTGATGAGAACCAAACAAAAATATGGCAACTTTCCACACCTGCTTCATGAAATCTATGTCGGGGAGGCCATCAGCTACCTCTGAGGGGCCATGACCATGCCTCCTGTTACAGAGCTGTATCTCCTAGGGTGGTGATCAGCTGGTGATATGAACACCATTTATGGTTCTGAAAAGTTGGGGAAGCTGTGCGATGCCTGGCTGTGGAAGAGTATAGGGATTCCTCTGAAACCACTCAGTGATGGATGATATACAGGAGGTCTGTGTGCATCTCTGTGATCTTCACAGAAGATTCCCCTAGCTCAAACTGATGACCAAGAATGACTAAGCTTGAAGGGGTAATGACTTCCTTCTTAGGAGCATGCCATACACTGGGTAAATGTGATTATTCTTGTTCTGAAATTCACTGTCATCCTGAAAACCAGGCCTGGAGAGGGATGTTGTTCCACTAGCTGAAGTTAATTTCATTTGTTCAAAGTTGCCAGATAGCAAAGGGTAGACTGCACTCAGAGGTAGCTATGACCCAATCTACCCTGGTAGAAGGTTAGGACTTGCTTAATAGATTCTGTCCTGCTTCTCCTGGTGGAGGAGTTGAAATGGATGACCACTCACAGGCAGGATGCTTGCAGAGCGTATTCAGAATGCGTGTGATGCACTGTGGGCTTTGGGAAGCAGAGAGAATGCCTGTATTTGGGACTATTGCGGCATATGTTTGAAACAGATATTGAGTGTCAGTAAATGCAAAATAATGATCTGTAACTACTTACATTCTGTAGTCAGGGGAAACCAATGTTGAATACAATGTGCCTCCTTAATGCATTCTACAGTTTGCAGCAATGTGTAGGCAGCTGGTGTACGCACCTTGCATGGAAACTTTGGTATGCGTCAAGGTGCTACTTCCAAAGACAGTACAGACTCAGTCCATGAATCACCTTTGCAAAAATATATATTTTATACATATATATATATATACACACACACAACTCTTTTGTTGTAGTTCTAGGTCTATACTTATCACGTTTTTCATGTTCGTTCATGTAATCCAACCTTGGAACAAATATTTTAGCACCTTTTCCTTGCTTACTCTTCTTATGTTCTCGTCAGACACTGGAAACTTCCAAGCTGTCATGCACCGATTCATACTGAGATGGGAAGATGGTACCTATATTTTCTACAATGAAGTGTTATAATCTCTGTGCTTTCTAATATGTTTACCTCTACTACAGCAGCAGAAGAAAAGCTAACATTGTAGCAGTAAAGCTAGTATAGCAGTAGCAAAAATAAAATGGTAAATTAATATAAAATAAAATAGTACATTTTTTAAAATAAAGATTGTATATAAAGTAAAATAAAATAGTAAGTAAAGTAGCAAAGCTAGTATAGCAGTAATAATATAGTATAAAGTATATATATACTATAACAGTATAGCATACAGTAAAGAAAATGGTAAGGCTAGTGTTGCAGTAGTAAAGCTAGTAGTAAAGCTAGTATAGCAATGAAGAGACTTCTTCTGGCATGGAGAACATACTCTGAGTTTGAAGTTTGTATTGGAATTGGATGGGGTTTTCTGCTGTCTGGAAAAAAGATGAAAAAGGCTCTTTCCAAGATTACTCTTTTTAACTTCAAGGGGTTACTGGAATACCCTGAAGCAACCTTAAAATATGCAACTTTCATGTTCTAGAACTATGTTTTTCATACAATTTCAGTAACGATTCCTTCTGTAGTATTTTTTTTCTAGCAAACTGTGTGCATTTATCCTTCCCATTAAAAAATATATCAAATGCATTCTTCCATAGAATAAAAAGTATAAGAGAGTAATCTTTGCCTTCAGTTCATACCACTTGAGCCAGAGTTGGAGAGTTGGCTGAATTAGGACTCTCCTAATAAGCCACAGAGAAGTGACTAATATAATGATAAACATAACCTCTTCAGCTCTTACTGGAACCATCAGCACTATCTGAGATAGAATATTATTACTATTCATCATCAATATCCTCTGCCTCCGGATGTCATTTTTAAGGTGATTTTTTTTTTTCTTTTTTTTTTAAATCTTGACTTTTCTATCCTTGCCATAATATTTATAATGTTTCACACAGGAACTGTAATTAAACCTTTTCTTTGCTCTGGGACTTCAGCCTCTAATGCATTGTATAATGTTATAGTCCTAAAGTTGAAGAGTCAGAATCCACTAATCTAAACGTCTGGGAAGATTTCCAGAAGTACATTCTGATATGAATCGTGTAATCAATTGCAAAGGCATACGACTATGTTGATAATAGAGTACCAAGATATCTCTGCAGATATCATGGGAATCTGGGACTTTTGTGCCTTAGAATTTGTAAAATGAAGGTCTTGGTGAAAGAACCCAGGTAATCTGAAGTCTGAGGGTGTTTATGACCAGTTGTCTTTCCACTCCTTCATAACTTGACCCCATATCTATTTTTAATTGTTATATAAATGTGTCTATATCATTTAAATTAAGTCAGTCAGATATTTTCTGGCTTTTGTTCTTCATAGTGTAAGAGATATGTTTGGCTGTGGAAATACAGAGGTGTTGGTTGTGGAGGTTTTTTTTAATTTGATTTCCATATCTTCTTTGTATTTAACTGTATCATTTTACTTAGTTCTCTGAAGTCATTCCTCCATTTTTCCTTCTCTAATATCATGTGTAATGTTTAAATTGCATTTGGTCTGTATTTCTTGTATGTGACTCACTCTATGCAGATTGCATTATTTAGCCTAAATTTTCTATTACTAAACTCAAAAATCCATTGCTTACAAGATGACTGACAGTTTTGGGACATGTCCTTATTGTTTTCCTTTTGGACATTTTAATGGTCTCAAGGCAGGTTTAATAGAACCTACACTTTTCAAATTAGAACTAATTTAGGAGTGTGAAGCTAGTTTGATCTTTGACTGTCCTAACTTCTGAGATTCAAACCTTTTAGTTAAATGCCTTAATTGACTTCTGGTTCTTTACATATTCAGTTGGTGGCATTGACCCCAAGAATACTAGCCCTTCATTTGAACATGCTATTCCAACAGCCTAATTTAATGACTCCTCAAACAGTCTCTGCCGTAATGGATATAACACAAATACCAATCAGAAAAGATTTCGTTTTAAAAACTGATTTGCATGGAGCCTCTCAAGCAGCTCTCAGTAGCTCCTAAGTTGAGCTAGAACCACATAACATCCTGCTCATATACAAACTCTCAGATGTTTTCTGTTATGAAAATGCTAGTCACATTATATCACTAGAACATCTTTAGCATAACTGTTCTATGCTGATATCCATATGTTTCTGATGTTTGTTCTGCATATCCCCTTCTTTCTGATCCCACCATTATTTCAGTCTTCTCTTCTACCATTTTTGTTTTTCAATAATTCATAGCTTGTAGTTTGAAACTCAGACTGCTTATCTTTTAAAGCAGATCTTTCTCTTTCAAATCAGAAGAAGAAATGGCAGAATCAATCTAAAGTAGCTGTGATTTAAGTAATTAGATAGGTATTTACAGAATTCAGATGCTCTCTTTTTCACAGTCAAAATTTGCAAGCCAGTTTAATAATGTCTGTGCCCCAAAATGTGCATACTATAATTGCAGAAAACAAGTAGTTTTGAAAACAAGTTATGTGGAATGATGCAACATGGTGTGAGTCATACAGTTTAAACTACATTCCAAATTAAAATTAATATACTACATTTAATTTTTTTGTTATATTTCAAATGCACATTTTTTAAAATGTTATATGGATTGGTATTGTCATTGACTGTAGCAAAACAGCAAATGGAAATAAAAGTTTTACTTCAATCAACTCAATTTCTCTTGACACTGAGCAGTCTTCCTAGCTCCACTCTGAGCCTTAGGATTTAATGAAGATTTCAGATTTATTTTCCTGGGTTTACATTTGTGGCTAGCTTAAAGTGGCTATGCAATAAAGCCTAAAAAACCCAGCACCCAAGTGTCACATAACACAGGAACAAGTATGATCCACAATTTCGTATATTGTTTTAAATTTCATTTTCAAGCCAGTCTTTTGGGATTTAGAGTTTGATATCTTTTGTTTGAATTGCTGCAATTGGCAAAACTAAAGATCCTTAAATCCTCTGCAGTCAGGTTGCAATGCCAATACACAGGGATTTACATTTACTGAACTATTAATGAATCATTATTGGAAAGGAAAGGAAAGATGAACAAAAAATCATTTGACCTTACATGACTGCTCCAAAGACACAAAACACCTTTCTCCTCTTATTCAATATTTTAAGGTAAACACCAAACAGCTAGTATTCTAAGATCCTTAGTAAAAGCTACATCAGCTTCTAAACAGAGGACTAGTATGGAAAGTAGTAGCAATAGTAGCATCTTCCTTGAACAGTCAGAAAACTGTTTCACTCTTCCCAAAATACTACCCTGTATGGGTAAAACTAATAGTATAGAACAGGTACCTCAGACTGAATCCCTGTCTAAAACCGGATAAGAACATTTCAACTGATAATCATTAAGATGACTATGTATATTCTGGAAATTTCCAAGGAGACCTTCCCAGGGGACATCTTATCCTCTATGGTGGCATCCTCATCGTCTCACTAACATGCACTGGATTTGCTTAGATGAAGAAGCTTCTTTGTGCAATTTAGTAGTTTGCCATGAACATGCCACACATTCTGGCATATACTGAACTGATGGCATTGCCTTATACAAAAAAAAAAAAAAAATTCTAACTCAGGTGCACACCAGAAGGCCCATTTTTATGTTTGTGTCAACTGCTTTTGCATAAGATTTTATTCTATACCTTTCCTGTTACATGTCAGTAAATGTATTTGCTTTCTGGTGGTTTAGAACTCCAGAGCTTTCCCTGGTTTAAGGTTTTTCTTCACTGGTTCAATGACCTTTTTCTTATGTGTCCGAACTAGCTGGGTTATTATCATGTTCATTGGGTCTGGAATTCACACGCTCTTAAGGAGTCTGCACAGAATCTGTAAAAGACAATTGACCACGACCATAGGTGTTTTCATATTCTTGGGTTTGCACATATCCATAACAGTTCTTAACCTCTTGGCCTTTGGGATTCCTATGCAATCATTTCACTTTGCTACAAGTTTACTGTATGTTGAACTGGACCCTGCCTGTCTCCTAGGCACAGGAATCCCTCATGCTTGTTCTAGGTGATCGTATAGATCATGTCACTAGTTGCAGTTGAAGAGGGACGTGGCTCCAGTCTTTACAAGAAGCCAGTTTGCCACCAAACCCATGAGATCTCAGAGCTGGAAGACAGGCAAGATTAGACATTTAGACTATTTTGTATCTGAATAAAGTGAGAGAGATGAAAAAAAGCTTTAATATCTTTCATTATTTTCTTCCTTTGCTCTAACCAAATTACATTACCTTGGGGTTAACAAACTGAACCTCTTTAGCTCAGAGACTACTGGAATGCACATTTCTTCTCTCAAATCAGGTGATTTGCTCCAAAGAGTAAATCTGTTATTATGAGGAAGACAAACCCATCAGCACATCTGCTGAAAGGAAAAAAAGCAGGAGGTTTGTCTCCTTGATGGATGATTTTGAAACTTCTGGACAAAACAATGTCTGTGCAATAAAAAAGAATCCTGCTTTGCCTGAGGGAAGCATAGAAAAAAAAAGTGCTTACATAAATAAACTTTACTTCAGAAAGTGTAAAAGGAAAAAGGTGAGGAAAAAGGCAGAAGAGAAAGCTTTACTGGCTACAATTGACATCAGGGGTCTTGATCCTAAACTGAGCTCTGACGGTTTTCTGGCTATAAGTGCAGCTTTCTGGATTTGGAACTGACTTTGATAACTCCGTGAATTAATAAACAGCTCCTTATCTGGTCTAGTGCTCACTGGTGAGCAGAAAGTCTATTGGCCTTGTAATTATAAGTGGGACAGACATCCAATCAGGAAGGCTTTGGAGATATTTTTAAAAGGGGAGACAAGTTTTGGTTTCCCTTCCAAATAGGACTTTATTTTGGCTTATCTACTTTTTCTCTGTTCCCCTGCCATTCTCTTCTTTTACTCTTCCCATTTGTCTTCTTTTAAATACTCTTTCTCTAGCATAGCTCCCCAAAATGTTCTTGATTCATTGATGTTGGCAGAAAATGCCAGTCTGTTTTAAATCAAATTCTATAGGAATATATTTGTTTCAATGAAACTACAGCTGAAAGCAATTATGGGCGCTAATTTGGAATCCCTGTAACAAAATTAAAATTAAAAAATCCCAAGAGCTCTACTAGCTACTGGGTTTTAAGTTAGTGGCGGTCACTTGAGAATTGAGGCTGCAAGTTCAAGTCCCTCTTCCACCAATTTGGAGCTGGATTTGGAACTGAAAATTGGATTTGGGTCATCTGCGTTTCAGGCAAGTGTCCTGCTCAGCAAGCCAAGAAGTCAACATCCCTTATCCAACCAACATTTTTCATTTAAACAAATCCTGAATGGGAGGGACCTTCTTCCATGCTACAGAGAGGAGGTGCTTGTACCCGACCCCCCATGCTCCTCTGCCTGTTCTAAGCCATGTGGCAGTTTCAGGAACAGACTCTGTTTCAATAGGCCCATTCCTTTCTAGTAAGTGAATAACATCAAAACCCTTGCTAAACAGGATTTATGTACTCCAGCTGGCACTTCTATGAAGCTCTGGGCCATCCCTCACCCTGGCACTGCAGAGCTGTTCTGTCTGGTCCCTAAAATGGAGCCAGGAAACATGGAGAGGGAACTGGGGAGAGGCAGGCTCCCTGCTCACCCTTGATGTCTTCCCCAATCACAGCCCTCCTACCCTCCATTTCCAGGTCCAAAGTTGGAAAATAGAGGAGGGAAGGAAGACCGAGGACTTTTACCCACATAGCAGGGTCAGCAGAACTTGCCTGAAGCAGTTTTTATTTTCTTAAGGGGAAAGGTTGGTAAATGGAAATTTAGAAGTTCATCATCTATTTGAAATATTGAACTCTCGTGTTTACTTCATTCTCTCCCTTGATTTACAAGTATGAGCTATTTTCATCCAAATTAAAATAAAAAGCACAGGCAACCAGCTTCTTCCTATCTTACATAGGCCTATTATGAAGGCCTATTTTAACTTCCCTTTTCTCCCAAGAGACATGTTGAACTAAGTTTTTAAGGGCTTTACGGTATAATCAAACCATCTCAGCACAGCAGGCATTCACATCTTTTTCTCATAGTATTATAAAGTCTGCTTTCAAGTATTTGTACCCCGTTGCATTTTGGGAATTCTGGAAATTATAAATAAAAACATCTTCTTTTCTTGAAAGAACCTCCTGGCAGGTTCTTTCAACAAAAGCTTCTCTGCATAACATTAGAGAATGCAGTGTAAAGTTCACTGTTATAGGAAAAATGTTCCTCCCACTTATCAAAGAATTATTTTAGGCACATGAGTTTAAAGCATACCTTTGAAAGGTTGACTGTTTCAAAAGCACAACAAAACCCTTTGTCTTCTCAACATATATGTTTGCTTTGCCACTTCCAGGCTATAGCTTCATCAATTTCCTGCTTATTTGCTTATTGCACATGTTTCCTAAAAGCACACAGATCAACCTGCAAACTCCATTTGTTCACACACAGGCATGACCTTATCACAAAGTGCCCAGATGGATATAGGAAGGTAGCAGGAAATCTATGTGGAAAGCAGAGATTTTTCATTTGCACTTTCTGACAATTCTGTCTGGGAGATGGGAAGGGATTTGCTTAGTTCTTCTTCAGTGAAAGCTGGGTTCATACTCTCAAGCAAATCCAATGGGAAATTCATATGAGGTCTGCCAGTTTTGTCTGTTGTGTGAAATGACAGACTTGTATGTAAATAAGACCGTTAGGATGTCAGATAAAATGCTGGAGATTCAAGTCATTTAAAGAAAAGTTTTCAGCTAACCCCAAGACGTTATACAATGCTGTGTGGAGGGTTGGTTATATAGCACTCAGAAACATGGAGAGTTCCAGAAAAAGGTCCACCCAAATATAAGAGATAATGGCATATTAAAAATGTCAGATAGCTGTTTATACAAGCCACTTTCATCTGAGGTTTTAAAATGTATGACAGGTGTCTTCTCTCCCACATTCCCACATCAGAATGAAGACAATCATAAGAGAAAATGGGAATTCATCATAAGTGCTGCTGAAATGAAAAGATGATGACCAACGGCCTTCTTAGTTGATGAGAACAACAATGTTTTCCATGGATAAAATATGTACTTTCAGGAATGTGGCTCACAAATAGAAAATCAATAAGGAGGAAGTTCACATTCTGCTGCTTGTGTACTAAATGTTTGCTGACCAAAGTAAGAGCTTAATAGGCAGATCTGTGATCTATTGAGTTTTACAATACTTCGCAGTTTGAATCTATTGTAGAAATAGCCCAGCTGGAATTGAGACTTACTATGCACACCCACTGTGTAGTTTCACAAACTAACAAGAGAAAATTAGGTTTTTGAAAAATATGGGAAATGGTAGTTTATAAAAAGAATGCTTCTTTCTCTGAAGAAATGGGCTCCCAATTATTTTCAGAGCTGATTTCAGTAGGAAATTCAACACATCACACACACCAACAGACAAGAAAAAGCATAACCATGGCTGTCAGTATACAAATGTTTATAAAAAACCTCTTTTTAAAGAGCTTGACTCACAGGATCAAAATGTAGGATAGTTTTGAGATCGGCCACACCTTAATTTAGTAAATATTTGTCTTTACTCCTGCCATATAAATGCATGTTCTTGTTTTAGCTCTTGCCTAATGCTGTTAAATTAAATTAAAAATATATAGGCTGTTGTTTTTCAGAATCAGTGACTTCACAGAACGTTACAACAGGAACTCAAAGAGCCCAATGAATTCCATTTTAATTTTATAATGTTCTGGTTAATAATGTCTATTAAAACACCCTTTAAAAGACCATCATGCTAATTTAGCTGGGAATATATAATATATACCATTGGAATGCTTCCATTAAATTAATGCTAGAGACTTAATGTCTTAAACAGATGTTGTTATTAACAATATCTTAAATAGATGCTGTTATTAAAGAGAGTAATGCAACTTTAATTAAAAGCAAGCTAGGAATTCAAAAGAAAAACTCCTTACCTAATAGACACCAAAATATTAACAGCAAAACTTTTTCACTTTCATTTTCATTTTGATTCACTGTCTTCTTCATTCCACCATTATTTTCCCTTCAGTGTAATGAACACAACTGTGCTATGTAATCACATGAAATGCCAAATGGATATAAAATATATGCTACCACAGTGATAGAATGCTTCTTAGCTTCTTTCTCTTTCTTGTTTTTAAATTTAAATTAGGAAATGAAAAGTTTAAAAGAACCAAAAATGTCTTTATGTCCAAGTTTATTTGGTGCTAATTTCTGTGCATTTGATGACATAAATGTTATAATTTTCAATACTTCTTTTTTTTTTTCATTCATAAAGCCTGTCAGGCCATAAAACTACTGAAAGGCAAGAAATGACCATATTTGACTGGTGATGTTTGACTGCTATGAGATACAAACATGTGTAGGTCTTATGACACATGCTGATGATGGAGCTGAAGCAGGTGCAGAACAGTATGAAAGCCAAAAGGCATGGCTTATTATAAAACATATCTTACAGATAATATCCAGACTAATATGGCTTTTCCTCACCTTGAAATGCAAGCTAAAGTACCCTTTTAACCAGAGTCAGAATACTGGATAACTTTGGGTTTTAGCTTGAAAGCCATTTCTTTCCTCTATCATCACAGAAGTGGAAAAAAACCAGAAATAAATACATGAGAAAGAAAATATCATGAAGATAATGCTCACAGTCACATCTCCGATAGAGAACAAGATTTACATCACTTTCTAGACTCATATTTCCTGACATTTGTCCTAGCATATTATGATCAAAGAACTAAAGCAGTGGCTGGGAAACACTGCAGGAAGGATTAAATTAAATGATTATGTAAACTTCCAAAGGAAGACAGCTTCCAGTTGCATACTGGCTGCTAGAAACCTTTCAGAATTTATTTTGAAACTGTCTCTCTTTCAATATAGCAGGCTTTTGCTTAGGGATCCCCTGATGATTTTAGCTTGTTTTATTTGGCATGCATTGCCCTACAGTTACCATCTCCTTGAACAGAGCTGGCTGCCAAACCAGCAACTGCTGTGTGTAACCTGTTGTAACCTGCCTGTGTAAACTGTAACCCAGCAAGAGACCACGACTGAACCAGTAAGAAGGATAATATCATATACAATACACTGTAGTAATATTAGGTTGGTACATGATTAAAAATCTCAGGGACAACACTGAGGGGAAGCCAAACCCTCATATTTCCGGAGAAGAATTATTCCAAGAAAGTAAGAGAGCTTTGCATTTAAAAGTGAAAAAATAAAAATGACTTCCCTATTCTAACCCCAGCTGCTTAATATATTTCAGCAGGGAATTCAATTCAGTGAAAGCTAAGCGAATTGAACACTGAAAGGATTTTTAAAACAGATTTGACAGGTTTATAGCCTATGTAAAACAAAAATAATCAAATCTTATTCATGTGCTAAACTGATTACTTTCAGCTCCAGTATGGCACAACAGAGATGGTCATAAGGGAACAGGAGGAGGACTGCAAAGGTAGATGGATCGTACTTAGCCAGACACTGGCTGGGATTCTTTCCTGATGCAAAGAACAGGGAGAAAGCAGGGTTGATACTTACATTAATAGACCTTTCCTTCAAGCAGCAGATTATCTGATGTTTGATAATTTATTTTTTTTTTTAAACTTTTCATTTTCATTTCATTTTGCTTTATAGAATTATTTGCAACCCAGTTGCCAAAAATGGACATGGAATATATTTGATACTCTTTGGCAGCTATTGACCACCAATCTCTCTAAAAAAGTCTTTGGTTTTTAACTTAAGGGGCTCTCCCTTATGTTCACTCTCCTCAGAGAAAAAAGATACCTTTTAAACTTATCCCTATCTCCTACAATCCAAATTATCCAAATCTTTGTGCCTTGGAGGATCAACTATGCAGAGTGTGCAAAGGGAATACTAAATATTGTCATGCTGGTTTCATACTTTACACCTGTTTTGAACAGCTACCCCAAGGAAAGCAGTGAAGAATCAGACTTCAGTAGCCTTTTACATGCTATTTATAGAGTCCTTTTTTTCAGTAGGGGGGAAAAAAAAATAATTTCCATAAAATTAAGTCATACTATTAACGACTCTTTCATAATTTACCTATGTATCCTGGATTATAGGGAAAAGGGTAGGTAGATAAAGTTTTAATGAGTATCAGCTAGTAAAGTTAAACATCATTGAAGAGTTACAAGATATTTTAAATTAATCTCTCTGAGACTCTCAGAGATTACTGTGTGAGGAGCTAATTTTATTTTTAATTTAAACTGACCTCTGAGGAAATATTTTGTGTTTCCTTACCCCTTGTTTACCACATGTATTCATGGCTATAGAAGCAAAGACATGGGTGCATGTATATAAACTAAGGTCAATTGAAATTTTGTAGATTTGTGATATACTCATAAAAGTTTGCAAACACAAATGTAGTATGAAGTTTCTGTCAATATTCCAAATCACCACTTTATACCATTTATCCATTTATATCTAAAAGGGTGCTTTTATCCAATTTCAAATTTCAACAGTAGTTCAGAAAGATTTTATCCAGCCAAGTCAAATAAGAATAAAGAATAAATTAATGAATTTTAATGAAATTTATCCTTCTCACAAAGGGGGCAACGATTCCATTTTGGGTGTTAAAAAGCTGAAGTAGTTATAAAGCTCTCAAAACACTCATTTTCAACCTTGAAATCAGTGCAAATAGAAAAAAACACCTTAAGCATTCTCTTTCTGACAACAAAATGCCTAATCTGTGGTACACTACTAGAAATAAAAAGCTTCAGAAAATGGCGTTCCTAAATATGATGGCTGAGTCATTCCTGTTATTTCATTAAAGCATACTGCTGAGTGACCTGCAAGACAATGATCTGCAATGCCAAACCTTTCAGAACAAAGATGTTCACTTAATTCCATAATTCCTTAATTTTGTTGGTCAAACTGTCCACAAACCAAGAGGAGCTGTTTTGAGAGCTGGCACCGGTAAGCAGCAAGGCTGTCATAGAAAAACTGTCTGTAGAAAATAATCTTGGGTTGTGTGATAAAGAGATGATTTACTTTGTATTCATAGATGAAAAAATGCATGGAAAGATGAAGAAAATTTTATTAAAAATATATTCCTTTGCAAAAGGACAAACTTTGATAAACTTTGATAAACCAAAGAAATTGCTCAGTATTAATAATCAGGCCAAGGACGCCAGGACTCACATGTAAAAGAAGATTTAGATTCCTTCAAGTCAATGGATGTAAAACTGTTTAGAATTTATATTCCAAACAACACAGGGGTTAAAGAACCTCCAGGCTACAGATCTCCTGGCTGTCTGACTACTTTGCAAAGGACGCTTCAGAACATGCAGAAAGCATATTGAGAAAGGAACAAGGATTGATTAGCAAAGAATACTTGGTTAAGAGGTCAAAAAGTGCAGGGATGAGAAAGGATTCAAAAAGTATATTAAAATAATAAAAGGTTGTTCAGCAATCCAAGTGAAAAAAGACCAAGAATACTTGGGGTTCCATAAAGCAGGAAGAAAATAAGAGCTTTGGCATGCTGCCTTTGGTAGCACAAATAATTTTTTACTTTTCAAAACAGGACTGTGATATAAACTAGCAGGGCAAAGCTAGAGGGTAATGCAAAGAAAATGAGTATAGGTACTTTCCACCAATTTTGACAGAACTTCTGGATGAGCTTACAGATTTGACAGTGTGTATTTTTAACAAATCTTTTCAGTAAGAAGTGTTACTATATGGTTGGAGAATAGAAAAAAGTAGTACTGACATTTTCAATAGAGGGTAAATGTGATTCAGGCATGTGCAAACTTGATGTTTTGTCTGCATATAAGGTATTAAAACAAATGGTGAAGGAAAGCTCATTTAGAGACATTAGAGGTAAGAGAAAATTAATGAAATGACCAAAACCAGATTCTGCAAGAGTAGTCTGATAATGCATTTTCTAGACAAAGTCAACACAGTAGATCTTAACTGTATTAATACATGGAAGTACTGAATAACCGAGTCAAATGTAAAATTATCAGTGAAGCTGGAGAGGCCAGCCATTGAAAGGTAAACTAAAAGTGAATAAAAAGACCTATCCAAGGCAGATAGACAAGTAATGATGAAAGAACAACACGGCTGGAGGAAGTTTATTAGCATTATTTCCAAGGGTCTGATTTTGTCTCATAACTTCATTAATGAGTGCAACCAGCAATAGGTTAAAATTTTCTGATGATATAAAAGCAAACCTGATGAGGAATAGACTGGCAAAGGTCTAGAACAGCCTTCCCAGGAAGATGGAGCTCTATGCACCCTTCAGGACTAGATAAAATGATTGCTATAATGGCAATGATTCGATCTGATGACGAAGAGGTCCCTTTCAGATGTCTCTGCATTCTCCAGGATGCTTCATAACCAGAAGCCCATCTTCAATCTTTTATTTTAATTTGCATTTCATAAACCACATGCTAAACTGGCATGGATCTTGTTTTCCAATTGGATGCATAAGTAGTTTGCATGTTCTTTGAACAGTCTGCCCACAGTATACAGATGCTCTGGAGTCAGAAAGATAGTGCTTATGAATCTGACTAGATCCAATTGCCAGCTTTATAGTGCAAATAAAGCCTGTAACATATGCACTGGGACCCAATGCTCGTACCAGATCAGACTGAACAAGAAAAGGGTTGGTTAGATATTTTGGCAAGGCAATAAGGGCATTGATGGAGCATATGCCAACAGTACTTAATCTTTAATATTTACTATTAAATTCTTAGTCTAGGTACAAATGTACTCCCTGGTTTTATTTCCACATTAACAAACTTTACATATTATAACTATTTTACTAATAGATTCCTCCTCTTTAAGTCTCCTAGATGATAAACTGTTCAGCTCCAAAAGGCTGCTTTACTTAGCTCATCTATGAGATCTCTTTTTTATTACTTCAGACTATCTATACAGAGTTTCAACTGTTTCAGTTGAGATATGAGCGCAGCTGCTCATCATGAAAGTAAGAAGGTATCTTGCATATGTCACCAGGATCTTCTAGCTGATGCCCCTGTCTTGGGAGCAGCACAAAGAGTTAGTGGAGTCCATATTCAGTTTACAATATACCAGCTACTACAAACGAGTGAGATCTGATGTTCTGCAAACAAAAAGCTTAGTGTAGGTTGGTCCTTGCTTCTTTTTTACTCCAGGTTGAGAGTTGGGTTATAGCTGAGCTCAGGTCTGAGTAGAATTACATATAAAAACATTTTCTTTAAGTGTGATGGTGTTTTAAACTTGAGTTGGTGGCACTTCAGGAAATCATTGCACAATTGTTCTGTTCTGCTGGAGGCATAGTGAGAGGTGTGACCACTCTCTTGTGTTAGCTCCTCACTGAAAACATAGCCTAAAAGCCTATCTTTGCTGCAGAGTTATTTTCAGTGTTAGGAATTCACTTGTTAAGAACTAAGTGGTTTCTGCCCTACTTCTGGGCAGTGCATTTAACAGTCATGCACCCTTTCCAAGGTTATACGTTTACAATGAAACCTTCAGAAAGCCAGATGGAAAGGCTGCCTTGCTGCTGCCTGTGGCATAGATTCTCTTACTTACTTTAATCTGCTTCACTGTTCTTTCTCTCCTCGATTATGTATTCATACATAAAAGTAAGCGTGGAATAAGAGACTGCTTTATAAATGTGTTGTCCCAGAATGTAGAGCTGCTATCTGCAGAGAACATTTATTCACTGAGGGATTGCAAGGCCACTCTGTGAGCAATAATGTAATCTGGCTACCACTGCATGTAACTGAGGACAGCCATGCCACCAGGTCTTACAGCTGCTAACCTTAGGAATGCAGTGTTACAGCAAGTCACGGAAAGGCACCAGAACAAAGTACAGATGGCCTTGAGTTGAGCGAACAGCCTACAGGATTTTAAACAGCTCTGATTTATTCAGTGTTGCAGTCCCTGTATAATAAGGTTGGACTTGGAGATTGCAAATATGATGTTTCCACAATTTTTTGTGAATATGATAAGGAAAATGGGTTATAGCTTTTCATGTAAGTGATTGACATTCACTCCATCATCACTTTTAAGGTTCTGAACAACACTGCTTGTGCACATACCTTGTTTCCCCTGTTATAATATGATCTCTCAGCCAACAGTGCTAAGGCAGAGCTTCCCATCTCTTGAACCCCAGTCACTCCTTTTTTATAATTTGCTAACTTCTACCATGGTGGTCATGTTCCTAATAATCTCAGACTAATAAGTTAAGGACAACTGAAATGATTTATTGAGTCCTCTAGTTTTCCTGTTATACCTTTTTTATTTTTTTCTGGATTTTGTCAAATTTAGATCCTGATCCTTCAGTCAGACTAATAAATACAGTGGAAATGTAAAACAAGCACACAGGTCCACTCACAAAAATCACAATCTTTACCTGGCTTGCTCTCTTGGACGAGAATCTTTCCAGCTTATGTTTGTCATACTACTACAGAGGTAAATCACACATCTTACTACAATATCCTTTTCTCTGCTCTTAAACAAGTTTGTTCTTGTCTCAGCAAAGCTGCTTGTTGTTGTAGTCAAATATTTAGCAACTACAGCTTGCACTTTGGGTTAGTCAATATCTTTACACACTCAGTTGTATTCTCAATATAATGTAATAAACGACCTGGCTGAATATAACTAAGAGCCTAACTCATTCAATTTATTGCAACTAAAATATTAAAAGTTTGGAGGTAAAAATAAAAAATGTGTATATACTAAACTTTGACAACTCTGCAAAAGAATGTCCCTACAAAACTGTTTTTTTGCTATATGTTTCTTTCAAGGAAAGTCATCTGCACTAACTTGATGTTGAGGATGTGACAAAACCTTGCTGGCATAGTCTTTGCTCTAAAAGGGCTCTATCAGAACCTCTAAGTGCAGTTCTCAGTCTAGTCATTAAGATGTCTGACCTTTGCTTTCAGCAATAAAACAATTCTTGGTAGAACAAAAATTCCCTCCAATTCTCCATGTTTTGCTCTACATTAATTCCCATTTACTCGTACCTTCATACCCAAGGGTTGAGTCAGAACTTCCTTTGAGGAGGACCGTCACATTTCCAATTCTGAGCCTTTCTAGATGGACCGTTCTCATGACCTCCCTGAATTCTCCTCTCTCTGTTTCCTAGCTGGTTTATTGGTCTCTCTGACCCACAGCAGAAGATACCTAATATTACCCACCTTCACTTAGAATAACACAACTACTTTACACAGTTATGGCTGCAGGCTGTGTTACATACTGGCCTTTTATCAGCCTCCCAGTCAATGACTAGCTTCAGGGCCTTGGAGCCATAAGAAAGAGCCTTTCTTACTTTCTTGATGAGCAGCTGAGTTTATAACTCATCTGAAACAGTCAGCTGAAACTCTCTCACTGTGCGGATAGCCTGAAAGCATAAAAAAGAGGTCTCACTGGTATGTGAAGTGTCCCTTTCCAGACAAATTATCAGATACCCTTGAGGGTGCTTGTAATTATTAGTAGCTAATGCACTTACATATATGGATGATCAGTAAGCCAATCTAATGATGTTACAAAGTAGGGGAAAATCATATTGGGTCATCTATGAAATCACAAGAATACAGTGAACATTTGCTGGCTTCTGTCATTCATCGACATGATTTTATCTGAAAGAAGGCAGAAACTGAAGGAAAACCAGTGATTCTCCACATGATATTTATTTTTCATTTTATACAAAGCCCCTGTTACATGGCCTCTTTTATCCTTTCTATTTTTTCTTCACCAGCAACACCTTTTAGAACCACATCAATACTAACAGCACCATTAGCATCCTTATTCAGCAAAACGCATACGTTCCAAAGTTTCATGTGGCCCTGCAGCAAGAATAGTTATAGAATTATCTGGGAAAAAAAAATGATTTTTCTTAAAATTCTGTCTAACAATATTGTACTTTTGCTGTTACAGAGGTTACAATAATGATCTAGAAAATGTGCCTTGGATTTTAGATTTCTTTTGTCTTCATAAAGTATCACTAGGATCTCTCTGTGCCTGATAAAGTGATGGAATCACATTTATGTTTGATATAAGAAAGGTAGATGAAAGCAGGCAGGAAAAAAAAAAGATGCAACTTAAGAGTAAAGCAATGAGATCCTCTAAAAAGATTACTTTCTTTTTTTTTTTTTTAATTTAAAAAAGCCATGCATATCACCAGTCAAAAGGCAAGGATGGAAAATGAGGAGAGTTTGAGCTGTACCATTTGCTCCAGCAGTATTCTCTCCACCTACCCTTTTCATTTGTCTTCCTTTTCCATTTAACCTGACTAGGTGGGAGAATAGGGAGTAAAAGGCAGTGAAGAAAGGTGGGCACAGCATTTTTGTTCCCTAGGAAATCAGGACCACTCTTCTACACATCAGGGTGCTGTAGCTGTCTGGGCTCATTCTGCACGTCACACTAAACTGCAGTGCAAATTTTCTTCCTCCATTTGCTTATTTCAAGCTCCAGCTAATTACAACTGTTTAATAGTCTTACTAAGATCACCCTACGGAAACGTTAGAATAATAGTCTCTTTCTTAGAATCGTGACTATAAGGTATTTTAAGGTGAGTGTGGAATCTCAAATGCTATGAAAGTCTCATAATGCACACAAGAGCAAATGTTTGTGTGTGTATATGTGAATGCAGACATAACTACACAAGCTGACACACATCTCACAGGGAAAGCAATAAAGGGCACTTTTCCTGGCCTTGGGGTCAGGAACTTAAGGATGACAGAAATAAACATCTTTGGCATGAATATAAAGGCTCCTGGGGGATGAGGCAGCTTTATTCCAGTGCATTGATCCCTATCCCTTTGTGGAAGAAAATTTCTGCCTTGTTTACAATACTCCCAAATTTCAATTAACTCCCTTCACAACTGCTTTGTGCAGTTAATTTCTCCAAGCTACTGGTTATCTCTACTTTTGCTATGGATTTATACAGTGCTTAGCATAATGCATCACTGGTGCCCAACTATTTCTATAATTGAACACTGAATAAGCTGAGGAACTGAATAGCTTTTAACAGCTTTAAAGTAAATTAGGTAGCATTCGTCATTGACAGAATGTTTACTAAATCCTTTGGGGAAGGGGTTTCTTTCTTCTCGTTTTTCTTTTCTTTAAATTTTCTCAAGTCAGAGATTCATGAACTGCTTATTGAATTTCAACCTGCAGTTCATGAATCACTTAGATGCTGGCCTGATTAAATAATAAGAAGACTATTTCCATAGAAATGGACTTCTTATTATGTTACTTTCAATTTTTTTTAGACGGTAGTTACAGAAAAAACCCCGAAAAATACCTTTATTTTGGGACAGAGATTTGGGATCTGGAGGGAAGCAGTCCTCCTGCATGCTACTTACGTTATTTTAGTGTAGGAGATCCCTTGTTCTGAATTGGGATGCTAATTTGTAATTTTTCTTGTCCAGGATAAGTGTTGGGTTTTTGACCGAATGCTGGTCATCAGTGTGAACTGTTTCTGTTACAACCTAAAATCCTGAATTTTACTGTCTATAGTTTTTGGATGTATCTTAGACTAAGACTGACTGCCCAATAACTGAAGAAGACTACAAAATAAGTACAATTGAAATAAAAATTTTGGGTACTCTTAAATTAAAATGTTTCATTTTCAGTCCTTGTGCTGACCCAAGGAATTAATTTTGAGCTACTGCAGCTCTGAACTCCATTACCCAGGAGAGCACACTACCACTATTCATTGGCATTTCATGGTCTTATTTCCCTTTTAGACTAGATTTCCTGGCAAGTATGTGTATTTGGCATTTACTCAGAGTTAAGAGGTACCATAATGTATTAAAAAGCTTTGGTAAAAGAGTCACTGCAATGATGTCAAACCTGACTAACTGTTTTCTAGTAGTCACAGATAGATTCCATGAGAAGAATGAAGAAGTATTTTAGCTTAAGGTAAATGTTAGAAAAATAACATTTAAATTAGCATATTATGCAGCTTTCTCTCAGCTATTTATATCTACTGAAATTCGACTGTCAAAAGCTTCAGGTTTTTGGCTGGAAACTGTAATTATAAATTTCAATGCAATTCAATAAGTCTTTGTTTTTCTACCTCAGTTCATAATATTCTTGTGAATGTACTACCGAAATTAATTGCAATTTGTTATTTGGCTATAAATTATTCAGAATTTAACAACTTTTTTGCTGTATGTTCAAGTCTACTTCCAGAAGGAAAGTGGTTTTTTTCCCAGCACATTTGAAATAGAAAGGAATATGACAAATTCAACAAGCTTTAGAATTTCAAGGTATGGTTTGAAGATTGAACATTATACAGTTATGAACCAGATATAACTATGCTGTTGAATCTCTTAGCATGTTTTTCAGATAAAAAATTATTTGCATGTCACATCTTCTCAGGTTTCAACCCTTGAATAATTTATGGAGTCATACAACTATAAAATAGTTTAGGGTGGAAAGGACTTCTGGAGGCTGTCTTGTCCCACGTCCCACTCAAAAGCAGCCAACTTTAGAATTAAATTAGGTTAATCTGGCCCTTGTCCCAGCTGAGTTGGAGCATCTCCAAGGATGCAGATTCTATAGTCTCTCTGGGCAATATCTCTCAGTCTTTGACCGCTCCTACTGTGAAAAGTTTTTTCCTAATATGTAACCACAGTTTCACTTACTGCAATTTGTATCCATTCCTTCTCTCTCTTTCATCATGTAGCTCCAAAAAAGTCTGCCTCAGTCTTATGTACACCCTCCCATTAGGTAGTGGTGTGCAGTCATAATGTCTTACCATAGCCTTCTCTCCTCCAGGCTGAACAGAACCAGCTCTCTTAGCTTCTCCCTGTACAACATGTGCTCTAGCTGCCAACCATCTTGGTGGCCCTCCCCTGACTGGACTGCTTTATCCTAATGCTTGTTTAACTAGAAGTTCTCATTAGCTCATAACTTTTACATTAATTTGTTCTTTCACTGATTGCATGATGTAATAAATATCAATGACCTTAGAAGACCATGTTATAAGAAGCAAATTGTGAAAACATAAAGTAACACTGGTTCACTGGAAGAGTTCTTCCCTTTTCTGGTTTATGTCACCCTTGGAGAACACAGAGTTGCATATGGACACACGCCTACCTAGTTCTAAAATCCTAATGGCAGAAAGACCTTTTCAGCTGCCAGGAGGAGAGAAAACTCTCTTTTGGGGACTCACCTTAAGATTTCAAAGCTGGTATCTGTCTCCCGAGATCCTTCAGCTTATAAAGAAAAGTGACTGTGAAGCTTTATGATTTTGAATATCATGTAACAAATATATAACAGGTTATCTACAGCATACTCTGCTGTATATTCAGTATATGAGCTGGGGATCAACTGTAAGTATTTCTTTTTTTTAAATTTGTAAACATAGCTTCCTTTAATGTTAATCAGCATCAGCAGCTGTGCTGTCAAAGTTAAATTTTCTTGCATTTTTAGTATTAGTTATACAACTTTCTCCTGTCTTAAGAATTATCAGGTAGACAATACTTTCAACTGAATACATCTTTTCTGTGGCAGGCAAAGTAATTTCTGTTCACAGTCTATAAGAGAAACTCACTCCTTTAATATTAAATACCACAATAATGTAAAAATAATGGTATGTAAAGATACTGCTGGTTTTTGCAGTCCTTTTGTGGACTGAATATTCATAATTGCCTTAGACACTCTCAGTTCTTTGCCTTTTCTGGCTATATTCTTCTGTCTTCAAGTTTTTTTATGTTCTTAATTCAGAGAAAACACATTCCTCTTTCGAGTTGCATTAAATGTTTCTCCTTAAACTCTCCCCTCAGCAGCTCAGTCTATACCAGCAGCATAATACAACAAAGCCTCATAAAGGATGATGTATTGCTATTTTTATAGGATGCAAACTGGATTAAAATTTGCAGAGTCCTGGTGTGATCCCTACTTATAAACTGCCAGAATCTGCCAGAAGAAAATGCCTTATTACTGTTTTTCAAAGCTCTCACTTGCACATAGTACACAGCCAACAAGAAATACTAAGTCCCCTGGGAATCCTAAACAAAAAGCAAACTCTTCCAAATGAAGCTACAGGAATGCTTTGTGTTCCAGGTTAGTTCAATGTTAGGACAACACAAAAGAATAATCACTTCTAAGCTTTTGTGGTTAGCTTCTACTGAATGCATAGGTTTCCTCAGGATTAATTTTACACAGGAAAGAAAGTTTAATCAACAATTACATTCTTAATGTTGCTTTGCAAAGGTTGATTTGAGTGTTTGACAAATTTCAGCTTGCTTTTACTCCAGTGACGAACCAAAACAAGAAGTGGTCATCTCCACACTGGCATTGCATCCAGCCCTCTGGCTGCCAACTAGAGCTTTCTGGTGTAATTTTACCTCTTGTGGATGTGATCAGTTTGAGACAAGTGGAGTATTTTGGGAGGAGGGTGGAGCTGTCTGTTGGTTGCTATAGAAGAGGCAGACACAGCTGTAGTTTCATCTCATTTATAATCTCTCTAGCAAATGCAACTTCGTTTATTTATAGCTCCTAATATAATAAAGTAATTTGAAAACAACAAATTATTGCTCTCAAAATGTCTGGCTGCTCATCATAAGCTTATCTCTTGGTGATTTCTAACCAGAGCGCTTACTCATTTTTCAGTGAGAGAACTCTTAAAATCAAAGATATCTCAGGATGTAAGGCAAGCTTGACTTTAACAAAAATAATGCATTCAAACTACTTTATTGTTCCAGCAAGAACAATACTGAACTTGTTCCAGCAAGAACTACTGAAGTGGGAACTCTGAAATTGAACTTTCAGGATTACCACCTCTATTCTCAATTTGATATAGTTCATAGCATTTTCAAATTGGGATATTAGAAGGGGGGAGATTTTGTGTGTTTTTTGAGGGAATTTTTATGGCTGGGACAGAGGAGTTCTTTATTTGCAATCATAATTTCTGTTGTGGCTGAATCCATGGGTGGATTCATGCGGAAAGACTGGATGTTTACGCCATAATCTAAATTATATAGAGTTTTTCTATCAAAACACCACTTTAGTGTGAATCATACTTGTTGGATTCCACCTGTTGTCTAATCACTATGTTAGCAAATTGTAAATTTAAGTCTCAGCATGAGGGGGAACAAAAAATCAATCTTTCTTCACTGACTTGTGTCATTATCTTGCTATTGACTGGTTTTGCATTTAACAATTTCCAGTTTCATTTATGTTTCTTTTCAGAGTTTTTGTAAGTGAACACTGTGTAGAACAATTTTTTTGCCTTATCGCTTTGAAGGCTAGAGGTGTCTTCCCCTCCATGTTCCCAAACATAACCTGGTGTGCTTTATTGCTAAAAGCAACAGTGACTATATGTATTTCTCTAACAACTGATACTCTTTAACTATATGTGGACTTTTAAGAGAAAAAACTTTTATGGTATGCAGTCTTGAAGATAAGCTCTCAATATACTGAAGTCCCAGCCATATTCTGAAAAAAACCTTAATGCTCTAGGAAATTACTGTAGGGCTCTAAATTAACATCTCCCACTGATAATTATGGAGTTGCCAAAGTTAGCTAATATTCATGTAGCAGCAGCATGAAATTAAATATTTTTATACCCTTCCACCCTAGGCATGGGCTAGTATAGAAGTCTGGGGAGAAAATTTATCTGCAATGCAATTGAATCACATGTGTGATTCCAGTAAAAAAACGGGGGAAAAAATTGTTTAAGCTGCCATTGGAATTTCAAGAAGGAAAAAAAAAAACCCTCTAATTTTTCAAAGGGCATAATAAGTAACTATCCATATAATTATTTTTTAAATTGGAAAACAACCTGGGGGAGTTACTTTACATTTTTCTTGAGTATTTAAAGTATTGTTATATGTTTTTTTTAAACCAAATGGGTTGTTTTTCTGGTTAGAAAAATTTATTATGCACTCTTCCAAATTACAAGGCTGCTTTGTTATTGCAGGCATACTGAAAGCAAGACAGTCTATGGCTAAGCAAGAACTAATCAGCCCAATTTCTTTATATCAATCCATTTTCTTTAGGTTGAAAAATCTTATCCTTTGGCTTGAAGGAAGCAGTAGTTCTTACCTGCTTCTCTTGACAACAAAGGAATATTATCTAAACCAGGGTCATTTACTCCAGTGTATTTTTATTTGCCACTGCATTGTCACACTTTTACATCATGGAGATAGGATGCTGTATAGCAGCCTATTAGGAATGACAAGTGTGGTTAAATGATATCAAGTGGTTTGATAAAAACAAGAAAAGTTAAGATGCTAAGAAAAAGGGAGACAAGAGAGAGAGGCACCAGAGAGAAGTTAAGAGAGAATACTGAAAGAACACTATAGCAACAAAAACCCCCTACCTAAATCAGCTTAGCATGCAGAAAAGGGTTCTACTCGGTGAACCCTGCTAAAATTTGAACCAGCTGCCTCCTGATTTGGCTGCAGGGACCAGGAAAAGCAATACCATTAAGAGCCTTCTGAAAACCAGCAGTAATTGTACCTTTCTGGCCAAAAGCATCACAGACAGCACAGAGCTGAAGGAGGAGGTGGGAAGGGGTACAAACAAATACAATGAGGGTGTCAAAACATCTGGAGACTTGAAGGGAGCAGAAAGCTCGGGTTTATTTTTAAAGGTAAAATGTGGTTTCATGAAGTAGGGAAGAAAGGACTAAAGTCCAAAGTAGGTCCCAAGCTGAAGTCAGGAGATCCTTACCTGAAATCACTTGGTCTCCAGGAAAGTTCCCTTGGTTAGCCAGAATACCTCTTCCCAGCCCCTTGTCTCCACACCTTCCTCTGCTCTGTCTCCGTGGCTGGTTGTCCTTGGGCGGTGCCGCTGATAGTGCAGCTGCCTGCCTGATGTTCATTCATCACTTCTGTCACCTTTTTAACTGAAATAGCCTGCCCTGGAACCATAGTTATCCCTGAGAAGTAGGTCATATTTTACCAGTATAATAGAAATAGTAATATGTGAAACAAAACTATATATATTCTTATTAGCACTGTTAATTAGAAAAGGCGGCTTCATTTGCTGGAAGGTATCCAAGTGTGTAGTAATATTTGAATTAAACACTGAGCACATTTCAGCAAGGATATTCTTTTTGATCACTGAAACTTAAGTGCTTCAGTGAATTATTTCCATAACATGTTCTTGGGAAATATTTGCTTTTGTGCAGAACACCTGTGAACTGTACCTCTCCAAACAATTAGAATATTTAGTCATACAACAGTTACACACAAGTAACAAGATAGTGACAAGACTAATGGAGAAGGTTTTATCAAAATGACTACTCTATTGCTTGAAAAGAAGGAAATTATAGCAGGAACTGCAAAGAAGAAAATTACATGTTGTTATCATTTATTTTACACAGGAGGAAAGTTGTGTTTTTCCATGCTCAGTGTAGCAGCAAATTCAGAACACCACATATAATTCCAAATAAAATAAAGCTCTATTCTAAGCTTCAAGGAAAAAAACAAAATTATGAACCACCATCATGATCCTTTATTTCCTTCTGGCTACCTGAGCAATCCTGCCTAGATCAGATACAGAACATGCTTGCCCTTATGCAGGACCTGGGATACAGAGTAATAGTTCTCTATGGCAGGAGGGCAGAATCCATTCAAGCACCATAAACCTGCCCAAAAAACACTAGAAAGGGTAAAGTTAACTTGAAGAATTCTACAGGATCTCTGGAAGGTTACTGCCAGAAAAGCAGAGCAAGTGTTCACACCTGCAAGTTAGATATTTAAGATGCCTGTCATATGTCTTCAGAAAAGCTGTGTGTCAATGCACTTATCCTGTCTGCCTTTACATGTGGAACCAAGTAGGCCTTTTCTAAAGCTGTAAATTACATGGTTTAATTGAAATCTGTTTTAAAATCAATTCTGTTAACTCAGTGCCTCTGAATTCACTGACGCAAATCTAACAGGAAAAAAACAGGTTTAAGCTGATTAAAGAGGCTGAACATAAAGACTGAATATAACCCTTTTTTCTGTAGCCTGAGCAAATGCACATAGTTTGGGTTTGTTCAAGAGAAACCTAAGTCTAACTCTATAGAAGTTAGTTTTTCAAGGAGAGGGAGGATAATGGAACTTGCTAGGACAGTTTGCTCAGTCTTGCTCCTGTTTGCATCATGTCTTGCTTAGGGTCGTTTGCTCTCATGAGCATTACATTTAGAAACAATTTCTTTTAAATTTCCATTTCAATGCATCATGAATCACTTTCACTTAACAAGTGACACAGCTTAGAATTGCATGAAATTGCTTCCAAAAAGGAGTGAGACACCTTGGCAGGTATTAACTCATTTAGAATCACTTAAATCCTTCAGAAGAACCACTGAAATCTCAGATGCTCTGCTCAGCATCATGTCCAGAGATTGGTACGAGTGTGAGAAGACCAAAGAGGGTCCTTGGCAGCTCTGATCTCATATAGCATGAAGGGGAAGACTTCTCGCTTCCTTTGCTTCAGGTCTACTGCCTGCAGCATTCACTGTGTATCAAAACCACCTACAGACTCCTAAAAATAAGACTTTTTATCTGTAATCTTACATTCCACAATATGCAGACACAGCCTTAGGGAATTTTTGTAGAGGTTTCTGATGCAGTCAACAGGCTTGTATCATGATTATATAGCTGGAATTTTTCTTTATTTTTTTTTAGCAATATCCTTCTCCAAGTGTCCCTAACACAAACTTATATCTCATTTATTATCATCAATATCCTGTATAGCATTCATTTGTGGTTGTGACTGTTCTGTGAGTGTTGTCTACAGATAGGATTGTGTAGCTGAGGATGCTTGTAGGATATTTCAGTACTATAGGCATCAGGTACCCACAGTCCTTCCAAGACCCCAACTTTTCTCATCACACCCTCTATTTCCTCTAAGAAAAAAGGATGTAGAAACAAGAAAGATATCTTCTCTACAATATTTTGTTCTGTTATTTGCAAACAGGAAAGAAAGGATTGAAAGCAATGCATTCATGTTTGACCCGTTACCTATTGTAATTCAAGTCCAATTGTTATAAGGCCTTTACCTTCTTGCTCTTATTGATAATAGCAATTTGTGTATTGACTTCAGCAGAAGAAAAGCAATGAAGTAACTCATCTAGGTACACATTACAGTTTTTTAAGTTTGGCAACAAAGAAATAAAAAGCATAATTCCCTTCATTGTTACCAGGTCAGTACACTGGAGCTTTAAATCAAAATTACCGGTAACAGATTTCTTTTGTTCCCCCTTTCATACTTAACAGTGTTTCATTACAGCTCTTAGAGCTTCATTAGTACACAGGACAAAAGTTGTTGTCACACTCTGTTTTGCCTTTCATTATTAAAATAAATTAATGATGGTTCTTGATATTTGTGAAGGATTGTCACTTCCAGTGATCTAAACATATTAAGCTATCTGCTTGGGAGAAAACAATAAGGCCACATCAGCAAGACTGACATTTATTTCAAACTCCTACTTTAAAACCTGCAGTTAACAAGGTCAAAAAGCTTTGGGTGAGTTGTGGGACAAGAATTCTCAAGATGATTTGCAGCAGGGATTTATTAGGAAGCCAAAATTGTATTATCAGGAGGAAGCAGATATGTAGTGAATATGAGCAAAAAACAGTCCATCTTATTTACATGCTGTCAAATGTTAAAGGCAAGAATGATTCACAATGGTACAAATGTGCAATTCTAAACTGTAGGAATTCCTCTTGTGTCAACCTTTGAGAAGAAATAGCTTTGCATATGACTAAAGTGTGGAAATAACTAGTTTTTTCCCCCTCTCTAAGATGGGAAAGTATTACGCTATGTTCAATTAAACTTACTTTGCAATGAATAACTGAGATGCATAAGAATAAATTTGCTGGGAATGTATCAGACCATGCATTTTAAACTTACCCACAGAGGATTCCCTCACTGTGATTTTAGTTGCTCTCTTCCAAGAAATGGAGGTTCCATAGGTCTTTTTTTCCCCCTCTTTTTCCACTCTACAGGTGTAGGAGGTCTTCTGTGTAGCTACAGATTCCCCTTGAAAAGCTGTTGCAATATGCACCAGAAGCAGTCAAGAGACTGCTCCAAGAGGCTAGAGGACAATATTGAAATGCAGGGTTGGATGAAAACCACATCCTGAACTCCCAAAAAACCCCACTGAGAAAGCTACAAGGAGGTTATTCTACCTGTAGACCTTTTTAGATCTTTGACCTCATGCAGTGTGTGCTGTTCTGGTTTTGGCTGGGATAGAGCTAATTTTCTTCTTAGTAGCTAAAATAGCACTGTGTTTTGGATTTGGTATGGTATTTAGTATGAGAAGAATGTTGATAATATACTGATTGTTTTACTTGTTTGTAAGAAATCAAGAACTTTTCAAATTCCCATGCTTTGCTAGTCTTCAGGTAGGAGGAAACATAGCCAGAACAACAGATACAAATTGGCCAACGGAATATTCTGTATCATGCAACGTCATGCTCAGTGTATAGATGAGGGTTGACTGGGAAGCTCTCTCTCTCTTCTGGGATTGCAGTTCTGGGGTTTTTCTCTCTTCTGGGATCACTAGTCGCGAATGGCTGGGCATTAGACAGCAAGTGATGAGCTATTGCACTGTACATCACTCATTTGTATATTCTGTTATTGATATTATTATTTTTATTTTAATTTTATTTCAATTATTAAATGATTTTTATTTCAACCTATGAATCTCCTAATGTTTACCCCTCCAATTCCCTCCCAGACCCCCCAGGGCTGAGGAGGGTGAGAGACCACCTGTGTGGTGTTTGGTTACCAGCCATGTTAAAACCACAACAGTTGTACAAACAACTATGATGCCAGCTCTAAGCATGTTCCCTACTTTTCTGTATTGTTATGCTATTGCTAAATAATCTAGTAATTCACCTGAAATACGTTGCAAAGCAAATTCTCTGAAAGCCCTGCTTCACCATTTCACCAAACCCTGAAGAAAGAGTTTGGGGAAGAATCCCTGTGTCCTGACCCTGCCAGGGCAGGTAGAGAGAGACTGAGAAGAGGTTCAGTCACCCCATTTGAAAACCAATCCACATCCAGTTAGTGAATCCTTACCACAGCCCTGGAAGGTATATAAATATTGCTGCTCTGTTTTGCAGGAATCTGGGATGGAAGGAGAAGAATTCTGCTATGCTATAGAAAATGCCTTTAACCAGTTGAGTGAAGGCAAATTAGGCAGTAATATGCTGTAAATGTGCCTTATAAAGTACAATGCTGATTACATTTCCAGTTTACCTGCCAATGATTTATAATTTTGTTAAATTTCACATCCACAAACTGTTTTTTCTTGGAACATATAATGAGATATACTCTGGAAACCTGCTAACAGTTGAGTTGTTATGAGTTCTTATACCAAAGGGACGAGATTTATCCTCTTATTAAGAAGTCTCTTATTTGCTGGTAAATAGCTATCCAATCTCTCCTAACTCCTGAGAAGCATATGATGCAAGATGAAAGGAAACATATAGCATCTGAACATAGCACAACAGAGCAAGTGAGGTACAAATTAGGTATATCAAAACAAATGTTGAATTTTCTCCTCACAAAGCTCCATTCTTTTACCCTAGTAATGATTACTGGGGGACTGGGGGAAGGAGGGGGCCTCTTTACAGCTCCTCGTAGAGCAGAAATAAAACCAAAATCAATAAAATTAGTAACATGGAGGAAAATTTTTGTGCTTGGAATAAAACTGGACTCACAGAGCAGTTAAAATACATATTCTTAGCAAGCAAAATAATGCTATATACAGGTGTGCTTCTTTTGGGAATATCTGATGAAACTGGGAATCAGATTCAATAAGAACAAGGATGTTGTGCTCTTAAGATGACAATCCTTCTCTGTATATCATCTGTGAATACCATGTGTTTCTTGTCACTACTTAAAGCCATCAGTCCAGAACACATTATTTCTTTGCACTCTCTGCTTATATTATTTAGCAAGAAAAAACTTTTTTTTTTTTTCCTCTGAGTGGATGTCACTTGAATACAACCAGAATAGCCACAACTGATTTTGAACATCTTGAAGGAACCTATTACACAAATAAAGTGCACTTTGGGGCTTCCATACTGACGAGTTAAAAGAAAGAGATTTTCAAATTGATGCATGCTTGGGAATGCTAATGATCAGTCTTGGACATATGACTAAACAGCATTGTTAGAATGCTGGTGAGTAGTCATCTTCCCCAGACTGTGTCTGCCAAACAATAGCTAGCTATTTTATTTTCATCACAAAAGCTTCTTCCTCTGTATATGACTTTCCTTCTTTTTAATTTTTTTTCTTTTATCTTTCTTCTTTTTTGCTAGCTGAATATTAAAAAACTTATTAGCATTATTCCTGTTTATCATCAGTTCTTTCATTAAAATATATCTTAATTTTTTTATTTTTTGGGGTTTTTTTAAGAAGAAGCAGTAAGAGTTCAGTAACATTCTATGATTTTTTTTTTTGTATGGAATTGAAGCAAGGAATGGGGAAATAACTTCACTTTGACGGGACGTGCATCCTCCCTGGACAACAGATTTCTTCATTTTTCCTTCCAAACTGTACAAAATGTAAGGCAAGATTGCTTATGGATAAAAGTAGTACATCTGTATTACAGATAATTCTCAACATTTCAGTGGGATAGATATGAAAAGAAGTATACAAATTGAACCAAGACAGACACTAAAGACAGACTGCTGAGACCACAACCAACTTACATTTTATTGAACCAAGGATCGTCAAAAGGAAAAGTAGTATCATCCAAGGTTAAAAGTGACGTAAAACTGCTAAGTGGCCATAACTGTTCAAACAGGCAGGAATGACAGAGTAGTTCCATTATACTGAACACAGATTAAACACATTTGTCAATGAGTTCTAATGGCAAGATACATTGACTTTAATGCAGCTGAAGTCTCCTGAAGAAGCAATTTCTTCTATATGCTGACAATAAGCTTGAATAATATCCTTTATGTTAAAGATTCTTTCAAAAGACAATGTCACCTTTCATTTTTCCTAAAATGGGCAAGATAAACCCCACAGTTATTCTAAAAATAATATCCATGTTTGGTTATTAAAAAGTGCTCTCAACAAAATGGTTCTTTAAATATATTATGTAAACATTTTCCAAATTTAGTTCTTTTTATACAAATATATTTTATGTGGCTGGATATGATTTTGCAGACTATTAAAGATTTACGCAGTCAGCATTGCAGTCCTGAAATCCACATTTTACTCATATTAAAAATGATCATGTTAAACAGTTTAAAATTGTCATGCTGATGTATCTAACTTTATTGAAGTTGTCTTATGATTGTGCCAGTCTCTACAGCCCAAAAGACAAGTTCCTTCTGTCATCATCCCATTGCTTTTTAAAAGAGATCTGATAGGCTTGAACATTCTGCTTATCTAAGTTTTGGTTAAGAACCAAAATTCTGCACTGCCAGATAGCCATTTATCTTCAATCAACATAGTATTCTAAAAATTTAACAGATTGTAGTTATTAATAATTGCATTTGCTGAAGCTGAAGCCCACAGAACACACCATATTTTATTAGAAGACTCTGTCTTCTGGAAAGATACTTTCTTGTTTGGGAACTGCTGTGTCATTTTTGAGCTACGAGAGTGTACAGTATTGCATACACCTACATTGGTATCCAAGGCTTCCTACCAAACTAGCTTTTGTAGCATGATTATTCTGGCTACTCAAGGAAAGAGAGGGTGAGCGCAAGAAATTGCAAGGTAGGGAAGTCTTGCTCTTGAATTACTGAGCACCATGAGTTCACTGGAATTACTAGTTTAAAATCCAGTTACAAGCTCTGTGGTCTGATAATGTTAATGCTAAAGTATGGCTATTTCCTAGCCATTATTATTTTTAAAATGTCTAATTCTCCATTTCAAAACATCAGATGGGTTGTATTTATTTGCTTTGGCCATTAATGACTAATGCTAAAGCAAAGGGACTAAAGGTTTTAGATCATAAGACCTCAAATTATATTTAGAAACAGTAGAAAATTCAGATTCCACCGCTTTCAAAGGTCAAATGGGAATAAATAAAAAAGACAAGGCCCTGAACTTTTATTAAAGTAATAAGATCTTGCCTTTGTATTGTGTTTTTTTGTCTGAGCACTGTACAAACATTAATAAAATTAAAAGTTCTGCAAGCCTTGGAGTCTCCATTTTACAGACAGGAGAAAGTTATGGTCTAAACTCTCAGCAGTGCTGCTTGGATCAATCTTAGAAAGTATTTTATGGTATTACAGAATAGCCAAAATTCCCAATAAATTTACAGAAGAGATGGATAATCCAGTACTAATGGAGCCAGCTCCAGAGCTCCTGAAGATACACTCTTAAATATTTAACTGTCTTGCTCACAGTCACACATAGGCAGCAGGACTGCCACTAGAAAACTCTATTGGAATTTTTACCTCAGGATTTTCCCATAATGATTCAGCAGATAGCAACCTATGGAGTCAATAGTGTGCCCTTTGCATATACAAAGACAAGATCAATTTACAATTTGGGTTTAGTTTCTTTAGGGCAAAAATCAGTCTTACTGTGGCTTATTATGAATGTTCAGCCTCTTTGAAGCCAGGTCAGTTGAGTCTTACATAGACAGTGCGGAAGTCCACCAAGCCATATTTCGGCTCGCACTCTGTAAAATGTCAGTGCTTTAATGCTGCTCTTTAACAGGTACACAGAGCTCCCCTGCAAACATATCTAAAATCTAGATCAGAGTTGTATTTTCTTTTTCTAGAAAAGACTCACATATCTGTACCATGTGACAGAACATTATGTAAGTACACTTCAGCTACACCAGAGCACGTAGTTCCGTCAGTATGAACACAGGAAACACTCAGTGCATCAGACCAGTGGTCTAGCCCTCTATTCTGTCTGGCACTGGAAAAGTTATTTAGGAAGAGTGTGCAACCCTGGCCATTTCTATTGCTTGTCTCCCAGCACTCACAAGCATTGGATGTGTGTTGCTAGAGAACACATCTGTGACTATCTCCCTGACTATCCCTATCTGTTTATGGATTTTTGACCATGAATTTAATGAATACCTTCACAAATCCGATGATGCTATATGCTTCTGCTAGTTTCATTTATTACTATCTAGTTCTTGTGCTGCAGGATATGCTGAATGATAGTCTGTATTCATCTTACTCAGCAGCACCCTCATGTTTTCATCATCACCCCCTTCAGTTTTTTCCTCTCCAAATTGAGACATTATAGCCTTTTTTGTCTCTTTATGTAGGCCCCTGCTCTCTTCAATCATATTAGTTGCCCTTCTTCAGATCTTCTGTAGCTTCTTACCAGATCAATAAACATACATTGGCAGGCTAAAACAATCAGCTCAGCCTGTGCTGGGTTGGGCATCCCTGCCTTGTTTTTTTGTATTGTGTAGGCCTGCCACAGAAGTGTGATTTTACATCCACTGATTGCAACAGTAAGACTACCCTACATTCCCATGTTTGGTGATCAAAATAGGTATAGTAGCTCCCATTGTATGGAAAAAAGTTTTTTCTTTTAACAGAAAGAATAGGAATAGAACAGGAAGCTATTTTGTTATGCTTTTAAAATGGATTTGGAAATGCTGGCAATCTCCAGAAAAGCTTCTTTTTGCCTCCTTTTGTGCCAAATTTCACAAAATTACTGCTTGACCATGCATTGATTCTGTATAAAGCAGCTTGTGCATTGTGATTTCCTGGATTAAATCAAGTTTTAATATATAACTTCCAAATAAAATCCAAATTTTCAAACTGTCTTTCATATATAAAAGCAACAAGGTCCTTTTAATTTTTCAATGTTCTTTAAAAAGTGATGCCTCTAAAAATGTAAGCAATTTCCATGACTTACAAGTAGGAAGAGACACAGCAGTTTTATTAAACAAAATAATTAACCTAAAGGGTTCAGAAAGAGAGAAATGAGCTGATTATTGACTTGTTTGACTAAATCGGTGCTGCAACTCCATTCTAGAGCAACTCTTATTCATGACCTGGTTCTGTTACAGCTTTTAGAGCTGTGTCAGCCAAGTGATAGGGATATTATCTTGGCATTCAAAAGTCACAAATTCTACCCTTCCTCTGCCACTGTCTCCTGTGTGACTATGAGCATGCTACTCAGGTCACAGATTTTTCTAGCAAAATTCTATAGGAATAAAGCACTTAAATTAATTTTTTGAATTTTTCCTTGTTTCCTCTGTGTCTACAGTCTGTGCTTGTAGTAGAAGCATAGTATTAATATGTGTATCACCCCAAAGCATGGAAGACCCAGGGTAGCTTCATGTCACTCAATTTCAGAGGTAAAAAATTTAGACATCTGAGTGATCCAAACACCTTTCTGTTCAACCAGAATAGGAGGGTGCCTTCAGCAAGTGAGTTGCTTGACCTATATTGGAACATATTTATGCTGTCATGTAACCTATTTTCTGGGTTTGTTACTGGATCCTGATCATCCACACTGCTAAAGAAGGGATCCTCTGGCCTCCTGAGCTGTCCTTGGAGTGAATCCAAGAGGCAAAACATGAGTCTGGCTCTGACAGCTCATTACCAGCTTTATTCCTCAAAGACAATGTGGATGACATCTTGCCAGATGTGGCATGTTCACTGTCCAGAGTTCTGCAAACCACCCCAAACCTTGCCCTGTCAAATACTGTCCTTCCCTTAACCTCATGGCAAGCCTCAGAACGTGCAACATATACTCCTACCATCACTCTATAAACACACTGCTCTGTGGGCCACTACTTTTCAGATGCTTTGAAGCGAAAGACACAAATACATACAGCTATATGCCTCGGAATTGCAACCAGGATACCAGAAGATGCCTGGGCCAAGTTGTCTTGGCCCACAAGCCAACTGTAGAGTTTACCAGGGTGTAATGATTTTGGTCTCTTCATACTGTCACTGCTTCCTTGTGAAGCTTGAAAATTTCACAAGACTAAATGAGATCTTAGTGTGCCTTAAAATAGACTCAAGCAGTTCTAAGGCAAATGTAGCTTAAATGTGGAGCAGAAAAAGGTCTCTCTGGAAAAAATACTTGGATCTCTGCTAAAGCCACTGCAAAGTTTGCCATTTCTCCATTAGTTCAATATTCAAGTGCTACACTGAAAACAACTCTTGCTCTTCCTCACAATGTCTACTTAAAAATGGAAATGACTCTACATTGCCAGGTAAAAATTTCTCTCAAGGGGTCTGCTACTTTTTAATCCTACTTACTTCTCTCTTTTTTCCTGTTTACACCATCCTTGAAATGTTGTATTTGCTTAAGACTGTTTATCCTCCATCATGAAATTTCTGTGCTCTATCTGCCAGACAAAAATATTAAAAAATAGGTGAACACAGAAACCAAAAGGGATGCCTGTCTCAGCTGGCACACCTGATGCCTACAGCATGTATACCAGGTTAGGTAAATTGACCTTATATGGGAGTCCTAACACAGAATAAATACAATATAGATTTTTCATCATCAGAATAAATATCTGATTATTCCTCAGCTCACTGACAATATTTTACCCTTTAACACCTGTTCTGAATGAAACAGGGTTGTAGTGAAGTAGTGAACTTTTAACAACCGCTTAAGCCATGGAGAAGAAAGCCAAGCCTTTCTGTCCAGCACTGAAAGAGGCTGGAGACTCAAAAGCAGGTGGAGGTACCCTGTGGAACATGATACATTGAGAACTTTCCTCTTGAAACCCTCAAGAACTGTCTTCCACACAGGCAAGCAGGTAAAAGCCTTTATCTATGTAACTTCAATATTTTTGCTTCCATTTTGGCCTGCTAATGAATTAATGAATTTGCACAACACAAGTGAACCAAATCCTGTTGAAATTTGCATGTGTTTGTTCCTTAAATCTTATGACTGACTTGACAGTATCTCTGACAGTTATATACTGGAGTACTAAAAGTGTTGAGAGAAGAAAGGGCAAATTCTTAGTTTTTTAGTTACTAGAAAACTTCAAGGGATGTTGACTTTTTTGACAAGGGAAGAAGGATCAGATCATCCTTTCCACTACTCCACACAGAAAATGGCACAGTATCACATTGGTGAGCCATTCATTCTCTACTGAACCACGGTTTATTTTGCCACACATTCCACAACACTTGAAACCCAGAGCCTGAAAAGAGTGGAGCCCAGCACAAGGGTGTCCTTCATAGTACTGCATCCCTCTGCATCCTTTAAGATTTTCTGTTCCACTTTGATCCACTGAAGTCCAGAGAGTTTCTATGAGTTGATGCTAAGAGGGACAAACCAAAAAGAGGAAAAGAGCGCCAAATTTATGTGAAGCTATAAGACATAAACCAATGCTCAATGCTTTTTGGAGACTCTAATCTATAAGAGAGATGTTATAGCAAAGAATTTTCCAGTTTTCAGTAGCCTATGAAAAAAAGAAGAGGTGGAGAAAGCTTTTTATTTCTGTTTTTTTGTTTATTTGTTTAGGTCAATATGACATGTTGTTTCTCAGGGAGAAAAAAAATAAATTGTAAATTCATATGCAGAGCCAGGCTGGGGTGGTCTGTTGTGCATTCTTTGCAGGGGCAACACTATACTTATTTCCTTTCCTTTCTGTTTCATAAATATATGTTGATTTAAAAACCGTATCATGAAAAAGATAACAGTGATTATATGTAGGATAAAAAGGAGTGAAAAGAAGTAAAGCTCACTCTACAGAAAGTGCTGAGTCTTAGAAATACATAGGTCTGTATTTATTTTCTGCTGTCACAGGTAACTGCTTGGCATTGGCTCCCCTGAAGGTTTAGTAGGACTGACCTCATTCTTTACTTAGAAATTATGGTTAGATAAGCAGCAGATAAAGACAATGTGTCGATTTGCAATTAGTGACATTAAAACAAAGCTGAGTCAGACAAAAACATTGTGGTTAGCAGTTAATTTTTATAAAATTGGTTCAGATAGTCTGACCTAAGCATTGCTGTTAGCACAGCTGAGTTCATGGAGCATATATTCAAAGTAGGCTTTGATATTGTAACTAAATTAAAATTGATTTTGTAATAGAAATATCTTGTATTTCTTCTTCAGTTAAAAATCTCACTTCAAGCTAAATGGCTTGGGTTTGACAAGTCAAGGAAATAAAATAATTTATACATGATAGCAGGCAAGATCATAATGAAGAACTCTATGGACACGAGTATCGATAACAATAAAAAAAAAATGTATTACACACCACATACTGTTCTTTCCTTTGCAGTTGTGCCATTGCTAGGCAACTGAAAATGGATGAATAATAGATTTCAGATGTATATCTATACACTTACATTAGGCTTCATTTGAAGGATCATGAAAGGGATTTGTGAAAAACAATCATTATGTTTCTAATCAGGGTCCAATATGTCTTTACTGACAATAAAGACAAAAACTCAGTATTTCCAACATCAAAAACTTTTATTTGTTAAACACCACAGTGTACATGTTTGGTTTTTTTAAAATGCAGTCTTCTGTTTAGTAACATCATTTTTTCAAATTTTCATGCTGTAATTTTTAGTTGCCGTATTGTGACATTGTATAAGCTACACATCCCATAGTGTTCAATGAAATAATAATTAGTGAGTAATCAGCATTTAAATTTTAAAATACTAATAAAATTTCCTTTAATAGGGATTGTATGTAGCTCAAACAGGTGGTAAGTCTTTTTATGTAAGTAACCTAATGACTTCTCTGTCATTTGAAATCCAGTTACTCAACTCCTTTTTGTACATGTTTCAGGAAACATTTAAATTCTTATTTCTAGCTATGTTACAACAGTAAGGGAAGATAGATTACTATAGAACATTAGAAGTAGCTGATAATTCACACTTTTTCTGCAGCCTACTGCTCCTTGGAAAAGGGGAAAAAAAGTGAAAAGAATCCAGTCCCTTGATAATTAGTACCCTTTGTCAAAGCTTCAGTTACATTTTGATGAAAAAATATTCCTAAATGTCAAGAACCATGCAGTCTGATAAAAATGGATGACATTTAAAAAGCAGAGGAAGCAGTTTCTACAAAAGCAGAAGAGTCAAAAAGAAACATAATATGTATTTACGGAGAGAAGTAGTTTCTCCACCATATATTCTCCTCATATATTGACTGTTTTGTTTGACTGGTTCTGTTTTTCGTGATGACTGGGACTCCTTTGTCTAGTATCAAATGCCTTAACTGCATTTTGTAGTGTTTCTTCAGTGGAAAACAGTACATTTGAATGGCCTAAGCCTTTCCACTTGTAATCACTCAGTAAAATTGATTGAGAAGGCAGAGTCAGAGAACCCTCCAAATATTTTAATTTTTCAGAGTTGCTTAAATTTAGCAAAAAATGACACCCTGAGAAAATGAAATGGCACGTACTCATGGATTGCTAACTGTGTGATGCAGATCAATCACAGCCCTCAGTGATTTTAAACAAGTCTGTCTCACAAGCAGATTCAAAGGAATTGACTTGCTGAATGTTAACAAACAGAAGGGGAAGATCTTTCACTTCTAACAACTTTGAAAACTCTTTTGTTGGAAAAATTGAAAGACAAGTCTTTTTTAGCAGATTGAAGCAGAAAGCTAGGTTCTCCATATTGCCCATGCTGGGTGCGGTAGAACCTCCTACTACATTCTTTGTCGGAACAACACTCACGAAGAAAGCTGTAACAGAATGAGAGATTATAATGTAATAAACAGCTAATTGAAAAGTAATGTGCAATGAGAAGGAAATAAATGAATGGGCTTTTCAATGGTAGGGTTAGAAACGTGCGTCAGTGTGCCTGCAATGACAGTACAAGAGACGGGATGTAATGAATTCACAGTCTTCATTTCCTGATTTATCATCCTGTCTGAGCTGAGAGCATCAAGAATGCAAATGCAGTGGAACAATAAGTCCCCATCTTACACAACCAGCATTTACAGGATCCAGGTGCCACCACCAACATGTTACTATACCTGCTCTGACTTATTTTTCAAGAGATAGCAGTAGAAACAGCCAGGTCCCATCCATAGTTAGCTAAAGCATAACTGGACTGCACTGCCCAGTGAGTGCCTGTCATGGCAGCCCTTACTCCCCAGGGTACCCTGCTTTCCATGGCCTGCTCAACCAAGGCTATTTTTATCAAACTTCAGTAGCTATGAACAAAAACTAGCCTCCTGGATTATGAAAACATAATGGGCAATTTTATTTCTGGACCAGTTTTATAATGTCCAAACCTATGTTATTTATGTGTATAAACATATGTATATATGTATAAATGTGTATATGTGTATAAACATGTATATATGTATAAAATATGTCTTTCCTATTTAATTGTAATATAATAGAATGTAAAAATAAATACCTCTCAAATTATTGTTAACAGATCTTGATCCTTATTATAAAGAGATGTTGAGATAGCTTTTGATGAAAGCAGTAATATGTAGCAAATTTATCTCTGATATCAAAACACTCTTCTGTTTTCATATATGAAGCATCTGCCATGAATTCACTTAACAATCTGAAAGCTATTGAACAGCTCATTAAAATTGCTGTTCTTTAACCACCCCTAAGGCATTATCTCATGTATGTCTCCAACAATGAGTACTTGGGCTTCATGTTACTTTGCACTGTTGAACTAATATGGTATCAGTTCTACAGTAACAAGGACCAAGAGTCCTGCACAAAAATTACTTAAGAGATAAGTTAATTGAGTGCCTGTATCCTGTTCCTAAAACAATGAACAGCTCAATCCACTTGGTGCCAATATGCAGTTCAGAGAAATTCTCCTTTCTTGAGCTTTTTGAGGCAAAGAAATGCTTTTCAGGTTGTTGCATGACTGTATTTGTCCCCAGACTTCCCCACTGATGCATGCTAAAGGGAAAGAAGAGCTGCTGTCATAGGACTATAGTACTTCTCTCTGGACCGAGAAAGATACAGTCTGGCCTCAAATGGAAAGATGGTGCCCTATCAGCAAATGTTCTTTAAAAGAAGGACTATTATACCAGCACTGGAAAAGTGCAAAAACCCCTGTGAGATAAAAGATATGTATACGTATGTATATTTATCTGATAAATGAGAAAAAAGATGCAGGAAGTGAAAAAATATTGTCAATATTGAGTTTGTGGAAAGACACAAGTCTTCAAGCCCTCTCACAAGGCATATATCCAGTCTTGGCCCTGTGTTTCTGAGAAAACACAGCTGTGCTGACAGCAATCAGCTAGTGTGCAGAGGTGTGACATTTTGTTACTGAATATGTCATTTCATCATCTGCACTATGTGAAGGCCCTGAAATAAGGACACCAACCATCATTTTCAGCTGTGTTCCCAAATCCTATTCTGTCCTGTTTCTAGTGAAGTCACGGAGAGCTTTGCCAGTGTTTTTGGGGGGACCAGAATTAGAACTTTTGTGACCAAAAGTCCTGCAGTTAAATAATACACCTATATAGTCAGGTCATTTTGTTTTCAGGCTCATTCACAGTATGGCTAAGTTAAATGTCCCTGCAGCACATACAAAATATGTTTAAATTATCTGTTAAAAGAGTCAGTGACATATCTGCACTTATACACAGCTGCAGCAACTGTTCAGAAGCCATGTGATTTGCCATATATTGTATTTTAAGTTATAAACTTGCTTATAAAAATTTGATCTACCCTTGTATAGTCTGTTGTGTTGGTTGTGGTCTTTTGTTTTTCATTGTTGATTTCTCAGGTGAACTTTCTTTCTTACACTAGACTATTTGATATGCGCAGCACAGCAGTACTTTCAGCTGGAGTGGTAGTTATATAGAGGAAAACATGGTGTTGTCATCTCCCCTCCTTCTGGGAGTGCTTTGCAAAAAAATTGGTTTTCATGAAAAAAAAAAAATTGCATCTTTTTAAGGGCGTTGAAATTCAAGAAGCAAAAGACTAGACAGAAGGTTATTTAAAATGTAATCCCTTTGTTTAAACATTCACATCCCTTAAAAAGAAAAATTTATAAAAGTAATGAATGTTTAAAAAATAATAAAATATAACTTTTTCAGATTAAATAGGTAGTTTTTCATAAAACCATGTATTTGAGAATGAAAGCCATCTGATGTTTTTTTTGGTAGCATTGTCATCTTTTTCTAAGGGAAATGTAAGAATATCTTTGTCTTCAGGAACAGCACTTCAGCATGAACTTTGAATCCCAACCCCCAGCCATCAGCTTCTTCCTAGATTAGCTGAGTGCATTGGGTCTATTTAACCATTAGCTTTTATTGAAGGATAGATGAATATCAGTCCCTGAAGAATAGCGAATTAGCTAGTGCCTTGTAGCAAAGCATTTTCTCTTTTCACTGTACAATAGGTCTGCTATAAGCACAGCTTTTCATAATACAACTAGCAAGTAAAGCGGCAGGTCTGAAGAAGAAAATGGAAATCTTTTGGAAAAAAAGAGTCTAATGTGCAAGGGCTTTTGCTTTCATTTTAGTATCCTTAAAATAAGGTGATCTTTCCAGAATAGACTTTCACAATAAATGGATTTGACTGATGCTTAGCTGGACCAAAAATATCTTAGTGAGTATTAAACAACATATGTTTAATAGCATATAAAACAGTGATAGCATCTCTGAGGAAAAAAAAAAATACTACAAAATCTTTAAAATGAGGGACATGAATTATGAAATATGGCCACATGAACCCTGAAACAAAGAACATGAAAAAAAAAAATAAAATATTTATGGTAAATGAAATGATGAATTTCTGTTGCTACATCTGTGTTCATCCCACTTATTTTCCCTTATTCTTTCCCTCCATATGAAGCCAAATGAAACTACATAAGTTTAAGAAAAATGATGAGTCAGAATTATTGGCTTTCTTCCTCTATTTGAAAATATCTGTGTTTACTTGCAAAGAAAAATATTAAGGTTATATTCTATACTGTGTTAGCTCTCAGCTAAAGCTCGCACACATCTTGGATTTCTTTCTTTTAACTTTGAAAGCAATTTCTTAATGAGCCAGCATAAATAAATCTCTGTTTTCTTCAACAGAGAGCTGACAGAAAGAAGGAGGAAAGGAGCTACAAATGCTGATGTCTCAGTCCCTGATAACCACAGTACTAAAAACCTTAGAGGCACACAACAGGTGCTGTAGAGTTAGGAAAAACAGCTCTCTGGGCATTACAAATTATTTCCCCACCTTTTAAGCATCATGGACCTTCAAATTTAGTCACTTGGTATTTTAGTGCAGTGGGCAGCAGAAAAAGAAAAAAAACACAGGGTTGGTAGCTTACATTTGAAGCACAGAAATATGAAACAGCCTCAGGAATATAGTGGAGTGCATTTTCTCAAGATCCAGCAATGATCAAGACAAGTGACCACACCCCAGTGGTGGAAAAAAAGGAGTTTAGAGGAAAAGTGCAAGAAGGAAAAAAGACTGATATCCTGTGTTTGTTTCTCCAGCAACTTTTCTTCACAAGTGCCAAACTATAATTTTTCACAACAAAAGTTACCAATGTACCAACTTTTTAAAAATCACCATGCAGATTTGAAAGACAGAGAAGAGTGATGGTTCAGGTGACCTATAATGTGTCCAGGGATGTTGGATGGGCTCTCACATAATATGAAGACTCCTTGTGGTCCTATATGACATGCTAATTTCTGTCTCATTTTCTTTGCACCTTTGCTGGTCTCTCCATCCTTTTCTTCCTGATGAAAATACTGAAAGTAGAAATCCCTCAAAGAAACAAAGAAGGCAAATTTACAGATCCATGCTGTGGAGGAGGTATTCTCCCTCTGGAGCTGAAAGGAGAGCTCCTGTGGCATCCTAAGGGCTTGGTAACTTTCTGTAATCAACCTAACCGAAACGCCTAGGTTTAATCCACTTGACCTTCATGACTTGGGAACCTAAGAGCCCAATCTATGAGTGCAGTTGCCTTTTGGAGATATCTCAGTTTCTGTTTTTAGATAAAGACTCAGGAAACCAGAGGCTGCTGATCTGGAATCATATATCAGTTCCTAGTAGCAGGCCATCTTCCACTGGTTGGGTTATAAGATGCTCAGTTCAAATAAGCAGGATCTCTCAATAGATTAGAGAGACTCAGCTCACAAATACCCTGTTTGCCTCAACTTCATTGTAATTTTTTTGTGCTGTAGATATATAACCAAAACAAAACTGCCAAACCCACTTCTCATTTACTGCACAAAAATGAAAGTAACAATAACAAAAAGGTGGCTTCTGTTCTATTTGGCAGTTTAGGGAAATGTAGTTAATGTAGTGTTTGCAGTTTCTTGCTTAGCTTTAGTGAAATCCATAGTTGAGGAAGTACAAAGTGCACCTTGCATGGTAAATATTGAACTATGATTAGGCTAAACCTGCATGTGGCAGAGGAGGAAAATCACACCATAATAATATTTCAAGTGGCAGAACAGAGAAATTCGACTGTCCACTTTTTAAGACATTTATTTACAGATGTCAGAGAGTGTTAAGCTACATATGGAGCAACAGAACAACATGCTAAGGAGAGATATGGAGACAAAAAGATGTAGCTATGTCCTGAGATGCTCTTTTCATACAGCAAGCAGTCAAGTCCTGCCCAGAAGCTCTGCCAGCTCACACAGCACACCTGTCTTCTCACCTTACAGAGTGTGGCAGACCTCAGCCTGATCCAAAGCAGGATCTCTGAAGGAAACCATGTGGGGAGGCAGAAAATATTCAGAATGGGCTCAGACTTGTATTTAACTTACAGTGTAGAAATCTCTGTTGCGACACTCACTGAGTCCAACCTATGCGTGCATCAGAAGCACAAAAGCTTTCTAAGGGCTGAAGACAAGCCTGAGACATTAAGCAGTGTATCAATATATCAGCCTAGGCCTTTCTCTGAGCTAATGTTTAGGACTAGACCACTCTCCAAGTGGATGAAGTTTGAGTTACATGTACATACAGTACCAGAATAAAGGATAACCATTAAAAATATAAGGATAAACAGAATATTACTGCCCAGGGAGTGGATATTACTGTATGGGAATGAGACATCATTGATCAAAAAGAGCTAATGCCTTCCAGAATTTACTTGTGTTATCTTGTGACTGATTAAAACCCAAACAGTGAATGTAGGAGACCTTCTCTGAACACCAAAAATGTGATTTTGGACATTTATGAATGCCAAAAAATTGTGGTAGAGACTTAACTAAATAAAGGCTCCAAGGTCTACTTATTTCATCCTGATGGACAACTAAAGAGTTACTAAGCCATGAGGTCTGAACATATCCAAACCAGAAAGTTTTGTTTCATAGAATCATAAAATAATAGCATCATAGAATGGTTTGGGTTGGAAGGGACCTTAAGGATCTTCTAGTTCCAACCCCCTTGCCATGGGCAGGGATACATTCCACTAGATCAGGTTATTCAAAGCTCCATCCAACCTGGCCTTGAACACTTCCACTTTCAAACTGTGACACTGAAAGCTAAGAATATGCATCAGTAGTGGTCAATAATAAACAACAATTTTTTTTTTTTAAACTCTAGAAACTTCACTCCCTACACACCTACACATGTTTTAGCTTCAAAAAAAGTGCAAAGACATAGAAATATTTACTTCAAATGGCAACAGAATTGCAGTAGATGGATGTAGAGACTGCTAGTGTCAGAAAAGCAAGACAATACATTATCCCATTCCTTCTCTTGTTTGGTGTCAGCTATGGGACCCAGCAGCTAAGTAGTGACAGAAACATTCCTAGTGACATCTGGCTCCTTGGCAGGTTCCCCTGGCAGCTCTGGATTCACCTTCAGGCTTGTCATATGGTTAGTTTGTTGATGGGCTGCCCACAGCTCCAGATTACTTGATAAAAATAATTATAAAACATCAGAGGCACATGGAATTTTTGGAGTTGTATCATAGCCCCTTTGTCCAATATGGCTAACCTTTCTAAGATTGACTACATGTTGGAAAATTTGTTTGGGCACAGCATGTCCCAGGTTTGTAATAAAACATGGGTGGATTTTTGTAAGCACACTTTGACGGTGTGTACCACTTTCGCCATCCAGGAATTACTCTGAAGCCAGTATTTTTGTCTGAGAGCTGTGCTGCACAAAATACAGTCCACAAAACATAATGGAAAAGCTTAAAGGGCCTAGATTGCAGAGCAGCTAGAACAATCAAGTGGCTGTGAAAGAACTAGCTACAATATTCATCTTCAAACTTCAAAAGGCACAGGGTTAATAAAAAAGGTAGGCACTATGGTTACTACCATAAGCGACATTTACTGTTACCTCTATTGTGGTCTTTGGTGGACACAATTTGTAACTTTCATATCTATCTAGATAAAAACATATATTATTTGCTCATGTAGGAGCCACAGGCCAGTTTTATAAACCTTTGCCTGAATTTTCATCCTTCTTTGCAAGTTTTGATGAGTTTCATTCATCTTAGGCACTCAGGGGCTAAGAGAGCAGCCTTCTTGCAGCACTTTTTGTCTGTTTGTGTGTCTGAGATTTCCTTCAAGCAATTGTAAACAACTGTTTCAGCTTCCTTGGTGTTTTCTAGGTCAGTGGTTCAGAATCCTTGATCCTAGCCTTAGGACTGCAAAGATTAAGCCTCTCTAGCTTAGAAGGAGCCAAGTAGGGATATTGGCCAGTTAACAGTGCCTCCCTCGTGAAGGAGCTTAATCTTTTTTTTTTTTTTTCTTTGTTTTTCATTTTCTGCTTACTCTTCTCCCTAAAAATCCTCATTTAATTATCCCTATGCCATCAGGCGAGATACTATCACACTGATAAACTAAATGTTTGGCATAATATAATGAAGGCTCTGAAGCCAGTGATTTGGAACAGGAACACCAACATGCTGTATTTCTTGCTGCACTTTGGGCAGATGCTGTTTCAATACATATATTTGAAGATAATATTTCTTTTAAATGTCCAGTAATTTTCCTAGAAACTGTTATAGCTTCCATTTTATAGACGTGCAAACTGCAAGGAGTTCTATAATCTTATGCTCAATATTGTTGGCAACATTGTCAAATTGTCTATAAAATAAGGGTTATGAGAAAATCTAGCTATGTTAGAATATAAGGGAAAACAGGATCTTCTGTATGTCTGTATTCTTCAAGGCTGTAATACTAGCTAGGCCTCTTTCGGCTGTGTGCTAGTGAAGATAACAAAGATATGTGAAGGACTTGTGAAAGTAATAAACATCAAAGAAGATGGATCCCAGCTGGGAAGGACTGAGAGGATCAGGAAGTTACACCGAGGAAGTGAACCCGAACCGAGATAAAAGCGAACCACTTGGACTGAGAGGTCATATGTGATTGATGTTATTAGCCAATGGTAATTAGCTTCGTAGTGTCTGAATACATGTACGGAAGTAGAAGTGTATATAACATGCAGCTTTCTGATAATAAAGAGAGACTTGCCGCCATTACAGAATGGAGCATTTCTCCTGTCGCCGCCGACACAATATAACTAGTTTAATCCTGCAGCCCAACATACAAGTGAAAACTTGAAAACAATCAGAGCAAGTCAGGTAAAGGTAACATTGTGTTTGCTAGGGTAAGAATATTGACCTGTTGACAAATAACTCCTCAGCAGCAATATCCTGAGTCATTATGATACTCCTCACAACAGTAATATGTCTCCCTGACCCCCTACTCCTGTCCGGGGGATGGTCTACAGCATTGTACTTCACACTTGCATGGATGCTGAGTGCTGAAGCCACGGTGGTGGCACCCATCAAAATACAGACTAGGAAACCCTAGGGAAACTCTAGCTGGGCAAGTCTGTTGGTCTTATGCTCTGTAAATTAAAGGCTGTAAGAAATGCTGCTCACCACTTAATTCACAGCACATACATCCAAAAGCAGCATCTAACAGAGAGCTGTATTTGGGATTGTGTTCCAAAAATTAATTGATGCAAGGTAAATCCATGCATGTTTATTAGCTTTGATTAAATTTACATATCCATCAACATTTTTAGAAGTGATAGTTCAAAACTGAGACTTTAAAATAATTTAATTATGCTATACCCATGTCCTACTTATCCCCCAAATCTATGCAAAGCAGCATCATTAATTAGTCTGCCCACTGAGATTGCTAACAAGGCCACTGATTGATAACCGAACCTTCTCAGTGTAAACTGTGAAGCCTGAAACTTAATTTCAAATAAGATCAGACAGACTTTGTCCCTCACTGCTGTCACATCACTGTTGGTCACTGTTCTTTGTCTGTGTATTCTTCCCACCACAAAAAATTCAGTAATCTAAGTAAGAGATTCAGAAATGTTTCAGTCATGTATGAGACCCAAATCACTTAGAAATGGAAAACAGTTTCATGAGCTCTCTTTTGAAAATATAGATACTTTTTCACTTTGTACACTTCAGACTGATATGTTCTGATCTTTAGAATTTAAAACAGATTTTACTTTTAAAAAATATACATTAAATTTTCATTCAATAAAATACCTAATAGACACTTAAAAAGTAATATAAATTTATTTTTTTAATTCTAGTATAGGAGAATATACTTTACTTACATAAAACATTGAAGTCACTTCAAAGTTTGTGAAAATTGATGATGTGCTCAAATTAGGGACCTCATCAGAATAAAGGAATAGAAGAAAGAAAATACCACCTATGATGTGGTCTATCTTGATTTCAGCAAAGCATTTGACATGGTCTCCCACAGCATCCTCGCTGATAAATTGAGGAAGTGTGGATTAGATGAGCAGGTAGTGAGATGGATTATTAACTGGCTGGTGGGAAGAAGCCAGAGAGTAGTGGTCAATGGGGCGGATTCTAGTTGGAGACCTGTGTCTAGTGGAGTCCCTCAGGGGTCAGTACTAGGACCAGTATTATTCAATATATTCATAAATGACCTGGATGAGGGAATTGAGTGCACTGTCAGCAAGTTTGCTGATGATACCAAGCTGGGAGGAGTGGCTGACACTCCAGAAGGCTGTGCTGCCATCCAGAGAGACCTGGACAGGCTGGAGAGCTGGGCAGGGAAAAACTTGATGAAATATAATAAGGGCAAGTGTAGGGTGTTGCACCTGGGCAGGAACAACCCCAGGTTCCAGTATAGGTTAGGAAATGATCTCCTAGAGAGCAGTGAAGGGGAAAGGGATCTGGGAGTCCTGGTGGACAGCAGGATGACCATGAGCCAGCACTGTGCCCTTGTGGCCAGGAAGGCCAATGGCATCCTGGGGTGCATTAGAAGGGGTGTAGTCAGTAGGTCAAGAGAGGTTCTTCTTCCCCTTTACTCTGCCCTAGTGAGGCCACATCTGGAATATTGTGTCCAGTTCTGGGCCCCACAGTTCAAGAAGGAGAGGGAGCTGCTTGAGAGAGTCCAGCGAAGAGCCACCAAAATGATTAAGGGAGTGGAACATCTCCCTTATGAGGAAAGGCTGAGGGAGCTGGGGCTCTTTAGCTTGGAGAAGAGGAGGCTGAGGGGGGACCTGATTAATGTTTATAAATATTTGAATGGTGAGTGTCAGGAGGATGGGGCCAGGCTCTTTGCAGTGATGACCAATGATAGGACAAGGGGCAATGGGTGTAAGCTGGAACACAGGAGGTTCCGCTTAAATTTGAGAAAGAACTTCTTTACAGTAAGGGTGACAGAGCACTGGAACAGGCTGCCCAGGGAGGTTGTGGAGTCTCCTTCTCTGGAGACATTCAAGACCCGCCTGTACGCCTTCCTGTGCGAGCTCATCTAGGTGTTCCTGCTCCAGCAGGGGGATTGGACTAGATGATCTTTCGAGGTCCCTTCCAATCCCTAATATTCTGTGTGATTCTGTGTGATTCTGTGTGATTCACACAGAATCTGTGTGTGATTCTGTATGAACAAATGTCACTCTGTCTCTTTCTAAGGAAATGGGAGATAAGGATTAAGATTAAGACTAATCTTAAAATCCCAGCTTGATTTGTACCCCCTATTTCCCTGTTCCAAGGAAAATGCCCTAATTAAACTGACAGTAACCCCGGAGATTTGCTCGTTTTCCAGCCCCATGCTCCAAGTGTTTCTGGCTTTACAATGGCTGGAAGAAGTAACAGCATGAAGGCTATTCTAATTTATTTTCAACTAGTAATATGTAGTTAAAAAAAGCTTTAATTTCAATAAAATGTAACTCTCATCAGCAATCAGTATCAGGTACACATAAGCAACATCAGTCAATCACTTGTAATTGGTCTTATTCTCAGCTCATTGTCATATAGCTCTCAACCTAAAAAATAAGCAGATTCATAAGAACATGGATGTTGCAGAATGTCAACAGGATGTTTCTTAAAACAGGATGTAACACCCAGGGAAATGGTGAAAAGATTCAGTGGAGCAGTTCTGCAAATGGTTATGGACACAACAATTTGTGGGAACATTTCCATTAAAATCAGTGGGACAAGAACTGAAAATTATCTGTAAAACTGAGGTGGATATTCAGTGTCACACTTTCATCAAGGCTCAGCATTGGTGTCTGACAGCAAAGCAACTCAGAGTGCTACATTTCTGGTAGGCCTTTTTTACAATTTTTGAAGATGTCTCTTTACCTACCCTTCCAAAGGAGATCCATTTTACGTTAGTTCTGTTTAATTCTTTTCTCCATTGATTGCAGACTCAATGACTCCTGCTAAAGAAGTGGAGTACTTTGCAATCAAAATATAGAACCTTAAAAAGGTCAAAATTAGTTTAGTACATTACAATAATTTCCAAGATTGCATTAAAACTCCAAATCCTGATGCCCTGTTCAGTGAAAAAAAAAAATAATACTAAATATAAAATGCACAACAGGATTTCACTCTCTTGATAAAAGGCCACAAAAGATTGGCAAATGATCCCATAATTACAGAATAAAGTGTAGTACAGAGTTTTATGTAAGGGAACATTAAATTGGAAAAGTCAGTCATTTAAAACTAAAGAAACTAAGTTAGAGTCATGTTCTAGCATGACCCTGGGGAAACATGCTCTAATTGACCCTTCTCTGAGGGGGAGTTGGTCTCTTCCAACTTCAGCCATTCTGAGATTTTTTGATTCCTTCAAATATACCCCCTATGCAGAGGCATTTTATATTAAGACATAATTACAAAGTCTCACACCATTATTTTCCACAAGAACCCTGACCTGTTCAGAGACTGATCTAAAGATCACTAAAGGCCACAGGACTTTTTCCAATGGACTTCAGTATCCTTTAGATAATATCCACTATTCATATGGTGGACATTATCTCTTGAACAAAGGAAAAAACCTGACTTTTGCTTTGAAATAATAATTATAACAGACCAAGACAGCAGGGAGTACGATTGCTGTCAATGCAAATGATATTTAATTTATCAACAGATTGAACATTATACAAATATAATTAATTGTTAGTTAACCAATATATTAAATACTTATTTTTATTCACTGCTCAGTGAGTGAAGCTCTGCATATATGTATTCTATGCATGACATTATCTGCTCTGCCTATTTTGAATCAGAGCTTGCTCTGAATTACCTTAATATCAATTTTAAATAACCTCTTTAACTTCAACTGATCTACTCCAAATTTATGCTGATCTGAATGTAACAGAAATGGAACCAAGGTCACGGAGAAATCAGCCCAGGTCTTATCTCTGTCATGATGGTTGAGTGAGTAGTGAACATGGAAGTTACTCCTGCACAGGGATTTATTCAAGGCTTGCAGTGCTTTAAGATGCCAAAACAGCATTCAATACTGGAAAACCTTTATGATAATTGACTGGAATGAACTCTGTGAAAATAATGAACAATAAAGTATTTATCCTTTGATAGCTGCTTAATTTTTGCTTTGCCTTTTGATTATTTTGCTTATATGGCAGCTCTTTCTCTCTCCTCTCATCTAATGAAACATCTGTTAATGCAACATCTGTTACATCTTTTAAGATCCAGCTTTCTGTCCAGTGAGTAGTGTATCATGAAATTATGTTTCTCCATTAGTTTATGCTTCTATAAACCACCTAGTTTAAACAATAGCCAGTAAAAAAAAAAAGAAAGTGAGGAACTGTTGCTGCTTGACTACAGGAAACTGGGGAGCCACTCATAAGCCTTGAAAAAACATTCCTCATTGCAGAAAGCATAGTATGTTTCCTGGATTTGAGTCCAATTTATCTTTTATGCTTTTATCTTTTGGCTTTGTAGACATTTTGTGGAAAGTCTGAGAGTTGTTGAAGAGTTGATAGATAAAATCACCTTAGTTTGCCTCACGCTCATATCTTTCTGTTTCCTATGATTTCTTACCTTTACTAATCCAGCTTAGCTCAGGTATTGAGTTCTTGGCAGAGACCGCTCATCTACCCTGTAACTTTAGTCAGAAGCAACAGATCCTCAAACCCTGATTGTGGTCTCTGGCAGCTATGCAGAATAGATCTGTAGTAAGTAGCTACTGAGTACCACTTCCACAAAAAGCTGTTATTTTCTAGAGTTTATCAACCAAGTTAATTGACCATTACAAATCTTTCAGAAATATACAGAGTACTACCTAGCAGCACCAAAAGCATATTGAAGGCTCAATTGAGGCAATTTAAAAAGAAAATCAATACCATGAGGGAGCTGTGCATAATTTGGTAGAGATGCAACTCTTTTTTTCTTGGAAAAAAACTACAACTTTTTCTCTTCAGGACATCATGAATCTAGAAGTAATAAAAGTTTTAAAGCTAATGGTCTTTTGTCTATAGGGACTAAATTTTGCTTTTGTATAAACAGCACATATATGCCAGTATGTTATATAACTGAAAATTTCTGACCAGAAGTATCAATGCTTGCTAGTTTATCTTACTTTTGGGCACAGAGGGAAAGATATTGAAGTAGAATTCCCTCAGTAACACTAAACTAAAATTGTACCACATTTTATTTTGATGACACATTGTATTATTTCAGTTGCCTTTTCACCTTATCTTCCTAGTGGAACAATTGCCTTTGGAAGACTGAGTCACATAATGAAAAGCAAGAAACAGGAACTCAGTCAGAAGATAGTTCAGAGTGAGAAAAAATAAACATGGAATTGCATTTTTTATAAATTACACACAGTAAACTATTGCTACTATTAAACAGTGTTAAGTAAACCTGAACATGTACAAAATATATATAGATATAAAAGAGGTAACAGAATTGGAAAACGTATTCATATTATCTTTTGAATAACAAGGTTCACAGATCAACTTCAGTAAGTATTTCAGCCAGCTATCAAAAACTGCAGACAAAACCAGAGCTGTAAGCCCAGGAGCTGCAGAAGCCTGCTAACTCATCTCTTGGTTTAATCCTCAGATGAAAGAATTTCTATCACCAGGATAATTTAAGTCAAATTTCTCAAATTAGGAACTGTGCTAAGTCTACAACAGGAAAAAATAATGAGTTGTTTTCAAAGCAACGGGCCCTGTACTGGCATTACTGTAATATGTGGAATACTTGCTCTGTACCTCATTTTGCATCATTATGTCACAGTGATACTTTTGCATAGTCTTTCCATTGCTAAAAAGAAATATGAATGGAAATGGCTAGGTGGTGATCTTCAACATCTTTCGATCTTTCCAGCACCTTCCAGATAGATTAAAAAGATCAGAAGATGACCAGGGAAGATTTGGTAGTTCTCAGATATGTGGTGGCAAATCACCTTTATGCTACATTATCTATACATGCTTTCAATGGGATTGCAGCCCACTCATCTGGTGGAAGATCTTAACTATAGTTATCCAAGACTGATGAGAATACACGTATCCTTATTTTTGGTTCTTTTAATTAGTTTGGTCCTTCCCAACCACTGATAAGGGACAATCAGCTGAAAAAGGTGCAAGTCTGTGCCAACAAGCAAATCTTGATCCGTGTGTCCACCATGGGAAAGATCTGAGAAGTAGCAGGCTTGGCTTAGAAAAGAAAGGAGGAAGGCAAGAAGTTGGAGACAGTAAGGCATAGTACAATACTACTCCAATTAACCAATTGTTGTGATGGCCAATGTTAGTTAGCCATGGATTTTGACAAGCACTGAACAAAATTTTATTTCTGTGATCAGTAGTGTAGGAAATGTTATTCTGCCACGACATTTCTTTCTCACTAACAGTCAAATTTGAATGCAGGGGTAACTCACAGATTCTTGGTTTATATCCAGGACAGAAATGGTTTTCTGATGATCCAGGCTGCTTGAAATTATATTTTTCTTCCATGTTATTCTGTATGGATAAGATCACTACAAGTGTTTTTGCTGTAGGAGGCTCTTGTGTCTCATCTCTGAATGGGAAACATCTCAGCAAGAATAACTGGGAGACAAGGATCACAGCCTGTCACTGCACAGGGCTACCATGTCCCATTCTTTCCACTCCCCTACCTTTGCCTGTTGGAAATATGAGAGTCATAACAATCTGGATCTCTCTTTCCTGGGCAAGATTTCCATGCACTAGGTTTGGTTCTCTTGGATTTGTCTGCAACAGTGCTGACTCTGATGAAAGAATGGTAGCAGTTGCTAGTTACAAAATGTATTTGGTTACTAATCCATGCTCTGAAGGCATACCTGAAATTGGTTAAACTAGTAACAATATATGTGGTGCTGCTGCCCAAACCCTGAAATTCTTTTATTTTCTTCTTAGAAGCTCCACCAACTCCATGTCTTCTTTTAAAAAAATGTGTGAGAAGGTGGGAAGTCCTTATCTTTAGGATCATTAAGTCATGGATCAGGAAACCTCCAGCTAATGTATTATCTATCACTTTTTTCTTAATAGAGTGTATGGTCAGAAAAGAAGACAGAAAATAGCAAAAACAACTGTTTTCCAATACAGTCAGATTTCTGTTTTTTTCTTTATTCTGCCTGTTCTAAAAGGAACTTTGTTAACAGGGTAAAACTGAGAGACTAGCCAAATGTTGATGGCTTTGTTTCTCATTCCTCCATCCCATACCACCCTTACTGATTTCCTTATCCAAGGAAGGTAAAACCATATTGAATGTTTACAACATATTAAACTCAACAGCAGAGAAGGGGAAAAAAATACAAAGGAAAAAGTGTATGGTTCAAATGAGATGTTTGCCTGTTCAATTGCTGAAGCATTATCACCATTGCCTGTAGCAGGCATCATCCACCAGTTGCATGACATGGTAAGTACATCTGAACCTCCACCAGACCACTTTTGATTCTTTCACTGTTTCACGGGAAGGTATGAACAGTTGTTCCATTATCATTACTGTGATTTCCAAATCCCCTAATTTTCACATTAGTTCACAGTAACTAACAGTAGTTGAATTCTAGTGTACTTCAGCTCGTATATGAAATATATTTCTGATTAAGTATTCAGAAGAAACTTAAGGGAGAATATTTCATTTCTCCGTTCTGTTTACAGGCACAAACTAATACCAATATTCCACCAAGACAAAACTCACAAGGTTAGTCAAGATTGTACCTGCTAAAACAGGAACCTGCTATATAGTTTTCCAAGGAACAAATGATTGTAGGTCTGTGACAAAGAAGTGATGGCATTAATGTTCAGAATATTTTTGCTGTAGAATTCAAGGCAATCTAAACACCAGCAAAGTTAATCATATCTTGAATCCAAAATCTGAGAACTGGCAAAGATTGTAGACAATACTTTGCTGTCATCTTTCATATGGCAGTGTGATAGCTTCACTGGGCTAGGTCAGCTTAGGTCAGCTTGCTCAGGGCCATGTCCTGTTGAGTTTTGAGTCTCCAACGGTGGAGATCATGCAACATCTCTGGACAAGCTGTTCCAGTGTCTGATCACTCTCACTGTGAATTTTTTGTTCTTGGCATCTAATAATAATTTCCCATGTTTCAACTAGTGTTTCTTGTTTCTCTTTTTTTCAGCAACAAAGACATGAGCTCAAATGAAAGTCAGACTTTTTTTCCTGCCAGTTCTTTAATACATGAGTCTGCTTCTACTTTTTCTAGGGGAAATATTTAACACTGGAGACATTTGGAATTCCCAAAGCTACCAAGGAAAATAAAAGTTTATAGGAACAGAAAACAAGAATACTGTTAAATCCAGCTCTGTAAATTCAGAAATTAAATATATACTCCCTATGAAGAAACAGGTTTGAACTTTTTTTTGATGTCTGAATAGAAAGACAAAAATACTCAAAATGATGAAGCTTTCATAACAAATCTACATCTATCAGAAACAATAGTTCAAAATCAGTACATGGCTTTAGTTTTTACCACTGTCAGCTGATTACTCAGCTTCATCTGTCACTAACCAACCGTCAGCTAACAGAAAAGTCAGCAAAGATGGTTAACAGCCATTTTAGTTTGTTTAAACAAATGAAGGGTCAGCTTTTGTTTTTTTTTTTTTTTTTCCCCAAAGACATAAAATCAATTACAATTATTTTTATAGTTCCAGTGGAGAAAGCTGATAGCAAATATACTTTGTTTCTTCTGTGTCTTATTTAAATGCAGCTTTGATCCAGGTGACTCAACTGGTATATGAGTTTACAAGCACACAAGGGCAAATGGACAACCTAGGCTTACAGATGCTGCAAAAAAGTTATTTATTCATGTTTGGGCAAAAATAATTATAAACTTGTCAGATTAGTGATTTATTAATGTTCATCCAAATGCTTTAATAATGCAAATGTTTTGGTGTCATGAATATATTTATCCATGCTTTAACAAAAGATAAATAAATGAATTATCCTTTTTCAAACTCAGTGTTCATAGTTGTAAAATTAAAAATTGTAATACCTGACCTTCAGTCTCATATGTCTGGCAGAAACCAAGATTTAAGGTGGCTTTTCTGATGACTCTGCACAGCCTTAACTTTTCATTAGGTTTCTGTGTTGTAACCCTGAGATGGCTGGGGACAGTAAAATTAAGATCTATGTAAATAGATCCACTATGCTAGTAATTTCTTTCAAGAAATTAATGCCTTTTATAAAATGCTTAGCAGGTTGAGAAGGGCCACCATTTACCATATCTGTCCCTCACAGGCTCTAAAGGTGAAAGAACGACCATCTGCATGTCATCCACATAACAGGAGGTTGCTTGCTGAGAATAAATGGACAGTTCCTGACAAACAAGGAAAAATATGAACAGTTGTTTTTGAGAAGGATACAAGATTAATCTCTTATGGATGCATGCTGAGAAACCTTCTTTTGCAAAATTAGAAGCTGAGCTGGAAGTAAATAAATCATAAACCAAAGGGTCCCATATTGCCTGCTGATATTTTTAGTGACTTGCCACCCGCCTTGAGGGTCATTATTGATGTAGGTGGATCTAAGTGACATATTTGCTGTAACTGAAGCCAGAAATGCTAAGCTGGGCAATAGGATGTAATAAGACAAAAAATTATTTGGGATGAACACCCAAAGCTTCTCAGTATCTTGTAAGCATGTTTGGAAATACTGGCCCCTAACAACACCCTCCTAATGACAGCTAGCAGGTTGTCTAGTCTAGTTGCAAATATAGAATCATAGAATCATAGAATGGTATGGCTTGCAAGGGACCTTAAAGATCATCTAGTTCCAACCCCCCTGCCATCAGCAGGGACACCTTCCACTAGACCAGGTTGCTCAAAGCCTCACCCAATCTGGCCATAAACACTTCCAAGGAGGAGGCATCCACAACTTCTCTGGACAACCTGTTCCAGTGTCTGACCACCCTCACAGTGAAGAATTTCTTCCTAATATCTAATCTAAACCTACTCTCTTCCAGTTTGAAGCCATCACCCCTCATCCTGTCACTACCTGCCTTTGTAAAAAGTCCCTCCCCAGCTTTCCTGTAGGCCCCTTCGGGTACTGGAAGGCCACTATAAGATCTCCCTAGAGCCCTCTCTTTTCCAGGCTGAACAGCCCCAACTCTCTCAGCCTGTCCTCGTAGGAGAGGTGCTCCAGCCCTCTCATCATCCTCATGGCCTCCTCTGGACTCATTCTAACTGGTCCGTGTCTTTCTTGTGTTGGAGGCTGCAGAACTGGACACAGCACTCCAGGTGGGGCCTTACGAGAACGGATATCCTAATATCCTAAACATAACCTCATAATGTTTTCTGTTATATTTCCTGTGCATCTGCGTGCTATGGATTGGTCTGTGCCTTCACCTAAGATATTTGCCTTGGTCTAGAGGGTTGTCCCAGGTTAAAAAATAAAAGCTAAAGAGAAAGAGTGTCAATGCACCACTCAGAGGTACAGTCAATGATGCAAGCTATAGCCGAGTTCTTGTCTAGGCTTTATCTTGTAAGTTACCCTCATGACAAACTTGGTCTGCAAAAGTGAAGTAGGGAATAGAAATTCTCCAAAGCTAGGTTCTCTTTATTTCTTGTTTCCTTTCCCTTCTTGTGTGCAAGTAACTGGGACTAGGTTTTCAAGCAAAATTCACTTGATTTAAATAGTTGCCCGAACTCCCCAATGTACCTCCTAGGAAAGAGCAAGCAGCAAAACACACTTATTTTTCTCTGTTTAGCCTTTAGCACAACTATTTAACAAAGCAGAGAAAAAAAGATTTTCACAGTGAAAATTTCCCTCCCACAAATCGAAGACCAGTCTTGGGATACAGCTGGGAATTAGTCAGTTCTTTGACCTGAGCTGTTAGTCTAAAGCTTGCAGTTTAAAATTCAAAATTCTTGGAAAAGCACTGCAGATCAGGGAATTGGCAAGTCTAGTTCTTCCTGCCTGCTAGGAAGAAAAAATCTGGGGGCATCCTACAACGTACAGAATTTCCCTGCTGCATGTGATGAACATGTCTCATACTGCTTTCAGTCTAGTAGTAGGATAAAATACCATCATAATAAACCCGGAGGCCTTAACATGAGAAAAAAATAGATGGATTCCAGCTCAGAGACTTAGATATAAGAACAACCTAGCATGTGCTAGCCAAGTGCAAATACCTGTAGTCCTGTAATGATCTGAGAAATCTGTTTCAGCTCCTGTGAGTTCTCTTTACTACTGCAGACTCTCATTGTATGTGTCAGACTCTGAACAGTAAATTGATTGAAAGTTTTGTCTATCTGGGTATCTTCATCTGTGTAGAAGTAGAAAGTGATACAGGGCTAACAGGAGAAGACTGTGAGTCCCTGGTGATCATTCATTCACTGGAAGCACCGCTGGATGAAGTAAGTGGCAGCTCTGAAGAAGAGACAGCCTGACCAAAGGTACCAGTAACTAATCAATCAGTCACTTGGCAAAGCAGAACAGGGGGCTGTTTGTCAAGAGGAGCTGGAATTTTTTTTTTCAAGGATTTATGGCTGGTTGCTTTAGACAGGAGAAATGACAGAAAAGGAACAAGATGTGGAAGAAAAAAACCAACCAGACTAACACTTGGAGGATTTTGATCAGTCCTTTAAGACTTTACACCTTTAATGCTACAAGAAGCAAATAAAACCCACCCCAAACAGCTGAGGAAGGTAGGAAACTGAAGCAGTAAAAGACACATAGATATTTTGCTCTTTTGTCTTATCTACTGTGAGGTCTTCTTCAGGTTCACAGTTCAGATTCAATAGGATAAGGTCTCTTGTTCCACATGGCCCCCTGGATTGAACTTGCAGACTAGTCAATATATATGACGCCATTGATAGCAATTGCCAGCTGTTGCCAAGGCTTCAGCTATATAGTGCATACATCCCCCTTGCCCCTGACAGCATTTGCCCCAGTTGCCTTCTCTGCCCTTTTCCAAGGCCCATGCTGTCAGCACTAATACTTTCTTTACCAGCAAAAAAGTATATAATGGCTTTTCAGGGCACTCAAAGTAGTGGAAAACACTAGAGAAATCAATAATTCAGAAACTTATGCCTCTGTAACAAGAACAGTGAAGCTCAGCTTGTGGGTCACACACAAAGGACCAAATGCCACATACAGCATGCTGAAGTTCTAGCCAAGCTCCTTTCCATTGCACACCAGTGGCAACAGCATGGATGGAGGCTCAAAACAGCTTCTGGGGAATGCACCACAACCCAGCATGGTGCCAGTAGCATGTGTGGTACCAAAGCCAATGAGCTACAACAAATGCCTATATATTAAAGTGTCAGAATTGGCTGTCTTGTGGGAAAATGAGAGCCTGAAGGTTTTGGACTTCTCCCATAATCCATCCAATTGGAACATGCTTGTCATTATTGTCTCTGTGTCACTCCTCTGTTACTTTAGAATCAATCTATTCTCATGTATGTCCTTTCCACAAATACAAAACAGACAAAAGTAAGCATATCAGTGACAAAACTCCTTCTCAGCTGCCAACACCATGAAAAAGGATTTAGCTGAGCAAACTTCAAATTCTTTCTGGATTCACAGCACAGATGCAGAGTTAATGTAAGCTTTTTTAAAACCTGACACTGTTTCAATAAGCATGCACCAGGTATAGTATACATGTAGTGCATTTATAATATGAGCTATATACCTTGCCTACTAAATATAAACTGCATCTCAGTGCAGTTAATACAGCCTGAAATTCAGATAATCCACTTAATGGTTAACAGATATTTTTTTAAAAATAGATCTACTTCCATTAAGATACTTCTTAGACCTAACAGAAACTCCACAACATATCTGGACTAGTAATGGAAGAGAATTATTTCTTTGTGGAGTATGAGTTCAAATCCAGTCCAGACTAGTAGTAACCTGGAATTGTTGTGTTCTAGAAGTTATCTTATCACTTTATTCCCTACAGACTGATGTGCCCATTAGAAATATGCAACAGGCTGGCATAAATGGGCTTCTTGCTGGCATTCACAAGAGCAAGACAGGGCAAAGTGTGTGGCTTGAATCTAAATGATTCCTCCCTTGAGGTGGTCTGGCCAGCGTGGGTAGAGGCACTTTAATTGGAAAGACAAACTTGAAGTTTGTACTTAGCGCTTGAATAAATGGAAGGCTTCAGTCTGCAGAACTCTCAGATTGGTATCTTTCACGAATACTCAAATCACATACCACGTCTGAGTGGAAAGAATTAAGATGTAAATATCCAGGAGCCTGTGCCAAGCCCAGTGAAATCAGAAAACAGGTTTGCACTATTTTGGTTCTGTGCCTCAAAATATATCAATACTTCAAGATCTTGTTGCCTGTAAAGATGGTTTATTGTATTTTAAAAATGGTACAACAGACCTCAAATCTTTATCTTGTGATATGCCAACAAAATAAAAAAAAAAAGACACTTTAAAAATGGCTTCTCTTGTAAAAAATCAGATGCTTATGTAGAGAGGGGTTAATTGGACACTACCATTGCTATCAATAGAAATTTCTCTCTGCTGAATGTGAGTGTTTTTCTGAGAATTATAAGCAGCCCACTCCTGTATCTAATGAGTCTACTTACTGAAGAATCATGTCAGTGAGGTAATATAAATTACTCTCAGTCACCACTGGAAAAGTAATTGAAAACAAATATGAGACATTCCTTAAGTTTGTCCCAAAATATTTTTAAATGCAATAGTTGAGACACATTTATACCAGCATAATCTAAACATGCCTTGAATCTCCTGAGATTGTAAGAAAATGAGACTATTGCTTTCTGGGCTGTCTGTCCACTTCAGAAACTCTGACTCCAGTAAGGCTGGCCACTTGTACCAGGCTTCATTGCCATCCAGGGCACCTCACGGCTCAGGAAGGTGAGCTGCTAGTCACAGACAGCTGGTGTACACTAATGCATGTAGTCTATACTCCTGACTGTCAATATGTGAAGCACTAGCTGTAAGGAAACATAAATTGTACAGTTGATTTGGTTTTGCATATCAAATATGTGCAGCATATTATTCACAGATTCCATTAATTAATCCCGATGAAATCATAATGAAAAGAACATTAAAACTAATAGATTTGGATGAAATGACATTTCAGACCTTTCTGACATTCTCATTTGTGGCACATAGCACATTAAAAACCAACCAACCAGCTTCCCCCTTGCAATACAAGCATTAGCTTCCCCAAAGGTAAAACAGAAGGTCAGCTTAAAAGTTCCATTTTCTGCAATGAACAGCAATGTTTTAAATGATATAGAACAGCATGCAAGCATTAGAGCTATTGTTTTCATAAAGCTATTCTGCTAGTGACTATTCATAGATACCCTTTGTCATGTGGTTCCTTTCACAAACAGCTTTCCAATTTAGGTTTCCATAGGCTACGGCTTGACTGAGTAGTTAGAAGAATTCATGCATGTATGTTATGAAGTTTCATTATCCATTTTTTTAAATTAATAGCATTCCTTACAGAGCATGTTCTGTGGCTGCACCCAGAGAACATTATTTGCATTTCTTGACTAGTGGAGGTTCACCACATTCACAGGGTTGTGCAAACTTCCATCTTTTTTCGAAGGCTCAGGAGAAGGCAACTTTTGATGGCAAGCAGTGGGACCTTCATAAAAGTCCCCCTGGCAGCATCAGTGGCTGTTCAGAGTGTGAAATAACATCTGTCCTGGGCTGGTCCCCAAACTGATCACTAACTGCCATGGGAGGCTCCTGGAAACCTACCACAAGCCCCTACTCGCAAGGCTTGTGAGTAGCTGCTGATGCCAAATGCCAGGATTATACAAATAGAAACCATAATCCAGCCAGGCTAGAGTCTAGCCCATAAGATGTATCTTTCAGCCAAGTTGGAAACTACTGTGTAATTTCTCAGGCAGACTCTAATAGTAATTGTTTAATCAATCCTTTCATTCAGGGTGCTAGATACTTCTAAAATTACCATTTTAACTTCTCTCACTCAAACAAGACCATAGATTTCTATTTAAAATGCTACTGACAAAATCAAAATGTACCTCAAGCTTTTCATATCTGCAGTTCGGATGCTGTAACACCTCCAGCTGACTAGGTAAACTGATGATCACATCAGAACAAATTTTCAGCAGAAAATGTAAAAGATGCAGTTTCATTATGCAGAGGTAACACATTGCTTATTCCAGGAAAATCTGCAGTTTTCTGGAAAAAAATAGAAAAGCAATGAAGAAACCTTGGAATAAAATATCCACCTTTGACTACCCTAGAAGCCAGTCCCCTGTGGTCATTTTAAATGGCTATGAAATGGTCTCCACTTTGCACTTTCCTAAAGTATGCATGAACAGGAGACTCGTATCACAGCTTATCTTTCATTTTCTTGTATATTTGTACTCATGGCTTGTGAAAGCCTAAAAATGAGTATGTATGATGCCCAAGTTATACCCATCTGTCATCAGCACTAAAGGCTGCTGCATTTTAAATCACTTCAGCATACTGCTTTCACAGTGACTCAGCCCTGACAGGGGCGTCCACCCTGAGGGTGAGAAAATGATTCAGTATTCATTAGTCTGCCTTAATGCAGTCTCTCCTCAGCAGGAGAATAGCCAATCATGTGCCTTATCTGTGCCTATTTCTGTGATTTATCCACTGAGGACTGACCTGCAATCAAGAACTTTACTTAAAACCTTTTGACAGGTAGTTAGCTGCCAGTCTGAGGATAAAACTGAGCTAAATACACCTATGCTTATTTCAGACTTTGTTTTTCTTTCATTCTGAGAGCTCTCCATAAAGTATTTGAACAAAGTAAGTAAAATGTACTGCTTAGTCATGTATATTTTTTTCATAAATCAGAGATGTTCTGTTTTCTAAAGTGATCTTGTATGGATTTTTTGGGGTAAAAAAATACTGAAAGAATGACACTGCTCTTAGTACATCACTTCATAGATGTGGCCCCAACCTTGTGCAGGATTTCAGGATAGTGTTGTAATGTAAAATTAAAGCATTAAATACCTTGAGCCTTCTGGGACAAAACTGAACTTTTTCATTTGTGAAGGTGTGCAAACAGACTCTGCTTAAGAAAAGAACGGAGAGAGAGATGGGTCTGGTTCCAGCCCACTCGTCACAAATAAGCCTGAAGTTGAAACATTTTGAAGCTCCCTGGGTCAAGAAACAATCTAAAATGCTTTCCAAGGGTGGCTGATTTGATAACAAGACATGAAGAGGGGGAATAGAGTGACAGATCTGTCAGTCTACCTATATAAAGAAGTCTGCTTTTTATTCTCTCTGCTGCTATTTCCTTGTCAAATTTTTATTGTGTTTGTGGGGGGAAGGGGAGAAGAGAGAAAGCAGTAAGATGGGTTTTGTTTTGTTTTGCTTTAAAGACACTCCCAAAGATGTTATTTTCTTCCTGCCTGGGATATCCTGTAGTTTCTGAAATAATATTGACAACATTCTGAATCTCAGTAGATCACGGAATCATGAAATCATAGAATCATAGAATGGTTTGGGTTGGAAAGGACCTTTGAATGTCATCTAGGCTAACTCTCCTGCAGTGAGAGAGTGTCGTCTTCAACGACACCATGTTGCTCATCCAGCCTGAACTTGAATGTTGCCAGGGATGGGGCAAAAAATAGATTTTCCTCTGTACTTTTACAGAGCCTTTAATTCAGTCAATACGAGACAGTTTCAGCTTAGAGAAGGCAGGACTGAATGTCTCATCCCAGAGCGAGGGGGAAATGAGAAGGATAAAACCAGAAGAAGGATTACTTTAAAAAAGTTCTTTGGCCTTATGTAAATTTAAATTCAGAGAGAGGAAAAAAAAAATCCTGCCTAAGGGTGAAATTATTGGACTCCCAAGGAAGCTAGCTAGATAGAGAAGATTCAGGTGCATCCAAATACCTAGTCAATTTATAGATAGTAGTTTTTCCGTATAATCCCATGATTGAAGAATGAATGAATCTGACAGCCAGTATCTCTGTAAGGTAAGTACTCAGAATGTTGTGGGGTTTTGGGTGGGTTTTTTTTTTTTGTTGTTGTTGTTGTTTGTTTTTTTTATGTGTCTGTATTTCCCCCAGCACCCCCCCTCCCCCCAATGTCAAATCAGTGCCATAATTATTATAAGCATAAACATGTTTTGATTTGTTTTAGTATCTCTCCCTTCTGTCAACTCCAAGCACTATCAGATGGAGTTAGTGTTAGCCATCAGACAATTCTCAAAAAATTTTGGATGTCTACAGACCATGTAAGTTGTGAGATATTTTTCAATAACCTTTTCTTAAATTCAACAAGGAGTTTCCCCTAACCCAAGAGTAATATTTTTTGGTTTGTTTTGGCTTTGATGTTTCCTTGGTGTCCAAGAGGAACTCATGAGATAAAAACCACAGCACAGAAAGATAAGGGTGGAATTCAGACCATGTATGTGCACTCTACCAATTCTCTGTCATTTGAATCAGTTTTTCTGATTATTACTAGGTGTCATATATTTTAAGTCACTTACACATTTTCCTTTTAACTGAAAAAACTCATGTTTTAAGTATCTCTTTTAATTTGTGTGTGTGTAGAAAGTAATTTTCTGCATTGTATCAGATTGAAAACTGGGACTTCCCTATGTCCAGCAGCAATTACAGCACTTATGTCAAAAGGTCTAATGGAACTTCTTGAAGCCTTGGTTCTTAAAAAAGCTCAAAAAATCTTCAAAAATCTTTAAAAAGCTTTTAAAAACCTGAATGTTGCCATTTTTAAGACTGCCAGACAGTTATAATGATTTGTATGTCTGGTATGTATTCGTATTCTTGTTCCTTCTGCTTTTTAGATAAGCAGATGGGAAATGGATGAATGCTGTGAAACTGTATGGAAGCGTATGAAGCATATGGAAACATAAATAAAGCAGTGTAAAACAATGTGTTTAGCTAGCCTCCGATTTTATCTCCTGCAAGCACTACAGCAAAAAAAAAAGGTAACATTTACTGATTAAGGTTACAAAGGCAATAGTCAATCCATAAACTAAGATTAACTATGTAGGAGTGGGATTTTTATTTTACATTAAAAAATATCTATTTGTCAACAATTAAAGCCCTAATAATATTTGAGTCAAAATCCCCAAACTGAGAAACACCAAAGTAGTTTTATGCATTGTTCTATGGCTTGTCCTTGTTTATACTTAAGTGCAAACATTGGCTTTGATTTTTAAGGCTGGTCAAGAACTGAGACTATTAGAGTGCTTCTTATGTTTATTTCGCCTCAGGATGACAGAAAGTTATGCATATTTAAATTTTGTAACCCATGCAGTAGCAGAAATTCAGTTATACAGTACCTTTCACAAATGCTTTCTACCACTAATTTCATATGAAAGTTGCTCACACAACATTACAGGAATATTTTGAAGCTGCTGGTACTGTAAAGTCAATCTGGAGGATGAAGCCACAACTGATTTTTTCCTGCTCGACTTTCACTGGTTTGGAGATTTTTTTCTTCTTCACCTGGGACTGGTGGGTTCTGTTTTGGTTTTGTGGGGTTTTGTTTTGTTTTTTTAAATTTTGGTTTTCTTTGACCTAACAGAAGCAAATCAACCTGTGTTCATTCTACCAACATGGGGATTGGAGTACTGGGATGGAAAAGAGAATTTCAGAAAGAGGTTTAAAGTGCCTTCAAACTCATCTTTACTTTTGTGTGTGGGAATTAATTAAGCACATGGGCTTTTCCCCGTGTTACCAATTCTTTTGTCCAGAGCTGGAAGTTATTGAAATTGTTATTTGAGTTTTTATTAATACTGTCTACTTTCTGGACTTCATCTCGTATACAGTCGAGTTAGCAGAATACTATGGATACTAACCCATAACAATGATCTTATCGTCACACATTTTATCCCCCCCAGCAAGTGCAGTTGTATGCAATACTTCTCCTCACAAATCACTCCTAACCATTTAAAAAATCTGTTTTTTTGGTGGTTTTGATGCTTCTCTGGGAAAGAAGACATCACTCCAAAGTCTATTAAAAATAAAGAACTCTCTGATGTGACACATCTCCTTTCTTTTCATGAGCACAAAGATTTAAATTAAACAATTTCCCTTTCATATTTTACTGAATCCTTCTGCTCATCACATGACTTTCTACCCTGTCTATCTGTTTGTATAAAATATTTAGGTGGCCCACAATGACTTAGGAGTTTTATATAATTTTGCAATACATTATACAATCAATTCTCATGAGTACTATTTTAGCAAGATTCAACTCTTTTTGCTTTGGACACTTTAATTCCTGCTGCTTAGGAGAATGAGGCTTAATTCTGTCACAGACAGAAAATATAAAGTGATTTTGTAATCTGAAAATTGTGAAGGTCAGAAGATATGTCTGTATTCAAGTTAATAAAAAAATGTTAAAAATGTAAAAAGAATATGATGCTAAAAATAAAGCCAGAGATATAGAAATAATGTTACTGTAGACACTTCTTTTCCTCATGACAGAAGGATAAAAAAAAATATTACTTTACCCAAACTCTTATTTTAAAATAGCAAGATAGTAAATTAAAAAGAAAAACAGACCAAAAAAAGTATATTTAAAACAGATTGCAAGACAACTTCTGAGTCCTCTGATCTCACTTAATGAGTGCTAGTAGTAGCAATTGGTGACTTGCCACTCATGTGAAATCCTTTCCCATGTGAAAACATATCAGCTGCTCTCTAATGGGTATTCCTATCTCAAAAGGGAAGAGGGGAAACCACTGATGCACCATGACTAAAACTTTACATTGTAAAGGATATTCTGTTTTCCCTAAGGATGAATTGCCTCTTGGAGTAGGAAGCTTCATTAGGAATATTCATTGGGTTGCACATGGAAAAGGACCACTTCAGAGTATGTTACAGAGTCACAGAATCACAGAATGGTAGGGGTTGGAAGGGACCCCAGGAGATCACCTACTCCAACCCCCCTGCCAAAGCAGGTTCCCTACACCAGGTTACACAGGAAAGTGTCCAGGCAGGTTTTGAACATCTCCAGAGATGGAGACTCCACAACCTCCCTGGGCAGCCTGTTCCAGTGCTCCATCACCTTCACAGTAAAGAAGTTTTTCTTAAGTTTGTGTGGAACTTCTGCTGTTACTCAGTACTATTACATTTCCCATAGTTCTAGATATAAACATAAGTAGCTGTCAGTGGCTTAGTTGTTTGCAGCTTCTTAATGACTGTTCATTAAAAAGTCTCATATTCAGAATTTGACAGGTACTTGATAAGCTTTTCCATTTCCTCTTTGCAACAGTTTAATTTCTTTTACTCATTTAATTGCTTATATTTCCAAACTTTCAAAGCCTATCCTCTTAAGAATGGATTTGCAAAAGCAGAAGACAATCAATTCAGCAAATTTTGAATTATCCTGATGGAATGTAGATGTACATTTTTCCACACTAAAACCAAAGAACGTCTTTTAGTGTTTAGTGTCTAAATGTTAAGAGTTTATCTACAGCTATAGCTTAGAATTACAAGTGCCCCCCAGAAGCTATTTGGTTTTTACATGATAGGGGAAATTCAGAGTCAAGTCACATGAAACAACCTGACATCTTTCATGTTGTAATACAAATGGGAGGGATCCTTTCATTTCAAGTAATAAAAGCATTTGAGCACTGTGAAGACTGAAAAATTTGGATTCTTTTGTCTGTGAAGAAGACTTCTTTTGCAGCAGTGCAGTTTCTTTGCAGAGCAAAGACATGGTACAAACAAGGCAAAAAAAAAGAGTTCTTAACAGTGTGGATGAGAGTGTTCTGAATATACATAGGTTTTCTGCAGTTTTGAATTATTAATTCTCTAGGATAGTGACAGAATATCTTAATAAATGCTAAGAAATCACATGGCTAAATAATATATCATGATGATATAAACATACTGGTTCTCTTCAGTTTCATTTGCAACATATACTGTTGGTTAAATGGCTGAAACATAACCAAACTGATAATTTAATATTCATAGTATCAGAACTGAGGTGACACTGTGTACTTCCATTCCCCATGGTAACCATGAATAGGATGTATAATTTTTTTTAAATGAATTTAATTGGATTAAGCACCAGAATTAAGAACCAGAAGGGATGTGTCAGTATCTTCTGTGTCACAAAAATAAGTCATTGCTCTGTTATTAGGTGAAGGAGAGATAGGATGTGTTCATGGGCATTCTATTTTATTAAGTCTATTTTTGATATGTAACTCCTGTGTACTGAAGGGCCTGACTGACTTGTAAGGGGGATTTCCATCCCTACGACTATAGATCTTGTACAACTGAGATTATAGCCAGCAGAGATCCAGAACAAAGGCAGTGATTCAAACACTTAAAATTAGTTTGAATTTAGGCCATGATCCACTGAACTTTGTGATCTTTGCTGACACTTCTCTGAAGAATACTTTTTTTTTAGTTGATATTTTGTTACAGCTTATCTACACCAAGAGATTCAGACTTTCCATTTCCTCACAACTCAACCACGGAACAAAAGACCTACCATCACACTCATTATATCAGTTTAATTAAGGATGTATCAAAAAATATGTATGGATAAATAAACTAAAAATAATTACAGAGTCTCCAGTACTCTCCTTTGTTTTGGTGTGTACTTCCTTCCACAGTCATTTTTTTCACCTTTGATTCCCTCTTCAAGATTTACATGCTGCTCTTCTGCTATTATGACTGGCTGTAAATAAAGTAGATCACTATGTTACTTTCAGAAAATATCACCTCTCTTGCTGACTTATCACTCTTATTTTTTTTACTTCCTATAGAGATGCTTAAATTTACTGTTACTGATCTTATGCATGAAGGAAAACACTTCAGAGTTGGCAGCTAATGTTGGAGCCACAGCTACCATGTCAGAGAGTACAGGGAACATGGAACTAAGCACATGCTGATTTGACATGGCTGATTTGCATTTATTTTCAGTTCATTTTGAGTGCCAGTAGTCATTGTCTACCCTTGCTATCACAGTTTCTCACAGTGTTCCCACTTCCTCCCAGACTGATGCTGGCTCCATTGCTCTCAGCCAGGACTCAGTCTGCCAGGAGGAGTGGGAGACATTCAGGTCTCCTCAGCTGTGGGAGTGACTTGCCCCATGGCATCTGCAGGACCCAGCTGAGGCAGGCAGACATGCAACGTCTGCCCTTGTATTAACTGCAAGACCTTTTACACTTCGCTGATGCAGAAACCATCTTTGATGCAGACTAGCTCCACTGCTAGCAGCCACATAACCAAGGCAGACCTCCTGCTGTCACACTTAAAGACCTTTTACAGAGACTCAGCATGCTCCTTCTGCCTGGCCAAGCTACCTAAGCATGTCCCATATCTGCTGCAGTGGAGAACCAAGAGAAGCTGGTTTCTAGCCTGGTGTTTTCAGAAAGGAGCTCTGGCTTTTCCACATGTTGGGGAGCCCACATGCCAGAGCCTGTTGCTCTGCTGAAAGCCCAGAGCTGCACTAACGAGACCCAGAGATGGGTGGGAGTAGATGGCCAAGCAGCCAAGTGTGCTGGTATAACGTAAAACAGTGTGTGAGCTTCAGGGCCTGACTGTGACCTCAAGCAGAAGGGATTTTATGGGAGGACATAAAAGCCTCCTGGTTTTCTTTTACAGTGCAAAAACAGCAGCCAGCAGTGGTGTCAGCTATGTAGCTCTTTAACACCATTTATGAACACTCTCCTCTCCCCTACTCATTTTTCCCCGATAGCAAGTGATTGTGCAAATGTAAATTTTGAGTAGAAGGTCTCACTAAGATTAAAGTTAAGAAACAAAGTTTCCTACCTCCCTATTACAGTCCTACTACACAGAAAATGATCTCGTCCTCCTTCTAGAAAGGAAATGTGCCATCCTGTGCTTAAGCTTTCTCTGAAAAGACAATACATACTGTTTGGCTGAATTAACGCTGAAGAGGATTTACTCAAGCGTGATTTTTTTTTTTTCCAAGTTCACTTTTACAATTATTTTAGTCTTTTTATTTATTTTCAATAGGGATATAAAGTTAGTTACATTCAGAGTAGGAAAGGCCCATCAACATCACTGAGAAAAATGATTATGGCAACATGTAAGAATACGTTGTATCCTCCACATTTAGAACTACGTTTCTCTAAAAGCACTATGTTTCTCCCTTTATTCTTAAAAAGTCTGACTATTTTCTTTACTTTGATTCTTTTAGGAGCTGCATTCCACCTTATTTTGCTCAAGGAAAGAAGGGTTGCACAATTCTTCAGAATAGTTTTGATGGCATCTTCTGGTAATAACAATTTTTTTTTTTTTTTTTTCTTTCAGAAAGAAGAAAAAAAAGAAAGCCTCCAGGCTTTCTGTGCTCCAATTGGTATATCATTTATATGTTTACAAAACTTTCCTCTCATAATCTATTAAAATATTTCTGTGCTTCATTTTCCTGGCGAAAGTATTCTTTAATTGTATCCAATAGGTATAACTTACAGTGCTAGCAGAACATGAAATTAATCTCAATTTTGGATTAGCTAGGAAAGCAAAGATGAAGTCCTGGTTCCAAGGAAATCCTTAGGAGATTTAAAACTGTCTTTGAGGCACCAGATTTTATTCCAAAACTTGATGTTCATATGTAGGTAAAATCAATATGTTAGGCTGGATATTGCTTTCCTCTTCATCTACTTGTATTACCTGGGAGCCTGGGAGTTTCCATTCTAGGTTAATCAGTACATAAAGAGACAGATGTTCCTTGCTTCAAAGGATGGATGCAGATGGGCCAGAGCTTTGAAAGTGTTCCATGTATAGAAGTTGTTCCAGTTGAACAGGAAAAGCAGAGTTCAGAGAGAAGTCAGAGTAAAGATACTCTGCAAAGTTAATGAAGCTTAGTTGAGATAAAATATAAATTCAGAATAGAGTTCTTGTTTTACTCAAATGCTGCCATTTTGGATCATCATCAGTACTGTGATACTCAGTTACAGGAGATCACAGAATCACAGAATGTTTGAGGTTTGAAGGGACCTCTGGAGATCTTCTGGTCGAACCCCCCAACTCAAGCAGGGCCACGAAAAGCCAGTTGCCAAAGACCATCTCCAGATGGCTTTTTAATATCTCCAAATATAGAGACTCCACAACCTCCCTGTCAGCCTGTGCCAGTGCTAGGTCACCCTCCCGGTAAAAAAAAACATTTTCTGATGTTCAGGAGGAATCTCCTGTGTTTCAGTTGGTGTCCATGGCCTCTTGTCTTGTCACTGGGCACTACTGAAAAGAGCCTGTCTCCATCTTCAGTACACCCTCCCTTCAGGTATTTACATATATTGACAAAATCCCTCTGAGCCTTCTCTTCTCCAGGCTGAACAGTCCATGGTCTCCCAGCCTTTCCTCATATAAGAGGTGCTCCAGTCCCAATCCATTAATCACCTTAGTGCGATTGGACTGGATTCTTAACAGTATGTCATACCACTAAACTTCTTTACAGGAAGGACACATTGCTGGCTCATGTTCAGTGTTTGTCAGTATGGAAAAAACAATGTAGTGTTTAAGATTTTTACTTATAAACTTGAATTTATTTTAGAAAAAGCTTTATTTTGTTAAGGAGTTTGTAAAGGAAAGCTATGAGATCTGTACCAGACCAAGTTCGCTAGCTATGGAATTATAAACCAGTCCTTGAAAAGGCCATTTGATAGCAAAATGCCACTCCATAACAGGGTTTCATCAACAGTTAAAATGTAGAAAGCCAGTTACATCAAGGACAAAAGCAAAATCTCCTGTTTGTGACTGCCTATGCTGTTTTTATTCTCAACTACACTAGGCATTTATCATTACACTCGTCTCTTGTGAAAGGAACTTAGACAACATGTTAAAAGGTCAAGTGGATTATTCTGCCTGATACTGAAAAAAATGTTTCCCACTCTACTTTTTTGGAAGCATATTCATTGAAGTCATAACTACCTTCCACACCTCACTGACCACATATTTCACAAGTAAAACTACTAGCTGTTAGGTCATATTAATTAATATGCAGTGGTAGCTGTTATAAGCTTTTATACCTTGCCATATTTATCTCCAGAATATTTCAAAAATTAACACGTTCAGTTCTGAATGTTGATCCTCTGTGTAGTCAGGATGATTAAGTGACGGTCATTGTAGTGTGACTCATTGCTTCTAGATAGGAACATTTACACAATATTATCTTTGATATGAAGTGCAGTTATGATTCACATCAGTCCAAGCCTTCTTCAAGTGAGGATAGTTATGATTATGTTTGGAATACTTCATTCTACTTGGTGATTTACTGATAAGTGAGCTCAGTACTTACGCTGATACTTTCTAAAGGAGGAAAAAAAAAAAGGCTCACTATTCCTTAAAGATTGGTTCTGCTAAAACCATCCATTCTCATTAGATGAAAATGAACCTCCTTAGAGGACAATTCTTGAAAAATCCTGTATTAGAACCTTCCCACAGAGAACAGGAGCTTGCTAATGCGTTCAGTCTTGTACAAGGTACTGACAGAGTCGTAGGTTAAAATCATAGGCAGAGCTTCACTCTTCAGTGAAGCTTTGATTTTACTTATGCCACTAGTTCTGCAGGAAGATTGCAATAAAAGAGGATAATTTAAAATAGCATTACTATAAAACATATCCCCATTAAGCTGAATTATTGGAACTGGTGTTTGGAATAGAACAACTGAGCCCAGCTTGCATACTAATACTGGTATCTGGAATTGTGTCCTTGCATTTGTGCATGATCTAACCTAGCCTCCTGCTATGCTGATCTTGCACACTACGTTCAGTGTTTCAAAACTAGTTCAGTATCTGATCAACATGGCTATTTCTGTCCATAAAAATGATATTCTGAGACTAAGGAGAAATAGAAGCTTACTAATGGTTTGGGTTGTTTTTTGGGGTTTTTTTTTTGTTTTTTTTTTTTTTTTTTAGTTACAGGCGTAGGGACAACAGCATCAACTAAACTATACAGTTTCAACAAATTCATATAGGTTTATTTTGATTAGCCTATTAAGGTAAGAGATAAATGTAAACATACTTCCTATTTTAGAGAATATGGATCTACTTTTTTTTTTTTTTGTAAAGTAAGAATGTGTATCTTGAAAGAATCAAAACATTACAGATGTGCTTGAAAAGGAAAGGTTTAGACCTTACCAAAAAGCAGCATTTCATCTTTTTCTTCCCTAGAACAAACATACACATTGACAGACACCAAAGGAACTCCTGAATTTTAAAGATGTGATATTCTCTAAGAGAAAAACAACATTTATGACTGCAATTTTTGACCACTACTCCTTCACGTCTCTTAGTGTGCCCTTCTAAAAGTCACAGAGATGCCTCTGCTTGCCTTATGCAGGGCATGCCTAATATACAAGTTAGCTATGCATTAGTTCTGCTGCCTTCTACATAATGAGTCAATCAAAAAGGAGTTGCATTTGTAATTTATGTCTCAGAAGGTGTGAGCATGGACTGAACTGTCTTTCAGAGATTCATTTTTACCTTCTCTTCACTGCACTTACATGTCACTTAGGCTGTAACAATTACTTTTTGCAAACTGTTTCACACAGGGCACATCTCACTTAACCTAAGCAAAATAAAAGGGAGGTGCCTAATCAGTTTAGCTGCCTCAGACTTCTATGGAAGTGAATAGATTAGGTTTCTTCAGTTGTTTCAAGATTTAGGACAACACCAGGAAGAAGTCCTCAGCTGTATCACTCAAAGTACTGATCTGTACTAATCTGGGTATACCATATCTAGGTGCACATACAGCCACAAAAAATGCACTCACAGAATCACAGAATGTTAGGGATTGGAAGGGACCTTGAAAGACCATCTAGTCCAATCCCCCTGCTGGAGCAGGAACACCTCGATGAGTTCACACAGGAAGGTGTCCAGGAGGGTCTTGAATGTCTCCAGAGAAGGAGACTCCACAACCTCCCTGGGCAGCCTGTTCCAGTACTCTGTTACTTTCACAGTAAAGAAGTTCCTTCTGAAGTTTAAGCAGAACCTCCTGTGTTCCCACTTACATCCATTGCCCCTTGTCCTATCACTGGACACCACGGTGAAGAGCCTGGCCCCATCCTCCTGACACTCACCCTTCATATATTTATAAAAATTAATGAGGTCCCCCCTCAGTCTCCTCTTCTCCAAGCTAAAGAGGCCCAGCTCCCTCAGCCTTTCCTCATAAGGGAGATGCTCCACTCCCTTAATCATCTTGGTGGCTCTGCGCTGGACACTCTCAAGCATTTCCCTGTCCTTCTTGAACTGTGGGGCCCAAACTAACCAATCAGCCCTGTGCATCCTTCAAAAAAACCACCACAAACCAAAAGCAGAACATAACTGCCAGATTTAGCCACGCAATGGGGGCAATTTCTCACTCAAAATTTCCAGCACCTAGGTTTTGTTGTAGTTATTATCTTAATACATTACTTTAAGTAATGAGTATGGTCAACATGTGGTAGTGATCCTGTCTTTCACTGACTGAATAAAGCTTCCCTTTAAGGCGGGACTGACAATAAAATAACTAATAAATTCTTATTTTCTGGAGAGCCCACAAGCTCTCATGTATAAAGGGCTGGACTCTGCATATTGGAAAGTTGGACTACGGAGAAAAAACCCACATTCTTGGGACATATGGTCGTAACATAGAGCAAATGTCACTGCAGCTCTGAAAGGTTATCCCTTCATGTCCAAAAGCCTAGTTTTCCAGTCCAGGTGTTGACCACACTGAAAAATTTCCACTTAGTACAGAGATACTGAGAAAAGTTTTCTAATAGGGAAATAGTAGAGCTATACAGTATTGCTTATGCATGATTTATCTGTAAGTCTTTCTGAATCCTGAGAGATTCTTCTTCAGAATTCTGGAAAGTTTTCATTTTCAAAACTTTGTGATATACAAAGTGTTTGCTCAAATATATTCAGCAAAAGGGCAACAAGAGGACTGTTTTCTAAAAGAAGTTTTAAAATGTTGTCTAGTAATAGTCATTACTTGAAAAGAAACCTATTGCCATGAGGATATGATTAATTCCTTCTATCACTGAGAAGAATTAGTAATTTCATATTTCTATTCAGGGATTCAGACAGAAGAAGAGCTAAATACTTCTTATTTTATTCACTCAAGGAACAGTCATGGGACCAGATAATGGTAGTCTGATCAGTAATGGTGTTGATTTCTTTTTCTGCATGTACTCTCTTTTTTGAAGGATCTGCCAAAGATTATCAATTAACATTACAGTGATCCTAGATTAGTTTTATTTATTGTGCTTACTATATGAAAACCAATTACAAATAGTAGTTTAAACAATGCCCAAATCCAAACAGTAGTTTGCAATGACAGCAGCATTTATTTGAAGCATATAGGAATATGACTCAATTCTTGCTGAGATGTCCTGCCATCATTACTAACGCTTACTATAACAGAACAGGAAAGATAGCTTAAAGAGAGCATACAAATTAAACCCTACATACTTAAGGAAGGTAAGAATTTTCATAGAACCATAGAATCATAGAATGGTTTGGATTGGAATGGACCTTAAAGACCATCTAGTTCCAAACCCCCTGCTAGACATCCTCCACTAGACCAGGTTGCTCAAAGCCTCATCCAACCTTGAACACTGGCCTTGAACACTTCCAGGGAGGGGGCATCCACAACTTCCTTGAGCAACCTGTTCCAGTGTCTCACCACCCTCACAGTGAATAATTTCTTCCTAATAACTAATTTAAACCTACTCTCTTCCAGTTCAAAGCCATTTCCCTTTGTTCTGTCATTAACTGTCCTTATGAAAAGTCCCTCCCCAGCTTTCCTGTAGGCCCCTTCAGGTACTGGAAGGCCGCTATAAGATCGCCCCAGAGCCGTCTCTTTTCCAGGCTGAACAGCCCCAACTCTCTCAGCCTGTGCTCATAGGAGAGGTGCTCCAGCCCTTGGATCAGCCTCGTGGCCTCCTCTGGATTCATTCTAACTGGTCCGTGTCTTTTGTGTGTTGGGGGCTCCAGAACAGAATACAACATGCTAAAATTTAAGACCACAAAATATTTTATGCAGAACCACCCAAGAAAGTTGTCACTGGCTCATATACAAGGAATTACAGGAAAGAAAGTGTTCACTTCAGAGATCTGTTTAGCAAAAAAGGGGGAAAATAGTAAATTATGCCCCTTTGTGAAATATGGAATTAAACATAAAGGAATTAGATAGAAATTAAGGTATTTGCTAGGTAATATCTATAAAAGTTTTAAAAGGGATGTCATAATGATGAGAATTGCACTTGAAGGCAGCCAGATGGGAGAGGCCCAGGGGGGCTGCTCAGGAGGACAACGAACAAGTGAGTCCTGCTTGCACAGACTGGACGTCCGTGTCTGACAGCTCGAGTCTGTCTTTCCAAAAAGGAAACCCTAAGCTAATGAAAAGTGCTGCCAACGACAGCCTACACAAACCCATTTGGCTGCCAAACTGCAGCAATATCAGGCCGTGAAGTTGTTATTCCCTGTTGTTGCCAGACTTATGAAAGGGCTGTCAATGTGATGCCTTTTAATTTTTTTTTATTTTATTTTTTAGAATGACAGATTAGCAAATACCTATGTTTTAAATTTTCTGTGACAAGACATACAAGGACATCTGTGCTAATGACATGTAGTATTCTACATCTGCATTTTTATTTTACAGGGGAATAAAATCCAAACAAAAACAATAATCAGTGAATATGTATTTTCCTGTTAGTAGCTAGGTTGGGTTGGTAGTGGTTTTGTTTTCTATGACAAGCTTTCGTGAATAGGCAGTAGAGACAGCTGTGCTCAGAATTGTGCACCTGCAGCATAAATCCTCTCTTTTCTCCAGATGATTTGGGGGTAAAAAGATTTAAACAAGAAAAAAAAAATATCTTGGCAAGGGTTTTTAATTCTGTAGAAAAACAATAGAAACATTAAACATGCTGAGCACTGTCTCGCAGCTTATTAGAAAGAATTATAAGCTTGAAAGCAATTTAGAGGCAGACACCTTACACAGTACATTCGTTAACAACAAGCAATCATAATGCCTTAGATTGAGAAATCATAGAAGTGAAGAAAATCAGTGGAGAAGTGAAGCCAGACAGAGCCAAGGTGGGGTAAGAGGAGAGTCCAAGGCAATTTATAAACCCCTTAACCAAAAATTCAACATTTGCCTCCAACTGTAAGATGATTTAAGGCAAATGCTGTAGGTTGCTATCCTATATTCTTGTAATGTATCTATACAGATAACTATCAGTACGGCACCTGTTACTGAGGAGTCTGATGGTTTACAGTATCCAAAAAGGCACAAATATGCCTCTGGAGATTAAATCTATAATGGTCAGTATGACTGTGAGGTGATTGATACGAGATGCACATTTATTTTTCTCCAGAAATTTTATTTTTTGTGTTATTTTGAAAGAAGTGCATATTAAAAATACCTTTCCCTTTTATAGGTAAAAGTATCTGCAATCTTAGTTGTCTTGGGCAATAGGTAGCATATTGAAAAAAAAATTGTCCTGCTTCAATTATCAGGCTGCTGTCCTACAGAGTTTTCTTTATATCTTCCAAGACCTCAGAGAATACTTTTAGTCTCTGGACTACACCAGCTTGGCTTTTCTTAAGACTGCTTAAAATCTGAGCTTTCTGCACACTGAATGTCAGACCAGGCTCTTCTGCTTTTTCCATGTGATACTCAGGTACATGCTCTAAGTCAGCTGTGAGCCAGCCATGTTCAGTGCAAGGCCCAGGTGACTGTAGTAGTGGGATGCTCTCATTAGGCTCACACAGCCCACCCAGCAACAGTTCTCTTGACCTTTTCTGCCGTGCAACTGATTTGTATAAAGGGTTGTCCATGTGCAATGTCCCCAGATGAAGAATGTGCACTGCCCTTATCTCTAGCCAACATGCTGACTATGCAGCTTCTCAGACATGTGCGATTTCAATGCCCACGACTATTAGGGACCCCCCAACACATGAATCGGTCAAAACCACTGAAAAATTATAGCTATTCCTCATACAGTTTGGCAAGTGAGGATGCAATAGTTTACTTTTGATGCAGCAGAGCTTCATGATATTCATGTAATGCAAATTGACACCAACAGGCACAGTTGTGCCTTCCAGCCCTGTGTGCAGTGAGGGGTGGATAAATGCTTTTATGTACATATCAGAATTTTTAATTGCTGCTTCCTGTCACTGGAGTTTTCTGAGCAACAACGCTGGAAAATCTTTACAGTGGAATCACACCTCCATGAGTTTCTTTCAGCTGTGGCCACTGCATAGCTATGCACCATCTGTCATGGAGGCGGCAGAGGGGAGCGTTGGAAAAGCAGCCCAGACTCATTTAGGAAACATTGGCATTGCCTACATAGTGGAGCGATGGGGAGCTTCACAAGGGAGGTGACAGCTTCCTATTGTAGCCTCCTGAGAAATGATAGGCAGAGTTATTGCACAAAACAGTTCTGGGCTCTCAAGGAGCTAAAACAGCAGGCAGCACAGCTAGCGAGAAGTTGTTGCAGGCAATTTTCCGCACTTGTTGTATGAGACCCCTTATCTGTTATTGCTAGCGAAGGCAGAGCTTATGCCTTACAGTGCTTTTTCTCCCCACACTCTCATATACTTCAATTAACAAAAATGGCCAATATGTGGATAAAAAAGTATTTTGGCAGACAGAGCATGTTTATGAACAACAGTAACATGCTCAATTGCTCTTATTGTTAATGGGATATGGGAGAAACCAATTGTGCATCAAAAAGATAAACACAAAGAATTTGTGATAGCTTTAAGCTCTATCTGCTCTGCAATCAAAGAAAAGAAACTGTGAATTTACAGTGAATGCCTCCCTTCATTTAGTATACTTTAGAAAGCTAAGTTTGAATCTCACGTGCTGTGGGGTACGTGCGCCAGGTTTCATTATGTATGCAATGCAAAATTAGCAGCAGTTACTTAGTGCCCAGCAGGGGATTTGACAGCTGTTTGAACCAGAAGCTGATCATCAAGTTCAGGGAGTTGGCTAGAAAATACGGAAGGGTCACAGTGCAAGCAGAAGGCTTAGTTCAGAGCCATGTGAAATAGAGAAACTTTCCATTAATTTTGCAGTGAGTTGTGCAGACCTTTAGTAAAGATTCATATATGAGCTGAGTAGGGACTGACAAGGAGAGGGCAGCGGGTGTGAACGCTGCAGGATTGGACAAAAGTCTTCTTTCAGTAAAGAGAGAAATCAGCTGAAGTGGCTCTGGAGTGTTGTAGGGATTGGAGGAACAGCTGGAATCCTCTCAAGATTTACCAGAGGCTGGTAACTTTACAAATAGGATTGATCTTGCAAAACCTCCTTTAGTGAAAGATAAAAAATGTACTGGCCAGTCAGAGATTGTTGTCCAGGTTTTATCTATAGTCAGTGGAGAGACAGGAGCAGCCACAAAGCAACTCACTCTGTACACTTTCTGCTGACAACAAAGGAAGATGAGATGACTATCTTATGTTGCTCCGAAGCAGCCATTAAAGGACTAAATTTATGTACAAAGAATGCAACTCTCAGTTGTTATTAAGCAGTGTCACTTGAAAGCGTGTTTTGAAGAACCCAAAAGATAATCTAGAGTCTACTTCTTGGAACCTGTTGAACATTTCCTCTTTACAGATTGAGTTGTTATTTTGTAATTGTATCTCTTTAGAGAACAGTTTACTTAAAAGAACAAAATTACTTTCAACTGCACTTTTATTAAATGAAAGAAAAACCATCTTCTGTAAAATTGCCTGTATAGAAAACACGGACACTGGAATCATAATTGTTTACTGTGGTTGTGCAGAGCTTGCACAGGTGAAGTCTTCCTAATTCTAATAGTTGTGATTAGAATCAGTCTAGGAAGTCCTCATACCTTGTCCCTTTGTACTGCTTGGCAAAGACGTAGTAGGAAAAAAAATCTCGTAAGTTTAAAGCAAGGCCTTAAGCTGGGCATTTGGGGTGGTGGAAACTACCTATAAGAAGAGGTAAACAATGAAGGAGGTTGCTAAAGGAGGGTTATTGAGTTGTCAGCACTAGCGATTTTTAGAAATTACATGTTATATGCAGCTGATCCTAACTTTGGACAGATGAATGGATTTTTAAGGATCATGAGTCTTCCATCAGGAAATAGCACTCTGAACTCAGACTACTGACATGGCTCAAAGCCTCGATTAATTTTCCAAATATCAGCTAAATGGATATTAGACAATTGAGCATAGAGATAGACCATTATGCTGTAGTATGTACAAATCTTGTGTTATATCTAGAATTCAGTCACAATCACTCTTGAATAAACTAAGATTTACCTCATCTTTGCAGTTTGAGAGTTCTCTACCATGCTGATCAGATGGTCACCTTGCTACCTTCTGCTCAACCATCTCAGTTTCTCAACTGCATCTCAACACTTCCTTAAGAATTACAATTGGTTTTTAATGCCACAAGTACACACACATATAAATGGGTTTGGTGTTCTTCTACTTAGAGACCAATAAACCAATGTAAAAATAATCAATTTTGGCCAAAAATTCTGTCAGCAAAAATGATATATGCATCAACAAATATTTGATACTCATACCCCTTTTAGATCATCTTTTAAATATCTTCTTGAATTTCTGGTTGTGAATATGCAGGACATACTGCAATATCTTGCTACAAAAAGCCTTTAACAAACATCAGTGTAATAAGCAAAAAATGACCATGTCATGTTAAAAGAGCTCTACCAGTTTACATGGATGGGCAAGAAAATAGAAAATATTACTTAAATGTAAAAAAGAAAACAGTGGTGTAGATGTTAATAGTTAAATTACGTTTTAAAATAGTATGAAGTTGAAATGCCTGGTAAAGATAAATGCAGAATATTTAGGTATTCCTACTAAAACCAAGCAAAATATGTCAGTAGAAATGAGGGATGGAAAAGGTTAGGAATTAAAAAAATCTCATAAAATAGAAGCTGTTTCCACACGATAAGATACAAGGCTCTGCGAGATATAAGACTCTGATAATCCGTAAGGAGTGATTCCATTTAATCCTACTTTATGCCTCTTTATTTATATATTTTCTAATTTCACCTGCTTATAGCAAACATTAATACTGAAAAAAAACTATTTTCATGATGTAGTGGATCATGATCATTGAAAAGAACAGAATTAATAAAGTTCCATAATTGAAATGGCTTCTAGCAGATAGTATACTTTCTTCATTTTCCCATGTGAACTGTAGCATAGACTATATTTCTAAAATTCAAAGATGTTGATGGAGTATGTCTTCTTTACACCTCTTCCTAAACATACAGTCACTGGAATGATAAGGCACACTTAAAAATAACATCTTCCAAGAGAGAGAAAATGCTACATAAAAAGCAACTTCAGAATTCTGAGGACAAAATTTGACACAAAGAAAGAAAATAAAGAAATCAGCTTTCATTTTACCACTGGATCTATTTTGGAAAAAAGTCACATTTTTTCACCAGCATCATAAATCTTCATGCAAGTGTGACCATCAGAAAATTGAGAGTAAATGTGTCTGCTATACTGAAAAATGAAGAGCTAAGTGGACTAAGCTGTTGAAAAAGTGAACAACTGCCAGTTTCTGAACGTCATGTCTGCAGATCCCATCTCACCCTGTGTGCAGTGCTGGATCTTCACTCTGTTTATTCTGAACAGCTGAGGACAAAATTCAAGCTTGATTCTTGCAAAGTATTTCAAGCAGTTGAATGTGGCTTGCACATACTACAAGGAAATGAGAAAACAGTGCTTGCATAAAACCAGTGCTGTGTTGGGCAATGCAGGTTCTAACAGAGATTAGGAGATTCACAGACAACTACCTCTTTTGAAACATGTAATTAATTTTCTTCCTTTATACTCAAGTTTAATCACTGGGTCAAGAATCAAGCCATGGTAGTGGGGATATTTTTACAAGTTAAAAAATTTGACTTAGAGTCAGGCAATTTTCCTTGGAAGCATACTACAAAAATATATGCTTCTACTCAAAGATATAAAACAATGTAGAATTTTTTCTGAATGTGATTTTATAGTATAGATCATGCATTATAATTTAATCATTAAATAAAGCAGTCTATGGCATTGCTGGGAAACATTGCTATAGAATTCTGTAAATTTATCTCTCTTGCTAAAATATAAATTTGATGGAAATTGTACCTGGTAGTAAAATTGGCCACTGATGTTTCTAGTCACTGATTTTTTAAAAAAGTACCTCCTGAATCCTATCAGTCCTACATATAAGCTTTTCATATAGCTGCATAAATAAACAAGATACTGACACAAACAGGTTGAGCCTGCACATTTTTAGGCCAATTTACACCTCCAAGGCAGGTGTTGACTTCATCTTGAACCGTCCAGAAGCACAAGTGAGATAAGAGTCCACAGGTTATCCTCTAGATAGTATTTTTGGTGAGTTAAGACATGTCATAGCACAGAAACAAGGGTGAAGTGTGCTTAAAACCACAGGAATTAAATTGGTTCTTTTTCTTCTTCTTAAAAATTATCTGTTAGGTAACATGGCTACTTTAACAGTGTTACCGACCTCTTCTTCCAAGGAAATATTGATCTTTGGGCACATCCAGATGAATGTGTCACCTCAGGATCCATTAGGGTGTTAACTTGCAACATGGTAAAAATATTCATGATCTACAGTAAAACTTACTCCATGGTAATTTATCATTAATTTTTCTCCTTCACTACCAGTTAAGAGCTCTTAGGTCAGCCAGGAGTTTCAGTGTGTAAGCTGGCAAATACTAACATGTTGGTCTCATGATGTGTGCTTAAATCAGCTTAGCCCACAGAGACTTGTTTCTCTGTATGTGTGCCAGGCACCTACTGTATGCTGTTTAAGTGCTAAAGAGTCACATTCATATTTGGGACAGTGATCTGCTTGCTATTTATATTTCTAATTGAGTCAAGCTAAATGGATTTTTGAAAACCTCTTAAGGAAGATTTAAAGGAAGAAACAAAATCAGAGAATAGAATAAACAATGCAATGTTTGGGTTTTTTTCCACTGGATAGTTATGTGCCCCAGTTTACCTATTTGGTATTACATTAGGCAAAAGAACAAAATTTAAAGGTGACAAAAAGGAAGGGAAGGGAAACTCTTTACCTGGGAGATGTTCACTTTCTTGATTCCAGCCAGGATAACACAGTTATTTTTCTTTAGGCCTATGCCTCAGGGTTTCCAGCCTTATAGAGTTGAAAGAAAGATGCTAACTAAGAGCAACTGTAAGTGAATTTCTAACAAAGAGCAAGCTAAACACTACATGAATAGTCTTGTGGCGTCGCATCAGAAACAAGATAACTGAGTTGTATTAAACTTACAAAAAAACATGCAAGGAAAGGAGGTCTGTGAATGGCCAAGGGTAGCACACACTTCTCCAGCCACTGAAATTCTTTTGACTGTCATATCTTCCTTCTGACAAAGTTGAACAGTGTGCGTTTTCTGGTCATCAGGTAAATTGCTCCTGTTTCTGAAAAAGCAAAGTGATGGACAGCAGGGCTGAAGATTTAGCACAGCTTTAGCTCCATTTGTCAGGAGAAGGGATGCACTGAGTGTCTGCAGGAGAGCAAGGTGTAGCAAGCTATACTCTGAAAAGGGCAAACACTAACCCTGAGAGTTTAAATCTTTAATGTGGCCAGCTAACTACAAACCATCTGAGGCTTGTTGAAAAGATGCACTGGTTGTCAATTTGAAGCATAAGCTACTGACACACATATGTTTTCAAAACCCGAGGCTTTGTTTCCTAACTGCTTAAATAAATATCAAAGTGGTATCTCTTGAAAAGTGTTTCTTGAAAAGAACACTGAGAAAGAAAGTATCATAGAATCACAGAATGGTTTGGGTTGGAAGGGACCTTAAAGATCATCTAGTTCCAACACCCCTGCCATCAGCAGGGACACCTTCCACTAGACCGGTTGCTCAAAACCTCATCCAATCTGGCCTCGAACACTTCCAGGGAGGGGGAATCCACAATTCTGGGAAGCCCATTCCAGTGTCTCACCACCCTCACAGAAAAGTAACTTAATGTACAGCTATGATGGCTTGATATTGTCAAAATTCCTGCATGATGTAACTGAAAATTTTCTTATACTTTATAGCAAATAAGGTTCATATGTTGTTAAATGTATTCTTATTAAAACCTCTGTAATATTTAATATATCTTGAAAAAAAATCCTTTTTATCTATATTATTATCTCAAGTAAATATATTTAAAGACTATTGTGAAGCAATCTCTGTGAGATATAAAAGAGAAAATTACACTGAAGTAATTGAAATTATAGTACCTGAGCACTCAGGCAGAAATTCCATAAAAAGAAACATATACCACAAGGCCACAATACCTTATCAAAGAGATGTAGCATTGCTGTTCCTTTGTTGTCTTTAAGTCTGCATATAACATCCAATTGCCAAGATGGAAATTATGTTTTTTCATTACTTATTGCAGAAGGGTGTCTATAAGCTTTGCTATAATTGTTCATTCCTCTGTGTCAATTCTGTTTCTTAAAGAGATTCAAGTTGCCTCAGAACACTTAGCTTACTAATATGATGCTTAAATCTCATCCGCCCACAAGTCACCTTTTCTTCCTAAATCCTTAGGCAAGTGTGATTTTGAGTTGTTTTTTTTTCCACTGTTCTTTTTACAGAGCTGGGCAATATGCATTTAACATTATTGTCACTTAGTCTCAGATTTGCTGAAGCATAGCTTCTGCCTGCTGAAGCGTACATAACCTTTAAAGTTCATCTAAAAGCTTTTGGAGACTGTTAAAGAGCCACCCTACTTAGCAACAATTTTGCTTAACATCTAACATTCTTCCTTATTTCTTTCACTCCTGATCCTGAATTTCATGGAAATAGTTCTTTCTATCAGTATTTGAGGTAGAATTATAACCACATAACCAGCATCATGGCTGCAGATAGAAAGGAAGTAAGTGGCAACCTGCTCTCCTTTGTTAGGAAAGGATAAAGGTTGTGCATATTGTTCAACCAGAGACACTGGTGAATATAATGTTAATTTAAAAGAAGAATAAAACCAGCAGTCAGCCATTTTACAAGATATACTGAAAATGCAACTTTTCTACTGATAGCTTAGGATTAAATGTTTGAGTAACATCCCCTGTGAACTAAAAAACTAGTTTAGCAACCACGAAAACTGGTGGTCTGGCTTCCTACAGGTCAGTGTCCTGTGGTTGATCATCTTTGGTGTGTTAGAAGGCACAAGGCTCATCAAAGCATATGGAGGACATTTATAAGACATTTCTCCTGTGTGAATTCTCCATTGCTTGGTGAGCTAACACCAGAATTTACTAGAGTACTGCAAAGGTGTCACAGCTGCATAAGACCTGACAAAGTTAATTAACCCTCAGACCTTTAGTTTTCTGCCAAATACAGTTGAAACTGGCCAATAGAAAAAAAGAAAAAAAAAAAGGCTGAGATTTCTTTTTAGTGGGAGAGTAAGCATGAAAGACAAAGCACAGGTTCACATATAATTTTCCAAAGAAAATGTGATTTAACTTCCCTTCCCCGCATCCACACACCGATGGCTTAAACTCTGTCCTGGCCACATGCTATTATAGCTAATGTCACTGGTTTTAGAGCTGTTAATGGGCATGAAGATTACAGCTACTTTGTCCTCATACTGTTTGATTTCCATTAGCGCACTTTATCATCAGGCTATACCTAATACAAGGTGCTGAAATCTCTGACAGCAATTCCTCATAATTTTGTCTCATATGGAAATAAGAATGCATCTCCCAGGTGAAGCAATATAACCATTTTCCATGCACCTTGCTAAACACAGTATTAATTTTCAGTTGGCCTAAATAATGTACCCCTTCAACTAAATGCAATTATTTGCAAGTATGCTTGGCAAGTAAGTGCTGCAGACTTTTCTATTTATTTTACTACATGCAATGCACTTCATCTTCACCTGCTCATATTAAAATATAATCTAACAATATGTTTCCAGCTGTCAAACTGACATTTCATTAATTTTCATAGATTTTTGAGCATATTTTAAATGGTAACTTTGTGCATAGTGAATAGAATTTTTCAACTTCTCAGTAATTTTTTTTTCACTGTAGCTTTCCTCTGTTAGAGCATGTAATGTCATGACAACTTGCACTGCTGAAAAATCTTTAATTATGAAGCACTAGTGCTCAGATCTTGTGATCTCTGCTGGTAGTACACAACACACAGACATATTTCTATGTCCCTCCAATGGATGAAAACTTACATTTCTGCCAACAAGGACAGATCATATTTTTAAATAAGTAGGTAAGGAAGTGACATGGGCATGGATTAGGGCAGCCCAGAGGGGACAGCGGGGGCTGAAACGCCCATGCCAGAACTCTCTTTGCTTGCTGCACTGAATGCTGCTCTCTCCTGGCACAAGCAGGCTGGTCTTGCACCTGGTCCAAAAAAAGGACCTGCAGGAGCAACCAGCTGTGGCTGCTGAGGTGGCCCCAGCTGTGGGTCAGGTCCCACCTGAGCAAATCAGCTGAGCAGCTTGCCCTTCCTGTGGCTGTGAGAAAAGCTCCAGAAGTGCCTTGTAAAGTGACAGCAGTTTCTGTTAGAAAGAGTAAATTCCCTGATGGTAGTAGATATTAGAAGGAACTAGATATCTCCTTGTACCACATGTCTCACTGTACCACCATCCACATTCCCAGACGCCAGGTGAGGGTTTGTGCAGATATTGAGTGCATTTTGCAGGGAGAAACTCTGATGGTGTCCTTCTGGCTGTCAGGAACAGTGGAAGCCACCCAGTAAATGTCATGTCCAATTCATGGGGCAGGAAATGTGGGACTTGGTGTTAGGATGCTACAGTGGAGGCAATGAGACTGAAGCCTTTTGCAGAAAATGACGTATTTGTGGAAAGGCTTGAAAGGAAATATTTAGAGAGATGGATCAGACAGGAGCATCCTATGTGAGCTGCTAAATGAAAGGTCAAAGGGAGCAGCTGGACACAGAGTGGAGCAGAGATTATTTTTCCCTTGTGTCTCACTATTGCTCCACTGGGAGTTGCATAGTCTGGCCAGCACCATGGGATCTAGTTTAAAAGCTGTCTCAGCAAGAAAAGCGCTGTTCATGGATCTATGATTCTTGTCTATAATAGATCTTATATAAAGACATCATCAACAAAAATCACAGAATTTCTCTGATATATTCCTGTCATTCTCTATTTAAAACTCTAAATTAGTGTTTCTAAAATTCAATAGCAAAGTTTTGGCAAAGATGCAATGTGAGAATGACAGTTTTCCAAAGCTGATTTTATGCCGTATGCCTATTAAATTGAGGTGCTGTGCTCTATGATGGATTCCCTTAGTACTTACTATACCCATTAAGTTAAGGGAAGGAAAAAATCAAGCTCACAATTCAATCTCAATATTTCATCTGAATATTGCAGATTTTTGTGTGTTTTTATTATCAGCCTTTAACTAACTCATTCAAAGCTTGTTTCTGTAACAAATAAAAAATGAAAATGCTTTCAATTATATCATGCATCAGAAATTCATTGACTAAGTAATTATACGTTTGTTATGAAACAGCCCTTATGGGACCTCAGCATGGATTTACTGGAAGCAGAGAGCCTCACATAGTAAAGGAAAATAGACATTTTATCCCAAGGTTTTCATACTAAGATAGCAAGCAGAACAAATGGTCAAAGAATATTATTTTTAAAAAGTTATAAATTAATTAGAGTATTAATTAGGTTATCTTCCCACATCACTATTTTTTCAGTCATCTCAAAAGAAAAAAAAGACTTAGAGATTAACTGTAAAATAAATATATTTTTTGCAAAGATAAAATAAATATTGTTAAGAGCTTCAGCAACCTGCATACCTTTCCTGTTTGAGCACTGCCTTTTATGACATATTTTACAAAGAACTTTTGAGCACATATATTTTCAAGGACAGGAAGAGTGCTTAAGTGATATAAAGATCCATAAATATAAAGCCAGCATTGTCTGCCAGTAAACACACATATCTCTACTTATTACACCTAAAAAGTAATCTTACCTGATTTAGTCAAGGAAATTTGCAGTACATTTTTCTCTATTGAGATCAGTCAGAGATATGAATACAAACTAGCATGTGCATGGCTTGAATTTCTGGATGAAACGTCTTGAAATAGTCATTTTTTTCTGTCTCTTTCACTTTGATTTCATAATAAAAATAGTAATAAACTTCTCTAAACTTAAAGAAGCCCAAAGTAAATTATTAACATTTTCTTCTTGTGTGCTGCTTCACTGGACTGACCTACAGCTCTGTAGATGTAAGTCAGCTGATCTGAAAATCTTCCTTCGCATGCTGACATATGGAGTGTCACCAGCCTCATGCCTACAGCCTTTCACAGTCACCCTCAGTGGACCAGTATACACTCCAAAAAGGATGATGAAAAACTGTGCTCTGACATCTTTAGGCTGGAGATTTCTCAGCATCAGTTTGGTTCTTGAGTCAGCAAAATCCACATATTTTAAAATCCTTCCATATGTTTAAGGACCTTTGAACATATGCACACAATCCTGCCCATGCCTTCCTAGTCTGATGCAACATGAAGCAAAATGGGTCAGCACAAACCACCACAGGGAACAGCTGGGATGAAGAGGGTGCATGTGGACCCACTGGATGACATAGTCCTCCTGGAAATTAACATGAACCTCCACTAGAGATGGATGTAACTCTTTAAATCTTCCCAGAAGAAGCACTTCTCTCATCCTGTCCTATCTAAATATAGTGGAAAAAAAATAAAAAATCAGTAGGAACATAAATGCAAGTTGCTGCTTTCATTTCGGTTGACAGGAAGGGAGTTACTTTTTTTTTTTTTAAATTTTGTATAGTTCAGACTTGGAGAAAAAGTGAAAACTGGTTTACTATGAGAGCAAAATATGGTTGCAGTACCGCTCTGCACACCTACATAATGACAAGAACAAGACAAAGCTGCAAATCTATTCCCAAGGTGAAGTGGATTCTAAGTAACAGGGGGTGGGAATAAACAAAAAAAAAATCTTAATAGGAATCTGTAAGATACATATTGCTTAAACTATAGCTCTTGATGAAGACACTGGCAGTACAAAAGCTTTTAATAGCATTGCATTTTCTGAAATCCTTGCAATACTCGGCATTGAATTTAGATCTCAGAAAATACATTAAGGATGATTGTGTACTAGCCAGAAAAAGCAAACTGTTCCTTCCTGGCTCTTGATGAATCATGTGAATGATGCGGTAGAACAGATAGTGCACTAATAGCCAATACTTTGTGGAAGGCTGCCTTGAGATGACAACTGTACTCCATAATGCGTGTATTTCAGTTCAGGGGATTTTGGAGTAATGAAAGGGTCTTCAAAAAAACAATCCCCAGACTTTATAGTAAGCACAGGCAGATATTTTTAACCTCATTCCGAAACAGCTGTAATCCTCAGTCAGAGTCTCACAACAAAAGAAATGAAACCAGAATAAATAAAAGGAGGAAATAATTACATACATGAGGAAAAACGTAGGTTAAAGTCTAAGGAGATGTGGGACCAAATAGACTCATGTAAGGAAATCACGTGGCTGTTTTGCAGGTGAACTTCATGAATAATAATGAAGTCAGAGCAGTTATGCCAAAATATAGCTGATTTATCAAAGTAATATATAAAATATTAAATACAATGTAGTATTAGCAATCCTGTATAGTACAATAGAGGACAAAATGGTATAGACTGTATGGTTGTTAACTTACTGCTGAGATTTGGCTCTGTATATGCTGGGCTACTTTTGTATATCTGAGTAATCACTTATTTAAAATACATAATCTGAAATTTTGCATTATCAGTTTCAAGAATATTTTATGGAGATTTCTGCTCACCAACTAGGATTAGCTGCTGCCTCACAGTGTGAGAATAATTCAAATTGCATTCATTGCTTCTGTAATTATTTTAAGTGACTTCTAATCAGGATTTAAGGACCATGCCTATACTCTCATTTTTAATTACAAACTGAGGTTTGAAGGATTTTAACTTGACTCAAGTGGCCCTGTTGTATGCAGCTCATGACTCATTCATGCTAGCCCACCAATTATTCCATTGTGGCAAGGGAAGAGAAATCAACCTTTCTTTTTAAAGAGAAATCAGTCACTAAAATAAGTCACTCTTGAAACCACAATATCTTAAAATCTACTTTATATAACGTGATGTTTTTGAAACAAGCCAAAACAACAAAGAATTTCAGCTAGATCTGCAAGTCAATGTACCTGATAGAGACAAGTTTTCTTTAATGAGAAACGTTCTACTGATTAAGAAACATCTCTTTAACCCAATTTTCAAGATAGGCTGCCTAGTGGAATTAGTTTTAAATTAAAGCTCTCCTGTATGCTATCAACATTGAATTTGGAAGCCGTGAGACTGTGAAAGTTATGTATTTTCCAAAGACAATCTTGGGTAGTGGGTAGGTATAGATGAAAGACGGCTGCTTTTTAAATATGACAAATTTCCCTCTAATTTGGATGCAGTGCAGGCAACCAGACCACATCAAGCCTGCAAGAGGGTTTGGTGTGGGGATGTAAGGCTAGAGGGCAGGTGGCAGGAGGTCACAGTCGTGCCTCTGCAAGCCCTCTACAACTGCCGCTGCTCCAGAGCTCCCAGGCCCTTTGCCCAGATCCTGTGGGCCCGCTCTCTCAGAGCTGACAGAGGTGCCTTGCTCGTCAAGGCAGAGCATGAAAGCAGCATATTTCTCTCCTCTCTGATAAGAGCATTCAAGATGTCTGAAAGTTACCCCAGCTTCTTCAAAAGCAACATGTTTTGTGCAAGTCATCTAATAAAATGTCCTAAGGACCCCTGCTTTTTCTTTTTCCGTTCTCCAAATATGCTTTTAACGTTATACCTTTCCTGAGACAATTATTAATCCAACCAGAAGTTCTTGAATATGGGAGTAAACATGATCAAATCTGTGGAACTGACTCAAAGCCATTACAAAAATGGAATGGTCTTGACTTCCCTCTCACCTCATTAGAAAACAAACTGAATTAGAAAGTCCATATAAAGAAGACAGAGTAGTTCCAGGACTTGTCTCCTTGCCTGTGAGTGATTAATGTGTAAAGTCAGCCAAAACCCATTTTTTTTTTCTGGCAGGTGAAAACAGAGATACTAGGACCAAATTAATCTTGGGTGACAATTCATTAGGCTCAATAGAGTTACACTAGGACAGATTTTAACATTGTTTCAAAAACAAAACATAACAGAAACCTCTTTGCTTTTCAATGAATAAATATTGAACAGGTATTTCTGTCTTAATTTACCCAGATTGCTTGAAAGGAAATAATTTGCAAAGCTATGAGACAGTTTCTGTTTATTCAAACAAACAAGGCTTTTATCCTCACACACCTGTGTCTTCTAACCTAGAAAACTAATCAACGATGTTCCGCTAAATATAAAGTAGTATGTTTTTAATTAATTATGCTGAATGCTCTAGCAAAGTGTTTTTGAATAGGAGTGTAAAACCTTATCCTATTTAATATGGTAATCAACAGTAGCATCATTTAGTGTCATGTGCTGTAGGAAACCACTGGCGTACCTCTCCTTCTCAGCAGGACATGGGACAGGGGATCAGAACACTGGGCTTATTTTCTGAGTTGTTTGAAGAAACCCCTCTCACCTCCTGATCAGATAAAACTGACTGCTTGAGCTGTTATGAAGCCTAACTAGTAAGAACCGTACTTGGACAGCCCAGTTGTCTGTGAGCAAACACAAACATTAAAAAAAAAAGTTTTGGGTGGGGAGTGGCTTACTTACCACTGCTCTAAAATTAAAAGTCGTTGACAACTATTTTTATGTGAGTTATGTGGGTTCCCACTAGTTTTGCTTAGCTTTTGTTTGAGACATAGGGAAGACGGAAGTTCTAATAACAGACTTGGTAAAAACCCCAGCCCGGCATCTCAAACGCAGACACACTATGGCGAGCAGTTATTCTCATTTAAACTCCATTATTCCCAGCAGCACCCAGGGTAGAAGTTCTTTTCCACTGTAGCAGAAAAATGTCCTCACTGTTTCTATGCTCCTGCGTGGGGATAACATGGGATTTTCTCTTCTTCTTTCTTTAAAGCAAACAATTCAATAGCGCAAAGAAACTGATAACACCTACAAATCTTACTTTGTATAAGTCACCTTTCACCATCTAGACACTCCAGTAATGCACAAAGAATTATGCAGTTTATGTTAACCTACAGTGGGGAATTAGTAAAGAAAAATCATAGCATTTTACAATCATACTCTTACTAGTTCATTTTCACTTTCTGAAGGATTTTCTGCACAGACAGACAAAGCTTTAGGGAGGGAATTCACAAAAACCAGTTGAGACTACCATCCATTCTTTAATGTTACAAAGCAAAATATTGTCTATAAAGTCCTCCTATTCTTACATGAGTGCAATCCATGGGAAAACTATAAAGAAGTTATTAGAATCTTTTATTTTAAATGGGCTCTTCTCTGATGGTATATAAGAGCAGGCAGGGAAGGCCCAGGACTAACGGGTGGCTGAGAAGGTACTTGTGCTGTATAATTCCCTGGTCTCAGAGATCACATTGGTACTCTATTTATCCTTTCTCTTGTTTCAAGGTGATCATTCACCAGATGGCTACTCACACAGGTTACAAAACAAGAAAACTCTAATATGGCAAAGGAGAGTAAAAAGAAAAGATTTTTTTACTCTCTTGTCCATTTAAGGAATATTTTTCCAATTTTAAATGTGACCAAAAAGTCAAAACATCAGAAGTTCCCCAGTAAAGGAGCAGTTACACAAGTGTTCATGCCAACATAATGTCATACTAGCTCTATGAAGCACAGCAAGAGTGTGTACACAGCAAGTGTCCAGGATTATGTACATACATATACGCCACCAAAATGGTTGCGTAATAAAACTTACCAAGCCCGAAAACTACAGGATGTCTAAAACCAAAGCATCAGTGTGTCCCACTTTTGTGGTGTTGTCAGGCTATAGTAAGTCAAGACAAGATTCCACTGTAAGGATGAACTAGAGGATGAAAATTTAACAGGTATCTTGGCTGCATTTGTACCAATCTTTTTGGTATAATTTGGAGAAGATTTCTTATTGCCACCACACTTGATTTATTTTTTTTATTCAATTTCTTTGTTAAGCTATGGATATTTTCCCCTAGTTTTTGAGAATGCTGGACAAAACTTGTTTATATGTAGCAGCTCTGTTGCCCTGCTGGGAAAGTGGGGAAGGCAGCAAGCAAGCTTACCTTCCTACTTACCTTCTAAAAATATTGAGCATTTTTGTTGTTCATGTCATTATAAAGCAATAAAAAGGGGCCTCATAAAAATAAAAAAAAAAAAATAAATTTGAACCTGCTCTCAATAGTGTTAGTTATAGAATATATGATTTTATTAGCAAATGCATCAGGCCCAGAGAGTTAATTTTGATCCTTTCCAGTTCAGTCTGGAATTAGAAGCAGCAATTTTTGTTGCTGTTGGTGTTTTGGTTATTGTTTTTTTCCTAGCTGCTCTCACTGAGCTGAACAGTTCCCCTTAGCAGTGAGATGAACCTCTCCGAGGTCGTACCATCTACCAACATCCTGGAACTGAGAAACGGCAAGATGAATTTAACTTCCTGATCCTATTCTGTTCTGTTTCTTCTGTCTTTCAGGGACAGATCCCAGCTCAGAATGGCATTTTAATTCAATTTGGATTCTACACTAGGAACCTTGTATATAGCTCTTACAGCAGTGTTCCTTTATGAAAGTAGGCTGCATCTCAAAGATAACTGGTTGCCATGTAGAAATCAAGTTATTAAGACAATTTTTTTTTTCTTTTTTTTTGTGTGTATATGTCTCACTTAGTTACCAATGGTGTAGCCAGGAAGTGGGAAAGAAAGGCACAAATAATTCAATTTCTCTGTCACTTTTGGTCATTTGAAAGAAAAAAAATACCCCATGATTTTTATTTTCAGATTATTTTTCCCAAGTTCTTCACACTCTGTAATTTGAATAAGATACTGTCCTTCCTACACCACACCAGACTCTAGAATTTGGTTTTGAGCACCACTTTTTTTGATGTAAGAATTTTAACATCTTTTTATACTACTTACTAATCCTCTGTTTTTATTTCACCATGGTGTTCCTTACTGTCCCAGTCAGACCCAATTCAAACACTACCCAGTATTTTTTCCTGCTCATAAAACATACATCTACACCATTAGTTAAACCTGAACATCTCTTAAGCCATGCCTAATTGCAATCCTAAGTCTCCTAGCATCATTAATAACCTCCTCTTCTGAGTTTATGAACAGGCACTCTGGAGAAGTCCCACAGGTGAGCTGTTCCAGAGAAACTTCCCCAGTCACAGGGATGGTTGTCTTCAACAGAATTATAAGGAACTGCCACCATTTGAAAAATTGAATGCAGATTCTGTATATATTAACTACCGTGTGGTGTTTTGAGGTTGTACATTTTTAATTCCAAATCATGGACTTTGCCTTAATCATGTAATTAAACATAATAAATTCATGGGTGTTTTATATTATGAGTAAATAACGTAGACAATAAAAAAACAGAAAGAGCAAAAAGTGTCTAAAGCCTACAGCTGAAAACTATGAAAGAAATACAGAGCAGATGTATTACTAAAAAATAATACAGCTCCAGCTTTTCTATACAAGTCCTAGAGCAGTTTTCCTTTCAGTGCCAAATCCTTCTGAATGATCATCAACAGAAACTTATTGAAACCCTTCCACTTTAAGCATTTTCTATTCTCGACCTTGTTTCATTCCCCTCCCCCAGACCTTACAGAACCATGTCAATATTCATCTGTATTTATTGATATGGGCTCTGCTAAGTGTTTCCATTTAATTAATTGGTTTGGTTTGTTTCAACACTGATTGACTCAAGTCCCAGCTTCCATTAATCTTCCCTAGTGACCATGACAAAGCTCTCCTAAATTTGTCCCACTCCACAAGTGGCAGATCATTTTTCAACTTCATTTAGTGTTATGTTGTATGAGAAGAGCTTCTTTTTCCCTTGGCCAAGGGCAGCACTTGTTAAACAACTATACAGCGTTTGAGAACCAAGTGACAGCTTCTGGGGTTTTCTTAAACCAGGTAGCCTCCAAAACAACTTGATACGGAGCAAAGCCTGAACCAGATTGCCAAAAAGTAATACAGTTTTGGAACAACTGCAGAACTTTGTTTCTCTCTTGCATACATTTCATTGTTATCAGGTAGAAAATGTTTCTCTTATTTTTAGCTGAAATACTACAATAAATACGTAGAGCTTTTATAGATATATTTCTTTTAGATTAAAAACAAGAAGTGAGCTGTTCAAGGACACACAATAGGCAATTTCAAATGAGTTCTGAGAGAGCTGACTGTTGGCCGAGCTTCCTAATAAACACAATTTTACAAAACCATTACCAAATGGTGTTTTGTGGCCTGCAGAACTGAGTCTTATCAACCATTGTAAACACATTTTCTGCTGGTCCATTCCGGGGAAACTGTTTCCTCTCCTCCCTTCCACCTACAGGAAGCTGAAGAGGAACAGGCAGAGCAGATATGCGTATTCACCCTCATGGAAGAGAAATTTGGAGCTAAAAGATAGACAACAGTGTGCCTTGGGATGAAGAGACAGTGAAATCCCATAAGTCAGCTTTTGGGGAACACTGTGGAGACCTTCTAGAACAGCAAAAGGTACCCTTGTGTATTAGTTTCATATTCTTAAAACTGTCTTTTTGGAGAGAAGTTTTACACTGTCAAAAGCAGTCAGAACACAGCAGTGGAAATCTGGTTAGAGAGATCATTAGAGCCATGATCTGTCATTAGCTAAGCAGTAGATCCTACTCCTAACTGCATCTAGGCTATTTCTTCTTTCACAGGGATAAAGGACAAGAATAAACAGTCTATGCCCATCAAATGAAATATAAGCTATCAAATTTCACTATCTCCTTGGGAACTTTGACTCTCCTCAGCCCCTGTAAAACCTTAGACAGCTCTGGAGTAAGCATCCTTTTGGGAAATTGGCTTTATCATCTCACAGAGAGGCTGAGGTAACAGTACTGTTCAGGCTGACATTGAACAACATCCTTAGTTTTTCCTGACAGAATTAAAAAGGGAAAAAGAAGTCGTTTTCTGTGGCATAGGAAGAATTTATCACTTAGCCAGAATGTTTAACTGAGATGACAATGAAAACCCATCCGGTTGTTGGAAGCAATATGTTGTTAAAACTTAAATAATTTGATTTTGTTCTATTTTTACCTTTGAAGAAAAAAATACTGGGTAGGGCAGCTTTCAGACAAAGGTGAAGAATGAAATCTGAATGCTTCAATAAAGCTACAAACAGCTGAAAACATCAGGATGATAAGTGTTTTGCAAACTTACCTGGGGTAGGCATTATATACATCACTGCAGTTTGGAAATACATTATTTCTAGAACAGGTAATCTAAGAAATTGTGTCAAATTTCACAATGCTAGTAGCAATTATATTTTCCAAGATTATCCCTGGCTGCTTGCTCTTTTCAGATAGCAACACTTTCTTCCTTCAGGCAACTCTGGGCACATCAGGAGGACTGAGAGTTGTTCCTCTGCCAGCAGTACTGCCAGCTGGACCGAAACCTGAATGTGACAAGTTTATAGAGTCAGAAAGGACCTAGAGAGCTGCTAGAGGGAGGCTGCAGCTGAAGGGCAGTGCTGTATCTGAAGAGGGAGGAAGAGAGAGAGAGAGAGAATAAGAGTGGGAAGGGAAGGGAAGGGAAGGGAAGGGAAGGGAAGGGAAGGGAAGGGAAGGGAAGGGAAGGGAAGGGAAGGGAAGGGAAGGGAAGGGAAGGGAAGGGAAGGGAAGGGAAGGGAAGGGAAGGGAAGGGAAGGGAAGGGAAGGGAAGGGAAGGGAAAAGTCCAATCATACATCAGGTGCTCCCAATTTCATTGCTTACCTCCAACAAAAATGAATAGACAGGGACAAATTTTGAGATGTTAGCCAAATGAAGATTTTGCTGTATGGCAATGTTTAGTGCCCTGGATCAAAAACGCGTTTGATTTCAGAAGATAAACTTTTTCATTTTTCTACATCAGCTAGAGTTTAAAAGTTAATCCTTAAGCTTTTTATTAAGTGTTACCTTGTCTACACTGTTCAAATGTTTCTCCACTCCCATTGATACAACCATTTTATTAAAGAGTGGATGCTTTTCTTCTCTTTACTGGTCAGATAGTATCTCCATAATCCCCAATACTGTCTATGTTGTACACAGTCCTGCTGCTGGTAGCAGAATTGACTGACTCTGCATCATGTGCCTTTTGATCACACAACACAGGAACTTCAAATGTGATGCCAGGAGAAAGGGAGAGAGACATAGTCCAAATGAAAATTAATTTATCTTACCCAAGTCCAGTCTTCCTCTGAGGCAGAGCAGCAGGATAATACAGAGACAAACTAACCAGAAAAGCTTCCCTTTCCCAAAACCACACAAAGCACAAATACAAAAAGCCCTATGAAGTCATACAGTCCTCTGACCTATTACTGTAGAATTTTCCTTTACAGTATATTGTATATTCTAATTTTAACTTACACAACCACTGAAGCAACCACCATTTCCCTTAGGAATTTATTCTACAACCTACTAGGTCTCATTCTGAGGAAGGAAAGGGATAATAATTGCAAAAGCTTGCCATCTGTCAGATTTTAAAAGTCATATATAACAAATTACGTACAAAACTACATTAAAAGGTCATGGAGTATAACACTCCAAAGTTTAGAAATACAGAAATTAATGCTAGAGTACTCAACCTAATGCACACCTACATGATAATATATTCTCCATTTAAACAATTGCATACTATTTTTTTCCCTGCCTAATGCTGCCTCATTCAGAGGGGACAGAGATCACTTAATAAGGTGACTGTGATTGCTTTGCCTTCTCCTTATTTTTTAGGTTTTGGATTCAGGCACTACATATAAAACAAACTCCTCTGAAGATTAATCTCCTTAAAGGCTTTTCTCTGGTGCTCTTCACAATATCATTTGGATGTTTCACACACACTGCGCTCAGGGCAACCTTGGGAGCAGCCAGGAGTGGTGTTAATTCCATCTGACAGCCAAAGAGCCCAGGCATGGAGTCCTCCCAGTGTTTGGGTGCCCAGTCTGAACCCCTAGAGCCTAAATGTTCCAAATACTTGGATTTATGCACTATTGTATCCACCTCAAGTGTAGCTGCTACTGCACCAATTACAGTGAAGTGCATGTAGTGTTCTTGGGAATCAAAGCACATATCTGAGGTCAGGCTCTAGAAAACAAGGGATGAAAGCAATGAGAATCAGTGCAAAACACTGGTTTAATGCTGGATAGACCAACACCCAGACTCCACAGACTCACCCCAGGCTTCTACAGCTTCATGCTCCATGTACAATAACTAAGAGCAAGATTCACAAACTTACTGATTCACAAACCCTCAGTGGAACCTGTCTCACACTGCATGAAATAAATAGGTAATTGCTGAATGAGAGGAACAGAAAAAGCTTGAAACTTAACAGATGGGCATTCATGGATGTGTACTTATGTATGGGTAATAGGTGCAAAACCAAGGAAATAAGAGTTCTGAACTTACTTTTGGTGAATAGTTTAACTATTTTAGTCAGAATGGAGCAAATTCAGCAGAAACCAGTGAGCTTTTTCAGCCAAAGAATGTCTTTCATTAAAGTCATTACAGTACATTGTCTGGTTAAATAATTTAAGCTAAGTTTCCCACTCCTAAGTGCATGTTCTAGACACTGGAACTCTGGAAAAAATACTCATGGCAGTGCCTTTGGCAGTGGCACTCTATGTTGTACAAGGCTTAATCTAATAGGTAGGCTCTGAAATGGATACCTAATAAAAATAGACAGGTAAAAGAATGGCAATTTGTAAATCTTGACAACACATAGTTGTAAGATAGAAAGGTAGTTATTCAGCACTGTCAAGACTTAAGAGACTTAGCTATAGTAGGAAAATTACTAACACAGAGGTAGGTATCTACAGTCCCCCACTAAAGGTGTGGGAAAGGCAAAGTTCAACATGATGTTCATGTTAGCCTGTCCTACCCCATTTAGACCTATTGCCTATCACCCTGTTAATGGTTCATTTTAAGTTATATATTTTTGTGTATGTCTTTGTGTTGTTGCTCCCTGTTTTGTTGGAATCAAGTTCTCCAATAATCCAAACTACATAAAAGAGAGCTCTAATCCAGATCAGAACTGGTAGAAACTCTTCGCTTCTGATGTAGATATGACCATTTCTGGTCTGAGAACTGAGCCTGTCTATCACAGACAGCAAAAGAAGTATGTATCAACCAGATATCAATGTGGAACACCACCATAGTGTGTTTGTATGCTGTAATACATTGAAACAGATAGGCATTAATCTAATTTCAATGCATATCCGGTGTCAGAGTTCTTAGCACAAACTGGGTGCTTCTCGGGTCTCTGATTGACTGCAGATCATATTGCCATACAATTATTATCTAGTCTAAATAGAGCAAACTGGCATGGGTAGCATATACAATGAACACATGTACACCCAGCCACCGTTGGAAGCAATAGAACTGCAAGAGGCCCTGGGATTTCTGGTCCAACACCAGGCTCTATAGGAGAGTGTGCTTTAATGGGAACAGACTGTTGCTTTGTTCTCCATCTGCTCCAAGCTTGATTCAGTGTGCCCATCCTCCTCAACCTGCCTCTGCCCTTCACCTGGTTGCTCCTAAGACACATCTCCTCAGTTCACTAGTCCCGGAAGTGCTCTGATTTCTCATCCTACTCCTAGCTCTTTTGCAAGGCCAATCCTCATCTACTCTTCTGCACTGCTGCTCACTGCCACATCTTCTTCTCCACCCTCATCTGGTAGTCTTGCTAACCAGTCTCATTTTTACTTTATAGTAGTTCAGTTATACTTTCATTTTCTTGCACCCTAGGTTTCCAGTTGTCTTCTGAACTCTGTGTCTGTTCCAATTATCTCCTTTAGCCTCACTCCCCACTCTTGCTGCCTGAGCGGTTGATGCTATCCTGGTGGCACTGAAGCTTCTTTTCAGATGTATTTCTCCTTTTTTCCAATTTCACCAGTTCCTAGATTGCTGTCCAAGCTGCCTGGAAGACCAAAACCACTGACTGCTCTCAGGGGTTCCTCTGAAGGTATTTAAGTGTCTCTGACAGGAGCTCCATGTCAAACTTGAGATTTTGCTCCCCAGTCTGACTCATAGTTAGAGTTCTTCACTCTGTCTGCCACCTACCTTTCCAATGTCTTTTTCTCAGCTCAGCCTTGTCCCCTGTGCATTGGTTAGCTTAGTCTTGAAAGCTGCTGGATCAAGGGGCAGTAAGAGAACTGGAGAAACACAACCCATCCAGTGTGGGCATGTAGACCATGCACAATCACTGCAACCCAGAGCTGCAATGGCAGCAAGAACTCCCGCTCCGCTCCACACATAGAGAAAACTGACATTTTCAGGGCATTTATATGCTGGAATTTCAAGATGTGTGAGCTGACTACATTGACTTATCAAGTGTGTGTGGGTTTTCATGTATAAAGAAGTTCCTGCTCACTAAATGCCAAATCCAACTCCAAGCCAGGAACTGCTGGAGTTTCCAAGCAAAAAAAAATTCTGATAACATATACTCTCTCCAAACTTCATCTACAGTAAGCTCCCTCTTGAAAAAAGAGAAGTTGTTGGCTTATCACTGAGCTCCCTCTTGAAAAAAAATAAGTTATTGGTTTATAAGAGCCTTAAACACTCTTCTTAGCATTCTACCAAATTAATCCACAATAGAAAAAATAAATTAAAGGAAAAAACAAACCATGTGTCAATGTCTCCCACAGAAAGTGATCATTTGAATATTGAAACTTGAATACCAAACCAGAGAACTGGATATAATTCTATAACGTGCTGCGGGAGTAACCTCTTATCTTTTCAGCGGACCAGTCAGTAGCATAGGAGTATGATGAACACTCAAAACAGTGGAAATCAGTCCAAAGCACAAAAACTGCAAAAGAGAAAATCAAGTTATTATTGCCTTTGTCTTGCTTTACCCCATTCATGTAGATTTAGCACAGGAGCAACAGCAAATACAAAAGTTCTACCTGAATGAAATGATCTGCATGCAGAAGGCAGTATGTGTGATATACTACATCCACAGACATGTTTATTTAACATTTTTCTACCTCTGTAAGAGATACACCAGGCTATTTTTAAACAATAATTTCAGTTGTTTCCCTTGTAAATGTTGTTTTGTTTTGTTGGTTTTTTTTTTCACAAGTTTTAATTAAATATAACAAGAAAAATAGCAATTGGGTTAAACAACATGCTGTGAGAGTAAAATTACCCAGTAGTCAAAGAGAAATAATAATGTAAGACGTCAGATGCTAATGACATGCTATGAATGTAATGATCAGCTGATTAGCCATTTAATTTCTCATTTGAAATCAAATTTGCATACCTAACTTATCAATTCAGATGTGACAGTAACATTAAAATTAAATATGTGGTTTGGTATTTCAGTAAATGACAGCCATTGGTTAAATAGCAATAATACTAGCCTTTGGGACAAACATCTAGAGCACACTGCTTAATTCATTTCATTTTCAAATGAACAAAGCTCTGAATGCCCTGCTTTCTTACAAATATGCCTGGAAGGACTTGTTGTTAACTCTGGAGATGGAAAGATGGTGGCTGCAAAAAATGAGCCCCATTTATTATGTCAAAGCCCAACCTCTCAAGCAGAAGGGTACTGTGCAGACAGTACAGCAGCTCCTCAGAGAGGATAAATGCTCTGGATGTGGTCTGTACAGAGCTGCTCATCAGGCATGTTAGGCCTCCATGTCCCAGTCTTTCTTGCAAATAATAACTTGTAGGATTACACTCTCAAGAAGTAAATATGAGATTTAAAGCCTTTTTAAATGAGAAACAACCACCCTTTCCTGGAAATTAATGACTTATGCAGTATTTAATTCATTATTTTTCAGAAAAATGGGCACTATGGATCACACATCCATGAAATTTGGGTTAACATCTGTTTTGCTGCTGATGCTGTTGAGTGACTTCAGGAAAAAATAGAGATATCTTTTCTGATGCATTTTTCAGTACTGCTAATTAATGCATTGTTGATTAGAACCATGTGTCTGAGATAACTATACTTTATAACAACTTTTCCATTAGAAATTCCTATTTATAAATCTGGGAAGAGAGACACACTGCCATCCATCACGGATGGATTATCACTCTGCTTTTTAAATATGGTTGAGAAAAAAATAAGGAAAAGTAAAAAACTGCCTTTGTTCTTTTTAACCAAGAGAACAGAATTGGGCTTCCCCACATAAAGGCTACCTTTTCTTTCATTTTCTCTTTGTGACAAAAGGACACCTGCCTGGAATGTTAATTCACAAAGGAGAGAGAAAAGAAAAAGAAAAACCTGGCAGATTGGGACTCTATCTGCTATTCACATTTGGAATGATGGAGACACAGCCTAAGGAGATGTAGAAACAAGTCATAGTGCAACCTGTGTGGCGAAACGTGAATGCAGAAATCACAGGGCTACAAGGATTTTCATATAGGGCTGTGGGTTATCACATGTTTATCTTTGCTAACAGCATGTGTATAAACACACAATCCCCAGAAATATGCAAGAATGGAGGAAATATTTTTTGCCCTGTGATGCTTAAGGCTTTTAGTCACTCCTATTGCTACTTACCATGGTTATTTGTCCCATCTGCACAGCAATATGCTGTGCGTCAACTTGTGAAAACTATAGGAGATCACCACCTACATAAATGGGAACATTTATGGACAGAAAAAATAGACCAAAATGTTGCATTAGTTTTGCCTTTATTCCTTACTGAGTGTCACATATCTATTTTCCCAGAATTTACAGTCTTTCAGCATATAGCACTTTCTGTGTTGTCAGTCTCCCAAGCAGCCTGCAGTTTCAGAGACAAGGTTTGTTGTAAGATTATTTCCTTTCACTTCTTAAGTTCTTAACAAAGAATCCGTTAAATATCACCATGCCATAAAAATTATTCTGGTGGATGTGAGCATATATTTATCTCAAAATGTTGCATATACATTCCATTTGCAGTAAAAGAGAAAATCGGGCTTTGCACAGGCATGGAGGATTAAAGGAAACATTGCAGAATAGAAAGTGAGGCTCCCCAATGCGTGCAGAGTACCCTGGCCTCTGGCTGTGTTTCCATTAATAGTCAATCTCTGCTTTTGGCAGCAATTAGGAGAATAATTTCATGGAGAAAAGTGTTGTCAGAAAACTGTAAAACTAATATATTTTGAACTACACATTGTTCTTGGAGAATACTACCAAGAACACAGGTTCCTCTCTGTCCTGTTTTTTAGCTGGAACAGAGCTGTGTTTCTTTTTGGTAGTTAGAATAGTGCTGCGTTCTGCTTTCAGCCTGAGACTTGTTATGAGAGAGACACTGATAATATACCAGTGTTCACATTTTTGTTGCTGGAAGTGAAGGACTTCATGTTTTACTAGTCTACAAGTGCAAGATCTAGAAGGGGGTGAGGAATATTTAAATTAATAAGCTAAACTGGCATTTGGGTATGCCAATGGGATATTCCATTGTCCTGGTTTTTGCCAGGTTAGTGAGGGTCTTTTCCTCTTTTGTCTCTCTCTGGCTTTCACTTGGGCTCTCGTTCTTCTGGGATTACGGTTTTGGTTTGGGAATGTCGCTCCTCCAGGATCATTATCTATGAACTGGCTGGGCTTGGTCAGTTGCTGGTGAGCAGTTGCACTGGGTTATCACTCATTTGTATATTTTTTTACTGTTCTCATTATCACTATTATTTTAAGTTTTCTTTTATTTCTATTATTAAACTGTTCTTATCTCAACCTATGAGTCTCCTTACCCTTGCCCCAATCCTCTCCCCTATCCCCTGGAGGTGGGGGGGAAGTGGGTGAACAGCTGTGTTGGCTGCTGGCCAAGGGCTAGCCCAGTGAAATTATCACAGTCCCCTCTGAACTAAGTGCTGTGGAAAGAATTCAAACTCTGACCATCAGCCCCTCACCAAACTGCCCCCAGGGGCATCAATTAGCAAATATGAAGGTTATAGTGACAGAGTGAATGCTGGTGAACATATTTCAACACAAAAGAGAGCTAAATTTGGCAGCTATGCTGTCATTTCACTGAAGAATAAGGAAAAAACATATGCTTTGTTTTTCAGGAATATTCAGATTGTGAAAGTTTGTAGATACTGACCCTTTGATTAAATTAAAACTCAGTGAGTGCATTCAAACACTGACAGTGAGATGATGAGCCTATGTTTCCGGATTTTACTGGCTTAATAAGCAACCAAATTGTCACCACAGCATAAAAGAGCCATGGTTACTCCTATGCCATGCCTCCACTCCAACACTAGGTCACCTGAAATTGCTGAAGAGTCACTCCATCTTGTCCCCAACCGCCCTAACAGCACTTTTGGAGCAGGCAGGCAGCATGAGCGACAGCAGCCCTCAAGCTACTTTAATGTGTTTCACAGACACAGGCTGGCATTTGTTACCTGAAGTTCAGGGACATGCGTCAATGTCTTAATGCCTCTTCCCTCTACTTCAAATGTGCCTTAAGCACTGCTCCACTATCCCAGAAAGTCAAGGCCAAACTGCAAGCTATTAGTTACTGCCTGGAGCAGGAGCTAGCCACAAGCAGCACAGAGGGAAGAGCTTTGTCTCGGGATTATTTGCCACAGTTCTGTGTTCAAAGGGTTTTTGCACTTAAAGTGTTTTTTTCCCCTCTGTTAACTAAAATTTTTCTATATAGATCTGCAAATGAGACTTTTGTAATAAATAAAAAGCCCACAATGAGTTTGGAAACAAAAAAACAGTTATAATTCTATCCAAGAGAACTTGTATTTCTTGCAACGACAAAAAAATGACACCTTCACATTTATTGGTAATAACAGTAACATTGCCATTCCCTGTCAATGCTATCAGATGATTTGCAGAGAGATAAATATAACTGTTGATGAATCCTCACAACAAACAGAGATAGAAACCAGCATCCAGAACGTGACTGATTTCTTTAAGGTACAGTAATGAATCAATGTCATTGCTTCTGTTACATTTCTGGATCCCTGTCACCAAGGCCTGAAACTGAGCAAGCCTTTTGTTCTGTAGGAAGATCTGAAATGTTGCAGTGAACTCAGGTTGAAGGATGGAGTGTTTCCTTGCTGCATTTACCACAAAACAGAGGATCAACACAACCACCTTCCTTCATGGTGCCCAGGATATCCACACTTCCTAGGATAGCCATATTTGCATCAATTAAACTCATTAAAGTCGTAGCACTATCCAATCTCCCATTTGTTTATTTATTTATTGTATATATTCATTCAACACAGGGAGGGCAAGAATTACTTTCTTGGCTATTGATTTTTCCCCACACATCTCTATGACCACAAGATTTATATGCTCCCATGTTCTGTTATAAATATATTGCCTTTTATTTTGATAACATCCAGCTGGGTGCTCATTTTTTAATTTGTCCTGGGGTTTTGGCAATTTTTCTCTGTCTTTTGTTGGCATCTGTCATTGCTGATACCTCACTGACCATGAGTTAGGATGGAGGCAGATGCTACCTCGGACTCAGTGAAAGTGGTCAGGGTTTCATTCCTTAAGTGAGTTGAAGGTACTGATAGAAATGACTTGCAGCGTGATTTCTGTGCTATTTTGCAACACAACTACATCTGCTGCAGGCTCACAGGAGGAGGAGGAAGCTCAGGAGATAACATTGATGGATTAGTGGAATGAGAAACTTGTTCCAAAGACAGCTTTGCTGCTGATCCTGTTTTTCACACTTGAATGAAAAGGAGGTGGGAAAACATACCCTTCATCACAGCCGCTACAGGTGGGCAAGTAGTACACTAGCTTTGGGGGTTGTTATAAACTAGTCCCTGATCAAATATCACTATAATTCTCCTGTCATTATCAGCATACTCCTCAGTTTCTGTTTCTTCATTTACCTAATCGATCTTATTTTTGTAGTTTATCCCAGTTCAGTCCCAGCTCCACTTTGTAATTTGCAACCATTCTCTTCAGCATTTAAATGACATGTCAGATGCAAGACTGCAGGAAAAATGAGGAGCCAAAATGTCAGAGAACCACTGCTCTCCCTGACGCCTACAGCACTCTGCCACTCCCCAGTTTGGTGGCAGTGCCTACAATAGCTGCCTTCCTGCACTCTCCTTTGGCTCCTGATTTCTCTTGCATAACCACAATAAGGAACTCCCACACAGGACCATCAGTGAGTTCAGCAATAGCAGCAGCAAGCAACTTCTTCTTATGAAATATTACATTTAAAAAAAACCCCAAACACCTCAAAACTCTAAACCACTACTTGACAGAGGCTTAATTAATTGTTTAGTGTTACATTCCCAAGGAATATTTAAATTTGTTTTGGATAGAAATTATCTTGCATAGCCTATTGGGCAGATAGGAAACATTCTGAGAGTCTGTAAAACAATTTGATTTTAAGGAATTACTGAGTCCTTACAGATTTTAGGGAATCAAATTCATCATAACCTGCTAGTGGCAGATTTAGATGTAATAAGGAAGCGTGAATATCACAACAGCTAGATAACTGGCATACCCTCTACATCAAACACTTTACTGCCTTTCCTAGCACATATTACTCTACCTACCTTGGATGAAGACCAGACAAATTAATAAAAATATAACTACTGGAGGAACTCTGAGAAATATAGATATACATTGCCAAGACAATAGCACATGACTTGCAGCCAGGCTGCAAAAAAGGGAATGACTACAATTGCTGGTTTGAAAACTCTTCTCTAGGTCTTTTGGGTTTCTAACTGTAGGACATATACGAAACTACTGCATGAAGACCACGAACTCTTAGTGACCAAACTATTTTCTTTTATAATTAGAGGCACACAATTTTTGTATTCTCTACTGAAGTCTCATATATGAAAACTAAAGGTTTAGCTCACAGTTTTGTGAACACATTGCTGTATTCCTTTGAAATCGACACAGTATGTAAAGCAGAACTTTATTTTCAGGAGTAGCTCAAAGACAAGGGGCAAAGTTAACATAATTCCTCCTGCATTCATCACTTCACTTTTTTTAAAGAGACAGTTGATGTACAACGAAAGTGACAAGATTTTATGAAATAGGAATTTTTTATTATCTTTTTACTAATTTGCTTTAACTTGTAAGCAATCTCATGTAGAGTCATGAAATTGCATAATAAAGCATCTAAAATACAGCATAAACAGCATGCATCACTCCACTTGACTCTTTATTTTTCCAAAGAAAGAAAATGAAGTAAGTTTTCCTTTTTGTTTAAAAAAAGAAAGAAATACATTTATTCCATTAACTGACTGATATACCAAAGGCTGGAAGTTGCAGTTTAATTTACTTGATAATAAACTTCAGCAGGGGCACAGTATGTAATACTTAAAGAGGAAATTAACATGTCACTTATTGAGCCAGATAATATTCACTAGATGTGTGGGTATCTTTTGTATTCTTCTCATTCCTTGGCTTTTTCACATCTGCTCTCAGCCCTTTCTACCAAGAGAGAAACATTAATGCTTATCCGCAAACACATCTTTGTAGTTCTCATTTCCCATATAAATCAACAACTTGTTACAAGTGACAGAGCTGGCAATATTTTTCATGATCCATGCCCTCAATTAACACCATTCCAGTGGCATCCATACGAGGATGGATTTCTTCATGCACTTCTTTTAATGGAATCCTGCACCACAAAATCGGGATGTATAAAGCCACACAATGCTTCACCCATTGCTTTCATTTGATCTTTTGGTGATGTTCTCCAAAAATGTCTATTAGTATTTCATGTTTGTTATCCCTTGTAGCATGATTGTCCAAGAGACAGAAGGAAGTTCTTAAGGTTGCAGTTTAGAAACAACTAAATCTGGGAGGGATTCCCAAGTCCTGTCAATGTTCTTCAGCTTACAGTGTAGCCTTTTCCTAACCCAGCCTGCCACAGCTTGTTGTGCTCCCTGTGTAGATATTCCCAATGCTGCCACTGAAGCCAAAAGATAAAGGATGAGCAGTTCAGTGTCTGCATTGCCAGAAGCCTCTGGTGAGCCAGAAGTTTTTCACAGTGTAATAGCTGCAAAACCAAAGACCACAACCATTGAGGGGCTTTCAAATACAACTACATCTAAATAAAACAATTTTCAAATATTTTCCTAAAAAATCTTTTCAAATGCTCTTGCAGTTTCAAAACTTTATGGCTCTGTGACTGTTCTCAAGTAGAGACTCGTTTGCTGTGGTTTAAATTTGAATTATCTTATTTGTATTAATATCCAGCAATAATTAGGAAAAGAATCCTTAGCATGTGACTTCACCTCTGAACAGTTTTGCTGGCTTGGTGATGGCTCTTCTATACAGAAAAAATATTTTTTTCCTAAGACAGCCATAGCTGCAGAGGTCATGTGCAGCTCCATCCATAGATGAGGGAACCTAATTGTGTGCCACCTTATTCCCAAGGATCTCTGAAAACTTTTCTGGCTAGGCTGCCAATTAATTTGTTGAACTGAAATTCGTTAAGTGCTCAAATTGCAAACATACAGCTATTAACAGTATATGAATCATATTTTGCTGTTTTATGCAACAAAATAAATTTCCAGTTGAACTCAGAAGGACGAGTCATACTGCCTGAGGGAGTGATTCTTTAACTCAGGGAACTGTATCAGATTCCCTTAAAATCAATATTCCTCCAAGAGGGCAAAACACCGAGAATGAAGTTAAGCTAAAATGTTGATAAAATGTGAGTTCTGGATTATTTACTGGAGGAATTATTATGTATGTGGTGACTTGTTTTGTTAATTCAGGTGTCTAAGTGAGAAGCCTAAAGCTAGTGTGACTGCACACAAATGACAAAGTCAGCTGTGATAAATACCTGGCTGGCATGAGTTTTACACTATCTTCTCCAGACTTGCAAGGGCCAGCAAGAGCTTAATGGATGATGCTAGGACCATGTTGTTGTCCCAGGCTCAGACCCTTCTGTCAGGGCAAATCAGTTCTAGGAGACCCTGCCCTTCACAGAGAAAACACAAATTTCTCTGTGGCTCTCACCTGCTCTCCCTGGACAATTTGCATAGTGGCACTAGGTGCTATCTCTAAGAAAGGCAAGAAGAAGGGTCCAGGAACTTATAGGCCAGCCAGCTTCACCTCAGTCCCTGAAAAGTTCACATAGCCTGTCTTTTTGGGATGCATTTCCAAACATGTGAAGAACAAAAAGTGTAAAGTTGAAAACAACATGGATTTATCAGTGGCAAATGAGCACCTCCTTCAAGAAAATGACAAGGGGAGACCTGTGGATGTGATATACCTCAGCTTTAGGAGAGGCTTTGATGCCATATCCCACAGCCTTTTCTTTAGGCAGCAGAGGAACTGTGGACTGGAAAAAATGAGGGTTAGATGGGCTGAAAATCGCCTGTACCTCTAGGCTCAAACAGTGTCAATAAGTGGCTCAGCATCTGCTTGTTGGCCAGCAATGAATAGAGTACACCAAAGGCTGAACTCCTGCTTATATTGTTCGATGTCTTAATCAATGACCTAGGGGATGATCTAGTATGTGCCACCTGCAAAATTACCAGTGATGCTGAATTAGAGGGAGAGACTTGCATAATGAAGGGAAGAAATTTAATCCACAGGGACTTCAATAAACTTGAGAAATGGGCCAACAGAAACTTCACATCCAACAAGGAGAAAGGCAAATTTCTGCTCTTGGGTCAGTGTAAGCTCACACATACTGTGAATTGCAGTCCTGCTGAAAAGAAAAGTAATTATGAACTCTAGGTTGAATATGCTCTCTCAGTGTCCATAAGCTGCATATTAGGATGTGCTGAGAGAAGTTGCCCAAAATATATGGGGAATTTGTTATTCCCTTCTGTCTGGAGCTCATGAAGCTGCACATGGAAAAGGGAATCTAATTTTGGTCCACCTACTAGAGATGTTCATAGATGTGGGCCACAAGGAAGTGTTGAGAGATCCTTAGTCTGCTGAAGAGTCTAAGGGTTGGTCTAATAGCAGGCAACAACTACTTGAAGGGTAGTAAAAAAGAGGACTCAGGGAGGTTACGATGATCATTAGGAAAATCTTTTCACTATGAGGAAAAACTTTGCAGTGCAGCCCTGTGTCAAGCTGTGCAGGTAAACTCAAATCTCCATCTTTGGATGTTTTCAAGATGCAGTTACACAAAGCCACAGTTGACTGAACCTAGTGTTGGCAACAATCTTGCCTTTTTGGGGTAAAAGCTGGACTAAATTACTCCCAAAGGTCCTTTTGAAAACCTTCTGTGATGAGCAGTTTTATGTTTACCCTCCATTACTCTACATGGACGAGGTATTTCCGAATCTACACCATGAATTCCTGTGACTCCACAGAATTTGAAGATTAATAGCTTGGAAAATACCTTTTCCATGGCTGTTTGGGAATCCCTAGCTCTGTCTCCTTTGCATGCAGAATGCATATATTACTAATACCTACCTCCTGAGTTATGAACTGTAGCTGTCCATGCAATTTTGTATGTGAATTAAGATTACACAGCCCAATTACTGGAATATCCCATATTTCAGAAGTTTGGCCTTTCAACTTAAGTATGGCATACCTTTCTATAACAAACCCAGCATTTATCATCAGGAGCGTTTGAAATGCATACCTCCAGAACAGACACCTTACAGCATAATAGCTCATAAGTAGATGATAAAGGAAAAGATTGTTGCTCCAAGGGATGGTGCAGAACAATGAAGCCCAACAAATAGTTACAAAGTAACCAAAAAGTTACTTTGGGTTTCTCCCACACTTAACACCCATACATAGAGAGGAAGTGGGGGATGTGGAAAACTCTCCATGGTGACTTTTGCCATTGTCACATCACAGGAGTGAGGCTGGTTCCAATTGTAATTCCAGAGAGCTCAGTACATTTTTCTCCACCCACTAGAATATATGGGGGTGCAAGGGGTGACCCAGAAGAGATGAGATAGTGGTACTACAGATCTCTTTTGAGTTCAGAGAAATGGTAGGACACAGTAGGTTTGTTTCTCCCATAATCTCTTCCATAACAGCCACTTCTGCAAGAGGCAGCTGGTGACAGAGACACTGATCAAGCTAGTGAGCCAGCCTCTGCAGAACATTTGTAGATATTCATTAATTTTAACACACTGCAGAATCTTCCCAACCAATACACATTACTGAAGGCAATTAATTATTTTAAATAACTCTTTACTTCAGCCAAATCTGGATACAGTTTCACTGGTCAAGAATAATATATATCCATACCTAAGGATTAGAACTTTCAAGTTCTAAAAGTCTCTGTGAAAAAAACCCAGCAAAACCAAAACCAATAAACAAACAAAACTAACCCAAAATCAAAACCAAAACAAAAAAAATACCAATCAAACAAAAAACTCCACACCGTCCAAAAGGAAAAAAAAAAAAAAAAAGAACAAGGATGAAAACACTGGAAAACTTAAACATAGCATCACTAAAAAATCCTTAACTGATTCAGGTTGTAAATTGATAAAGAAAAACAATACGTGATAGAAAAATGCCCTACTCTCAGAAGGTTTTAGTTTAAAGACAAGAATATACAGGGTTTTTTTAATTAAAAGCAGGTGCTCCTTTTTTTGTGTTAATGCCAGGAAACCAGCAGAAATTGGCACAAAAATAACAGAAATACAGTCAAAGAGAAAATATGCTTTAATTGTTGTACCATCTTAAAAGCTGTATTTCCAAGCCACCAGGAAGCTCTGCTTATGGATTTGTTTGCTTGTCTTTTATTTGATGAGCCTTCACCCATCCTACTTCATTATTCTCACTCTTTAAACCTGCATCTGCGATAACTAGGAAATTAACTGCCTGCGTGCCTGTGGGTGTTCACTGAGGGCGTTTGCAATTTGACTCATACAATTTCTCCTGGTGTTGCAGAGACCATCGTAAAAGTACCTATTCAGGCTGCAAAGTAAAGCATGAAGAAGTTAGTTAGAGGAAAATAGCACTGATAATTTAACTAGAGAGTCTGTCATGCTGTGTGTGCACGCAGAAAAGGCAAGAGGGAGAGGTGAGGGGTTTGAAAGGCCACAGACATTAGCTCAGTCTGTCTATCCCTTTGCCTCTTTTTTCTCCCAGGCCCTATCTCCCCACATCTATCTTTAAACTGCTGTTCACTCTGCAAGACAACCTTCTTTATTAATCTGTTTGCCCGTGTCATGTAGCAGACAACATTTGTGTAAACTATTGTCACCTGTAGAAGAAGTTATATGCAACCGACTGTTACCAGGTGGGAGATTTGGATTATGGCTCATCTAAAGCCACTTTCCAAGTGACATTGCTTTGGCCTCACCCCTTGAGCTGTGGGTAAAGGATTGTGAATGGTGGTAGCTGCACTCCTCATCACCACTCGAGGCACAGATGGAGGAACTGAAACTGCTCCATCTCTTCATCTGCCTCTTCAACCATATACCCATGCCCTTGTCACAATTCCTCAGATCTCCCATTTCCCACCTCTCCCTGCCCCACGTTACCTGATGAGCAGATAAAGAGGTTAATTCCCTGTACTCACTTGAATCAATGTGGTCCCTTTTATCCACCCTGATGATCTGGCAGGCCTCAAACCACCCTTACAGTCTTACAGTCTGGTTAAGCAGGGGAAGTTACAGAACTTGCCTTGTACCCTCCACGGTTGTAATTCCCAACTTGAATTCTCAAAGATGAAAGAGGCATTGCTGTGATAACAGTCTCATGAGGGTTAATATCAGGGTGTAACTGCTGCCAGTTATTTATACATATTGCAATCCATATTGCTAGAGAACTAGCATGAACTTTAACATCCACATCCCTCAAAGCGTTTGGCTTAAATGGATATTTCATTTCCCCAAGTAAAAAGCAAACCAAGGCTTGATTGTTAAGTCTCTCTCTCTTCAGTGAATCCGACAGTAGGAATTATGAATCTTCAATCTCTTTTCTCCTGAACAAAGCTGTTGCGGTATTATTTATAGAGTGAGGCTCTGAATAGAACTATGGCTAATAGCTAATATGTTCTCAACACCCCACACAATTGTGTCAGACTCCTCAGGGATAAGAGTTCCACTTTTTGATGCTTTTTGGAAGAGATGGGTTTTCTTTTGCCATAGAAATTACAATCCTAAATATACTGTTAGTTACTCTAACCATGAACTTTCTGTAGACAACCCTATTTTTCTGGAAATCACACCAGTGTCCTCTCCTAGCTTATTCTTTAAAATGTAATAATACTGATCAGAATGGCTGAAATCTTAATTTGGTGCTCTCTGCAGAAACATCTACAGTGACATGATTAATGTATTGTCTTCTCCAAGCATGCATTTTGTTTCCCTCTTTACAGCATGTTGGCCTATATAGAGCCCAGACTTCTACTGAGCAATGTCCTAGCTCTCCTTACTATTTCCATTAACAGCTGGACTCTGTCCTTTCCTACCTTATAACTGAAAGAGCTTAGGAAAATCTGGCAGGTTCCTTGACATGAAACTAGTTTTTTTTAATTCTTCATTACAGTTTAAAAATCCCTACTGGGCAATGAATTTTTTAATCATTCCAACTCAAGCAAGTCAAGGAGTCTATTATATTAATGGCATCTTTCATTGCTTTAAAAGTCAAAAGGGGCAATTTAAGAATAACGGAGAGGGAATAAGCCCAGCAACCAATGCAGTGAATGACACACTGCTTTGAGCAGAGCACTGTTTCATCCCTGAGCACTGTAACTTCCTTCAGTGCCTTAGAAAGAGCAGACTTTTTCTTGTCCATAACTGACAGTATCTGCACAGTAAAAAAATTGGCATGTTCTGGGGGTACCTACTTACGATCAGCATTCATTTTGTCACTACTGTGCTACTGCAGAGCTTGAGTAAATCCTCCAGGCACAAGAGATAAATGATTTGGAGGGTTTCCTAAGGAGAAAAAAGTTATGGGATATTATTAAGAGACCTCTCCTTCCTCTAAACAAATATTCTCAACAGTAGTAATTATGTCTTTCAATAAGGTAAGATACACCAGTCAGAGACTAAAATATCATCATAATGACTATAATAAAGTGGTGAATACCATCTAAAATGATTCATAGAAATGGCAATGATTTTAATTTTATCTAAATTGTGTAAACATATAGTAGTAGCCCCAAAAAATCTCAACTCTCAATTCAAAAACATACACAGAAAAATCTCAAAATTATCAGTGATTTTCCACTGCACTAGAGACTCTGAGGAATCTGTCCATGCAATCTTAATTAATTTTGTTTGATTTTATGAACTCTATTTATTACTGTGACCTTTGCTTTCCTTTAAAACTTTCTTTTTTATGGTAGAAAAAGGCAGTATCTTTGAATCTGAAACAGGAACATCAAAGACTGTCATCAAAGAGACAGGCTCTTCAAGAAGAACAAAAAGAAACGAATCACCAACCACATAAGAGGGTTGAGCTGAGCAAGTGAAGGACTGGAAAGACATTCTCTCCCCAAGGATGCTGAAAAGCATCCCAGCAATGGTGATGATACAAGAGGGAGGAGTTTGCTGTCAGATATTGTTGGGTTTTGCACACATCTGTAAATCTCAGTTACCTGCAAGCAAAGCTACTGCAAATTTTTCTGCTTTAGCAAAACAGACTAGCTTATGCCTTTTATTTGATAAAAGAATTAAACAAAAGACCTTAAATAGGTTAGTTCTGAGTAGTGCATGCAAAGGATTTGCAGTTATCCTGCAGTGGTGTCAGGTCCAGCACTAATATTGAGGGAAAGGTCTGTAGCCTTCCAGAAAGGGGTCACTGGAAATAAACATCTTTTTTCCTTTTGAAGGTGTGCCTCACATGCAAAACTAGATGTTGTGTCTATGCTTCTGCCCTCATCATATGGAATTCACAATGTGCCTGTTGTCCTTTGGCAAAACAAGGTCATATTCCATACTCTTCATATACACTATATACATATATATATACATTATTAATACATTCATATTCCACACAGCTTCATTTCAGAGTGCTGTTTCCTGTCAGTGATAAAAATATGCTTTGTTTTCTGGCAAAACTTAAAGCTTTTAATAGGCCAGCAGTTGACTATCACTTTCAGTCTCTACTGGCCTAGGCTCAACTGTGACCAACAATACAGTTCAGAAAAGGTTCGAAAATCCTGCACCCATTCCAATTGCTCTCCCCTCCTTTGATGTTTCTATTTCAGCTTCTACTTCTTTTTTCCCAAGGTAGCTATAAATTTCCTTCTCTCACCCCAGATAGCTGACCAGATTTAATATAAACATTCATTGCAACACCAAAATACCCCCAAATACAAACCATACAAAATCTAACAGAAATAATCACAGAATCAGAGAATTACAGAATCATATCACCTGTTCATTCTGTCATTTCCCAAGATCTGAGTCATGGGATACAGAAATGCTCTCTCTCTTATGTGTTGTGTTTTATGTTCACCTCCCTAGTTCTTGAATCTTGCCCACCTTCATTGTTCCTTTCTCTCCAGTGTCTGGCTCATGACACTGCTAAAGAGGCCTCCCCTTGTCTTTTACCACTGAACAGAAGCTTCCTCATTTTTTTCTCCTTAATGCCTCCTCTCTTCAAGTAACTTCCCACTCTCATTTGCATTCCCTTCCAGTTCTTCTGTCTCAAATTAATTGTTCTCAGTTCTAGCTCTCACCATTGTTCTCTGCTTTGTCTTCTCTGCACATCTCCAACTCCCAGTTCCTCATTCCTCTGTGTTTTGGTCCAACACCTTCTCACTGAAGATAAAAAAGATGTTTTCTAGTATAGCTTAGAGCTTTTCAGGAAACAGTAGATGAGAGACATTCCTTGGATGAGGAGATAGAGGGTCAGAACCAGGCCATTGGCAGAAACAGATCAGGAACATGTGAGATTTATAAGTTACTACTGAATACATGGAGGTTGGGCCAGCTCTAGTTGATTTAAAAAAAAAAAAATAACAAGAGACTCTATCCTTCAAAACAATATAATACCCTATTAATTTATAATTTTTGGCTCCAAGCCTTGGAAGCCATAGAGCTTCCCAGTCAAACAGCTGCTAGTATATGACCTTTTTAACATAGGAAAAACATTCTTTTATTAGTAATCTCAGCCTGGAAACAGTTTAAACTTTTACAAACAAATGAACAATGCACCTGAGCAGGAAAAACATTATTCTGAAGCATTCAAGTTGTTAATGTTACAGACAGTTAAGAACAGGATCTCTCAGTACAGCATACAGGTCCTTCTTAACCTTATAGGTGCACCTCTTGCAGTGCTAATGATTGCCTGGTATAGTGGGGAGCTGAATACAGTCCTTGTAAATTTACTATAATATTTCAAACGTGTTTCCTGAAAGCACAAGTCCTCGGTGGCTTCAGGCTGTACATCTCACCACTTTGTGTTCCCATCATATCAAATCCTTCAAGTTACGTGACATTACACCCAGTCTGCACTAAACAGTGCTGGTGATTCACTAGACTGCAGTCTTTCTTTTAAGTCTGCACTGAGCCAATACTCCTATAGGGGTTTATTAAAGAGCACCCTGATGATGCAGGTCTAATCCTTTGATGGGACCTACTGTTGGGATGTGACCTCTTTTTGATCATTTAACACTCATAGCAATTTTTCTGAAAACCACAGTTTGGCTCTTAACTTGAATGTCTTGGACAAATTCCATCTCAGGAACAACATACTGAAAACTCAAATCTCCAGACAGTTTCAGTGATAGAAACCAAGTTACTGTTTGAACTGTTGATTATTGATGAAGACTTTAAGCAGTGGTTGTCCTCTACATCAGAAGTAATCACCTCTGGTGATTCCATCCTTTACTGAGTACTCATCCCATATCTGTTCTCTGTATCTTGGGGGTGTTATGAAAAATTATTTCAGTCATTGTAAAGGCACCAGACTCTTATGCCATGTAAATGTTAAGTATTATTGCATAGCTTACAAGGTTATTATTATATTGCTTTTTTTTTTTTTTTTTTTTTTCCCCAATAGAGTCTCCAGCAAGATCCGTACTAGTTTAAAAATACAGTTCACAGGTACCTAGAAAGGAATTCTTTCCATGGACTGGGAAAACAGAGTGCTAAAATATTTTAATTTGTCAGTTTGACATAATCACTTTACTAGCTAAAAAGTAGCGTTAGAAAAATCTTGTTATATTTCCTATTTTGTATGCAATAAACAGTAACTATAAATCATATTTAGAAAATGCAGTTGTAAAATGTCTTTTGGAAAACAAACAAACAAAAAAAAAGAACAGCGCTTGCTAGAATCTTTAAAGAAGAGCAGTCTTCCAGAATGAGAATGAGTCATCTCTAATCACACATCACATTTTTTAAGCAGTACTTTGTCAGGTGTATATGTTTAATTTCCTGCTGGGTTTTTAATTCTGCCAGATAACATGGGAGGGGAAATTGAAAGATGTTTGAGTCATGAGAATTTTTTTGTTGTCCTCCCTTCCCTCTCTCTTCTCTAAAACTGTCATTTGGATGGCTCAAATTTTGGTCTGTTACAGTGCCAAACAGAGAGAGGCAGCTAACATTTGCAGCAATAGATTTAGATTCTAGACTTCAGATGTGTGACTGCAGAAAGTTGGACGCTTCAGTTTTTAGAAAGGCATGGTGGAGATGTAAGGTTAGAAGAGCTCTGGTGAAAGCCTTTCCACAACAACCAAGTAGGGAAAAGTAAGGAAAGATGAGTTCTCTCCCTTCCTCATGCTGCTGTAAATGTATTTGGTGACAAGACTTATTCAGTCCTTAGACCTTTTGCATCTTTTGCTTAATAATAAGAACCTCTCTAAAAAAAAGGAAAAAAAACCCCAGGTATTTGTGCTGATAATATGTCTTCCTTTGGTCCTTCAAAGATTTTAAATTTTCTTCGTTGTTAGAAATGATTGACTGTATGAAGACGTGATCTTTCAACCAGTCAGACCTGGATGATGATTGGAGCTCTCCATATTCCCTGCCTGAACATCAAGGAGTGAGACTGTAGCTGCTGGGGCAGCCTTGAAGAAACAGTATTTTCCTTGTAACAACCTTTTCAGTTACTTCAATTATGATCTACAAATGGAGGTATTTCTGAATTGCTCTGTGTTCTTTGCCCTTAATTTAAGTTTTATAGCTCCAAAAAGGATTTCTGGAATCTGGATCTCTCTCTCACAATGCACGAATTGGAAAACACACAGCAGTCTGCATGAATTTAAATTACTCTTCTAAATACTCCTAAGGCATCCAGAGCCCCATTACGTATCTGAACAAGAGCCTCTCAGAACATTAGGGTGTATAATCCTCTAGTAAGTGCTAAGTAGACTGCTATTTTTCCAAGCAGAAAGAGCTGTTCTTTTCCCTCCCCCACATGGCCCTCCAAGAAACGTGGTTTTCATAAGAGCAAAATGGAGACTATTTCAGGTCTCTATAAAAGCTCACACAGAGAAAGAAAAAAAAAAAAATCAATATGATCCCCTTTGGCAGCTGAAATTAGATGCTTCGTAATGCTATGCCAATCTCACTGAGCATCATGTACCTTGTCTTCTGTGCCTTTTCACTTTTGTTTGTCCTTTTACCTGTGGGAATAAAATACAGTCTTCGAGGTTTTTTGTTGTTGTTTGTTGTTGTTGTTGTTGACTTTCCATGTGCCTTAGGATTTTTTAATTAATAATGATAATAATAAAGGTCACATCCAAAATCAGTAGTTGGCATCCCTTTTTCATGAAATGCTCCCACATCAGGTGTTCCTAGTTCAATTAGGTTGTCAGGGAGCATGTTTTGGTTACATCCTTAACAAACTAAATCGGTAGCTTTCATGAAAGCTCACTGCTAACGAAGATGCACAGAGCAGGCAGAACAGTATGTATGCTTGACAGAGTGCTCTGAGGCTAGCTGAGGGAACATGATTTTGAGATATTCCTGAATATATTAGCATTGCACTGGTGAAATCCCTCCAAAAGGAGTACCGAATTTGCAGTGGCTGTGTAAAAGTACTTTTGAATGGTCAACTGGAAAGAACAATGTGAAGCACAACTTAGGAAAGATCTCTTTACCAAGAGGATGGTCAAACTCTGGAAAGGGCTTCCTAGAGGGGTGGTCAATGCCCCAAGTCTGTCAGTGTTTAAGAGGCATTTGGACAATGCCCTTAACAACAAGCTTGAACTGTTGGTCAGCCCTGAACTGGTCAGACAGTTGGACTAGATGGTTGTTGTAGGTCCCTTCCAACTATTCTATCTAAACTGGTCTAGTCTAACTTTAGAATACACTGTTCAAAACCTCCTATGTAGCAATTCTTCAGACCAGCAATGTCTTTGGACCAACTACAACTTTTTCTAGTGATAACCAGTGAAAGACAGTACTACTGAACATTCCTTTGAGAGAAGAAGTGTGTTTCAGTGATTATCTATGCCCTTTATTGACCTTTGTAATCCTGATTAAATCAAGAGGCTGAATACTTGATCTTGTTCAACATGCTGTCTGACTGAAGGAGTATGGAGCAGCAGGAGAAACACATTGAGGAACATACCGAGGTTTTTCTGCCAGAGAAACAGAAGATGGTGTAAAGCCTGGAAAGAAGATCAGAGAAACCCAGTTCTGCCCTTCTGTGACAGAGTAGCTTCTGTGGGACAAGGCAGGGAGGAGTGTCTAAAGCAGGCAAGTCTACCCACTCCAGTATCAAGATGGAGAAAAACTCTTCTTTGAGTTGAGTAAAATTTAACTATTTTATGCACAGAGATCCTTGATCATTGCTCAACTTACTTCCTGTTTTTTCTTTTCTTAAAGAGAAAAAACAACCATTGACATAGATTCCAAAAAGAAGGATGAGACGATTCTTGTTACTAGGGCTACCAAAGTAAAACCTATATAGAAGTTGATTCTAATATGTTAGCCTTTTTATTTGTTAATCTCAGCACATTGAACTCTTTAATAACATCTAAGTTTATTAACTGATGTAACCAACAGCAGCATAAGCTAAATTTCACTCCCCATATTTCAGTCAATTATTGGGTGACAGTGTTCTGAACTGCAGGTGAAGCAACAGGTGTACTCCCTGCATAACCTGTACCCCTGCCAAAGGTTACAAAATGTTAAATTCTGCATCTATGACCTTTATGTAATGAAGAAGGTCATATTAATGCTAGGACATCTGCACTAAGCCATATGGTGAGCTAGAAATGGTATGATCACTGCTCAAAATACGTTGCAGAGATACTATTCTGGTGCCACATGCCCTTTGGTACCTTGAGGCAGAGTCTTATTTATCACACATTAAAAGTATAATCATTCAAAGAAAAATGATGTGGAGTACTTAAAAAAATATTAAATTCTTAAACAGAAATATTTGCTGCTGGATCTGAAGATCATCTGTTAGACATTGTTGTCTTACATGCCCTCGCCTTTGGCTCGGAATGCACACTGCATTTGCTGCAATCCATCATAGGACCAGTGAAGCTATGAGCTCTCACAAGTAGTGAATTAATGAGGCTAATTAGAGAACTGTGGGTTATTTCTGCTCCTGTTTGCATGGCATCATGATTCAAGCCCACAATATGGCCCAGGGGCCAGTCAACTGGATGAGAAGACCCTAAATGATGAGCGCCCAGAAGAATGATGTTTCTTCAGATGGTTGGTGTCCAGTGCACTGAACACTGTATGAACGTGGAAGGAACTGGTTTAAGTCTTAGACTTGCCCATTAATGTCTCTCTCTCTTCATACAGCAAGAATTGTTCTGCTTAGTGATACAGTATAAGAAACCCTTCTACACAGATGGAGTTGGTTTTTGGATGAAACGGGTGCTGAAACAGGGATTCAAATCTCAAATAAATAATGCTTGTGTAAAAACACAGTTCAAAATAACCGGGAAAGCCAGTTCCCTTGTTCTGAAAAGCTGCCCTACTATTGTTAAGCGTATTAAGAGGATTAGAATCAGGATGTGCTGAACACATGTGAAACACCTGTGATAAATGCTCTGAAAATAACTCAGCAGTACAGAGCCCTTACTGGGTCACAAATTACTCGATTAAAGCTGGAAAAGCCAAAGTTGTTTTCATTTTTTTTTTTTTTTATCAAAGCTATGATAATCTTTTTCTTCCAGCAAACAATGCTTTAATGTTGAGTTTTAATGGGATTCTTATCATTCAGATGCAGAATATAACATTTTAGTGATTGTCTTGGGTTTTTTTCTAACATTGTTATTCCACGGTTACATTTTAAAATCTTGATGAGTGGACAAAATGAAAGAAAATGTGAAGTATTTCACAGAAACAAAGCAAGCCCATTTCCAAGAGGATTCTTTGATTTTGGGAAAATTTACCCTTACTTATTATAAAAAGACAGCTTTTCATTGATCTGTAAAGTTACTTCAGGTTAAGAGATTGACAGGTTTTTCTCAGCAAGGTAGTTTAAACTTGGTTCTGAAATGGGCCAGCAAAACTACCATAATTTTTTTTTCTGAAAGAATCAGAGGTAATGAAGGTGATTATAAACAAGGACATGTGGTTATGTGAGTGGCTTTCCTTTTTCCAAAAAGCTCATTTCCTGGAAGAGAAATTTGGACTTGACGCACAAAAATATGGATTTCAACATCATAATGAAAGATCACAAATTGAATATCTTTAGAGGAATAGTTTAGAAACATGAATAATCAACTAGCAAACCTCCTAATCTACTAATGAGATTCCTAGCGAACTCTCCAAAGTTTTACCTCTTAACTAGGGACAGGGTTTTATCCTGTGAGCTTGCACATCTGAGGGTAGTAAAAGTACCTGTGGTCTTTCTGCTTGTGATGTCTGCCCTTACAGCGGAGGCACATGGAAGGCAGCCTGAGTGCTACCCAGACAGGCAGGGTTCAAAAACTGGGTTTTAACAATTGTGACTGAGCCTAAAAACCCCCAAACTCCCCATGGCTATTTTTTCAACTGAAAAATCCATCTAGGATATCCTGCAGCAGCAGTGTGAGTCCAGCAGCCGTGGAAAGAAATATGCAAAGTTGTTACTTCCACCAGCTCCTTCCTTCACAGAGTGCTTATTCTCAGTAAACCCTAATAATGTCCCAGCAGCACATGTAGACTTTTGGGCAATTAGAGTGTACTGTGGGAAATCTGCACTTTGATATTTCCCCTGAACTGTAAGAGAAGTCTCCCCACATGCCGGTCTAACTATGGAATTGTATTTTCAGCATCTGTGCAGTTAAACTCCAGTGAAATACTGTGTTTGAGAGACCAACTAATTTATTTCTGCTCTTGCCAACCCTGCATATTAATATTAACAATCATGTTTGTACAAATGGGTTTGTTAATTCAAATTTCATTTTGTTTTCAATTGGAAATATATGTAAAGAGCAATAACCAATGCAGCATAATTTTACCCATGGCTATTAAAAGTGGGTACACAATATCATATTTATTTCCTTCTAAAAGCATTGCTTTTAAATGTAGAAAGGATATTACAACAGTGTTAGCTTTTCTCCTTTCCTCAATGCATTGCAAAGGTGTGGGAATGTTGGGGAGGAAGAAGCCATTTAAACTTAAATTAAAGTTTGACGTTATTTGGGGGCTTCATCCAAAGTTAGGGGAACATTACTTTTTACTTTGTTAGGGTTTGGTATGGGCCCATAATAAGCATTAACAAAGATGACCCAGCAGACACAGAAAGTGAAAATGTTCTAGAAACTGCTTTCACTTTGTCACAATAAACTGAGTTTGTATTTAACCAAGGGAATAAATATATTACAAAGCATAACTGAAAAAATACTGCAAATTTCAATACCAGAAAAACCTTAATTCTCAATCCAAATCTCCCGTGACAAGAAAAATTAGCAAACATTCTTTTATAAATTAAATTAGGATTATTTTTCAGATTAGTAGCATAGAAACGGGTCAACTGATAGTTGCAATCATACTGCAATGTTAGAATGTACAGCAGGAAAGGCAATCAAGAAAGTTAAAATTACCTTTGGGAAACTCAAGCTGAAACACTTAAGGAGACAGAACAGAATTGTACTAGCTCCTGAGTTTTTAAAAGGTAAGACTCTGAATAATGAGGAAAAAGAAAATTAGATCCTTTATTACAGCCAAAATAATAAGAGGATCAGATGATCTTGTTTCTATAAGAAAAAAGAGCAGTTACTGAGCAGTTCCTGGTGGTATGACTAGAGCTTCAGAGCTAGGGTCATATAGATTCCCACATTGAAAAATCCCAAGAAAAAGCACTTCAGTCCAACATCAATACTGTCATCTTGCATGGTCAATACCTGTAAGCCAAATTCAGCACTTACATCCCATTGCAGCTGCTCCCATGAATCTGAACTATAAATTGGTTTTTCAATTGGATTTTCTAAATACTGTCTATATTTTTCAAACTTTCCCAAGATGGGTTTCTAAAAAGAAGTTTTACCGATTTATCTGGGTAGCATTTTCACTATCTCCTACCAAGTCTATCCTAAAATCTTCTCACCAGAATGGGATAAAGCATGACAGAGTGTACATCAAAAGAAATTTCCCAGTGGAGTAAAAGTCTTCAAACTGAGCTGGCCTCAGTGAGTGGAAATATCCAGTGTACAAAGAGATCCCTCTGACACCTACCCAAAAAGAAGCATTGCAAAGTTAACAGAAATGAACCGACTAATTAATTTCCAGAGCAATCTACATATTTTACTTTTCCATATTGTTTAGTGGTGCTTTATTAGATTATTTCTGAGGAACAGCTATCATGTAGCTCATAGCCCAACAAAGAATTTGCTAGTCGGTACCAAAATGTGCTCATCTTTCAAATTATCCTGTGTTTCTTTCCCTCTGAACTAGACAAAGAAATGGCTGTCAAACATTAATTCTTAATGAAGTAAATGCACTGAATAAGAGCTGGTCAAGCCTATTTATTTTCATCTAGAACTTCAACTTGTCGTGGTTGTATGGTGCAAAGCCCTAGGTGTAGGAGTCCCACTTGAGGACATGAACAGTGCTCCACAGGGAGCAGGCTACAAGTTGGCACGTGATTTCATGGCAAATTTTTCTATGTGTGATGCCACTGGGTGCCATTATGTGGTTCTTCCCTCCAACAGGTTTATCTCTCTCGCCAACATAGGTAAACACAAGAAAAAAATAATTCAGAAAGGTCTACGGGACTTTACTCCCTAAACATCTATACCAAATACCCCTGCGTACCTTCAGGGGTGCCTCTCAGGCTTAACGGCTTACTGTTAAACAGGAAAAGCACATTATTATACTGTGTCACAAAAACAGAAGAGATTGAAGGTCTCTGCAATGGGAAGAAATTTCTGAAGTCAAATTCATAGACTATCTGTGGTAATACCCTATGCAATAGGGCAAGAAAAATAGAAATAAAACAGATCTCAGATATCTGATGTGTGGAAATACTCTTTCCTTCCCAGAAATGAGTCAGTCACTTTTTAACCTGAGCAAGATACACTAATCAAGCCCCTGGGAAATTTTAGAAGCAGTAGGAGTACTCCTGTACCACTCCCAACAACCTGTCTCCAGTCTCCAGTGCTTCAAAAGAAAAGATAACTTCTCCTCTTCTCTGTTCCACATCCCCTGTTTGCCTCCAATCAAATTATGCATCCAGGGAAAATTTTTCCATGCAGCTTTTTCCTTCTCATTCTCCCTGCTTCACCTTCATTTTCAGTATCCCTTCATAATAATTCTTTTTGGAAATACCCTCTGCATTTTGATTTAATTTCCAGAAGCAAAACCCCACTTTGAATAAAAACTCTCTTTAGCATAAAGTTGGCAGACTTTCTCCCTTGCTGATAACAGGAATTTGGGTACATTGCCAGCAGTTGCTTTGATAATAGACACTCTGTCTTATTGACAATTAACGAAGGCTTCCCTGTTAGACTAGTAATTAGGTCTTCAAAGTGTCAGAATCTAGTCCAGGTTGAATTTTCTAGATAGTAATGGTGAATAAATAAATCAAAAATTAAAGTCAATTGAAATTGACAATATCTGGCTGAAATGCAATCTGGACCCAAGAGCAATCCTGCTCCCTGGTAGGGATCCCAGAGGCCCAGGCTGGTTTGTCCTTGTGAGTGCTGAAGGATGTCCGCCATCCAGCTCACGTGGTGAAATCAGTGCAGTTGCTCACTGTCTGAATCAGATATTTTTCATATGAGTAAAGAAAACAAAATCTGTCACTGTGAAAGACAGAGGGAAAACTTTCTGTAATACGAAGTACCACTGCAGTGGTTCATGTTTATGAGATGTCTTGAAGAACACTGCAATTAAAATGGCTGGAATAAACCTTATCCTCCAACCACATAGCAGTCGACGGCAGAAAGACAGAACCAGGAGTGGGAGGGCTCCCAGTTATGCTCAACTATGGAAGAGGACCCGCAACAGATTCCTGCTAACTGAAACCAGAAAAATCGGACAAGGGGCACCCACTGTTGTCCTTTGTCCTAATAGTATTTATATTTACAATACATGCCACTGAATAAAAAGAAGTGTTCCTTGTAAGTTTACTTTCCCTGGGAGGATTAGGAGAGTAAAGCGGCTGCTGGTTGTTGAGGTGCACAGCCTTCCTGCCTCATGTGTCTCTGAGTCACCTCTGTTTTCAAAAACACTGATTTGTCAGGAGACAGACATTTAACCAAGTTCTGCCAGCTAAGCTGTAAAATACGGCTGCCCTTTTTGACCCTAGCAGTTAGACAGAGGATTTTGGTTCAAAGGAAAATCCAAGATTAGACAGGCATCTCTTCTATGCAACCTGTGTATTTTTGACTGGGGTTCCCTGGCCAAAACAAGAATAAAACTTGGGCATGAGGAAATTCACAGCCTCTTTTTATTTAGTCCTTGATCCTAAAAAAAATTAATCTTTAGCTTTCTTCTAACTACTTCTTTTTCTTTGATTCTCTAATGTTACTTCTGCCTTTTTTTTCACATAGAGGCAGAGAAATATACACATTTCCCTACAAAAGAAGGACAAATCCTTAACCACATCCCTTTATCCACATGTCCTGCAAGTATCCCAGGAACAGCTGTATCCCAGAGGGTGTTGTACTACCTTGGTCTTGACTAGAAGATACCAAAGGTTATTATTTCCTTACATTGCCTCTTAATAATAAAGGATGTGTAATATTAATGTCAGGGTGATTTAATTCAACCATAGCAACAAGTTTTGCTACTGTCTTCCAACTTAATACATTGGAAATAAGAGGGACATTCTATTTCCAAGTTGTGTCAAACACAATTTTTCAGCAAATAAAAAAAAAGTTACAAACTTTCTCTTCTATTTAGAGAGAAAAAGACTGTTCTGAGTTTTTAAATTTCAAATAAAATATCTCTGTTTTCAGTAAACTTTACATATTTTGCTTTTAAATGAAAAATATGTTCTAGCTATGGAAAAATCATCAGTTTGGCAGCAAACTTATTCTAAAAGATTGAAGAATCTTTATTCTGAAGCAGTAGAAATATTGTTTTTATTTTGTGTTGGGGTTTTTTGTTTTTGTTTTTGTTTAACAGAGCAATCTGGTTATTTAAAAAATAAACCAAGACTATATTTCTGCCTGCCATATTCTGCAGGCAAAAAAATGTCAGAATTGCAAAGCGCTGTAATCACTGGAAATAGGAAACTGGAGTTGATAAGCTTGGTTTCCCAAATAATCATTTCAGGTGAGTTGGTGACAGCTAAAATCAAATTCTGGGGATGAGCAGATGTGTATTTAAATGGCTGAGATGGCAGAGTTCCCCCTCACTCATTCCTGTGTATGCAGATTTAAGGAGAAAAAAAAGATATTTTAGAGTTTCAATAATATGGCTTTTAAACCGAATTGTCTTTTTTGTCTTTGCTAGTGTGTGTGAGAAGGAGAGGGCTTTTGATTAAGAAAATAGTGTAAAATCCAGAACACTGGATTTTGAAGGACAGCTTCTTTCTCTCACTTTCAAATACCTAGTCTATTGCTTTTTATTCACAAATATGTTTATTTGATGAACTATGTGTGTGTTGGAGTGATAAGGAGGTCCTGGACTTGTCAGTAAACTAGGGTGTTGAGTGCTCCCCTAGGAAAAAAAAATAAAATAATTATTGCTTATGGGTTTGATTTCAGTTTTTTGGATTTTTCCACAGGCTTCTGTACAGCGAGAAGAGAAGAGAAGAGAAGAGAAGAGAAGAGAAGAGAAGAGAAGAGAAGAGAAGAGAAGAGAAGAGAAGAGAAGAGAAGAGAAGAGAAGAGAAGAGAAGAGAAGAGAAGAGAAGAGAAGAGAAGAGAAGAGAAGAGAAGAGAAATTTCAGCTGTGACAGAGTTAAGAAGGCTCAGTTTATGTTTGATAACTCTTCATTTTAGGTAGGATGGGTTAGTAATTTCTGAGGACAGCGGAGGAGGTGGTCATGAAGGTGAGGGGCTGGAAATCATGACTCTGGACATGACAGGAATTTGGAGTGAGGAAAAGGGTGCAGTTAGAGAAAGATGAAAGGGAGAATAAACATTTCCTGAAAAAGGGATTTTTATTTTTTTTTTCCCAGGTAGGAATAAAAGCAGATAAAAGAGGGCATAAGGATGAAAGCTGTGAGCCAAGCACCATTAGCAACATAGTTGCTGCTCTGAATTAAATCTACATGTATCTTATCCTATTAACCAGGAAGGCTAGGTTATATTTACCGCTTGCTCCAATTAAAGAGCAGCACAGAGCAGCACCACCTCCAGAAAAGATCGGGGATGAAGCCTTTGCTGCAGACTCTCTGTGCAGTTCCTGCTGTCCTCTCCTCCTCCCTCCCTGCCTGCCTCCGACCTAGGAAGCCCCCTTGTCATCCTCCTCCACAGGTCCTTGAATCCCCTGGGCTTGGCAGGGGAAGGGCAATGTACATCCCAGCTCTGCTCTCATTTAATCTTTCCTCACCAGCTCTGCGACCATGTGGACAGGAAAAGTGGAAAAAAGCCTCTGCACACTGAACTGTAAACCACAAAAGAGGTGGCCAGGGGAGAGGGTCAGAGGATTATCTTTAAGAGTATTCTTTTGCCACCTGTGATTTAAGATCTTCAAGAAGTAGCAGAAATTTCTGGAGAGGACTTGACACACACAAATATCTCGAGTGAAGGAAAGGAACCAGATGCAAAAACTGCCACGAAGCCCCTTTTCTGCTTCTTGCCTGCCAGCCACAAAAAAACCTGTAATGAGAGTGATCATCCTTGAAAAAGATCGTACCTTCCCAACCTGGAAGGATCTTTCTCATCTTTTCCAAAATAACAAGGGAACATGCTGGACCATTCAGTTGGATTTTTAATCACTAAAATCTTCACTTTCTGTGACAACTGGTCTGACTCTCCTGGTTTCTCTCCAGGGGCTGAGAACTCCTTGTTCCCTCTTCAGTGTGTCAATGGAACTGGCAGCCTTCCTCATGCAGCAGGTTTTCTATTCCACTATATTCTTTATTTTACATTTAGGATTAATTAACTAATGTTAGAGATTGCCCACTAAAGGTGCATTATTATGCCTCAATGGGTGCAGTCCGGGGTGGGATAACTGATCTCAGTTCTCAGTCAGGTATCTGAAAGGACCATGAAAATGCAGAGTAAGGCACAGGGGGATCAAGTGAGGAGGATCACACTGCAAGCCAGTATGAGATTTAACAGCCTAATGAAGTATCTACAATGCAACTCAATGCCTACCCTGATGGGGACCACAGGAGTTGTGCTGGTAAGGAAAATGGAAGCAGGATTAGGTCCAGTGACAGAGGCTTGCGGACCAAGATTAACACACACGATGTTCTTAAAGGAGCTGAAAAAGCTCCTTTAAGAACCGAGTTGGCCACCTCACTATCCTAGAAGATACTAGGAACTGCTCATTTAAAGCAAAATTCAGTAGAAATTCCAACTCACATTTGCAGATGTCTTTTGTTATGAATCAACTGTGATCTGGTGGGTGCCTCTAACAGAAGATGGCTGCTGTGTCAGACGTGGATGAGCAAGCTTGTCCTGATAACCCTAGTCTTGTTACATGAGAATTTGTAGCATATTTTCCCTGAAACAAAAAGAAACATGGCAAGTAAGCCAGCCAGAGCCAGGCACACATTTCTCTCCTGGAGCTACTGAGTGTTATTATCCTGGAAGGCAGCACTGCCATCTGGGGATGGAAAAACAATATTTCAGTCACAGTTCAGCTACCATGTTGGGGGTGGTGGTAGAAACATGGAAAAATAAATAGAAGCCTGCAGTAGCTCACAATGATTTTCTGACAGTATACATGAATCAACAACCCCCTCTTGGATTTTTGCTCTCAAATTGAGTAACATTATTTTTCACTTTAATACAGAGGTTCTACCCTTCCAGAAGCATAAGTGGGGTCTTGCCTTTTTAATGTTTGTATCATTTAACAGCTGGCTACATGGTGCAAACACTCTGTAATGAATTCCCTGTAATTCCTTGAATTACAGTATTATTCCCTTTTTGCTCACTTATACCAGTAAACAGGGGCAGAGGTGATTTGCTGAGCAAAGCTAATAAACTATTACAGAAGCCAGTCTGCAGTCTTTGAAACTCGTAACAAATAATAATGCAGACATTACCATACCCATATATTTTGACATCCTACTGAGCCTACTGTCATATTCTTCACAAACAACATTTATTCTGAAACATGTGTCTTATTCTTGGGAAAACTGCTGTCCTTCCTTCCCTCTCATCTAGGTCTGTCAGGATTTCCTTCTGTTTCACTAATAAAGAAATTGCTGCGCATACTTACATAGCTAATTATTTCTCTGATTTAGCTGAAAGTCCTTGTAGAATATTGAGCTAGCAGTCTTAAAAAAAACCCTAACCCCCACAAACACACAAAAAAAACCAAACCCAAAAGCCAGCAACATGCTTTATCAACAATTATGATATGCAGGCATGTAGCCAGCTGCTTCCAACGTCCTAAATTGCCTCTATGTTTTCTGCATGAGCATATTCATAACAACTCAGAGCGTGATGGCATAAGGAGCACAAGCTGACATAGAGGCCAGGAGGGTGATTCCTGCTCCTGCTCTGCTCTCAGCCTTGTCATCCTTCCTTTGTGATGGCTCAGCCAAGCAAATTGACCTTGCTTAAAACTTCGTGGTTTTGTTTTTTGGTTTTGTTTGTTTGGTTTTTTTAAAAAAAAATTCCCAAACAAAATTTAGCCTTCAGCTTGATCTGCTCCTTGCTAACACTGGCACCAGGGAAAGCTGAGATCCTGCAGGTAAAATCATTATGGAAGAGGTGGTACAGGATATGTATCTGCTTGCACTGAGCATGAAAACACATCATCCCATATGCAGTTTATAAATCTAATAATTGAGTCATATTTGAGGTAAGCATATTTAAGTCCAGAGGATTATTGCATAAAAATTCTGAAAGTCCGTGAGTTATCTAGAAGAACAAACCCACTTTTTTTGTCTGTAAAGCACACAGAAGGAACCTTTGTTATAAGTCCTAAACAACATAAACCTGAACGAGACACTTAAGACTGAGTGCAGATTTTTATGTAGATTCTTATACAAATAGATTATATAAGCACTCTCAAACGGATCACCCCAAACAATATTATTTGAACTGACTCACTACTTATTTTTTGTTTGCCATGTAACTGCAAATGACTGTTCTCTGCATAAAACGACTTTCTTTTTATGTCAATTACTATTTTAGTGAGCCCATTTATCCTACCTCTGCTGAAAGGATTCTCCTCCAGTAGATACAGAACATTTTTAATTCTATCTTACAAACCTCTATGTTTACACAATATTAACTTCAACAAATTACACAATATTGCTTCATAATAAACTCCAAAACCCCCTTATGAAGATACTCATGAAATTCATCTGCCATCAGACAGGGTACAAATGCTTTGGTGCAGCATTTCTGCTCTTGAGCTGTTTGACACTTTGCTTAAGAACAAAGTGCCCAGAGGGTGGCTCTTGAGCCATGTGGAATTCAAATGTGACTCCCCAGCACAGCTGGGTCCGGCTGTCCCAGATGTGGGATCCTCCAAGCCCTCAGCTGCCAAAGAAGTGACACAAGAGGGACAGCTAAGGTCTGCCCTCACAGGTGGAATCCAACCTGCAAGATGACTAGGCGCAACTGCCTGTCCTATTTTCTCATTTCTTCTGTAAATATGGAAGAGGTTTTGTTGATTGGGATCATGTGAAGATTTTGGAAACTGACATTAAGGCTGTCCACCGTTGGTTCACAGCATCTTGAAATAAATTATTGCATATTTGTCATGCCACAGATAACTACTGCTGCTGATGGCTGCCAGAATTTTATGTACTTTTATGAGCACCAATTTTTGCTCCAGTGTAAAACAATAAAAATGTTGCTAAACAACTGAACAATAAAAACAGCATTCTGCCCTTCTAGTCAGCTATTTTGGGAATAAAAGTAAATGTACTTGATAAGGTTCTCAAGAGGTTTGTTCATTCTTAGCCAAGCCAACAACATTCCCTTTCAGGTACAATAAAGCAAGCTTTGGCCACTTTACACAGAAACTAGTGTGCTGAGAATTAAGACTGCATAGCATCCTATCATCTCAGGTCAGCTTAATGGCTTTTTCTTCTGAAAGTCTCAAAGCACTTATAAACCTGAGGAGATGCAGGTGATGTATTCAAAACTGCCCAGGGGTTTTGGACACCCAAATCTCATTAATTGTATTGGAAAAACAGTCTTTCAAGCCCCAGAGGCAAGTCTGAAAACCTCAGCCAGATGGTACTGTTATGAAAGCACAGAACTGGAAGCTAAGAGCTGCTGTGAAGAACCTTCCCAAAGAAAACAGTCCTGTGCACAGGAACAGTTAGCATTACTGGACTTACTTACAAAAAAAAAAAAAATACAGGTACATGGATACATAATTCAGTATCACCTGTTCTACATTTAACAAAAACCTAAGAGCGTGATCATATAAATCCTTATAGTTTTTAGCTTTCTTGTGTCATGTTACATTCCTCTAAGCCAATTCCTTCCTGTCTGCTGAAGTTATTTTACTGCTGCAGTAGCATCTATGGAAGTAGCTGATAAATGTCTGGGCTTTATAGTAATACTTTAAAACAAGACTAACCATCATTATCTACTGAAGGGAATCCAAATAGAAAGAAATGATGTATTTTTTTTCTCCACAGGTACTTTTAAATTATTGTTTCAACCCAGTGAGTGCAACTTATGAAAGCTCCATGCTAGAATCGCTTTAGGATGGACTACAAGCCAATGTGTATGAAGGCTTTTGACAGCAGAGAAGAAATTAAAAAAACCCAAAAAACAACCCGAATCCACCTTAGATAATTTTTAAGTGAATGCATCAACTCTCTATTCAGTAAAATAAAACAACTTCATGTTCTCTGCTTTGTGGAAATTAGGGAATCAAAAGGAATAGAAATACTGTGTACAGACAAAGAAAAAAACTGGGCAAGAAAGAAATTAGAGCTTGCTTTCAAATCTAGGTTTTCCTTTAAATTACACAAGCCTTCCACAAAATATGGTGGAGTGACCAGCCAGAGACAGATGGAGCCATGTCCTAATCAGCACTGGAAGAACTGCTTGTTGTAAACACAGAATTACATTTGCTTGTGACAGCATTAATTTTCATTTGACAGTATCCTGGCCCTTTTACCAAAATAAAGCTTGCAGACAGTCAGTGACAGCACAGCTCTTAAAATGTAGTTTTGCAGAGTGGAAGAGCATTTCCTGCTGGAGAATGGAAGCAAACTCTAAGAGCATCAGGGATTGTGTTATTCATAGTCCATACAACAGTTGCTTCCTTATAACCACTATAAAATAATAACTCAAGTTATGTATCAATGATTTGATAGATGTCTACTACCTTACCATGTTATAGCAGAGAACCTGTTCTCTTTTCTGTTGCTCCGTTTTACAGGATGTTGCTGGACTCTCAAAAAATCACTGCCAGAGGAAGCTATCTATTTGAAAGAAAATTTAGGCATTACATTTCAGAAAACTTCTGTTTTCGCTTAGAGTCAAAGCATGCATTATCTAGTATTTCTGTTCATCCCACACACACTCCAGTATGTTGCTTTTGTTTCTAAGTCTCAGCCTTGACAGATAGCATCTTGTAGGACATGGTGGTTTCCAGGGTCTTTGAAGTGATGTCTTCTTGCTGGTAGTTGCATTTGCTCTTAGAATGAGGGACCAGTGAAGGTGGCAAATAACAGGTGAAGTGTTTCACCTGTGTTACGTGCAACATTGAAGCCTTTATTGAGAAAAGTTAAAAGGGGTATGCACAGGGTGATCCTGTGGAGCTAAATGGAGTAGTGTACCCTTCCTGTGGAAGAAGAATGGTTGTGAAATAGGCTCAAAATTCTTGTTGGAACTAGTGAAACCAAGTCACATCTATAAACATCTACACCTATAAAGAACTAGGTTTAAAACACTCACAAATTTACACAACTGCAGTAAAGAAGGTGCTAAAGATCTTTAGGAAACAGGAGCAGAAAGTATAATGGAGCAGCAAAAGAGCCTCCAGAGAAGTAGCCACCTGAAGGAGAAGTGAGAGAGGAATGAAATGGGACTTTGGGCTCTGACCCAAGAATGGTGAGGAGATGGATGAAGAGTAGATAGTTGTAGACTATATAGAGAAATTGTGGCATCAAACGGGGCTTTAACAGGCCTTTAGCCTGATCTTCTACAGCTGCTCTTTTGTCATTTACCGTTGTGCCAAGATCTGCATACTTGCACTGGTTAGTGAGAGCAAAAAGAATTAATCTGTGCATCTATTTACTTCTGCCTTGGTGGACCTTTAAAGAATTCAGAGGGGTCCATGCTCTAGAGTAATATAGACTCAATCAAAATATGAAATGAGGAAGCAGTTCCTGAAAAACAAGGAAACTCAAATGCAAGGGTTTTCTCAGAAAAGATTCATTGAGGGTTACCCTCAGTTCTGTCCCATGAAGTATGGCAGTGGGGCCATGAAAGGAGCCAGCCCTGCAGACTGTTCAGACCCAGCAAGACTCAAGAGCTGAAGAGGTCAGAATAGTGCTGACCCAGTAGTCTGGTCAGTAGGGGACATGCAACTGATATCAGTGGGACACCATGCAGAAGGAAATGTTACAGCTTCTCTGGTTGTTTTTTTTTGTGTGTGTTTGCTTGTTTGTATGTTTGTTTGGTTGGGTTTTTTTGTCCTGATTTTGCTAGGATAGTTATTTTTCTTCTTAGTAGTTAGAACAGCTGTGTTTCAGTTTCAGTGTAGAACTTGTTACGGGAGGAATGTTGGTAAAAGTACTAATGTTGTTAGCTGCTGCTGGAGCTCAAGGCCACCGTGTTTGGCTGGTTCACAGCTGCATTAGGACTGGGAGAGAGAAGTGTAGTGAATAGCAAAACCCAAAACTGGCATTTGGATGTGCCAATGAAATATTCCATATCATATCATGCCATGTCAGTACATTAACCAGGGTTGAGCAGAAAATGATGGTATTCTCTCGGGGATCGCTCAGGCTCACTCTTTCAGGGTTTTTATCTTTGGGACTGTCTCTGCTCTGGGATCACTGGCTGGCACAGGCTGGTTGTCAATTGGCAGGTGGTGAGCAACTGCACTGTGCATCACTCATTTGTATATTCTGTTATCATTGATGTTAACATTATCACTTTATTTACTAACTATTAGTAAATAGTTTTTATCTCAACCTGTGAGTTTCCTTGCCCTTTTCCTTCCAATTCTCTCCTGTACTTCCTGGGTGAGGGGGGGAGTGAGGGGGGAGGGTTAGAGAGCAGGCTGTGTTTGGCTGCAAGGTGCAAGCCAAAAGGGTGAATCCACCCAAACCACCACATTTTTTTCCCCCAAATCAAAAGTTTTCTCATCCCCACATTTATAAATTGCGTATTATTTTCTCTGAAGTTATAATCCAAAAGAGGTGGGATGTTTCACACAAATAGGTTTATAATGGACACACTAGTGCTGCCTGAACTATGACAGAGGATAGCTATATAGAGAAGAAAACCCAGCCCACAGAGGAAAAAAAATACTCTACCTTTTCCTTCTCTTGAAACGCAGCAAAAGAAACTTTTTTCCCCCTTCTTGTAAGCAGCCTTGCCGGAGGCCACTCTTCTAGTCACACTGCAGGAGAAGAGCCTGAAGGAGCCATCATGTGTCCCAGTCTGCCCTTTCTAATATGTATCCTTTTTTGTTAAGGAGGCAGCTTTAATTGAAAATATGTCTGCTTGAGAAAGAACAAGGGTCATGAACTTGCTCCACAGTGGGAGCGTGCAGGAAAGAACTGGCCTAGCTTTGTTAAAATGCCTTTCAACATGAGCCGGATGCCATCTCTGCACAGTTCAGTCCTGCTCATCTGCACATCACCCCTCCACCTCCCGCTCTCAGTGGCTCAATTGTTTTGTGGCTGGTCCAGCAGAAATAAGTTCAAACAGAGTATCTCTTAAAGACAGCTTTCCGATTAAGGTGAGACAAAGCATGAGGCAGTGCAGAGACCCTGCACGCAGAGGTGCCTGTCACCCTTGGTGCACACACAGGCCGATTCATCCCAGCCACTCTGAACAGCGAGGCATCTTGCAGATGCCCATGCTACAATTACTATTTGTAAAACTGTCCCAGCTTATGCTGTCCTAGTAATTTTCAGGTGTATCATGGCATTTTGCCCAAAAAACAACAACAAAAAATAATCCAACACACAAGACTGCAAATTGTAAACTAAGGATTAAGCCTTCCTTAGACTGTGAAGTTTACAAAAGCAGTTGAAGAAAAGATGAATGAAATTCATGATCCCATTACCAAATCTTGTGCTAATTGTACTGGCTACAGTGAAGCTGAAACTTGAAGCAAATGTAGTATCAGAAAAAGCATTAAGTTCTCCACTGGATTGGCTTCCCCCTTTTTATCTATTAAGTAAGTTGACCTGTCCCTTTTAAAGTAATTTAAGCCCTAACCCAACTAAACAAGGCATTTATAGACTTTTATCCTTAAACTGAAAGGTTGCTTTCTTTCCAGAACCTAACCTTTTCTAGACCCAGAAGTGGATGACTCCACCTCGTTATGTGGCTACCACTGCAGGGCCCCACTGTTCCTGCAGACGGACTCGCCTGCAATGGACCTGCTTTCAGGAGGCCTTTAAAAAGAGAGCTGTGCCCCTCAAATGGCCAGCAAAAGGAGCAAGGGGATTAGTGACACCTCATTTCTCCTGTCTGCTACAATCAGCTATGGACTCGGAAAGGAGAGCTTTATTCTTTTGAAGCCTAAGTTGTGTGGGGTAAATTGTTTCTTTTACCCTAAATCTTTCTGCAGTGGTAGGAGTTGAATTGATTTCCTCCAGGTCCCTGGGAGTGTCTCAACAGGTTGTCTGTTGTTCCATTACATTGCTCCCGACACCCTTTGCTGATGGCAGAGGCACCCCCATTACCTAGGATTTTTCCCAAAAGAGAAACCACAACAAATATAAGTCAATCACTCGCCTTTGGAAGGTAGCAGCAGGAAGATAGCAATATTGCTGCTGAATTACAGATGTTCTAAAGAAATTTATTGTCCTCCTGAGCTAGTACTGGAGGGCTAGCTTGTTAAATGGTGTAAATCAGCACAGTCACAATTTCACCTAAGCTTCTGAAACCAGAGTTTTCCTGCCACTCTGAAGAGATGCCTGTCCTCTATCATGTGAGTATTTCCATGTATCACTCTTGTAAACCATTGCCAATCGAGAGCATGGTATAAATTTTGATTATGAAAAGCTTCATGTAAACAGAATGACTGGCAACATGGCATCCACTTTCCTCAAGCAAAAGCGAACGTGATGTATCTAGCATAACCCAAAGTTACTGTGAAAAGCAAACACATTTGTAATTCATCTGTTAGAACAGCAACAGAAGCAAATTAACTGACTGCTACCATCTGAGAAATAAGATAGAAGCATTTTAGTTGGAAGCAAAGTTCATATGAGATTTACCTCATATTCTGCTTATTCAGTGATGGTGTCTGAATTTGAGAGGTCCTGGTTCAACAGTGAATTCAAGTGCATTTTTAGACTGTTAAAGCAAACAGAACTACTGTAAAGCCTTTGGGCTGCCAATCTATAAGCCAGTAAGTCAGCCTTTCCGTTAAAATTCAGCAGTTACATCTGCTCTGGTCTTTATGGGCCCTGTCCACCTGCCTCTCATGATGAGGTGCAGCCTGTCTTGACTGTGAATTTGTCCCCTTTGAAGCATCTGACACTCCAGGTGCCTGAGTGTCTCAGGCTTACATTGCTTAGAAAGCCATGAGCTGACTTCTGATGTTGCCAGAGACTCCCACAGGGGCTGTGCAGCGATAACTGCACTCGCTGAGAGCTTGGGGAGGCAGAGGGGGAGACTGAGCTGCCCTTAGCAGCACCCATCAAGGGCTGGGCAGGCAGACAGCCTCAGAACAAAGCCCTCATGAAAAGGGCTGGACTGTAATAATTTAAGTCTAAATTAGGAAAGTAGCTATCAAATTAAATAAAGACATGATTCTAGTTTACCAGATCTGTGGCTGGTTAAAAATTCAAGGCAGGCATTTTCCCCCTGTAGTTTTGCAATCTAATTTGAAAGACATTTATTCCCTCCCTGCTCCACTTCACCCAACCATGACGATCATCAAACACAAGTTGTTCAGCCTCATTGCATGAGATGAGCTCTCTGGCTCGCAAGCAGGCAAACCTTCTCCTCCCTTTTGTAACTGAGCTATTGATCACCCTTTTTATTACAATAGTTTAAAGGTGCAGAACAGTAAAACAGTAGTGTGAAGCTGTAGCAACCTCCTGGTGACTGTCACAGGGTGGGGAGGGAAACAACAGGGGATGGGGGACACAAATTTTGAAATGGAGATTAATCACAATTGTTATTCTAACAGAAAATTTCCATCTGTGCTTGTACCTAGTTTTCATTTTATGGTACTGTTGTTATCGTTCCCTTCAGCTAGGAAAGGAGGAGCACTGGGTTTTGATTCAGGCTTCTAACGAGAGAAGAACAGAAACCTGCTGAAAAGAGCAGAAGGTACCCATATGGGTGAGAGCAGTAGCCAGATAGACAGTGGTGTAAATTAAATTGCTACATCTAATCCTTCAAGGAAACTGGGTCTGGGAGGGCTCCTAGGAGAAGATTGCAAGGAGCAGCTCTAACCACTGATCTAGAATGCACAAATTGACATTGCAGAGATAAATAAAACCTGGTGGAAGAGGAAGAGGTATGCCAAATGATACAATCTCTTTAGGAAATAAATAAATTGAGGTGAAGGTGCTCATATAACCTTCATTAATGATGTAACGACATGGGGTAAAAGAGAATAACACAGACAAAGTAGATTTGTGTTTAACACAACCTCTTCAGGGAAAGCTTGTAAAGAGTCTGGTTTTTCTGAGGAAAAACTGTTATAGACTCCTAGAGACAGATGTGGAGAGCATGGAAGTAAAAGCATCAGATCTGAGGTAGGAACAAGGCCTCTGAATTAATCATTCTGCAATGATAAGTTGCAAACAAGGCAAAAAAGACAAGCGTGACCCAAGATCTCACATCCACAAGACAGCTCATCTTCAAGGAGCGCTCTAGCAGCTCTATAACTAAAGAACAAGATTTCTGTCATTAGTATCACTAACTGCTGGTTTTGTATTTATGAAGTGGAGAGCAAATGATAATAAAATTGTGATGAAATTAATAGATTGGCAGAGAAAAATTCCTTATTACATAAAACTTGTCACAATGAGGTCAGAAAATTATAACCCATAATTTACACAGACACAGAAACCAATTGCAGAAGATATCCTGGTAAAAAACCAGCAGGACAGACATATGTTATATATTTTAACTTTATGCTTCACATACATTTCCTAGCAGGAACTCAACTGCAAGACAGACAGACATCTTTATTTCCGTATGTTCAAGATACCTGACTCACAATGGAAATGCGGACAATCGAGCAGATTCAGTATACTTTTCCTAGGCTGGCAGAGGCTTCAAAAACGAGCTATTGGAAGAGACTAGCAGAACTTGGCTTGCTAAGTTAAGCTATATGAAGGATGAGGGTGGATAAGACTCCTATCTATTAATATGTAGGATGGGGGAAGAAAGGATAAATGCAGAGACACAGGAACTTTTTAAACTCAAAGGCAGTACTGGCACAAGAATAACTGAGTATAAAGCAGGCATGAATACATTTAGGCTGGAAATGAGAAAAGGTTTCTCACCATCACAGGAGTGAAGCAGCTTTATAACAGGAAAAAAAGAGGTCAGAAATTTAACTAGTGTTTAAGTTGGAGCTTAAGAGCTATTGTTTAATGAATGGAATTGAACATGGTGGTGATGAGAACAAATTCAATATGAAAGATTCCTTCTAATTCACTTTTTGCTATAAAAATCCCTTTGATTTTTTCTACAGTCCTAGATAAAGATTGAATAAACATTTTTTCTTTAATTATCACCTGCAAGTTATTTTCTAAATTACAATAACATGAATATAAAAGGACACCAGTTAAAATGCAAATTTCATGCTAATGGTCACCTTTCTCTCTTATTTTTTAATTTGCCATAGCTCACAATTGGTATGTGTGACACCAAAGACAGAGATCTAATGAGCATCTATGACAGATCCAATAGTTTTATTTGCTTAGTATTCGATAGATAGTAACACAGTGTTCCAAGAGGAGATAAATTACATCATTTGATGAAGAAGGGATAGAACTTACTTTCAAGATGTGTGGGATCATTGCCTTGTTGTAGGGATCATTGTCCATGGATAAATGATACATAAGAATCAAAGTGGTTTTTTTGTTTGTTGGTTTTGTTTTGTTTTGTTTTGTTTTGTTTTGTTTTGTTTTTCCCTTCCCCCTCCCCTTTCCCTTTATGAATCACAGCAGGGGATACCACAAGGAAATTTATGGTAACAAAAAAATTCTTACTTGCTCTTACTACTCTGTTGGACTGATGTCCCATATTAGTAAGCTAAAACCAGGCAAGCTTTTATACTTGGCTCTACTGACACAGCTGTTAGCTTATGCGTGCGCACACACACACACACACACAAGACATTAACCCATTTCTAAATGGCCTCCCTCGTCCCTTGCCTTGTCACTAGATTTCAAGTATGAAACAGCTGTTGTAAGAAAGCATTTGTAGGAGGAATCCCTATGCCCGGGCTGTTTCATTCAAATTTCTCTTCACATAATAGAGGTCCTAGGGCAACGCAGAGGCTTTCCTTAGAGAGGTAGTGTACACATCTGGGCATAACATGCAAACCTCTGAGACATACTGCAGTGTACTAATACAAAACACAGCACTATGAGCGCTGCTACGGGGAAAATTAATTCCATCTCAGCCAGACCCAATACACCAAGGACTAATGGAGCATTGTTGATTTCGAACAAAAATTATATGCTTAAGCACCACTAAAATCCAGTCCATGTCTCTAATTGTCTTAAGAAAGCCAATTGTCTTCTCTTGTTCTGCACATTCAAGTAATTGTTTGTGTTATATAGCACATTACACAATTATATGGGTACAACTACAATACTCTCTTAAACTATTTTAAACTATATTGAGAATCTATTTATGCTGCTTGATGCAAAAAGCTGGTAAAAATGTAAAATGAGGTTTTGAACAAGCTCCATCAAATCCTAGGAGGCATATCAGAGAGTTAAGTGTAGAGCCTAACAAAATATCATAACAAGAAAAACAATCACTTTATCCATAATGTCTATATTACTTTCATAGTGCTTAGTTTAAGTGCTTCAACAACATTTGTTATTACTTTCTTAATGTATTATAACCTCAGTGTTCACTAGACCGTTTTAGTCAACATACCAGTGGAACCACTGATGCAACAATTGTATCTATCATTAATAAATAAAACTGAGTCTCAAGCAAATGGAAAATCCTGGAACTAAGAAAATCAGGAAGTATTAATGGAGCCTTCCACCACCTCTTGAAAGAAGCATGACAAAGTAAACAAGATTTTCTGGGAACTAAAGGACTGCTACACAAAATAATATTTAAGAATAGGCAAAATCAAAACCTGCTGCTACTTAGCAAGTGTGAAAGGTACACAGAAAAGAGGCAGACTTTAAAACAGAAGCATTGCAGGACCAGAGCAGAATGACAGAAGAGATGGCTAGGTTTTAAACAAAACACAAGCTATCCTTTTCCTTTTCAGCCCTTCCAATGTGTTTGGCTTAATTTTTAACTTGTCTCTTGTATCTGCTCTGCAAGAGAAATGTTTTGAATAAGCTGCCCATTAGCTGTCTGATTCCCTTATCATAGGGCCATGCACTCTTCCACTTTGATTTGTGTACAACACATTTGGTGACGTATTTCTCTGATAGAGTGGACAAAAATTGAGCAACTGCTTTGAAGTAGATGTTACAATGAATGGTACAGTTTACTGGAGTACATAAGTCAGAATAGTCATTCACATAACCACTGCTTTGGTATACAGCCAAAACAGTTTTCCAGGACATCCACATCAGCACTTCTGTGTGATGAGCACAGAAATTGCTTTCTTTCTCTTGCCAGACTCCTTTTACACTGTTACATGATCATCAGCAGAGGTCCCTTTGGTACTGAAGAGGCAACGTGATTCACATAAAACCTGAACCACAACCACAACAGAAATCTATTTGTATCTTGAAGGAACATTTTCTAGAAATATAACTGAAAACTGCATACTGCAAAGGGATAAAAAAGCAAAATTAGATACCAATTTATTTGTTTTTGCCAAATCATTTTACTGAAGAAAAAAATGAACTAACGGAAATGAAACCTTGGCAGTTCTCCTTGGGCCAACAAATTTCCTGATGAGACAAGATATAAATGAAGAGATGCATTAGAATTTCCTGAAAGAAATAGACATGATGTTTTCATTTGTCCTTCCTTCTAAACGAAATCTATTCATAATATCACACTGATGCTTCAGATATAAACCTTGCCTGGAGGGAAGAACAAAAACCTACAAATTGCTTTACAACAATTCAAGCATTAAAAACACACAGGCTTCCTAATGAGAGGCTTCTTGGGAAATGAATCCCATCCAGCATCCTTTATGTGCTAACTCCTAAGGTTTCTTCTGCCTACAACAGCATTCTTCTATACATTCTCTGCTGCTGTGCCTGTACTCAAGTTCTCTGAAGTATTTCTCTCAAAGTCCCCAGGTCTGACAATACATTTATCATTGTACAAGAGTACTAGCTTGAAAACCAGAAAGTGTTTTACAAGCCAAGAACTGTTTCTTAACAAGGCGTAGAGCTAGTAGGCCACAAATTAAAAAAATGCACTTACAACTCCAAACCAGACCCAAAGTACATAAACCTCCCTGAAAGGTAAATAAATAGTCTATCAAATACATTTTGTAATAAGTCAATATTTATTTAGATTTTATGGGGGTACATCTTCTACAACCCCTTCTGCATCTGCAAGAAGGGATCATCTACAATTCTTTTCTATTTGCAAGAAACATGAACTGTTTTCTTGTTGCATATTTATAAAGTATCCACTTTCCAAATAGGAAAACAGATTCTCAATATAAATAATAAAAATTAACCAAAATATGGATACCACTACATTCAGTGCAATGACTGTTCATCTGTGCTGCTTGCTGCTTAGCAAAAGCTGCTGAGGTTGATCAGGATTTGAACAGAGTATGGGTGTTTTGGGTTCCCAGGAGAAAAGGATCCCTACTAGATCCATGCAGTATAACAGTATTTACTAAGTGTATGACTTCAGCTGTGACCTTTCAGGAATTATTCTGATGTAGCTGAAATATCTACTTAGAAAAAAACCCCAGTTATTCCTTCTTTATTTGGTACAGTGCCTAGATGTTCCTAGAGAAACAGTGTGGACATATGGGGGGCGTCCCATCCAGCCCTTTCTTAAAGCCTAGGCATGATGTGTGAGAGATGAAGAAATAAGCAAATGGGCAGGGGAGGGAAGAAGGAGGAAAGAAAGAGAACAAGCAATGATTGAGAAGGCCATCTTGAGGGATATTAGAAATAATTCCCTCCCACACAGGGAACAGGGTCATGTTACTCTAGTGGGAACCAGCACGGAGCACAAAATGTCATCTCTGCAGAGTGTCTCTGCTCAGATGAGAAATCGGATCAGCTGAAAGCCTTGTTAATAAAAGCAAGCAGGAGGGAATGCTCCAGAAAAATGTGCCCCCCCACCCTGCCAGTTCTCAGCACTGCTTACTAATATTTTTAATTTAAAACAGTGCTCTCAAACAACAAAATATTGTAGACAGAGCCTTAGTTATCTGAGAACAATTTTAATGTTGCCAAAAGATCTTTATGGAGAAGCCAGCACACAGCACTAATATTTGAAGTGCTCTCCCACCTTGACACAGTGACAAGATGTCCTTGTGCATGTAGGTTGTTTTTCCACACCTGATAGCTTAGAATTATAGATCTGCAAAAAGACAGTGACTTTTGTTATCCAGTAAAGGCTTCATATTGAGTTGCCCACTAAAAATAATGCAATGAAGTGGTGACAAGTTAGAGGATTCAAATTCAGCACCTCCTCACGGTAATTTCAGTTTAATCTTTTTTGTCACAGCAGCATGATTACTGTCTTTCAATTTCCCATCTTTACCTTCTTCTCATTTGAGCTTCTATCTTGCTTTTATTTTATGATTATATGTACCTTGGAAGACTAAATGGTAGAAAATACTACAGTGGCTGCATTGCTCTTCCCCTCACCCTTGTTTCTTCGCGTGTTTGCAGATGCCAAGAGCTTTGTCTTTCAAAAGTGCTATACAATGCAGAGCTCTGTAAGCATTTCCCAATTTATGTTATAAATAAGATGTTAATTATAATATTTATTTAAATTAAACCATTTGTATGCACATAGGGTACTTTCAAAACCATTTTGTTCAGAAGATTGCTGCTACCATTTATTACTACATGAATATTAATTGTTTTAATTAAACTGCAGTAACATGAATGTTACAAGCCATAAGGAATAATACAAAATGTACTCATCAGTAAACTGAGGGAGGAAGGGTGGAGGGGGCTATTGTGATATAGCTGGTGGGAAGACAGTTATTCAAGGGGTTAAGCTCTATGTGTACACTCCAGATGTGTAAGCACCTCATGCCTTCGGCAGACTGTGTAAGGTTAGATTCAATTTGACAAATACAGACTCAGGAGTGCATACTATTGTATTAGTATTTTCAGTATTTAAAAGAAAAAAAAATTAGAATTTCCAAAAAAGCAGTGTTAAAGAGCCTGCAAATTCAAAAGAAGAGGAAAAAATGTCCCTTTTCTAAGCAGGCCATAGCTCTCTGAAAACAAAATCCCTGAAGTGGGACAAGCAGGCAGCTCCTGGCTGGGCTCAAAGCTCCCTGAAATTCCTGGGGAGCAGTATTTCAAGTCTTGACATTTTAATCAGATGAGCATATCCCCTAGCCCACTCTCTCCTCCTTTTCCCCAGTGCTCACATATCTTCTTTTAAAATACTCATTACTTGGATCTGTGGTCACACAGCATCGATTTCAAAGCTTTGCTTCCACACACAGAACTGAGCAGCCACAGGAGAAGCACTTTGAAGAAACAGAAGCAACAAGCAGCTGAGTTCACACAGCCTTGAAACACTGAGTGGCAAGAAAGAACAAGCGAAGGGGAAACTCGAGTCTGATGTCAGAACTAGCATTACTGACACAGGTTATAAAGTCCCCTGCTTTTCTTCAAGGAGTGAGATACAGGGCTGGGCTCTTGGTCCAGTGCTGGGATCTTTGGTCCAGTTGCACTTAGAGCTTGCACAAGGCTTCTCTTCTGAGAGGGGGGAATATCCAGGCATCCCCTATGACAGACAGGATGCTTAGCCAGAGACAGGCATCTTCAGCTTTGCTGCAATGCACCTGTGGTTTTTTTTTTCCTAAACAGGATTCAGAAGCGAGTTACCAATAGACCACTCTTTTCTTAATGAATGTGCCCACATTGTTCAGTCCACTGAAGCTGTTACGGGCTCCAAAGTGAAAGCACTCCAGTTCCCTCCATCTCAGTATCTGTTTGGCATTTAGGACATACCAGTATTTAAAATACTAGTCAATATCAAGTTCCTCAGCAATCATGATCACACAGACACTCTGTAGCTCTTCTAATAACTTGTTGTTCAGAAGTAAAGCAATTTTTAAACAATCTTTTGATCTGATTATCAGGGCTACCAAGATGGTTTGGAACTGGATCACTTGCCCTGCAAAGAGCAGCTGAAGGAAGGGTGCTTGTTCAGCCTTGAGAAAAGATGGCTTCAGGGGAACTCTTCTACTTGAGAGGTGGTTACCAAGAAGATGGAACCAAACCCTTTATGGAGGTGCATGATGAAAAAATGGCAATAAATTAAAATGGGAGTTTCTGGCTTGAAATATAGGAAGAAAAAAATCCCAGTAAGGAAAACAAAGTATTGGAACGAGTTGCCCAGGGGGTTGTGAAAAAGGCCCTGGGAAACCTGCTCTGAATTCAGTACTGACCCTGCTTCACCCAGAAAGTTTGGCTAGGAGACCTCCAGCATCCTTCTCAGCCCAAATGAGTCTGTGATTCTGTGTGGCTTTTATGACTAGAGCTACGTGAAGGGAGCAAAGCCTCAGGATGTGTACCTTAATGCAAACCTCAGACTTGATCTGGAAAATCCCTGAAGTCTCAAGAGCTAATTTATAACTTTTCACAGCACTGTGAAATAATATATGTAAGATAAACTCAGGCTGTGTCTATTCTGTATTCTTTATGTCCTCTTCCAGATAAGAACTTAAAAAGATAAAGCCCTATCTATCTTCTAGTCAGTAATGATCTTATGGCAATATTTATTACTTCAGAGTTTTGCTGTGAGTCCTTGTTAAGAGTTATAGTTTTGCAAAGCTAGCTATAGCTTTCTAATTCAGTCTTACCTTTTAAAAATACAAAATCATTCTTTCATAATGTACACAGTTCTTTGAGATGCCATGATTCTATGGAGATAGGAGCTCTTCAGACACAGTTTGAACAAAGCCAAAAAAGAATTTTATTTGTATTTTGACTAATCTATAATCCAGAAATATTTAGAGGTTTATTTTCAGCCAACCGTGTCAGAATAGTCATCCAAAATACCAAAATTTCAGCTTAAGGTCCATGCCACACTTGAGATTTCAAGGGGACTGAACATTTCATACTATTGACACCTCATTTGATAAAAATGCATAGATTGTATAAGAATTTGCTCATTAGTATCTATTGACTAACATAAGGCCACAACATCTGTTCACATGTATCAGGAGTTTTATTCTTGGTGATGTTGGTTTGCTTTTATTTCTGCACACAGTGACATTATAAAATAAGAGACAAAATCCTAAGGGGCTATGAGGATGTAAAGATACAAGACATTAATTCCATTTTGTGATGTATACAACAAAAGCATATTTGGGAACAGAGTGGATCTGGAGTTATCGATCTTATGCAAGTTCTGCCTTGTGGATCCCATGCAGTACTGGTTACCCCGTGATCAGCTCTAATCTGCTTTCCCCCTTTTTCAGGACAGTTGAATTTAAATGGGAAGAGATGCAGAAAAGAGACACTAGATATTAGTCAAGAAAAGGTAGGCTTTAGAGACTATGAGCTCAGCTCTTAACAGAGAGGTTGAGAGGAGATATGATTCTTCTCACTGAATACATTAGAGGGTGACAGCATGAAGACAGAAGTTCTATTAAAGATGAAGAACAACACTAAGGCAGGAACAAATGAGTATGTGGTATGACTCAGTTTAGGCTGGAATTTAGAGGAATATTTACAGGAATGGCCTTTCAGTATGAGTAATGAAGAGGCAAACAACTTGTGTAGCTTTCAGATAAAGCTTTATTAACTTTATGACACAATTTCTGGTGATGGCATGTAGCCAGGAGTTCCCTTCAGTCTTATGAAATGTGTTAACAAGACACATCTTCTCAGACAATGTTCCTCCTCCATGATTGCTATCTAAGGATAAATTTAGGATGGGGAGACATTCTCTTCCATGTGACTAGCGAAGCAATCTTGCATCAAGAGAGAACATTACATAATTTATGCATGCCTCTTTTGCTCAGAACAGAACACCCTTTTACTTTAAAATCTTGGCTTCCCAGGAGGTTATAGGAATTTTGTCACTGATCACAGTAAAAGGCTACTGTAGTTTTATATATTACAATCCATGTATTGTATGGCTAATGATATGGCTACTTAACATTAAGTAAAGGCAAACACTGGAAAAGTCAACCTCCTGAAATCACAGGGGCAACTGTTAGAGAAAAAACACTAAAAACTCTCTACTCCTTGTTACTTCTTGTTATTCCTTGCTTACTTCTTACCAAGCTTTGGGGGATTGAAAAAAACCAAAACCAAAATACCCATAACTATATAGCAATCAGCAGTGCTTGGAGCAAAGGATATTTCACTTGAGGGAACAGTGTCTAGATACACATAATTCTAAGATAATATGCAGTGATATAATTAAATTAAAAAAATAGTTTTGACACAAACCAACATTGTTCTTAAAAGAGGAGCTGAATTTGCTAGTAAAAAATAAATAGGTGGCCAAACTCCCAGACACCTCATAAAAGCATATTATAAACCAGCATGAAATCAGATTAACAAAAACTTCACAGTGAAATGAAAGACAAACAAATCCTTAAAGAAAAGAATAAACTTATATACAGGTTATGAAGTAGCCAGTAACAGTACACTGTGTATACTATGGCTGCAGCTGCAGTATAAAAACCCTTTGCACTCTCAAGATAATCTTTTTAAATTATGGATTTGCGACCCTAAGATTTCCTGTTGCCATGACAGCATGAAACAGTTGTTGCCCATCATTATGGATCATGTGTTTTAGAAATTTGATTATATTGCTGTAGTATTTAGGTTACTTGTAAAACACCCTGCTGCTTTTTGATGTATTTCATTTTTAGGGAGATGTGGCTTATTAATTATTTCAAAAGGCACTTTTATGAAGGACAAAATATTGTAGGTTCTCCTCTCAACAAAATTAATCTTTCTATGAGTACAAATGCTGTACTGGATATTTAATTAGCATATATAATAATGCTGTAAAATTATGTAAATCTACACCAGATATCAGGCTCTGTCAATGTGGAATGATGGTTCTGTGACCAATGGAAATATGATACATTTTCAGCACCTTTCTATTCCTGAATGCTATAGTAGTAATTACTAAGTGTACTGCATTTGGTATACAACACTTATTTAAGGTAGCAATTATGATTGGAAAGGGATGAGCTTATGGATGTATCAGGATATCAGTGAAAGTTCCTGTTTTTTTTTCATTTTGGTGGGGATTTATTTTCTTCCTAACTTTCATGATATAGCAGAAGGGAAGGAGGTGTGGATCTTATGGAATTCCTTACTAACTGCAAAGATTCAGTCCTCTAAGCCCCAGGCAAAGTAAATAAGAGGTGACAACACCTCTGGCAAGCAGATGGGCAGGCAGAATATCTTCTACTCACAATTTTGTAGCAACTTCACACTTCTGTAAAATAAAAGCATGGGTGCTTTACTCTTGAACAACACATCCTCAGTTTTGCAGAGAATTACCATAAGCAGTGCTCACACCCAGGCTGATGCACAACAAAGGTCCTTGCAAGGTCTCCAAGGGTAGGTGGCCACTGGAGCACTGCTGGGAGCAAAGCAACCAGTTAGCTCTGACATGGGTGAGTTTGCTCTCCTGTTGCTTCCTATAACAAAATAATAATTATTCTTTCATCTCCCTCCACACCATGCAGCATGTAAAATCATATCAAAATTTTGAGAGGCATCGCATCAATGTACTCTGTATTTCATAAAACAAACTTTTGTGATTAGCCATTTGCCAAACAGGAAAATGGATATGAGATTCTCTGTTAGAGTACCATCACTGGGATAATGGAGGTGGTCAAATACACTGTGATCTGGCGTCACAGTATCAACTAGCCAGATTAACTGGCTGATTTTATCCCCTTTGGTTTTACTTCAAACTCCTACACGTGATTATTGTAAATAGCTTAGTGTTTTTTTAAGCAGAGTGAAGCAGGTATATTTGTGTACACATAAACCTCAATCTCTTTATTGGATAAGGGATGGAGAAGTTCATTTTCAGGCAATGCAGATTTTTCTGTATTGAAAAGAAGTCGTGGAAAAGAAAACATAAGCAATATTAATTTCTTAATTTTTTCTATCGTTAAACATAGCATACAACTAAAAAGGTAATAAACTTGATAATGAGTTTGGTAAGTTTAAGAAATTATCTCTAAATTCAAGGTGAATTTCTGAATTAATGTGAAGAAGTGAGGGGTGTTTTCATATGCTATGTGACATCCAACTGCCTCTGCTTCAGATTATCACATGTATTCATGATGTGTGAAAACAAAGTTAAGTCTCACAATAAAACATAGCTGAAGGTTTACTAGTAAATCAAAGTGTCCAGGAATATGCAGAAATTCTATTGGTTACATTAATAATCTGTTATAATACTTCCTTGCACTATTTTGGCCTGTAACAATTAGCACTATCCTTAGCAATCCCTAAGCCTGGCTTGGATGCTCTCTGCTCCAGGGAACACCCCCACAGGCAGTAGGCTCACAGACACTTCATTTCCTGGGTCTGGGCACAGGGTGTGCTGTGCTAGTGCCTCCAGGTCCATGGATGTTACTGGGTACATTTAATTGACCTGTATATGGAGTCTACAGCATCTGAGACATACAGGGTAAGACAGGGATGATAAATAATGATGTTGTCATGAGAGCAAACTAGGAGCATGCCTTAAAAGCATTTTCTCGCTTATGTCAAGTTGCTAAGCTCTAGTATTATTTAATAGAACTTGGATAATTTAAAGATTACTATATTCTTAAATATCTCTGAGTACGGTTTTACAATTTATTATATGTATATTTTTTACAGTTTATTATATCTGCTCCATGCAAAAGATTCTTTATTTTACCACCATCTGCTGTATGAACACATCTTGCATTTATGTGAACACAGCCAGTGACAAAATCACAACCCAATGGCTTCCCTGTGTACTGGCAAGAGCAGCCTATCTCCTCTAGAAACCTCCTTTATCTCCTGGTGGTCAGCTGGAAAGATCCCAGAAAACTTCTTATTATACAGTGTTTAATATCTAGCAAATCACTACTTTGCCTGATCAGAGCCTGAACTGATCATCTAGGGCTGGATAGCAAGGCATAGAAATACCTGAGTACATAACTGCCTGAGAAAAGTAGCCCCCTTCCTTACAAGCTGACTCTAAATGCTACCTGTCCCTCCTGTCTTTCACTAAACTTGCCAATTTACTAATGTTTAAAAAGCTGCATTTTCTCTTCCTCAGTCAGCTATTTCATTTCAGGATGTTAACCCAACTGTAATCCTGTGGTCCAGTTTTGCATACTGTAGTAGCACGGGAATTACTTTGCTTCAAAAAGTCCCCCTATGTTATGCTCGAAGCAAACACATTTCTCAGCTTTCCCAGAACTCTTAATAGAGCTTCCTATAAACATGATGGGACTTGCTGACAGAAAAATCTATTCAGACAGCACACTCGGAGCAAATGCATGCAGAACATCTAACACATCCAAAAGGAATTATATCACAGAGCACCTCAGCATGTTTATCCTTTCATGGAGTTCTAGTCATTTTTTTTTTTCTTTCTTTGGTAATCTAACAGTTCTTTGCAAGTGTGCAAGAACAAGCCAGATCTATATTATGTGGAATATATAATTCACATTAAATGTAAAAAAACCTGTTGGCCATAGCCTTTACTAAAATCCTTCATTTCAATCATTTGTCAGAGCCTATGTATGGGTCCACCAGAAAAAGGGATTCAACTTACAGACATACAAGGTGGTATTTATACTTTACTTACAGTATAAAATGCAGGCCAGACATGCTTATTCTACCATAAATATATTTTTGATTTCATGACTGGAATAAGCTAATCAAGGAAGTTTTACATACTTTATTTACTTTATTGCCCTGGACACATGGCTTTAGTATGCATCAGAACAACAGGTATCCAAGAATACAGTGGAGTTCAGCTACGCCTGAAATGAAATATGACAGCACAAGCCTGGCTCTCTGAAGTGATGGGGCTGGCAGGAAAAGATGTCTATAAACCACTTTGGGGTAGGCCAAGAAGGTCTATGAACAGGAATGCTTCACCCCCAATCCTCAAATAACCAAGCCTTAGGTACCAGTCCAGAGTGCTTGTTCAAACAGAACATCCAAAGCAAGGCAGAGAGAGAGGTCATGATTTGGCCTGCAATTTGGTAGTTATCCTCATAGCTCAAAGTTGCTTCTTACCTTAACAGCCTTCATAATTCAAGACCAAATAAAAAAGCTCCATTCATTCAATCAGGAGATTCTGTACATTTTCCAGTGAGATTCAAACTACTGAAGTTTTGTCTCTTCAAATTATGCAATCTGTGTGTAAAATGTAAGAATTAAGTTTTTCAGTTTTGCAATGTAGTCATATGATCTTGTTTTTTTTCCTGTCTAGTGACTTATAAATTCGTCCATGTAATGAGCTCCCCAAACCCATACTATTTATTACAATGCTTACAAATCAGAAAACCAGCTTTACGCTTTCTTTTGATAGGTACCGACCATGTCAGTAGTGTCTGTCTGCTAGCAGAAAAAGATACAAAGCATGCAGTCTGTGGTGGATCTTGGGTGTTTTCCAAGGAATTTTAAAGGAATATTTTCCCATCCTAGAACTGATGCCAGTCCTACACTTAAAGAAATAGGTCAGCAAGAGCTGCATTTTCTGGGGTCCATATTTTCCTTCCACTGCAGTGAAGCAGAAGCTATCTTCAAAAGATGAAAAAGAAGACAGAAAATTCTGTTCAAATAGATCTATATTTAAAAGATTTTGGTACAGCACAGACAAGAAGCTGACTTGCAGCTGACCTTTCTCAGTCCTGGGCTCCCCCTTACTCTGGGGCTTTTGGTATTGGTGTCAGTACAGACCATCACTGATAAATGCAGCCATAGGAAGAGGAATTTGAAGAAGTCAAGAAGTTCAAACAACTGGTCAATTTCCTAGGGAATAGCAGCAATCTGGTGCATATAGATACTATTTTGCATTACTCTGCTCTAGGATTTTCCATCCATAAGTTTTGAATTCTGATGGGATTTTTTTTTTTTGATAGCACTAGTGTAAATTCAGGGGCAGGCAATGAGTTGAGTTACCAAGTAGTGAGGATGCTGGTTTCACAAATATATGACAGTAAGACACGAGGTAAAGGGCGTCAGGCAAGAAAGAGGTGGGTAACGGGGAATTCTGCTGGTTTAGTGTCCTAAGCACATAGAGATGGAAGAAGAGCTGTTACCACTAGTGGGAGCAGAGCGAGGCAGCCAACAGCAACCAGTTTGCTACCTCCTGAACAGTGCAGTGGTACACAGCAACACATCCGTAGGTTGTTAATCAAAGGATGTTGGAGCGGTTTCACTCCTTTGGCTTGCAGCCAAACACACACCCAATTGCTCTCTCACTCTGTCCTCACCCCAGGGAGCAGAGGAGAGAATTGGAAGGGTAAAAACAAGAAGACTCACAGGTTGAGATAAGAACAGTTTACTAATTGAAATAAAATTATAATAACAGTAATAACAGAATATACAAATGAGTGATGCACGGTGCAGGTGCTCACCACTTGCCGACTGATACCCAGCCTGTGCCAGCGAGTGATTCTGGAGCAGAAACAGTCCTGAAACTGAAACACCAGAAGAGTGAGCCCGAGTGATCTCAAAGAGAGTACCACTGTCCTCCAGTCAACTCTGGTTAAGATACTGACATGACATGATATGATATGGAATATTTCATTGGCACATCCAAATGTCAATTTGGGGTTTTGCTATTTACTATGCTTCTCCCTCCCAGTCCTAATGCAGCTGTAAACCAGCCAAATATGATGACCTTGGGCTCCAGCAGCAACTAATAACTTAGTACTTTTATCAACATTCTTCTAACAAAACCTACACTGAAACTAAAACACAGCTATTCTAGCTACTAAGAAGAAAATTAACTGTATCCTAGCAAAACCGGGACAGAGGTGGTTTTGACATTGAGAGGAACTCACTCTGAGGGCTCATGAAGCTGATAAAACTTCTGGAGCACAAATCTAGACATGCACTGTCCATTCAAATTCCACATCACTGCATAAACTGCAGAAGTGTGAAGTTAAGGTTGAGAAAGTAAATGTAAAATCAAAACTGTTCGAGTCTCAAGCTCCAGAATAAATATATATTATACTTTAGCATACTTTTACCTGCTTTGGGCATGAAAGTAATGAATTCTTGTCACTGGATGTTGTGTTGAACTAGGTGACAGTCCACTTCTCTTACTCACTTCACCGACAGGACCAGTGCCAGACCGAGTTTATGAAGTCAGACATCTGTATGGTTAGCTGTTAAATTTACAGGCTCTTACTCCTAACTATACCCCAGAAAAACATGACAGAATGACCTATAAAACAAACAAACAAAGGAACAAGTTATAGTCATTCTTGTAAAGGCTAAGGAGAAAAAAAAAAAAAAAAAAAGAAAACCTGAAAAGGTAAATGGTCTTTAAATGGTCTTTCCCTTAGTGACAAGCTTCAGCTGCCTGTGCAGGAAAACTCTTTTGGTACAGTTCTGCAGCTTCAGATTTCCCCTAAATGTAGAAAAGGAGTGAGCTTATTTCTCAGCTCTTGCGTGAGCTAAACTCTCAACCAGACTGCAAAACTCACAGTACAGGGCTACAAACAAAGAGAACTGTGTGCCTGCTGGAGTGGTTTAAGTAGTTCCCCACACAGACTCAGTCTCTGGTGTCCTGCGTGTGTTTTCCTGTGTTTCTCTCAGCCATTGCAGAGTCCATCTGAGAGCAGAGTGCTGAGGCTATAAGCAGCACTCCCCAGAACCTATTTTTAAACAAGGTATGGAAATAGAGATTTCTTGGAAAGACAGCATTTCTGCCACTCATGTGTCACATCTAGTAGAACAATGCGTCCATTGATTTATAGACAGAAAGCCACTGCTTTTTCAGAGCATGACATTTACTATTATCTCTTTGCAAAGCACGACAATCTCGGGGCAATGGAAAGAAGACTTGGATATCGATTAAAACAAACTTGATTCATTAAAAATACTACTGACATTTCCACTGATCTGTGGTATTCTTTTCCTTCACATTAAACAACGTAGTAATTTAAAGCTCTTAAGGTCACTGTTCTATAAACACGCTGTGTTGAAGGTACATGCCATTTGCCCATTCTTTAGCCTAAAGGAAGAAAAAAAAAAAGAAAAACGGAAAGAGGAAGCAAATGGAGGTTGAGTGCCACAACTTGCATTGCTTTCCCTGCTCCAGAGCTGATCTTCCCTCTGAGAAGGAGAGAAAGATTTACAGGCTAGACACTTCACACCCAGACTCCCTCATTAAGTAATGGCAAGACTTCACACTCCTAGGACTACTTGTTTATTCATGATGTAACTTTAAAATTGCCACTGCAATTGCCACTGCAGAAGCAGGTCCAGCAAAGTGCAGCCAGCACCCACACTCTTTGGTACAGACCCTTAAGGCAGAGCTCCTGTGAGTTGAGCTTCTAGCACCCATCAGCAGCCTCATCTGCCAGCACTTCAGCTCTCCAACAGCGTACAACTGCACCCTGTTCCCTGCTGAGAGTAAGATTTAAGATTTTAATGATTTAACAGTATGGTTCCTACAATTTTGGTACACAGCATGAAACCGTTTAATTCACAATTTGTTTTACAATTAAAGGAGAAGAACATACTTCTAAGGAATTTCCCATATTCAGTAGGGATACTGCCTCAGGAAATGTTAGTAAGAGCCCAAATGTTGCAACCTTTGCCATGAGCATTACTCACGCTCTAAAATGCCAAGGCTGTATCAACTGTTTGACTTCGCTTCTAATGGAGTGATGGTATTCTCTCCCTGGAGGAAGACAAACATCTCCATTAGGCAGAGAGTGAAAGAAGCTGGTCTCTCACTAGGGAAGCTGCCTTAGAGCTCACAAGCCTTCTTTCACAAGGGGCTGAACGGCAGGTATATGCTTGTAAATATCTAAAGGAAACATCTCTGGAAATTTTTGGCTCTGGAAAAATCAATAGTTAAGGATTCAATTGTCTGTAGAAGAATTTTATAATTTTATCAGCCCCAAGCTTTTCATCAACTTTTTTTTTTTTATACAGGTTTTTCTTTCATATAGGCTTTAATGTTTGTATCACTGCGACACTAGTGGCTTATTTTCAACACATATTCCTGCAGTTGTGTTGGAATTTGTCCCTGAAGCCTTTATCTGACTTCTTGGGGAAAACTGGGTATTCTAAAACCTTGCAGAAGAATCTGTTTTCTAAAGTCCAGGAAAATTATAGAAATCTCCTGCTTTTTAATTTTTCTGTATATTGTCTAAAGTAGATAACCTGAATACTGAGACAAAATGATCTCAAGGAGGCCCTAACTAGGTAAGAATGAAGTAAGTCCTGTCTTGATAATTTTTAAAAAAAGAGGCCAGATTCTAATTTATTAAATTAGTAATTTACTAATTGCTAAATAATAAAGCCGGAAAGACCAGGAGCATTATTTTTATGATAGAGGCTAGAATCAAAAATAAAAGATCAGGAATAAAATCTAAGATGGAATTTACTGTGATGGCATCAAATTATGTTTGCCTTTTGATAAGTGTATGTGAACTTCATTTACTTGTTGACCAAACTCTCATGTGCCCAAGTGTGTATTTTGGAAGCAGAAGCAGTACAGGTCACCAGTCACAAGACTTTAACATGAAACCCAGGATATTTCTGAGTGTATGCATGGCATATTTCACAAATATCTGATGAACTGTCACTATGTAAACTCCTGTGAACAACTGCAGAATTTATAACATTTAAACAGAAGCGAAATTGCTGCACTAGAAATTTAGCAGACACATAGGTCTACCTTTCCATAGAAAAAGTACACTTGGAAAATCATCCATGCATTGGTATCTGAGAAGCACACTTACACTGAAAAAGTAGCACAGAACTTTTGAGGGATGATTTTTAAATTTTTATCATTATTAACAGAACTTTTGAGGGGATGATTTTTTATTATCATTATTCAAAACATTCATTAACTATTCTAATCCTGGTTCTTCCAATAGTAAAGTCTGCCTTAACATCACTTATCAGTGATTTTTGTTATAATCCTACTGTTGCAGCTAAATAATACAACATATTGATGACCATGGTTACCATCCAAGCATGAATTCAAAGCCTTTATGTCCACACAGATTTGATAATACCAATGCTGCACATTTGAATGAGCTGGAAAACAAACAAATGGAACTTCATCTTTCTTGGTGAATTACATCTGAAACAGAGATTTGATCCTTCTAGGGGCATTTTAGACTGTCTTCAAGAATACAAGAAATACAAAAGATTTTTCTAACTGCGTTATAATTGAAATTGGGCATGGGATTGGAATGACATTGGAAAGCTCAGAGTACTCAGAGTAATTCTTTATCCAGGGGAACTGCAAGACTTTTCTTAGCATACTTTACTAAGTCTGTTCCCAATAGGCTTCCTTCCTCTTCCTGTTTTGTACCTGGTTTAGGACCTACTGCTGCAAGGTACTAGAGCTAGATCAAACATGTTATGAAGATGTATCACAGTTCCCATAAGTAAGACAGGAAATTTTTCCCTCCTTTAAGAAAAAAAAAAAAATCCACTCTAAGGAAACTCAAGAGCTGTCCATTTGATTTTGGGATTGTATGGGGTTTTACTTTATGTTTCTCTCTCCTATGGTGTGATATTGCAAAGCCTCACATTTTTAAATGTTTAAACATACAGCTGTATAGTCATACTAAATTTCTAGAAGTGAACATTTCATGTACCTTGAAACAGGACAAGTAATTTTGGTCAAGAAGTAAGTATAGCCTTACATTCCCAAAAAAAATCTAAGAAGGAAACAAACATCCTTCTGTAGAGCTCTATAAAGGAGTTGGTTTAGTTCCTGATGCTATTTCAAGCTGGAAATATGTGACTACTGAATTCTGCAGCATCAAATAGGTATTGATTTATAGACAAAGGGGAAAAATGCAACACAAATTTGGTTTTGCAGCCAGTGTAGTTATGAAGATATCTGTCTGGGTGATTCAGTTATTTATGCACAAAAAGCATCCTTCCTTCACTTTCTTGCTGCCATGCATCTCCTGCTGTGTCAAAACTACAAATTAAGATACTTGCTCTTAAGCCAAGAAACCTACCTTTCCTCTGAAGCACTAACAACAGTAGATGTTATGCCTTGGTAAATACAAATTTTATAAAGCACTGCCCCCTGCCAAAGATACTGATGGGAGGCATAGGCATTTACGTGCAAACATGTTAAAAAGCTGTAATGATAGAAAAGACACAAAGATTCTGCAGGGATACATTTTGCAAATAAAAGAGCTAGTTTGCTTACAGTATGTTGTCCCCTGAAACACAGTTCAGTTTTGACTCTGTTGGTGTAAGAAGGTAATCTACTTGCAAACCAGACTGGGCTAACTTTGTAAGGATGAACGCCAGTGTGGACTTTTGAAAATGTCACAGAGTGCAGTGCAGGTTTTGACAGACAATGTTGGTCATGACTGCTAGCTGAGATGCAAAATCATGGAGATACAGTAAGTTCAGTTGGTTCACTTGTGCTTCTTTGTCACCTTAAAACTACTTTGACCCTTGTGTTCTCTTATTTTAGGTACCACATTTTCTTTGCAACCTTCTGGTTCATCAAATAGATAACAGCAAACAGGGTTTGCAATGCTAATTCTTATACTTGTTATCTTATTTCTTTCAGAACATTACTGGACTAGATAGTAACTTCTTAGGCTCAGGACCTCAATAATTTTACTATGAGAAACATGCAGAGTAGAAGTCTGTAAGGTTAATGATGAGGAAAGTGCGTAGTAGGAAGGGTGACTATGTGAAATATGTTGGTTATTGAAATAAATAATGGAAATAGCAGGTGGCATCAGTGAAAATTAGAAGAGATTCTGGACAAATCTTCCTGAATGTTAAACTGAGGTTTATTATGTACAGTCTAATTCTACCCTGTTCTCCGGTAAGCTTTAAGAAATTAAACAGTCTGGCAAATGTGGTGTCCTACCCATTTCTTCATTATTGTATTGTTTTTAAAGGTATGCTATTTGCAAGCACTAAAACCATGGAGCACTGTGCATCTCATGGCAGAAGGACTAACTACACTTTAGTGACATATTAGTCATGGAAAGGGCCTTTGGAGTTATTATGACTTTAGACTGGCTGCTGACCAATTCTTTGGTGCCTGACAGAAGGGCAAAGGATTGACTTGCGTGCCATAATAGTTGGAGGACTTTGCCCCGCAGCTCATTATCCAAGCAGTTGGCCTTTGCTTCCTTGATGCTGTGAAAGAGGCTGATCTTTTAAGTCCAGTTGGTCCAGGCCAAACAATCTCATTCAGCCAAAAGCTTTAATTAATACTAAGTCTGTGATAAAGCATTCAATAATCAGGAAAAAAAAAAAAAAAAGGCAAGTGGGTAGTACAAACAGAATTAGTATGCAGTGCTCTCAAATTTAAATTCTGTTCAGACTAGCCTTACTGGAAGAGTAAATAACAGAGGTGCTATCATTGCTACTGATAGGCTTAATACACACAGGAATTGTGCAGACAGAAATTAGAGCCTGTTTTTCATGCCTATCTAGACTTTTTCATGTCCTCCCCGTTCTTTTGTTTCCCTCACCTGCTGTTTCATATCTCTACAGCTTTAGGTCCTTCGCTTCAGGAATTCTCTTTTATTGCATACCCCTCCCGTACAGTGGGGTTCTGATTTAGTTAAAATTGTAAGAGCTAGTGTAGTGCAAATAAGTAATAAGAGACTGTTTTTCAGTTGTAGCAAATAATACAACTATATTATGCATGAGAGACTTCCCTCTATTTCAACATTTTTCAGTACAACTTTTAGTAACAAGTAAAATTAATGCCACTGAACAAAGACAGAGACATGAAAAAATTAGCTAATGGACCAGAGAATAACAGAGAAAGCAAAAGTTGAAAACAATAAAAACGTTGCTCCCACTACAACAAATTATTTATAGCTCCTTAATGCCAGTCTTAAATACAGCAGGATTCATTTACAGTGAACTCTGAAGATTCATTGACACCTGATAGACCTAATCCTCAGGTTGTGTGAATTTGTGAAGTTCAGTGGTGGTCAATGAAGTTATAGCAATTTACACACCAGAAGGATCTGTCTCTCTCATGACTGTATTCACTCTTAAGCGGTACCATCAATTAAAAATACAACTGCCATCCATTCAATCTCTCCAAGGACTTATACAGAACACTCCTACAAATGCATTACAGGTAATATAAGAAGACCACTTCATCCACTTTTTAAATGTTGTTCTAGGGGAATATTGCTGCATTCCGGTTTGTTCTAAATATGGGAGTCTGGTAGGGGTGATGAGTAAGTTAAGTCAAAGAATGTCAATTAGAACACCATTAGTCACTCAGAATATTAGAAGATTACTTTAAAAATAAGAGGAATGACCTTGAGGAAGATGTACCCAGGGTCTGTGCCATGAATGTGCACAACCTATGATCCATGTGGGACAGGTGTTCCAGTAGGTACAGGGAACTTGCAAGTGAAATTACAAACAGGTTTCATTACCAAAACTCTTCCAAAGGAGCTGATATAGTAAAGATGAAATCCCTTCCCCTGAACAGTGGCTTGCTTAAAGAGCTCCTGGTCTGTAAAAAAGGTGTCTACAGCAGTCCCTGCTGCCTCCCTGCTGAGCAGGCTTGCCTTCTCCCTGGCTCAGAGCAGGCTTTGCCAGTTTCCCAGGCAGCCACTTTCATCTGCGGAACTGGGAAGCTGGTATAGTTCCCCTTGACACAAAAATAGGGTACAAAACCAAAATCAGATAAGGAATGAAAGAAGCCAGTCTCACATACAGGAGCACTGCTGGCAATGCCAAAGACAGATCACCGTGCTCAACCCCCCAGATCCTCCTCCATGCAATTACAACTCCTTAGAGCTCTGCAGCATGGAATGAACTGTGAGCTCATGCAGACCTATGCTTCTTGTCTGTGAGAGAGATCTAGTGAAGAGAGTCAGGAGAAACCTAATAAAGTAAGAGTGAGGGAGAGGGGAAAGCGCAAACTGTTAAACAGGAAAGGAAGAGATCATTCAAGAATGCAGAGAGAGGAAATACAGGCACCAAAAATCCAGAGACACAGGAACTTAATATTAAGGAGTTACTAGAATGTCAAACAATAACATAAAATAAATATTAATTGTATATACACTAAGTATTTATACCAGTGAGGCTTGTCTCCTGGTGAGATTTATCACACCACTCTTCCCTGCCACAGAGCTTTCTCTGTCTCCTTCTTCCAAGCGGGATCTGTCTCCCCCTGGCTTAGACATTTCACTTTCAGGTACCTAAGTTATCAACCCAAGCTCCCTTTATAGTCAAGGAAGAGAAATAGATGCCTCCAAAGAGCAATGAATTTGACCTATCTTGGATGTCTGTCTTCAGATGAGATGAATCACTCTCTAGAAGAACATTTTCTATAAAAGGAGCCAATGGTGGTTGCTTAATGTTAGATATCAGAACTTTAATGTCTTATCATTGGAAGAAAGTAACTTTGGCTAGTTTTTTATGTTAAGATGAAGCAAATACCTTCCATTTTCAGAAAATTATAGTCAAAGATGAAGTTCAGATCCTTTGCCCTACTAAATCCTTAAATCTTTAGTGTACAAACTGTGTTCAAAAGCCACTGACTATGATCTATCACATGTCATTTCTCAGGTAACCTTATGTAACCAGATAAGGGAAGATCATGCTGGTATGTATTATATGAGGACTCAGCACTTGACCTTGAGTCAAGAAGGCAAAAACCCTGGCTGAATCCAGGCTGTGGTCCCAGTGCTTTGCTGCAGTGAAGGAAATGCTTCCCTAACACGCCATCAGGGACAGATCAGGAGTCTAATAAGACCTGGCACCCTCAGCATCCTGTCCAGATACTGAGCTACTGCATCAGACTTTGTCATTAATCACAAAAAGTGACAAATCTGCCCCACCCTGTGGTCTTCTAAGTTGTTCTACTGAGCAAACTAAGCACTAATCAAGCTTCTTGGCAAATTGGTAGAGATTTACTTTGGCATTTGGACCAACTGATTAAAATAGTCTTACAAGAGATACCAGATTGCCCCTCTCCACTGTGTCATGGAGTTACTAGGAGGCTGTTGCAAAGAGCTGCAACTTGTTTTATTCCTTAATTTAATGTCTTAACTTGGCAAACACACCGTATGGCCTGTCCTCCTCCACACTGCATGCTTCCTGTAAAACCACTCAGAGCATCTGGGGAAAGAAGGTAGACCGTAGTCTTCTGTCGCAATTGAAAGTAGCAGAGAAGAAGAAAAACTACTTTAGTTCCTCATTTTCTTCCATAGTCCCCTAGTCTAGAAGAAAACTACTTAACTGCTTATTCCCTTTGCCACATTTTTAATAGAGAAATCCCATCTTAATAAGTATAACAGAGACAAATTAATGAACCCTTCTCTTCCAGAAAAAAAATAAATACATCTCTAGTACAACTGCTTGTGCTAGAAACTAGAAAACAGACATCCCACCAGCAAAACTGATTTCTAAGTCCCAATAGTATGCACAGCAGTAAAGACAGAATACTAGAGGTTTTCTATTATTTTGTCTGCAACCCTTATAAAATGGACAAACTTCCTGCCCTAATAAGCACCAGGCAATCTCCAGAAGCTGCATAGCAGTATCATTTGGCTGGAACACAGCAATTATCTGACAAAGTGGCTGCCAACATAGGAGAAAAGAAAACCCTCTTGAAAATGTGCCATTTGCTGTGGGAGTCAGGAGCTTCTGTCTTAATACACATCTTCTTTCTTTAAAGACTTCCATCTATTATTTTTTTTTCCTCTATGCACATTAAGACTTTACTGTCTTCCATACATATATTTATACCTACTGGAGATGGATGGTAGCTGTAGCCTTACAGTGCTGACAACGGCAATTACAGTGTTAGCCACAGAGCACAAGATCTCATTTAGCCCATAATGCACCCCAGAGCTTGGGACTGAAACTCTGTGCCTCCGGGTCTGTAATGACTGCTGAGCTCCAATGGCTACAGATTACACGAGCCATGTAGGACTCAGGTATGAACAGTAGTTTTACATGGATCTCGGAAGAGCAGGGGCGGCAGCAGGAGTGGCCTCAGCACCCCGGAGCCAGAGTCCTGCTCTGGCCTCATGCACTAGCCTGCCCTCCTGCCACGGGTGTACCGAGGACACCCTGTGTCCAAATACCAGTCAAAAACAGCAAACCAGGCTCTGATTCCCCAAATCCCCACTGTTTTTTTCTCTATTCAGGTATTTGGAATACCTTTTGGCCAGCTATACTTTCTGTAGGCCCAGACAGAATTGTAGGGATATTTGAGTTTACAAAATAATAAAAATCACTGACTGAACCATATATTTCACAAGCTCATTGCACAGAGTTTAAGTGTAGTCTGCCTTATTCCATCTCTTTTTGCTTCCCGGACAAGAAATTAATTTTATAAAAATAAAAGTTCTCACATCACCTAAGAAACACTCAATTATTTCACCTGGTTTTGTAAAATACTTTCTGTTCAAGCATCAGAAGACTGTAATATTAGGCAAAGTGAAGCCTAAAAACTCTCAGAAATATTGCAGTCTGCCTGCAAAAAACAGGTCTTTTGTAATAATCTTTAATAGGAAGCTGCATTGTGCACAGACTACAGCTCCCAACATTCAACAAGATGTCTTCTGCCTTGCAGCACTATGAAGCACTGCAGACTGGGACTTGTAGTCTATAAAAGGCATAAAATGGGGGTAAGTGTTGTTGGATTATTTTTTTAAGATGAATATTAACACTATTTGTACCAGAGGAAGTATTCAACCTTTCTACCTCAATTTTTATGGTAGACAATATTCTCTCAGATAGAAACTCGTCTAAATATTTTCCTGCTCAATGCAGCTGCTCAGCAGTTTCTAATATTTATTTTTATAATTGGAGACAAGCCTAGTGGAAAAGACTTAAGTCTTTGTTGCAACACATTGTTTGCTGATAAGCCTTTTCTTTAATGCAGCATGATGCTTTATTTGTGGAAAAGATCATCAACAGAGGGAAGGCAGTTTGATTTGAAATCCATATTTTAAAATATCACAAATTCCAGTGACTTAGGTTTTATTGGAATCTGAATCCACATTCAGTAATTCAAGCTAAAATTAATTTCTGTGTTGTGTATGACACCTTTTCCTCAGATAAGAGCCAAAGCCATAAGCTCCAAAAGGGGACATTTGAAGATATAAGCCTTGATTTCACTGAAACTAGCTGGCATTAGTCACAGCATGAAAAACAGCCAGGGTGCTTATCTGTCTTGGCTTTACAAAAGTCAGGAAAATATGAAGTTCAGCATCAGCCCACTCTAGCAAACAGCAAGCATCTTTTTTTCCTTTTTTTAAATGAAACTGAGCAGTTGTGACTAGTATCAGGTCCCCATCTAAGACTAGATCCCGCTATAAAGATGCTATATGAGATAGACATTGCTTGGACCTGGTTATTTTTAGAATAAAGCAAATCTAGCTCTGAACTACATGATTTCTAGATGCTGTTTCCAGCTGGATCTGTTTTCACATAAGCATTTCTTCATCACCACCCACTTTCATCTGTGTACAAGTCAAGGTGGCCCCAGCAGCAGTGTCCTCGCCTGTCACAAAGAGGGTCTTCAGTCTACCTGTTTTTTTCCCTTTCTGAATAGTTGATGAATAAACTGATTTAATTACCAGAAGAACAAAAATTAGAGGCCATAAAACATGATGAACCACTCCCCATGCATAGACAGACCTGATTCATGCTACAGTTTTCTCTTTGGAGTTTTCAGAGCTAGCAGTAAGACTTCAATTTAGGAGTCTGGGTCTTTTAAAGGTAATCCTTATGTCTGTATCTAAAGCAAGTAAATTCCCTCCCCACTCAAGGAGTATTGCTGAGTCTCTGCAGACTCTCAATATGTGTCTCCAAACCATGGCACAATGCCAAGTAGCCTTACCTCATCATTTCAAGGAGCTTCCTAATGGACCTCCTTATCTGGCTGCTGTAGAAAATCCATTTCCAGCATTCTGACCTGAAAGCCTTTCTCCTTTCTCAGTTTGCAGAATGACCACAGCCTCACTAAGAAGGGATCCTTGATGTCATCTGCTGGCTTTTCTGAAGATGACTTTCTAAGGCACTGGTCTTGGTCATTGCAAAGAGTGGCCCCCAATCAAGGGAGACAGCAGAACAGACATCAACCTGGGTCACCAAGCCCTACTACTCCCCACTGGAGCTTGACTGTACAGGGACCTGGGAGTCTGGGAAGGGTCCCCTATGGCAGCAGCTCTCCCTGTCCCCCATTACCCCCTTGAGCTCTGCCTTGTCCTTGTTTCCCAAGTCAGGAGAAAACCAGCCTGCTATCCTTAAGGTAGCTGTGAGCCAGAGCCTGGTCACAAGCTCCAAAGCTTTACCTGTGGCTAAAGCCAGGACCATAGAGGGCCAGATCTGCTCAACGACTGATGATACCATCACATGGAGTTTGGCTGTGAAATGCTCCCCAGGGCTGGTGACTTCCCAACATTCATAGTTCCTCTGTGGACTCAGGTTTGAGCTCTGCAACTCACTCTCCAGGCAAAGGCTCCCAGAAGCATTGGCCAGCAGTTTAGCTCCACTAAACACTTCAAGATTAGCCTAGTCTAAATGGAGATTGAGTGACACCAGAGCTGACCACTGGCTTTTTGATAAATCCTTGAAAAAATATTCCACTTTCACAAAATGTCCAGAAAAGACTGTATCCCTCAACAAACTAAAGTCTTTGCAATTCCTGGTTTTACCTTGTTTAATTGGGAAAAGCATGGCAGTAATTTCATGGAGATCTCACAGTACCTATTCCTCTTTTGAGGCATTTTTCACCCATTTAAAAAGCAGGAATGTTTTCAGTTTTTGTCACAGGAATTGAACAGATGGGTGGGCAGACGGTGGGTATAAAATAGTGCTGCAGGAAACAGCCAGGGAAGCAGCTTGCTCCCATCCATCCCTGCTTGTTTGTTAGAGGAAAGATGCTATTTGAGGTGTGGACTATAATGGGGCAATGCCTCAAAAGCATAAGGCCTAATCTCATCATGGTACCTTTGCTCAATAGCACCCACTGACTTCAGTGGGAATGTGGCCACACTCAAAGAACAGTACAATTTAAATGCTGCCTGTTCTACCTTCCATGCCACCTGGCACACCACAGGAGATGGAAAGAAGAAAAAAAAAAAGTAATGCCTTTATATGGAGAGCAGTACATACAGTTTCTAGATGATGAAACCTGCAGGACAGAAAGAGCAGGGCAGGCCCTCTTAGAGACGGAATTAATTGATACCAAACTCAAGAGTTCACGTCTTGGCTGACTTTTTCCAGCACCAATGCAAACTTGCTGTCTGCCAACAGACTTCTCATTCAATCAGAAGCCTCTGGCAAGCGCCATTCTCTCAGACACCATCTTTGTTCCTCCTTTCCTCTCCAGCTTTTTTGCTGGCAGGCATGTTCTTGGTGGGACCAAATTCTCCCCTGGCACCTGATTGCTCCAGACTGCATCTTTGGTGAAAATCTGTGCTTTATTAGCTGCTTTACTCTTCACAATTTCCTCATCAGTGTCCCTGCTTCTTTCTGACTTCCATTCTTCCTTCTCTTCTTCTCTGTCTCCTCTTTCAACATTGCCTCCTGTACCAACTCCATACTTCCAAGGGTCCGTGTTCCCCATCCACCCTCTCTATCAAATTCACCTTTTCCTCATCACTGTCCTCACTGCTACAACTGATTTTCTAATCTCTTACTTCTGAATTAAAGCTATGCAGATACATATATGGCAAAGGATAGGGCTAAAATATTACCCAAAAGAACTATGAATATACATCTACCATGAAGGGCAGGCCTAAGAAATTATTTTTAAAAGTTGCTGTTTTCAAGAGCAGAAGTCCTTCAAGTACAATTTATATGGAATACGTATGAATAATTGAAGCAGAGGCTGGTTTAGAGTACTAAAATAGGACTACAGCTTTAATATCAACACCTCTGTACTTCAAAGGGGGATCTGTCAGGAATGAGCTTTTGTGAAGATGGGTGTCATGAGCCAAAACCGAACAACCTTCCCTCCCCTAATTAATATATATTGAAAGCCGAAAATTTTTACAGTGTCTCCTGATTAATTCTGGAGCAAGCACGTGTATTTTCTTATGGCTCATCTTAGTCCAGATGCTATTCTGCATTTTTAGCCTTTATTCCACAAAGACTGTTTGTAATTTTACAGCCAGGCTCTTTATCTCTGAAAAGCTGCACGTTATAAAGGCTATTAAAATTTTATGAGTGGTGGATCCTCAGAGCTAGTAAACCTAGGCAGTCCTGTTCCACATCATTGCTATCACGCTTTTGCAATACAAAAAGGTGCAACAGGGAGTTTAAATCCTGGCTGCTATTTACTTACCTCATCTTATTCTTCCTGTAGTTCTACTGATTTGAGTGCTTAACTATGTTTCATTCTTTCATAAATATCCTTTCAATGTTTTTTCTTACCTTCAAAGATTTATTCTTATTCCATCAAATATTAAGAAGTATTTTATGCTTCATCTGATTATTAATCCCAAGTTGTAATAGAATAATAAACTTATGTAAACTGGAAATAATGTAAAAACATTTATGACAACATGAAATTATCTGATGACTTCTATCCAGCTGTCTATATCATTAAAATATTTTACACAGTTACCATTACTTATTACTGCCGTAGACAGAGAGACAGAAAAAGTATTGGTTATAATACATGCTTGCTATTCAACTCATTTGGAAACCCTTTCAAAATATTTTGGGGTGTAATGACTTGTCAATGTTATGGAATTTCATACAGAGCTTAGAAATTGCCTTACATTACAATTCAGTTATATTATCTAATGCAGTAATTTTTCCTCTAAAAATGGCCACTGGCTATTTTTTACATATTGCATCTGATGAATTATAAAAACAGAACAACCAGAGGAAGAGATTCTTCATAACACCAGGTAGGTCCTTGGTTTATATGCAAAAGCGTGCAGATTTATTGTATCTTTTCAAATATTTCCTTTAAAAATGTGGTTTGAAGCTAGATTCACTAGGGAGCTCAGAAATCAAGAACAGTAGTGGTTATTTCTGATAATGGATGAGCTGCGGTTTTCTTCCTACCACAAGCCAGAAGAAACTTCCTGTATACAGAATGCAAAATGAGGGCTGTTCCAGAAGAATAATAGTTTAGAACAAGAAGTAGAGTTAAGATATAGTTTAAGATAAGACAAAGTTTCCAAAGAGAAAGAGCTGGTCACTGAGCAAGACAGAGGGAGGTTTGTGACTCATAGTCAATGGATATAACAAAACTAGGACCAGGACAGGGAGGTAGATAAAAATTGTTGTGCTCTGGTCAATAAAGAGGGAAATAGAAGGATTTTATATATTAGATCATGAGGTGGTTGACCACATAACTGCAGCTGATATTTTAGACTGCCTATTGGCCAATCAGGAAGAAAAGCTACCATAAAGATATGAGAAAGTAAAACACATCTAAACAATTCTGATCTTTAGGAAAACTCAGCACATCCATAAAACAGAGCTCCAACTACTCAAACAAGTCAGACAGTTGTGTTCAAAACAGTGTATTTTGAACTTAGCTGTGACTGACAGTTTACTAGTTTGGGTTTAGGTTTTTTTGTGGTTCGGATTGTTTTTTGTGGGTTTTTTTCATTGCTGTTTGTTTAGGTTTTTTTATGCTCCAGGTCAAGTTCAACAGACTTTCCAAAACCCAATATGGATCTAAGAAAGAATAGTCAATTTAACAGTGTTTTGTTAAAAGAAAGATATCAAATAATAATTTGGATCCATTTTTGGTTCAAAGATGTAATGTTTAAAACAAGTTTGCAGATCTGAATGTGGTTTGGTGTGATGCCTTCTCCCCTAAACAGAATTGAGAGAACATCCTGTAAAGGACAAGGAGATAGCAGATGGTGTGCTATTTCCCTGAGGCAGAGACACAAGGTGCCACCCTCTAAGTACAGCTACTGGCAAGTCTGCAGTGAGGTAATGCAGTATCAGAACCAGTTTTGAGAACTTATAAAATAAAGAAAAAGAAGGAAAAAAAAAGTCAGGCTTACAGTCTTAGCAGCAGGAAAGCAAGCAACAAAGAAGTCAAAGTAAGCTAATTGTCTCCTCTTCCAGTAAGTTACACTTCTAGGGCTATGGCCATTGCAGACTGCAATACCAAGTGAGTTCCTTTAAGGCTGTCTGGTACCTCTACCAGGTGGGAGTGGTACATGTAATGAAGCCTGCACTGTACTTTGAGATACAATAGGCTTGTGAGGGTACACTGAAGATGTTATCAGTAGATGTGTAAGATGGTGTGTGTCTTGTTGTCTAGCCTGTTTTCTTTATGATGAGAACTGAATGTAAATTACAGCTCTAAGTCTTGGGACAGTTGATACCTAAGAATCCAAGAGACCGTGTTTTTCAGTTATAAGACCAGTAATTTTTGACCCTGTTAAACTTCTGCCCTTCAGCTCTCTTAATTTGTCTGATATTGGATCTCCCCAATAGTTCTAGCAATGCTGACCATGCAGATGTTCCCACAACATTTCAGTAATGCCTGCTAGCTGAAATGTATGCCCTTAATGAGCAATTCTGATTCCTTTTGTTCATTAATCAGGTGTCTGATATTGCTCTATAGGCAATTAGAGATTTTTTTTTTTTCCTCATATGCTCTGATGTCTTGTTTAATTTTGTTAATAAACTTTATTTTGGCACTTAGATCCTCTTTTCATCTTTTCCTTTTATTGTTAAACACCTTCAGATTTGTTTAGCTTTACTGTCTCCTCAGAGGTAAGTTTTCACTACATGACATAGATTCCACCCAAATCATATGATCCCTTTACCTTGTGCAAAGTAAAGTAAATGTGCTATCAGAAGAGAGACCATCAGTCTTACAACAACTACTTAGGCAAAAAACAAGCATAAAAAAACCCCCTCTAGTCTCTCTCTTCAGGTTATAGTGGAAGACAAATGAATTCCAGGATGACCACCTGTCTATGCTCTTCCTTCAGCCCACTTCTGAGTTTCTCTAAAACAGTCTATAAACCACGAGGATGCTATAATGCAGCATCATTAGGCCACCGTCTTCTCTCATGAGTCACAAGAGAATAAAGCATTATCACAAGGCCTTTGTTCTGCATGACACTGCCCATACTAACCCATCTGTGTACATTCATGTCTTAAGTCAGATATGATCATTCACAGAATCATAGGATTGTAGGGATTGGAAGGGACCTCAGGAGATCATCTAGTCCAACTCCCTGCCAAAGCAGGTTCCCTGCAACAGGCTGTACAGGAAAGAGTCCAAGCGGGTTTTGAACACCTCCAGAGATGGAGACTCCACAACCTCTCTGGGCAGCCTGTTCCAGTGCTCTGGCACCCTCACAGTAAAGAAGCTTTTCCTTAAGTTGGTATGGAACTTTTGGTCTTCCAGCTGGTGTTCATTGCCCCTTGTCCTGTCACAGGGTACTACTGAAAAAAGCCTGGCCCCATCCATTTGGCCACCACACTTAGGTTTTTATAGATATTGAGAAGATCCCCTCTCGGTCTTCTCTTCTCCAGGCTGAAGAGTCCCAGCTCTCTCAGCCTTTCCTCATACGGGAGATACTCCAGGCCTCTAATCATCTTTGTGGCTCTCTGCTGGACTCTCTTCAGAAGATCCCTGTCTTTCTTGAACTGGGGAGCCCAGAACTGGACACAGTATTCCAGATGTGACTTCACCAGGGCAGAGTAGAGGGGGAGAAGAACCTCCCTCGACCTGCTGGCCACGCTCTTTTTAAGGCATCTGAGGTCACTGTTCGCCTTCTTGGCCACAAGGGCACACTGCTGGCTCATGGCCAGCCTGCTGTCCACCAGCACACCCAGGTCCTTTTCTACAGAGCTCCTCTCCAGCAGGTCAGCCCCTAACCTGTACTGATGCATGCGGTTATTCCTCCCCAGCTGAAGGACTCTGCACTTGGTCTTGTTGAACCTCATCAGGTTCCTTTCTGCCCAACTCTCCGGCGTGTCTAGACCTTGTTGAATGGCAGCACAGCCTTCTGGTGTGCCAGCCACTCCTCCCAACTTTGTACCATCAAAGAAATTCAACACAAAGAAATTTTGTATTAGGCCTCATCTTGACAGATAAATAAGATTTGGATGACAGAGCCAGAAACTCGCAATAACATGTGATGTGTTGGCATCACAAAAAGGGCCTCATTGTGATCTATGTGGCCATGTGGATGGGCTCATATGTAATCATAACTTTTTATGTTGGCTTTGTGCAAAGAGAATGAGAAATAAAAATATTATTGGTAGTGAATAATGTTCTTGAAACTGAAAACAGAGTAGAGGAAATGAATCATTTGGAAAAAGTGATTTGGCAGAACTATGTGAACATGACTGGAAACTTAAAATCAACACCAGAAACTGTAATCCCTCTACTTAGATGAAAGTAACAATGGCAGAAAGAAATTGGTCAAGAGCCGAAGTGGAAAAATTTGCAAATAAAATAATATATATAAAAATATTATTTATGCATCTGTTTTGTGTATACATATGTGTATATCTATATATTTGTCTTCTGGTATGTAGAAATATTTGTCTTCTGGTATGTATATTATAGACATATTCACAAGAAAAGACCTTTCTGATATTTTGACTGACATGAATCAGAAGCAAGGAATGTAGAAATACTGAGAAGGAAGGTAAAAAGAGAAGCAGCCTATTGCAGGACAGTCTGAGATAATAATAAGTTAATAAAACAGAATCTGAACAAAGAAAATTCTAAGAATTAACAGAAATTATAGAATTGTCAATAACTGTAGATAGAAGGTAGAACATAAAAGTACATTTATCTGCAGTAGGAAAAGATGACAAGTAGTATAATTATGTCATACAATGACAAAAACTTTCTCCTAGAGTAATTTAGGATTTTGTTAAACAGCAGGGATTCAATAGGAGCAATTTACAAAACACAGAATTCTTTTATGTGAGATTTTTTCAAGAGTTGCATGAACACTGATCACAGCAACTTTCAGCAAGCTTAGACTACTTGAGAAATTCTTTTAACTTTAAAAGCAATAAACAGGGCAAACCAAATAAGTCCTGTGCCTTCCACAAGACCTCAGCCACAGTTAGACAGTGACATGAATGATACTAGACATGTTTAAAAACATATGAATAAGGGTTGCACACACAAGGTAATAGTGACCAAGGTAAATTGCATGGATTTAGAAGATGGCACTGATGCCACTGCCTGGAACAGATTGTCCAGTTCCAGATTTCAAGATGAAGATCAAGACTTATAAACTACAAGTGGATCAGAGAAGAACTATGAGATGGTTTAAAGGAGCAAAAAATCACCAACAAAAGAACCTCTAAAAACCCACAAAAAACTCAACCTCAACAAAAAACAGTTCTTGAAAAAGATCCTGGGAATGAGCAAAATGAATGAGATGGCAATGAGAGATGGCATAGTCACAGTTTATGAGTATGTTCTTGAGAACGAGAATTTTGAGAAGTGAAAGCTCTTCTGCAGAGTGGGCAGAATGCCTAAATAGGCTCAGTAACTCGTAACTGCTCTTTAAAGTAATTTGCTTGTGTCAACCACAAGTAAATAGCCACCACGGTTTTGTTGTTTTCACTTATTTGTGAAACTTTTAACAAACCAGACTCAGCATGCAGTCAGTTCTGCTTGCACTGAGTCTTCATCCCCACATTGAACAAACTGATGGAATAAATCTCAGATACTTAGTGTGGACACAAGACTTCTGTCTGATCTTGCTATCCAGAAGGACAATAGGGAGTCTAAAGTTAGTTTCTATGTCTAATTAAGGTGAACTGCTGTAATATTACATGCACAAAGTCATAGTGAATGGGATTTCCTGTGATAACAGCTAAATGAAATTGAAGACTGTGGCTAAAACCACCTGCTGTGTTAAGGAACGTGCATTTCTGCTGCCAAAGTCTACCCAACTGAGCACTATACAAAGGCACCAGGGGAAAAGAGGTGGTGTGAGTCCTGACTGCCTTTGTGTTATCAATGTTGGACTAAATTTTATTTTTTCCCCACTTTAAATGAACTATGCTCCAAAAGCAGAAGTCACAGCAACAGGTGATTGGATCATCTTTAGCTCTTTGTCTTCTGGTGAGCTGTGGGGTGGGGATGGAGAGGGGATGAGACCATCTCCCTCTCCACTGAACCACCAGTTCTCCTGTGGAGTGCACAGTCCAGGAGCAGCAGCAGGAGATGCATGCAGGCTTTGCCTTCCTTAATGGGCCTGGAAGCATCCTTGGGCTCTATAAGAGCTATGTTTGCAATGCTTATATAGATTTCCAGAGTAACAGTAAAAAATATAGTTTTTGTGTTTAGCTTTGTCTTTTCTTGCCATTTTCAGTCTGAACCAATAAAAGGACACAAAGACCAATACTCTGATAAATGTCTAATATGTGCTCACGTTGTAGGGACTGTGATCATTGTGTTTCAGCAGTTCATGTCATAATAACTGTATGTGGGCCAACTGCAACTGGGAAGGTCCTTTTTTCAGACATATTTCTTTATCCTGACCACTGGATGCTCGTGGCTGAGTTCCTTTGCTCAGCTGTGTTTGTGTAATGCATCCTGCCTGTCAACAATATCAGGTTGTTAACTCATAATCTGATTCACCGATTTTCATCCTCCTTCCTCACTTACAATATAGAAACAGGAAATTAAAAATGTTAATATTTTGATCTCTATTATTCTTTGTGGCTTGTGATATGCCTATGCCCTTTTACTGATCTTCCCCAAGAATTCCTGGCTATCTCACCTCCACTCACATGCTGTTAATAATCACAGAATCACAGAATGTCAGAGTTTGGAAGGGACCTCAAAAGATCATCTAGTCCAAGCCCCCTGCTGGAGCAGGAACACCTAGAGGAGATCACACAGGAAGGCGTCCAGGCAGGTCTTGAATGTCTCCAGAGAAGGAGACTCCACAACCTCCTTGGGCAGCCTGTTCCAGTGTTCTGTTACTTTCACAGTAAAGAAGTTCCTTCTCAAATTTAAGCAGAACCTCAATTTTCTTCTTCTACTACTCTTTTTAAATTAGGATCATCATATCAGCTGAATGCAAATTATTTATTCATATAATACCCTGAATGTTACTTTATGTTCCATTCTTCAGATCTCCCAACAATCCATATGCCTTTTGAATCACCACTGTGAAGCAAGTAGAGGTTTTTCACAGATGGCCAAGTGTTTCTGTAAATTTCTCTGTTAATTGAGAACCTAGCAAGTGTATGAATAATTCCATGTGCTTATTAAAAGGTGAATTACTTACATTTGCTAATGTATTTTTCATTTGTCATTATGAGTCGTTTTTTTAAAAAACAAACAAACAAACAAACAAAAAAACAAAACCTTCTGAAGATCTTATGAGCTCCATAGTCTGGAGGGGACCACCTCCAGATATTACAGTCGAAGAAGTAATGCTATTACCTGCGACTGTTGACATCTCAAAGTTTCCAAGTCATTAATAATCATAATAAACAGTAATAGTCCTAGATGCTGCCCCTCCTAGATGCAGTGTTACTAGAGCACATAAATCTATAAGGTTGTCAGTCTCTCACCTATCACAGTCACTAACTTTAACTGTAAACTCTTAATGTTAAACATTTCTGTTAGAGGTTCACTCATCCACCTCACACACATTTAAATAATCGAGGAGTATCAATAGCTCTGACCATGGGGAGTAGTCTTGCAATAAAACTGAAAATTTGGTAAGGAAAAACAGAATGCCTGATCTGCAGATGGCAGATTACAGTAACGAGCAGATGATTTTGTTTAGAAGATGGGAAGATTATCTAGGAATTCTTCTTACTGGACTGTAGTGAAGAGATATTGAAAAGCAGCATATACAGGAGTTTTTGCTGCTCCTACTTCTCTTTAAAGCAGAATTTCAGCTGGCTACAGCTGGCTGCAGTGTTTCATTACTAAATTAAAGGCATTTTTTATGGAGCCAGACTTAGTTCCTTGGTTTCTTTTCTGATCCTGCTTTCCTAGAATCACAGAAAAAGTAAGGTAGGAATTGGCTTCTGAAGATTACATCGTCTGACCCCTCACTCAAAGCAGGTCTAACTTGGCAGCTGGAGCAGGATGGTCATGTCATATCCTTTAAAGTTTCAAATACCCCCAAGGACAGAAGTCTCACAGCATCTCTTGGCAAGCTCTTACAATGTTTCACCACCCTTATTTTGATCCCTACTCACCTTCCTCATTCTCCAATTTACCACTTTAAGTGGGAAGAGGACACATGAAAATTTTGTTCTCTTGTTCAGTTTTTACTTCTAAAGACAGAAAAGAATGTAGAATATCCTGAGAATTGAGAGCAGCTCTGTAATAGCAAGTACTTCAGATTTCTCTAAACTATCCTCTCAAAAATCTTCTACTACTGGTAACCTCTGTCTCTCAGCTGCAGTGAGAGAACTAGATCCAGACAGGTTCCAGCTGTGCCACCTGGAAACAACAAAGCAGAGACCACTCACCTCTCCACACCATTAACCATTTGAAATCAGAAGGGTGTGATGAGAAAGGCAGTACAGAAACACTCACTAGTTTTTAGATAAGAACTGCCACTCCAGCACACTGCCTCTGCTTCTGTAGGCTCCTCCATTCTTCTGCCCTACAGGTAATTGCTATCACAGTCCTAGCTATGGCCTTCTTAAATTATAATCCTATAGCTGTTACATAAATATCATGGTGTCAAGTCTCCTGCTCTAGAGATGCCTGCTCTAGACAGGGGTAAAATATAGCATTTTAGAAAACATATTTATGTTATATCCTCAGAAGTCACCTACCTTGACCTTCCAAGGAGCTGTCTCTTTCATTAGTATTTGGAAGAAAGGGAAAAGTCTTTCTCTGAAGGAACACACTTTTTCTTCCTTATTCAACTACTTGGCATTCCAAGCACATGAATAAATAACTTGGATGCTGTTAAAATTTCTCCATGTAGAAGCAGTTACGGTTTATCACAGCTCCTTTCTCCTCCTTTCCCCTCCTGCCCCCCCCCCCCCCTTTTTTTTTTTAAGTCTCAGGTTTTCCTAAAATCTACAGGTTTCCTGCTGTAGATTCCTGCTTACCCTTTGTAAGCACTAGTCAGAAGAGGGCTGTGTACTCACCCTTGGGATATGCTAGTCTTCTTGAACGGGTGGGAGGAAAAAATAAAAACAATTTGTGTCAAATATCTAACCCTGACTGATACACTCAAGCAGCCTCTAGGGAAGCTCAGTATCTGGGTACTGCTCTGGGCTCAGAGCAATCTACAGCCTACTTAAGACAACAGAAATAGATGGAGGAACTGGTTACAGGTCTCAGAAAAGTTGTCTTTGTGTAGGAAAACATGTTTCCCTAGGTAGGATTGAACTGGGAGGGGAAAAAGTTTGTTTGTTTGTTTTTGTTTAGCAGCAATCACATTAATGATCAAAGACTTTTTTTCCTAACCAAGAAGAATCAGCTGATGGTCTGGACTCATGTGCAACCATATGTGAACTACACATATAGCTCATCTTTTATCACAGGTAATTATATCGTTGCCACCAATACCACCTGACACATGGATGTGATCAAAGCACCACTGAGAAGTGGCAGGATGAAGCGTAACACAAATTACAATTGTCAAAGAGAGTGGAGCATAAGAGCAGGGCTATTGTTATTCATGTTTTTGTCACCTGTCAGCCGGGGTAAGTCCCTGGGATATATCTGACCATGAAGCCCACAGCCCTAGGAAACCCCAGGTAACATGGAGCACTATAGCTACCTTTGTCAGCCAGCTGGGATGCTGCATATCTAGCAAACCTCTCTCTGAGCTACACACAGGCTTTCCATAGCATTTAGAAGAAAGCTAAACTCATTGATATAATCAAAATACTCAAGAAGTGTCCAGGACATATTAAAAAAAGCCACTCTGTACATCTGAGAAGAAGCCAGTCTCTGTGCATTTGGTATGAAGGACCTCTGTGAGCAGGGTGAGTCCTGTCCATGCAAGCCCCAGTGGGAGCCTCACAGTGCAATGGAGCTCCTCACATACTGCTGCCTAAGACCCACCTCTGACCTCTTTGGTCTCACAACAGCACATGTATTTAAAGAAAGACAAATGAAAATGTCTTCAAAAACCAAAATGTTCTTCTGCCCCTGTTCCTCCCCATTGAGGCAGGATTACAGTACAAACAGGACATGACAGATGTTCATCATTATGCGTAAGTGCTCAGGTGCTTTCAATATAACATCAGAAAAGAATGCAGATTAAAACATAAAAGAGCCTTCTCTACTCCCTGCCTGCTTCTGCCATGTTATTGCCCCTCTTGTCCCTCAGCTGCCCTGCATCTCCCACGACAAAGTGAAATCCTGCTCATGACCCAGCACAAACACTCTCAGCCTGCTCTCACTTTTCTTTTTCATCCCTTTACTCTGTCTACAGAGGGGACATTTGTAGGCAAGTTGGTAGCAGTGACATGGAATGGTGCTACCCTGCCTCAGCATTGCTTGAAATGCCTTTGTTCAGTTGACTCAAAAGGAAACACTTGTTTTGGGATATCTATGAAATGTTCAGGTAACGTCTAGCTAACTCTAATATTTCTTTAGCTGTACCATTCCAACCATCACTCACCCTGCGTGAAACACTTGCAGGTCTGTATTTCTAAGCATAACGCTCTGCATGGCTGCAGGGAGGATTTTCCAGGGGGAAGGAGGGTTTGTTTCCTGTATTGCTTTGCACCCCATGCGCCCTAGAGTAAACGGAAGTGATTGCAGCTGTCTCAGGAATGCTGCTGCTGCCATCTCCTGAGAAAAGCTAGGCTGAGCATGTTTAATGGAGTTACAGAAGCTGCTGCTGCTGCCAGAATGTCTGCCTAACCGTGTCTAATAAAATGGAGTCTTTTGGCTGGACTAAACTAGGCTGTGAAGACATTATATCTAAGATAACTGTTACCACACTAAAAAAACCCCACCACCTCCAACAACAAAAAAACCCCACAACAACCTAGGATCAAAAAATATATGTCTAGCAGTTGCCTGGAAGTCTCATTTGCAAACATAACATTAGATTACAGTATATGAGGTGATTAATCTTCTCTGCTTCCCAAAGGCACACAGGAAATCCCTGCTCTACCGAGCTATGAAGGCCTGCAAGTCTGGCTAACTGGGAGAGCTGAAATTTGGAATTCAGAGACATAAATGCTGCTGGAACTGTAAGCTGAAAAGCTTACCCTTGTCACATTTGACTCTAAGCATAGAGATTTGGAGGAAAACAGTCACAAAATAACATAAAGATTATCAAGAGATTCAAGAGATAACATGAAGTCTACTCAAGTAGTCTTATGTCACTGATGAAAATAGAATTGTCTCCTTAGTCACTTAGGTAACACAACAGGCATTTGAAATCCACTTTTCTAAAATCCTCAGACCAAATGACTTTTTTTCTCTCCCTTTCTCCATATGTGAATATACGATTGCATATGTTCTCACAGACAACAAAATGCTTTGTCTTTTCTAGGAGTACCTATATGGGTCTAAAAGGCTTTCCCAATGTCTTCTTTTTAAGTTATTGAAAGTTATCTTACATGATAATAGTTCAAAAAATATTCTGAAGATCTATATTATATATACCCCTCTCAAGTAAAAGATCATAGGTATTAGGAATGTCAATCAGTTCTAAGGTTTTCTTCATTAGCATCATCTTGAGACACAGGTCTGTGCGTGAAGCTGTGCTATACTGTCATCTGCACCCCACTGCTACTAATGAGATTTCTTTCCCATTCATTCCTTAACAATAATGCTCATCCTGACCTTTGAAAAGTACTTTGAGACGATGCTTCAAAAGCACTAAGCAAGTACTAAATAATATTATCTGATTATTGTAACTCCAGTGACAGCTGTGGAAAAATGTTTTCTGTGCTTGCCCAGAGCTAATGACTACTTAACAAATACCACTATAGTAACACAACTATTCCTAATTTTCTTCCAAATTGCCAATGAGACTTTGGTTCACTTTCAAGATGAGATGTTTCTACCTGTATGTTCTGAAACAGAATCGATTTTCCACCATTTTTTACAGTGAAAATTTACCTTTCTTGGTCACAGTGCAGATATCCTTCTTTTTCTCTGACAAGCAATAAAGAGAATGCAACTCCTTTGCAAAGACTCAGTCTGAGAGCTGGGGAAGAGTTTTGGAGCCTTTGCTCCCACTTTCCGATATACTGTCTGGCTGTGTCTTCTGTCTTACACCCCACAGAGTGTTCCTCTAGGCTACAAAACACAAGCTACTCAGTTTTGGCAGAGTACTAAGAAACAGTGAAAGATTTATTTTTAACTTAACATTTCTTGTTCTGCAGAGAGGGTGGTGTACAGAAATAGAGAGGAGCACTGAGAAGCCACGACCTTGCCAGTCATTCAGCTTTTTCACTGCAAACATATTGCCATGGGTAAGGTATGGGGCTTCTTCCCAGAGCCTGCTGTTCTCTCCTGCTGCTGCAACGGGCCATACCATGGTGCTGGCAGAACAGCCAGAATTCAAGCAGTGACCAGGAAGGGATGTCGCTGGCTGGATGGCTATGACTGCACAGTGCTCAGATGTGACAGCGTATGCTCACCCTTCTGAGCCAGAAAGGGACACAATGCTGTCCTTGCATGCTCTGAGCAGCAAGCAGCCTTCTGGGGAGTGAGGAAATGGACAAGTGAAACGTTCCAGGGAGAAAAGAGGAGCCAACTGCACATTGATGGGAACAGCAGTGAGAAGAGGAACACCTACAAGAAAGGCAAAAGACAAAGACGGGGTGTGCTAAATGACAGAAGGGCAGAGACGGGAGAGGGCAAAATGCAGAGGGAGAGAAAAGGCCTGTGATGGTGTCAGGAGCTATTTTCTTACCTAAAAGGATCCAAGAAAAGAAAAAAAAAAAAAAAAAAAAAAAAGAGATAAACCCCAGATGCCTGGAGTTCTCTAAGCACATGCCTTGCCTGCTTTGGGAATGGCAGTTCCCAGAGGAAGCTGCAATGCTCACCTTGGCAAAGCAAATCCAACCCCTCTCTGCAGCTCACATTGCCACTGCAGCCTAAATGAATGGTTAAGAAGCCTGCATTAATGCCAAAAGGCTGGTTTCATATAGAAATGACCTTTATAGGAAATTCCTCTGTGTGCATGCTTCTGTGTGTTTGGAATAATTTCGGTAAAAGCTTATATATAAAATTCCACTGGAAAAAAATGCTCCTTGTTTTCATTCCAGAAAGTATAAGTGGTTTTGATCATATTGTTTAGAACAGATCAGAGCAACCACCTGCTTTGTCCCCTGCCATCTTCCTCAATTAAAAAAAAATTTTAGACCACATTCAGCTTTAGGAGGTGTACCTCCATGGGAGTTGAGGGTATCATGGTATTTCCCCAGAATCAGGGAGTTGCCAGGAAACCCAACCTACTCTGGCTGCAGCAGGAGCGTCCAGGGCTGCCGGGGCAGCTGGAAGCTGAAGCCCTGCAACAGGCATTTTTGGCTCTGCAGCAAGAAGCCGCATGGTCAGCTAGCTGGAAACAAGGTAAAAAATATCCTCTGCTTGTGGTACATCCAAAGATTATTTACTCTGATATTCTTTGGGGCATCATTTTGGCTTTAAAGGACAGCCTTGTTAGCTGGAAACTTCCTGACCAGCTCTGGTTTGATATTCAGCAGGTCTGTTAACAAAGCTGAGGGGAGAGAATCACCAGAAAGGGGATATTTTTGTGTACATGAATAGGTGAATGAACCAGAAGCTCCTTTTTCTCGTTATCTTTCTCCTCCAGAGGAAAGACAAGAACAATACTCTGCATTCTTGAGCAAGCATGAATGATTCTGTGGCTACAGATATAACTTCTGCTCACCATAGTATATCCCTAATCATTAGGCACAGAGTTTCAATATAACATGACCTTTAAAGCATGGTTATTTGTTCTAAGGCTTATATTGAGTTTCAGTCCCATATTTTATGTTTTGATTACTGCATAGTTCAGAAAACCCACAAATATCTTGACTACTGGTAATTAGTGATTTATAACTAAATTTATGATTAGTTATAAAAGTTACCTACCTGATTCTGATATACAGCAAAGGTTGGTAGCAGCTAAATGATACTGATATTTTTCCAGTATGAAAGATTTCTTCCAGCATGCCCTGTAACATATTGCTTATCTATCTTCCTCTAGGTGGAGTAAACTCTCTATTGTCCTGCAGTTACAAATAGGCACTATTTATTGCCAGCAGCTGTTCCACTCCAGAAAAGGAGGAGGCTTCCCTCCATTCTGATTAACAATATATTCTGAAGGTTTTATTCAACTTCAGAGAACATCACAACAGGCAATATGGCATCCTACTGAATGCTGTGTCTAAGCATGCAATTAAATTATAATTCTTGAGTGTAATATTGTAGCATAGTTGCTACAAATAATATTCAGCTGAATCTTGCAGAAGTTAGTTGGCCATATCATTCGCTAAAGACAACAGTTTATGGAAGAATGAATTGCAGTCACTGAAGTCTAAATTAGAAAAGCACTTCACATGCTTAACACTACATTCAGGACAGAAATTAAAGAACATCACTTACTTGAAACACATAGTAAGACTAACATGTTCTTTAATGTCAGAGACCCACAAGCTAGCGATGAAATTTACTGTGTGAGCATGTAGTTTGTTAAATAGGCTGATAGTCTGAAACAAGGTATTAGCCAGCTCTCAAACAGGCAGTATAATTTTACACTTGGAAAGATAATTTGTTTTTACAAGAAAACTGTTTATGAAGTATTTGAGACACACTGGCACTACAAAAGCAGTAATACAATGATATTAAGTAGCAATGAGATTAATCACAGCAATTACTAATACAACAGTAAAATTTTCTTACATAGCTTTTAGATGTTTTCCTTCTTATCGATGAAAAATACATTTTCTCTTTAATATTTGTTCAGTTAAGATGTAAGATTTTGTCTCCAGCGTGGCTTTCTCCAGCCACAAATCAAGAGTCAGTACCACTAGTCTAATACAGTGCCATTAGCTTGACCTGTATAAGCAGGGACAGGGTGCACCAAAGATCATGACAGTTCTATGAAGAGTGTAGTAATGATGGAGCTAAATGATTCATTCTGCCACCTAATTATTTCTGGTAGCTCAAGGACTGCTGTACAGTAGCCATATCTCTTTATAGTATGTAGCCTACATGAGCAGACCAGCTTACCTGCATTAATAGTCGCACTGAAGAGTCTTTTTTTCAGTCTGTGTATGTCTATTCATTGCACTTACAGAGTGAAGAATACAGGATTAGCTGGATGTATTTAAGGTTCATTGAATTATCAGTGCTAAAATAGAGTTCACTAGTTTAAATGACTTAGTTCACAAAGTCCTTGTGGTTTGGTCATACAGATACTGTGTATTTTGTCTGCTTCTTTGTTCTTTCAGAGCCATCCATTTATGGCATGATAAAATCATTAGTGCTGGTTATGTTTCACCATGTAAATGCTTTATTTTGTTACATAGCAGTTACCAGGTGCCTTTGCTTTCAGTTTTGGTATTTAATTGTCGAGAAGCATTTTAATTTCCTAAATTGTGTCATCTGATTTAATAAAAACTGCTTACAAAACAAGTAAATACACTGACAAAGGCAAAACATTATTTCATTTATGAAATTTGTTACTAAAACCAGGATTTTACTTCATTCAGTGTGCTCACTCATTGCTATTTATCAACATTTGTTTAAGGTTGCAATTGAACAAAGAACAGTAAATGCAATTTAGTGTAGAAAGGCAAGGTCACATGGTTTGGGTCTTAGTTAATTTATCTTTCATGACAGATTCTATTTTCTGCTACTGCTATTATTACCCAGTAATACATTTCTCCCATGATAGTGCATCTGTAGCTCTCGCATTGCCAAACTTAGTGGTAGCATTTAATTTGTGTGACATTATTCAGTTATCAAGAAAAAACAGTGCATGCTGAGAAACACAGTAGCTACTTAATGATAGCATAAAAAATGAGTTCTTGTAAGCACGAGCAATATCTCAAGTACTTTGCTAAAAACACTTCTTTTTCTGAGGCTGCACTATCCTGTTCTCGTTCCTGTTCCTGTCCTGGGAATCTGGGCATTCACCAGGCAGGTCTCCAGATGAAGGCTAACAGGCAGATATGCTGAGACAGTAGACACAGAGCAAGTTTGACAACTGAATTTCATGTATTTCCCTTAAGTAATGGCAGCTGGATAATGTACAAAGACTGCAGCACTAAATTACAGGAAAGCCACCCTGAGATTGCTAAAGTCATCTAGCCTATTCCCCTTCCCATGTAAGATCAGCTCTACATATGTAATTTTCAACAGAAACTAGTCTAATCCATCCTGAGAGACCTACAGTGATGGAGGAGCCATGTAATTCATCACAGATTTAACATACTACATACACGTCTTTGTATGACATTCTGATATTCATACCCATGTTAATTGGAATACAAATACACCCATGACACAAGCGACCCAACAATACAGCTGTAAAACATAAATCTTCATGGAGGGTCCTAGCAGGAGTCAACAGGGGTTAGTTCTTGCCAAATGTTACATACAACCTTTACCTACCAACTGAAAGATGAAGAAAGATGATGGTTAGCAGTTTTTGAAAGTCAGGGAAGCTGGTGGAGTGGTAAATTAGACAGATACCAACTGTAGAGAATGATGTGAATTGTTTGGTAGGATGGGCCAGTTTGAATATCCTGTTTTAATACAGACAAATTTGCAATCATACATCTAAGGAACAAAGAGCATAGTTTATACAGAAGGGATCGGACAAAGTATTTCAAAATGATGCAACATGAAAAGAAGTCATGGTCTTGGTAGATAATTAACTGAAAATGAGCCTGCAGTAGGATGATGCAATTAGAGAGTGAAATGTCAGCCCTGAAGACTAAGCAGGGAAAATACGAAGTGGGAGTAGGAAGGTGATAGTTCTGTTTATAGCAAAAGTAAAATCATTGCAAGAATACCATGTGCAGTTCTCATACCCACACTTCAGAAAGGACTCTGACAAATCAAAAAGTAGTCAAAAAATCCTACAAAAAATGCATTCAGGTCTGAAAGGCATGCTTTATAATGAAAAGCTAAGAATGAGCAAGCTGCCTGTCTTATCAAAAAGAAAAAAAAGGAGGACTATCACTTAAATGTAAAAGATGTTTTTGATTGTGGTTGGTCTTTTAGTATAAGAGAAAAAGGCATAACAAAAGACAGTTTGGGGTGTTTTTCTCTTGAAAAGAAAGACATATGTAAGATCTAACTGCAAATAAAACCCTTAAAAAACAAACCCAGTTAGTGAATAATTAGCCACATTGACAATGACGTGCTGGATCTTCTACTCTGTACTGTTATATCTAAAGGTCTCTCCAGGGATATGACAGTTTCAGGAGAAATTACAGACTTGCTGCTGAGACATATAGCTGATCTTGCTACAAGTTGCAGGACCATAATGATCTCTTCTGGCCTCAAAGTCATGATTAGTTGACTAACATAATTCTACTTTATTTCTTTGAAATCTCTTAAATCATATTGATGTATACCTGCCGAGGAAGTAGCTCAATCCTTCACAAGTTTGAAAATAAGGCATTTTTTGTACAGATGTACCACCACTGAAATCATTAGCCTTGTATGTGAAGATAATCTTGAGAACAGGAAGACTGTAAAGTTATTTCTGAACTGCAAAACCTATTCTAACCATGGAAACCGTAATTAAAAAATAATATTGAATCACTGGAACTAGAAACAGTACTTAATTTTGTGTCTACAGAGTTTAGTTCTGTGGAATACAGAAAATCACATCCTTCAGTTTGTCATTTTATTTGTATGTTTTTATATTTTAAATAATACCTAATTATTAAGTGGTCCTGACTGCAAAAACATCAGACTGTGTTTCAATAAATAATTCCACTTTAATGGCAAAGTAATAATTTAGACAGATACAGTGCGCACACCTGCAAAAAAATATACGCAAGCTGGTTTACAAGCTAGAGGAACAATAAACCAATAGAAAATACATCATCCAGTTAAGTCCGATGACACCAAATACTTATTGTTAGGGCTTTACAAAGACTACAAAACTTTTCAGATGATTTATTTCACTGTTTCTGTCTATTTACATGATATGTTACATCAAAAATGTACAAAATATAAAATGTGTACAGACAAATGTTTCACAAACAATTTCTGAGTTGTAAACTAGGTGGACTCACTGAGATGTATTGCAGGAAGTTTTGAATATGTAATATTGTGTGTTTGTGTGTTAAATACGGCAGGAAAAGATTTGCAGGTTTGCTCAGAGCACAGGTAAAGGAAAGAGCAGCTTCCCTTTAGTTCTTTGAGTCAGTCAAGGTGTATGAGCTGACATTTTGCATCAGAAATGGATCCAGATTTGGGGGGCATGATGTTGGTCTGACTGAATCCTACATGCATAAAATCAGTTAGAGTTTTATTAGGGCAATAGCACCGTGTAGGAACCTCTAGATTCAGCGATGCAGCTCAGTGCCATTTGGAAACTGCATTGATTTATCTTTGTTTTACAGCAAGTGACCACAGAGTGGCCACAAAGAGTTTTAATAGCACCAAATACACATCCTGAAGGTAACATCTATGGAGGTGTACAGTACCTGTCTACACAATGCCAAAGCCCTTAGATGCCTTCTTGTTTATTTGCACCTATTTCAACCGGATGTCTCTTGTGGTAAAAGAGCATTTCCGATTATTCTGAATGGTTTAAATGCAATCTGGTTGTAGTCTGCTGTGACATATGCACTTAAAACATATTCAGATTTTTCCCCCCAGAATGTATTGGCTTCATACAGATATTGAAACATGCTGACTGTAGCACTGATAGTTCCTGCATAGTCATAACAACTGTAAGTACAGGACAAACACACCAGGTAATAATAGCTTTTAAGGTTTGCATTCTGTATTTGTTTGCAATATACAGGAAATCTCAGCAAGTGAAACATCTCTTAACACCAACAGAATAAAATACATTTTTTTTGTTTGTTTATTTTTGATTTGTGCAAGGCTTTTTTTTTTTTTTTTTTTAATATTTACAATACCCACCCAGTAGACTGTGCAAAACCAACCCACTTTTACAGTATAAACTCTTCCTCTTCCACAGTGGACACCACTGCTTCAGTGTTCTTTTATGCTGAATTCTTCATGTACAACAATAGCAATCAAAACAACATGCTAAAACTAGAAAAAGGAAAAAGAAAACAAAAACAACCCATATATTTGTGCTCATGCTGCATCAAGTGCATCCAGCTCTGCTGGATAAGAATTCAAAACATCTATCCTCCAAAAACTCCATTCCATGGGACCAAATGGATTTGAGCAGAATTTCTCAGCATTTAAGTGGCAGTGGAAGTAGGTTTGGGTTCCTTGTGTATTTCTGAGGGTAGGCAGAGCAATCTATTCACAAGATAAAAATATTATATAGCAACTGTTCTTTCTCCTATCTGTTACTTTAAAAAATCATGATATACAGATATGAGGCTACTGTGTTAACTGACATTTTCTCATTAGTAAATGAAGAAAAAAACAGTGTAAATTACCAATGGTTTAGGAATTAAACCAACTGTAAAACTGTTCTAGAAATCTGTTTTAAGGCAGTGAGACAGCACCATAAGAAATGTTCCTTCTTTCACTGAAAAGGCTCAAACAAATGAAGCCCTAAAAAGCCTTTAATCAGTGTTGGTTAATAATTGGTATAAAACTGTTATTAAGGAGTGGGCAGGTGGTTAAAAAAGACCTTTGTGGTAAAAACAACTTTATAAAATCTGTGACTCGTGTACTAAAAACTTGATGGAGCGCATCACCATGACCATGGCAGTTAGAATTAAATTGGCACTTATCCAGCATATCACAGTCATGTTTTCTGGTGATTGCACAACACTGTTTGTGCTTTCTGAGTTACTATCATCATCTTTGACTTGTTTTGGAATGGGCAGTAGCGTACAACACAAACACCACTGCAGTCCTGTGACCAGCACCATGTGGCACAACAGAGGTTAGAAGAGAAGACTGCATTGTTCATGCAGCACCTCAGGGTAAACTAAAGAAAAAAAAAAAAAAAACAAACCCAAAAGAAGTTGCACTGTAAACTTGCACAGAGAAACAGAGATGGGGAGAGAGAGACAGAGAGAGAGAAAAAGAGGAAAAGGGAAAAAAAATATTCCAGTTTGGCTGACACGTGTGCAATCTGCTTAGATGCCCCTGGTCTAGGGCCCTTTCCAGTTGTCAAATGGAGTCTCACTTGGCTCCATAGGTATTGTAATGCCTTGAAATTAAACTAATTCAAGCTTTCCATTTCGATTTTTCTTCCTGACTTTGCAGAATTAGGTCTCCTGCCTACCTACAACACACCATTCTCACTCAGGGACCTTGATGTGCTGCTTTAATACTGGCAGTGGTCTAGTGGAAACAGATTTTACCATAATTCTTCAACAAGGTTTGTCCCTTTCAGAGAGTTGATTCAAGGGATGAATCCAAAATGTCGTCATGGTGGCTGGTGCTATCACTGTCACAGCTTTGTGTGCTCGAATAGTTGGCTGCTTCTTGAAGCCTCATTAGCATATTCATCTGAAAGAAGAAATCAGTGTTTACATAATCTCATCTCATTCAATGCTGCAGTGGCTATGTTAAAATTTAATTAAACTCCCTTGCTGTAAGGAGGTGTGCTGGTATCTAGCTGAGGGGACCATAGAAAAGGATTTCAGAAAGGGCAGCATGTCAGCTGCTCCTCCTGGCACCCTTTTCATTGCTTTCTGGCCTTTAAATAGAAGTTTAAAGGTCCAAAGGCCCAGAGATAAATAGAGCTATCCGATAACTCTCTTTAATTCAGGGGTGAGACTGGCTGCAGCTGCAGCAACAGCAGAGGAAGGAAGCCATATCATGGCTGGACATCTGGGCCCATATTTGGAGACAGTCAAGCTTCCAGATAATTTTTGGATGGCGTAAACACACTACATTGGAAAAGCAACTGAAAACATAATCACACTACCATACCCCCTCTACAAGAGAGAGATGGGGAGTGAGGGAGAGAGGAGTGGACCGAGGCCAGCTGCTTTATAAGAGTCCCATCTGCTGTCGAGGGGCTGACCTCAGCAGGGGAGCAGCAACAGATCCTCCTACCAGGAGAGAAGAACCCTCACATAATATGGGGATTATTAGAATCTGAAGCCCATCTGAAAAATCATCAAAAAAGCAGCATTAAGCCCCAGAAAATTACTTGGATGCTTGACGCCTAACTCTGTGTAATGATCAGGATTTTATTTATAAAACATCCACTTCTGCCAGCATGCTCAGGGCTGCAAGTGATGTTGACATTGCTTTAGTGTTTTTCAAGGAATAAATACACTGTCATTACAAAAAACAAGCAATGAAAAAAACAAAGAGAATGAACTATTTCTTGTGTGTTTGTGCGTTAAGCCTCTTTTCCTAGTTTTCTGAGGAGTCCTTACATCTCTGTGGTTTCAACCTGCACAGCTTGTAGAGTTTTCTCTAGTCATTGAACAACGTTTAATATCCTTTACTGTTATCCGGTAGCTTTTGCAGAAGGTTTAATAGGTATTCATGTTTGAGAATACAGGGTACGTGCAGTGGCTGTGCAGTACAACCTGCCTGTGAAATGTCCTGTTTCCCCAAGCACTCTCTCTGTCTCCCCGTGAGCTCCACTGTAGGCAGGGGCAAGCCCTCTATTCACAAGTTTCAAGATTCTGATAATTAGTCAGATACAGATACTGATCACAGTGTGCAGGGAGCAAGGGTGACAGGACATCAGATTTGAACTGCTCAAGTATTTTCACCTTAGTAGAGTTGATGCATACCTGCTGGAAGCCTGGCAAACATACTCACTGGCAGCCCAAATCACAGGGTCAAACAATCACCCCAAAGCTTATGGACTGGGAGACAGGGGATCAGATGACGTGATTTTTTACACTTCAGGAAGGTCTGGTTTTGGAAACCAAATACTTCCATGAGGCTGAGGAGTCATTTTCTTAGCACTGATAAGAATCAAACATATTTTCCTCTGAGAAATTCCCTTTTCCAAGGGCTGCCTGTATTCCAGAAGTACAGTTTTCTAAAATGGTATTTTGAATTGTGATAAAGGCAGTCTATGGAGAAAGCACTATACAAGAATAGCAGTTCAATATATGCTATTTAATAGTCCATTATCAGAGGAGGCAATGGTAAACCAAAACATCTGGGATCATATTTAAATAAAACAATACATGACATTGAGGGAAATCAACTTCTTATCTTTTAATGCCACCACACTTGCAGTCGTTTTACATTAAGATTGTTATACAGTCATGAGTTATCTTGAAATGTTCTGAGTAATGGGAGGATGACTGTCTAATTTGCATTTCCACTAAATTCTCTATGATAGACAAATTAGATAATGCGAGTTTCTCAGTCCTTCATTTGTAGAATGTAGATGAAGGACTGTCTAACCTGGAAAGGTGTTTTTAAAACAAACTGATTAATAAGTTGCTGAAGAGTGATACCCAAACGTTATCATGCGGAAGATCAGACACATTTCTGGGCAGATGGGAAATGCAAACAATTTAGGGACATATTAACATGATGGTGATACTTAACCTTCTATGAGATTTTCCTTTTATTTTCAACTTTAAAAATAATTATAGCAGGATGCATTTTAAAAGCCCATTTTGGAACAGGTACACAGTAGTTTTTTACTGTACAGTGTACAATTTAACATGTCACAGTAAAGGACATACTGAAAAGCCTTTTTCCCAAACGTTAAATCTTACCAAGGGATCCCCCTCCGTATCAGTCTGTGGAACGTGCTTTGAAGCTGTTCCTTCCTTTGCTGATGCATAACCTTCATAACCAACATCTTCTGGTCTTAACTGAAGTAATGATGGCCACTCATGCTGTAGAGATGCAGAGCTCCATGGATAGGTATCAGCTACCCACTTGGAGGGATCCTCCCAGGGTGCCCTCTTACCATACATCTATATTATGGATAGAACACAGGTAAGTATGCTATAGCGTTTTCAATACCAGTTGTAACAGCAGAAAAATGTCATCAAAACCATCTAAACCATTGTAGTAAGTGGTTTGCTTTCAAATGAGCTCAGTATTTAGATATGATAAGACATTCAAAAGACCTCATCTCCATTAATGCCCCTTCAATAAGCAGAGTGGCTGCAAGTTGAAAACCACTCCATAACTAGTGACACTTGTAGGCAACAGTTGGAGCCACAAGTTTTTGATACAATGTGAAATGAGACCTTTAGGTAATTTGCTTATGACATATCAGTGAAATTAACTCAGACTTGTCTAACATATTCAAGTTAACTGGATTTTGTTTTAAGTGAATTAGGAGCTGTCAGTACTGATTGTTCTCTTCTCCTAGCAAAGTAGAATGCAGAAGCAGATATCTGTCCACACCTTAAGTTTGAGATCCTTCACAAAGCTAAGAGAAATTCACAAAGAATAGGGTTTCCCTTCTATGAAGCACAAAAATACTTGCGAATCTGGAAGGACAGAGGAAGGCAGAATGAGTATATGGTAAGTTTAGGAGGTCTGGTAGCACCCTTCTCCACATTGTTGTTCACATGCAACATGTTAACCCAGAGCCCCTTGGTTGCTGCTTTACAGGTTTTCTTAGGTGTGACAATGACACATTGTCATGGGGAGCCTGTCTCCAGGGTTTTCTGTGATATCTCCTAACTCAAACCACCTCACACAATCCAAGGAGCAGCATAATAATGGTAAGGCATACACTCATGGAGCATTTAGATGGGCTGCACTCCTAAAGGGAGTAAAACGGTGAAGGATTTTAGTGCTAACACCAGAGAGATGAGTTGTGCTTATCTCTGCAACACCTGCTTCCAGGCATTTGCTGAAGCCAGAGCTCCAGGTTAGGCAGCCAAGTTCCCGATATTATGCACAGAGATATTCAGAGTCCTTTTGCCCTGCACTGAGGTTGGGCAGCTGTAACAGGGACCTGCCTAAAGAAGCCAAGAGGAAATGTTTCTCAGGGAGGTAGGAGGATAACTCTGGGCTGTAGGCAGCATTTTCCCACATCTGAGATTAACAGCAATTAAATCTTTTCTGCAATCTGGGACAAGGCTTATAAATTCTGTGTCTGCCAAGTGAGTTTGAAAAGTACCAGGCTAGAAAGCCATTTTCTACCTATCCTTGGCTCCAGGAACATCTAATAATATAATTTAAAAGATTTCTGTTTATTATTAATGACATTATTCTATGGAAGCCTTCCAAAGCAGCTAGAAATTGAAACAGTTCATGAAACATGATATTTTATTCTGTATGCTTCCATCTTCTGCTCCAGAATTGAAGTTTTAATTTAAGCAGGTACCCTGTATACTTGAGAAAATATGAGCATGAAGAATATCACTGCATTTTTATAGCTGGTCTAAACAAGCGCTGTTAATCTCACTGTGGCTGTTCTATCAGATGTTTGGCAGTTTTTTGCACAAGGCATAAATACTCTGCAATTCCCAGAGGTAAGCAGTTTGAGGAAAGTGTGAGATAATCAACAGGCAAGATTCTAAACCCTCATCACATCAGTATGTCACTATGTCAATACAAGGTGATAAAGAAATTGCAACTGCTTTCATGGTTTTTTGACTAGTCCGTAACAATTCCCTCTGCACTATGCAGTAATTTATTTCAGTGTCATCTGTGGCAAAAAGTTGCCCTTCCACAAAGCATCTTTTCAGAGGACATAGAATTGCAGGGCATAAAAGAAAAAAACCAAAAGGGACAAAGCCAAATAAATAATGAAAAAGAAAAAAATCCACACGGCTTAATTTCAAGATTTAGGTTTGCTCCAAAGATGTGGAATGATCTGGAATCTTAACCTATATGGGACAGCTTACAGTACTATCTACAGCAAAGCTATTTGTAGCCCTCTTTCTATTAAAGCAGAAGAAACATTACTAATTTAATACTAGTCAGTGGAACCGCTGCTAACACCTAGCTCTGGAAAGGATAGGATGGAGGGAACAGTGAAACACTAATCTGGTGGCACTGTTACCACCAGATATAGCCACCACCAGTGAGGATACAGTAAGGAGGAAACAGCCCATACAAAGAAAGAAAATAGGAAAAACAAAACTATGGGAAAGGTGGGCAAGATAAAAAGGGCAAAAAGGGATGGACACTCATGTTCAGCAGGGCTGAACAGTAAATTATTTCCATCTGGTTAGATAAGGCCAGTAATTTTATTTATTTATTTATTTCCCCTGAATGGTGAAAATATCTTTGTTCACAACCTTCGCTCCACAAGCGTGTGTGCCTATATGTGTAGGTGGGAGAGGATTATGCAGACCACAGCTATTTTCTTGCACCAGTGTAAGGGCTATTAACTCTTCCGTGCAGTCTCTTCCAAGACTGAGACTGCATTCACTCAGGGAGGCAATCTGAGCTATATTTAGCATTGCTGTGAACTCTTTAAAAAACAGTGGAAAAGAAGAACCTTACTCCAGTCACAGAGGAGACACTCTTTTCATAAAATACAAGATATACTAGCACTGGAGCAGACAAAGCCAAAATATACATCAGAGTAAGAGAAGGTCAAAAGGAGTTCAAGGATGATTTCTATAATCGCTACACAGATTTTCTTTTTGCAAAATACACAGCATTCATACTTGGATGCATTGGTTAAAATAGCTTGGAGAAAGCCTATGAAACTAGTTTAAAAAAAAAATGCTGGGAAACAAGTGATGTACCTGAAGTCCTTCTCTCACAGCTTCCAGAAGATACGGCACCAGTGAATAGTTCCAGAGGTCTGTGAACCACACTCTGGAGCCATCAACATCCATAGGGCAAGGGAGGAAGAGACGGGGACCTGAGAAGTCAAGTGGTGTATTAAATAAAGTAGAACTAGGGAACACACTAAAAATAATCTTTGCAGAATTAAAGAAATAGTATTGGAGCAATATCAAGTGAAAAGAATACTAATACAGGACCAAAATAAGGGAGCTATCAGTCTCCTGTTATCAAAAACGAACTAGTGTCACTTTATCCAATTCTAGGGCCTGATGAACACTTACAAGTTTTATGGGCAAAGCTATGTAAAACAATTACTTTTTTGCTAATATAGCTATTCCACTAAAAGACCTCAGGTACATGTATATCTACCACCTGCTAGTTTGCTATGATTATACTGCAACGTGAGAGCAGGGAAAAAAAATTAAACTTAGGAAAGTTGTTACTAAGGTAATTTTTTGTAACTTTTAAAAATTATGATCATTTACTTGAAAGTCTTTAGGAATCAAGGCAGAAATATCAGAAAATACATACTCTTTCATTAAACTTTCTATTTTCATTTCAATCTTGCTGGCAACTAGACAAATTTCCAACACTGATGTATACTGAGAGGTGACAACTTTTAAAAAGGTAATATATCCTTCACAAATCTCTAAAATGCCCACCCTGCATACTTATTTCAAATGACTCCACCAGTGGACTCACCAATGGTCACATCTGAAGAGCTATGCGTTTCTAGGAAGCTGTTGAGATGATGCCATGTTTTGGGGATCCAGTCAATGATTTTGATGAGATCATTATTGCGTGTGTTCCTTTCTATTTCAGTTTCAATCAGTTTCCTTCTCAGATATCTGCCCAAGAAACCTTTAACAGGCTCTGTGTGATTAGCACACAGCACCCACCTGGGTAGAAAGTATAAATGTCAAGCAGCAACGAATGGCAAATCCATAATTTCCTCTTAAACATACAGATGAAGGTAATGTCCTAAGCTTCTGAATCTCATTAGTCAGCAAGTATAAAACTGCTCCAATAAACCATATTACTGTTCAACTGCTACAATACAATCATTATAGGTTTTAGCAGGAATTCAAGACACTGCTGAAGACAAGTGAAGGCAAGAACACAATTGTCTTCATCAACTTGCTAGACATGCCAGAAAGTACCTTATTTCTTTCATCACTCCCCAACACCATTCAGAGGCCCATAAATACAGGAGAGACACAGAAGCTAAAGTGCTTTGCTGTGATGAGACACAAGATCAGTGTTTGTCGAAGAACTGGGCTGAGATGCAGGGAGCTTTGCAAACACAGCCACAGTAAGTACAGACTGAATGTACCTGAAATTGTGATGCAGCTCCAGATTTGGTGAAGAAGAAACTCCCTGGTTCATGGTTCCAATAATATAGGGACTGAAAAGAAAAATTTATCAGTTTTATTTGAGGGATAATTCATTCAGATATTGAAAGGATATTCTTTCTTCTAATCTGCAGTAGGACAATTTTAAGAGTCTCTGGATGTATTTAGGACTTAAAATATTTCTGAAGTGCCCTTTTTTCATGTTTATTCTTGTATTTCCCTCTCTGCACATTTTCAGTTTACTAGTACTCATCTGTAATAAAGAAATAAATGAGGTAACCCTGTCTTCATGTACCTCATTATTTTGCAGTAGGCTTAGTTTTAATTTCAGAAGCCAGTGAATCTCATGCGTAAGACATATCATTCAGTTATTCTACAAAGGGAAGTCCCTATGATGGCACTTTTACAGCAGAAATAGCCAATGTTACAGGCCAGCAAAAGTTACAGAAAACATTATTTTGATTCTTGCTTGGCAATAAAGGACAGTCATCAAAATTCATAGTTCTGCACTGCTACAGGAAAACTGTAGGAAGTATGAGTCTGCCAGATATACAGCTGCTTCTGTATGGCATGGTTAGTAGGTTCACATGTATCTCAAATTCCACTATTATAAAGTGCATTTCTTCTTACTCTCCTATAAGCTCTCCTCATGGTACTAATGAGCTTGTGTGATCTGACAGGGTGAAAGGGATAAGACCCTAATTCAGTCAAGCATTTAAGTACATTCTTCAATTCTGTGGTACGTTTACATCTCACTGAGAGGCATGGGAGTCATATAAATAAAGTGAAGCAGACATCTAAGTACTTGCCTGAAGAGGATTAAAATTATTCAAGCACATAAGGGCTTTGCTGACAGCCTATGTAAGTCTAAGTTTCCACTGGGACATTTTATTTTGCAAAATACCAAACAGCTTTTACTTTTTTAATTACAAAAGATGCATGAAAGTGGAGACAAGAATGACTACCTACCACTTATTATATTTACAGTTGAGGAAACCATTGAAGATATCACTTAATGAACTGATGTGGTGGAGGTTATCAAGAATTATGACCACAGGGAGGTCAGCACCATTGTTGTCAGCGCTGCATTGCTCAGCTAGGTTTGCTAGGTATTGTCGCAGATCCTTCAGCAGAATTAATATAAAAAAAACAAACAAAAACAAACAAACAAACAAAACCACAACAGAAAATAACTGAATTAGACCATAGAGGTAATTTCAGTGGAAAAGATTTTCAGAAAAATAAAGAGGCTGCTCCAGAGATTCCCCACTGTGGATCATTCAGCTGGATCAGCGCATGCAGGTAGATCTGCTTCTTAGACAGGGCAACATTGAAGTCACATGCTAGGAAAAACAAAGGCACTAAACATAATCATAAAATCATAGAATCTCCTGGTTGGAAAAGACCTCTGAGATCACTGAGTTCAACCATACCTGTCCACTACTAAACCACATCTCTGAGCACCCCATCTAGCTGTCTTTTAAACACCTCCAGGGATGGTGACTCAACCACCTCCATAGGAAGTCTGTTTGAGTGCCTGATAACCCTTTCAGTGAAGAAGTACTTCCTGACATCCAAAGGCAAGTGACTAAAATATTATACATTCCTATTTAGTGGATACATTCCTTAGAAACCTGCTGATAAAATATATTTCCTCCAGAGGAAAATAGGTTGCCATAAAATTTGGACAGGGCCCTGAGCAACCTGACGTAGTTGAAGATGTCCCTGCCTACTGCAGGGGAGTTGGACTAGGTGACTTTTCAAGGTCCCTTCCAACCCAAACCAATCTATAATCTATGCCATTTCCAATGGGCTGAGATACTCACATTAATTGTTGGACCTCCATTCTTATGAATACCACATTTATATATTAAAAACCCCATCAAATTATCAAACAATTTACGCATATTGAACTGCTCCTTCAGATATCTCATTTCACCTCTCTCTCTGAAAATATGTTTGACCTTTTGGGGATGCTATATCCCACCTTGTAATAAAATTTGTTGTGTAGATTCTTTTTTTTCTGTCAGCTATCAGTCTGGCTGCTGTTTAGTGCTGGAGGAAAAGAGAACTTGCTATAATCAAAACATTTCATATTTTTCTCAACATCTTGCTGCCCTTGAGGGTCTGGGCTAGTCAAGTTTTACAGCTGTATCCCCAGAGGCATCTAATTTTGTCAGTGTCAGGAATGCTCAGAATTATGGACAAAGTTCTTAGCTTTTCAGTTCCTGGATCAGGGATAGTAGATTTTTTTTTTTCTTTAATGGGAACATCCAATCTTTTTATACTTCAAGAAAGACTTTTGTTTGGCTTTTTATGATCAGGGGTCTCTAGGGGAACATCATGGGTTTCTTCCATGGAATAGCACCAACGATATTATACAAACACACTCAGTATTTGAAAATGTTGTTTTTCCTTTTTTGGTACAAACTCAAAAGTTCTATATAAACCTTAATAGAAACAAAATAAAAGAAAAACCAAAAAAACCCCACATCAGAAACCCAAAACAAAAACACATGCAACAATCAATTTACCAGAAATCCAAAAGCTTGCTCTTTCATGGAACAATTTTCATTATAAATGTACATGATATAACAATAAAACATATCCACTGCCAAAGTAAATGGCATCACAAACTCTCTGTATGAAGACAGTGAAAAGTAGCATTTTTACTGGAATGGTCCTCTCACCCTTTTGGGATATGTATGTTCTTCCTTCTTATGTTAACATTCACTATGCTCTGCTCAAATCAGAAAGCTCTGGGAAAAAGTTTTCATTTTCTTTCCCCTGGGTATCAGGTTAGGAGCATACCTAATTTAGGACAGCAAGTGAATGGTATTATCTGTGGCTAGCACAGTAGTCATGCTAGAAGCATGATAATCTGAGCTATGTAAATCACTGTGAATGCGACATGATGCATGAGGCAATTTTAGTATGGTCAGCTTCCTGGGTGATGCACACCAGAAATCGTGGCAGCAGTTGTATTTATTCAGTGCTGATTAAGAAGCTGAACCAAAGACGGTAATTCCAAATCCCCATTCTGAAATCTTTGCTAACAATAGGCTGCTATGATAGCTATTAAAAAAGCAAGTTAAAAAAGCAAGTTAGACTAGTACTACTGTAATCAGTAATTTTGTTCTTGTAATTATTACATGCAATCAGCAAAATCGTTCTTTCAGATGAAGAAATTGCAGACACTCTAAGAACTGAATTTATATAGGAATTTGACTCTGCATCCATCCTTAAGGTAGGTTCCCCCAAGAGAGGGAAAATTCAGGCTTTCTTTCACAGTGCTTCAACGTTTTGTTTAGATCTGGTCTCTGTTCCTAACTGAGACTGGAGACTGAATTTTTGTAGGAAAACGTTAACTGAGCAACAAAACAGTGTGCCAATCAATAGGATCTGCTCTGCATTATCACTACAAATTGGACAATACATTATCTTTTCATTTGTAACTTACCTTGCTTGACTTGTGATCTACATTGAAAGTTGCAATTGCATCCTCAGTTTTTTTTCTGCCAGATTTAGTTATAATATAGTCAGCCAGCCTGTTAGCCAAATAGGTCTTTCCTGTGCCACTGGGTCCTGACAGAATAATTCTCCGATGCTCCATCAGTAAATTAAAGTACCGCTGGGTAATTGGCTTAGGAATTAATGTGTCAAATACAAAACTGTCCAAACTGTTTTCTTCCACTCCTGGGAACAAAAGAAAATAAAAAATAACCTGTCTTCATCCTTGCTAAGGTAGGTAAAGGTTTGATCCAGCACCTGGTGACATCAGTGCTATTCTCAAAGCAAGGTAATATTCTTCTGCCTAAACCAAATTCCTATAAGGGCTTCATTACTGTGGTAATGTGTATATCCTTCCACAGGGCCAAAAAAACTAAACAGTGGTAGTGGAAAGAGATGGATGGGAGAGATGAAATGAAAGTAAATGTGAAGAGGCTCAGTGGGGCAAAGATGTATGTTTCAGGCACTACAGACAACAACGATTAAAAAAAAGGTCAAAGTGACAGCCACAAGGGTTACTAGTTGTCACATCAATGTATGCATAGTTCTTCTGAAGGCCTCCCTCCCCTCCAATAGCAAATCCCTACAGCTTTTAAAATGCATTGAATTTTTCCGGCGGAATTAGGTAAGGCATAAATATTTCTCATCACAATCTCTGTTTTGGAGTTGTGGGTTTTTTGCCACTATTCAGAAATATGTACTTTGCTGTGATTTGAGAGTCAGGCAGAGAAAGACAGAGACATTCTTAGATTTGCCTCAAAATACCCCATTGTATTAGGTATAGTGCAATGTCATGCAGAGAGTTTATGTGATGAGTCCTTGAACTGGAGACAAAATACAGAAAGGTCAGGTGTAAGACAAAAAATGTGAAGAGATGTGGGACTGCAGTGAAGAACTCTACAGTATCTGCAGAAATATCCTTGGAGTTTTACCTTTCAGGTTCACAGTGATGACATTATTATCTCCAACTAGATATCCACAAGGCAGCAGTTCAGGCACTTCTACACTATTGGTTCTAATTACATCCCCTATACAGTAGCTAGCAATGCAGTCAGAGTTTAAACCCAGGCTAGCAGTAGGATCCACTCGGAAAATATATTCCTGAAATTACATGAAAATATAAGACACAAAAATAAAAATGGTTATTAAACGAAAGCAGCTTGGAAAATATTTTGGTTCGGGTGAAGTCACTTGACAAGGAGTTCTTGCAGTCACATTCAATAGAGAACTGCCTACAAACATGAAAAAAGAACAGCAACCTTAAGAATAAATTTTAATAGTAGTGTTAGCTATATGTCAAAAAACCAGAACAAAGCAAAAACTTGGCAAGGCAACCCAAAGAGTACAGAATTTATCTTAAGTGAAAAAGAAAATTTAATTAATACTTGAACTAATTTTTCACTGTCTTACCTTAAAGAGACGTCTGATTACACCATCTAAAACGTCCCATTTTGTTTTTCCACTGACTCCAATTGATCCTATCAGATATGCATGTGGTTTTTGATCCTGCAAAGAGAGATTTTTGGAAACTGAACTAAAAATGGTGATAATTAGTTTTCTATGAAGATTCATAATTTTCCCAATGAAGAAAAAGAATATTATTTAGAATGTGATGTTAAATCATTGTTAATAATACCTGTGCCAGATATAGGTATAGAAGATACTACTTTGGCACATCTTTGTAAGGAAGGAAATACAGCATCTTATTCTGCTCTTAGATTGTATCTGTATTTATAAAGAGCTGAATACAAATAAAATTGCATTGCATTAATATTTTTTTTTTTTTTTGTAATACAGAGCATGAAAACAAGACAATGCAATTCCAAATTGGTTACCTCAGTGGCATATTCATAGTTGTACCCTAAGGGGTCCAAGACAGACCTTATTTATAATGACTTTTAAATGGAGATAGCAAGTCCCAGAACATTCTGCCACTAATTAAACTGAGAATTGGTAGTGTCTGAGCCACCACAATGCAGAAGGCGGCCATATTACATTATTCTATGGAGAGTTCCTAACTGTATTGAACATGGATGACAGAGAAGAGAGCTACTATTTTTAGGATATTTCCCTTCAGTTCCTGGCTGAAAATACTGAAAGAAGTTGAGCTACTAGACTGCAAGATTTGCCTGAGCTATAATTTTGCATCCAGACCTTTGGGTAATGAACCTACCTTGGCTCGACTATAGCCCTTGTTTATAGTGACTAAAATTTTCACACTATGACCTTCTTTATGGAGTGCTCCATCAGGGGCATCCTCCAACAAAATATCTGTAATAAAAGAAGTAAAGGAAAGTGATCAACCTGACAAATCACATCAGTTACATTCATATCATCAGTTCAATATTTGTTCAAAGGGCTTTTCAGTTAAAAAGAGACTGCCATCATAACAACTTGCGATCATTTTAATCTGTATTTATTCCTAATTTGCCTTTTCTGTTGGAGATGAGAAAATTTACAATTTGACAATTTTTGAAGCAATATTAGCAGCTTTAATAATGTAGAAAGAAATAAATTCTTGCATTATAGTCATGCCTCCGCTTTTCTTCCTGGAACTTGTTAAAAATTACCATATGTCCACAAAGTAATGTTGTTTAAAACCTAAATTAAGTTCATAATTTTGGGCACTCATTGTGCCCTTTAGAATGATGTAAGAAGAAAACAAACAAATCCTTGCACTGATATGTTTGCTTATAAGTAAAATAGCATTTTAAATTATCTTTCCAGCTAATTTCTTTACTTTCTGTACACATGGCATAGATAGAGTCTTTTTTAACCCCACAATATAGGCTTACAAATAGTATACATTAGGAAAAACACTTTGCAGCCTTACAGAATATGGGACTTGGTATTTAGTGATTCCCCTAAGAAAAAGCTGCATTTTTCTTGGAGGTTAAAGAGGGATTCTGATCTGCTCCGTGTCTCAGTTTATACTTCCTCAATAACTCCTAAAATGAGAAAGCAGAAGGCTCAGCCTACAGCTTTATTGGAACGGATAAGACTGCCATCTTCCTCTAGGAGTTATCTCAGAGATTTTACTGCTAGACATTTAAGCTAACTATCAAATTAAGAGAGATTATGGATTTGCATTTTCTTCAAAGGCCAGCACAGTAATCTACTACCCTAAGTCCTGTTTGTTCTTGTTATGATGATTGAAGAAAGGCATTGACTTCATGTCATAGTTTGTGCAAGGTCAGATTTCACCCAAATTAAATGAGGTGCCAGTAAAGTTCAGTCACTTGCTCAAAGCAAAACCAAAGAAGACTTATGATTACGACTTCAATGAAAGTATTAAAAAATAAGTCCTCATGTAAAATATTTTGACAGTTTATATCCTAATCTAGAAATCAGATTCTGCTGATTTTTTTTTTTTAATTGATCAAATGAAGAAGCATTTTTGTTGTATGGTTAAACAAATCCATGCTTGTTTCCTTCCTGGCAGCCAATTTTCCTTGCCACCAACACTGAATGTTTCCCTTCACTTGTACTTCAGCATATTTGACAAGCCTTAAGAGTTTCTATAATGTCGTAGTTCATCTGAGGGCAAATTACGATATAACTGATCCCCCTTTGAAATTTTTCAATCTCTAAATGGCCCTCATGTAGCCTTTTACATTTATTTTTCTGTAAGTCTAGGAATGAGGCACCACTCTGTGGCTAGAAAAAAATTACACTTTCTACTAAGACCTACCCCTCTCGCTGACACAAGGGGCTAAGAAGATGCCCAAGGGGGTCTCATTTCATGGTGATGGTAATTACTTTAATTACCTCCTGCCAGACCTTCTTCTTAGATGCACTATGGTGACTCAGGCTCATTTCTTGTCTGAGCTTTGACATCCTTTTCATTGGACAGTCGAGACAGAGTCTTGTACTGTTCATTATTTAGTGATCTTTAATACAGTGACTGAAATATGGGTGTTTATGACCATCAAGCCCCTCTCCAGTTTGCCACTCACACCTGTATGGAGATGGTCATACCCTTGGGAAATGTCAATGGGTAACTTTGGTCATGTCTAGATGACCGCTGGTCATTGGGAGGCATTGGTCTCCCAGAAAATATCACAGCATTTTGTAATATAATGAGACAAAGGCCTTGTTATCTCTCTCAGTTTAGCCCTCAGCATCATTAACCTCTCCATATCTCAGGGACTTTTGTTCAGTAGCACTCCAGCTGCCACAGAAATCCCACAAGACTTGGTAGGAAGCTGTCATCCTTCGAACTTCACTGACACAGCAAGAAAATGATACTCACAATGATAAAAAAGGCTGGATTCACAATCAAATGAAATCCTCCACTCCTCATTAGGCATCCTTATTTGTTTAATTTCCTATAACCTAAAGTAATTACTTTGCATGCTAGAAAAACATTTGGAACCAATAACACAGAAAATTATATAAAGCTTATATTATGTTTATTCCTGTACCTAGACAGAGATAGCACTAAGCAACAAAGTGCTAACAGTTGCTGTTCATGAAAGAGTTTCTACAATTACCATTTTGAAAAAAAATTCTTTTTTGTTGTTGTTGTTGTTTGGGGTTTTTTTAATGTGTGTGGATGTGTGAGCAGGAACCACAGTTAAAACTTTTCCTCTCTGTTTTTGCAACACTTCCTTGTATATGGAGGCCCAGTTCAGGCCCATCCATGCTAAAAGTTAAATCTGGCAAAAAAAGTAGGCTGGAATGTAAATTAAAAAATACTTATTTTCATATAAAATCTGGTATTAACCAGAAGAAATATTCAAATATCCATGTAATCTGTGACTGGCAAGATAATACGACTAACTGCCAATCCAAATTATAGTCAGGCAGTTTGGCACATTTCCAGCTGTACCCTTGCCTAGACTCTCTCTACAATTATTAACCATATTTTTATTGCTTCCAGACACTGCATTATACTTTCAGTGGAGTCTACAGTAATGAGCACTGCTTTGCTTCTGCTCTGCTCCTGGTTCTAATATTAGAGACAGCACTCCTGTTTCTTGCCTACTTTGTCGAAACAAGTGTAGAAAGTTTATTATCATAAACTTTATAGCACAGAAAATAATCAAATGTTAATGTTCTGGATGTGGACCAAAGTTCTGCTTGCTTTCTCTCACTCACAGAAGACAGAGAGTGCTTAACAAGTGAGGAGGGGTTTAGCTCCTGTGATAAATGGTGACTTGGTCCAACACAGGCTAACTAGCTACACCACACTAAAAAAATGTAAGGGATAAAGCTAACTGAGATCACCTTCTGTCCCAGGTGCAAATACAAAATCAAGGTGAGGGAGCTAACTGAATGATAAAAGATCTGAAATTAAGAAAAGAAAGTTTAATGTACTATGCTCATATTTATCCCATAGGGACAAGAGAATATATCTATACAGTTGTCAAGTATACTACAACAGATATTGTCCTTCTCAAAGAAATTGTAAACTAGATGATCAAAGAGTATTGTAAACTAGGTAGGTGGAAAGTATCATAGCTAGGAACTAAGTAAACATAATGAACAATCTGTTACCATTATTCAAAGCTTTCTAAAAGCTACATGTTCAGAAATGACTGCCAGCATTCTTTCTCATCTCCATTAGTGAATGTGAATGTGTATGTGATGTTTCGCTGAGTGCTATGAGGCATTTTAATTTTCAGGCATGCCTTTCATATATGGCCCATTAAGAAAGTTAAAATAATAAATTCTTACTAATTGCTGAGGCAAGCATGTGCCCTAAATACATTTACCTGATGTAACAGATTCTGTGATGTTTAAATTGTTCAGAGAAAGTCCTAGTGACTGCCTTGATGAAGAAGATGATGTGCTACTTGAAGATTCTGATGATGGCCGGGCAGGCTTTCCAGTATTTCCAGTTTCTGCCTTTAAACGATCGTTTTCAGCTTTCAATATCTCAATTTCATTCTGTATTCAAAAGAAATCAACACAAAAGCACAGGAGGTTATTCTTTCAGAAAACCACTGGAGGTGGCTATTCTGATGTTTGCTGTTGCCTGCAGGAGCTAACTGATTTACCACTTTTACAGCAGCATGTAGCACTATGTATCAGAAGTACAACAGTCAGTGAAAACCAGATTGCCTTCACTTCTGAAATGAAGAAAAAAGACCCCTACAACCTTGTTTTAGTTTTTGCTTCAAGACAGTTCCTAAACAACATATAAACTTCAAGCTTCTATGTCTATGGTAGAGTTGACCTTAATACAAGTATTGTCAGAATTTTCACAGCTATCCCCAGGTTTATAAGTTACCTTTTATTGTCAAATATCTTAAGTAACAGTTAAGGAAGTTATTGTTGAAATCTTAGACATGTCAGTGTTTCTAAAGTCACAGAAAATTATTATTGACTAAAATTTAAGCAGTAGCTTCACAGAGAAGAAATTAAATGAAAAATGGACTATTAGAATTTGATAGTTTAACAGTTTCATAACCCTTCTTATTATCAGATAAGATTTTTTGAACATTCAAACATGGGTTTGTTCACATAATGGCCAGCAAACCCCCTTTGATGCAAACATACAGTGACAGATGAATCAGAACAACTAGGAATTTTTTTTAGCTAAATCCTTTGTGGTGCCAAGTGATTATTGAATGTACAATAATAAAATGAAACCTTAGCCTGAGAACAGGCTGGTACCAGCTAAATCTAGCTTTCAGTCGCTTCACGAAGCACAGTACAAAGCAACTGCTTATTCTTGCAGATGGTTTTGCACATCAAATGTAATTCCACATTCACTAACACTCTGCTAAAAGTCCTATTCTTTTATGAAGGTTGTTGAGCTTCATTATACAAAGGAAAGCATAAGGGATAGCATAAACCACACCCCACCCGCCCCCCACCCCAGCTACACACACCCACAACAGCTACAGAAAGATAGGATCATACAGGCAAAGGTGAGGAGATAGTGAAAGGGAAGGGATGAACCAGCAAAACAGTGACAGAAGGAAATAGATGAATGCACTGGTTTAGCCTAGGGTTAAAATCAGGGACTATAGTGAAATGAATCACAAAATCTCCATCTACTCTGCAATTTATGCTGATTAATTACACAACTCTTAGCAGTCTTACATTCAGCTGAGCTTTAGATTTTTAAGGTGTTTTGAATACACAGAGTATTCATATATCTTTCATACCAATCCTACTTTTTCCCCCTTTCCAATCCTCATCAGTTCTCCAAAACGTCACAGAGTTTGTCAACTCCAAGGCTGCTGCCTGTCCTTTTAGGAAAACTTTAGAAGAAGTCGTGATTACCATCAACAGCATCTGAAATAGTCACTTCTGCCCACCTTTGGTGAAATTCAAACTTTGGAGGCTTGTGACTACAACAGACTCCTCTCTCTGGGGAGTTCACCTGGCTTGGGCACTCATCCCAATCTAAGACTGTAACCAGCTGATAAGCCTTCATTTCCTCTTCTCCACCACTGCAATTAACTGTATTCTACCCTGTACAGTTCCTAAAAAATTTTTAGTGGCTCCAGATTGAATTATTTACTTATGTCTGGACAACTGAAACCTATATTTATGGATCAGTTCTTGATTATTCTTCCCTCTAACTGAAGTTCAGCTAAATATCCCATAGCAATGCTGGCACCTTGTCATGTGAGCATCTGGGAGGATGGGGTGAACCACAGATGTTTAAAGGTGTGGCTGAGACTGCTATAGGCACAAGAGGTCTAGAAAAGCCAGCAAGCACATCAAATCTGGTTGTTATGAAATCAGCTGCTGTGGACATCTATACAGAAGTGCCTACAGGTGCACCTGACCTAAGCACCCAGCACAGAGCAATTCAGCTGGATTCAGCTGTGTAAACACAGGTTTCTGGTACAGTAGTAAACATGGGCTTCCATGGGTTGAATTCTAAACCTACAAGTCCTGTGCAGATGCAAATAACTGAGTCTGGTTCAAACAGTAATAGGTGCCTACGCTCAAACAACACAATTTCACCCTCTAAAACTATCTTAGGATGATTTTAGGATAGCTCTCTAGGCCCCACTACTGCAGGACTAAAACTCAATTGACTACAACAAGAGTTTATCACCAAGCTCATACCTAGACATCTAAATGTAGCTGTCCTAGTCTCAACCTGAATCCCTACCCCATGGCCTTGATTCTCTTTCCCAAATACAGTTTTCTAGTTCCCTCAAGCTATGTCCTAGGTGTTTTGCCTATCATTCCAGAAGGGCCCAGCTCTATTGCAGGACTTATGTCATACTGTGTGGATGTCATAGACACTTTTAGGAACCCAACATGATACTAGACACTTGTACATGGGCAACAGAGCTGAGTCCCATAAAGCTCCTTGCTCCACAGAAGAACACTGCCACTCTTTCTGCAAGACTTCAGACTCATGAAAGGGAAAGTCTTCTGAAGAAAAACGTGTTCAGGAAAGATTTGGAGCAGTTTCACAAAATGATATAGTGAAATTATAATGATGCAGGATACCATAATTTAATTCAATTTTACATACTTTGCTTCAGCAAGCCATGACTGGGTTAGGAATCAGAAATTATGAGAGAGTATGCACATATACACCCGCCCTCCACACAGCTCAAGGGTTTAAAGCTCTGTAGAAATCACTTCTTGATCTGCTTGTCTGTCATATTGCTTTCCCCAGTCACAGGGTTTAGATAACAAACATCCTTTGTGCAGGGATTATGTCTCCTTCCACATCTCTTAAATACATTTTAGCTATTAATATAAAGGCTAAGAATATCATTATTATTAGGTGAATGCTTATCATACCCATCCTTTGGAAGTGCTGTTGGTCTAGCAATTTACTCTGTATTAACCTTTTCTTGGTACCTGAGACGAAGTACGGGCAAAGGAAATACATGAGGCATACCTTTGGTGTGCACCCCTGTCATCACTTAAGCTACTGGACTGACCTGCATACGGTTCATGGCTTCCCGAATCTGATCCAGATGGTGCGCAGAGCTGAGAGCTTCCAGACGAATGTCCGTTAATTTTAGCTCTTTCTCCCTAAGCTCGCTCTTTAGCTGAAGAATAATTTCAGCTTCTGCCTCTGTACACTCACAGATCCTAAAGAGGAGTAGGAAACAGGCAGGAGATTAAAGGAAGGTTCTCTCCCCAAAGCAGTCTCATTACTAAGTTTCAAAGTACAGAAAATGCTTGCTGCTGGTAAAACCTATGAGTAAAGAAAGATTCTTATCAAAGAAACATGAAAAGGCTCAAATTGCAAATTAAAAAAGGAAAAAAGCCCTCACCAGATGAAATGATTAGCTTGCTTTATACCTTTCTATTTAGATAGTTCATTATGGTGAAGAATGTTGTTAAAAACTTTTCAGAAATCTTTTTTTTGAGTGTGTATCATCCATTGGCTTTAATTTTATTTTATATGTGCATCATTTCTTTGTTCCAAAGTTATGATTTTCCTAAGTAGCAATAGTCAGAACTGAAGTATGCTGATTAAACTGCACTTCTGGTATTTATTATCTATTAGGCACCAAGTTTTCTCTGTTTTAAACAGTACACAGAGAGACAGTCCTTGACTTCATGATCTAGAAGATTTTGATCTGCAATGTTTTTGATTTGTGACGGTTGACATTTTGCCTATAGCTTGTCATTTGGTAATGTACGGTGTTTGAAATAACATTTGTTTGGGTTTTTTTTTTTCTCTTTCTTAAAGACTAGGTTGAAAGTAATCACCTTGTGATTACTTTTCATAAGCATTAATTTTAAGGAAAAAAACCCAAACTTTGTATTGTGAGAAAAGATCAAAACATGACTGGCCCAGGACCCACAACTTTCCAGTTCTCATGTCAGACTGTTTTGCCTCTCTGTGTCATTACAAGACTCAGATCTGTTGCGTAACAGAACCAGTAGAAAATAAAACCATGGAATTTTGTCTATATTGTTACACTAAGTAATATTTTCAGTCAATTCACTAAATGTTATTTGTTCTTTATTACTGTCACTATAAATAGTTAATATTTGCAGAACAATTTAAATATGAACAGTATTTTATTGTAATTATAAGTATTATTATTGTGATTATTACTACTAATATACAAACAAGAAACAGAGATCAACTTTTAACTGCCAGAATGCATGCAAATGCATTTTGGAAAAGAAGATGCAGCACTCTCCAGGTCAGCAGTTGGGTGTACAACTCCATGCCCCACACTCAATTTTACCGAGATCTATGCTTGTAGACCACGTGACCGTTATGCCTTTTCTTTGGTGCCCAGACTAGAGATGACCTGTATACACATGTATTAGACAGATGCAATTGGAAGAAAGTAAAGGTAATGGTTTAGAATATGAGACTCAGGTGAAGAAAATATATAAAGAAAACGTAAGCAAAGGGTAGATGAAGATGTTCATGGCAAATAAAAAAATATGGCAAATTCAAGAAGGAAAACAATGCCTATCATTCACAACATGCACAAATATTTGAAGTGTGTGTAAAAATTAATAAAGGAGTGTACTAGGATTTTTTTTTTTCAAATATTATGATACAATTCTTTGTTTGATGTGCCCATACCTATGCTAATATAATAAGAAATAAAATTTTATTTATATGTTTATATTGTCTCATAAAACAACTTGGACAACTGGGAAAGTCACTTATCTATTTGTTAGCTATTTTCTTTTTGGTCTTTTTTGCAGTACATCTTGAGAAAGGTTGACCAAAAAGACCTTGGCAAGCCAGTTTTAAAGAAGGTAAAAATCAAGGAGAAAGCAGGGCTATGGTTCTGGAAAAAGCTGACTAGACTGGTAAGATAAGCAGAATGGAAGCAGAAATTATGAATTGAATTTTCTTTTGCAGATTCCAGAGCTCTTCAGCACAGCTCCTACAACTGCAAAATTACTTAAGAAGATGAGACTTCAACAAAAAGAAGAAAAACAAAAAGATAAGATTGTGTTCATGAGCAGTCACAGAAAAAAGCTCAGAAGCTTGATCACACTTTAGGCAAAGGTTCAAAGTAGTTAGAAAGAAGGAGTTTTACTTTTTCATTCTTGTTACAATCTCAGAATTTTAAAATCAGCTTGCTTTAGGTAGAAGGAATAAGTAAGTCATGATCTTTAAACAGATGCTGCTGGTAATTATAAAAAATATTGAAGGTGACAGAAGTTTAAATTATGCAATGGAAAACCAAGTCTTCCAAAGAAAGTAACATTACCAGTATAACAGACAAAGCAATTAATCCAAATATATTTTATGTGGTGTCTCTGTGAAAGGGAAGGAATCTATGTTATCCTCTGTAAAAAGGTCACAATATTAAAAAAATAGAATAATATGATCAAAAAGATCAGTGTTTAAAAATGTTATGGAGGAAGAACCAGAAGGCTGTGAACTGGACAGAATTTAGGAAGTTAGTCTCAGAGAAAAAATAGCCATGGGAAGAACTTCCAATGAAAGATTAGATATGTAGTTTTGCCCTTGATAAATTCTAGGAACACCAGTACATCTAGTGAGCAAGTCAAACAGACAGAGAAAAAACTAGGGTTGGTGGAAAGGAAACAGGATAAGGGTATGAGAGCAGATCTGTGAATCATGAGCAAATAATATTGTAGAATCTTTTGTTTTGTTTTTGTTTAAGTTCAGACACCTTCTATTAAGGCTTCTACTAGTGATTTTTAAGTTGATAACAAATCAGACTTAAGGGTCCCAAGCATGTAGAAATCCTCCTCCCAAAACACACATAATACCTGAAACCATAAAAATGTGACCTTCCTCTAAAAACCCCAACAAAATTAGAGCTCTTGATGAGTTATTTCTCACTAGTATTTATGGAATGTGAGGAAAGGAAAATATTTCTTGTGGAGGAGGTTCTTTTGTGGGAATGTTTGCTGTCAAACCTCTAAACCTAGCATATAAAAATCATTAGAGTCTACAAAAAGCTAGTCATAGAAACATAGAATCATAGAACAATAAGGGTTGGAAGGGATATTAAAGATCATCTAGTTCCAACCCCCCTGCCATGAACAGAGACACCTTCCACTAGACCAGTCATTAATCATAAAAGGCATCTAACCTAATGAAGGGAAATTATATTCTAAAGCTCAGTAATTAGCCTTGAGACTAGAATTCCCAGGGTGCTTTGAGAAAGAGTAGTTGTGACCTGATTATTCTCAATTAGGACAAGGAAAGTAAGGCTAGCATCAGTAGTATGCCTTTGTTGTTCCAAAGAGGTCGATTCCCACAAATTGGAAAAAGTTATGAGTTTAGCAGAATGGAAAAAAAAAAAAAAAAGGTAGAATATGAATGGGAGTTGAGAACTCTGTAAGAAGAATATGTGAGACATATCAAAAAACCAAACCAAAACAAAAAGAAATGGGGCAGCCTTTGACTGATGACTTGCTCTGTCCTGAAACCTTAAGGATGGTGATTTGAATGAAAAATAAAAGTAAAATCTTGCAAAAATATTTAAGCTGATAAAAGAGAGAAAATAGGTAAAAAAAAAATATAAATTAGCAGCTACAAAGTAGATAAAGTAATAACAGAACGGATGAATTTGTAAAAATTTATAGCTACCTAGAAAATAATATGACATTTTTAGCATGTCATGAAGAAAGGAAATTGTAGTATTTGGCCTTTACTAAGTGCATATGATAAAGTTGTTAATGGTGCAGGGAGAATACAACACAAGCTTTTGGATATGCATTTAGAAATAAATTTGTACTGATAGATGATTTTGGGTAAAAGCTGTGAGAACAGGATAGAATGACCTAAGAAAGAGATGCTGAAAAAGTAGTGTGTAAATGGAGTGAAGCTCATGAGAAGTCTTGCAAATGGATGGACCATGGGATTAAAAGATCATGGCTGCTGGCAATGGTTTTTGAAATGCAAAAGGTCACACTCGAGGAGGTGTGTTTCACAGTCCATTGTATTTGGGAAGAAAAGTTTTCCAAGAGAGCGACTTACGCAGATGCTGACTGTGATGGTTTCATGGATGTTGCCCCGCACTCTCCTGAGCTGTGGGGCAATTTGGGTGATGACGGAAGAGAGGAGTCTGTCAGCTCTTCTATGTCCGAATGTGAGGAAGGAGGCTTGGTGGACTTCTTCTTTCCAAAGGCCTGTTTGAAAGAGCTTCTCAGCTGGAAAACAAACACAGAGAAAGATTATTTTCCTCATCATTGCAATTTGTGTGCTGTTCATGTTTTGAAGAGTTAGTTTGCATATGCCATCCTAGCCACTGCCTGAGGTCAGTATACAGAAGCAAGGTATTAACAAATGCAACACAGTATCTCTAAAAACATGATACAGTGCTTTGTTTTGACTTTATTAATCCAGCGCAGCGCAAACATAATGCTATGGAAAAAGTGCAGGACCGAGTGGTACGGCTATGGGAGAGGCGTGCTCATTTAAAACCATTAAGCCCCAGTGGAATCCCATTCCCATGGCATTCCCTTCAAGCTCTGGCTTTAAATAACCACTTTACATCTAGGTACAGTCAGAACTTGCTGTTACTGAATGCTGAAATCAAAAGACAAGTCCAATTTACTGTTTTTCTCAATTTACTTTGTCTGTTTAAAATTTGAGTGGCTACAAATGCTATGCTTTGGATTGTAAGCGAAAGGATTTAAGCTGAGACATGAGGCTTGCATTGTTGTACTGCTGAGAAGAATGTTAGCTGAAAGGTATATACTTTTTGCTGCAGTTTCCTTTATAGTAAGATCTCTGAATGTACAAGCATTGCCTTTTCCCCCTAAAAGCCCTTATCCAGTATTGAAAAGGGACAGAATAGCCAAAGAGCCATTTATTTCAGGAGCCAACATGACAATAGTTTTGTCTGCAGTGAATTTTAACTAGCCCATTTGTTGATACCTCTGTCTAAATACAGAAATTGTTCATGTTAGGAAAAATGAGATTGTTTTTTGTTTGTATTTTCAGAAATTTGTTCTGATTAAAATGGTATATAACTCAATAACAACAACAACAAAAAAGGTATTCAAACATTTTATTTTCGTGATATAATTGAAGAGTGGGGAGTGTGACCACTGATTAGAGAAAAATTATTTAAGTCCTTTCCAGCTCATGATATCTAATGAGAAAGAAATGGATTTTGGCTACACTCCCCCTTTCTATAGTCTAAACTTTGAGATTAAAATGAATAGAGACAAACTGAGAGGACATACAGGATAATCTGTTTTTAGAAGTTATAAAAGCCTACTGCCAAAATAAATAGCAATCATGCCAAGATAGGGTTCTTTATAGATGCATGCCAAATTTTCCATGGTTTATATTCACCTCACTTCCTCTAGAGTTCACCTTGCAGAAACATGAAAGAGTGTGGAATTACAAATCAAGGGAATGAAGGCTGAGCAGTATTTTAAAACAAATGTTTATGCAGGCAATATTTTTAAAACAACAAAAACATATTTTCTAGTTATTTACTGAAAGTATTTGATTAAACCTTTAGCACTGTATTTGAGTATTCCAGTTGAGAAGCATTTTAATTTCTTTAAACGTCACACTACTTTTACATGAGAATTCTTAACAGATTTCAAGTCCATTCTTAGCTGGGTAACATATTTAAGTCAAGCCTTTGAATCAAACTCTAACTGAAGAAAAAGAAATAGGGTCTCAACGTGGCCCAGAGATGGTTTTGGTCACAACAGCTATTTTAAGGGGTCTTTGTGGGTGTGATTTTTTTCGCTTGTTTGCTTTCAGTTTTGTTTTGTTTTTTTTTTTTTTAATTATTCTGACATGCAAAGAATTCCCCACTGATATTCAGCAATTTTTAGTTTGCTGGTAGTGTCACAGTATGGATACACGTGAATTGCTTCGTATCTGTCTGGCTCCACAAGAGTTCTGTAGATGAAATGGGCCATTATGCTACTAAGGCACTAGGAAGCAACATAATAGCTAAAAGACAGGTTTAAACCTGCTGAGCACTTACCCAGTTTTTCTTTTTCTTTTTCTTAGAGTCAGCATCATTACCACTGCCAATGCTTGAATGGCTTGCAGCACTGTTGATACTGGAAACACTTTCTGAAGAATGTTGCCGCCTTATACGTAAATCTAAACAAAATAAAATATTGTGAAATCCATCTGTCTCTGTTTCAATATAGTAATCATTCTTGTATCTATGTAGCATCTTCCTCCTCAAAGGGAGCCTAAATGAACATAAATGGCATTGATTCTTGCAGTGGCTTGGATTCAAGCTATTGCAGTCTGCGAGAAATCACAATGTGATGCATACAATTAGGCTAACACTTAGGAGCTTCTCCAATCTGGGGTCTTATTGGTACAAAGGTGTTGACCCCACACAGCAATCTATAAGCTCATATCTGAGCAGTTTCTGCTAGAGATGGGCTACTTGACTTACTACTGTCACATGTATGACAGTTCTGAGGAGCACAGGGACTACTTGACTTCTTTAGACGCTACCTTCTATTATACCATGATGGCAATAAGCAGGCAGGTGTTCATTAAACGTGAATGAAACAAAATAACTGAGAAGTGGAGAATGTTAAAAATGATTGGTGAGGCTTTTGAGTTTCAATTTCTTAAAAGCCTCTTATAACTGTATCTTAATCACTGGAAAATATTCTTGCAGAACATATCCACTAATACCAAGGGAAATTAATTTTTAGATTATTTTTTACTTCCTAGAAGTTAGCTTTGCTATACTCAAGCCATGCAATGAAATGACCTTAGGGCAAATATCTAAATAATGACCTCTTCAAAGAAAGATCAATGACACTCTCAAAAATAAATGCTACTATTTTTTCTCTTCAAGTAATTCCTTTGCTGTTGCTTATCAACAGGCACTTCTGAAGTATATATTTATCATGAGATGGCTGCCTAACTGCAATGAAAAATTAATTCAGAATTTAAAATGCCTGCTTTCCTGCACTGATTTAGCACTTAGTGAAGGAGCTGTCAGTCCATCTCTTCACAATGAGTACTGCAATTTTCAGAGCTACACCTTACACTGCATTACCATGTCTTGCCATAAGACTTTGCTATTGTCTTGGGTCTACTTCAATACACAACTGCAGCAACAGGGTTAACTCTTGACACCCAGCAATCAATTCCTGGCCACTCAGTTCTGAGAAGACAAGGCTCCAGGAACTAACTCTGTGGCAATAGGAACCTCATACCACAAGTATGTCTACCATGCACTGCAGAATGTGCCTGTCATTGCAACGGAGTCCCCAGAACAACAGAATAGTAGTGACTTGGCTTTTTTTTAATGGGAAGAAAGTCTGCATTTATTTTGATAGTGACAAAAACATGCCTTTGTGGGTATGATTTGGACCGTTCAGCGCTCCTTGAATAGCAGCTTGTGCAGCAGAATTCTGGGCTTTCAGCATTTCAATGGTCTCCCTTAGCTCTATAAGCTCAGATTCCTGTGGGAAGAGCAAAGAGAGCTCAACATATATAGCACAATAACTGTTTGTCTAAGTTAAAAAAGTGACAAGAAAAGGGTGGTCAAACTGAAGCTCATGGGACTGCTTGAGTGAACATAAGGGCAACAACAAAGTAAAATGCATGTTTTCTCATCAAAGATATTAAATTCAACTAACATTCTTTTGCATTTATTCTATATAAAGTGAAGCTACAGTTTATTGGATTAATGTGAACCTGAATTCGTGCATTTTTCAAAATATTTAACTTGATAAATAATAATTCAAATGAAACCCCCCTGTTTAATGGCAAATGTCTGGCAAATTGAATAAAATTACTCCACTTGAGTGAAGGAAGCTCTGTATTCCAATGCACAGCCAATTTTAACTAAGAAATAGCTTTTATTACTGCTGCATTAAACTTGTCCTTCCAGCCTATATTTATATAATAAGGATTAAAGGAATTTAACGTCAGTAACAGAGAAAAGAAGAGAATGAAAAGAATATATTACAAATCTTTTAGAAAAGAAGCTTGGAGATGATCTGTTTCAATGTCACTGCTTAACCTCTTCTGGAAAGAAAATCTGAGGGAAGTTTCACTTTGTAAAATAGTCAAAAGTTTTGGCTCAAAGAAAATTCCATTGTGTTTGTTTGCTTAAAACAAAAAAAAAAGTAAGTAAAACAAATATTTTCTATCAATTTCACTATGAGTGTCACCATATTTCATCTGTTGGTGCTTAACCAGACTGTGAAAAGTTATTTTTGTAGATAGCTACATTGACTCCAGTGGTGACTAATAGCTCACTGATATACAGTTTCTTTCACAGTTTGGCTCAATGAGGCCTTTCTGTTTATAGGATACTGTTCAAAAGGAATAAGGGCAGAAAGCTGCAGAAATTCAATCCTGGAAGGTGCTAAGCAGCCTCTTAATCCTGAGCTTGGTGCAAAGGCTCACATCACATTTACTACCTATCAGGTTTAAATTTTTTCCGCAACAGTCAAAACAGCACAGTGAAAATCAAGACTGTTTCCTTATGAATAGAATACCCAACTTGCATTAACACTCTGAATTGAGTTATTTTTCTCTACTTAAAGTTCTTCCCTTCCGATAGTGTTATTACTCTGACAACACTGGCAAACTGGAAAGAAGCACTCCAGCAGGTTATGATCAGTCTTTGTTACAGGATCTTTCAGTACTGATTAAATCTAGTCGCATATGTTTTAATTAAAACCTGGAAACGAAAGATCTTATCTTCAAACTATTCTATGATATTGTCTGCATAAACCTGATGCCGCATGGTTTAATTCTCTTGGAGCTTTATGACGATTTGATTGCAATGACCATTAAAGAAATATCTGTCTGTCTTATTGTCACAGCTGTCCTTGTTTCCTTTCAGTGTTTTTTAAACAAAACTCTACTATAATCTGCTGACTGCTTTGGTAAACATACCTTTTGTTCAGCTGTCATTGTTAGACTTTGCAATCGGCCAGTCATATTTCCCAAGCTTTTTTCAAAAGCTGCTACTAGATGAGCCTGTAAAAAATCCAGAAGACAAAATACATCTTGACAAGGGGTCTTAAAAGCACTTTACAACTTTCAAGAATATATAGAATTTTTCATACATTTTGTCTGGACAAACAACATCCAGACTCTGTGAAATTCAGCACTCCCACTTTGGGTTTTGTCACAGATCTATCTGTGTATTTTTTTTTTTTTTTTCCTCCAAGCCCAGTTCTTTTCTGTTAGTTTTAAGCTCAGACTGAGTTCACTTGTACAAGTGAAGCAGCCAAGTGAGCCCAGTGTTCCTCAGGCTTCTTTAGTCCTCAAGGATATTACCTTAGGTATCTCTGTCTGGAAATGAATTATGGATTTAATGCCCTGCTTTGAGTTTATGGATATATTGACCAAAAGAAGTCTGCTCCCAAGTAGAAGTTCAGGAACAATTGTTTTCAATTTTTGAACATTTCAACATGGGAATTCAAGTGCTTTATTTAAAAAGGTAAGTTTTAACCTCACAAATAAAACACTCCAGAGGAATCCTGAGACTAAAACAAAAAAATCACAGTTAGTTTTATAAAAGGTCATTACTTAGTCTATTCATCTTATATTCAATATAAATATATGTGTGTTCTGTGTGTATAAAATAATAATTAAAACTTATATAAAAATAAATCTAATATATAAATGTGCAAATATATATACAAAAGACGATCTTGAAAACTGTAAGCTCTACCTCTCAGTAAGAAAAGCAATAAAGTTAAAACTTATTAAATGGTTTTAAAAAATAAAGTTTTATTTTATTTTCTAACAACATTCACCCTTTACACTATGCAAGCAAAATTTTTATAAACAATACATCAACTCTTCATTGGTTCTAACTGACACTGAGCTTTGCAGGCAAAGAAGAGAAAGTGGTCATAAAAAAACCAACAAGCTAAGACAACTTGTACAGCCAAGGGAAAGTAAGAATTTAATTTTTATGAAATTCCATAAAATTCCATCCACTCCTCTCACAACACCAAATGGTAAATGCAGAAGGAAATACTTATTTTCTCTTTACCATCTCAAATGTGGTAATAGTCAGTTTTCAAACATAGGCACTACAATACACTTGGAAATACAACTTACAAACAACATATTTATATGTACAAATGGATTAACTAAGCTTCCTTACCAATAAAATTTATTTTTTATTATAACAGTACAGGCACACACAGTTCCTGGCAAGTTTTTCAGTTACAGATTTGCATGCTTGTACAAGCATGGCTGAAACTGTTCAAATGTATGTAGTTGTACTGAATTTGAGGTAGAGGCAGAAAAAGACAGTCCAAAAAGGATTCTGTTACACACTTTAGAAGAAAAAGAGCTTCTTGTCACCTTGCTCTGTATGTTATTCCGCAAACAAAAAAATATTATAATGGATATAATAGTGGTCCACTTCTGTGTTTCCACTTCAGAGCTGTTATACTAATAAGAGGCTTTTGTGTCTTGTGAATCTTTTTGGACTGCTATAAACATTTCAGTATCTTCTAAACTTCTTATTTTATATTTATAAGACTTATTACAAGTTTATTCCCTGTAAATTATATTATTAGTAAATAGTTTATTTAATTACTCATGAGTATAGTGGTCAATCCATCTGCTTCCTACATCTGCAGGAATGCCTTAGGGATAATTCTTTTGGTAAAGGATACAAACACCAGGAACTAACTTTTGATACACATGAAACTAGATACATACGCAATTTCTTAAGGATTAATTAGCACTTGTGCATATTTCTGTTTTAACATTTATAACTTGGGTTATATTCTTGAAGTTATAATTTTAAATAAAGTGAAACTGGAATATGTGTCAAATACACCTCTGAAACTTGTCAATTGATGAAAAGATATTCTAGCTAGTTTGGAAACTAGTCTTTGGTTGTTTTCACTACTGTATTCCTCTGAGAAGATAAAATTAACTATTTTTTAAACTTACTTTTCATTTTAATAATTAGCTATATATTAAAAATATCCAGACAAATTTATGTTGTTTTAATTCCAAAGATGATAACCACTGAGCCAGAACACAATCAGAGACAAAGTAGATGCACTCCCATGGAATTATAGCTGAATGTCTCTCGATTACACGTGTTTAACGGGAAACTAATGGAGCTCACTGTTCCATGCCTTATAAAAAAATCTATGACTTGGCTGATGGCCTGCGGTTCTTCTTTACCATGAGAGTAACACTGGGGACTGAGGGTTTGAAAAGAGGAAGGATTTGTTTAATTATGCATTGCTTTTGTCCATTTCTCACAGTTAGACTGTGATAACCACATTTCTTTGGTACCTAACTATGCATATTTGTGCAAAGCTTATATCGTACATTGATAAACCACAAGAAACTTACAGGAAAAATAAAGGAACCCATAGGAAAAATTAAGTACTAAAAAGCATCATTAAAAATGTCATCAGTCACTGAAGCTATTAAGTTATTGTCTGATATTCTTTAGAGAAAGACAGCCATGTCACAACTATGGATTCTTACTAAAATTCAGCCTGTGATAGAGTAAATTACCTTCTTGGAATAGCACATTACAATTTTTGCATTATAAATGTAATTGGATCAAAATGATGGATCCTTCCTAACTCATTTGAGGTAAAGACTATCAGGTCTTGATTTGCTAATAATAAAGAAATATAATTCAAAGGCTGATCAACTGAAAGTTATTCAAGAAAAAATCTTCAATCACATTGTTCATTACTTTTAATGTTTATTACAACAGAATATTTTTCTATGTGATACAAAGTATTACTTTCACATTCAGAGTAATAAACTGTGCTGCCTTTCTCCATGGTAGCAACTGTTTATTTATTCAGCAGTCTAGGGAATTCCTGCTTGTTGAAATCTTATGCAGTTTTATCCCAAAAGACATACTATGTAACAAAATAAGAAAAGTTACTTTGAAAAAGACTATATTATCAGTATATTTATATGTGTGTGTAAGTATTAATAAAACATATGTATGCATATATTCCCCTTTAATATCAGTCTTTGCATTTAAGTAGCTAAATGCAAAATAATTCAGAAAATAAAACAATTGAAACAAATAAAAAGAAGTAACTGTGACTTTAAAAATGTTCATTAGAAATTAAAAATTCTAGTTATAAACTTCTTTTATGCTTACAAATTTGGTCATTGATTTTGATTGGATTGGTAACCCTCAGTTTCTAAGTATCATTTACTTTACCCAAAAGGATACATTCTTTCATTCTTGTAAAAATATTTAGGATGATTTTTTTTTTTTTTTAAGTTACAGCCAATTCCTCACACATTAGAAATGTCTTTGTTAGATTAAGTAATTCATTCATGGCATACGGCATTTGGATACCATACAAAATAGCCTGAATGCTGCATGTGCTTTAAATAACACTTATTCTAAAGGTAAAATATATCTTCACAATTGAATGCACACTTGTACTTGGAAATAGATATACTGGAATTAGAGTTAAGAAACTGGGCATTACTGGAAGTATGCCTACAGCAAAATATATCCATCTTTAATATGATATACATATTAGATACACAGATGATATATAGTTCTTAAGCTGAAGATTTATCACCTATGGATTAATCTTGACTTTTATTAACATGTGAAATTCCCATTCGGAATAGTCAAAGAGATATATGGTCAGGGAATTACTTTGATGCTAAGATGACAGATTTGATTTTAGACATTTCCTTCTTAGTAAACTATTCCAATCAGCCAAACCCTGAATATCTCAGCGTTTAGGTGTACAGCCCTTCTTGAATGTGACACTGCCATATTCAAAGACTATCTGCTGACACACTTTGCCATTTGACCTGTGGTGCTCAGATTGATAAAACAAAGGTAAATAAATAAATTTCCTCCCACCTGACACGGCTGAATGACAGGAGGTGTGAGAGGCCAGAAGGGATCGGGCTGATTGCAAGAAGCAACTGTACATCTGGTGACTTTTTCTGTTCGCCGCCTGCTATTATCTTGTTTTTTGGCTGTAGGATAGTGGTTCAGAGCTGGCCAAACAAGAGTTTTAGCCAGCGAACCCCCTCCGCTTTCTACTGGCATCCTGGGTCTACCTCAGTTTGCAAGCATGCACCCTTCAGCTTTGTACAGTACAAAGCACTGATCAAAGTCCCTCCGAACAGGCTGGATTCAGGCTGCTCGCTGGAATTTGAGCCCTTGTCAGTCACGTACGAAGTCTGCTGGTTGGACACTTTCTGCACTGAAATCAGGCCCTTTCTTAATTAGTATTGAGATTTGCCCTTCAGCAACATCAAAACAGGCGCCAGGGGAAAAGCCAGAATCTCAGAAAAAAACTGTAAATCAAGCATCCAAACAACAGCTGGGCCCTGCTTGAATTTAATCATATGCAGGCAAAACACTTTGGAGGTTAATCAAATTAAATAAACTGCTGAAATCAAACATAGTACTTGAGTCCAACCAACAAAACCTGAATAGTAAATGAAACCAAATAAGAAAATCCTTAGCAGAGCTTTCCAAAATGCCTGAAAAATGCTATAACTTCCAATTGACAGATTTTGAAATAAAATAATATACCAAGCAAAGGTTTGATAAAATAGGTCAAATTTTAGCCTGACAGTCTTTTAATGATACATATACTACTGTCACCAACAGGCTTTTGTGGTGAAGTGAAGACAGACATGAATAGTATTTAAATGAGATGAATAAGGTGCTCTTTTTTCATTCACATAAGATACTTTTGAGCAGTTCTACAAAGGTAACAACAAAATCAAACCCAAGATGAACTGTGAGGGAACAAGATTTCTGGCTATTAACAGATTCCTTCTCCAGACCACCACGAGCTAAAAAGTGCTGCCTGTTTTCAGACACTGAAAGTATGGAAATTTGGAAGACCTTAGGACTGAGGCTAAGATGATTGCATTTATGGTAAAAAGGTATTATAAAGGACTGAGTAATTTTCTGGCCAGCAAAGGCACTGCAGAAGATACTCTGTTCATGCAGTTCTCTGCCTGCCAAAGATGGATGGATCCACAGAAAAGACAGTCAGTGGTTAAACTTTTTTTATGCATTAGACTTATTGTTTGTTCAGGTTTTAGCCTACTCACATGCAAACATGACTCAAAATGAAGGTCACAGTGGTATTATTCATTTAGAGAGTAAAACATGGCTTTGATTTCTTCTCTAAGGATAAATCCCAGTTTTTGTGATTGGGACTATTCTTTAAATGCTGGTGAAATGTGTCTCAGATTAAGAGATAAATGATAAATGAACATATGCACGTAAAGCATTGCTAAGACAGTACAAGTTCATGAAAATTAGCTCATCTGGGTTTTTCATAAATTTGTCAAATTAAATTAAATATTTGTTAGTTACTCTCATCATTTTTAGGAAAAGTATATAATCACTGGCATTTAAATATCAATTCTGTAATTAGACTAAATTTCAGAGGCCATATCACAATTAAAAGGTTAAATGTACACTCTGTTTTCAAGCTGCATTTTGTTCCTGATGCTTAAGTGATAATTTCTAGAATTTATTTACATAAAGTACTCAAATGACTGACAGAATTAGTACTAACACATCTTTAAGTGGTCTCTTTTGATCCTTTTGACTTATGAGGAAGTGTTTTTTTTTAATGTTTTGCATCTTCTGTACCAGAAATATTAGAGAATGAACTCAGAACTAGGCTTATTGTGAAATATTTTTCAATTTTTGGTTTTGTAAAGTATATCTCTCATTGACAGCATTCAAAAAAATTACTTATAATATCTAGTAATATCTGCTTTTCTTTTAATATTGTATTCATTGTGAAGGCATTTAAATCCCTTGTTAATGCCTGGAGAACTTGAAGCCTCTAAGATTCATGCTCCTGACAAGTTTAGTTTTGAGGGAATTTCCACATGTTGGGGATTTGGGAAAAGGAAAGATTTCTCTGCTACCAATTAAAAACCCCATGTGCTAAAAGGATCAGCTTTAGGGTGGCTTATAGGTTTAGAGTTTAAGAACTGTCTCCATGGCGATAGATTAGCAGGTGGGTGACAGAGTCAAAAGAACTTGATTAAATTAACCTTTATACAATATATGGCATGCGTGCACACACACATGTATATATATATATATATATATATGTATAAAAGCACATACAGGTTTACAAATGTGGTACCTTCTGGATAGACAAAGCCAGATGCACACGTATATATTTTTCAACTATCCTGTTGAAAATGTTACCTCTCATATTAGATCAGTAGAAAACCTGTGAGCATTTTTACTAGGTGTTCAGACGTCCAGAGGCAGAACATGGGACCTGATTCCCAACCAATACAACATGAGTTATACAGATCAAACTCAACTCAATATTTCCCAACCATATTGCAAAATCAGTCTGAGTGAAAACTAAGCCAAAGTGTAACTTTCTGTTTTTAAATTGACTAGATATCTTTGAAATACAGACCAAATCTAATTGTAAGTTGGAGCTGACTTTGAAAATTTGCCTGGAATAGGTAATATTACTGTAATAGTATTAGAAACCACTCTGTACAGTCTTGACTCCACACAAAGGAATACTGGCCAGAGATATAATCAATGACTTCTAAATAACACTGGGGATAAATTTGACAGTTTGCCCAAATGAGCCAAACAATGGGCTCACTGCCTCAGCTGCAGAGGAGAATGCTCTGTCGTCCTCACTCTATTGCACTTTTTACTGTACTATAGGCTATAGCGTCACTGGGGTGACTGAAAAAGTGTCACTGGGGTGACTAAACACAGTCATCTTGCAACTCTCTTTTTCAACACATCAGCAAGAAGGAATATGCTGGTGCTTTCTGTTCAGAACTACCAGAATGAAGAAGGGCAAACTGCTTTTCTACCCACAGAACAAAGTGAGGAATGGTACCAAGAGCCCAAGTTATCCCCATCAGAGGGGCTCCCACAACAGTTGTAGTACAGGTATCTAAGCACAAACCCAGCACAGGCAAACAATTTAGTCCTACTGATGTGGCACCACTGCTCAGAATCAGAGAATGCTTTGGGTTGGGAGAGGACCTTTAAAGATCATATAGTCCAATGCCCCGGCTGTGGGCAGGGATATCTTTCACTAGATCAGGGGTTTGCAGGAAGCAAGCTAGGTCCTCTGGTTGACAGTAGCTCCTGCTGCATTGGCATTAACAGGGCACTTAGAGTGGAAGTGAAGAATTCTCACATCTGGCAAAGATGAAGGTCAGCATCTAAAACATATCAGAAATGGAACCCCATACTGAGGATAGGCATGCTGGCTATAAATTCCTGAATGAATAACCCAACTCAGAATCTAGCTTTTGAAATTATGAACATTGCAGGACTCCAATATTGTCTGCTTCACTAGTTCATTCTCAGAACTCAGGACAGCCTGGCAACTCACACTGCTACAGAGGTACAAATACGCACAGGTGTCCTGCAGCCGCCCAAACAGAGCAGTAAGTGCTGAGTAGCTATTCCACATTTCAGGTATGGCAGCCCTAACAGAACAAGCAGCTTTCAGACAGCTAGAGATTATTTTTCCACAACATGAACACAGTACTACTTCACCAACTGGAATAATTTCTTGAAAATAATGGCCATATTTATAGCTCTAAGTACTCAGTACATCTACATTTCGAAGAAAGGCACACTCTAGATTGCACAGAATATCAGGAAACTGCTTTCTTGAAATGTGAAATGATACTCTCTTGCAACTGCATCTCAGTTTTCCTTGGGAATAGTAGCTAAAGTTAAAAATTTAAAATCACTATGCAATAGATTGTTCAGTAACTATCCAGTAACATCATCTGAAACCATAGTAACCAGACAGGATTAGAGCTCACATTCCCTATCAGGCATTATTTTCTGATAATGTGTTTAGTAACTCAGATTACTGGTGTACAATTGGAAGGAAGATCAGGGAGCTATCTGTGACATAGCCCAGTTTCCATTAGTTACATATCAACACAGTTATTGCAGCATATGAATTCTGAATACAATTGTATACTGTTTTTTCCTTCACATCTATCTGTATTTTGCAGGGCCCATCTTTGTGAAATTAAACTCTAATGAATTCTATCAGAATTTGCAGTTCATGCCCTTTCTTTGGTTGTGCTTCCTTACTTTTGGGTTTTCTTAAAGAGATTCTGGGAAAAGAGTGAAACTGAACTGGATAGGACTATTGTCACATCCAAAGTGTGGAAACTCTCATTTCTATTTCCTCTGTGTTTGATTACAAGTTTTCTTCTGCTTGAAGCTGAGGCGATACAGACACTTAAAGAAATAATTAATTTGAAAAACATCAAAATAAACAAATAGTAAGAGTCTCCCAGACCACATGTTGGTACTTGAATTGATTAAGAGCTATCAGCCAGTTTGATAATCTATTCTCTGATACTGTTTATGATCACAAGCAAAAATACTTACATTTGCTGAAAGCTGAGATGTAAGGGTAGCAACTTTCTCTTGTGATGCAACCAGCTCTCTCCGTAGTTTCTGAATTTGCTAGAAAAAAAATATTTTGTTTTCTTAAGGGATCAGTAATAGGTTTACAATGTTTTAGTTTCATATTGCAATCTTAGAACTACTCAGAAATACAAATTATTAAAAGTTGGCAATTAGTGCTGCTCCAACTGTTTTCCTGCACTTAACCAGCATATGAGCTAGAATCCCAGTTAGGGGAGCACAAATGGGCAAATGCTTAATTACTTCATATGTACATTCCTCTGCACATATAAATGTCATGTTTTTTTACCAAATCCCATAAGTTCCAAACATATCCTTAGTGCAATCAGTGTTAGCAGCCCTGGATGATGGCTGAGGTTATGAAACATGAAAGAATTTGGGCGAGGTTCACTTTGCTTGACTGTAGATGTGATGCAACTGATGTATGTTAAACATCTACATTAGACTCAGATGAAGTGCCAAAAAGTACTCCCCCACTGAATGGCATGAAGAAGGCTTCAGTGGCTAACTCAGAGATAGATTTTTGCTTCCTGGATGTCTAAAGTTAGATGAGGTACAGTAATAAGTTTTTTTTTTCTCTAACATTGTCGTTTCTACAGTCCCTGTGATTCAAGCATGCAGCCTCTTTAAACTTTACATATATTTCAAAAACTTGCTTGCAAACTTAAAAATTTTAAGTTAAATGTGCCTGTTGACAAGAACATAAACTTAATTCAAGGATCTTGTATTCTTTTATGATAACAAAATCCTTAAGAAAAATATCTGCTAACATTTCAGCTAGGATAGGTATCCAGTGTGAAGCTTGTGCACAATTTTAAGCTCATTTAACAATATTTGACATCTTACAGGCACGCCAGGCATTGCACTGAACTCAAGCACAGCATGGAGTTTCACTTTGAAGATCCTTTCATATTCAGACATAAAAGAAATTATTCCAGACTAGAGAAGTAAAATGTCTAAAACTAGACTAGGAAAGGGAGAACATAACATTCAGTAGTAAAAACTATTGCAGTACTTTAATTTTATGACTCCCATGAAAACCAACAGGGAATATTGCACAAGCTTTAAGAATGAAAATGTTCCTGTACATCTATGATACAAAAATAGCCAGGTCATTTATACTAGCTCAGAGCAAAGGAGACAGATTATTGAACTATTCTCCATCCCGGACTGCCACTTTTATTTTTCCAAGTTTTCTCTTTGGTTTTCAATAGGAATTATTTGACCTTCGTGCTTAAGATACACTTTCATCATATTCCCGCAAGTATACAAAGGGAGCTCTCATGAAGTGTTGTCAACATCTCTTGCAAGAGCAACACAGAGTGGACCTAGATACTGAAAATGTAGAATTACACAGGAAAAATGTTTCTCCTCTATATACAGCCCTATATGAAAGGCAAAGAAATGAGGAATTGTAATTTACGCTACTGAGCTATGGTGTGCTTCTTTAGTGCTATTGCTTTAACTTACAGAGAAAGGAGCTTAGAAAATTCAGGCAGAAAATATATGGAAATATACTGCACCAAGTAAAGAATAATATGTTTACTTGTTCAACTTCCTCAAAATATCTTTTATTCAACTTTTTCTCTGATTAGAATAGTAAAAATAGGAGCAACATAAATGCAGGAGTAGAAAGGCATGCAGCTCTGTGAAATGGAAGTGTATCCCTTGGTGCTGCATTTTATTGCTGCTACTCCTTGGTGCTCTTTTAATACAACCAGGACTTCATTTTCAGAAAGGCTGTAATTGTATCCAGCTGCTGACCTGGGTTTGTCACCCGTTCTTATACACTGTGAGAGGAAAGAAGCTGTTTTCCACGTCAGATTTGATTTATAACTGAAATCAATCTGCATTGCTCTGAAATCCATCAAAGTGGTTAGTTTCAGGAATTTAATATAATGCAAAATGTAAAGGAGAGAAGTTCAAAGTGAACATTTGAAGTATTTTTCTCCTGAAAGGCAACACATTACATAGAATTGCAGTCCTTTAGATCCAGTGCAGAGTGATGTTAAGTCTAAAAACAGATGTATCACAGCTCCTCCACTCAGAAGCCAAATTCTCATCAATCCTTTTCACCTTTTCAGAACCTCAGCCAGGAGGCATTCTTCAGCATGATGCTAAGAAAACACCTTGCAGTGCATCAGAAGCTGCATCAGCTCTTTACCAATAATTCCCCTAAAAGTGGTTCAAAGGTGTCTTTTTCCCAGCAACTCAGCAGTTTAGCCATAGCAGATAAGAAATAAACTTTCAAATAATACAATACACAACTATAGAAACAAAGGAAGTTTTTACCTCTGAATGTGCCTTTTCTTCTGCCTAGAAGAAAACAAAGAAGAAATGGCTTAGAAACAATATGCAACATAATTGTGGTAGTAGAAAATAAAAGCCAGCTATGCTGAAGTGAAATGAATAGTTTCATGGGTCTATTGCATTTAAGGAAGGTATGCAGTAAAAACAATAAATGGAATTCTTTTCAACTTACTTGGCAAGGCTCCAGCTGAAACGCCAAAGGGTTTGCCAGCGTACTGACAACATGAAACAGTAGGGATAAAGGGAGAACAGGGACAGAACTGCAGAAACTGTAGCTACATTTCTAAGATACAAAAGAAAATTTGCTATGCTGTCACTGCACAGACCTTAGTCTGTTACCAGAAAACTTTTACACTGTAATGATTATTATGGCTCCTGGAACTGTATTTGCTTTACAGTATACTGAACAATATTCCTAATAGACTAATCCCTGCTAAGAGTACTTGTCAGCATACAAGTAAAACATATACATGAAAGAAGGTGAGGGGAGAGTGGTACATGCACTTTAAAGTAATTTCTTCCATACAGAGTACTGACAAGAATATTAAGTGCTATCAAGGCATGTTATGATTTCAGCTTAAACTTGATACTAATATTTAATAATTTTAATTATTTGCCATATTGTTACATATTGTGTCATATAATATTTACTCAGTAGTGTTTTTCAACAATCTGAGAAACTAAATTGTTTCAAAGCAAACCTTTGAAAGTCATTAAATTTGTAAGCATGGGAGTAGTCTAATTTAGGAGGCGTTTAATGGACAGAAAAATCTTGCTTCAGTGGGATTCTAAAGGAAAGGAATGGTGTGTCATGAGAGAGGAACCCTTTTGTAACCGAAAATAAGAATCAGTTAATGTACTGGAAATCAATCCACCCCATGATGTGAGGTGGCCCAACTTCAGAAAAGCAGTCTAATATTGTCTGGAAGGGAAATAAGCAGTAAAAGGAAAATGCGGATAGAAGTATTAGGTATAAATGATACTAGAAAGGCTAAGAAAGCTCAAGATAAGAGCTCCTCAGAAAATTCCCAGACATCAGACAGTATCTGTGTTATTACAAATTAATGTAGCTGCTTTTTAAATCCTCTGTTAAGCAAAACTTCTGTGCTGTTAGAATTTTAATAATTGATTATAGAAATGTTTTCTTATTTTACCTGGTGTTGGTGGAGAAGACTTTCAGAAAATGTCTTTTTCCATAAGTTTTTATCTGTTAACAGTGACTAAAAAGACTGAGATGCTATGATAATTCCCTGCATAACACTTAGAACTGCTCTTGACAGAAACTACTACAATACCTGGTACATAACTACATGGGAATGATCTAGAATAATTGTTTTATTTACCAGCACTGATGTGACACACATACTGATACCAACTTTCTGATCTGCATTAATAAAAAGGAGATCTGCCTGCAGAAATAATTGAAAATCTGTTCTCATTATTGTTGCTTGAAAGATACATTGCATGAAAAGCCATCAAAATATCAAGAAAGGCCCTGTCCCTTTATGGATTCTACTGTGCCAAGAAAAGAAAAAAAAAAAAAATAAAAATTAGGGTTGGTGACCTTTAACTGAAACTGACATTTGGGGATGTGATCCCTTGTCCTTAGACCGCTGGCCCCCACTGATAAAGGAAGTGCTACGCGTTGTTACCAGATGACTCTGGCAACAACTCTGGTTGGATGAGGCCTGGTCTTGTGGAATGCATCCCTGCCACGGCAGGAGAGGTGGAACTAGGTGATCTTTAAGGTCCTTTCCAACCCTAAACATTCTATGATTCTATGACTCTGTCACTGTACAAGGAAGCATTGCCTCCCTCCCAGAGTTCAGAGGGGTGGCTCCCACAAGTTAACTTTAGTGGGCAGTGGAAGAAGTAAATGAAAGAGAAAGAGCAGGATTCTAGGCATACAATCAACTTGAAAAATAAAATTGGACAACCAAATACATCGGAACAGTTTTTAGTTAAGAGCTCATGACGATGCCATTGCAACCAGCACTTGGTCATTGATTCAAAAGGCTCTTAAAGGAAATATATTTTTTCTCCTTCTACTTCTCCCTCATATCCACACATCCCATTCTTGCTTTTTTTTTTTTAAGACTTAAAATATTAACATACAAATGAAATGTCCTCACACATCTCCTTTGAGCTTGGCTTCACACAGTTAATGAAGTCTGGGGATTCCAAATGTAGCTAATGCTGAGAGCCAGTGCAAGAAATATAGCAATTAACTAAATTCCAGTGCAAATTCCCGTGTCTCACCTACTGAGCAGCAGGAAATTAAAATTGGGGACAATCTATCACAATTTACACTGTCACACATCTTTTTCAGCTTCTTGGAGAGCTAGATATATTCACTGCCAAAACTGAATCAGTATTTCAATCCTTTCAGTCCACTTATATGGTATAATTTTCTATGAAACCAAATGTTTGCCTCTCTACATGCGTATCTACAAGCTAGATTTCCAGTCTATCCAAGTAAGTCCTGAAAATATAAATGCAAATTAAGAAGAAATAAAGTACACACAGAAAATACTAGTGAACACAGAACTTCTGACTCATTGGACTTATTCATTGCAATGGCAGCAAATAATGAAATGTCTTTTCTGAATCTCATATTCTAATTCTCAAAGGAACAATCTACAGAGAATAAATTCAAGCTTTTGAGCTATCCTTTGGTAATAATACATAAAGATCTTAATCTTCACGTATTCTGTCTAACTCTTTCAAGTGATTAGGATGTAGAAAAACAATAGCACCAAGGCTTAAGGCAGTGCTTGAGAAATCTGGTAAATATATTTGATTGAGATACATATGGAAAGGCAGCTGCTTTGGAATTCCTGCTTAGTGATTTTGGCCTGCTTAAGTAACTCTCGTACTTGAATCTAGTAAAACCTGTATGTGAGCTACATGTGCCATAACCCCACAAAGCTAACACTTTCTGTAGGAAATGGGGTACTGCATCATATCATAGAACAATGGAACATTCTTTACTTGTAGCTGATGTGATACTGATCGACAACCTTTCATGTTTCTATACTTCACTCGTGCATCATCTTTTGATTAATTGCTGAAAAATTTAAACTTTTTGCACAGCATGAAAAAGATCAAGCAGAAGAATTTCTGATCAAAAATCATCCCTAAAGGTCAACTCTAGTAATTTTGTCATACTATTTCCTTCCTTGGCCTTTACAGATTTTTCTAAAACTTCTATTATCTTGTCTACACAAACCATAACTTAAAGAGTAGGGCTTAGCTGCAATGTGACTTCACAGTTAAACATTTCAAAAGATATTCCACTGGCTTACAACATGAACTTGGGTAAATGGTTTAAAGTTTGTTTTTCAGGAAAAATACTATTTTCTTAATATCATGGAGTTTTGGTAATATTTCCAAGATACTCAATAATCTTGAATGATAGCAGGTTATATAAATAGAAAGTATTAGTAAACCCTTGCTATAATACACAACATCACAGCAGAAATATTTCAGAATTACTGACTAACCGGATACTGAATGCATCCTGTGTCAACCTGTAATTTGATTTTTATCATCTATCAATTTCATAACATTATTCTAATATTTTATATCAAATTATAATTTTGGACATCTCCCCATGTAAATTGTAATAGTGTCTTATAGACAGGGAAATAGTAGTAAAGATTTTTTCACTACCAAAATATAAGTGAGACATTTTGCTTTGAACGTTAGTCATACCTTAGGTGCAGTGAGTTTGGCTGTACATTCTAATTCCCTAAAAGAACCTGAAGCTGGACTTTAATTGCTTGCAACTTGTTGCTAGGGCCTGGGCAAAAGTAATGCATGTGTACCTGACGTTTTAGACATGCCCCTGTATAGAATATTTTATGATTAAACAGAGCCAGGATAGGCAATATTGTGGTAGATATTGTGCATGGATCAAACCTACTTTCCAAGCTAGCATGGGTTTAGCATGGAGATTGGGCTAGGAGCTGTACAAGTGGTACAAATGCACAAGACTGCATGGGCTTGGTATTCCCAGGCAAGAAATGTTGTTGGCTCTGGGTAGAGGAGTCCATGTCCTTCCCAGGATGTCAACTGACACTATTCAATACGTGAAAATGTGGAGAGGAGACAGACTATTCATGTGTGCATGGTATGAAAACAGACGGGTTGCTCTCCATTGAAAAAGGGCTACTACAGCAGGTAACTGCAATTAGCAATAGGTTGCAAAGCAACTCTTGTGAACCAGCAACGGAGTGTCCAGACATGTTTAACTCCTCCCATATGAACGACTTCTTGTTAGTAGAACAACCAAAGCAAGAAACTATGAAGATGTCAAAAAAGATATCAAAACAATAAAATAGAGAAAAAAACCACAAAACTAGAACTTCAGCATGAGCAAGAATACAATTATTACTCATCTAATTAAACTAATTAACCAAGATTAATAATATTTTAAAGATACTTTTTGGTAGTAACATCTAAATGCTGTTATTTGTAACAAAGATCAGTAGACATTTAAACTCCAAATTGCATCTTCCTTACCCTGAAGAAATTTTCTATTTTCCAATAAGTGTACCTCTAACAGTGACATAACAAACACATTTTGTAAATTGTGCAATTAGAAAAGTAGCTGAAAATAAGAAAAATCACTCAAAATTATCAGCTACAATAGCATAAGGACCTCCCTTAAAGAGAGAATCCCAGACCATTACCTTATTTTTAGCTTTCAAAATATACACTAGGTGATTTTAAGCAGTTCTAAGCAAACTGCATGAAAAGATGAAAACAATGTATTCTAATGACAGTAACACCAAAGTTGAAAATAAATGTTCCTGCTTTATTGCAGTACAATTTTAATCCTTCTAAGCCTCCAAGCATTGAAAGTTTCAAGAACAATGAACAAGAACAGAGGCAGGCAGAACTTTTTTCTAAAATGTCAATACTTACTGTAGAGTAGAGGGAGGATGTGCTGGAGACAAGTGATAATGAGGACCCATGTACTTTAAAAAAAGGAAAATAACATGAAATATTGATGAAAGCATAAAACATCCCCTATGTAGCATAATAACTAAGCACTTTTTAAAAATGAGAACCAATCTTCCACTAACAGCAATTATGCGTTGTCAGTATAGAAAAGCTATTGATATTTTTTCTGCACTTAAAAAGATTGTTCTATATAGAAAAAACACTTTGCTGAGCGAGCCAGTGAGATTCAGTATTATTACCAGCAAACTAAGCATCACTTTTGTTGTTTTGACAACAATTCACTTTATAAATACACCTTAGAGAAATCAGAAATTGAGCTGTTTATACACCTGTCCAAAGCTGAGCAAACTGATTTTAATAAGAGACTATGCTCTGCAAAACAGTTCACATTCCCTGGGGTGAGCTCCCAGGCTTTGCTCAGCTGGTTTCTCCCCTCAGCACAATGCAGACCCATACATCTCATGCATGCTGGCATTTATATTCTGTGTGAAGCGGTTACTGTCAGACGTAGTGCCATATTTCCACTAATCATCAGAATTAGCCCCAAAAGCACTGAGTGAATGTTGCAGTACCTAACTCAAAAAATGGGGTTTCTGGCCTCTCTGAAAGTAGCCAGTGAACACTAAACCAAGACAAAATTTGCCTTCTGCTTCTGATTACTCTACTGAGGAAGGACACAACAACAGAGAATTTTAAAGATCATTTATTTCATGACTTCTTTTAATTTTTGTTTCAAAACAAATTTGTTTAATATTTATAATCTGACAGGATTTAGTAAATAAATTGTTTTGCATTAATACTAATATTTGTATTCCAAATTGTCAATACAGGGATACTTGGATTAGACAAATATACTTTAAATCTAGTTTTGTAGCTGGGCAAATATTTACAAAGATGTGGCACTCTGAATGTTGAAATCCTGTTGCTTTCAATCTATCTCTGGTTTTCAGCCTCTGCTTTAAATCTCTCAGTTAGACTCTCATTCTGCTCTCATACATTGTGGCTCTACTCATTACCTCACTTTTTTTCCACTATAACCTTCCTCAGAGCTCCTATCTTAAAACACATTTGACCTTCCAACAGCATCATTTTGTGTTAATCTCCAATGACCAGAAACTGCTGAAAACTGTTTATTATTGCCGCGTTGTCTTTCATTTACTCAGGTTGATAATGTTTATGCACTCCAGCTGGATATGAAACGTCACCAGTGAAAAAGCTTTAATCAAAGCCACTGGTGAACCATTACTGAAATTCTTGATTTAACACCTCTTTTTCTATGCATATATTATTTGCTTTGTTTTCTCTATTACTCTTCCAGTGTTTCCTTTGATAGTTCTCCTGTTCCTCAGCAAAGGGTCTGTAGTCACCTCTGTCCTTGAATTATGTGATATGCTTCTGTGCAATCAGCCATCCTCTCTGTGCTGACAACTCACAGCTTGATCTGTCCTGCACCCTACTGCTTGTATTACATAACCAGCTGTTTGCCTGACATATCATCTAAAATATAGAAGAGGGAATTGAAAAATTAAAGTATTACTCGTCCATTATTTCATCTAGGACTTTCCCCCCCGCCTTTTATTTCATAACTATGAGCTTCGGAGCTAGGGGAAGACTTTCTTATTTGTTCGTTATAAAGACCATTTATATTGTCACCATTTAGCAGTAAGCAAGATTGGATTAATGACATAATGTCATAGAATGAATCACTCAAATTTTAGTGGAGTGGTTTTGGGTTTGGGGTTTTTTGTTGTTTTTGTTTGGAATTTTTTTTTTTAATTAAAGGTTGTGAGAACTTTGCATTTACAAGAATTCTGCAAATAGTCAGATTAATCAGAAATGTTAGTCAGAAAAAATGTTACAGTGCATTTAATTAGGAGTTGTCAGATGCTCTGTGTTTAAAAAAGAACAAAAAACAAAACCAAGGCAAAAAACCCTTCCTAAATATTTTTCCTTTTGGGAAAGGGGGAAATGAAACAACTACAACAGAAAGGTGATGCCAAGTAGCACTGGCCTTTGGAAAAAAAAAAAAAAACCTACAGAAGCAGGACTAAGAAAGCATGGAATAACAGTAGTCAAGGTATGCTCAGACACTTGAAATTTAGAGTTAAAAAAAGAATAAAAAAAATTTCCAATAATAGCTTCTTTCCTCCAAAATTCCTGCTAAAGGATTTACACATGTATGACAAACACAGCATTGGATATTATTGTGTGAAACAAATACCATCCATGCTTTAGGGTAAGGAAGTCCTGTGAGTCCGGCTCAACAGAATTAAAAAAAAAAAAGCCTCATAAAATTATATAAGTTATTCTATTGCAGAAGACATGATTTAAAACATTTTAAAATCTTACTTTGGAGGCCTGTTTTGGGGCCTATTTCGGGGGCTATTTGCTGATCCAAATAGTAACCCAGTCTTACCTTCTTCCATGCTGTCCCTGAATGAACCTGAATGACTAATTGCTCTTGGTCTTTCTTCTAAGGATGTAGCACTGCCACACAGCTGGGAATCATCATACAGATCAAAAGAAGTGTCTTGTGCAGGGATGCTGTTTGAACGCATCATACTGGGTCCAGGAAGGTTAAACTGAGATAGGTTGGTTGGACTCACTGGAATACAAAGCTTTATTAATGAAGCACTTTTCCATTAAATGAATTCTGGTTCTTCACAAAATTGTAACGTAGGACTAACATGGTTAGGTGCACTTTATGCTATTGAGAAAATGAAAGGCTTTTATTCCTACGTACAAAGTCATCACAAAAAGGTGAAGCAGATGATTTCCGAGGAGCTGGAGCTCGATGACACTAATTATGTAAAACATGTGGTAACACTAACACTGGTGTCTGAATATACACTTGTGCACTTTGACAGCCCAAGACAGAAAATCAATGGGAGAGACCAAAAAGTTGAAAGTTAAAAGGAATAAGAAGTTGTAAGTATTTTTTATAAGCCACTCTTCTCATAAATCAGTATCTGTATTCTATTGTTATATACCTATATTACCATCTGCTGTTAAGACCCAAATTTACTGGCATATGCAAGACATTTATCCATTGATTTTCTACAGCACCTACCACTATATCAGGTTAAAATTCCTATGGAGGCCAGTTGAATCTCATACCAATAAACAGGAGTAGTCCAATCACTCATAGTTGAAATCCAGAACAGCGTTGATGAACCTACTTTAAGCTTCTGTAAAATTTGTTTGCTATTAGGAAGGAAGGTCTGGTTATGGTTCACCTGAACCACATGAACTCAATGTCTAGAAGAAAAAGCTAATCATCTATCTAAACTCAGTGTTAGTGTTTGGACTGTTATTCTAGACCATGCAAGATGTGTCTTAAGTCATAAACTACCAGAGCAGCTGTGTTGTGCGAGCAAATTATTCCATAGGGCTATGATAATGGAAAGGACAAAGGAGAACGACAAAATTAAATTTAAACCCCCTCGATCTTACTGCTCTCAGTTGTGAGAACAAGAACTATGAAAAACAAGAAAGAGGAGATAACTGGAAGCAGAAAATGACAGAGTAAGAAAAACATTGCTTAAAGAGAACTATGTGTAAAGCTACTGCACGTATATGAAGGAAATCCAAAGCAGTGGCTTGCTTAGCCAGGATCCAAATTCATTTTTAAAAGTGGCTTTGTTCAACTTCTTTTCCCATATGTAATAAAGACCAGCATTTGTATGTCTGATCAAATTTCTTTTGAGTCATTCTTTTGAGTGACAGATGCCATAAGCTGTAACAGAGTGATGGAAATGTGAATGTTTCAAAGGTTGCTGTTAATTCCACAATAAGGGCCTAAAAAGCTCATTGTGAACCTAGGTATGTGCCCAGAGCAGTGCAAATAAATTGTTTTCTATTAAGCTTTAAACAAAAAATAAAATTATTACCAAAACTAAATTTGTGGAGGATTAACTTGAAACAAGACCCAGAAGAACCAAATCTAACTCATGACCTGTAATCAAATAAATCTGAAATGTGACTCACTTGCTAAAATATTACATTGCATTTAAGGATAGGATGTGGATTGGGCCCACTGCAGTAACAGCCAGGTCTAGCCGCGGAAATGCATTGGAAATGTCTATCTAAAAGCAAATCGGTATATAGGGAAAAACAATTATTAGTGTCTAGGTTGACATTCACTGAATTAACTGGAAAGAATCCTACTGACTGAATCCTGAAAGATGAGTAGCTTTGAACTAGAAGCTAATTTCCAGCTCTACCTCAGATTTTCTTCTTCTTGAGCAAGTCATAGAAAAACTGTGCTTTTTTTCTGTATGCAAAATAGGAGGTATCCTGGCCTACTCCATGAGAAACATCATGAGTTTCCCTTCATTAGTGAGGTACCACAATATGGTGATGGAAATGTTAAAATAAACTATCTAGTTTGGTGAACTGAGAAATATGAATGGTTGAATTTATGATTCTACTCTAGAGTGGGAGAAACATTGAAGGGAAATGACATTTACCCAGGTTGGAAAAGTGATATTTTCCAGTTGCAGATGAAGACATAGCTGAAGGAGAAACAAGTGGGGACTGACTGCCAGTGTCTTGCAAGCCTCCAGTTGAGTGGGAGCGTAGCCATTCCTTGCCTTCCTCCTGACTCGTCTGCCGGGATGATGGAGTATATCTGAAAAACCACAGCTGACATGCTCAAAACAATGACAAGTTGCCAGTTTGGAGACAAAAAGGTGTCACATACATACCCCTCACTAGTCAGACAGAACAAAACGCTTAGAAAGCATCAAGTCTAGCCGAGTGATTATCACTAGGGATTTTAACAAGATCAAAGTTACCATCTTATTACAGCAGAAAAAAATACAGGACTCGAAACCCCATACCTCTTCATCTCCCTCCCCAAAACAGCATTCCCTTCCTTTGAAGAGATATGATGGCAAACTATAGAAGACAGACAACTGAGCTGGCAAGAAAAGATTTTAAAGCTATAGGAAGTGTACAGGTTGATGCAAAAGCTTGGAAGCTGTATGGGTAGAATGGGGAATGAACAGACTAGAAGCCAAGAAATGGGAGCAGCTGCTTACAAAATGACATCTGCCACAGATCATGTGGGCAATTGGCTAGATGACAGGAGTGGAACATACCAACTCTGAAAAAGATGTTTGCATCTCATGGTATAGCTGTCTCAATGACAGCTACTCGTGGTCACATACGTGGTCTGTTGCTCTGAATGCTACTTGGAATTGTGTCCTGCCCCAACTGGGGTGAGGGAAAGGGACAGGAAAAATCCACAATTAGCAGAAACAAGTTCTTTGGAAGGAAGAAGTCTGGCAATCAAATAATTCGTCAACTACTTCCTATGGCAAACCAATAAAACAAGTGTAACTTGACACATGGGCTAAGAGCGAGAACTGGTAACTCACTGACCTAGCCTCTTTTGGCTAGGCTGGAAGAAGGGTAATTCTGGTAGGGGTTAAATATTAAAATGTGCAGGCAGTGTGAGTCTTAACCAAGAGATTGTTTTCAGCAAAGTCTGTAATAGCCTGCTTCATTCAGCACAATCTCCTGATAAAAAATGAGTGCCCTCTTCACTACTGTCATGAGCCACCAGTGTTTCCCAAACAGCAGAGCAGAAAGGGCTTTTGATGCTCTGGCTTTAGGCTTGCAAGGCACAAGTTCATTAGAAAAGCAGAGTAAATGAACATGTAAGTTCTCATGTTGTGTTTGAGGTTTTTGTACAATATTTTAAGTCACTAAAACATCTTATTCTGATTAAATATTTACTTCCTTTCTCCTTTCAAAAAGAAAGCTATGATCTTTGCCTATAAATGTGGTAGAGCAGGGTTAGACAGTGGTTATTAGATCAGAAAGATGACAAAATGATAATTCAGGATCTGGGTCTTGGACTGGGATTGTTGCACATTAAATCAAACTAACAGTCTTTTTATAATAACTGATCAGGCTTAAATGCTTATAATCTGTTTTCCCACTCCATTTCACTTTCAGCTTTCAGCTAGCATTACAAGTGTAAAGCCACAAACCTCAGTCATCCTTGTACCCTTGCAGGGTCCCCTTTATGTCTCTTTCATGTCTTCCACCTTTTTCATTCTCTCCCAATCCAAAGGGATTGTTTTGGGATAACAGGAAATTTGATTAAATTATTTTTAAGGAATGGATAGTGCAGAAGAGCAGAAGGTGCTATTTAGCACTATCTTAAAATTTCATAAAACATTATTTATCAATAACTTAAGAGATTTAACTGTGTAATTTCAGCGACTGGAAGGCTACAGAGTGTCTGTGTGCATGCACATACACCCTTGCTTGCCCAGTCTCCTTCTTAGATTAGGGAGGCAGGCTGCCATGCCTGATGAGACCAGACAAGTAACCTAACAATCCCCTCTTTTAACCATGGAGTGGAGAAGAAGGTGGATGACTTCTGTTTTCTATGATGAAGGTAGGTCTAATTAGTTGGGAATTAGTAGCAAGGATGGACTCTGAGCATTGCCGGATAGGGACCAATAAGACTAGCTAGAGCAGGGCTCATTTTATACTTACAAACCTTGGACATTAAAATAAGCATTTTCCAGCCTTACCCTTTACTAGATCTTCAATGAGAATTGCATGAATATTTGCATTTAGTTCAAATCCACTTCTAAAATCTTGTTTTTCTCAATAAAGTTTTCAACAATTAGTCGCATTGAATTGCAAAAGTGTCTTGTTCTGTCTCTTTGAGCTCTTCAGGATTCAATGCCTTTTAAGATTTATTGCATAAGGAAACTATCCTTAACAGTATTCACTTTCCACGACATATCTTGAAAGGAAATTTATTCATTAGGCAGACTTGGGAAGAAAATTAAATTGTTAAAATATATGGGCTTTTGTTTTAATCTAAATACCAAGAACTCTGTTGTAAACAAAATCAACAAAAGGTGAAAGAAAAGGAGAGTGTAGAAAAGGTTACAGGAAAACAGAGAAGCAGCAGTCATGCTCAAAAAATATATATACCTTAATCCCTTTTTGGGCAGTGTATTTCTGTCAAGCTGCATGCTGTTAAAACAAAAAAAATCCCTAAGGACATACAGTAAACAAGACTGTTCAGAATTACAAATTTTAAAGGTCTAGATATGTGTGCATAACAGAAGGTCATTTAATGCTTTTTAATATATTTTTTGTGATAAACCCCTGACTCACTGAAGGGGACAATAGGACATGAACTGCTGCACATTCATTTTTCATCTAGACATGCCCTGTGCTGGGTCAATAGTAATTTGGAGAATGTCCAAGTAAGAAAGAAGTCCTTCCTTTCAATTTCTAACCTTCCTAGAGCTTCACCCTGCAATCTGTGCAAGAATCATATGGTCACAGTATGAATCTTTATTTTTCACAGTTGCCCATGATATGCCAATAGATTTGTGAAAGAAATGAAGGTTGTGGCACCTGCTGGGAGACAGCATGGCCTTGCCAGAAGCCAAATGACAGATTTGCTTGTAGAAATATGTGCTAGATATGCAGACTCTTGGCTTTCTGTTGCTGTGGGGCTCACATAGTAAGGTGATGGTGGGAACAACAAAAAGTGATACCTGAGCAACGTTGTTACATATTCACACACACACAGTGGCAGAGTGGCTGATCGATAGAGATCTATGGCTGGAGATTTCCTAATTCAAACCCCATCACTAGAAGGGCACTCACTAGCCTTCCTTCAAATCAAGCGTCATTTGGACATTTCCTCATGAAGACTTGGTAGCTTGGTCCCCAACTAGTGTGGGCTGAATTTGAACTAGTTATCATCAAGTAAGTGTTGCAATGTTTTGTTTTGTTTTGTTTTGTTTTTTTCCCCTTAAGAACATAATTTAGTCTTGTCATACAGATGAAAATGCTTTAGAAAGTTTCTGTATTACATATCATAATCACACCTCTGAGAACAACAGCAACTTAGGATTCTTCCTACGCAGGAAACTCTCACACCATTATTAAAGGTTGTTTCCTATTGTGTCAGGGGTGCTGGGCACCCCACTGTCATGTAACCTTGATCCAAATAGGTAAAGACAGTGAAAATACTGTTGGCTAACAATCCATTACCATTAGGGCTCAGTCTAATGGAAGTAAACCACTCTTACCACCAGGAAGTTTTATAGGCAATTTTACTTTTTTAATCAGGGCCTTGTTCTGCATGGGGAGAAAATAAATGGAAGGAGAAACTTAGCAAGATTTCAGCATAGGCTCAGCTATCATGGTCCATGTGAGACCAGTCCTCTGTCAGACAGAGGACTAAATTTTCAGCATTTTGCTCACAGCATAACTAACAGGACCAGGAACGGTTAATAAAAAGAGAACATACACTTGAATACATGATTCATTTAGTTTCTTACAGAGAAGAATGGTGCCTTGACGTTCCTTCATGCACCTCTAAATTTCAAAAGAAATAAACACGATCATAATAACAAAGCCTTTCTTCTACATATACCTAACTTCTTAATGATCAATACTTTTTGTAGTATTATTTAAGTTCTTTGTATTTCAAAATAGTTTACAGAACATTATCTAAAAATAAAGGAGACAATCAGTGCTCCTTTAAAGTAATTCACAAGCCAAAAGTTATGTCAGTCAGATAAACAGGCTAGTAGCGACCATATGAAATAGGGATGAATATTCCTCAACATGATCATGGAGTTATTGCAACTGCATAAAAGAGAATGTAGCAAACATTTATTTTGCTTTTTTTAAAACAATAAATCTTGCAAAGATGTTCATAGGTTTCAGATAATTGCATTAAACTGTTAACCATAGTTCTATGTAACTATTAATTCAGACACATGACTGCCCATGTCTTTTTAGTATCTGAAAACATTCCTCCACAAGGAAGCTGGGTATGTTACTTCTACAGAAGCTGGCCTTTTGGTAAGTAGAACTGAACTGTAATGTGCACTGTTCCCATGCTGTGGTTTTAACATGGCACATTAGGACACTACCAGCCTGACCCCAAAAGCAGTCTTGCAGGAAGGTGAATGCAGATGTAGGCTGAAGTTATCAAGCCCACCATATCTCTACTCCCTTTTGTTTATTTTGTACTGCTGAAACCATCTCTAAGTTCCCTGGGGTAAATTACAGGAAGCCTTACAGTTCTCAGTTTCCTACCTGCCCTTGGTGTTGAGGCTAACTTGCGAGAGGGCCATAAGGTCTCTCTTTCAGCTATATCTAACTGTGGCAGCTCTATTAAGGAATAAAACAAATTGCAAGCTAAGAAACACCCATGGAGGTCTAGAGCAGGCTGAGCCAAGCTGATAATGAAACTTAGAAATGAGTTCCAAAAAATGGCTGAGCACACACAGGAAAATCTGATACATGATGCACTGTTTCATACCTTTAAACCACAACCATCAAGTAAGTTGATAATTTAAAACAACTGAAAGTCTAGAAGAGCTTAAGTGCATTTGAATGCACTTTCATGGCCCTCAAAACTAAACATACTTTTAAAGTAAACCAGAGCAAGTCAGTCACATAATTAGAAACTACTTTCACTCTGTTAATCTTAAAATGCAGCCATCATTGCTGATGAGACCACTGTCAATTCCCATATTTCTGCACTTTTATGCATTCCTTGCTGTGTCACTCAGACCAAGCAGAAGAAAGACACAAATCAGCAGTGCTCAACAGCAATTAAAGGTTCAAAACAACTATTGGTGATGTGTCAACCTGGAAAAAGTTATCAGTTAAAGCAGTAATATTTCACCAATCAACCTCGGTAGACAGTTTTATTTTAGAGTATAAGTAGCTGTATGATTTATTTTAATTTCTCTAAATCGTTCTTAGCTAAAATACAATTGTCCTTCCACATAGGGAGTTACACTGCTATAACAACAGAAGTAGACTAAATAAATACCACTAGCCCAAAACCAGCAAAAGTCCTGAGGGAGATGCAAATTTTGATGAAAAAGCAAATATTTTGCTAGCATTTACTGAACCTATTTTCTGGTTATTCCAATCCAAAAGAATCTGATAGAATCTGATAGCCTGAAAGCTGTGTGTGGGCAATGTCTGATTATCCCTGGAGGGACTGAGATGTGCTGGGTATGAGTGGGCACATGTGGCAGAGACTTTGCAGACTTTCTGTCTCCATGGCAGGTGGATGCTTTTTTGGAGGCAGCCATGGGCTACTCTTTTTAGTGGGAAACATAGATGTAACCTGAGATTTTGGTCTCATTTTCTGGGTTCTTTCCAGTTGCACCAACTCATTCTTAAAACTTTAAGTCCCAGTTTTCCAGTTAAAGCCCTAACATGAAAAACTAGAATGCTATTACTTTCTAAGACTTACAAGTGATACTTTTAATTTTCAAAATAACTGGGAAAATGCTTTGTCCCAGCAATGGCATGGCTACCCCTTAGACACTGCCTACTTTCTGGAAAATAGCTTCATCATTTTCCATTTGATGTTTGTGCAAATATATCCCACTCTGTTATATTCCTTCAGGCTAGTAAATAATTGATCACTAGTCTTTGATAACTCTTTACCAACTAGTCAAGTACCTTACTTTATTTCCTTCATTTGCTTGTGAGAATGTACTCTGAAACAGCACGTAAAGCTTTACTAATTTCAGGATTTCTTATTGTATCTAGTTCCTCTTCTCTACTCACAGAACCCATTTTCCTGCAAATGAATTAAATTAGTCTTATTTAAAAGGCTGTTAATTATAAATCCCATCTTATCTGTTACTGAACCCATTTTGCTGAATAACCCCTGTATCTTTCCAGGAACGGGGGGAAGGTGGCCTTGTTCCTAATCCCCTTGTCCTCCATGCCAGCCCTCTTCCTCACTCCTTCCTCAGTACAGATCCTTTGAAACCTCTTCTTCAGTCCCAATAACTGTTCAGACTATGTCTGAAGCAGGGAAGTGAAAAAGTTTATCTGGATCAGCACATTGGAGCAATCTTTAATCTTTCATTCCTATTTAGCTTGCAATTAGTGATGCTTAGGTATCAAATTGCAGTTGATGCTTCAGTGAAGCAAAACCATACTATTTGTATCATCTATTATTAGCTCTCTCCTCTTTTTTAGTTTTCCTCTGGCTTTCTCTGCACAGGCTTTATGTTGCTTGCCATTTGTATCTCATTTTGTGCTTCAGTCTTTCTGATTTTATCTCTACATTGTATTAGTTCATCACACTATACAGGTTGCTCATTCAGTCTTTTGCAAGATTTGGAGTAACCGGAAAAAAAAGAAAAAGTCTCTTTTTGCAGGTAATTTCTTGTGCCATGGCAGGTTACAACTAGTATTGCCAGAGAAACCTCAAATACAACCTGAGTTTACAAAGGGAAAAAAAGACATAATCTGTTGCCAAACATATTGGTCTCTAAAATTTTTAATCAGTGCTTTGTTCTGAAAAAATACTTTGCTACATGTAGGTTTTACTGTATAAAACAGTTTAGAAATAACACAGCATTTGTAGCGGACCTTTTAGAAAAATCAAACTGCAAAAACTCTATTGAGGCTATAATTCAAGAAATTACACCATTTTCTCTAGGTACATGTATTTGTTTTGAGGCCAGATCAACATGATAAATTGCTCGCTCTGGACTCAACTGTAATATCCCTATATGGACAAATCTGAAACTTAAAAATATTGCCAAAGGCAAAGTATTTGGAACCACTGAAATTAAGTCACTGGCAAAAGGCATTAGTAGTGGTGGTTGCTCAGGAGCTTATGCCAAACCATTAACATTTTAAATGTGATGTTTAACATCCTCTGTATAAATATGATCTTTGGCATAAATTCATACTCTTCCACATCATTCTACTGACCTCACCATTCATATATATAGCACTAAAAATTAGTGAAGGTTTACATAAGTTATTTATTAATAATTAACTTTCTAAGAAATATCATCACATTCAGATCATGGCACAGAATTTAAATTACTATTTAAAAATTAGAAGCACAGTGCAAATTACAAATTACTCATGTATCAGTGTATTTTTTAACCACTGTTGTTAGCATACGTTATAGTGGTGCACACATGTTTTACAGTGTTGTCATTAGTAAGAGGTGTGATTTCAGTTGATATAGTAATACTTATGAAAGCAACATAATAGAATGAAATCTGCAAAGAGTTTCCATATAGATTTGGCAAAGAGTTTTTTGGGTTTGGTTTTGTTTGTGGTTTTCTGGTTTTGTTTTTTTAATGCTGTTTCACTGAAAGTTAAATCTTTCCATGGAAAGGTTTAGTATTGAAAAATCTCTGTGTCTATATAAAGGGAAAAATAATCTTAACATTGATCTTTTTTCCTTTAAATGATTGCGTTGTTAAACAATGAAGTTTAACCTTAAAATGGTTAAAATATTTCTAACTGACTCAGTATAATTTTCTTCTTTGGATCAAAGGCTAATGAAATATTTAATATTGACTTTTCAGGCCTCGTGTGAGATAACAGTTTCATTGTCAAATCTTGAAAATTTTCAAAGGAAGTGAAAATTACTTACTGCCCAACAAAGTTTATTTTTTCTCTCTTGCAAAAGTCAAATAAATATTTCACACACACAACATTTTTTTAAAAAAATAATGGTGTTACAAGTGCACCAGGGTGGATGCACCACATAATACTATAAAATGAATGGTAAAATATCTACATATTAAAAAGAGCAAGTAGAGGAAAACTATTTCTTGCTTTTGTTTGTCTGTTCCAGACACTCAGCAGGACTGTGCATGTAGTGAGTGTCTCATCTTATAAACTGTCTTCCTGCCAGTGAAACTGCATTTTAGTAAGGGTCTGTGTAATTATTACCGTAAAAGAAGCAACTTGTCAGGACTGGGCATTTTAAGGCAAGACTGGTCAGTGGAAGGCAGGCACCCACCAGCTCTTCCTGTGCTTTGAGCTAATGGGAAGAAAACTGGTGGAGTCTTACTGCTGGAGAAGACTTGTTAGCAAGACAGCAGTGACACAGCTTTGGAGCTGCCAGTTGCTGGGGCAGCAGGTAAATCCAGCATGCAGGAATCATTATGTGGCTGTTTAGATTTGCCTTTAATTAGACAATTTTCCCCTCTTCTCTGGTTGTTCTCCAGAACAAGGGAATCAGAAAAATTTCTGAAGATAGAAAAAAATGCTTATAAAACCTTAAAAGGCAGTTGATTCCACATTCAGCTTTCTTTTCTTCCTTCCTTCTCTTTTTACAAAAATTACTAAGCAGCTAATCAATGTCCCTTTAGACAAACAGGTGCAGGGCTTATTTTTTTGGCTCCTGTCCTTTTGCCTCTCACTGGTTTTGTGGTCACTGTATCTATAGGCAAGCTCACCTTTCCGAAAGAGTAGATCTGACGCTTCCAGTCCTCATGAGCAGGCTCTGAACCTCCTGAGTGCTTGTTGTCAGTCCAGAGAGAGAGCCATGATGGCTAAGAGGAAGGTCAATAGACTCGGAACTGGTGTGAAGGCTAGTCATGGACTGGTAACTTGGTGTGTCCTTACTGCCCGCTGAAGAGCTGCTCAGGTTTGCAGCCCACACAAGACCACCTGATGTGAAAGAGTGCACTGAGGCGGGACTGGAAGCCAAGGAATGACTTAAGCTTACAACATCTGCATTTAAGTCCGAAGGTTTACTGAAGAGGGGGCTGCTGCTACCACTTTGCCCACCTGCACTGCCCATGCTGCCTGTGCCCGAGGATGGCGATTCCAGGCTGCCTTGCCGTGCCAATGTGGTACTAGGGCTGGGCATTGCCGTTGTGGGTTTCACACCTTCAGTACTGGGTGCAGAGGCAGCTTTACCACTTGCCTTGGCACCAAACAACCTAAATGTAAAACAAATAGCTTTAGAGAAACTGATAGCCACATTAAACATTCATGGCGTAACATCCTAAGAGCCAAACTACACATTTTTAATTACCACTACTAAAAACATGCCTACCTAGTTGATCAATCGCATCGCAAAATTAAATTCGCTTAGCCATACCACAATCATCAGGGTTTGTTTCATTAGCAACAGTTCTCATTCACTCCTGTTCCGATGTGCTCTTTGCACATACAGACCCTCCCAGAGAGAGGTAAAATAATCACATTTTTGTCTTATTAGTGCATAAACAGATTATACTTTCACCCAAATTCAGTAATTAAGCATTCCCATGGCTAAGTCATTAGCTTTTGAACTCCTTGCTTCTCAAATCAGCTAAAGTGATTGCAACAAACACTTGCAAAATCCTTCATAGTTTAATAACGATCTAAGTATTTGTGTAAAATTTCCCTCTTGTTCTTTTGCATAGATGATAATGAGTAAACTGCACTGGAGATAGATGGGCTCCAAGGGCAGTCATGACAGAGATGTATTTCACATAATTGCTTCTAGCAATTCTATAGAAGAAAATTCTACAGTGATGATGAAAAAAACCCCTAAATCCTCTAACATTGTTGAAATAAAAGATCATGTGATGACTTAATGCCTTGCTGGAAATATTTTAAACTGCAGCTAAATTGAAGCTCACAAATTAATAAGAAATAAATGCAAAACTTATTGTGATATAAAGTAAGCATGGCTAATAACGTAAGAATCCATTTTGCATATTTCCAAGCCCGCAAAAAACAGCCGCAGCTCTCCAGCAGCCTGGAGATGCTGTTTTGGTAACTGAACACAAGAAGGCACTATTGGCTTATTCTCCAACAGAGCAAAAATCATCCGGATTTATACTTCCAGAAACATTACAATACGGCATTTCCAATTGAAATGTATTTCCAATTGAAATTTATCTTCTTTTTTTTTTTTTTTTTTGGTGATGAAAGATGTAGAAAATTCTAAGATAATGAAATGTTTGTAGCTGAAGCTGCTAACAACATGAAAGCAACTGCTTTATTTATCTATAGAGCTCTTCAGTTCTCCAACCAGGCTATGGCATTGCCTGTTCCAGTAACAGAATGTGCCCGAATGTAGTGTCCTTCATCCCTTTGGGGGTTTATCACAGTATTGAGAGGGAGCTTCTCATGTGCCTGGATATTCATTAAGAACTTAGAAGCATAGAATATCTTGAGTTGGAAGGAACCCATAAGGATCATTGAGTCCAACTGATTCTAGCCTTCAAACAGTTGTTACAAGAATGTACCTACAATGCTCAAAGCTCAAGGAACATCCATGTCATGTCTGTGGAGGTCTTTAGGCCTTAGAGAAATAATCACATTTTGTGAAAAAATACTGCCCTTTTATTTATTTTTTTAAAAACTTGGTTCTCTGTTTGTGGCAAAATATGGCCTGAAAAGGCTTTTTGCTCAGTGTTTCTGCACGCTGAAAAGCCCTGCTTTATATACTGCAACATCAGGAATTAATGGAAAAGCACTAACCTGCGAAAGGTGGGTGAGGCAATGTCTGGGTATTTGGATCCTGGCTGCCTAAGTCCTGGCGTGCCAGAGGCGCTGGCTGAAGTTGGGCTGGATTTGGGGGAACTGGACAATGAGACGCTCTCAGAATCGGACACAGCCACTTTCTCTTTTTCCTTGTCCGTCTGGTTCATGGTGACAGGGCTGGACCTCCCGGAGCCAATCTTACTCGGCTCTCGCAGTTTGGTGGCAGCAGCACCTGCAGACTTGCTGCTAACATTGGAGTCGATGCTGCTGGTGCTGGAGCGGTGGCCACCCCTGCCTGGGATCCCGCTGCCACTGGATTTTGATGGGCGAGGCAAACTTCGATACTGAAGAGTCGTCTTCGAGTTCATGTGCAAGACAGCATCATCCTGGTTCTGAGAACCGTCCAAGCTCGTTTTCCGCCCTGCGTTGGACTTCCCGCCGATGGCTGAAGATTTGGGCATTTTTCCTAGAGTTGCTGACCCGCTTGTGATAGTTGCTCCACTTGTGGTAATGATGGTAGAAGATCCCATCCCAGACTTCTTGAATCCAAAGGATCCTGTAGCTGTTGACCTCCCAATGCCAGAGGGAGGCTTTTTTCCTTCATCACCACTACTTTTTCCTGCATCCGATGGAGAGCGCTGAATGGAGGCTCCTTTCAGAGGAGTTTTCACTTTTTCTGAAGCTTTTGCATCATCTGTTTTTCCTAATTAAAGTATATTTGAAAAGATCACTTATATTTAAGCTGTAATGTCTCAATATCTAATTTCAACACTACATGGTTACAATTTCAAAATGAAAAAATACACAAACAGAAAAATTACCTTAAGAAAAAAGACTAATTTCATCCACCATCAGCTGTCGATAGCAGCTAAAATACAATATAGCTAAGCATTAAGTTTTAAAAGCTTGAAATTCTCCTGAGAACTTCCAGTTCCATATATACGTGGAGAGAGCATAGACGTAGAAAATTATCCTGACTGAACTATAAGGAATTTTATTTGGCACTTTTTTTTCTGTAATAGTATTTCTATATGGAAGAAATAATATTTGAAAATAAAAAATGACATGTAATTAACACTTCCAGAGCTATGACATTGATTAGGTATGTAGAAAGTAAGGGTACTTATTGAGTTCTTTGGTTTTCACTGATTATATTTTTTTTTTTGCTTATAAGTAAATTTGTTCTGGTTTTAGTTACACAAAATTATCAAGGAGAAATTACATTATCATGGTATGAATCTTCTTGACCTATGACAATATCAATTACATGAGTTAATTGCCCTTGCAAATCCTTGAAATATTTTCAAGATTTTTGATTTTCTGAGAGACTGTCTTCAGATCTGCACAGACACATACCTATATACCATATAGTTATACATGATATTATTATGACAGTAAAGATTTAAATAAGGTATTTTCTTCCACCTTAAAATAAAATGCCCTCTTCCCATTTTACAAACAGACAAAAAAAAAGCAAGCCATTTCTCTTCTGTTCTAGTTTCTCTTTACGCATCTCTTGTATGCTCCTAAAAAGGAACAAATATTCATCATAGCAAAAATTTCAATTCATTTTTCAAGCGATTATGGTGGGCGGGTGGCTCAATTTCTCTTGAGAAACTAAACTGTGATAAAAAGCAACACCTACAAGTCAGAACTAAATCCACTCATGTATTTATCTAGTGCAAATTTTATGCTACACAAACACACGCATACGCCAAGATAAGGATCAGACTCCTATGTGGCAAACACACAGACTATGAGTATATGCTTAACAAATTAAAGCCTCAGGTCTGTGCTGCCCACTGGCTGTCTGCTCATCTTCAGCAAAACAGATCTGAGAAACTTAGCTTGGTATGTGGTAAACTCTGTAGTATCTCCTTTTGTAATTGCTATTACATCGCTGTCATTTCTGCATCCATATGACCATGGACCATGGCAATACTCCTCAGGAATCTTATAGATCAGAGGCTGATCAATGTTTAGCAGTTCTAAGTTGCAAAGAAACAAAAGAGGCTCACAAAGGATTTTAATTTATTCTGAGGAGATCTTTGTTAGTTGTCTTTACTACTTGGGGTTAAAGAATGGTCATGGAGTATTTTGTCAGGACATGACAAAAGTCTAGGAAACGTCCTACAAATGATCAATATTTCCCTAGTAAAATAATGGATTAGATAATCTTAATAATGATGTCTTCCACAAACTTTAGATTTTTTTGCATTAAAATTAGATTGCAGAAGTGGTTACTACTTCTAAGAGGCCTTTCCAAAGTAGGTAAGAAGTCATCGAGCACTGAAGAAAATGTGTAAAATTATATTTTAATTTTTTTTTTTTATATCTTAACAGTGGTCTATAGAATGCCTGCAGTCTCTGGAATATGACAATTCAACTTTAGCTCAGAAACACTAATTTTGAGTCCCCTCACTTGAATGTTAAATCTTTTTATCTCATCTTCTCATCTTTGGCCATTTCTATGCGTATGTTCAATTATCAAAGGTACAGGTTTTCTAGAGAACAAAGATAAGGCATCGATGAGTCCAAAAATACTTTTAAAAATTCCTTAATAGAAGTTGACATACTCAAATGACAGTAAAAAAAAAATGCAATCACATCTTTTGTTATGGACACATTCATGTGCAATTAATAAATCATATGCATGCAGTGTAGCAAACTAAAAGTTAGAGAGATTAACAAGTTAGTATTTTATTATGATCTTGGCTTGCAGTCACTTATGAGAACTACCAATATGCATACAATTCCTCATGTCTGTCACACATTTATGATATCCATTAATTATTTTTACCCCACTAAAGTTTCTTTACTGCTTATAGATGAATTCTAATTATAAAGCCCTGATTTTCAATGCTGTAATCTGAACTACAGAAATTTCCTACCCGGTGTCTTGAGCGCACTTGTTCCTGCTTTGTGCCTGGACTGAGTTGTTCCTACTTGTGCAGTCATGCCTCTCCTCCAGGATCCAGTCTGTGAAACAGGGAGAGATGCTTTCTGTCCCCCTTTCTCTGACTCTTCTGACAGTCCCGAGGGAAGGCCTTTCCACTTGCCACTGCTGTCTATGCTGCTGTCAAAGTCTTCTTCTGGTTTCTTTAGTTCTTCAGTACTGCCCCAAGTTTCACTGTCCGTAACTGAGCGCTTCTCCAAGTCTGTCTTCAGCTACAAGAGATTTATGTGAAAAATAGTCAGTCTCAGCATCTTCAGTATTTGTTGATTTTTTAAACCACGAGGGGGAGGAGAATAAGCACATTGATTTATTTGTATCAAGGGCCATGGAAAATTCCTTTCTAAAATATTAGTACCCCAATCCCAAAAGTTTTAAAACATTCCCATTTGGGGAAGACATTTTTCTCTTTTATTTTATTTTCAAAAGATTTTAACTCTTACCCTCATAGGTAAACCATAATGAAGTGAAACATGATTTACTCTAATCATCAGTGTTGATACCCTATTCTCCCTCAGCTCCCTCTGAATTTTACAAATGAGTTGCTGTGCTGAGAAGTTTTCCTGAGAGCTTGAATGAGAGAATTCCTAAATATACTACTAAAATCACCTCTGTCTGGTTCCTTGTCTTTTCCTACCAAAGTCTTCCATTGACCGAATTAGGAAAATTGCTCCCAGCAACACTATGTTGTACTGAGAGTAAGCTAGGATAAGCTCTTCAGAAAGACTATCAGTGCTACAGCTGATGGATTTTCTACTGGTTTGTCTCCACTGAAATGATTTGTTACTAACAAGAAACTCTAGCTATATCAGCTAGCAGAGCAGCTAGAAGAGAGGTTTTAGCAAGCACTACCCACCAGTGAGGTGAAGGTAACTAACTGGGGTCACACTTGCTCTGAAACTCAGACCCATGCGGAAGATGATGCAGCGAGGACCTAACACCCCTGTAGCATCTACTTTCCCTGCTGTGGGCTGATAAGGGTGTGCTGCAAAGAGCAACCCAACAAGACAGACAACATCAAAGCAATGAAAGAAGCTTAAATAGAAATGTTGGAGACTGACTCTACCCTCTGTGTTTGACAAGTCTCATGTTCTTTGTGCTGACAGGCTGTTCATTGGAATCCTTCCTCCCATGTCTTCATGCAGCCTCCTGATCTCAGCCTCAAGCCTTATTTGCACATCAGCATCTCACTAGTCCCCTCTTTAACAGCAAAAAGTGGTGCTGCTCTCAGGTACCACTGTGCATTGCTTTTGTCTGATGTAACCACAGCCCTATAGCATAGAGCAAACCTAAGCAGGATGGCAAACTGTACTGCATTCAGGGGAGGGCTATTTATTATTCTGTGTTGCCACAACCCTTTCTCCACAGAGAGTGCTCTGTGGCTGTTTCCTAGGCACTGCTGTCATAAATAGGATTAATACTTATTAGATGACTGACAGAATAATCATTTGCTGTTTACATATTTAACATTTGAGGCACACAAAATGCAAAACCTCTCTGCACTTCTGTATTTTTTCTGGAATGAAAGAGTACAGGCTTTTCAGGAAGGACAGGCAGGGGAGACAAGGAGGGGGTGTTGCCCTCTATGTCAACAACCAGCTGGAGTGTATGGAGCTCCACCTGGAGACAGATGAGGAGCTAACGGAGAGTCTGTGAGTAAGGATTAAAGGGAAGGCAGGGAAAGGGGATGTTACTGTGGGGATCTGCTACAGGCTGCCAGACCAGGAGACCAAGCAGGTGAGGCTCTCTATAAGCAGATAGGAACAGCTTCATGTTCACAAGCCCTGGTCCTCATGGGGGACTTCAACACCGATATCTGTTGGAGGGACAACACAGCAGGCCACAAACAATCCAGGTGGTTCCTGGAGTACGTGGAGGACAACTTCCTGCTCCAGGTGTTCAAGGAACCGACGAGGAGAGATGCTATGCTGGACCTTGTTCTCACCAACAAGGAAGGGTTGGTGGGGAACGTGAAGCTCTCGGGCAGCCTTGGCTTTAGTGACCATGAAATGGTGGAATTCAAGATCCTTAAGGCAGTGAAGAAGGTGCACTGTAAGCTCACCACCCTGGATTTTAGGAGAGCAGATTTTAACAGCTTCAGGGACCTGCTTGGTCAGGTACCATGGGATGAATTCCTGGAAGGAAGAGGAGTGCAGGACAGTTGGAACATACTCAAAGATCTCTTCCTCCAAGCCCAGGAACAATGCATCACAAGAAAGAGGAAAGCAGGAAAAACCAACAGGAGGCCTGCATGGATGGACAGGAAGATCCTGAACAAACTTAGAATCAAAAAAGAAGCCTACAGAGGGTGAAAGGAAGGATGGGTTACCTGGGAGGAATACAGAGAAACTGCCAGAGTGGCCAGGGATCAGGTTAGGAAAGCCAAGGCCCTGACAGAATTAAATTTGGCCAGAGATGTAAAGGGTAACAAAAAAAAGCTTTTATAGGTATGTTGGGGAGAAAAGGAAAACTAGGGAAAATGTGGGCCCTGTCCGGAAGGCAACGGGAGATCTGGTCGCCCAGGACATTGAGAAGGCTGAGGTGCTCAATGACTTTTTTGCCTCAGTCTTCACCAGCAAGGGCTGGTGCCACACTGCCCAAGTCCTAGAAATCCAAGGAAGGGTCTAGGAGAACAAAAAGCTGCCCACTGTAGGAGAAGATCATGTCGGGACCACCTAAGGAACCTGAAGGTGCACAAGTCCATTGGACCTGATTTGATGCATCTGTCGGTCCTGAGGGAACCGGCAAATAAAGTTACAAAGCCACTATCCATCATATTTAAGAAGTCATAACAGTCTGGTGAAGTTCCTGCAAGCTGGAAAAAGGGGAACATAACCCCCATTTTTAAAAAGGGAAACAAGGAAGACCCAGAAAACTACAGGCCGGTCAGTCTCACCTCTGTGCCAGGCAAGATCATGGAGCAGATACTCCTAGAAACTATGCTAAGGCACATGGAGAATAAGAAGGTGATTGGTGACAACCAACATGGCTTCACCAAGGGCAAATCATGCCCGACCAATCTGGTGGCCTTTTATGATGGGGTTACAACTGATGTAATCTACCTGGCCTTGTGCAAGGTGCTTGACACTGTCCCGCATGACATTCTTGTCTCTAAATTGGAGACACGTGGGTTTGATGGATGGACCACTTGGTGGATAAGGAACTGGCTGGATGGTTGCACTCAAAGAGTTATGGTCAACAGCTCAATGTCTGAGTAGAAACCAGTGAAGAATGGTGTCCTTCAAGGGTCAGTATTAGGGCTGGTACTATTCAAAATCTTTGTCAGAGACATGGACAGGGGGATTGAGTGCACCCTCAGCAAGTTTGTTGACAACACCAAGCTGTGTGGTGCGGTTGACATGCTGGAGGGACGGGATGCCATCCAGAGGGACCTTGACAGGCTTGAGAGGTGGGCCTGTGCCAACCTCATGAAGTTCAAAAAGGCCAAATGCAAGGTCCTGCACCTGGGCTGGGGCAATCCCAAGCACAAATACAGGCTGGGCAATGAGTGGCTTGAGACCAGCTCCGAAGAGAAGGACTTGGGAGTGGTGGCAGATGAGAAGCTGAACATGAGCTGGCAATGTGTGCTTGCAGCCCAGAAGGCCAACTGTATCCTGGGCTGAATCAAGAGAAGCGTGGCCAGCAGGTCGAGGGAGGTGATTCTCCCCCTCTACTCTGCTCTCGTAAGGCCCCACCTGGAGTACTGTGTCCAGTTCTGGAGCCCCCAACACAAGAGAGGCATGGACCTGTTAGAACGAGTCCAGAGGAGGCCACAAGGATGATCTGAGGGCTGGAGCACCTCTCCTATGAGGACAGGCTGAGAGAGTTGGAGCTGTTCATCCTGGAGAAGAGACGGCTCCGGGGAGATCTTATAGCGGCCTTCCAGTACCTGAAGGGGCCTACAGGAAGGCTGGGGAGGGACTCTTCATAAGGACAGTTAATGACAGAACAAGGGGAAATGGCTTTAAGCTGAAAGAGGGCAGGTTTAGATTAGATATTAGGAAGAAATTCTTTACTGTGGAGGCCGTCAGACACTGGAACAGGTTGCCCAGAGAAGCTGTGGATGCCCTGTCCCTGGAAGCGTTCGAGGCCAGGCTGGATGAGGCTTTGAGCAACCTGGTCTAGTGGGGGGTGTTCCTGCTCATGGCAGGGGTGTTGGAAGTAGATGATCTTTAAGGTCCCTTCCCCAAACCATTCTATGATTCTATGATTTTCATATGTGCTTTGGAGACACTAGCACAGACTCTGGGTAAGGATTGATGGGAAAAGAGCCCAAGCAAACATCTACACAAATATTGCAGCGCCTTTCAGAGAAGAGTTTTCATCAGTGTTATTGTTAAATCAATTGCAGTGCTCCCAGAACTCTCAAATGAAAAACATGCAGAGTTAAATAGTCCGCCTGAGATTTCCCAGTCATGATGACAATGATGCAGTGAAAAAGTAAGTCAAGACTGGCTGGCCATCAATGTTGTTGTGAAAGGGAAGAGGCTGATTTCCATTTAGCAATCATGGGAGACCCTGATAGGATAGGAAAGGCAATGGTAAGGGCTGAAGACTGCTGGCATCTGTGCAAATATCTTTGCATGAGTACAGCGTTGGTCTGAAATCTGTCCTGCTGCAGATTAAAGTAATCTTCAAAGTAACTTTAGCTCCCCATTGTCTGGAGGAAATGACAAGTATGTGTTTTTCTCCTGTTGACAAAGTCTACCACCTCTGCAAAACAGATCTCTGTATTGCAGGCACTGGCTGTCTGCAGGAGTCTAAAAGGAATTGGGAGCGTCAGTCTTGTGTCCTGAATACTTGACATCAAATCACTGGAGGCAACAACTCTTTCCCTGTGCTGAGTATTCAGTCTTGAAGTTCCCTATTTGAAAACAGGAGATGACACGGCAGAGAATGTTTTTCTATTGGGACTAACTCTTCTGTTTTTCTTTCTGTTTTGGGGGGAAATTGAGTCCTGCAAGCATTTTGTATTGTTTTCTTCATAACTTAAAATTTTGAGGGGACCTGGGGAGAAATACTGGGATACTTGGCACAAGGGCTTTATGTATGTATATATCTATCTATCTATACACACACACACACACACATACACATATATATTATATATACGGCCTGTGATTGTACCCCTGCTCAGAACTCTCTTTTGACACTGGGCATCATCAGCTTGTGGGCCCATAGGACACTAATTCCTGGACCTAATTGAGAAGAGAAGCTCTGCCACCTGTGGGCTCCCCTCTTCAGTGTCTTTTCTCCCACTGGAGAGAAGAGGGAAAGGACAGTACAGCCTATGTATTTCTTCCCTGATATGTGTCAGCTCACAAAATATGAAAACTATCTTGTTTTAAATAGTGCTATCTATTGAAAGAGATACTCCAAATCGGATGAAGTGAGTAGAAGTCCTCCCATCACAGATCCAGTCATATTGTGGTTTTTTGTGTTAGTGTGCAGGAGGGGCTGGGTGCTTCTTGGGGCTGGGACCAGTGAGGGCTCTCCCGGGGCAGGCAGAGCAGGGTCTCATCATCTGGCACGGATAGCAGTGGGATGTGATCTGGGCACAGGGCATGTAAGGCATCAACCCACGGGTCAGGGTTGGGTCAGAGGGGTCCATGGGCTTCTTGAACACAAGTGTGATAGAAAACTTTGTAAAATATGAATGTTTGGCTTGATTGAAAGGCATTGGTACTAAAAGTTTTTCCTTGTTAACTTGCATGCCTGTGAGGTGCTGCAAGAAATAGCTATGAATAGCTACTCACCTGGGCATGAGTATTCTTCCTTGAAGAGGCAGTTATATTGGAATAAGAGCTGACAGATGAGGTGGTATTCAAATCATCTGTGCTGAGGTTGTCAAGAGTGTCACTGAGGCCACTACTAACTGAGCTGCTGTCATCCCAGCTGCAGAGAAAGGAGCACATCTACTTTACATACTGTGTGTCAATAGGCAGAAAGCATCTCAAAATCAATAGATGTGATTACTTATTCTTCAAGAGATTTATCAGAAAATTTTCAGTAATATTTCCTAATGTACAATGAATATTAGTTTTCAACCTTTTTAATTAATTATTCACTCACTGTCAAGTGCTTGCTTGTTCAGTTAATGACACACCCAGGTGCCTTTTAAAAAATTAACATCATGTCTAAGCAAGCACTAGTGTAAGTCATTAAAACAGGTTGTTTCATGCTCCACTGCGATCACATTCAGTACACTGGCAGGGAAAACCATTTAAACCTACCTGGTATTGCTAGCCAAAGCATTATTAATAGCTTGGAGAACACCTGATGGATTTTCAGGCTACAGAAAAATAAAAGGAGTATCTCTTCTGCAGCCTAATCAACTGTCAGTAGGAAGCCAGTATTTCCAAAAGTTTTATTTTCTTGTCTTCAGCCTTTATCTAGTGGGTGCAATGTCATCAAAATAGGATGCCCTGACAATACAGTCACCAGAGTTGACAGAGAACACAGAACACAGAACACATTACACATCTCTCAAGAAACACAGGCTGTCAACCCTTCTGCTTCGGGATACTGAGGCAGAGGATGCAAACGAGAGAAAGGCTATTCTCACAGAAATGTCATTTACCTACTGTCACAAAAGCCTTGCTTTTGGACGGAAGGGAGATTGATCTCTTTTTCTCAGACCTTTCTCTACAGAGTTGCTTCTCCATGGTGTTACATTATGACTCAGCTTATTGCCATATACAACAGTGCACTACCAGTTTTGCTGCATCTCCACCTGTTAGTTTTGTTTTGGATTATTCCCAGGCCACAGAATTTGATAAACATTCACCTTTTTAGTGGCATTAATTTTCAATAGTTTTAGCTAGATGAAAGTTAAGTATCATCTCATTTAAGCTCTCTACCTAGGTGCCCTCTCTAACCAGTACAAAGAAGTAGGCTTTTCTAGGAGGTAATTCATCCTGGTGGGATGAACTGTTTGCTGAAGGTGCCTCTTTACATCTTTCCCTCTCCTAGAAAGTAGAGGGTTGATAAAGCCTGTTCTAGACATATAACTTCTTGAGAGAAAAAGCTAGGTGACATGTTTACACATGCTAGTAAAGTTCAAAACACAAGAGAGAGTACATAATACCCTTGTTTTGCTGTAGCCTACATTGTGAATGCCTGTTACAAAAGTCTAAAATTAAATCCCACAGTTGAGTTAAAGCTGAGTACTATTGCTACTAGTCATTCAGAACAAACAAGAAAAACATCTGTGAATCCTTATTTTACATGTGATGTTTTGGGAAATTAAATTTACTTGTCCACTTGTTCATGGAAGGCTTTAGAAAGTCATAACAGCAGCAACAGTGAATTGCATGGTACAAATTGTGTGCTGATGCACCAGAGAGTTCAGTGCACTAGTCTTGTATCATAGCAACTGCAGCAAGCATGACCATTGCTTGGCAAAAGGTAGAAAATCACGTTAGCAAGTCAGCTCAGGGACACGATAAATGTATTTCAGAGGGCAAGAGTTTATTACAGTGCTGCACTGTTGAGTACAATGACTACAAATAAATGTCTTCTGCAACGTTTCCAGGTAATATACACACAAGTGCTTTAATAATATAATTTAATATCTAAGTAATTATAATATCATACCTTATATGATGCCCATATTAATCTAAGAACCATTTCTAAAGCACTAGTAATGTATACTTTCTGTATTTTTCACTGTCTAATGTGATATTATGCCATCACTCAAATACTATGTACCACATGGGAATATACATCACATAACAGTGTTAAGACTGATAACCTTGAAGATAGTTAAAAATATAAATAATATTAAATATGGCTAGGTTTAAAAAAAATATGCCCTCATTAAAAAATACTTTAAAAAGGGAAAAAGAAAATCATAAATTAGATCCAAAATATTGCGCACTTGAACAAGCAACATGAACTTCTAATGTATGGCTTTCATGTCAATTTATACTTGACCATCATTTCCTAAGACCCCAGAAACCAACAGCAATGCTTAATTCTATTTCTCCAAGTTTGTTTGTTATTTTATTCTATTTTAATTTTTTGTACTTCATTTCATGCTCAATTTTCCATGTAAAAAGATTTACATTTTCTAAATACTGAAATAGTTCAGCTGATTCACAAAATATAAACATTCTATACAGCTGAAGTTTTCAGGCAAAAATGACTATCACTATGTTTCCTTTCTACTATTGCTTCTCTGTGGTGTTTTATACTCATAACACTTCACTCACCAGTGGATTATTAGTAGATTCTGGGAATGCTCATGGCCATCTTGTAAGATATAGAAGATTACTTTGACACCTCCACTACTGACCTTTCAGATTCATCACCACATTTGTCTGGATTTTTTTTCCTCTTATGATAAGTATTCAAGGTGTTTTCTAAATTTTGGGGCATTTGTATCCCCAAATTTCTGCTAATATTCCTGTAAAAACCCAGGAATATCCAAAACCTCATTCTTTCCCTATGGCACTTTTCTAAGGACTATTAGAGAAAATAATTCCTATTTGACACAATGTTTTTCGTACCAGTCTTTTGAAAATACATAGTAAAAAAGAAAAACTCCATCAAAACAGACCGTATCAGCCATCCTTTTGGCAATGAAGATCATTGTTCTATGCTTATTTTAGTGCATTGTTGTCCTGGGTTTTTTTGGCTGAAACAGAGCAGTTTTCTGGGTTTTGTTTTTGTTTTTTTTTAGTAGCTAAAATTGTGCGGCTTTTTCCTTCCAGCCTGGGACTCGCTGTGAGAGAGAGACTAATAACATACTAGTATTTACATTTTTGTCACTGGAAGTGAAGGACTTTGTGTTCTGTTAGTCCACAAGCACAAGATTTAAGGGGGAAGAAGAATATTTAAATTAATAAACTTAATTGACAGTTAGATATGCCAATGGAGTATTCCATATCACATCATGACATATTAGTGAGGGTCTCTTCCTCTCTTGCTCTCTCTGGCTTTCGCTCGGGCTCTTGTTCTTCTGGGATTGTCGCTCCTCCGGAATCGTTATCTGGGAACAGGCCGGGCTCGGTCAGGAGGGGGGTGAGCTATAACATTGGGTGTCATTCACTTGCATATTTTGTTACTGTTATCATTATCACTACTATTTTAATATTAGTATTATTTTAAGTTTTCTTTCTATTATTAAACCGTTCTTATCTCAACTTACAAGCCTCCTTGTCCTTGCCCCCCAATCCTCTCCCCTATCCCCTGGGGGTGAATGGCTGTGTTGGCTGCTAGCCAAGGGCTAGCCAAGTGAAACTATCACAATTGTCCAGAATTGTTTTAACTTGCTCATGCAGCTAAATCTTTTATCTTTCAGCACTCTTTCCACCTTTTCAGCCCCCTTCCTCATGGCTAGATAGTATAATTGCTATCAGATGAGTTAATATCATTTTTGGATACTGAAGATGTCTTATTTATAATTTGGAAAAAATTCTCAATGATTCATACTCATTTCTCCTCAAAGCAGCAAATGTATGAAAAAAAATCTGTTAAAATTAGATGTGCATCACCTTGAGATTGAAAACACATTCTTGAGAGTGTGCAGCAAATTCTCACTGTAATTTTTGTTCTTGTTCCTCCCAACCCTCATCAAAACAGCATTCATTGTCAAACTTTAGCTAAGGGACTTAGTATACGCTAAGATTCATCTTTCAGTTTCATTTTATCTTTCATTTACTTTTCTATTTTTTGTGCAACCTACAGAGCTTGTGACAGGTCAGGCTACTACTTCTGCTTATTAATGCCTGATATAACTTCCTTTTTTTAAACCACATTTTAGCTACTTATAACATTGGCACAATCTGCTTTCTTTTCTTGTTAGGTGTCAGCCTCAGGTCTATTTCTTTAAAAGAAAATGTCAGCAAATGCAGTTCAGCTATCTGGAAGGCGGAGGCTGAGAGAAAAACACCTTGTTTTGACAAGTTCTGGCAACTCTTTATTTGAGAAACCGCTGGATCCCAAGAACTGGAGAAGAACCTTGAAATTTAACAAACCATAAACTTCACATTAAGGCTGTGAACTTTGCTGTTTCTAAGAGAATTTCTCTCAAATCTGGATACTTTATAAATCTCTTCAAAACTGCTGTTTGCATATGCCTGGCAGAGTCTTAGTTTTTTTCCCAGCTAAATAGCCAAAGTTTCCTGCTACCCAGCATCTGTGTGCTGCCTAGTTCTGTCTTCAAATCAGCAAATGGAGAGTAAGAAAACAGCCCAACAGTCAGTACTCTCATTGTGAATGTATGTAATATGACAGTTTCTGATAACACAACTACATATTACTTTTTTCTCTAGAAACAATTAACTTAGTGCTTATAAAAAGTCTGCTCTAGGGATCAATCTGATTTTTGCATTTAAGCAATCTCTCTTCTGTAATTTTTCAAAGAAGTTGAAAGACTTCTGTAACAAAAGGGACTATATGATGTACAATTGAAGCCCTTGGTGTACCAGACTCTCTGCAACCTGCAAGATATTAGTTGATGGCTTTAACCAACATTTTTGACAAGCCAGACACCAATGCAGAGCTTCTAATTTTCTTTAGAGCTCAGCATCTGTCTTGAAAAGATGTAATGCATGCAAATGTGTGCTTTGAACCTATAGTTTGCTGCAGGGTTATCTTAAAATATAGCTTACCAGCCACTGAAACTGCATTTCAAAAACCAGCAGCTATTTTTTTGCCTTATTACTGCTATACTACCTCTTTTAATCTGTAAAATAGACACAATATATGCACAAATGAGTTTGAAAACACAGTCTCTGATAACTGTGGATACTCAGACTCTACACTAAAAAGCACTTTAAAAGAATCCATTCCTCTTTAGAAGGACGTTCAAATGGCATATGATAAATAAAACAAGGGACTGCACATGATGATTGGCAAGGAATACACAAGATGTCTCATAACACCTTTAAAACTGAACACCCTCAGTCTACACACTATATAAAATAAGGACCCTAGACACTGGGCAAAGCTGCTGGTCAAACCACAATTGCCTGAAAATGCATGTTCAAAAGAAATGTGAATTAAGGTTACACTGGTAACCCTTTTGCTACCTCTGAGTGCTTTTACGACACAGCATGAGTAACATTCACCTTTATCATCTCTATAATTTTTATAATTATTCCATCACTTCAGTCATACACAGGGCTGAGTCTCAATAGGGAAGCTGTACTGCAGTAGGAATGCCCCTTCACCTTGTGAGCTAGAAAAAGTGTGCCCAGCCATGTGATAGGCATGGAGGGGTGGATTTCCTTCCACCTTCAGATAGATTTATGGCCACTGTGTTACAATCTTCATCCAGAAACACACCTCATGATCTTGGAGTTTTCCCAGACTCTTCACAGTAACATTACCAATATTCTTTCTGCTTAGAGGACCTGTGTTTTTCTTTGATGCACTAGGTGTGCCTATGAGATTATTTGTACTAGCTAAAACTCATCCTCCAATTCTAGCATGCATCTTTCAAATGTGAACAGTCTCACTGTGAAGCAAGAATTAATACTTCTGCTGAAGAAGACAATAACTTCACATTGTCTCTAATTGCTGAAGGTGGCTATAAACATTGTACAAATTCCGATGCTACACAAATTGCTCCAAATGCTTCAAGCAAAGTTCAAACTGCTTGATCATATCAAATAATCCATGAAGTTGAGGAATCCACAAGTTGCAGTCTACACAATTGGTTAGTCTCCACTATCACTCTTTGTCTCGTTTTCATTAGTGTGCAGTACTGAAAAGATCTCTCCATAATAATCCTCTTATTGACCTTTCTACTGCATAGTTGTTCTAGAAATAGCAAGGTGTCTGAAGTCAAATAACTCGGTGCTTAACATCAGTATGTAGAGCTGAATAAAGATTATAAGTGTATTCCCACAAGTATTCCCTCAAATGGAAAGATAAATTGCACTCAGCTGTGCTTGTGACATTTCTGTGTCCGCCTTCCACAAGTATTCAGTTTTCTTTGCTTGAAAAAAAAATCCAATTCTGAATTTGTACATTGAAGCATATGAACCGAGGAATATTTTATACAGGATAAGACTTTATTTCACACAGCAGGTGGGAAAAAAACCAGAGCTTTAGAGCAAAGATGCAGTGAAACAAGCCAGATAATACTTCATTGTATCTTTCATAATGAAGACCTGCAGAAACATACAACAAATTTTTCTAGATGTTTTGCCTAATGGCTCAAAATGCAAAATGCACTGGAAAAGCAACAAATACTGAAGGTACATGGCAAGTGGAAGTAGTACTAACAATCTGTGTTAGCTCCATGGGTACCTAAAAATATTCTCCTTTCACAGTACTTGTTTCAAAAAATCACAGCAGTCTCTAATCATGGACAAGACATGGCAGAACACCCAACCACAATGATTGTTCCTTCCACCCTTCCTGTTTCTATTTTTCCTACAAGCTCTTAAACTTGCCAGCTCAGTGAAGTCCATCATACTGATAAGCTGGGTCAGTGCCTGGAATCTGTTTCCACACTGGCATACTTCATTAATTTTTGAGAGCGCCTCCAGCCAAAGTGGCCTAAGTACACAAATGAAAAAAGCTTTTCACAAGTAGATCATCAGACATATGAAGGCAGCAAGACTCCAATCAATATGCTATGAAGTCTGCTGGAAGTATGGTTACTTCAATGCATCCAGCACCTGGCACAGTTTGACAAATCACTGACATTTTTTCTTTGTTTTTTTTTTTTTAATTGATTTTTGCAAGCAGAAGCAGGAACTACAGCTTGCAGAATACATCTCTGGAAAACAAAACCAAAATTTTTCCTCTTAAAGCATTCATTTAATCAAAATAACTGTCGTAACTAGGGAGGCTTTTAACTCTGAATGAAAAATAGCACTTTATTTGTCACATGTTTTGTACTGCATGTGAAGGGCTACCACAGTAGTAGACCTACAATTCTTGTGTGTCTTGCTAGGGATGAGAAATCCTTAATCACATTCTTGCTAATGCCAGTGGAACTCACATGTTCTCAAGGACTTGTGTATGGATTTGGGATCCAGGGAAGCTGGATAAACACATTTAGTAAAACAACCTTTACTTTTTTTTTTAAAGCAACTCTGAGCTTTCAAAACATGAAAACACTTTCAAACATTTCTGAATTGTTTATTACCATAGCGAGTACATACGGGGCAGTGTCCATATGTATTTCTCTGGCAGGGGGAATGGTCTTAGGGGACAAATCAGATAACTGAGATCATGACTGAAGAGTAAGACTCAGGGCTAAAAGGAAACTTGACTCATGTGTGTGTATTTGAGGATCTACAAATCCATACTAAGAGCAGATCAAAGATGAGCAGTGAGGTGTTATTCCCTTCCTTTCCCTGCACAAAACTGGCTGATTTATGTGATTGAATCCTCAGATAATGCAGGTCTCTGCTGTCTCTCTCAGGTCCTCTGAATGTCTCTACACAATTGTTAATCAAAACAATAGAGGTATGACAAATGAAACACAAGCAATTGCTTTAGTTAGTATAGCCTCCTATGTTTGCCAAGTGAGTTGCTAGTACACTAGTCTATGGCAGTGGCTGGGACTGGGACACTCTCAGTTACACTGGATTGATATTTAAATTAACCAGTAATGCCCTAAAAAAGTAAAATCCCAAAAGTTAGCCACCTATGAAGTAAGCATTACCTGGATGATCCATGCCTAAGGCATCTACATTAAATGCGATTTAGGAAGTCAAAGATTGGCATTTAATCCCCTAGGTAGTCAGCAGACAGAGGCAGGTACATCCAAAATGTAAGCAGGAAAGACTGGAGAGATATGGGCGATGTAGAGGACTTAAGCTAGATACCCACAGCAGAAAGCTTGAACTTAGTACACCTTTCCCTGTTCTACTCATACAAGCTAAGCCCTGTAAGAGGAAGACAGAACTCGTTGACTATCAGTCGGTGCTTAAGCAAGTCCAACACATTAAAAATCCATAAAACAGAGAACACAGTGCATGAATCAGCCTCCACAACACATTCCATGGAGGTGGGTGTTGTTTCTCTACAACACAACAGTAACGTGAATGCAGTCCAGGAAGCTGCCATGAATCATCCTCTCTGACACCCATATTTAAGGACACATTTGAGGAGAGTAAGGAAAGATTCAGCCTAAAATAAAGACTTCATAGCTGCTTCCCTAATTAACTTTAGAGAACAGAAATGATCTCTTAGTTCATTAAGAAGAAAAGATAAGAAATTAATTGGACTGTTTCACTCAAAGCAACTCCTCACTAGCGTACCAACATATCAGCTGGCAAACTTGCTTCTTCAAAGTTAAATTCGTTGTTAATTAATCCATTTTAAATCTTTTACTGAGAACTCAGCTGCTCATTATTCATAAAACAACTACACTGACCCTTCATAGGCTATTCAAGATGGCATAGAGTTCATAAAATCAATATTTTGTTTCAATCCACAGACTGTGAAAGCAAAAGCCCAGGCCCTGAATCAAACTAGAAACTGGCAGGGGCTATAAATTCTATTATAGCTATTCTATCCTCATAGCTAAATGAAAACATAGTCAGTTGGATTCATTCTTCCGCACTTTTTCCTCAGCAAGTGTAATGCATTACCTGTCATATCCAAACAAGACAACCACTGAAGCGTTAATCCTGAATTACTTTAAGGTCACGGATAGAAAATCATGTCATGTACATTTCAAAATGGATGCATTCAGCATATTCTAAGGAAAACTGTTTACAATTAAAAAGAATAGCAATGCATTTATGCATGTGCTTTCAAGCAGTATCACCTTGGGAGGATTTTTTATCTCACATTGGAAAACTTTTTTATAAGAAGATCAAATTAGAATATTATATCCTACTACAGAAATTACTTCTAGCCCAATAACACAATTAGAGCAAAACACATTTTTGCAAGGTCAATGTATTTCCATATTTCTTCTTCCAAGCATTTAATAAGTGCTTTAAGAAATACTTTGGTTTTAGAGTCTGCTGCAGGGGGAAAAAAGAAAAGAGAAAAGAAAAGAAAAGAAAAGAAAAGAAAAGAAAAGAAAAGAAAAGAAAAGAAAAGAAAAGAAAAGAAAAGAAAAGAAAAGAAAAGAAAAGAAAAGAAAAGAAAAGAAAAGAAAAGAAAAGAAAAGAAAAGAAAAGAAAAGAAAAGAAAAGAAAAGAAAAGAAAAGAAAAGAAAAGAAAAGAAAAGAAAAGAAAAGAAAAGAAAAGAAAAGAAAAATGTAAGATTTAAATTTCTTGTGATAATTATACATACCTTGCAAAACTTGCATACCCACACTTCAGGATCTGAATAAGTCTTTGCTAGAAACCCTTCTGGTTTCCACTTAGTTTTGAATATCACGCTTAATCTGACATGATAGGGACAGCAGAAAGTCATTAACTAGCTCTAAATTCCTAACAGAATGCATCAACAATCAGAAGAAGAAACTTTGCAAAATGGAATTTAGGTAAGTGTAACTTGAATAAAATAATAAATAGCCAACTAGAAGAGATATTTTGTTACCAGAATATACAGGAGTTTTGTTTGTTTGTTTGTTTGTTTTTTATGAAGCAGATAAACATCATCCACTTTTAATTACATTTGAAACGGTGTATGGAAAATAGTAATATATGGACTGAAGCAAGATATAAGGAAGTAATTCCATCAAGAACTGTTGACAAAAATCATAACAAACCAGAGGAGAAAAGCTTTTGATGGAATTTTCTTCCTGCTGCTGTTTGTTATGTTTTTAATACACTGTTTGGATCCAAGAGATGTTTAAGTTTTTTAAATGCAGATTCAGACAAGTTAATTAACATCAGTTGAATGGACATAAATAAACAGATTACAGTGCCTATGCAGTTCTTTAGAAGATACAAAAACAGTGTAAAACTCTACCATGTTACTTCATCACTTCAAGAAGCTACAATATCCTTCATTTTTTATATAGTCAATTCGTATCTCCAAATGTGACAAGAGAAATGAGATGCCACAAGCATAAAGAAATGTCTCATGGAATCCACACTTGTACTAGAAGGAAAATCATATTGAAATCAGCATCTTAAACAACCTGAGAATTTGCAAACTGCCAGTCAGAGCTTGAGCTGGGAGAGGGGTACTGAAATATCAAAGCTCTTTACTCAACATTGTCTTTAGAGTATATGAAGAAAAAAAACAGATGCTCCTGATAATTGTTCAGAGAATAACTCTTCCCAGTAATTGTTTTCCTGATGTCAAAGTCCTGATTTACTGTCAATCTCCTATTCATAGTCTTTCATGTTTAAGAATAGTTGTTGCTAGAGCTATCTATGCTATTTTTGCTTACCTGGTGAAGCAGAGATTTATTTTTCCTGCTTGTAACTGATTGAACATTGAAAAAATGTTCATAACTATGTTATCAGAATGATTAGAAGTAAATCTCTCTTTGTTCTGGTCATGATACTTATCCTATAATTCTCCATGAAATATCAAAACTTACAAACAGCAGTTTTATGCAGCTGTTGGGGTAAAGCAAGGTTTGGAGTTGGTTTTGGCTTGTGAGAGACATTTTTTACCCTACATTGTCCTTTGCTGAGGATGGCATGATGCGGCAGGCAAAGAATAAAACAAAATTGTTATATTTAATTTGTAATTTTATGCTTTTCATTTTTATTTTTTTTAATAATCCTTTATAACTGTAAGCTGAAGGTAATAACTTAGTGCCCCGGACACCTCCTACCCTTGTCACCTCATTGCAGTACTCCCTGATAACCTATGCACTCACTTGGACATAACATGGTCCCCAAGCTCGTGGCCCTGCACTGTCATCCGAGGAGTGGGGAGAGCACTTTGGGAGCAGGATGCCTCCAAGCATGTGTCAGCAGTCAGAAACACAGCCCTGCCCTTCTGAAAGTGTGGGATGAATTTTATCTGTGAAGTGACTGGAAGCAAGAGGCTTCCTCCCACATATTCTCATTCAATGTAGTTTTTCATTGCAGGTCTCAAGACAAGGTGCTGGCTTGTTAAGTTTAGCAAAAGTTGCAGCTGTGGGAAAAAATGCTAGTTCATCACCTAAAGGCATTCTTAATAAAAAACTTCACCCTTGAAACTCTTTAAGAGCTTGATTCACACAAATATTTTCAGATATCAGGTTAAGCCTTTTATCTGATGCCTAATAGGCTTACTTGGTGCAGTCAGCATCACGACAACCACCTGTCTGACAAAGGACAAGTTAAGCAGAACACAAAAGCTGTTTCTTCTCCTGGTTTTGTTTGTCAGGACTGTCACTCACACTTGCTGCTCATTTCTTGGATTTTGCTGAGTAAAGATCCAGATTACTGCTTTAGCAGAAGGTAGAAAGTGACTTTCTCCTGCTTCTATGTGACTTGGTTTTTTACATCATTTCGTAAGGCTTCAATGCTTCAGGGCTCATGCTCTTTGTGTATCTGTCTTCAGTTCCTTGCTCATCAGTGCTGCCTGGTCTAAACTGCTGGCTGATTTTTATCAAATTTTGCATAAAACTTATAGGCTCAAAACCTTATACTTTGTAACTCATGAAAATACAGAGCCATATGAAAAGAGAGGCAAAACAGAAAACTCTTAGAGGAAATGTGCAATATGAATTAAATATATCAGACATACATGATTCTATAGACAAACCCACACTGCTTAAAATGAAAAAAAGGTTTATCCAGTTCAGGCATATCATTATTCTCCTTTTATTAAATAGGTTCATGGAGCATTTTTATTCAGGTTTCAGATTTGGAGGTTTTTTTCTTGATTTTTAATTCCTTCTAGCCTTTTCCCCCATGAAGGTCAGGCTTGCTGAGCTTAGAAACACAGATTTCAGAACCAAACTTATATGCAGAGGTTTAGTCATTTGAGCATTTATTTGATATTTTTTTCAGTTCCCTCAATGATCAAGATTTTCTTGTGCTGCGTTAAAGAGGTATTTGGGCATTATGATTATTGACACTGGTTAGTTTCAGGCAAATTCTGGTTGAAGAGTTTAATGTTATCTTTAATCCTGACTTGTGCCAGGCCTTTGCAGCAATTCTAAATGCTATTCAGTTGCTCCTTATGTTACAATGCCACTTTTCATGTGGTCATTAACAGCAATCATTGAGCCATAATATTTAGATTTTCCTCAGAGATCACAATTGGGATCGCTTCTATCACTGAAGGTTTCCAAACATATATATTTGTTATTCCATATACCAGTGGTACCTAATCTTTATTGGTCCCATAATCTCTTGAAATGTCCCTGTGCCATGTGTTTATCATCTTGTCAATGAGCGTAGGAGCTCATTTATGGAACTATTACTTCAGGTTTTAACCTAATCCTTATCCAATTTTTAGGAGTCTGGAGAAGACAGGGTTGTAGGAGTGAGTTGCAGGCCAGATAAATTACTCAGGTTTCTGGACTATGACATGGTATAATATCACAAAGTGACGTGGATATAAAGCTAGGTGGAAATTTTCAATCAAAACATATTTGACAATGTACTGTTTTTTTGATAGAAATTGAAATGTCTCACAATATTTTAAAAAATCACAATTTGCTAAAAAAATAAAATAACTTAGGAACTAATTTATTAATTTCAGTCAATCTATACTTACAGTGTCATATTAAAATCAGAAATAACACTTTGCATTGAGAAAACAGGTGTAAAATGACATTGCAAATATTCTTTTTATATCTTAGTTTTCAGATGTTTCAATTTACTTGTGATTTAAAATCCCTATGGAGAACTCTGTTATTACTGAACAAAATTACCTTTTTCTAAATTGAAGCATCTTCAATGAAATATTTTGCCATATTAGTCATATGAAAAAAGTATAGATAATAAATTAATAAAGGATAACATAAAATGAATGCTTGAAAAAAACTTTATTTTTTTTTTCTTAATTAAAATAAATTTCAATTTCTCTTGTGAAAAGTTTATTTTAAAATCACTTGTAATGTAAAACCGGAGCTAAAATATGGGATATTTATGTAAAAAGAAAAGGTAACTTTTTATCAAATCTCTAAAGATACACATCCAAAAACAAAAATTAATTTTTATGCATCCAAAACTCTTTAGTATTCTTCCTAGTACAGTGACAGAAGTTTCCTGAAGGCATTGCTGCATTCTGTTTTGTAAAGAATTTTCTTAAAAAGAGAAGAACCCAAAGCCTTTAGAATGTTGTAGTCCTTCTTTTGGAAAACAGAATATTTCCCTTGGCTGTTTTTATTCAAAGTTCAGAGAAACAGTACATTAAAAGCACACCTTACAGCTGAAAATGTGGCAGCACCAATATACCTCACTATGAGTTCCCTCCAACAGATGAAAATACTGAAATTATTGTTATTGCAAGATGGACTGAAAAAAAAAAAATGGTCCTCATTAATTCAAGGCACTCTTGACACAGCTTTTCAGCATGGTGTGGATTGCAGGTTTTAAAAAGGGAACCCATTTCAGTCTCTAAGCATCTTCAGCAGGAGAAAATTCCCAATCTTCCTTGTAGGTATATAGATAACTGTCTGAGTGGATTTACTCCCTTGAGACATCAGGGTCTATCAAATGTTTAAGGAATTTAGTTCTGGCTGTTTCTCAGGGATTCTGGATGACTAGGGAGTGTGTTGTGGTCAGGATCAAGAGGTAGAAAGAGGATTTTGTGATGGGACCAAACAAGAAGTGGTGAATGACAGTGACAAAAGCCCTCTATGTGGTCCTCCCTAGACCACTGTGGCCATGCACATGGGCTTGAGGAATGGTAGCAGCAGATCCAGACAGTATAGGGAGGAGACTTTGGCACCTGAGGAGCCTTGTCTATCTGCCAGGGCATTTGTGCCAGGCTCACTGCATCCCACTGGAGACACAGAGATCTGTCAGACACTCGGGACAGGGTCCCTCCAGGCAGCTCACTTTGCTGCATAGGACACCTCATCTCAGAGCCAATTTAAACATCTTTCCAAAGTGATTACTCTGGGGCTGCAAACAAGACATATTTTAAGTGCAACTTATCGTTCATAGAACCATAGAATGGTTTGGGTTGAAAGGGATCTTAAAGATCACCTAGTTCCAACCCCTCTGCCATCAGCAGGGACACCTTCCACTAGACCAGGTTGCTCAAAGCCTCATCCAGCCTGGCCTTGAACACTTCCAGGGTGGAGGCATCCACAACTTCTCTGGGCAACCTCTTCCAGTGTCTGACCACCCTCACAGGGAAGAATTTCTTCCTAATATCTAATCTATAGCTACTCTTGTCCAGTTTATAACCATTCCCCTTGTTCTATCTCTACCTGTCCTTGTAAAAAGTCCCTCCCCAGCCTTCCTGTAGGCCCCTTCAGGTACTGGAAGGCTGTTATAAGATCTCCCCAGAGCCTTTTCTTCTCCAGGCTGAACAGACCCATCTCTCTCAGCCTGTCCTCAGAGGAGAGGTGTTCCAGCCCTCTGATGATCCTCATGGCCCTTCTCTGGACTTGCTCCAGTAGGTCCATGTCCCTCTTACATTGTCCTTGCAACTGTCTGAATTTTTAATTAACACTACTAATACAAAAAGCAAATTTACTTTATTACCACCCAAAACCCCCCAACTTTAGGTGAGGTATGAAAGTGGGGAAGTGAATCTAAAATTATCAGGAAAAAAATAAACAATGAATGCACACTGTTTTTTCAATGCAGTTTTCCATGGGAAAAAGAAAAAAAATTCTGTAATGGATAGGCTTGAAGTCTGTAGTTCTGCTGGAAAGAGAACAGAGAGAACTAGAGTCCTTTCTACCCATCTGCTAAGAGAACTAAGAATGCAAATAGTCATCTACAATGCTGCAGACAGAATTAGGATGTAAGAAAGGTATCAAAAGACCAGACAGCAAGAGACTGTAGAAATATGATGAATTGCAGCAGAGAGGCCAATCTCAAATCCTGCTTGAAAAATAGGGTGGATGTTACCTACAAAGGTCAGAGCTCTAGACATTAGCAGCGAGCAGTTTGGAGAATCAAATTGCTGCTTTGTCTCTACCCTAGACACATACACCTGCAGTTCTAGCAGAGAGACTATGTTGTCCTTACATTATTTAAGTAATTTGTGCACGCACTTTTACCAGAAATTGCCCTGTTCTCTCCTGTTTAACCTAAAATTCAGGTAATCTTTGCTCTCTGACAGACCATATACAATTATCAGAGGCAGCAGAAATTAAAGGGCAGAGGGTATTGCAGTAGTGAGAACAAGGCTGGAAACTCTAGTGTAAAGTCACCTCTTAAAACCCCCAACATGTACAATATGTATTACTTCTGATCACAGATCTTCTACAACTAATCAATGTTTATAATATTTACAGCTTTTGCTTTATAAAAGGTCTTAATTTCCATACCTTAAGACACCTTTCCCTGCTCCCCCCTGTTTCAATTCCCAGGAAAGGTACAGGATTATTGGCATAAATATAAATCACAAAATGTCAGAAATAGATTTTGAAGCACTAAAACTGGGGGGCAAAGGGATAGCTAACCTTATATTGGGTAACAATCAATCTACTGTACTAAAATATAACAGACAGGACCAACTATAAGAGGAGGAACTTTTATGTAAGTACTTAATTTCTAAGAAATAAACAGAGACTACTGTTTTTCCCTTGCAGTAGTGCAGAAGAAACCCCTGCAAAAAAAACACTGCTCTCTTTTCTTGATTATATTGCTTTAGTCACTGCAAAGGCACAGCAGCGGCAGCATCGAGGCAATTCTTCAGTCAGCTTGGTATGTTTTTTGACTTTTTCCAAATGAGTAGAAAAACAGAGAGAACAGTCAGAGGACCTCTGACCTTCCTCCATGTTTTGCTAACTCACTGGCTTAATAAAGATGCTTGTTCTCTTACCTTTCATTCAAAGCTCTGATTTTCAATTGGCACCCCTAACATTGCCATTGCATCTAATAGAACTTCATGTGAACTTCATGTAGTACTCAAGCAACCCCATTCTATTTTTCTAACTGTGTTATACTTAAATATAGATGATACAAATGTGATAGTTAAGTAAGTTAAAGATTCACTTTTAATAACTATTGAAATGAGACTGAAAATAACATACACAGGCTGTTCCAAAGCAAAGTGGCCATAGGGTACTTTACATCCAGCAGTGAAACACTGCATGTGGTCTTCCCCTGTCTTGGTACTGCTTCTCTTTCCCTGCTGAAAAGACCTGATCCGTATACTGGATTAAGCACACACTAGCTTTTGGCTTCAGATTCATTCTTCAGAAACCTAGGCATTGAGCCAAAATGTCACTTGTATTAATGCTGGTAAAGAGCAAAACCAAGAATAGTCCGAAACCAAAGTCTAAGTTCAAAGCCAGCTGCAGTAGTCTGAAAATAGACATCCATGGCTTGACCAGTTGAGCTATGGGCAGCTGCTCCCATGTACAGAAAAGGGAGGGCAACTGTTACAAGTATTTGCAGAAAACATCACAGGATTCTTGCCTGCTATGACAAACAGGCAGACTCCATTGGCCCATTGTTTTTTTATTCACTTACTCAAGCTTTTTCTTTAAAAAAAAAAAAAAGTTTGATTTCTCCCTTCTCTTATTAAGATACAGATTAAGATACAGAGTAAGTCGTGGTCTGCCTGTAACACAGCACAGCCTAGGAGTCTCCTGAGACTAACAAGCTGCTCAGCTTCCACTCTTGCTGTAACACTGCCATTTGGCATAGTTGAATATGACAGGCTACTTGTTCAGGCCTCTGGTCATACTCAGATCTGTCAAATGCAATGGCTTACACTTGAGAATGTTGGAGTGTGCAACCCTGGAAAATACACAAACCATTAAGGTCTCTCCTGTAGACTGTGCAGTGTGTAAGTCTATCTCATTGTAACTTTCTTCCTTCCCACTATCCAAATAGTCTGCCAGTAGAAGTCTGGATATTTTGTTGTCAAAAATTTTAAAAAGCTGACATCCACTGATATTTCATTCTCTGTTTATTATTCTTTTATCTTATCAAGTACTTCAATTTAGGTTTTTCTAACAAATTTTTGTCTGACTTTTTGCTTTTTTATGATACACAAACTTCTGATAGAGTGTGTCTGAAGGAAATATTCACTATTTTATTTATAGTTCTATTACTGAAAGTAATTTATTTAAAATCCCGTACTTGGGACACTCGCAAAAGCAGAAGTCTCTTGGGGAAGAAATGAAACAAACTGAGATATAATCAAACTTGACACAATAAATTTGAAATTGAAAAGCAACAGCAACCGACAAAAATGAAATCTATTTCATAAAGCATTGCATAATTAAATGTTTGAGTCTAGCTAGTCTTTTTAAAGGAATTAGGAATTCATAAGGATAATGTAAATACGCATTTTTATATTAGAATGAACATTAAAAATGCCTTTATGTTCTGAGGTATAAATAATCCCTAAACATCCTTGCCCTAGGATTAGCATTTTCCTAGGACTTTCCCTTAGAGAGATTTCCTTTATTATTAAGCTATAACTTAGAGGGTTTTCAGCACTTATTTCCGAGTGATTCAAAATACCAAATTTAATGGTATTATATAGCATCATTTTTCTTTATGACATGCAGGATTTGGGTGGAGATCAAAATTCTCAAGTGTACATGTCTAAAAATGTTACACCTAAGCAGTTAAGGACATCATTAAATGGCCTGATTTTCTCAGCTATTGCAAACCCTTCATTCTGTTGAGAGACAATCTGCCTAAAATTATAGAATCATGGAAAAGACCTTTAAGACCATTGAGTCCAACTGTAAACCTAACACTGATGAGTCTACCAGTAAACCATGTCCCTAAGCACCAGATCTACACTTCTTTTAAATACCTCCAGGGATGGTGACTCAACCACTTATAGCAAATAGTACAGCTGAGCAGGGTAAGCACGATGTAGCATTTGCTTCTTTCTAGCACTCCCAGATGTGAGACTGATTAACCTACCCTTCACATGAGATTAATGCATTTTTTATCCTTTTTTTTATTTTTAAAGTTTGAAAAGGGAGGAGTTGGTTTACTCCAGAGGACTGAATCTCCATCTTTTACACATTACTGCTTTTTATTTCTCTGAAATCAATGAACTTTACAAATACTGAAGAAAATTTAATGGGAAACTGCTAAAATGCTCTGTTTAATGCTGCTTGAAAAGATTCTTCCATTTCAAAGTTAATAATTTCTAAGTCAGGTTCTGAATGCACTGTATGTCAAACTTGACAGCTTGTCCCAAAGAAAGGTTGTGCTTGATGATTATTTTAGGGGAGCAAGATCTGATGAATATTCATGTTCCAAACCTAAATTCACTGGCTCCCAGCTCTTTAAACTAGTCATTTGTTTTTTTCCTGCCTTTTGTAACATGTACTAAATGCTCCTTACAGAAAGGCTGGGTAACAAACAACAAGTAGAAACACAGAACTACCTTTTCAAGACCAGGTCTTCTGAACTAATCTCTACAATTCTGTAGCAATATATATGTATATCTACCCAAATGGTGTCTGGCTTAACTAGACGTCCTGGTTTTTGTTTGGGACAGAGGTAAATTTCTTCTTAGTAGCTAAAATAGCACTATGTTTTGGTTTCAGTATGAGATTTGTTATGACAAGAACACTGATAACACACTAATGATTTCATTTGTGGCTAGAAGATGAAGGACTTTTCAACTTCCCCATGTTTTGCTAGTCTGCAGGTGCAAAAGACTAGGGGGCAATATTAAAATTAGAAAACCTAAATTGGCATTTAATATGCCAAAGCGATATTCCATATCATATAATATCATGTTGAGTATATTAATGAAGGTCTCTTGGTCTCAGTCTCTCTCTCTCTTGAGCTCTTGCTCTTCTGTGGTTGTGGTTTTGGTTTCGGGATTGTCACTCCTCTGGGACTGTTATCGAGGAATGGTCCGGGCTTGGATGACCCTTTGTGATCATAGAAGGGTTGGAAGGGACCTTAAAGATCACCTAGTTCCAAGCCCCCTGTCATCAGCAGGGACACCTTCCACTAGATCAGGTTGCTCAAAGCCTCATCCAGCCTGGCCTTGAACATTTCCAGGGAGGGGGCATCCACAGCTTCTCTGGGCAACCTCTTCCAGTGTCTGACCACCTTCACAGTGAAGAATTTCTTCCTAGTATCCAATCTAAAACTACACTCTTTCAGTTTAAAGCCATTACCCCTTGTTCTATCTCTACTTGCCTTTCTAAAAAATCCCTCCCCAGCTTTCCTGTAAGCTCCCTTCAGGTATTGAAAGGCCACTATAAGATCTCCCCAGAGCCATCTGGACTCGTTCTAACTGGTCCGTGTCTTTCTCGTGTTGGGGGCTCCAGAACTGGACACAGGACTCCAGGTGGGGCCTTACGAGAGCAGAGTAGAGGGGGAGAATCACCTCCCTCGACCTGCTGGCCACACTTCTCTTGATGCAGCCCAGGACACGGTTGGCCTTCTGGGCTGCAAGCGCACATTGCCAGCACATGTTCAGCTTCTCGTCCACCACCACTCCCAAGTCCTTCTCTTCAGAGCTGGTCTCGAGCCACTCATTGCCCAGCCCAATGTTTGGGATTGCCCCAGCCCAGGTGCAGGACCTTGCACTTGGCCTTGTTGAACTTCATGAGGTTAGCACAGGCCCACAATTGCACTGTCTGTCACTCATTTGTACATTTTATTATTACTATTATTACCATTACTACTGTCATTATTATTTTGTTTTATTTAATGTCAGTTATTAAATTGTTCTTATCTCAACCTATGAGTCTCCTTACACTTACCCTCCAATTCTCTCCCCTGTTCCCTGGTGGGGCTAGAAGTGGCTGTTTAGTGTTTGGCTGCTGGCCAAGTTATACCACCACACTAGACTAGTTACTAAATTTATTATATAGCTAAATTAATTCAGGAGCTATGTACAAACCTTGAGGACTCTTGTTACCATTTGCATACTATATATGTGTACTATCTATATGCAGTGTCATTACATTCAGTGGAAGTTTGGGATACGTGAATTCTAACAGGTCACTCTCCACACTGATGTTTAGATTATGAGATTGAGAAGGAACGTCTATAATGATCTGCAATTGCTCTCCTAACAGTTAAGAAATTTTCTATTTTACCTCACAATGTACTGCAGTATAATGGGAGTGTACAGAGCTCAAACCCCAAATTCTGCACCCTCTGAATGACTGAAGAGAAAACATAGCATGAAGCTGGTATAAGAAAAAAACTAAACCAAGGCAGAGGAATCTAGTGCAGCATTAAACAGTCATATTAAATGAGTTCATCAAATTCAGATAGCACCCTTCAGGCAGCTGTGGACAAAGACTGGTAACCCAGGTACCATACAATGCAAATTGAAAGTTTGCAATCAGTTCTTATTTCTTATAATTCAGGTGACATTTTCCAAACTCACTTTCTCATGCATTGCCATTTACATATAATATTCTTACTTTATATATATGCTTCAGTGTACAGCCCAGTATGTTTGCAACATGCAGCACTGTGAAATATAAGTCTTTGAAATGGCATGACATTTCAGGGTGAACTGCTGAGTCATTGTTTTTGTAGCAAGTCATATTTCATAGCCAATATTACCTCGTGCAACTGAGCAACATAGTCTTCTAAGGCCACTGTATACTACACTATCCTAGGAATCTTTAGAAAACCTTCACCCCAACCAATGACTAATCATTCAAAATCCTAAGTAATGAAATCTTCAGTTACTCCCATTTAATGGGATGCAAAAGTTATTAGGATTGAATATGAATTCTCAGTGAGATATAAATAAGCACAGAATACTGTATGCAACTTCAAAATCAGAATAAAAACCTAAAGGAGCTTTCAACAGCTTAAAAACCTCTGTCAGTAGATAAAAGTCTTTCATTTTCCCTTGCTCACCCAGCAGTGCTGTGCTTGTGTGAGATTTTCTATTTGAAAACGTCACAAATAAATAATGTTGGGAGCAGGAAGAAGAAGAAAAAGAAGAAGAAGAAGAAGGAAGAGCAGCTGACAGTCCCATCAACGTGATGGCTGCCTGGCAGCAGTGATTAGAAGGCAGAAGCAGTGTTGGTAGGCAAAGATAAGCAGGAGACAATAAGCAAATCCTGCTTGTACCTGTCAATGACTAGTTTACACAAGTCCAAAGCTCTCTTTGTAGGCTAGATGTGACTTCACCTCCCTCAGTGACAACCCTCCCTTGTGTACTGCAGCAGTGACCTTTTCCTACAGGGCTCAGCAGCATTAATCCACCCTGTCAGCCATCCCAAGAACCCCTTCTGTCTTTAACCTTTGTATAAAAACCTTAGGTTTTCTAGTAAGCAGAATTAGTAGCTGCTGCCAGAATAAAATCATTAAGGCTAAATGAGTTCATTGACATTGTTGTCACTACAATGAATAACCTAACCTCAGCTGCTGTAAAAAGTATTGATTAAAAGGAAAGATTTTAAAGAAGTGAGTGCAGTTATTTTCAAGAAAGTGTCTGCAGAAAAATTGAACCTGAAAATAGCATTCTGAAAAGTTACTCTGTTTTGATTTAAGTTGAATTATTTTACCTAACTTGGTTCTCTACTGTTTTCAAATCAGTTTATTGTGAATTGCTCTAATTTAATTCAATATTCAGACATTTGATGGATGAAAATATTCTAAAATATATTTCTGCTACTAGAGTAAATATTTTATCACTATTCTACGAATATTTCCATTAACTTAATGATATATTACCAGTGCAATGAATGTTAAAAATATCATTAGTGACAACAATCACCGTGACATATGACAATTCTCCTGTTTACTCTTGTTTTATATGCCAAAAAGAATTCTGAAATTATTAAATCTCATTTCATTTCACTGTTTTGTCTAGCAAAATGTTTATTACAACATGCTCCAGGGTTAATGTTCAATAGGTAGACCACCTACAGTATGCACACAGCTGTGTAACATCATAAAGTGAATCAGGAGATTCCTCTCCTTGATTAGATAAGGAGCTCTTTTTGAGTTCTCACATAGCAAGTCTGTGAGGCCTGTGTTATTTTATGGCAGAAATTAACTATCAGCAAGAGGAAGGATGGAAAGCTATTAAATAGCTTTTTCCAGAAATCTATAGCAAATGCAAGGGAGCAGAACTACTAAAAAGCAGCAATATGCCTGGAATGTTCTTTTTCATCACGTCTTGGCCGTTTGTCAAATATAAGATGTTCCTCTCCATGAGTGAGGATTATGTAAATAATATACACTTGAATATATTGAATAAAGTAACAAGATTACTAGCAGTGACTTCTCGATTCCCTGTGCATCATATTCCCATAGTGTGGTTCTGCATTTAACTTCTCAAATTGACACTGCCTTCCTGCCTTCAAGAATTCGCTGAACATCATTTTAAAGTGTGCATGCTGCTTTTCCTTTTAAAATGCTAGGATTATTTTTTTGCCCAGATACGTCAGATTATACAGTTATCAGGGAACATCTTTCCCTGTCGTTTTTACTACGTGCTAATTGCTTGATAGTTAACTGCTGCCTTACAGAAAATCAATAGAATGTTTTATCAAAATGGACACAAACATTATTAACTGATAAAATAATATTTTATGATTCAATTTTAGTAAGATTATGAAATCTATCACTTTTCTTATTCTATTGTGATCTTTTTATTATTATTTTTTTTTATTGAATTCAGTCTATATTTTTGTTTCCTTTGACTCCCAGCTCCAATATTATTTTGCTTTGCTTTTTTACCTTGTGTGTTCTGACTGCTTTCCTGATAGCTCTATCACATATATTTCTTTAAATTTCCTGCCTTCTACTGTTTACTGCTGGTTTTTATTTTGGCATTTTATGTTACTGCATTTGAGAAAATCTATATAAAAACCCAGCCCAGTGAGAAAAGGAATTTAACAAGATGCTGTGGGCAGACCATAAAATCGTTACTAAGAGAAATAGAATATTCACGGTGAGGACAGCCAAATATTGCTATTTAGCAACAGTGCAGAACTAGACTAGATGGAACAACAAAGGGGCTTTCCAATCCAAATCTCTAATTTCACAGCCCCACCTTCTCAGCACAAAATACCCTCAATTAACTTCTTCATGAACGGTTTCACTCCATCTATTTTAAGCAGGGTATTTCAAGGAGGAGTTCTGCTGAAAAGAAAATAACACTTAGTGCTCCGAATGAAGAGCATGACTGAATCATTAAGGAATAGCATTAGATGACAGGTTTGACTGAATTTGAACAATGGCTGTAAAGATGAATTTTGCAGAGGTTGCTTTGGGTGATTATTACTAATAGTTATCATAAGATGTATTATGATATCTTCTAGAAATACCACTCAAATATTTTGGTCAAATATGCTGCCTGCACACTGGAGCAACATGTAAATAGGAGTCCTTGCCCCAGAAAGTTTATAATTTCCACAGTATTTAGGACACAATAGGATGAGAAAACAGCCAGGGTCAGCATAGAAGAGTAAGTAGTGACCAAACACAGAACTGAGCAAAGAAGCAAATAGAAAAGCCAGAAGTTTTTTTCCCTAATCAGTAACATGAGAAGTAAACATTTAAAGGCTTAATAGGAAGTATACATTTTCCCAGTGCAGAAATAAATCACAGGAAATAAATGAATGCTTCTGAGGCAAAAAAGGGAGTAAGGCTTTTGAAAATTTACCTGAGAGATTTAAAGGGTGGGTAGCTAGTCTACAAGCCGGTGGACTCAGCAATCCAATGTTTAAGACAAATATAACTCTTTTTCCTCTATTTCCCTATTTGTGAAATAAGGAAAACACTCAGCACTAGGATGCTTGGTGTGTCAATGAATGTTTGTATATGAAGGCAACGATACAAAATATTAAATAGTGGATACTTCCTAAGAATGGAGTTGACAGTATAATAACAGAATGTTTCCTTCCTTTGTCAGTGTAACAAAAGGAAAATATCAGCATATGGATTGTCCATTTCTACTTCTGATATACTCAGTAAGATATAATGTCAGTTAGGTCTAATACACAGCACCATGCTGTCAAGCAAAAATTAGCAGCTCTGAGCGACAGTATTAGGGTAAATTTTTAATTATCTAGTTCATCAGACTGTAAGAACCAAAACAGTTTCTTGAGCCTAATTAATCTTTGCAAAAGGCTTTGATGAACAATTTTACTCTATCTATAATCAAATGGAGAATGTTTTCACTGCCTTTTTGTTCCCTTGGCTCATAGTGTCTTTATTTATCTGTTAGCTTCCAAAGGTGACTCTTATGCCCTATCTTTCATGAGCTAAAAACTTTGCATAGTGTGTCATTGCTGACAATTTAAGGTCACATCCTCTTAGCTTTTAACTCCCATCAGTTTGCTAGATACTCAAAAGTCAATCAATCAGCTTTAAGAACAGAGCCTACACAGATGGTGACAGGATGAAGAGGCAGCACAGCTCGTGACCACCACTGCTTCTTCTGCTAACAACACGCTCTTACACTCTAAAAGGACACTGACATATAGGTGTGCACGTGCTCACACCACATAGATAAACATGTGCAGGTAGGATACATGCAATCAGTGAGTTTCCCTTTGACTTTGTTTGGAAAGATATTCTGCCCACCCTGGTACCTCTCAACAGTCCCACTGTAGTATACTAATATATATATATATATATATAAATGTACCAATTGGTACCAACCATGATAGGCTTTCTGCAGAGCAGAAAAGTAACGTTTTGAGTTCATTCAAATCTTGTGTGGCTTAGGGGTGGGACATGGTAAAGGAAAAAACTCAAAATTTTACCTACCGCAAACTTGCCTACTACAAACTTTGCTACTACAAGAAGCATACCCATTTCTTTGGTTGGCCATGGGAAAAACAAAAACAAAAGCAAACAAACCAACAATAAAAAAAAACCCAGTCCTTGTAAATTTCTTGTTCTATGACAATTTAAAGACAGTAAGCGATATAGTAGTAACCAGGAACTTCAGACCTTTGTTGTGATTTCATGTTCAATTAGATGTTAATATTTGGTTTGGGGTTTTAGTGGGTTTTTTTTAAAGGTAAAGCAATTAAAACCAGGTAGATTGAAATAGAGCATTCTTATTTAATAATTATTTAATTATTCCATCACTTCTATATTGTGTTTCTTATAAGTATGGGCTGAAACACAGCTGTAAGTTTACTATTTTGTATTAGCTAAAAGAGGAAAGATTAGTTCTTTGTAGGGGCAAAGACAATCCATATTCTAGTAATTTTCTGCCTTGTCTTTGGATTCTTCTATTCAACTTTCCCTAATAATTAAAATCCCAAAGCACCTGCACACAATACAAAGAGTCTGGCTGAATCCCAAAGAGTGTTCATTCTTTTCCAAAAACACTTCAAAATGTGTTATTTTGTTTCAGAAGACAAAGCAGATTCTGCATTTAAATTGTATAAGGGGCAATATGCATCCAAAATGGCTGATTGCTGCAAGGAAGGCCCACAGTTTTGCTGGAACCTACCAATGTTTGATATTAAAAATGAAATCATTCTTAGGCTTTGTACTTGAATGCCAAAGTCTATGCCACAACAAACTTTTGCTGAGAAGGTAAGGAGATCTCTGGCTAGCTGGCTTTGTTTAGGCAACTAGTTAATGTTCCAGAATGTCAATCATGGAGATAAGGGGAAATGCTTTAATAAATCACTGCCAGAACAGCAGCCAATCACCCTGGATCTCTCATTGGTAACCTGAAGTTCTCCCATCTCCCATAAATGTCATCTTGAGTTAAAGCCCGAACAGACCGAAAGAGTAGGGTTACTGCTTGGCTAAAAATGCATAAAACTCACAAAAAAAACAAAAGAGAAACAAACAAACAAACAAACAAAACAACCAAACAAACCCAAACAAATGAAATAATAATAAAAAGTCCTTTATCAGCTAGAAAGCTTCAGGAAGATACAGCAGCAGTATGGTAAATGCCATCTAGCCCATAAATTACTCCAGTTAGACTCCCAAGATTCAGAGGCAGATCACTAACATAAAGATGGAGATGGCCCCAAGTTGCTTTGACATATAGGAGGAAAAAAGACAAACCAAAAAAACATCTCATTACAAAGAAATTCTTTCCACCTTTCTGTGTTAGTAGATGATGGCAACACTTGGGTTGGAGAGTGGAATAGCAAGTGAGAAATGAAATAAAAATATAGGTGCAGACAGTAAAAACATTTGAAGCCTGTTGCAATTAATTAAGTCTCTGCCAACTTGGGAAACTTTATCCTCCTCTCACATTCCAGCCTTCTGGGCTGTTGCATTTGTTACCACCCACTTTGTAAAGCTGAAGTAATTTTTTTGAACGTTCCACATCAGCAGTGTTTATCAGGATGTCAAAAGCTTCTTTCCGGATTGAACACTGACAACAGTTTTTTGCTATTTTATCTCATTCTTGACTACTGTTCCTCTCTCCCAAAGTCCAGACAGTGCTCATTACACAAGTGCACCAAGTTTGCTGAGATTGATATCAGAGGTTAAAAGACAAGCTGGAAAAAGACAGGGCTGTTGGAATTAGTGCCCTGGACAAAAATATGAGACAACAAAAGGAAACCTGAAAAGAAATGGCAATCATCTTCATAAATATAACTGGGCAGTAAAAACTGGTTCTCGTATTTACTGAAGCAATAGAGGGGGAGGGATGAAATGGTGAACTTGGATTTCAAAATGGTACAAACACTTAGCTATAGTCCCATGATCAAAACTAGTGGTGATAAATTTAAAAAGAGGGGATCACTATGGGAAAATGTAAGGGAAAGTCTCACAGCTAATTACCGAGTAACTAAGACAATCAAATATCTATCAACAAGGAGAATCAGAGTTTATTTTTAATTATAGTCTAGCCTAGAATGGTGAAATTACAGGTAAGAGCTTTGCATCCTCTTTGATAAAACAAGCAAACAGACAAACCCAAACATTGAATATAAGACTAAACATCCAAATGAAAAAAAAACAAAAAAAAAAACCAACCAAAAAACCAAAGTCAAAACCCCACCCAAACCCAAAGAATACAATTACTAGAGTACAGGAAAACTGATCAAACCTAAAAGACACTCCAGGAGGCATAACGGAATTCAATACTGCTTCAAAAGAAAAACACAAGGAGAAAAAATGACCAATGTGATTTCAAAGTTCAAAGGTTAAAAAAGTCCTTTCTAGTAAAACGAAAATGGGGAGGAAATCAATTAATAATACGGCTTCAGCCAAGTCTTGCAGGCAAGAGATAACGCCTGAGAAGAATCATCATGAAGTAATGCCATGCAAATGGGAATACAGAAGCCTTTTATAAAAATATCAGAGTAAAAAAAATAGCACTAGGAAGATAAAACCATTAATAAAGGGGGTCTGACTTTAAACTAGCAGTGACTCAAAAATAACTGAGGTAATGGCTTTTTAAAAAAAATCCATCTTCAATGAGAAAAAAAATTAAAATTCTGGCAAAAGTTTGGCTTTAAAAACCTCTTGCTTTATCAGTGATAATTAAAAAGGAAATATTTCTAAAACTTCTCTTAAAATTTACAGAAAATAGCAGATGGAACAGCTTCATAGAGAAACATCAACATAATAGTAGCTTTCAGGAAACGCATGAATGATTCTATATGGTTTTGTCCAAGAAATTATTTTTGTCTCTGGCAAAAATAAGTAATTTCACAATACAAAAATGAAAATATTCTGGGAAACCAAAAAAGCCTTGAGCTTGTTTAACTAGTGGAAAATTAAAGAAACCTGAACATTAAAGTGAAATGGTATATAAAGTTAAGGACTACAGCTTGCTACACACCACACATTCAATTATTTATTTTTTTATTAAAAACAGTTCTTGCTATACATTGTTGTAGAACCTCTGATATTAGCTTCATGAAATTTTACTTTGATTAGGATATGATGCTAGCTGACTTTTAGGGTTTGCACAAAGTCCTGCTGCTGCTGACACACAGACTCTACTACAATCTGGCCACTAAATATGTATTAGAGAACTTTGAAACTGCAGTACAACTATCAGTACTTTTTTGCCACTATAGCACATTACTCTAAAGTACTATGCTGATAAATGTCTTTCCAATTCTGACACAATACAACACTGTTATAAACAGTTTTCCTCCTTCATCTCATTTATCTGGCTAAAATTTTACACACTCAACTACTGCAGGTTAAATTCCCTGGTCCATTCCAATTGCACCCAGAACACATTAATGGCTCTGTGCCACGTCTGGATTTCCACAATCTGGGGATGAATGGAAATTAGTGAAAAGCTGTTATAATTGAAAGTATCTCAAAGGGTTCTTGAGTGACAATTTGGCTACACATAACAGCTGGCAACAGCTGAGGCATGAAGCTCAGGGAGCCATACCACCTCTGCTGAGCTCTTAGGTCCCTCTGAGTTGCCTGCAGCATTGCAGGGACGATTAGGGCTTTCTCTGCGCCTGGCCAGCATCCTCTGCAACAAAGGGCTGACTATATTCCTCTAAAAGAAGCCCTAGCATCCATGCCAAAACCAGACACAACAGAAATACTTGCATTTTTTCAGCCAACAGCCTATAAAATCATTCAGCATATTTAGTAAAGTACTAAATAATTTTGACTACTCTTTGGCTAACTGTCAAGAAAATTTAGAGTGTGCTAACACAATCCTTTTTAGGAAGTTTTTAATGGCAAATACAGTACTGCATGTAGGGTATGCACTGGAGACCCACAAGACAGCAGCCATCATGGGGGGTCCAGTGTAGGAGCTGTTCCATCTTTTTAATTCAGGCCAAATACTAAAATGCCTATAATAAATGTTAGACTGATTAAATATATTACAGACCCACGATATTCTCATGAGATTGTTTCAGTTTAAAATACATACACATCTTTAAAAATCATAGTTGTTCAACATACTGATGTTTATTCTCTTAGACAAAATAGAAAAAGACAGGAAAGGGGAGTAAGATTCATGTCTAACTGAGTTCCTTAAAGAGCAAAGGCTTTCTGTGACATGTACATTAATCTACAAATTCCTCCTGCAGGAACTCTCCAGGTTCAAAGGAAAAGAGAAAGTAATTTGCTAAATCTACAACTTAAGCATCCAGCTCTTGAATCTAATCATGTACCAGTCAGGAAGACCTGACAACATCTGGCATAATCTCTACATTATGACACACTTTCACAAAAAATATTTTGGAAAAACATTCATTCAAAGATAAAATACAAGATAATTAACTGTGTAAGATCCAGCTGTTTTAAGATCACTCAGGTATATTTCTTTTTGCCTAGAAGATGAAACAAAAACTGTCCTCTGAAAATCTAGTTTTATTTACCGTTTTGTGACCTCAATAGTGCAAACCATCCTGAAATTATCAGATTGCTTACAGTCCTCATTTTTTTAATCAAAAAGTCATTATCTATTTTTCCTAAATGTTGCTATTTTTCCTTTTTAGACTGTAATTATTTCCTAATAGCTGGGCTCAGGTTTTCAAATACAAATCCTATAAATTCAGGTGTGAGATACTTAAGTTTGGTTCACTCTTCCTAGAATTTATGTTGGTCTTTTATCCCAACTTCTACTTGCAAAACACAACTGAAATAGCAGGAAAAAAAACATAAAGATGCTGCTCAGACAAGACAAGGTGGTTCCCCAGAACCTGGTAGCATAAACAGTAAAATTTCCTAAGAAATTAACTTGGTGCCTTGATTAGTCTCCTCTCCAATATATGAACTGCTTTACACAAAAATTCCAACATTGTCTTTCGTTCTGTGCTGTATTATACAAACGACTCAGCATGACAGTGATAATTCTATTTTTAAGACACTCATCTAAAACATCACAGCTGCTGAGAGGGGAAAAAAAGATAACTTCATATCCTCTGTGTGCTTTCCTTGAGCATGAGACTGATGAGAGGCAGCTTTGGTTGTCCATATAGTATAGGGCAGCCACTAGATTATTTTATGGTATGGTACCTCGTAAATTTTCCGGGGTCTCTTTTAAAGCTTTAAGTGAATATCCAGATACATGTCATTATGACTTTTCCTCTAGGGGTACCTACTAAGGTGGTGGGAGGGTGTGGGCAGACAGGGCAGGAGGCTGGAAAGCAGGAGACAGCCTTCAAAAACAGATCTATAAGGAGTATTCACTTTCTAGAAGGGTCATCCACAAAAAAACTTTGCTCCCTTTAGTTAGAATGTATTCATAAGAAGTTCCAGCTGCTTATCAATTCTTAATGCTACTTAAGATATAATATAAAGATAGACATTTATTTCAAATTCTGTGATCTACTGAAAAATAAAGAATAAACTATTTAATTTTAAAAGCTGGGTTGTTGATAGCAATTTAGCATCATAAGAATTGCCTATGGCAAAATCACAACTGTGAACCCAGAAATGCACTGCTATCTTCTTGAAAGAGAAACTGGAAGACCTTATTCCTTTGGCAGTTCAATACCCAGTGAAATGAGCTCGTTATTTGAGTTTCATGGCTCATTTAGACAAAGCTCATGTTTTCAGAGTGGGGTGTGGTGGAGAATACGCTCGCAGCTTTAGGATAACAAATATCACGTAGTTCAGTTCCCCCTTGTATCAGAGCCATGGCTAGTGAAAGAAATGGAGCTCCTGTCAAGGAAATAGCTAAGGCTATAATATAATATAAGGCTATATATTTCAGTAAGCACTAGTCAAACCCACCACAGACTGAGGACCTTTGCGGCATGTAGCATTGCTGATCAGCCGCCTTCTCTATTTACTGCCGAATTGTACCAAATAGCTTCAGCAGGCCCAAGAATCTGACAAAATATTATCAAAGCAGCAAACCAACATTAAAAAACCATCTATCACAAGTTTTCTGTGATGTAGGCTGTTCCTACTGCCTACATAGGAAAGCTGCAGTAATTCAGTTGGGGTTCTTGGGTCTCACTTATCACTACTCAGCAATTCAGTGGCACACTGGAATGACACTTACACATACAAGCTCAGTCTTCTTAAAATTTCCCATGTTGCCAGTCCAATAGAATAATTCCAAAACAAAATGTGGGTAATTTTATGGAAAATATCTGTTTAGGGAAGCTATTGAAAATCTAGTTAGGATATTAGCTTTCACAATTTATCTGGAAGGCTCTAAATTATTGTTGTCAACACGCTTTATTTTTAATACACAAAAAAATATTTTTCCTACATGCTTTTCCATCGAGTTTATCCACTTTATATTCATCCATTTCTCAAGAGTATTCATTAATTTAAGTTATTAAAGACAGAGAAAGAAAGATGTACAAAACAAGGGACCTTAAATTTCTTTCTATCCTGAACAAAGGAAAAATACTTGTAAAATGCAGCCAATTCAGTTATTTTTTATGCATTGGAAGATTTGGGTCATACATGGCACACAGGCGATTATTTTAATGGAAGAGAAGGATTTTAACTCAAAGACAAAAAAGAATAACTCTTTAACCTTAAAGAAACATGCTGATTGCTCTTTCAATAACTTTGCTGTACAGAAACTGGTCTTCCTAAAATGATGCCTTTCTAAAATCCCTCAGAAGGTCACGCTGTGGCTGATGTAACTACATAGAGGCTTGTCACTTCACTGCACAGCTCCACTAGAATTTATTTTATTTCAAATTTAAAAAAAAAGCTTTTTTTTTTTCCTTTAATTTTTCAAAACAGTCATGGTACATCTTGACATAAAGCAAAATCTAGCTGTCTAGCTATGTTCCTGGTATGATCCATAGAAAGAAGTAAGAGCTTCCAGATGGTGGTTCATGAGTCATGAAGATTATACACTTTTACTGATCACTTGCCTTTCATAAAGCATTACATGTCCTCTAGTCACCCCAGACACAGACCACTCATTAAATACTGTGGTATTTGAATCTGGCAATAAATATCTTACAGAAAAATCTAGGCTTGATTTTAAAAAACTAAGATAAGTACAGACTTTATTCCTCATATTTTGTTCCCAAAGTTAATGATCTCACTACTAAAATAGTGTGTGCATTTCTAGTTTGAATCAACAAATGTTCAAATTTTAGGCACTGGCTATCAATATTAATCTGTTAATTGAAGTACAGTTAGAAGATATGTAATACATAATAATGTTTTCTGTCTCTGTGGTTTGTTTTCCATAAATTGGTTCAAATCCTATCCATTTGAAATGTCTTAATTCCACTTTTAAGTCAGTATACTGACTGTCAGACCAAAAATTGTGGGTTATTATAATATAAAAGACTCTAGCCTATATCAATAAGATTTATTTCCAGCTAAAACACTTTGAGGAACAACAAACACCTGTTCTGTCAATTATTGCACTTCATGGGGCAATGCAAACATTTCCAACACTACATGTGTTTTTAAACTACAGTAAAGCAATTTTTGCTGTTGTGAATATACCTACACAGCAGTTAACAGGGTTAGCAGCCATTTTACATTCTGTTCTGTAGTATGAAATTGATCTAGAGCATAATGCATCCAAAAGGAATATAAGAGACAGTTTAACACATTGGAAATGAAAGTTGATGTACACAGGTAACAGACTAAATGTTTATTTGTGCGGGTAAATTGTAATTAGACAAAGCTATTTTAACAATTTCATTCAAGTAATGTATTTTAGATTATTCAATCCTTTAAGCAGGTTTGAATTATAAATATACAGCATCCTTTTATTAAAAACTTATTCTGTAAAATGCATTGAGGGTTCCATTTTTTAAGTTTACACATCTGATCCTGCTTAAATTGTTATGACAAACTTTTGTTTACAAAGGAAATCTTTGAAGACTTAATACTTTAACAATTAGATACAGATGAGATTATTGCTGTAACTTCAAAAGAAAACAAACTGCAAGCACATTGCTGCACCAAACATTTCCCTGTGTGGAGCTGAGGTTGTCACAAGAGGCTCAGGAAGCCTCCACAGCAGTGTTCGGAGAACAGATTGAAGAGGGAGGATCAGCTTTTCCTCTCTCCATCAAAAAGAAGACTCAGAGGTGTCACAGTTAAGATTTATAAGTAAAATGCTGATACAAGCAAACAGAAGGGAGGTTTTTGCAAACAGCACATAATGTGCTCTACAGTAAGCGTCTTGGAGCGAAGGGTATTCTCTGCTCTGGCTGGCAGTTTTTCTGCCACACCGTATCCTTCCCAGCTTTCCCTTCATGCTCTCTCCATTTGAACATTGTCTTTATTCAGCCCACAGGGTTGAAAGTCCCTTTATTTTTCCAGAAAATAAAAGGCTGTAATGTTTTTTAACCTGCACAGCTTTAGACACACCCTTCTTTTAATTTTATCTAATCATAGATAACCCATGACCAGCTTTCATCTGGATTCCAGATATCTTTTTTAACCAATAATGATGAAGTTACCTAGCAATGCAATTGCCAACCCAAAATGCATTGAGCATCACTGCTTTCCTGCAGCCCCAGGACAGAGAGTAGTGCTGTTTTGCTCAAAGAGCAGCACGTTGCAATAAAAAGGGTTAAAACCTTGCTATTTTCCCCTTTTGCACTGTAAGCAGCCCTACAGATCAAGTAGCAAACATGCATTTGCTTCCTTAAGATCCTCAGCTTAATTTAAATTTATCCTTCCTTTCACCTGTTTTGTCCACCTGCCAACTAGGAGGAAGAGGGGATGTACAAAGCAGCCACGAGCAGCAGTCAGAACAGATAATTTTACCTTTTTCTCATTACCTCTTGTGGGTACAAAAAAAGTGCACCATGATGTGGCTCTCAATTTCTTCCCTGTTTCTCATCATTTTAGAGTTCTGCTGAAGATGCTAAAGCTAAACATTCTTAAAAGTGAACTTATACCTAATAAATCCAAGGTAAAGTATTTTTGCAGTATTTCAAATGAGTTACTTTCTATGAAAGTGTTAATTGAAATGCTCTTATAATTCATGTTTTGTTTGCTGAGCATGCATGCATATGCATATCAAGAACTACCTCAATCTGGTAAGTAGCTATTATAAAAACTGTTCTTTAATAAATGACTTAAGTAAGAAACAAGAATATTTTACTCCACAAGGAAGTAGGTCTCTCCGAGGCAATTATGAGCAAGAGACAACTTAGTTATCACAAGCTGCTGGATCTACAATACTAAATTATCAAAATCACAATTTTTATATTCAGTTTCATGAAGCATCTATCTAAAATATGTCATGTTTTTAATGTTAAAATTGTACTGTCAATTACACCTATTTTATTGGCAATTTCAATATGATTTTTGTTTTAATAGCCATGCAGGAGAATAAAATGGCAACACTTTTTCCTCCATAAAATAAATCAAGACATTTTATAGAATTTCATATATTTCTTGACTTCAGGACTCAAATATGTATCACACAGAAGATTAAAGTTCTTTAATTTTATATTCAATTATTTAAATCTTTCTGCCTATATTTTGTTCTAACAGAAAGGAGGCAGTACATTAGTCTTTGCTGATGACAATGAAGTACGGTAGTGGACAAAAGTGATGCTGCTGCTGAAACTGTAAGCTGCATCTCAGGTAGTTGTTATTAAGTACATTGATTCTCCCTTTAGAAGCAGATTACAACCAAAATAATGCATCTGCATATTTTCTGAAGGGAACTATTAGCTAACTGTTAACATACAATAAACTCCAGACTCACTTCAAATAATTTTTAAGTATCTAAAACAAACTTCGAGATAAGCAGAAATAAAAAATGCAAATAGACTGCATTACAGTTATACCTAGTGTCACACCATCCACTCTGAAAATGTGGATTTGTGAGAATGTTAAATATTTGAGCTTTAAACAGCCAGCCTTTGGTTTAATAACTCTTCAGCAAACTATATGCTCAGATCATTTAGCATTGCATGAGATTGCAATTCACTTTCATTCCTTGAAAAAGATTAAAAACTTATTTTCATTAATTCTTTTTTCATATAAACCGAAATTAGTTGATATTGTCCTTCTTTCTGTCACTTGATAAAAAAATGAAAAAAACCCAACCCTTAATTTGTCATTCATTTCACATAATCACTTGCAGCTCGGTCTTGTTTTAAAGTAAACATCTGCCATGCACTGCTCTTGCCTTTTCTGAATGTCATTTCCTTATGTAAGCTGGGTGCAAAGAAAAGTGTCTGCAGACATGAAGTTGCAGGATCATGACAGTTTAACATGCTAATGACAGCACACTAACAATGCAGTTTGTTTCTGTGACTAATATTAATAACGTACTTCAACCTAAAAGCTCACATAGCTGTTAAATGTTTCTATGCTTTGGTTTATGGTTTGATGGGCAATTTTGTAGATTTTTAAAGCAACTAAGGAAAGTGGCAACCTCACAAAATTAGATCAAAGTCCAGTCGCTCTGCACTGGCCTAGGTATTGTCCACATCTTGGCTTTTGAAAACATGACCAGAAACAAAGTCATACTCAAATAAAATACAATTCTTTCTGAATTTATAACACTGTATAAAATCATATTACTGAAAATCTTATTTTTCATTATGTCTTTGTAAATAAGGTATTTATCCTAAAATGAGCCTGAATACTTAACGACATAATGAGCCAAAAAACCAGGAGTGTTCCTTTTGACACAATTATTCTGCTCTTCATGCACGGATACACACTTTTTTATGCTTTAGGTACTTAAATTTAGCATCCTTAGTTTGCAGAAACAATAGAAACCAAGATATACATTGAAATAGATACTTCTAACTAGTAACTTTCTTGTCAGCGTAACAGATGCCAAAATAAGGAAAAATTTATGCCAAAGATTATGAAAATGCAGGATCATTTGAGCATAATAAAACTAAATAATGGGAAATGTTAACAGCAACAGCTGTGAAAAGAAATTATGGAAAATTAAAAGTATAGAAGAGAGCAACAATAGTAAAAACAGTTTAAAATTTAAATTGCTTCACAAGAGAGATTCTTTAATTATGATTTCTGAAGATATCTGAGTAATAACTGCAAAAACAGTGAGGTATAGATATTTATAATTATTTCAATATCCCAAGAACCTACTAATACTGGAAAATCACAGACAGGAAAATTATAGCAGATCCCACGATTGGATGAACCATGCTGACTGTAACATCTATAATGACTTTTTTAGGTTGTGCACAGTATAGCAAACACAGACATACTTAGTGGTGAAGGCAGGTGCAGGAAGCCTCCCTACAAAGTGCAGTTAATTTGTAGCAAAACTCAGTTTTGCCCAAGAAAGTCTTAGATAGCAAGAAGTATATATATTTTCTGCTTTATTATTTATTTATTAGTTCATATCTATGGGGTGAATATTGGTAGTATTGAAAAACACTGGTACCCAGAGTTGGACACAGCTGAAATGGCAGGAGACAGAGGAAAGCATAGGATGTGAATGTGTGCACACAGTGAACAGCACTAATACTGTGCTATATTCAATTTCTTCAACTATCCATTGTAAATCCCATTCTGCTACCAGAAGCACCAAACTGAACAGGGAATAGTTGCAACATGGCAGAACAGTGATCACATCAACACCAAACTGCAGGGACACAGGGCAGAAAGCACAGTATTAGTGAAGTACTGAAATACGCATTATGCAGAAGCATCTGGCTAGAAAAGCAATACATAGAGTTTGCCTGTCCACTGAACAACATCCCAAAGAGTTAAATTCCAAATGACATCAGAAATTTCAATGTGCTGCCAAAACTTTATAGCATGAGAACAGGCATTGTATTCTATTAGGATTTTAAGTTACTGTTCATGATGTCTCTCAGCCTTTTATGATACTACCAACCCTATGAAAAAAGGCTCGCAGTTCAATACCCCTTTGAACTCTGGAATAGTTCCTTTTCCAAAAGTACAATACTCCAACTCAAGGCTCATCTACTCAGACAAACACCAGAGATGACTTATAGTCATTCATGCAGGAAGTTAGTTAATAAACTACAGGCAAAATCTGGAATTATTTTATTATAATTATAATTAATAATGTATTATGGTGATTATGGTTTGGCTGAGAACAAACAGGCCAGCCTGAGCTAGTCTGAGATAACTGCCAAATCTGCTGCACATGTGACAGATGGTGGAAGCATTCTAAAGACTCCCTGTGCACAAGAACTCTGTGTAATAGGGGCTCTGATTCAACGCAACAGCAAAGCAGCTGAAGAGGTTCATGATAAAAGCACACTAAGCAGCATAAGCTACCTTTAAACACTTGAGTTTCATCTGAAGAAAAGGTGAAAAAAAAAAAAAGTGCATTCAAGGGATGTGAGGTTGAGCAACCTATGTTGACTTTTGATTGATGAAAGTGAAGGAAACTGGCTTTTGATACATTGCACTAAATTCAGCAGGTAGAGGGGTTGGAAGGATAATGGTTGAACTCAGTGAAGCTATATCCCCTTCTAAAAAGGCTTCTTTAAACTTTCCTAACAGTTTTTATGGACAACACAGGATGGTTTGTAAATGTTGCAGCTTACTTTTCAGTAAATCTTATTCTTCCCAAGAACATAATTTATTTTATGTGCTTACATCTAATCTCTTCTGGCTCATCTTACTTTGAAAAGAGTTTTGAACTCCAAGAATGTTCCTCAAATACTCCCTCTAAGAGTCCCAGAGGGTAAATGCTAGAGTGTAGAGGAGGAAGACAGAACAAGAAATAAAAAGTAATATCATACCACTTGAGAACCCTCACAGACATATCCCAAATTACACCCACTGCAGGGAACCCATCTTCCTATCTGACTGATTTCTTATGGTATCTGAGCAAGGTAAGTTACAAGGAACAGGCATTTACAGACACCCACAAAGTCCATATTAGAAAAACAACCAAAAGAAGAATGATACAACCATTGTAACATGATGCTGCCAGTGTCCCTTCAGCCTCTCACTGAACCATTACAATTCATTCCCTAGAACAAGCGAATATGCTGTGTTCCCTTTCTGTACCAATATGCTTTCCAGAGCGGTATGCAAGCAATACTTAAGCCTTGGCTTACATTGCATTCATGAACTTAACTTTTTATGAAGTTGTTCAAAGAAGAAATTAATATTATTACTTCGATGAGCTCTCTCAGGCTAGATTTCCACACGGAGATCCTTCAACCTTTTGCTTTTTGGCCAGAAGTGGGGATGCAGGTGCTATCTGAAACCAGTTTAGAATGGAATCAAACTGGGGACCTGATTATCTTTTTATACCAGGTCTATACTTTAATTTCAATGAATTATTCCTGATCTATCCATGAAATGAGAAGCAGTCTAAGAATATACATTTGCCAGAAATGGCATTACCCTTAGAAATATCATCAGCCCACATATCTGAAGAATAGTGTACTGCCATTTCACAAAAAGGAAAAGTTTTAAAATATAAATATATAAACCCAAATTCAGTTTTCATTAAGAACATGGGGTTGCTGGCAGCAAAAGGTGCTGGCTCTAGTGATGGATGGAAAACTGAAACTTCTCTCCTGCCTACTAATGTAAATCAGATATTTGCAGGATATCATTTATGTTCTGCCTGCACAGAGATGCCAGTAGAGTCCTTTACAACAGAAAGGCCAGGGCAAATCATTCCAGTTATGGAAAAGGCTTATACTAATGATGTTATAAAGAAAATGCATATATCCTTCACATATCTAGGGGCATGACAGAGAGGAGAATAATCTTCTTTCATGCAAGTTCATCATTGCAGTAGCAAAGTATACCTTGAAGGCCCAACACAAATCCTATTTTTTTTTCATAGTAGAAAAAATAAGATCTAAAATGTTATGTAAGAGAAGATGAAATCTCAGGTACCTACACTGATGGGAAGGACCAAAACCTATTCTGATGAAAAAAGTAAGAGTCTCAGTAGTCTCTGTATTGCTTTTTCCACCTGATTTCATATCATAAATGTGGCACATATTGTTGAAGATCAGCATAAACAAATTTTTCTGTATGTGTGAACTAACACAGGTTTTTTGTTACCCATTTTGGTAAGCATGTATTTTGTTATTATCCGAACTCATAAAAATTTTTATTTTTTTCCACTTCCTAAACACCTTTCTACTGCTTCAAGCAATAGTATACATTTACACACAAAAAACCCCATCTCTGTCAACAAAGCATGATTAAGGTTGTAAAAAACAAGCACTGAGAGGTCAGGAAATGCTAGCATTGTCTGAACATCCATAATTTAAATCCCTCATGACTGTGTGTGATGATGAAGTTTTGAATTACATGATAGTATATAGTATGTTCCATGACACTCTGTTTTGAAGGTCCAGAAGCATACAGGAGTCCAGCTTTCATTCTTTGTGTAAGGTAAAGCAGTCATTACAGAGTAAATCCTACTTCACATACTTAAGCTCAAAAATTACTTTGGGGCTTGCTCATGCAGTTTTCTCATGTCAAGAGCAGCTTGCAAATACACAGTGAAGATAGAATATGCTGAGATTTTAGTTGTTGAGATAAAATAAACCTTTCCTGAATACACATGAATTTAATTTTTTTGAAAGCCTTGTATCTTGCATAAAATTGGTAAACTTTTCACTCAAGACCCAAATTAATCTCCTGACAAATTTGAAGTGCCTGCTCCACAACCTGGCAAGTGGTAGACTTGGAGATAAAAGACTCAGAAACAGCAGAGTAGCTTTTAGTACAACATTTTTAGCCAGTCTTACAAAGTATAAAAAAACCCAGAACAGATTTATGTACTGGGAAATGTTGGATAACCTCCCTGTGGTTTCACATGCAAAACCTGCATGTACCTGTACACTATATAGAACAAATTAATACGTACATTACTAAATAACACTTCAAAGCAAAACAAACACTAAGTATTTAAGTGTCACGTAGATCTTGAGGAATACTAAGAATTATTTTAAAATCCCTTAATTTGGAACACTTTTTTTTTCAGGGAAAATGTTCATGTGAATATTACATAGTGGGAAGACCTCTAACAACTTCACTCCAGGTGAAAAAAAAATATAGAGAGACATAAAAAATGTGGGCGCTACTGACTTTCTCTGATTACAAGACTCCCAGCCTCTAAATTTTCCACCCCCTCTCCCACTTTGAGCTTAAGATTCTTGTTCTCACATACACAGCACCACAAAAGTCCCTCCTGCCCACATCTCATTTCTTGTTTTCTCCTTCTGTTACTGCCTGACTTCTATCCAAATAATTTTTTAAATGCCTACTGTACTCTCTGGTCTTCGCACCGCGTCAATGCTTGCGTTCCAAAGAACTGAGCTGTGTGCTTTTGAATTGCTATTGCTTTTTCTGCAAGGTCAACAAATGCTAGTATGTATGTCAGCTAAGGGAACCTTCTTGTTAAGTAACTGGTTCTCTAGATGAAAATTATCTTCTTATCCTCATGCATCGCATGCACTGTTTCACTAATGTAGACAATCCCTGACTTGTGTCACAGACATATTTTCACCAGAAAACTGTGAAAAGTAAAAATATATCACACCTAGGTTATTATTCTAGAACTTCTTCAAAAAATTTGCTGTGTTTGTAAAACCAGAGCTGCTGCATGAACCTTTTCTCCCTTCCAGATTAAATACATTTTTTTCCTTAAAGGAAATTTGATTTTAAAAAGATGGGACTGAAATCAACTCCCTAAAACTGAAGACTGCCAAATTTCACAGCTGCTCTTTATCACTATGATGGCCTGACCAAAACCTCAGAGCTGACAGCTCTAAGTTCTGCAAAAGATGGGTTATGAATTATTATTTCTTAGACATGGATACAAGCCACCAATATGAATTTTCTTTAATCTCAAGGAAAAGAAACAGAAAATGCTTGCCTAATCTGCAGAAGTACTTGTGGGAGTGTGTTTTTATGCTCACACCCATTTATACACATATAAGGACAGGGTAGTGGTGTTTCTTTTTTCACACTGCGTAGACAATGGGATATAACCTCACTTCTCACTTCCCACTGCTTATGGGTATTGTCTTCTTCTGACACCCACAGAGGACAAAACAGGTGGAGAAGATCAGGGTTCTGATTCCAGCCAATGGCAAATGCATGTTCTGACCCATTTTGTCAGGCACATACAAACTCTCTGCTGTTTAGAGCCCACGTGTCTTGTCCCATCAATTGAGAAGACAACTTGTAAAAATCACGTCCCATTTCAGAGATTGAAGACTGCAAGTTAGATCTGGGCTTCTCAATATTTGCTCTTACATTTTCAACAATAAATTCTTCCTAACTGCCCTTTCCATGTGAGGAATTTAGTTTTTCCCAACTCGTTGTAGTACTTTGCATATTGTGTGCTCAGAAACCTAGCAGTCCCAGAAGCTTGCTTTCTCTTGCTATTTCTTATGAACAAAATGGTGATATATTAACAGATACAAAGGACGAAAAATATCTGTAAAGCTCAGACAGATTTTTACTTAGCAAAGCGCTGTTACCTGTCTGCATCCACAGTTACATCGTGAACTCCCCTTTGAATGACATCTCGAGAGGCAGCTAGGTCTGGTATTCTGTTCAGACTTCTTGTATATAGGTTGAGACCTCCATCTGTCATGTACCTGAAACGAACGTGTGGTCAGTCAATGCAAATTGCAGCCATCTGGCAACCATGTTTCACTCTAAAGTTAATAGATTGTGGAATTCAAAAGCTTAAGATACAAACTGTCTTATTAGGTGGTAGACTTATACTAAATATTCTCACTTTGAATGCCCAGCTCAGGCAGATTAGATACGTGACTATTTTCTGGGATCATTTTTCTTTTCCTGTGTTGGCTCACAGGCCAATCTGTTTTATTAAAATATATTTAGACTGAAACCCTCAAATATCTTCAAAAAAGTAAGTACATTTTAAGTACTGCAGTTTTATCAAATAATAGCACAAGTTACAAGAAGCATAACTCCAGTAAAAGAAAGAAAAAAAAAAAAAAGGAAAAAAAAAAGAAAAAAAATCAATTTCTAAATGGGAACAGAAATTGAAAATCCAAATCTGTAGTCCCTGCTGGGATGCAATTGTTCAGATATGAAAGAGATATCTACTGAAGCCCTTACAATGACATTTAAGAATCTGTTTCTGTATTCCTTTAGCTTGATTCCTACCACTTCATATTATAATGAATGACTAATGAATCAAACAGTGAGTATAGTGCTGCTTACTCACTAGAGAACCATTAAAAGTTTCTGAATTTCAAGCAGCAGCAATAATTTCTGGAATGCCTACCTACGAGATGGGTCTTGGTGCTTGCAATGAGCAGTACCACAAGCCTGTCCTACTCTCAAGACCTGTCCATTATTTTCTCAAAGCATCTTTCATTAAACTGTCTTTCCTCTTAGGTTCTTGTTTTTTACATTTCCCTCTGGTAGTTTTTGGTAACTTTGGTGTGGCAACCTAGTGCAGAGTTTGCACAAATTTATTTGTGAAGGACCATGCACATGTATGGCTCAATACAGAAGTAAATGTACCCAGAAGAAAACTTTGCATACCTCAGTGAACCCGCTCAAAGTAAATTTACAGTCTTACTGAAATAAGTGGAGTCCCAATGTTAGGATGATGGCTAAAATGACTGACTGGAATTCACTCACAATTCAAATAATCTTTAACACCAGTTCTCCTTGAGCCATGGTGCCACTCAAATCCATCTTTCAGTTGAAACGTGTGTCCAGGAACACAAACATTTAACTTTAATAACTCTACACAGACCTCCAGGCACAAGCCAAGGCACACACACACTGCCGGTGCTGCAGATGTTCTGTTGGCCCTCTCCCTGCAGTTCCTTCTGGGAGCTGGTTTAATTAAAATCAACTGTCCCAGAGACCACGGGGCTAATACAGCAGCCCAAGAGCAGCAGCCTCTACCCCCACGGTTCGTGCTGGGTGAGCTGGTGCAGATTTTGAGAGCAAAGCTGTGGTAGCGTGCCTCTGTGTGACAGCTTCAGTTTGAGATGGCATCATGTCCTGGGTGGCAATCTGCATGAAGGCAACCTCATGTTTATTAAAACACAAAGGGTTGGTTTCCTTATTTTAACTAAACTCTAAGGCATTTTATGCATTGGTAAGGTTTGGCCTGTAGTTCAGCAAGGGATTTCTGAAATCCTGGTATCTGGAGTTTGCAGAAGGTAAATTTCAAAGGTAAATTAACAGTCAGACTCACACACTAGATTTATCCTTTTATTAAAGACATTATATAGACTTTTTGTCAGTCTGTTTAGCTAGGGGTGAATTATGCAGTAGATTCCAAGATCCTGGAATTGTATACTAAATTTAGCTGTGGCTTGAATTCACTCCAAACTATATGGATTTTTTCCTTTATAAGTAAGGCCTGAATGGAAAGCCTTCACAAGTGCAACAGGCCTTTCTCACACAAATTTCTAATTACTGCTGCACTCCTGTCCCCAAGTGTTTAAAGTAATTAAACTGAAAATGGAAAAGGCATAAAAGAGATAAGACTTTACATGCCTCAATGAATCCTGAATTTTCAGAGCTTATTAACTTGTTTTTAACATTTATTGCACCTAAAAATGTTAACTGAGCACATTGCAATTTACTGTCTATTGAGTCATCCTTATTACAGATGCAAAGAAAAGTCACACAAGATGACTATACTCATTCTCTAATGTGATAAGCTAATTGATACAACTCATCAGGCACTGCAAAGGATTCCCCCCCCTTTTTTTTAATAAACCCATACATACATCAAAGAGAGTATTTATATTTCCTTTATGGTAAAAGGTCTTCAGACAAGAAAGTGTTACATTTTCCATGTCTTTTCTCTGTTCTAGCACACATCAATATGGTATCATACCTGACAGCCACTAATGCTGTGCTGTGGACAACCTTGTCAGTCGTGCTCCACTCACAGAACACTGAGACAGTACACCAGGGAGGTGAAGGAATATGCTTTCTTTATAGTTATGCTTTTTCTAGAGATCTATCTTTGAATGGTGCTTGAGGTGAGACACTGCTCTAGAGGGAGCTTTGATCATGGACTTACATTTGCTCTAAGGAAGGTATAATATCCAATTTCATCAGCTGCCATTTTCTAATCATAGCTATACTTCAAACTAAAAGATTAGATTGACAGCAAGAGTCCTAAATTTATACAAAGTGAAGTAGTGTAGTGTGACATGGTCATGTATTCTTTGGGACTTCTGTTCAACCCAATGTTACTTCAGCCACCAAGCAGCCTTGAGAAGCCAACAGCAGCACTGAACGGTAATATAAATATGAGTAAAAGAGTAACATAGCTTTTTTTTTTTTTAATGGTGTTTTAGGAATTCTAACATACATAGAAGTGAAGTTGACTTATGTTCATAAGATTAATATAAGAATTGATAAATAGTAATTTGAAACACGGGGAATGCAGTACCCCAAAGTCAATCAATTGATTAAGCAAATAAAAATTAAAAAAAAAAAATAGTAATTCTTCCTCCTATGCTAGAAGAGTGACTGATCTATTCTTCTATGAAAAGATATTCCTACAGATCAGTTGAAAAATTGCAGTAAAAGTCCATCACACAAACTACACTAGATAGTATCTGAAGCGGAAACAGAGAAAGTCAGGCCTGTCAGCAACTGCTTTTCATGAGCTGCATCTGACGCTGTATCTACCATTTCAAACAAAACGTGAAAGTACTGAAAGAAGACCCATCCCAGGGCAAGCAGTGCAAAATGATAGTTTAACAGATAACTAAGAAATTCTAGTAAGTAATAAGAAATACATGTGCTCTTATCATAGTTCATAGCAAAGTCATGTTGATGTTATAGGAGGTGAACTGAATTCGAAGGCAGGTGAGAACACCACTGGCAGCTTAGGGGCTTATTTTTTGTTGCTTTTTAATATGTATATTTTTATGTAGCAACCATAGTCCAACTTCTACTTGTGTGCCAGGATTTGTTAGAAAAATCTTATCCAACCTGCCAATCGTGCATTAATTCAAAGGTGGAAAAGTGTTTCTTACCCACTATTGACGTCATCAGTCCGGAGGCTTTTCCCAAGAATGTCCCCATCACTCATGTAGCCACCGACATCAACTTCAGAGGACATGTCCAAATCACCACTGCCCTTCTCACTCATGTCGATCTGTGAGATATTTCCAAGGCGAGAAACAGCTGCTCGGCGAAGTGGGGTGGTGTACATGAATCGAGAAGGGTCTGTGTGTATGAAGCGACTTGTGCTGCTGCGAGGATAACCAGTGCCCAAGGATGGAGCATCTCCCGCCTGCAGCCGAGGACTAGCCTGCCCTAGCCTCCAAGTCACTGGAGTGGACCGGCTTGTCAAACTTGGTATGCTTCTCCCATTCACCTCTGTTGTCACAGTGCTGTCAAAAGTTGTCTCCAATGTGCTGTCAAACAAAATGGAGAAGTCAGTGAACTGTGCTTTCTCTGGAAGTAGTCTGGAAGAAGGGATATTTTTTTAAAAAGTTATCTGTGTGTGTGTGTGTCTGCATGTGCATACATGTGCTTATGTATACAATAACCTCAACTTATAAAATAACCTAAAATAAATTTTATAGGCTTCTAACTAGATGTATATGAAACAATAATCATCTTTGTGAATGATTGTATAGGACACTTTGACAGTAAAGTAAAGTCACATTTAAGTTACTGAGGCAGTCTAGCAAACAGTACGGTTAGTGTCACAGTTAATCTTCCCCTGGAAGTCTCTGATTCATTCAGCAACTAGTAATACTATCCTACAGTCCAAATTTTTAGGAGTCTACACAAAAACAGTATACCTGTGGCTTATCTGGGTCCCTCTAAGGCTGGACATAGTTTCTTCCAAATTCTGTCTCAAGTCTGCTATATTCTTTACAGTTCTCATTCTTCTTGTTTCAGGGTCTTCCCCTGAAAGAAAACAGAAAAGTAAGTATAAATTTTAATGCACATGTATAAGGCTGAATAAAGTGCACACATGTACACACAGCTGAGGATACACACATATGATTGTAAATAGGTCTGTCCCTTTAATCTTTAAAAAAATAAAACCTCATCCTTTCAGTTAAAAAAACCACACGCTTATAAATAACATGTGGTAAGTGAAAACCCACTGAAAGGAGTCCTGGTGAAGTATCCCTGTTAGGGCCCAAATCTATTAATGAAACTCAGATTTACTGTGTTGGGATTTTTATCCTCTGTAATCAAGGCACAACGCAGCCCCAGACCACTGGATACATTACACAACCCCTTTTTCCTCCTTGACATTTTGCACTACTTGGTAGGAAATAAAACCACAGCACATCTGTGTCTGGAAAGAATTGGGATGGCTGTTACAACAACTCTTCAGTATGCACTTAACATCCAGGCTCTTTCAAAGTGCTCTAATAAAGCCCTTAATAAAGTCTTAAGGCACTTCTTAAGGCACTTAATAAAGCACCTTTCCTGAACTGTAATGGTTTCCTGAAGGGGGAGGTTATTCTTCATATGGGATAAAAAAATATTCTTCTCGGGATAAAAATCTGGACACTCTAAATACATATGTCATTTATACAATTATGCATTTTAACAGCCTCCAGGAATGTGTTCTGACAAGCTAGTCTGGTATCTTGAGTAGTGAAGCCCACAGAACTTAACCTGGAACATCCCGAGTCATGTTTACTCCACAGTTGGGGGAAAAAAAAAAGAAGAAAAAAAAAAAAAAAAAAAAAAAAAGAGAAGGAAACAGAAAGTTATCTATTAGGCATTACAGAAGGAAAATGTAACAAACCTCAAAGCAACCTACAAAAGTCATATATGAAGATACAGAAATATATATTTTCTAGGATATCCTTATATAAAAGAATTTTAGTTAATTTTCTTTTGGAGAATAAGAGAATTTCAAAAGAAAATCTGTGATAAAATCACTGATTTGTTCCAGGGTAGTGTTCTGCTTCTGGCTATGCCATATATCTGCTGCTTGAAAAAAAGTTGGCAAGAAGTATTATTATTTTAGTTATATGTACAATGGTGAATGTGGAGTGCAAATAATTTCTTTTTGACTCTATCCATGATAAATTGCATGTCATATCTCACCTTCTTAAGTTAATTTTACTCTTAATTCTGGAAATATTGTCATCAAGAATGATATGTGCAACCTCTAAAATTATCTCTAATATTTAACTCTGGATGCATTTGCATCCAAAACAAGCTTTACATCTAATCTCAGAATGCTTATGACATCGAGAAACTGTTTCATTTTTTAATATATCTAATAGGAGGCAATCTGCTGAATTTAAACTCAATGTCATACAAAAATCAAAAGCAGAAATCCAAGCAGAGGTAAAATACCATATAGCACTATGATATTTCACAATTGTAAAATGTAAAATACACACGTGAATATACATCTTCAAGTTGCTGTATTTCTTATCCTGTTGCCACTTTTCCTCCTCCCAGGTTTATACAAGATATAAATTCAACAACGGTGATGTCTCTGAGGAAATGTATGGTCTGTCATTCAAGTGAGAGTGGCAGGGGAAAGACCAAGTAGGAGTGGTTTGTAAGGAGGCAAAAAAAAAAAAAAAAAAAAAAAAAAGAGGAAAAAGAAAAGGTGGTATTTGTTGCCTATGGTGCTCACAGTTTCTCACTGTTGCTGACCTTTGCTGTTCCCCTCCACCAAATGCACTCACATTTACTTCCAAGACCACATTATATTCCTGCCACAACACCTAATGGAAGCGAAACAGGACCTGTTACCTGCACTACCTCAAACCAGGAGTGAAAGAGTAGTTTGTTGGTGTAAGACAATTTTCTGTTAAAGAAAGGCAAATTTCAGGGTGTCAGCAGGCAGGATTAGGCAAAGCAATACTTTACCTTTCTATTTATTTGAGGAACTGAATATAATTCATATTTGGAATGACTCTGCCCTTTACTTCCTTGTTTATCCTTGTCTGTTGTCCTTTGCTGTATGCTAACACTGCAAATTCTTTCAGTAAAAATGACAGCAACTGTCTTTTTTAATAAATTTTGTACAGTAAATAGCATAACAAAGCCTTAAGGTATAACTGCAATACAACAACCCCCAAAAAACCAAACAGTACACATATTTTGCAAATTGCCAAAATATATTTTCAGAGAGAAAAATATTTTACTTTCAGACAAATTATACCACAAAAAGTGCTGGTGTTCTACCCTGGAAAGGTGAAAAGCTTGAGGTCTAATCTTTCTTGATCTCTCAGTGATACAAGGGGTAATTTAAAAAACTTTCCACCATTTTTTTTCTAAAAAAGATAAAACTGGAAGTTTATGATCTTAAAATACTACATAGTATTACATACAAAATCATCACAACTAACTATTGTTTTAAAAATAATTGTTCTTCTTTATTTCTATCCTTCTCTTAATGCTGTATCAATGGACTTATGCTGTGCTATGGATGAACAAGTCAGAAAGTATAAACAATTGAACATAATGATTGAGAAATTTTCTGCACTGCGTGCAAGATCCTCAGACCTAACTTCCATCTGACATTACCTCCATTTTCAGGACAGCATTGTGGCTGCCCTCCTTCTCTACAGAGGACCATAGGGATGGTGAACACATATTTTTTGCTGAAAGCTAGCTACACTGTGCCTGCTAGAAGAGACACTGTGATGCTTATGGCAGCAGGATGGGGACACACTATATGGCTTCAAAGGGAACTCACTTCCCCAGGCACCTTGTTGCTTATTACTGTGGCCCACTGCCCTCATAGAGTCTATCCATATTTGCAGGTCCTAACATATCAGAAATGCTCCCTGACTTGTAATCTCAAGTGATTGTGGTTTCTAGGCTGAAGAGAAGCCATTCTATTTCATACAGGGAGAGACTGGGATAAGAAAGACTAAAAGCAGGGTACTCTGAAAGTTTCAGTAAAAATTTTGTTCCTCTTACAAGAAATTCTGATGTAAATATTTTACTGACCCCATGAAATAGAATCTACTTGAATCACTATAAGCTGCATCATTTTTGCTAAACATGAATATTCAAAAAGATTGCCCCCAAATTCTTGCTTATAAGCAGTGAACAGGTTCTCTCAACAAATTTCTAGAGAACACATTAATTTCCTCCATTGTGTAAGATGTATACAAAGGAAATAAAAAGAAACATTTTACAGAAATCACTAATCACCTAGGTTAAAATTCCTCATTCACGTTACTGAAGCTTAGCCATAATTGCACATTTAATAATACTATTCATAATCATTTCAGTACTTCTGCACATGCAATTACAGCCAAAATTAGATAAATGGGAGAATAATAATTCGATTAATTGTCTGGTTTTCATAAAAGGATTTACCAATAATAAGCAGCTCCTCAGAGAATTGTCCACTCTTAGATATTAACTCCATTTAAAAAGGAAAGTTCCAGTTTCACTCTGCGGGTAGGGAAACTGAGGCTTACGAGAGAGTAGGGATTTCCTCAGTGACAAGCAGTTGAAGAGGGGCAGGTGGAGAGCTCAGCTTCCTTTGCTAACAAGCCTCTAATCTCTAGGAGAAGCCCTTTTAGCACACTAGTATAGTCTAATAATAAGAGATATTCATGAAAAGAGAATTCTTATTTCTTTGTTATTTTGAGATGATAGCTTTTTACATAACAGAGAGAAAAAATTTCATTCTGAATGTTTAAACCCAATCAGGGATAACATATCCACCAGCAAAGAACCTCCAGGCTAGACACAGGCTACATAACCTTGGAAAAGCAAGCAGCCACTTCAACCATTTGACTGTCTGAAGAACAAAGCTTTGGAAATGAACACTGAGCACTTGGAAATGAACTCTTTGAGCACTCTTATAAAGGGCTGAGAGATGAAAAGTAAAGCCAGTCACACAGAAGCCTTTTGAAGCACCTATGGCTGTGGACTTCAAATGCTCACTGGCATGCACTGATATAACTAAACTGGTTGTTTAAACTAAACTGAAACCCTGGCACTCACAATTCCACATACATGGATGAAATTATCAGTGGGAGTAAAGGGGAAGCAATAGTGGAGGGACAGTTTGTAGGTAGGCCGAGACATTTTCTATCAAAAGCAAACCTTGGATTCAAGATTTCAGGTTAAAATTCATGAGAACAAATGTTATTAAAATTATTTATGAGTAAAGTAATAAGCCTTAAATGTTTCACCTTATTTTTTTAAACAGGTAAGCAAACTATGCTCAATTATTCACAGACTGTTCCTGCCCAAGCACCCGTCAGGAGTGATTTAGACATTTGTCTTCATTTCATAGTCTGTAGAGGCAAGAGTAAGCAAACAAGGAAGAAGTGTCTAGACACTATTTTTGTGTACTATTGCAAATAAACCTAGTTCTGTCTCATGAAATCACTGTCAAGATCAAAAATATGCTCAATGCAGATATATGCTAACACTTGGGTCTCCTCCTGCTCTTCCTGAAGTCAAGCCAAAGTTAACTTACCTAAAATATCAGCATAAAGAACCTGTTCTAGGTCCCCCAGCATTGTTATTATGACGTCTTCATCCAGATGTGCAGTCCCTTCACGCAAGCAGCCTTCTTCCTCCTCCTCTGCCCAGTTCCTGCTAGGAAAATGGGACGTGTACAACGCATTTTCATAATCTGATTTTCCCCTCTCCTCATTGTCGATCTTGAAGCCTTCACTTGTATTCTGGTCTCCTGACCTCCTGGATGTCCTGCTTCCAGCAGGTGGTAGCATCTGAAACACCTGGGATGCAGTGAGGCTGGGGTGGCAGAGAGAGTGCACGGACCGCGACAGTGCCTTGGAAAGGGAGCCTCTGCTCCCAGCTTCTGCCTCCCGCTGATGGTAGCTTTGGCTGGACTTGGAGGCATTTCCAAACCAGTTCTCCCTGTATGAGTATCGCCTCTTCTCCCCTTCGCTGATGAGTGTGAGATTGGTTAGAGACTTCTGCTTCTGAAGACGAACACACCCTCTTTTGACCTCCTTGCCTTTAAACACTGACAGTTCAGCAGATCGCTGCATTTTTCCGGCTGGGGCTTCACCTCAGTTAGATTTCATATTTTTGAGATGGACTGCAGTTCAATTCTCCTGAAAGGTCTGGGAGGTCATCCCTCCAGCACCACACGCTGCACATGCCCAAGAGCACATATTTGCACTTGCAATGAAAAGCACAGCTTGAACATGCAGTGTACGTACTGTAAAGGACTAGACAGGCACAGTCTTTTTCTCTAAAATTACACTGCTTTCTCTGCTAAGCCACTTCTTTCCCATCACATTAATCTGCAGTACTTACAGTCATTTTCACTTGGAAGCAGAAGAGAGTTGATCAAACACTCTGCTCCAGCACAGAAGTAATCCCAAAAGCCAACCGTGTTTTCCCCTCTCCATCCAATCACCAGTCTCATTGGAGCGGTGGGCCTGCATCTCTGTCTACAGCTGCTGCCTTCTGAAACGCAAAGTAGGCACAAGTGCTGTCTCGGGCTTTCCTCCTCCCTCTCAGCAGATCATGACTGATCCCAGTGCATGGCTCTTCACTTTAGATGGGCTGACACAGAACTGCAAGCACAGCCTCCACGTCAGAGCTCAATAAAGAGCCGAAATTAACCACTGAAGCAAAGCTCTGCACAAGCCTCCTTACATTTTAGTATTCAACCTGCATTCCCAGATATATGACTCTTCTCTGCTACTGCAGCAAATGCTGCTGGCTGCCATGGCAGCAAACATCCTGGCGAATTAAATCGGAAACACAGAAGCCTCTGCCCAGTTTACAGTGCCACAGGTTTCAAGACACAGCTTCACCTGAATGGGATGCTACAGTAACAGACCTAGCTCACAGTCAAATCCTATTTTTTCTCCTTGAAAGGTAAGGATGACAAACTATTTCTTCCATATCACTGCTACTCCCTATGCGGGAAGCTAAAAGCACATTTGCAAATGGACCTTCAGTCTTGCAATTTCTGCTCTAAATAATAATAATTAAAAAACAAAAATAGGATCATAAAGAAGCTGAAAAATGGAACATAACAGTACTTACCCAGTAAGGTGATTATTAAAGGAAATATTTAATTTCTTTCTCCTTAAAATTACCTTGTTTGCATCTCTGTGGGATTCAGAGGCTACTATGGAATTAAAAAGCTGTAATAAAATCATTGTTTCATAATCTTTTGAAGAAAACCTATTAATGGAATAGTAATTTTTTTATAAAGCAACTCGGTATCATGTCTGAACCAAGTTTACCAATTCTAAATGTTTTTAATATGTTATAAACAGAGAAAGATTTATGATTAAATGTATGCCTTTTCTCACAGAGAAAAAGGTATTAGTCCCAAAAATAATAGACAGATGAACAAAGAACTAGCTGAATTTCATTCTAATTTTTTAGATACAAACTTTCTATCTAAGGGCAAATAATTTCATAAAACATTATGTAGAAATCTACAAATATGAAAATTGTTGTATAACAATATACTGCTTTTGTCAGTGTGAAAATATGCTCATCTTAATTCCCTACCTTGATATGGAAGTAATCTTTAAAAATGCCACCCTAAGAATTACAGACTGTTTGCAGATTTCCCATATGAATAAACGGTTGTTAACAAAAGCCTCTGTGTACTTCTTGCTTCTTGCTGTCTCAGTGTACAGTTTTTGAAGATATATAAAGAAAAAAAATACATGGGAGAAACTTTTGAGAAATTTTAAAAGAAGGGTACATTTTGTCCTAGGCAACTCTCATAAACACAGAACTAATCCAGCAAAAAATTCAGTAGTCTCAAGCAACAATGGTTTTCCATTTTAAATCACTGACACAATCCTAGAAAGGCAGAGTCCACAAGAGGAGATACTAGTCCCCTTCCCCACCTAGCCCACAAAGTCAGAGTACGAGTAGACAAGCAGAATGCTCTGTCAGTCTGGGTACAAATGAGTAGATCTCAAATATTAAATGCCTGACAATTCTTCAGCACGGAAGCAAAATGTAAGACCTAGGTGGTTGCACTGCTATACTTACTCCCTGTGTCTTTGAGTTTACAGGCCCTTAAATGGTTTTCCTGAATGTACTGATGCCTACTTTCAGCAGAGCCCAGCACACTGGTGTGGGTGCTGATGGGGCCTGGCTGAGGAAGCAGAGCTCCTGTACTGCCTGCATGCTCCCACACTGGTACACGCTGCTGGCGCCGTGCGGCTGTAACCGCCTGTTCGGCATGCCTGAGGAAGCTGTTGAGGTTATTGGGTTTGTATTTGCAAAATGAAGGGCAAGCTCACTCCTTTCCCACTCAATGGTTTTAAAACCTCAACTTATACTCAAATCAGTACAGTATTTTCAGTGCTATGTTTCAAATTAAGAGGAAGGACGATTTGGCCCCATGCGGCACTGCGGAGCAGTGGAATCAAGGGAACATGATCCTTCTTACTATATACAGAAAGGCTGAATCTCTCCCCAGTACTCCAAACAAATGAATGGTAACTTCCTCACCCACCCTTTCATGCCCAAGCAGCTAGAGTTAGTGGCTTGTCTCCATGGTCAGCTGTAGGCAGCTATGGACCTGCTCTTCCTCCTTGCCAAAGCATGCATATCTGGCCATATGTAGCAGTCATCACTGCAGTCATCACATCTAGCCTCAACAAGCTCTGCAGACGGGGCGTACTCCCTCATGCTAAGCATTGCTCTGCTAGGGAAGCAATGCACGATGTGGTTGCTCAGCTCTGAGCAGGAATAGACCAGATACAAGACTGGCATGACTGGCCAGGTAAATTTAGTCCTATTTCCAGATAGCAAAAGAAGATCCTGTGGCACGAGATGAAATGTTCTCACCCCATGAGCCATGCCAGATCTCATGTATGGTGTTGGTAATAGATGTTCCGCCACCCCATGCTGGAAGGGTCTCCAGTAGGGGTACACCTGGTTCCTGGGCAATATAATGGGTCTCAGTGTCTCTTCTGACCTGTTACTTCTCCCACTTGAGCTATTCACTGCAGCCCTGCTCCATCAGGACATAGGTCATGGATTGTGATCCAGGCATGGGACTAACACCCGAAAAGTGTGGGAGCTACATGAGGGTAGCCGGCAGCTCCAGCATCCACCTGTCTCATTTCCTTTTCTACAGACATTTAAAATGTAATGAGACAAATTCTGGGATATGGAGGTACTGAGGTTAATCACACAACCTTCATTGAGCCTTCATGTGTACAAACACCATACTACTGCCCTTAATTACAAGACTATATGAAATTTTATCCCATTAATCCCACTGCCTTACTTGGTAGACAGATCATCATGATTGTCTTTAGGTACAGCAGACATATACATACACCTTGGACTAAGTGCTCAGAGCAAAGAACACTGAATTTACCCTTCTGCTTTACCACACTTCTCTGTAGAGCATCATTCAACAAAACATAAAATTTCAATGTGGAAAATGGTTTATTTATTGAAAAATACTTTTATAAAGGTCATCCCTCCATTTTAAATGTATGAAATTTAGTCACAAGTAAATACATCTTTCTAAACTAAGCAGATAGTATAGGAGACCAGAGGGAAGCAAATGCCATGACAGAACCCTATTCCCCAAAAATCTTGCAACTCAATATATTCCCCACCCACCACACAGGGACGTGTATAAGTCAAGAACAGCACAGAGAACTTCCCAATTATAGTCAGTGTAACATATTACCTTGTTTTTACTGTCTCTTTCATAAAAGGAATTATAAAAATGATTTTAAGAACTAATAATCGAGGGACAAATTTTGCTGTCAGATGACTTTCTTTGAAGTCCCAATGCATAATTTTGAGCCTTACAAATGAATTATGTAACAGATTTGCAAATGCATAAGATTAACCTCTTCAGCCAAGCTTACTTGAAAAAAAAAATATTATAAACTATTTCCACACCTATTAATTCACTATTTATTTCAGAGACCAAAAAAGACGCACAGTAAAGATAAAAGCTTGAAAATTGAATGTTTTAATGCTAATCCTGCCATTGATATTGACCTATAACTCTTAAAATTACTCTTCCATTTCTTCTTCATCCTGAGATTTTTTTATAATTAGTCAATATTTGTAAATTCATGATTAATTATTTAATCAAGCACTTTGCATGAAGATATTTGAACATGTAAACACTTGAAGCCAAACACTATTACCGATTTCATAAAATAATACTTTGCAGTTACTGACAAAGTTTACTATGGATTATTAAATAATTAACTTACTTATATCCTTTTCCAACGTGCAGCAGAGACTGATACATGTCACAGCTGCTACAAGTAGCAATACTGGGTAAGAAAGTCTGAACAACTTTTTCCTAGTCATACCATGCAAAACAAGAGCCAAACTGGGTTATTTTATTGGCCTTTCTTTTTATTCCCATTTAAAAAGCCTATTTATAAAGTTATACTCCAGTTTTGCAGAAGCATAGATACTGAGTAGTCTGGTTGAGGTAATTGGTACATAAAGTACATGCAAGAAAGAGTGTTCATACATGACTGCAAAACTGGTCCTTATTTAGGACTCCCAAATTTCTGTCTGGGATTTCTGGGACAGAAGTCTACACATCTGTGTGCCACATGTGCAACGAGCCTACATATGCAGAACACACCAAAACTGCTGCACAGGTGACTTGTGTCTACAGGTGGGACTCATTCAGCCTGTGTATGGGAATCACTGGCACCATGCACACAGAGGGGATCCAAGGTGCACAGGAAACATTACACCTACTACACGAGCTGTACTGCTGATCTGCACGTGCACCATGGAAACATCTGGAACTGCTCTGGCTGAGCTGTGGAATATTCAGAGGGGGAAAAAAAAAAGTAGGGAAAAAGTCTGAATCACTTCAGATCACATCTGGAACAAATTCCTAGCACAGACAGAGGAACAGTGAAGAAACTGAGATTTACAATAGCTCTACTAAGAGGTAGAACTGACTTGAGGCATAAGCCATGTGGGAAATTACCTAGGGCAGTAGATTTATGGAGATAAGCTAAAAATAAAGGGGTAGTTCTGTTTATCAGGGCAGTACTTCTGGGTTCATGCCTGCACCAGCCTTACCATCTTGCTCCCTTTCCAGAACCACCCTCTCACAGCTCTGAAAAAGAAGTCACATTCTGACTTTGCCCCATCCTTTCGTTATGTTGTTCCCATTGAAATTTTGCCTACATTGTTGAGAAGTCTTGCCATGCTGACAGCATTAGCCTAAGACTGATTGGCTGGTTTTGCCCTGAAGTGGATTAGGAGCTCTGATATAATCTGCTTGGCTGGTTATGGGAGCAGTGATCTTCAACTAAAAGACAATAACAAACACAAGTGTATAAATATTCCTAAAGCAGAGAAACAGTTTATACAATGATATGCACTAAGATCTCTTAGTCCGCAGCATTTTAGACTTAGTTGCAAATATTTTGTACTGTAAAAATAAGATGGCTAATGAAGCAGAAACATAATACAGGTGGGACAGTAATTATGAACCCGCTCCTACAAGCTGTTTAGTTGTTTCCACAGATGTTCAGTCCCCTGCATGATACTTATTGATCCTTATTGCCTACCAATATATTGTGCTAGTGTGTTTGGCTACTGAGTTGCATAATAATTGTTGGATTAATCTCTTAATACCCCAAATATAAGTGATCATACCGAGGAAATAACCCTTGCTTATCTCATTGCTACTACTGGTATAATCCTTTGATCATGCCAGAATAAAGATGCTCCTAAATCACGGGATTTAATTGTCCTTTCTCTTGAGTAATACATCATGGAATACTCCTCTGAACAACCATCACATGAGGTTTTTTGCATGCTGATTCACCAATGACAGAATCACCAATGACTTGGTGATATTTCACCAACACAGACAATAATTTATTCAGCAAATGTAGTACTTGATCCATTAAGTCTCTTTGCTGCTAATACACACATCTGTTTTCTTCTGTATACAACAAACCATTGACCACATTTTCCCAGTGGTTCTGCTTTGCTGCCTGTTGTGTAAGTCAACTGCCAATGCCAGAATCTGAGTAACCAGATTAGAAACATCTCTGATGTGTAGTGCCCTTTATGCCATTTTCTTTTTGATGCCTTTCCATTTCTGTTCAGAACTTTGAAAAGGCCTTGAGATATCCTGTTTGATCATTTCAAGCAGGTACTGTGTAACGGTTTCAATTATACTCTTTGTACATGCAAGACCAACGAGTCTAATTTCTGGATTAATTAAAAATATTTTTAACTTTAATTTTAACAGGCATGCATCACCTCTAGGGAACATTTCACCAGGTTTCGGGGTGACATATTTACCGGAAAAGCTGGCTATGCAAATAAGGGATGTTAGACTCAAGAAACTTCTACAAGGACTGAGACAAACCAGGACCAAACCTCAATTTCAGTATGAGTCAGCTAAATGCCAAGGCAGTCCCACAAAGCCTAGGCATCTGATTTCCCTTCTGGTAGAGGGACAATTTTAGACCGATGTGTCAAATGAGTGCCTTAAGTGAGTTATATCCTGTTTAAGAAGAACCACATGACTCATTATAAATCCATTTGAATCTTAAAAATTTGCAGTAAAAGGGCAAAACCACAGGTGAATACAGTGGGACAGGATTTCAACTTTTATCCTTATAAAAATGATAATAAGAGCAAGGATGCTAATGAAAACAAAACAACAACAACAATAAAAATAAACCCCAAAGCCTGAACAGAACAGCTCTGGCAAAGAGTCCCTTTGAAAGCTCACAACACAATCCTGCAGTGCAATTCAGTCCTGATGAGAAAGTCAGCTATAACACACTGCTTTTTGCATCCATGGCAGAGTTATGGCCAGATTCTGGGCTGATGGAAATCAGCATGGCTCTGTTGACTTCAAAGGAATTATTCCAACATGATTAAGATAAAATCCCCTCACATTTGTAACCTAATAAGGACTTACTCTAGGTTTACAAGGAATTCAGAACACAATCTTCAGCAGCTTAGCTCTAGCAGCAGCTTAAAATTCAGGTACAATATTAAGGACTTGTTTGTTTTCTGAATATAGATTCATTTATAAAAGCAAAATATATCTTACATAATTATGTCTCAGTTCTGATGTTGTGATTTAATTTGATGATCTTAAATGCAACAGTACCAAACATTCTGAAGTCGACTTTCCACTGCTCCTCTTGGAACATTCAGTATGACCAAAAAATAATAATAACTTGAAACCTTAGCTTGTGAAAGCCTAGTCTCTGCAAAATGATGAAGAGGATATTTTAATAGGAGTCAGTTCAGATAAGAGAACTGCATTTAAAGCACTAACTGTGCATGACCCGAATTTTCTGCATATTTAATATCACTCATGAATAGAGGTCAGAAGTATTATTTTAACCCATTGCAGAGCTTCTGATAAGAAACAGGTGTAAATAAAGAAGTTCACATGCTCCTCCTGACTCATTGTTACTCACCAGATATTTCCTCTAGGCACTGTTTGGCAGTCTTACTGAACGACAAATCAATTTTAGTAGGACTGGTGCAGGAGTCAGCAGGTGGTAAAGAGGTACTGTCAGTTTCTGAGAGAGTTCTGAAATTAAGCAAGAAGATTGATTATTATTATTATCTGTCATTCATGTATGAATGGAAACAAATGTTACTTGCAGCTCCATCTAGTATTGTACTACTAAATGGTAAAAATACCATGAATGACACAGTCTTACTGTGTTAGTTTGACTCCAGCTACACAAACTTGCAAGTAACTAGGAACTTTCTGTCTCTCTCTTTAAGAACAACTCAGAGTTAAAGTGGAGAAATTTGGAGCCATTTTGTTTCCTTACTTTTTCTCTGCAAGAAGTGTCAATCAGTTATAGGCAGAATCCATTTAAATTGGTTGTCACATCCCTGTGCATACATAAGGGAAATGAAAACTTGTAATTGCTGAAATATTAAGTAAGAAAGCCCATGTGGGAAGAAGCTTATGCAAGGCTGGAATGGAAATTTGGCCCAGATACTCAAATCTATGTGCATCTTCTTTTGATAATGCCTCTTATATAACTCTGGGGAAATGGCATAATAAAAGTTTTTCCATTAACTTGCTAACAAATATCCCATATTTTCTGTGATGGTGTATTTCTGTGGATATAATTGGTAAATTATAATGGGTACTCTTTGTTGAATACAGTTATTTGCTTTGGCATAACAGTAAATAGCAAGAAATACACAGCACAGGGATTATAATACAAAAGAGATCACACAATTATTGTAACTTCTTAAGGAACTGCTGTAGCATTTAACTTTCACAGGAACTGTTGAACCACAATGCTATTAAATAGCAACCTGTATTACATTTGTGTACAGTAAAAGGATGTATCTAAACATATACTAGCCTCTTTTCAAAATAAAATGGAGAAAGTCTTCACTTAGAGCTTAAGTTCTTCCAGCTTTCCTGATATGAATAGTATATTCAGTCTTTTGTTTTCTTAAAAGACTAGTGAAATCCTAATTTCAAAATGTTACATTTATAGCTCAGTTCTCAAAATTCATCATAAAGTGTTTCCAATGACCAACAAAATCGTAAACACAAACATTTAACTATGATGAATCTGTATTTTATAATTGGTAAAAACAATTTATTATGTCTCAAAATAACTTTATAGCAACTTATTTTATGAAATAACTTTCCAGTTAGCATTTTCTTCAGAGTTACTGAATAGATGTGCTCAGTAAGTCATGATAGTAACTTAGAGAACAGATATTTGCACGTACAACAGCATAAGTACTGTGTTGATTAAACTCTGACTCTGCTTACACAGAAACAGAAATGTAAATTATGTTTGATCTGATACACTGCCTTTCCTATCAATTTTTGTACTTTTGGGATGCTGGAAGCAGACAACTGCCCTATAAGAAAACAGTTTTGGTTCTTGTCTACTATTTTTCTCTGTCATACACTACAAGAAACACAAGCTCAGTCCACGCTGTAAAGTTTACTATATCCCATTGAAATTGAATGTAATTTTACATTTGGTGCTTGAGGACAGTGTCACAGAAGATCTTGAGTTGGAAGGATTATTGAATTTAACTCCCTGCTCTCACAGGACTATTTAATACTAAACCAAACATCAGCACACTCCCTGCTTAAGTAACAAAAAGCCCTATCCCTCCCAATGAACACACACCAAAATTCCACTCTCCCACTTGTTTTCCCATATTGGTTCAAATAATCAAATAAATGAAAGATGTGTCTACTTTCAGAGAAAGTCACTTTGAGAGACCATGAATGCCTATGAGTACTCCTGTATTGGTTAGTGATGAAACTTAGTGCTGGATCACCCCAGGCCAAACTCTTAGCCTAAAAACAGATCTCAGAAAAAGGCACTTAAAATAATGGTAAAGGTAATCAATGTGATCTGCACTCTTCTCCTTGAACCCAAATCATGGAGCTCTTAGGACTGAAGCCATAGCAAGGCTGGAGTTAGTTAAGAAGAACAGTGGAAAAGAGTAGGCTGTTTCTGGTCTTGTAGGAAGAGCATCCAGCTAGGTGGGTGCAGATCAAGTATTCCCAGCATTCCCCACAATATATATGGAGTTTACATCAGTCCACCTCTAGTTAGAAACAAAAAGAGATGTTCTTTATCTGTTGTCCTTCTGATCCTATAGCATCACATCCCTGATTGTTCAATTAATTGTTCAACCATCAATCACTACATCAACCAAGAAGGGTAATGCAAACACTTCCCTGAGTGACCAAGAGCCTTATGTGTAAGCTATTTTATAAGAGAGGATAGGAGGGATCCGTTCTTGTCTATTTGGACATCTATCATTAGAAAATGATTAAGTGGTCTGGAGCCCCACTGGACACCAATACCTCTTCATCTAGACAATGGGGAGAGGTAAACACAGAGCTTCAGTGATCTGGATTGTCCTCTGGCCGTGACCATTGCCTGTACAGTCAATAGAGATGAATACATAACTCATTATTGGTTGCATGGGAACACAGATACTTATGCTAAAAGATACTCCCTGCAAGAGTACAAACAAGTAACTAGTGATTTACAATATCTAAGTAAACTTTAGTATTAGTGAACCTGTTTACTTTAAATAACAACAAATACAAGTTTTCACTTGTTCACAACTTCATATGCCCAGGTCACATCACACCTTTTAGAGATATACCAAATACCAATTAAAACACATTTCTGTTATTCAGCATTCAGTTGTCTTTTTTTCCATTTTCAAACACCTGATGCAGCTATAACCATGAAAAGAAGTTGAAAAATACTTTGAGAAGAGATAGTTCCAAAAATTTCCATTCTAAATTTTAGAATCTGACCAGTGAGATTAATTGCAGCACAAAATCCAGTTTCTGAGCCATAAGATGACATTAGAATCTAAGCCTTAAAGTAAAAAACACTGAATAAGAAATAGCATATAAGGCTAATAATTTAAAAATATTTGATTTAATTTGTAGAAAGAAAGCCAAAAAGAAACACAAACCAAAAGTAAATATGATGCAGTTTTCTTAAACTTATAGGCAGCCTGAAATAACAGATCTAAGAAGCATGAAATGTCTCTTTTATCTTACTTGAAACTTGAAAGTTTAAATATAATGTAAAATAAATGTGCTTTGCTATCAAAACAAATAATAAATAAACTGCTGTACTGACTTCATTCAGCATTTTAATGTTTAATTTGGTAAAAATATCAGTGATTCTAATTATCTGAGGCAACAACAGAAATCCCACAGAAGACAGGATTTTGCAGCAAAGTTCAAGTTCTGCTCTACTTGAGAAAATTGGTTATTTATTGTGGAAGTGATGGGCTGAAAGGCACCTGCACAGCCCTTGGACACCCATGACGGAGGAACCCCAAGGAGGAACCTGGAGACAGGACTTTCATCAATAGCTTTTCTCCCAGCAGGTCTCCACTGGGTTGCCAGATGCCAGCACTTCCACAATAGCCCTCCCTTTTGGTGCATCATGGCCAAGGCCCTGATTTTTTTCTGGAGTTGAGCTTAGCCTGGATGGGCTGAGAATAGTCTAGCAGTGAAAGATTTCTAAGTAAATTAATGTAGAAGCCCAGCTCTTGTGTACTAAGGAGGTCCAGGTATAGATGGGGTGCCTAAAGCTTCAAGTTGCTTACCTCTAGGCCTGTCACAGGATGCGATACATTGTAAAAATCACATAGACACCTCTTTGGTTATCTCAGCCATTCTATCTATTTATTTATTAAAGAAGATAAAAATGTGACATCTGTCTTCCCCTATACTCTGGCTTTTGATTCTTTCTCTGGGTCATATAAACCTACTAATGACTCAGACAATCTCTGTAGAACTGTAGCACAGATTAAGCTCCAGGCAAGCAAACAGCAAATTAAAGGATCTTCTAATTAGCCTTACACATTGGCCTTAATGAATGGCCCTCTATCTTCTACCTATTCACAGCCCACTGCCTTAAGAAAAAAAATTAAATCCTTGCATCTCTCTTGACATCAAGGAAAGTGAAAATATTTTCAGTTTGGTCAAAGCAATCCTACTGACTTTTCTTCCCCTGCTGTGCATCTACAGCACAGGTTCATTTAAGGAATCGTCATGAAAACAGGATAATCTGTTTTCTATTTTAATCAAGGCAATCGGAGAATATCCCCAGCCCACTGAGTTATATGCTACCTATTTGTAAGAGCATAAGACTCACTTAATGGGACATATCCTGCTCTCCATCACACCTGCACAAGCTCATTCAGTTTGATTAAAATGACCTTGTACAGGAGAAATGAAGAACAGAATTTGGAATACTATTTAATAAGCTATCTTTAACTCAGTCAGTTGTTTCCCATCTCTAATGAAATAGCCAACATTTGATAAACACAGATAACATCAAAGATTTGTTTGGTTTTCACTCAACATTCCAAAAGATATAAAATGAATATGCTGGGGGGTTTTTTTGCAATAACTCTCTGAGGTGCAGCTGTCTTGAATGTGTATCACTGTCAGTGTAACAGACTGGCAGGACCACATCTGGATTATGAGCAATTTGATCACTCATGTTCAAGACATGTGAGTTAAATTGGGAACAGCTGCAGGGAAGGGCTGCTAGGATGCTCATGGGGAAGAAGAAACCCTTCTGAAAGGATAGAAAAGAGGCAATTTGGTTTAGCCTTGCAAAAGAGAAGGAAAGGGATGGGATTATTCCCTCACATATTTAAAAAGTGCAATCAAAAAGAGGGAAAACAATGCCATAAGTTAAAGGACAATATGAGCAAAGTAATAAATGGATGCAATTTCATCATGTGGGCTGTAAACAATTCCTAACAATGACATGTGTGAATTTCTGGCGGAACTTTCCTATTCGAATAGTGAGGATTAACTCATTTAAAAAAAAAAAAAAATCTGTTGGTTTATGAAAGGGTTAATATGGTTGCCAGTGACAGAACACTGGATAGAATATCCTGTCTGTTCCTCTATCCTACATTTTACTGATTATTTAGTCAAAGGAATATGACCACACTTATTAATTGTATTATTAATTGTATGGCAATTTAAAAGAATAACTTCACATCTTAAACAGCAAGTAACTGAATTATCAAGCTACTGTTTTAACTCAGCACTAATCAAGTGTGTGTTTATAATGATTTATTCACTTATTTTACTCCTTCCCATCTCTTAAGCCAACATCTCTACATTGGAAACTTTTCTTGCACAATTAGAATCATAGAATCATAGTGGTTGTAAGAGACCTGTAAGATCATCGAGTCCAACCATTAACCTATCACTGCCAACCCCATCTCTAAACCATGTCCCTAAGGCACCTCATCTACCCATCTTTTAAACACCAATTACTTGAAAAACAAGCATGAGAAAATGGGAGGATTTTTCTAAACACTGTGCTTTTGTTACAAGTAAAACTGGTGGGTGGCAATGTTTTGTGCTACCTACGATTGCAAAATTTTGGTGGTGACTGTTGTTTTATTTTCACAATAGTAATGCAAATAATGGAAATCAATAAAGCACTGCAGTGCAACTTAGAATCATCATATTTTTAAAGAAAGAGTTGCAGTATGTTTAGCAGCACAATCTATTATTAACAAACACAATTAACTGATAGAATGTCTTTTACTGAAAACTTAATTTTAACTCCTAAATCAGTGGCCAGAAGTAGCTTCTAGTCATTAAAAGTGTACATAAATATGGCTTCAACAAACCCTGCAGATGCTGTGTTTGCAGAAACCTTGAAGATTAGTTTATTTTTTTCCCTAAGCCAGTAGAAAAACATCCTGAACAGGCAGTTGGAATTTAATTTCACTGTGCCTCCAGAGGTGCAACCAGATTATATCCTCCTTCATATCTGTCACAGCTCTGCATTTCCCATGCACCCTTGAAGCTATGCTCTAGTAATGGAACTCTTGCAGTCACCATATAGAAAAGGAGACAGGAAGATTTCAGTAACTGGCAACACGTTTTTTTATTATACGTTTTATTATTATATATATATGATATCTCTTTTCTCCAATTCTGCCTAGTGAACATTTCAGTCCTCACAGAAACATGAAGAAACTTAGAGCAGAAAGATGTTCTAGATGCCATCTGGTCCAATGATCTGCTCAGAGTTGGCCTAGTTACATTTAGTTGCTCAGGGCCTTGTTTGGTTGGGTCTTGAACACATCCGAAGACAGAACTTCCACAACCTCTCTGAGCAGCCTGCTCCAGTGTTTCACCATCCTCAAGGTAAAAATATTTTTTTTTAATCAGCATGTCCCCTGCTATACTTGGATGTGTTGCCTCTTATCCTCTCACCCTACATTTCAGAGAAGGATCTGGTCTCATCTTCTCTACACCAACCTATTAGGTAGCCAAAGTTACCAGCTTCTTATTCTTCAGGGACAAAAGGCATGCCAAACTGTTTTTTGTAGTCCAACACTGACACTGAAAGAGTATGTCTGCAAGGTCTCAACTCAGATAGTTCTGAAACTTCTTTTAGATGTCATTATCATTAAATTACAAATTTAGCTGAAGAACTGAAATTTGAGTGATGCATAACATAGAAGTGCAGCTCAGGATGATGAGTGGTCAGCTAATTCTTTGTGGCAGTTTCTATACCTTCAGCATTTGAGGCAATAAGCAACTCCTGAGCACCACAGCCCCTGGGATTTGGGCACTTCAGATTCTATATTCCAGCCATGGGAAAAAGACCCACTAAACTCCTACAGCAGTTACTGGAGGAGTCAATAAAACAAAATCAAACTGCAGTACGTGCATCCAGTTACAAATCAGTGTTCTCATATTCAAATATTCCTTTAATGTTGGAGCAAATCCACAGCAAATGTCAACTGCCAACATATCACATACTTCATATAGGGTTATAATGATTTACATTGACTAAGGATTTGCCCCATGGAGTGAAGTGACATTTGTGTTACTTCTGAGACTATTAGTTATGTTTCCTACTTTGTGGAAATAGTGCAAATTTACATCATTTGGCTCATAAAAAATAAAGCAAAGATTACATATACAACAGGTTCTTCTCTGCACAAGAAAACATTTGGAATTGCTGGTAATAAGCAATCACTTGCTGAGGAGGATGGAAGAATTTAAACTGTACCCATTTAGATCATCTCAAATGCAACTCTGACTGCTGCTGCTAATCTTTGAAGAGAAGTAATAATCCCATATGAATTTCCATGCCATGGTGTTTAAGAGGCATAAAAATACAGTGTGATATAAGATATGACAAAGCAACAAGACTGCAAAGCTAAATAGTGCAATATATCATTTCAGAACCTCCCAGTGAAACAATATTTCCTATCTATTGTTCATTAATAAAAATACACAACTTGAAAACATGAGTGTTGATAACTGTTACAGCATTGCAGTCTCTGTTTAAGCATAATACATGCCAGGCTCAAAGAAATTCCTTGGAATACTTTATTTTACTCATGAATCTACACTAATATCCTCTTGGGTAATAATCAAACATTGCAAAATAAATCATATCTGCAGATATCAGCAACAAACCAGAAGCACTAGCTTACTTATCTGTGCGTTAACAGCCTAAACTCATCACAGTAGTATATTGCAGTATATTGCAGTGTTCTGCAAGATTCAAGATAAAATGCACTTCCTTGTTACTAAATTATATTGCAACTTCTTACAAGGACTGCAGTACAAACATACAGAGCCTAGATATTCCTTCTAGCTCTAAAAGCTTAGTCTGAATGTTAACTATTGTTTATTAATTCACTGCTCTATACAGCTGTCCTAGCAGCTAACAAGTGCACCTGACAATTCTGTTTTTAAATTGTGGTGACTGCTCAGAAAACAGTTATGTTTAAGAGCAAGAAAGTGTAAAGACAGCACCCCAGCTTCATGCACACTTCTATTTGCCATATGTCCACAAAAATAAACATGACGACTTTGGAAATGTGGATATTTTATCCTTGGTTATACTTATATAGTTCTATGAAATCATTGTGTACTATTACACAGCCCTTGAGAATTTTAATGAATGTAGTTACTGTGCATCTTTTGGTCAGATTCTGCTCTCAGTTATATAGATACACATTAAAGTAACCTCATCAAAGTCAGTCTATTTCTCTGAGTTTATGGTATTCTGAGATCAGACCCTGGTGCTGAGAATTTTGTTTTCATGTGAGATTTAACTTCAAATACAGTCTCCTTCGCTGTTTGTTTGAAGCATACAGATTATTATGAATACCAAATTTTACTACAAGATGCATGCTTCTATCATCCTTTAAAATTCAAAATATTTTGCTTCATGATGAAGCTTAAAAGAATGATAAGATATCTCCATCATACAATGAAATGTCATCAGCATGTGGTAAAATTACCATTAAATAGCAAATGCATCCGAAAGTAAAGCATAGCTTCTTTTTCTCTCTTCTTATATACACACCCTAATACATATGTAGGCCATCCTATGCACCATGCTGCAAATCATCTGTATCACTGAGGCTATTTGAGATAGTTATAAAGAAACATGCATATTAAGCACATTCAGTGGTACATGTAATTGAAAGTCAAGAGGCTACCCACTGCATATTAGAGTAAATATAACCTATATGATGCCTTTTCCCCTTCCCATATGATTTTCTGAACTGCTTTTGTTCAGAATTAACTTAAACAGTTTAACAGTTTAACTTAAACACTCAACCAGATAGGTTTTGAAGCTATGTTTAGTTCTGTGTAATGACATATATACTCCCTCAGAGCCTACTTCAGTATCTCTCTAATTTTTAGCCAAGATTATCTAGCACTACTCACTAACAAAAACTGCCAGTAAATTTTGCTTAATAATGTATTTGTAATTTTATGAGATGTTAAATTTACTCACAACTGTAGCTAAAGCTCTCCGACAACTGATATCTGAAATCATAACTCAAACCAGTCTGCCAATCTTTCTACACTTACTCTGTCTTTTGAGCTGTAAAACAATGAAAACTCCCATCCTCTTATCAGTTGCTCTATCATATACCAAAATAAATTCAGGCAATGGTTGATACATTTAACTGTTCATTCCTCTACTCTAGAGCCTTGGCCACCAGAAGAGTTTGCATACCTGTAAAAATTAACTGCCTCCATGGAGTTAATCTGTACCAAGTTTCTGTATAAAACGAAGCAGGAAAAGGACCTGCAAACAGCAACCTTTTCTCCCTGCCCAAAATGTTGTCTGTGGTTTTTCCTCTAATATCCTGCTAGTACTGTTACATACTCTGAAAACTGCAGCAGTTTATTTTAGGATTTTTTAAGAGTACAGTGTATTTTAAGCAAATATTATTGAATATAAGGAAATAAACGCTGAGGTTCTTAAATTGCAAACAAGAATATTTACACTAGAAACCTGACTCAGCCATGACCTTTCAAAAGCAGCACAGGGAATGTATAATGTGATTTGTATTTCTAATCAAAACGTTCTGAATTTTAAATGGCAAATACTTGCAGTGGATTGCTTTTGTACAAGGTAGAGATTCAAAGTTCTTGGAAGAAGTTGTTTCATACAGTAACATTAATCTACAAATAATATTAGGGAAATGTGTATGATGCTGTGACAGAAACGGGGAGACAAGAAACATAACAGTGTGATCCACTATTGCTTTATCCATTTTAGCTCTCTTTCGTAAATGGCAGCATAAAACCAGTTTCTCTCTGTGACCTTACCTATAAATGAAAGGAGCTACTGTGGCAGTGTTGGGGTGGCTGTATTGCTGTTGCTGAGGAAGCTGCACGACACCATTTCCCGTGCCTTGGATGCTGCTTGCAGCCATCGAGGACGACAGAGCTGCAGAGGACCCTGGCGTGAGAACTGTACTTGGTTCTTTCCCTTCAGAAGAAGCAAGACCAGACGAAGGAGAAGCTTTCTCACTAAGTTGAGGTTTTGGTGTTGATTGGGACTGGTTTCCTTTAGTAGTCCTCAGTTTTTCAATCTCCTTACTTCCTGTGCATGTGGATGAAGCACTCTGCTTTGCTGTTGGCACCTTTGACCCAGGTTTGGGGATCCCACTAGAAGATGGTATTAAACTTTCCTTCTTGGCTGCTGTTGTCTTGCTTCCCTTTGGGATTAAGCTTGCAATTTTTGAGCTCTTCTTTGCAGATGTTTCAGTGACCTGGTCCTTTTCTTCCTTGACTATTTTCTCAGTGCAAACTTTGTTTTTGTCCCTGTTCTTTTCCTCTTTGTCCTTTGGCTGTAGCAAAGACTTTTTATTGCTGAGATTTTTGCTGCCAGCTTTTGGAGGGGTTAACTTCGGTGATACTTTAGGACTGCTACTTGTGGAGCCACCGCTGTTCACCCCACCACTTAAGACATCCATTTCACCACACTCTGAAAAGGTATCATCCTCTCTCCCACTGTCACTGGGTCCTGAGCTCAGTGACAAAGGAGGTCTCAGAGCAGTCCTAGCATTAACCAGCTTGAATTTTTCCAGCATAGATTTTTGACCAGATGAAGGGGGCTTCACACCTTCAGATGAGGGTGGCTTGAGCCTGTCTGAAGATGGAGTAGGGGAGGTTGCAGGACTAGGCTGCTTCACGGACAGCATGGTAGAGGTTGCACTGTGTTTGACATTCATGGATTTGCTGCGCCAAGGCTTGCTGGCACTTGGAGAGGGTATGGCAGAGACCTGCTGCTGCCCAGTGCTGGTGGGATGCTGCACATTTCCATTCATGCCTGCAGATGGGTGAGGGCCTTTTGGTGAATCTGCTTGAAAAAGAGAAAGAACCATAATTGTACAATTATTTTATTATCTCCTGCTTGGAGGTTACACTATACACCTCTGACATTAAAAAGACAGCTACATGTGATTTATAATACACACAATTTACATGTGCATGGAACATGAAGGATGCTAATAAAAAATGCTTTTTTTTCCCCACACTATCATGGTGTTGTGCAATACTTCTACGAGATCAAGAGAGCCTTCCTTGTAACCATTTCATTATGCAAATTAAACCTTCCAATTTAAACATTTTATCTTTAATAAGTCATAAAGAAATTCTTCCAATCATTTGTTAATAATAAAACACTGAGACATGGAAGAGAAAATTAATGCTAAAATGTTGGAAGAAAAACAAAACCAGAGAAAGATGTTTTTGATGTTTATTGAAAGAGAAGTATGTGCTAGAAAGCTGAGGTTTTGGGTAGTGGGGGAGGAGTACTGAGTAGTAAAGAAATTGAATAAATGCCATCAATATTCATAAAAGCAAAAAATGGCTGGTCACCATAATTTTTAATGTTTTTAAGTACAGTTAACAACCTTTAGTAGTTAACTTCAGGAACTTATCCTAGTGCACTTTCATAGGCAGAAAAAAAAATCTCAACAATTTCACCAGTGTCAGTTCTTAAAAATTACAGAGATATATAATCTACAGTGATACAGCAATGGCAGTTGTTTTGGGCCTCTAAGCTCAGGTGGGTACAGTGGGCTTGTTTATGCGGTTCTGGTACCATCATTATATTTGCATCACCCAGGAACTTCAGTGAATCTTCAGAATGAATGAGAACAAGACTCTTACTGCAATAATAAACTATGCTAATTGACAACCATGATTTTCAAAAAGTCATCTAGTCTTATTAAGCAAAACAGACATGCACAAAAGTGTTAAGCTCTTTTGTACGAAGCTCAGATTTCCAATATATATCTGAAAAATCCAAACGCTATTACTCTGGAACACAAGAGAAATGAAGTGGTAATGGCAATCAAAGATGTGGTACATAGAATGTCTTGTTTTCTCTCAGTGTATCAATCTTGTCTTGCCATTCTATCTCAGAACTACCAGTGAATTAGGCATAAGCCTGCCTATAGTATATCTAACTCAGTACTACAAAAAAGCCTATGAAACATGCAATGCAAATACAGTGTGCACAAGGACCTTCTTCTTGCACACGTCTTACCTTGCATTAAGCTTGCCTTAGTTACACAGGAGGATTAGGGTCTGTAGCTATCCCAAGAGTTTTGCAGAAGAACAATTCACCATGAGAATATGCAAAGCTAATGCAGATGTAACAATCTGTGAACAGTGGGATGTCACTACACCCTGTTCTATTAATTCTGTTACACTTGTATGACTGCAGGCTATTAGTTTTACTTAAAAAAAATAAATTAAAAAAATCATCTGATTAAAAAGAAAAATGTATGCCTTGCCATATTTTCTGCTATATAATATTAAACTAATTGGAGGGAAAAATTGTAGAGCATTTATCATTTCATCAACAGCTTGTTCTGCTACCTATGTAGCAAAAAAAAGTTTCTGGAACAACTGGTACTTATCTGATCCCTATATCACAAACCATAAACAGCATCAAAAAATTTACAGAGAACTTTATCTTGCCTTTAATCTTCAATTTAAAGTGTATCCTTGATTTTTCCACAAGGAATGGGGACTGCACACTCTAAAGAAATATCGAGAGTCTGCCTGTATGTTTAAAGATATGGAATGAAAAGATTTATTGCTTCCCCAAACCAAATGTATTACTTGAAGCTTCACATGATTCATTGCTTTCTATATGTTCATTTGGGACTTAGCTTTAGCTGTTCATTATACGAAATCTATCTCCACCTTGTGGTGATTTTGATACAGAATGAATCCAACCTATGACAAGGAGTTAATATTTCTAAAAACTAAATTTTACAAATTTTATGAATTAAAAATTCTGTTTAGGTCCTAATCTCCTTACTGCTGAAATGCATAATCAGCCTGTGTGGAAACAATTTTGCATTCTGCTTGTGAGCTCTGTGCTTCAGGGCTCAGCCAAACCTGCATTGGGAAAGGAGAGCAGCAACATCCTCAGGTGCTGAGAGCAAAAAGAGAAATTTCTACCAGAACCCAGCTAGAACATGACAACCAAATGGACATTTTCAAGTCCACTTTTTATAGGCTGTTGCACAAATAAAGGACATGTGGAGTTAAACCTGGATCCAGTAAATAATCAGCCTCCTCTGTCTTCTCATATGTGGCCTTTGCTGTGTTCTTGCTGTTGGACAAGACAGGAACTCTGTGACAACAGCTCCCCAGTTGCAGCATAGTTAGGTACTGATAATCTAGATATTCTGTAGCAGGCAGGTGCCTAGATTAGAGTATCCAAATTTAGTCACTCACAATAAAAAAAGGTCAGTAGAAAACAGAGGAGCTGCAGGAGATTGCTATAAGGATGTCTGGAGGAACGGGAGGTCTATTTGGTGAGATTAAAAGAATTAAGCTTGTTCAGTTGTCCCTTTTCAGCTGTCCATGAGAAAGTAGCTACCCCTTATCAGCAAAGGAGGAGAACACCGTCAGGGTCAACTGGCAAAATACTGGCACCAGAAGAAAAATAAAACAATTAACTATACATGTACATACTGGCCACAGATAACAAGGATTTACAGCCATCAGGCAATGGGGTTCCAGGATGGAGTTTCTCAGAGTTGGTATGGGCAAAATAATGTTGAAACCAAGTTTGGACAACAGAGGAAACCCATTTTACATTATATTGAAAAGCAGGCAATTAAACTCGATGACATAGAGACCCTTATCAATGATCAGACACAGTGTTTCTAAGCTCTAAAGTTTACATATTTGTTTTTTAAATTTGACTTGAATTAGAACATTGTTTCTTTGCTGGACTCAAAATACCAAAATGCTCTAAGTATCCACCTTATTAGCAATGTGAATAATTACTTTATTCAAATAGTTTCATTTTCACAGTTTTATTTTCATCTTTATTTTATTAAGTCAGAAGCAGACAGATGTAATGTGACCTGGAAAAGAGATGTTATTTGAAACACATCTGTTTGCTGCAAAGTCCAGTAAAAACCAAAAAGATCAGCTCACTAAAGCTCCACAGATGAGATTCAGCTTATGGTTTGCTTACTGTTTTGATGCACTCTGTGTTCCTGATTTAACCACAGCTACACGCAGTTACCTGTGTTACAGCAACAGGTTGGGTCTGTGGGTGAAAACTGGGCTGTACTCAAATGAAGAGGAAAACTGCATTTGCCCAGGGGAGCCAGGTTTCTTATTGTGTGAACTAATCCTCAAACAACTTTCAAAGGAGATGGCATTAATGGCATCCTAAATAATGAAATACTAAATAAAAGGCACTTACCACATCTTATTTGGGATCCTTTAAATCTGTGACTACATATCCATTCCCCACTGTGACTGAGTTAGAAACTGTGTTATGCAGGAATGGATTTCAAGTATTACCCATAAATGGATTGAAAAAACCTCCTTATGCTGCATATCTCTTCTGAGGTTTCTTTATAGCACTTATAGGAAGATGCACAGCAGAGAAAAATGTGCCAAAAGTGGTCTCCCCTTGAAGAGGTCTGGAGGTCCCAACCTCTAATGACTATTTACCCAGTGCAAGTAATTTCTTATTCTACTTCAGTTTATGCAGCACTAAGACAGAATTACAAGCTACTTACTATATGATCTACATCTCAAAAATTAGAGTGTATGGACTCTATATCCATTCCATGGAAGCTGTTAAAGTTATCATGTCCCAAGCACCTGCACCAGAACCAAAATTTGAAACATAAGGTTTATTATGTGTGTCACACTGTAGGGAAAAAATAATTTTTTTCTATGCATAGTGATACTTTTTTTTTAAAGGGGTGGTTTTTATCACTACTTATTGTGAGGGTTGAATTTTTTTTCTAAACACATTCTTCAAAAAAGCTCAGGTCACAGAACACCCTCAAATACTTCTAAAAAAAATATTAAAAGACCACTTGGAAATTTCATTGTAATATTTAAACAGCCACTTTAAAAATTACATTTAAAATATAGCATGGTTAAGGTTTTTTTTTTCTCTTTAGGCAAAAAGTAGCATGGTGACTTCAAACAGAGTTTCTCATGTATTCTTTAGGGTAATATGAAAAATAACACTTTGCTATCCTTGCACTCACAGAAGTCATTTTCTTTAATTAACTTCCGCTGCGTACTCTAAAACATATGTTTTATGTGGTTTACTTTCTCATGTAAAATCAATGTCCTTCCACCCATTCTGCTGTTTTGAAAGAAAGAAAAAAAAGCAGACGGAAACATCTCAAATATGATGCTCTGTAGTTATGCAACATTATCTTTTCTATATCCTGTAAAATTAATTGAGTGATTATACACAAGGCCACCCCTTATCCTCTTGCAAGTGATGACTTCACCAAAAATCTCATCAAGTTGCAAAAAGCCACTTAAATGTGCAATGCCGTGTAAACCCTAGAAGTCAAAAGAGAGTTTTCAAGTAATGAGCTAAGAATATTAACATCTACAAGCATGTCTCACCTTAAATCATTTCACTCACATATTTCAGCAGCAAAATCATGTCAACATAATGAAGCAATTCTGAAACCTAAACTGCTGTACGTACCTTCACACAAGCAGTCACATCTCCTACTTCAAGAACTCCACTATCATATTTGTGAACCATATAAGGTCTGCTTAGTTTTCAGTCTGATCTCTTTCTAGTTTTATTCTGGATGTCTTGCCATAAACAAGTCCTTGATAAGACACATCCTACTATAAAGCTATCTAAAAAATTCATCCCTGATATTAAAAATAAAGAAATAACTATTGAAAGGATGGTTTTATATCTTCAGATACAGCTAGGGGCAAAGTGTTCATCAGAATTTTGTAAAAAAATCTGGATAGTTGCCTGTTGCTCGGATGAAGAACATTCACAGCATACTTGTTCCTCCCACAGACCCCAAGGATGCAAACGGGTACTATGTATATTGTATCATTTTCAACTGTATTCTAACCCAGTGATATGAATAAAATGCTGTTCATTACACAAAGGGAGAAAGAAGGGGGGAAGAGGTTGGATTAGTTACACAACTCAGAAAGCTGAATTTTTATATTATTCTTTCTGAGATAAATCCTTAGGAGGCATATCTTCCAGGAAAACAGTGTCAGGGTGGGAGAAACAGAAGGACCCAGGGAACTCGCTTGGTTTCCATAATGGAAGTTCATATTTAAAGGAGGCAATAAAACATGAACACTGAGTTCAAATCCCTGCAAAATTTCATTACATTTGACTTAATTTGCAATCCTCTATTCAGACTTACATATACACTAGGCAAGGTTCTGAGGGAATAGTTGCATGTAATATTCTGGTGGAAATATACTATTCTGATTCTTCTCCATAAGAGGCTGAGATGCAAAGTCCCCTGAAAATATGTCAGTTTTCCTTTGGGTATGAATAGACTTGCATACAGACCAAGATTATAGGCATCCAATACAGATTCATTTTACTTTAGAAAAATCACCCAGTGACATTTCCATCAACACATAATTATAACATCTTGAAAGCTTTCAGTTCTGAATGTTAATCCCAACTCAATCACAAGTCCTAATTCAGAGCCTTATCTTTATAAGTCTTCCTTACCAAGTCTAAATATTACATTCACTTATTTGACCCTTGTGGATGGGTCCTTTTGGTGATTTTTTTTTTTTCCTCTTATATGTTTACATTGAGTAAGCTTAGTAACTTTTAATCACTTGCCTTTTTCATTTCCGTTTGCATATTGTGGAGGCTTGTTTTTGTCAATGCTGTTAAAGCTCTGGCTTCTCCGATTTAAATTAGAAGCTCCCTGGACTTTGGTACTGCTGCCTGCAGCTGGCACCCTCGAGGGTCCTGGAAGCCTGGAATGGTATAATCAGAAATCAGTTCATTTTATATAATGCAACATATAGAGGAGGCAGTATGCAAATATCAGACCACGATTTAAAACCAAGTGAAAACAATGATTTCAGGTAAGCAACAATGAACAAGGAGGATTCAAATTAGTTAGACTCCACAAATGAAAATAAAAGCTTATCCTTATGCACACAAAAGGGAAAAAGATGCTTTCTAGAGTCACAAGACGTGTAATAAGAAGCTTTGCATTTGCCATTAACATTGCTAAAACAGATTCATCTTAACAAACCACTAAAGCGCAACATCAACTTTTATTTAAATCTGTCACTTTTGAAGAGGAAATGTTACAGAAATTGATTAGAAAGCACAACAATACATAGTTGAGAAATACTTCATATCTCTTACTCTAGTAGATATTTCACAGCTGTATTTAGCACAAAAGCTGGCTTTTTAGCTATCTTTGGTTACTTTTCAGAGGGCTATTGACTAAAGCACTTCCACATTATTTTAAATGAAAAATATTGAAAATACATGTTCTAGCTAGATGTTACAGATGTATGTATACCTTTTATACAGAAGTATATAACATAGAATAATGTAGACTATACAGTTCATTTGTTAGTATTTGCTGCCACCATCTGAACCGTACTGTGTGGCTATGCTAAGGAAAAAAATGTGGACTCTTGTCCCTGGCATGTGTAAGCTGGCATCTTTTTTCTGTCTGAATCTGTTCTCTGATGTAAGATTCTTTAATACATGCTTACTTAAAACTTTCTGCAGCATCTTTGAGGGCACCCCCACTCCTTTCCAGTTTTGTTATCTGATAGACAGAATGAAATGCTTGAACCAGCAAGAGGCTTTTGCCATAGGACAGACATACCTTTCTTCTGTTTCTCACCTATTAGAATGATAGGATGATTTTAATAGTGGCAATATGAATTATACTAAAGTTATTGAATTCTGTTATTTTCACTATATTACAAAAAAGCAGCATCAGAAGGGAGAAAAAAATCCGGTTACAGAGAATTGCAAAACACTAAATTCCTTCCACAGGTTTGGTTTGTTTGTTTGTTTAATCTACTGGTATAAGAGAAATGTTCAAATAATTTTATTTTCATTAGCAAACATATGTAAACAGCTCCATGTTCTCTTCCTTTACCAATTTAAGCCTCGGAGAGCTAATCCATTAGTTATTTTTATGGCTCATTCTGGCTGCCAGCCTGCCCTGCTAGTCTCTGTGCTGAGCCCAGAGCAGACTGTCTCTGCTCTGCAGCTGTACACATTCTAACCTTTACCATGACCCATGAATTCGAGTGATCCTCTGTTCCCTGAAGAACGCACTAAAACAAACTTAAAAATCCATTTGCTCCTTCTCATTACCCTAATTTGACAGGCAGTAAGAGCCCTGAGATCATTTGTCAAAGGTAATGAAAAAAGCAATGTGAAGGCATGTGCAACAATGGAAACTGTTCTGTTCCGTTAAAGTATAAAATAGTTCTTCATATAGTCTGCATACCAGAATTCAAGAACTTGCCACAGCAAGCACATTATACATGAGGTCATTTGCTCTACACTTTTTCCAGTTTACTGCATTTGCTGTCTTTTTTAATTGAATTCAGTTTTAAAATTGATCTTGCAGAATCATGTTAAGCAGCTAAGGAAATGCAAAGAGGAGAATAACAAATAAGGGACAAGTCACATACCTCTGAACAGGCTTCGGAAACACTGCCACAGATTTAAAGTATTAGACAATAAGACTGTTAACCCCAACATGTTGAATGTGGACAAGACAGGAGCGTCAGCGATAAGGAAAACTGAAGACCTATAAATGCAGGTGCAAAGCAAGTGGACTGTGGTATAGCTCATTCCAAACTATTACCAGCAACTCAAATTGTGTTAGTGCGCTATATTGCAAAATGCAATCTTTATTGTAGATGATGCAATTTCAAGTTCATTGTTCTCATCAATGAAAGGAACAGCAAAGGTATAATTAATGAACACATTAATTATCCTCCATAAAAAACCCTACAAACAAGATTAAGCTTTAGACCTCAGATTTTAGTGCTCATGGAAGTGATAAACCAAAAGTACTGATGAAATCTGAAACAGGTCAGCTCCTACACACAGCTCTATCAAATTCACTGCCAAAACAAAGCATCTTGTTAGTGGGGACTGTGTGCAGGCTACTCTTGACAGAGCAGAAGTCTTGAAAGTGGTTCTTTTTTTCTGCTCTGTTTTCCTTCTGTGTGAACTTGGCTCAGGTGGATTTGTGATACACGTACAACATCTAGCGGGAATTGGGATGACTCCCAAACTTCTTTTCACTCATGACAAAAGTAAGGATTTGAGCAAGATAGTAGAGAGCACTAAAATCACCAACTAATCCTTCACATCTGATATTTTACATGCAGGATACAAAGATGCAGGATACATGACAACCAGAAATGTTACTAATATACAGTACAAATAAGCTCCTTCCAGTCTATACAAGGCTTTCCCGTGGCAAAGCTCATTGTTGCAAAGCTTGCACGCAGAACATAAATACACATTGTTTAATGTCTGCTTATGTCCAAAGGATAAAACAACAATGGACATATACTTGCTTGAGTATTACTAACAAGCAATAAATTAGAGATATTTAACTGACCTAGAAGTCTTTTTTTGACTGGTTGCAATTCCACTGTGATTAGACTGAGTTGCATATCTGGCTGTGAGACTGTATGAGAAGAAACAGAGAAATTGAATTAAAGGATTTCTTTGGACATGTATAGAAAGAACACACTTAACCAGCAAACTATGAGTTAATGAATGCAAATTGAACATGGATAAAAAACACAAATTAACTGTCAAAAATATGAAATAATGCAAACAGATTTTTATGAGAGATGCAATACACAGATTATGAAATCATGGATATTGTTATAACTTGTCTCATTTGCTAGAAATTATCTTAGACTATGCGGGCAAATTTCTAGTGACTGAATTACTGAAGTCCAGCTCAATTCACAACACAGAGTGCACCTCTAAAACTTTGTCTTTTTTTTTTTTTCTTTTTTTTTTCATCCACAAAGAGTGCTAAGCACAAATATACAACTGCTAGTTTCTTCAGTGACCTCATTGGGTTCACAATCTGGCAGTTAGGAATGAATTTGCTATACCAGCTCCACTGTGGATTCAGAAAAATTCCTGCTAAAGAAAGGTTACCCTCCTGACAATACAGCTATATGGAAGAAGCACCCCATCTTCATTTTCATTACTACTACAGCAGCACAAGTCATCTACGTATTCATTACCCAGGCAATCAATCAGAGGCTTCATTAGGAAAGCTGCTATGTGCTTAGACTCACTGCTGAATTCCACAGGAAAATGCACCTTTGTCTATTAAGGCACCTGACTAATGTTTCTGCAACAGAAGATACGTTGTGCTACAGGGCTAAGAACTGTATATTCCTTTTGACAGCCAACAACATGTCATTACTAAACAGCAAATTTATGCCTTTATTTTTTTAGACATTTGCATAGGGGATATGTCAAAGGTACAGCCAAGGTAAGGCCTCCTGCCAGGTAATTTCAGTTACTATGAACAAGTGCATCCTTTGGGATCCTCATAGCCTAAGGACGTAGAGAGGTGCCTAAGCCAGGTGCAATCACAACATCAAATTCCTTGCATTATTAAGGAAGTGACAGGGAACTGAGTAAGCAGAAACTCTGATAGTCACAAATTGCTTTTGTCTCTTGCAATTCTACATCTTCCAGAAATTCTTCTGAGTAGCAACAGAAACCACAGTGCTCTAGTCCCAGCTTTATAGACTGGCGGCACTTATAAGATATACTTGGTGGTACTGATCCTACCAGAAAATGTCAAGCAATTGCTGCTGGTCCACGGAAGCACATAGCCTGAATATAAAGTGGATGGAAGAAGCTCTCAAGGGAGAAAGGTCTTCCCATATTGGCACAGCAGTCCTGAAGAGGGGCAAAGGGAAGGCACAAACCAAGGGACAACATAAGATTTGAATGGGATGAATGATTATTGTCAATTTACCAAATTAAACCCCAATAAAGGGTTCATCATTGCCTCTGTGCCTTCCAATTACACATGGCACATGCACACAATGAATAAATATATATACACACACACACATATTACGCTCTCGTAAGGCCCCACCTGGAGTACTGTGTACAGTTCTGGAGCCCCCAGCACAAGAGAGACCTGGACCAGCTAGAACGAGTCCAGAGGAGGCCACAAGGATGATCCAAGGGCTGGAGCACCTCTCCTATGAGGACAGGCTGAGAGAGTTTGGGCTGTTCAGCCTGGAGAAGAGGCGGCTCCGGGGAGATCTTATAGCGGTCATCCAGTACCTGAAGGGGCCTACAAGAAAGCTGGGGAGGGACTTTTTATAAGGGCAGTTAGTGATAGAACAAGGGGAAATGGCTTTAAACTGGAAGAGGGTAGGTTTAGATTAGATATTAGGAAGAAATTCTTCACTGTGAGGGTGGTCAGACACTGGAACAGGTTGCCCAGAGAAGCTGTGGATGCCCCCTCCCTGGAATTCTTCAAGGCCAGGTTGGATAAGGCTTTGAGCAACCTCGTCTAGTGGAAAGGTGTCCCTGCTCATGGCAGGGGGGTTAGAACTAGATGATCTTTAAGGTCCCTTCCAACCCAAACTATTCTATGATTCTACGATAAAGCCGAGTACTTCAGTCTTAAGAAGGAAAGAAGGAATCATTCCATATGTAAGGGCAGCATTGAATTCTCTGACAAACATCTTCACAGTAATACTGACAAAGTGCTTTTTTATATGAACATAACTTCTGTGGAAATTATAATAAAATATTAAAGTATCCTAATAATTACAGTATCATAATAATTATATATTTTTCCCTATCTAGTCATTAATATATCAAATTATATTTGACATATAGCTATATTACTTAATAATGTCTGGACTTCTGATGCAAATGTGACAAAGGGTGTTTTGCTGAAGTTGCTAAATTACTGCCTGGCATAACAGCCCATCTTTTGATAAGATCTTCCAATTGTGGTTTTTCAACATATTTAAAATTAGGAAACCTAGAAATGGCTAGCTGGTTATCTGCATTGATTAAAGTAAGAAGTTTGTGAGAAAAATGGTATGTCAAATAAAACCTTAGTGCATTTATGTTTTAAAAGGTAAAATGATACACAGTACAACACAGACACTGAGCTGGAAAAATAGAGTGAATAGTATGCATTGCCATAGTTTTTCTACCTCAAACACAATTCCAAAGTAACTGGAAAGATCAAAGAACTTGATCTCAGTGATGTTGCCGAGTTGTTGATAAGCTAGCCCACAGACAGATGGCACCTTTTATTTTCTTTTTCTTGTTGAGAGCAGTACATATATAAAGCACCTATCTGGAAATTCTTACTGGAATGCTTTCCTTCCATGTCTGTTACCTGGGACTTCATCCACTAGCAAATTCATGAAACGTCAGCTTATAAACTGCCTTCAAACTTTCCAGACAGGCTTGAAAGGCATTGATGGATTTATGAATGTCAGTAAGGCATCTTTTCCACTGTGACTGGGGAAATTTATTTTCCAAAGTAATGTGACAAACAAAAGAGAAAAAGAGAACTTTAACAGCTCATAAACAAAGTGAATCAAGTTCATAATGACTTTGGGTTTCCCTTCTCAATTAGCACTGGATGTGCTGGGCTCGTTAAAGTTTTGCACAGATGCCTGTTTCCCAGCTGCTGGCCCCACTATTACAGATGTGGACTGCAACTTGTCTAAAGTCTACTCACTCTTCTAAATGTATAAATAAATATTTACCTACTGCCCTCCATCTCACCAAATAATTGTCTGTGGCTAAGATCTGCCAGTCAGGAAAATAAACCTGTTTTGCTTAAAACAGTAATTTTTTTATGCTTATAGATCCATGCAAAGGTTTAATAAGGGTTTAAAGCAGCACAGTAGAAGTTTAACACTACAGCATTTTCTTCAAAAAGTAACCCATGCAGTGTCACTCTGAATATCATCTACTTTTTATTAGTAGTCTTTTGAAAGATCAAAAGGATCATGTTACATCACACGGTCATTTTTCTGTAATGTTAAGAGTCACATGGTGGTTCTAAAATGCCAGCTATGTGATCTGTTAAAATTAGATAAAAGGCAAAGGGGTTTGTAGTACATAATCAAAGTCTTTCTACCTCACTGGCATACTTGGATTTTAATATTCTGTTGATCTTACAAAGTGCATTTATATCACTAGGGTGATTGCACTGCAGAACTGTTCAAGACTTTTCTATTAGAATTATTCCCTAAGTAAAAAAAAAAAATGGATTAAAGGGAATGAATTTTGAATAGAAAAATTTCCCCAAAAGATCTTGATTGTGCTGTACACAATTTCTATTTATTTGTTTGTTTGTTTGTTTGTTTAGCAAACTCCTTAGCTGCATACCTTTCATCAGACTGCCTGGCAAAAAGCACAAGAGATAGATAGATAATATTTTAAGATTCACCCAATTTCAAATCCCAAGCCTCTCTGGAGAGATGCCACAGAAAACAAGTTTCCAGGTTCCTCACCATACCAAACAATCTGGGTGGCTAAAAGTTCCCTGAGTCCTTAAATGTACAGTCAAGGAAGACTGAGGACGAAAAAAAAAATCCTGAATTTTCCCATCAACAGTATTTTTCAGACAAATCTTTTACCTTTTCAGATCAGTCCTGGTGAATTAATAGATATTTATGTCTATGTCTATATCTATCTACATATATATATATATATATAAAGTTATTTTTATATACATATATATAAATATATTATTTATGTATGTGTGATTTATAGATACATCTATATTTTACAGTTTATAGTTGTATATTATATATATATATATATCTAACAGAGAAACACATATTCATTTTTTCATTCACAGAGGAAATGTCTATGGCTCAGGCAGTTCTAGCTCACACCATGTCATCTGTTCTACATTAGGTGGACATTACTCCTTTCCACTTTTTGAATTTCTGGCACCTTATACACGAAGTCTGTCTCCAACTGATTCAGGCTTGGAGGTAGAAGTAAAATTGTGTTTTCAGTGTTTTCCTGTTCTTCACAGTTCATAAACCAAAATTCAGATAACCCAGTTTTGCATCAACATTCACATTCTTGCAGAGCACAGTGACTTGTAAGAATGAATCGTCCACCACAGTGACCATACCCTTTCCACCCTGGTTCTAGTATTTTTACTATAGGTATTTTGTGGAATTTAATGAAAGAATATATGAATTCACAATCTTAAAAAAACAAAAAGGATATCAACTAATAAACGTGCTATTTAGCTCCTTTGCTTAACCTGACCCGTAGCTCACCTAAAGTAAACCAAAAAATCTTTTAAAAAGCATTATTTTTTGTTTTAACAATTCAGCCAAGTGGATAACAGTTTGCTGCCAGAAAAAAGATTATGCCCTTAGGGACCAATTGTACCCTTTTATGACCTTATTGCCATAGCATTTATGACCTTATACTAGAGAAAAATTACTTCTGATGATCTGCATAGTAATGTATGTCACTATTCTGCTTCACAGTTTAATAGAACAAGACTTTAAGAAAGTTTTCTCCTAGAGGGAATGAAAAAAAGGATTCCACAAAGCCTGAGGCTCTCACTTTTTCAAATCTCTACTTACTATCTTTTGAACCCTTTCATAGGTTCCCAAAAAAGCCATATTCATCAACACAATCTAAAGTGTAGATGGGATTGCTATAAACCTGCATCAGTCAACCAATTAACATATAGTTAATGCTGTTCTCATTTAAGATATTAAAGTACACTTGTGAGCATTTTGTTGAGTCTACCGATTGATTCTAAAATAGTTAAGAGCTACACAATACAAAGCAATTCTACCAACATTTTAGCTATGCTCCCATAAGCTTTTTCAAAAAAGCAGATCAAAACATAAATAGATATGTAAGTGATTTTCCTAAGCTGCTATTTTATCTTTTGTAAGTGTGATGAATTTTAAATATAGCAAAAGCTCATACTTTGACTTCTGTTTTAATCTATTTTCCATCGGCACTCATTGTTATAAACTGCACTGCCTGTGCTCCTGTGCTTCTTTGGGAGTGCATGGATTTGTAATTTTTTTTTCATCAATTAAGAGAGAAAGTAATGTTTTCCCCAGCAGCTGCAAAGTGTTTTATTTCATTAACTGATATCTGCAAAACAACAATATGTAGAATATCACATTTTTTGCACAGTCTGTGAAAATACTAAGTTTAAAGTTGATAAAAAGGATTGACAGTAGCAAAGAAAGTAGCAGTGCAAACATAAGACCATGTCTTAAATTAATGCAAGAATGCAAGGAAAAGACTGAGTCATACATTACTACCAAAGGCTCTATCAAGGAATAAATAGGAATAAGGGAAGAAAATTTTGCTTCAGAATAGGTAAGAAAATTAATCATAGGATGAAAGGAAAAATGGAGACTGTAATAGTTTATTATGGCTGCCGTTGAACTTTACACTTATTTAATTTATATTTTGACATGTACATAAAGTTATAGGCAACTTCAAATGTTTGCAAGTTATCAGACTTAAATAGGTGGAAAACCTGGGAAATGAAAAAAAGGAAAAAGGAAAAAAAACACAATTTCAACAGAACTCATTTTCAGAGAGTGGGAAGAATTAGTGAATCTGTATAAAGAGTGAGGGTAGAGCAAAAAAGAATGCCTAAAGGGAAAATAACTACATTGTAAAGCTTCTATTCCTTCAAAAGGAAGTTCATAAAAAGTTGAATCAAAATGCTACAAGTACAAATGGAAAACTGCCTGTTAAATTCTACAGGATGTGGACTAGCAACAGTTAAAATTATGGCCAAAGTGCACCAAAACTGAAATATAATAAGTAATGAGTTGCAAAGGAGAAAAGTGTGAGACAACGAGAATATCTGAAATGCACAGGATTAAAATAATCACTTAAGTGAATTAAAACAATCTTTTGAAAACTGTAAGAACAGAGAAGAAGAAAGGATGACTGTCGCATTTTGAAATGCAAACAAAACAAGAGGCAGAGAAAGAAATATCATTCTTGAGCAGATGGCATAGGTAATTTCTACACAGGAGAAATTAGTGTAACTGTGTGTCACAGGTTCCTAAAGGAAATGCTCAGACAAACAGCACGAACTTTGCAGAAATGTAGAACAAACTAAATAACAAATAAGGACAGGTACCAACCAGTAAAGGAAAAGATTTTCAGTATCCAGCCCACAGAATTATGTAAGAAGGTAAAGGATATAAGCAGTTTCTGAGAGGTTGGTAGTGAAATGTCTAAATAGGAGATGAGAAGTTTTAAAAAAATCTTAAAAGCTATTGAGAGCCTATAAAATGCTTTATAACTTACATTTTTATATTTTCTATCTAGTAGGTGCTATATTGTAGCTATAGAAAAAAACTGTTTGTTGTAGAAACTGAAAGACCACTTTGAAACTTCATTTTTTTTCTTTATTTTTAAGTTTAGGAAATATTATTAGGTATCTTCTTATCTTAGAAAGCATAGGCTACAGGGAAGAAGTATGTGGAAAATATATTTTTGCTAATGCATTGTTCTGCCTTTTTGGTGTGAAGGATGTTAGAAAGATTAGTCATTTGCGATCATCAAAAAGTGATGGTACATCTTTTATATGTGGCAATTTCTAAGTCTTTCAAATGAAACAGAAGTATGTATTTGTGGTGGGTTGATCTTGGCTGAATGCCAGGTCTCCACTAAGCTGCTCTCTCAAGCCCCTCCTCAGCAGCATGGGGAGGGGGAGAAAATAAGATGGGGAAAAAAAAAAACCAACCTTGTGGGTCAAAACAAAGGCAGTTTAATAGAAACAAAGCAAAGCCATGCGCAGAAGCAGAAGAAGAAAGAAATATTTATTCTCTACTTCCCATCAGCAGGCGATGTCTGACCACTTCCCAGGAAGCAGGGCATCAGTATATGTGTAGCAGTACCTCCAGAGGACAAATATTGTAAATAAGGAATCCACCCCCCGCCCCAATTTTCCCTCCTTTCTCCTTCTTTTTATTTCTGAGCAGATAACATATGGTATGGAATATCCCTTTGGTCAGTTTGGGTCAGCTGTCCTGGCTATCTCCCCTCCCAAAACCTGCCCCACCCCCTGCCTACTGCGGGGGGAAATATTGGCGAGACAGCCTTGATGCTGTGCGGGCACTGCTCAGCAGCAACCAAAACACTGGTGTGTTATCAACACCTTTACAAAACACAGCACTAGGAGGGCTGCTACGGGGAAAATTAACTGCATCTCAACCAGACCCAAAACAGTATTATCAAACTTCAAATAGGGCCGATAAAATGCTGTTTCAAAATATAGCCATTAAGGTGAATTTTAGGGAAAAAAATAAAAATAACTACTAATGAAACTGTGGCAGTAATAGTAATATATAAAAGGCTACCAAGGTGTATTTTTTACAATGTTCTGTCAATATATCATAGTTGTAGCATAGAAAACTCCTGAAACTGCAGCAATTCCCAACATGTAAGGAGAGTTATATCAAACATGTAAATTAATTTAATCGCTATATGAGGTAAACAAATGGCACATGCAAGAAGAGCCACTTTTCCTGATGACATGTGTAGTACTTATTACAGGCACAGATATCTAATTTATGCAACTCATCATTATTAAATTTAATCTGTTTGCTTAGGTTCACAGTTAACTGATTTAATTAGTACATAGAGATAATATATGCTTTTGTTACTTGCACCTCAGGACAATGAAGATGAAAGAACTTCCTGAAGTTCCTTCCGTTGGGAACTGTGTGGACAGTAATGATGGCATCTTTGAGGAGTAGAATAAAATGGAGCCAAAACCGACTTTCAAGATAGAAAGATAGCTCAGTTAAAGTAAAATTAAATCCCTAAGGTCAATTTGAAGGTCAGCTGCTGCAGCTCCTGGTGCAACCAAATAAAGCAATTAATTGTTCATTATCTCCCAGGCACATAAAAATACATCAGATTAGGCTAATAGCAGTTTGTTTGCTTAGACCCTTACTAAAAAACAGAGAACAGAAAGAAGAAATAAACCTTTTCTTAATTTTTCTTCTTTGCAGTCATTAAATAATTATTTTGTAGTGGGAAAAGCAGGAACTACCTACCTTTTTCCCTTCATTTAAGCCAAGTGACTAGTAGTGGCAAGAGCTAAAGACAGCAAAGACACTTGGTTCATCGCTTTCCTTTCCATTAACAAAGGAAGATGCATGACTATGTAGACATTCAATTTTTTAGCCTATGACAGTGCATTGCACTTGGTGCAGACTGTTAAAGTTATATTTTTAAGCCTTGAGAACACTGAAGCAAAGGGCTTTTTCTAATTTGAGTAGGCTAACCAAGATTCGCATACGAATAGCCAGTATTCTGGCATGGATCTATTTAAATTCATAATCATAACCACTACATTTGCATTGCTGTATTTCACACAGCACAAGCTCTGTGTCCAATATGCTTCATTTTTTCGCTAGTACTTCTGAGCAGAAGGCAACATGAAACCCAGCTCATTGTAGTAGTTATATATGCGACTGCCTGTAGAAATCAGCTACCTAACTTTGTTTATGTGCCTAGGAAAATCAGGGTGCTCTTTTAATATAATAAATGTAACAAAATCCATCTGGACCTCAAGCTGTGCTCATCATTCCTGTACGTGATAAAATAGTTTGTCCGTCTCGGGGAATTTTGCTGACAGCTTACTGAAACCAGTTACTGCCTAATCCATAAATGAGACAGAACTTCTTTCATCCACATGTGTTTCCTCTTAGGATCTGGGTGGTTGAAAGATCATCACTGCAGAAAGTTTAGATGTATTACTGTGATAATGGAATCCACTAGCAAAGCGAAGCATAAAAATATAATATAACCATTGTTGTCATCTATCTGTACTGACAGATATAAATAAGGCCACCAGCACTGTCTTTTTTTAACAAATCTCCAAACAGTAACAAAGTCATAACTAAAGAGTGAAGTGTCTACCTCAGACTTTGAAATATTCATTTCCCAAAGTCATACAAGCATATAGGAAATTTTAGGATAAGAAGAACTCCATGTTGTCTCCTGTAGGAGACACTGATTACATCATAATTCAAGGACAGCTAGACTCCCACTTCTGCACAAACCTAATCCTGTCAGTCTCATGATATACTGATTATAACTTTCCCTGTTTGTTTACCATATAAAAACAACTGGGCTATGAAAGCTGTAGAGTCCTAATAGAATTATTTTTGTGTCTATTTCATCTTTTGTTGATGAAGGGTCCAAACAATCTTTCATGGGGGTTGATAAGTATCAAGTAAATTGGTTTTGGTGGTGTGTTGAACAGGCTCAGACCCAGTAATGATCACAAGCATTGATAGTTACTGGAAAATAACCTGGAAATCAGGATGAGAGTAGCATCATTGTTGTCATTATAGTCATCATCAGGACCTCTGTCTTTAATTAGGAGAGTAAGACACTGGCCCTGTACACACAAAGACAACATTTCTTTTGTCTTCAGCAGGGCCTGGATACTACCACTTCTGTATCCTACCAACATATTCCATGTGACTTCTTAAGAGATATTTCCCTCTCACATGCATAATCTGTATTTCTCTCTGAAACAATAGAGACTATAACCTTTTCATACTTGTTAATCAAGCACACACAACAGCTTTTTTCTTCCTAGGAAATCAAGCTGAAGTTGAGTGATATGCTTATTATGCATTAGCTGGAAGTAACAAAGAAGATAACTTTCCCAATGGAATAATCTAACCTAAAGTAACTTCAGTTATAAAGACATACTTTCAAAGACTTAAATTATAACATAAAAGTGACTGCTCACTTAATTTTTTTTTAAAGTACAAAGTTTATAAAAAGCATCCACTTTTTTCAGTCTATGTTTTGTTTTTTCTTACATGTCCGCACACATACAAACACATACATACCAAAAGCATTTAATAATCTACAGTGCCTCAGAACAGCTTTATTTCACAGGCATCTAACACAGAGAAATATAGGAGTCTTCAAATAAAATAAAATACCCACAGAAGATAATCAGAAGATAATTTTCTCAGTACACTTTAAAATTTACTCAAATTAGTTTTGAAGATTTTTGCCATTATTGAATAGAGTATGAAGCAATAAAATAGCTTATTTTAGCACCACTACTTTAGAAAAAAAGTAAAATTGCTCTATTATTGATAGCAGTTAGATTATCTATTACTGAGTTAATAATTTCACATAGAAAGTGAAGAACGTGAAATTATTACATTTATCATTTTTCAATGCTTTTCATTCAATGAAAGAGGAAGGTTTAAGTATCTGTTTGAAACTACTTTTTGCCAAAAATACCTAAAAGTCTCAGGTGACTCACGGGGAAGCTATAGGAGTTCCTTAGGACCTTCTAGATCATGAACTCCTGCTCTGTCCCTGTAAATCAGTCAGTCATGCTGGTTCCTTCTGTAATTAATGATGAGGCACAGATGTAATGAAAATAATTATGTCATAGAAATCAACCTTAGGAGTCGTGTAAGCTATCTATCTGCCCACATTTCAGATAGCAGAAGGTATGAAAGAAGCAAAATGAATCCCATCAAAGACATCTCTTTTTTTTTAAATGCAATATTTCAGCTTATTTCTAAAGAAAAACTTTTATTTACTCATTAACAGCTTAAAACTAAAAAGCTGTTTCACAAATAATTTTCAATTATTTACCAAAATATTTGCTTTGATGGGAAAAAAGTAATTAAATTTAAACATCTGCTACAATAAAAAGGTTTGCTAAATCCACCACAGAGGGTTCATATCAATGTATATTTGCATAATGTCCATCTATATTGGAAAACCTGGTTTCCAAACTTAGTAATTTTTCTCATAAGGACACATATTTTATGCTAATCTCCTAATATTACTTCAAAACAGCAACAAATTAAAAAGCCAATTAATATTTAAAAATATAGATATTTCTGTTTGTTCTGGAGCTTCTTGTTTTGATAGCAACTCAGAACACTAGACATATTTGTAGTAAAATAAAGCTTTTAGAAGAAGGGACCTTTTTTTATACTTAAAAGCTTTACTGAAAAATATATGGATAGAGAAAATCATATTGTCTCAGGCCGCACAGAAGTTTATGGTGAGAAACATTGAGCTTCTGTTTATGTGAAAGCAAACAGAAAAAATACTGCTTTCAGTTTACTAATAGCAAATCAGAAAGATGGTACCAATCTCTGTGTAATAATTTTTTACAGAGAAACATTTTGCAGCTGAAAAATAGTTATGAACAGAAATTTAATCAAAGAATTAAATAATTTTAGATTCCCAGCATTAAAGTAGGTCTAAAGAACATTGATGGAAGTAGAAATTTTGTTAAACCAGCCATAGATGTCACTTTGCAAGGTCATGGATTTTGGTGTTCTGGACATGGAATGATTGCCTTTCATCATAACAAAGTATATTTAAACATAGGAAAGTAGAAGAGGAGAGAAAGGTGGTGAAGGACCATGAGATCTTGAGGTATTATAATGAAAAGAAGGCTTATAAAAAAATCATCTCCTCTTTTCCTTCCATTCCTGAGCAGACAAAAGACTAGTGTGCAATCGCTGTCTTCCAAATAGTAAACAACTGTTTTGCTCCAGGCTTTTTAGACAAACAGAATTCCTTGTAATAGTGCTGATGTATAAATGAACACAGTAACTATTTTTTAATTAAAAAATCACTATGGGTAAATTATAAATGAAAGAAATGTTTCAGTTCTTTTACTAAATTATAAACAAAACCCAATAACCAAAGGTATTTACATGAAGCTGGCTAAACCCTTAATTCCACTGATTAAAGCAGTGAACACTTGTAGACCTACATTCAAAATGTTTTAATTATGACAGGAAAAACATTTCATTTCTGAATTACAAGTTGTTATTGATTCTTATGCAGTATTAAATATCCTTCAGAAAGCAGAAATTCAGCTTCAGAAAATGTCGAGGGTGATCAGATTCTACTAGGGTCACACCATAGTTCCCCAGATTACACGTTAATACTAAACTTCACAGAGAAAGCATTCAAACATATTAATTTTCAGTAGCAGAGAAAAAAAATGAATTTCACACAGTAACAACCAAGGCAAATGCAAGTGTATCTTAACTTTTATATCAAATAAGGTAACTAAAATGCCATCAGCAACATTTTCCTATAAACATATTTTTACAACATTCTTAGTTTTGAGACAAAGATTTCTATTAGGCTGAAGCACAAAAAGTTTTCTCAACTGATAAAGAAATGTTTGTTTTAAACATGAAAGTGTAATTTAGATATGAATGGACTCCAGAACCAAAATTTCATTATTGTAGTCTGATACATTTAATCCTGGATCATTGACTTATCACATTCTAGATATACAGTTGCTCAGTAAGCATGTACAAAATTTTAAACAAGCAAGTAATAAATCCAACAGGTATTAAACCCAACAGAGCACTATATAAAACTCTTAAGAACTACACTTCACGTTCTCTTTACAGGTGAATGGCTTTTTAAAATCTTCCCCAATAAAGTATATGTTGCTAATACTCTTTCAATTTAAATAGATATTTTTGTTTAAAACTGATTCTTTTGTCATGGCCAGGAAGCAACTACCTTCTCAAAATATGTTTTCAGCTTTAGTCTGAAAGCAATGTAATTCAGCAATTAAAGATTCTGCTGAGTGCTTTGCTTTCCTAAAACTAAATAATAAACTGACCACTTTAAAAGAAATAACTAGATTAAGACTATTTTTTCTCCCTTTCAAAAAATATTAAAATAGAATTAGGTACTTAAAAACTGAATGAGTGGGGATGCAAGGAGTTTCTAATTAAATTATTAATTGTGCCTTTTCTCCATCTATTTTGCTTATTATTTGAAATCATTCATTTAGATGTGGAACTGGGTATGCAAGGAAAACATGAAAATAACCAGTATACTAACCTCATGGTCTGCTAACCATCTTTTATTGTGCAAAGGACAGTAGAATCAATAATAAAATGAAATAATGTCTTAAAATTAATTAAATTTTAACTAAATTTAACTGGGAATTTTCTCTGCTCTCACTCTAGCTTTACTCCCCAAAAATGCAAGTGTAATACCAAACAAGCACTTAAAAGCTGGTCTTTTAAGTCTTACAAGTAACATTTTTTCTCCAAAAACTCGTATTTTTTAACAGACAAATAAAAAGCTTTTGCACCTGAGCAAAACAACTTTTTAACTTACCTTGACTGCATATCTTGGTGTGTTTTGGACTGGCTGATATCAGGAGGAGGTGAAGGGACTTGCTGTTGTAGCTCCACCAAAGATTGGTAGTATTGTTGCTGATGATGTTGCTGCTGTTTGTACCGAGACAAACTGAAAAACAGTCCTAAAATGGCTTTCAGATTTCCATTCCTTATTTCTTAAAAAAAAAAAAAAAATTGTTTTAGACTTCAATTTTATAACAGTTTTATACTAAAACATCTCCGTACATACCTATAACTATACATGTCTACGTCTTATATCTCTTAATTTATCTCTAATAACAGGGACATGTTAGGTATCAGTAATACTTTATTGTTTGTTATAATCTTTGCTTATTTATGTGTCACTGTTGCAATAAACACATATCTCTGTAATGTCCTCATGATGAGTCACATGTGCATGGTCATAAAAAACAGTACACCAAACCTTAAATAATGTACATAATCTGAAATGAATACTTCTGCCTCAATACAGTAAAAATATTCTCAGTAAGCAGAGGGACACTCAGAAAATTCTGAATTCTTTCTGGCCTTAGGTACACATCCCTTCTACCTCATGCCTTTACTCTTACTGCTTTTGGGTAATATTCGGTGCACACTGGGAGTAAACAGTAACTTCTACAAAAATCAGAAAAGGGGGGATGGTAAAAGCCTTGTGGATGAGCACATATGCATTCACAAGACTTTACAAGGAACATGAGAAAAGGAGATTAATGGAAAATAAGTATTAGAAAAAGTGACGGTAAAGTTCATGATTACATTTTTGAACTTTCCAACTACATGATGTTCTAGTTTTCTATTTTACACAGCTATTACTGATTAATGAAGGCTTCAAAACTACCGCTTTCACATGAGGCTAAAATAGATACCAGTATGAAATTCTGGTGAGCCACAGTAGCATCCTCATGTCTCCCATTCCTATCTTAGTCTTTCCCCAGCCTGAGGTGAAGGTTTTAAAAGGATAATGTTATTCCTTGTTCATAAAGGAATTCTGTGTCAAAAGAGAAGCCTCAGGAGGTTTTAATGGAATTATCTGCAGCACTTAAGTCTGTTCATAACCTCAATATTAACTTTCTTTGGCATTGAACTTCTTGTGAAAGGTTTTCATTAGGCCTATAGCCTTGTAACCTAACATGCAACGCTGCAATACTTCTGCTCTCCCTGCAAATCTAAATACTGAGCTGTATGTGCTACACAGCTTTTCTTAGGTAATTTTTAAAGCAGAATTTATAAACAATGACTGTGATACTAATGTCCTTTAAACCATACTAATTTTCTGTCAATAGAATTAAGTTAAATGTTAGTACATACATTAATAGGCCAGCAAATACTGAAGCCCTACGCTTTCAATGTTTTCTTCAAAGGTAAACACAATCCTGGACACTGGAATATACTTTGCAAAATGGAAATTTGTTCTAAGTATCCATACGTTCTCATCTTCCCTATGAAGATGCTGCAGGAACTTTAATTCCCCGCCAGACCACCAAAGATACACAGGGGAACTTTCTCAGAATTAGAAAGCTTTTTAAGCAATGACTTTTGCAGTTACGTGGGTATCATGGAAAACAGAAAACTTACATTTGAAATTATCTTTAAAGAAACCAGCAAATACACACAACTATCCATAGTTAAGCTGCTCTGATTCTAAAAGACTTTCTGTACATGATACCAGTTTATTTATTATTAGGATTTTGCAATACTTAATGCTAAGAAAAAGAACCCTTCATTTTTTAAATCCCCCTCACCATTTTTTATTTTTAATTTTTGCTCTTTTAGTGTTAAACAATTTTTTTTTAATTTAATAAAGAAGAACGTTATCAATTTTGAACTTCTTTTTCTTTCCTACTTTTAAAGGGGTTCAAGTTGGATGATTTCTCTTAAACAGAAAAAATCCAGGAATTTCTAATATGTATTAAACACTTGCAGGGAAGAGGAGGGGAGTGTCTTTCATTGTAGCAACTGTCATACTATTATATACCATTTGGGTTCTCTAATAGAGATTCTGCCGTCAAGATCTGAAAATTAGTTTTGTTCTAGACCTCCTTCTCAAGTGTCAAAATGAGGTGGGAAACTGGTTGTGAAAACATCCAACCTTGTGAAGCTCATGGCTTACTGTTTCAGAAACAACCTGGTCATTAATAAATGACCCAATAGTAACAAGATGTATTTACCAAAGCCTATTACAACAGACAGACTTAAGGTTTTCGAATTAATTGACTTTAAACATAAATGTGCTGAGAAAACACTATAAAGGTAAATTTCCTGATTTAAAAAAAATGTTTTTCTCAAGGGAAATTTTACTATTCAGGATTTTTCATGCTTAAAATGGTATATTTAAGGAAATCATACTTCTGTGATACTTTGTACTAATATCATTACAAAAATATTAACAGATTTACATCAGATTCATGACCAATTATAAATTAGCATATCTAGTTTTAATCTTACTTCAGTACTCAAAGTTTGCTTTATTAAAATGCTATTATAAAATTAATTATCGTTTTAAAAAACAGTTTTTGTATTTAACACTATGTTGTATTATTGGTTTTGGTAGAATTTGAACTTAACGCTACACAGTTGTAGCTCATGTCCTATTATAAATTATTTTTCAAAGCAAAATAAAGGTATGAATAAAGGAATGTTTTACAGAATGCACTTAGATTTTGATTTAACAAAGTACGGAAAAAAGTGTCATCGTATTAAAAAATGAAGAGTATTCTCATAAAATAAATTGATGCTATTCACACATTTGACTGTTATTTCATATGCAAGTAAAAATAGGCTGCACTAAAAAAAAAGAAAAATCAAGATTTAAACAGCTTCCAGATGAACATAAATGTTCAATGTTCTCATGCACCAACATATCTTCAGTAAATACAGAAGTTCTTTTAAACCAGTTAAGGAGCTTTCCATAAGTAGACAATCAAAGTGAGTAGATAATACCTATTGTGGCCGTGTTACACTTCTGCTAAGGCACTAGAAAGGTGGAAATGGTGAATGGTAAAAATTCTGAGTTAATTTTCAAATAAAACAGTGGTTAACCTTCAATTTTTTTTCTCTGGATATTTCCTAAAATTCAACTGAAATTACCATCTCTAGGGAAAAAAAAAAAAAAAGTATTTTTCCTTTTAGCTTTCAGTTCTGCTACAATGAAAATAAAAATATTGGGTTGTGTCTTATTAATACCTATTGCTTTCAGCTGCCATGGAAGTCAGAGGGATTTTGAAGGTGCACAGCACCTTGCAGAACTGTTTAATTAGTTACAGTACAAACATTTTATACATTTTATTAATTTACAATATAAAGTATCCAACTGACTTAATTTTACATTAATAAGAAAAATATTACATCCTAATTAAGACAACTGGTGTTTTAATGGTTTTGATTTAATATATTTGTTAACTTAGTTGTAACTGTATTAGGCAGTCACTTGAGGTGACTAATACAGTATCACAGAATCACAGAATATTAGGGATTGGATGGGACCTCGAAAGATCATGTAGTCCAATCCCCCAAAGGGTGAAAAATATAATCAGTAAGACCATTCACTTAATACATGAAATCAAAGGAATAAAATAATTTTAACACTCATCCTGACAGCATTGCTACTATTAAAAAATCTGCTTAAACAAATAGTCTTCCCTGGGTTTACTTAAGTGAATGAGATTCTTATGTTCATTTCTGGTGTTTTGAATCCTATACATAAACAAGTTTAAAAGTATGCTTGGGAAAACCTGTACCTATCTAATATTTTGAAGATAACATGAAAAGATTAAGAGTATTGAAAAAAATACTTTTTTAAAACATTATGTCAGGCTTCGTAAACATATTGAATTTCTCGTTTCAATTTCCAGGGAAAATCTCATTTGCTATCTCTAATCTATATTTGCATGCTGTTTAAGACAGCTGGAGCTTGATATTTAGGCATAAATAATTTGTATTAAGACAATTAATTTTCAGAAAAAAAATCCTATTATTTGTTCTGATGATCTGTTTCTCTTACCTTCTGCAGAAAGACCTTGGACATTTACGCCTCTGGCTGCCAGAAAGCTAAGGCAGACATCAACATTCTCAATCTGTAATATGAACAGAAATAACAAGCAGCATAAGACTATTTGACAAAATGTAGAAATGCAAGGGAAGAAAAAAAAAGAAACAGCTCAGGAATGAATACTTTACATTCATCACATAACTGCAGCTTTTTACCAAAGTTTAACAAGAATGATTACTGCTAATTGGGGAAATGATATAAAGCTTTCATTGTCTGCTTTGGTGCTTAAAAACAATTCATAAATGCCCGATCCAGAATGGCATGCTGGCAAATCAGCAACCCACCTACTTAACATAAAACTGGATTTTATATGTTACAAACAAGCAGTAATGAAAGCACCCATAGAGGATTAGACACTGAGTATATGTCTGGAGATGTGGGCAACTGTGTTAACTAAAAAATGTAAGCAAAAACATCCAACAAATGTGTTAGCAAAGGTATTTCCTTGGGATGATGTAGAATTCTGTGAAAACAATGTCACAGAAGTGGTTTATACTCTATTTTTTTCTTCAAATATTATGCTAAATAATTTTAATTTATTTAATATTTATGCTTCTCAGAAGAGTGCTTGCTTAGTGAAGGACACAGTGCTGACTTCCGTTGGTGGTTTAGAAGAAATCTACAGTTATCACAGAAAGCTTTAGATAAGAGAAGAAGACCATGTAGCCTAAATGTAGACAAATAAAAAAATAAAACTTTAGCTTTTAAAACAAATAATCACAGAATTAATCCAACTCCTCCTTTCATGTGTCTATTTCTAATAGATTAGGGAGCCAGAATGTTCTGAAAGGTTCTCTTGAGTCACCATCCCCAGCTGGTTCCCCCAGCCCTTCCAGGATCAATGAAGCAAATATTCAGCTATATATCTAAAATGTTTTAACTAACAGATTTGTATAGCAATATGCTGCTATGAAAACAGAAAAATTATGTACAGAGATGTCCTATGTCAAATGGCTTCAACAGACTTGATTTTAAATTATATTTTTTAGGTTGATGAATTTTTCTCAAGGCAATTAGGACCACAAAAATAAACCAAAATATTTAACAGTGTATTTTAAATAGTTATTTTAATTGGAGAACATTAAAAAAGGAAAGGAATACTCAACACCAAAATCAAAAGCCTGCAGTAATCAAGTCCATGCAATTAATCTTATTTGAATGTTTACATGTTTTACAATATCTGATATCAACAGTTTTCAATCAGAACATAAGTGGTAAATTCATTCCTTTAATAAAAGCTACGTGATCCTTGGCAGTATCTTTTCTAGACAAGAAGGAGAGCCTTTTATGATTGTCATCTTTCTATGATTGTAGTTCTCCCATTATTATAGAAATATATCTTATAAACTCACACAGACTCCCTTGATCCACAGATAGTACTTAGAAACTTAAAAGCACCTGCAAAAATTAGAGACATGCACAATAAACTCCAAATCATTAGTAAAAACATCTTTTAAAAAGTCTTTTCAAACCCTTGTTTTCAAGGACACACTATCATTTATGGGGAATGATAAATAATCTCTCTCTTGAATCCATTAAAAAGCCCCAAAACCCCAAACTCTGCAGCTAAGAGACTAACTAAAGTTACTCAAAAATTGGAGTTTACCATAAAGCTTTCATAAATCAGTTTGGCAGGTGCACCAATTTGCACAGCTGTGAACGTGGAATAACTATCCTAAAATCAATGGGGTAATCCAACTCTGGCCCAGCACAGTAATTGCAACAACTCAGGCCTTAACTCTGTCATTTTCCTAAATGTTTACATGGTTTTACACCATGAAAACAAAACAACAAAACAAAAAACAACAAATAAACCAGGTCATTTTGTAAGGTGTAGAGATGTGACACAGCTAAGTCAGTTGAAAGCTGGCTGCAGCTAAAATAGGAAGATCTGCTTCTTCCTCACCTCCCCTTCCTCCCAGGCATAGGGCCCTGCTGCTGCTGTCTCTCTGGGCTTCAGCACTTCTGTGAGCACATCGGGGCCTGGCTTGGTGGAGAAAACTCACGCAGCAAAAAAGGCTGCATATTTTAGTCACGGTGCGGGCAGATGAGCACAGGAGTCAGCAGAAGGGAGGGTGCGTCCCAGCCCTGAGTAAGGGACGGTTTGGGAGAGGAAAGGGGAGGTGGAAGGAGGGACAGGCAGATGGTGCCACTCCTGATGGCAATGGCAAGGTGCTGGGCTGGCTTAACCCTGACCTCCAAGTACACCTCTGCATCAGTCGTGAAAATAATGAGAATGTTTCCACACGACGTTAAACAATGTTAACTAAATAAGAAAGCAATTTGAATGGAAATTTTCCTGTTCTGAAGAATTTAAAAGAAATGAAGACTTGTTTGGATATTAGATGCATAACCAAGTGTCTCTTTGAATTTTCAAATCAATCATAATGCAAAATCAACTACTTCCAAGATGGGAAATTTTGCTCTACAACTAAGTACTGGATGCCAAAGGAAAAAAAAAAAAAGAAGGAAAATTCAGACTGACAGCAGTAGCATCCACCTCCAAATAACCAAAACAGTATTTCCTAGCAGACTTTATAGTGTAACCAATATGTTTTTCATATGTTCCCTCTGCAGTAGTTCTGGAGACCATAGCTATAAACAAAACCCTAATTTGTTAGGCAACATTTGAACCCTAACGTGCTGTGAAAACATCTCAAAATTTATCTGCAATACTGAATATTTTGTAAATAGTAAGCGGAATACATAAACCTTAACACATACTTAAGGTGAAAAATATCCTATATAAATGGCATGTGGTGACTTTACGTGTCTGCTTCTACAGCATGTGTCTTTGAAGTCACCTCTCAAACTCTCAGAGAAAACAAGTCATTACCATTAAAACCAATGACTCAATATACTGCAGAACTACAAAGCAAATTCTGTTTTGCTTCACAGTTCATAAAAAAACCTAATAGAAGCCCCACATCCAAAGTCATCCCTCTTGATGGTGCTGCAATAGCAATAGCAGTGACCAACTTTCAGATAATAGACTGTGATTGCATTGTTAGCCTTATAATAAAGTCTTGTTCTGACTTGTGAATTGAGCAAGTTTGGTGTGGCAACCCAGAGCCAAATAATACACTGGAAATGGCAGAAAATAACTCATACAGTCAGTTTTCTGATAATAACTGCGGTTACCATACAACTCTCAAGAACTGTTAGGAGATTCAATGAGACATGCATTAATATATTCTTGGGTTATTTTTGCCTTCTTTCCTCTCCAGTCTAGAAAATGTTAGCCTTAAAGTTGTCCCATTTTGAAGCTTTCAGTGTGTCTCTAAACATTACTTTAATTACCTAGTTCTTGCCTTGGCAAACCACAGTTATTCTTTGAACTCAAACCCAAGCAGCCCCAAACACTTTTTATTCAAACTTACTGACAGATGTGAGTAATTTTGCAATTACGAAAGTTCTAAGAGATTTCAAGCAGCTTCCATTCCTCAATACTGTTTCAATCAAGAGTGGTATCAATCTCGCAAGTCCATGTTTATTTAAGGAGTTGGTGGTGGGGTTATTATACACTGGGGTAAACTCTTCCTAGAGCTGACACTGCATATGTAGAACTCTACCTGCATATGTATCAAAGGCTGAAGATTTTGCAGTATAACACTTAACACAGACAGCAGACATATTTTATATCTGACATATACCCACAATTTTTTAGTGAATTTTGCTGGCATAAATTACCAATTTATAACAGAGCTGATGTTCATCATTATCACAAATACTGTAATCAGAATTACAAAGTTTTGTAACAGAGGATATAGTTCATTAAAGTACAGAATTCAGGATATACACAGATTGAATCCAAATGTTACATATCAAGATACAGAAGAGTGAGTCAAATTTGAAAATTTGCTTTTACAGATAGATGTTGCTAAACAGCTCTTCAGCACAGTCAATCCCCAATATTTTTTTTATTCCAAGGCACTTCTTCTGTATTGAAGGTTCAGAAGTATGGAAGTGCAAGTATGTGCAAGATCTGCTACTCTAAAAATCTTAAAATCTATAAATGGGATAAAGAATTAATTATATAATAAACCTGTGTTGCCATGTAGCTATTTTTCCACTTAGCTATTCAACTATGTTGAAAGTCAATCAATACTACATGAGACTGCTTTTCAGAGGTAACAAAAAACTATCTATGATAATATATCCTTATCAAAACTCAGGAATAATATGCCCAATCCTGAAATGTAGCTCCAGCATCACAGGTGCAGATAAACTCAGCTAAGGGGATGATAATTTAGGAGTTAGGATTTGTGAGCATCATCAGGTAGATAACTCAATTTGATGCTTTTTAAATTAAGCCTACTGAGTTATGCTTACAACATATTAAGCTTCTTTCATAAATCAAGTCCTTTTAATACGGTTCATACACACAGCATTATGAAAAAAGCACCTGAAATACTTACACCATAAATATTAGTAAGCCTCAAGATATTTCTACACTCAAATTTCAAGGAGTTATAGTCCAAACAATGATGTACAAGTAAGTAGCAATATCACAACTTTTATACTATTAACACATTACATGGCATACAAGGAAGATACATTGCAAATCTGCTGTAACATATTACATTGCATAGTTGTGGGTAATCTGCTTTTGACTGGAAGCTATCTGAAATTTTACTGACAGCAATAAATTACTAAACCAGACTGTGATACTTGCATGTAGATAAACAGTAGTACTTAATACCCAACAGTTAGCAGACTTACAGGAAGAGCTCATTTGTGGGTTTGTACCCACATGACTCAATATATAGAATATGGCTATTTATTATAATTATTTTTGCTGTTACCAAGATTAGCTTTCATCTGTTTTGTCTGGCAGACAATACTTTCTTCACTTCCAAACATAAATTTAATTGCGGGATGATCAGAAGACAATAACTGATACAGCATTATGTTTTTCTGTACTTATAGGAAGCTCTGAAAAATACCTTGGTTTGACTAAACTCTCTGTTCTTGATAACAATATAGTTTACAAGAACATATAGACACATACACAAGTTAGTTGTTACTTGTCCACTTCAAAGTGGATTCCTCCTGCTGAAGAATGAGACACCTCTATAAATACAACACCTTATTATTACAGTCTCTTTAGTTTGGAGGAGACTGAGAGTTGACCTCATTAATGTTTATAAATATGTAAAGGGCAAATGTCAGGAGGATGGAGCCAGGCTCTTCTCAGTGATGTCCAGTGGTAAGACAAGGGGCAATGGGTGCAAGCTGGAACACAGGAGGTTCCATGTAAACATAAGGAAAAACTTTTTCACTGTGAGAGTGACAGTGCTCCTAAAATTATTTTCATTATTTTGTCAGCAAAACAGTAATTTCTGATAGCACTTCATTCAGAGCTATCTTCCTTAGTTCTCTGTGTGTTTTGATGTTCTGATTCATGACAGAAAGCCACAGAAAAAAGATGGAAAAGTATTTGCTGTGTAGTTTTCTAATGTTGCTGATGGCTGATTATGGATACGCATTGAAATAGTCTACCACAGAAACCCAGGGAGTCACATATATACTCACCTTCCAGAGCACAAAAATTCCATAAACCTCTTCAGTATTTGTTGCATTTTTTTCCCCCCAAATACCAATATTAAATAGTACTCCTCTGAGATTAGTATTATGGCATGAGATATTCTGTGTCCCAGTAACAGTATTTCAAACACACTTTACCAGCAAGATTTCTTCCTAAATTTCCCCATAGTATTAATCTGAGTTGAGACACCTGTATTTGACTCTTTCTTTCCCATGGATATTCATCACTAAGAAAATTTGTTGAGGTCAATGGATTTAAATGAATGCAGAATTAGAAAATAATTTATTATTATCATGCAGCTCATTCTCATTCAAGTTCTGTAGGACTAGTAGAATCAAAATCAACTAAAAATACAATTCAAGTCTCACAGGTAGCATCCAGGACTCTAAATATTCACAATACACATGCTGCATAAAATGAATAAAATAAATGGAAGAACAGATACTATTTGTCTCACTAACACACGTATTAGAGTCCTGGTTACTTTCTTAGTAGTAGGTGAAGTGCCAGTGAAAGAACAGATTCAGGCAAGCAACCAGGATGCCTTCATCACAGAATCACAGAATGTTAGGGATTGGAAGGGACCTCAAAAGATCATGAAGTCCAACTCCCCTGCCAGAGCAAAATCACCTACAGTAGGTCACACAGGAATGCGTCCAGGCGGGTCTTGAATGTCTCCAGAGAAGGAGACTCCACAGCCTCTCTGGGCAGCCTGTTCCAGTGCTCTGTTACTCTCACAGTAACAACTCTCTATTACTCTCACAGTGAAAAAGTTTTTCCTTATGTTTACATGGAACTTCCTATGCTCCAGTTTGCACTCATTGCCCCTTGTCCTATCATTGGACATCACTGAAAAGAGCCTGGCTCCATCCTCCTGACATTCACCCTTTACAAACTTATAAACATTAATGAGGTCACCCCTCAGTCTCCTCCAAACTAAAGAGACCCAGCTCCCTCAACCTTTCCTCATAAGGGAGATGCTCCACTCCTTTAAGCATCTTGGTGGCTCTGTGCTGGACTCTCTCAAGCAGTTCCCTGTCCTTCTTGAACTGTGGGGCCCAGAGCTGGACACAATATTCCAGATGTGGCCTCACCAGGGCAGAGTAGAGGGGGAGGAGAACCTCTCTCGACCTACTGACCACAGCCCTTCTAATGCACCCCAGGATGCCATTGGCCTTCCTGGCCACAAGGGCACAGTGCTGGCTCATGGTCATCCTTCTGTCCACCAGGACCCTCAGGTCCATTTCCCATGTGCTGCTCTCCAACAGGTCTGTCCCCAACCTATGCTAGTACATGGGGTTGTTCTTTCCCAGATGTAAGACTCTACACTTGTCCTTGTTGTAGTTCATTAAATTTCTCCCCGCTCAACTCTCCAGCCTAAGTCCCACTGAATGGCAGCACAGTGTATTGGTGTGTCAGCCACTCCTCCCAGCTTTGTATCATCAGCAAACTTGCTGACAGTGCACTCTGCTCCCTCATCCAGGTCGTTGATGAATATATTGAATAATACTGGTCCCAGTACCAACCCCTGAGGGACACCACTAGTCACAGGCCTCCAACTAGATTTCGTCCCATTGACCAACTCTCTGACTTCTTCCTTTCAATCACTTCACAATCCACCTCACTATCCAATCTTCCAGACCACATCTGTGGATAAAAGGATTTTTGGTGCACATGTTGGAGCTGGTGAGAGAATGAAACTGTCCATAGTAGACTTAGTTATACAGAATGCTCTGGAAGAAACTAGAAAATATTTCAAGTTGGGCATCTCCTAAACTCTGATCTTCCCTTACCTAATAGAGAACAGCATGAGAATTGGTCATGTACACTCTCATAGATACCTGTTTAAACCTCACAAACACAAGCACTACCTAAAAGGTCTATTTTTTGGCCAAATGTAGTCTTGCACAACCTGCTACACCTAAAGCTGTTCTAAGAGTTTGAGAAGGATAAGTTTATTTCACTTTCTGTTCTTAATTGACTCATCCATTGCACAGATTGTAACTTGTTGACAACTCACTTGTGGCGTGGGAAACACCCAGAATATTTGGTTTGCCTTGTAACTTTGTTCCTTATGCATTTTCGTCACAACTAGTTTCACTAGTTTGTATTCCTGTTTTGCCTTTCCTTAAAGCGCAGGGATAGAAAGCTGCAAAATAGATATGAAGAGAATATGCTTGCAGTTCTAAACTGACATATGTTTTTATCCTTAGTTTTATCACTAAGATTATTTAACAAAGACAGACTTCATAAACCAGGCAGGTGGACATTCAGCTTTTTCTGCTATGTACAAAATAGGCACAGGTCCAGTACTTCCTTCACCTAAAAATAAAAATCAGAAAACTCAAGAACTTCCTCCATTTCGAACTAATTGTATTTCTAGCTGAATACACTGCCTGCTGTTCTACTTACTATCATGTTTGTGCTGTACATAGCTATATGTGCTATGATTTTGTCAGGCTTAGTATTGGGCCCATTTCTGATAACCAGATTACACCAAGGAGGCTTAACTGAAATCACAAGCATCTTTCCAGATTAAAACTGGTATACCAAAATAGATTATCCAGTCGAATGTCTTTGTCCCCTGCCTATCCATTCTTCAAATGCCACACTTTCAACACTGTTCGGGAGTCTAGGTTATTCTTCAATGATCACTGAAGGAATATTCAGTACTGATAATCCCTTGTTGTTCTTCACTTGAAAACAGATGTTCGGCACATCTGAAGTTCTGCTCATCTCTTTAGAAAAATTTGCAATGAGTAATATAATTAAAATATAAAAAAATAATGAATGTCTTTATAATTGTACATATTCTGTGGGACAAAAGGTATCTAATCCATAAAAATGAGGTAATTATGATTTATTTGTTATAACATACGATAAGATTTATTTCAAATATTTGTAAAAGTACCAATTAATAACCTCAATCATTATAAGAAACACCTTCTATGCCATGCACTGCATTCAATTCAGCATTGTTGTTGATTTACCTTTTTAAAGCTGTCATGAAATTCTACTCACAAAATTGTAGTATTTTCATTGTACTCTGTATTTTATCCACAGTAGCTAATTCCTAGCTATTCCAAAAGGGAGGATCCTACTGCAGAAAACATTTTTTCTCAAATTTACCTCTACTATATATAGAAAAAAACCTAAAGTTAAAGACTTCCAAAAGGAACAATGTGAAACAAATTCCTATGGGCTCATTTTACAAGTATTGTAGTTGAAATATAAAAGGCAGACTGGTTTCTTTTTATTGTGCAAAATTTAAGCTAGTTTAACACATCTAAAAGCAAGCCATCTGCTTTCCTGTCTCTTGCACATTTAAAGTTCGATATGCTTGTTAACATATATATGTGTTCATACTAAATTAATACTGTAAGATATTGTTATTGAGCAAAACTGTCCGAAAGTCTTATATTTCCATCAAGATTCTCTGTGAAGAAAATATACATAGTATTATTACATAATAAAAAAAAATAGTTTTTACTACTACTTAATAAGGACACATTGAAGAAGCAGAGAATACAACCAAATTCTTCCAAATCCTGAAGTAAATGCAATGCAAAGAAATGTGGCCTAGCATAGTGCAAAACTTATAGTGACCCGACTGTGAAACCTCTTTAGTTTCAAATTTGCAGTCTCCGTTTAAGGTGCTGGTATGCCAAGCTACATGTTGCACTCTTCCCTCCACTGAAGACTATTGAGTGAAATAAGCCACAAATTCTCTCAGCTTGCAGAAATGGGGGAAATTTGAAAGGTAAATCAGGACATAAAGAAGCTCCCCAGTAAAACTTGCAAAAATACAAAGAAGAGTAAAGACCTGAAAATCACATTAATTATGTTTTGATAATTTATTTCCCATGAGCCACTAACAGGATAGCTTATTGCAATAATTTTTTTTTGTAACTATACTGTAAGGCAATGTCAAATTTCTGCGGGTGGTGTAAATTTAAAATCCACCCAGATAAAACAGGTGTTAGCAGTCCTGCTGGGAGATATTAAGTGCGTTCTGCTGAGTTGCTGTTGCACGTGGCCTCTTACCTCACCCACATGCAAGCCACGTTCCATTTTTCTATGGAAATTATAGAGCATTTCAGGGTGTTAAACAGAATAGACTGACACGCACACACACTCAGTTTAATTTTTTTCTTTCTAACAAACTCCTTATTACTTGCAGCAGAATAATTTGAGGAGCATTTAATGAAAATAACTCCCAGTGAACTATGTAATATCAGTCCAAAAAGCTGTTCCAAATTCAGCATTGACTTTGCAATAAGAGACTATATATGCAAATTGAAAACTGGTTTACTAGAGGCATTTGGGGAGAATTTTACCTCAGAGAATAATAACTACTGGTATGTAGAAGGCCTCCCAGGCAAAAATTTTTAGGAAATGATGCTGGAGTTATTTAATTATTAGTTATTTTTTGAGGAAAGGATGATGATGGTGTTATTTAAAACTGAAATAACTTCCACTTCCTTTTCCAACAGATACTAAGGAACACGCGTACCAAATTCTTCCAACATGCACTCCAAACATGAAATATGACCAGTAAACCCAGAAATATGAAAACAAATTAACTTCTCAAATACTTGGAGAATTCAACAGACATATGTACTGACCTGCTGATAAAAGAATGTATGAGGTCACTGTTGAGGTCAGAGTATGAGATGGGTGTGTATTGTTTTTAAGAAAATGCTAAAGTGAGAAATGGATCCTTTTTGGCATGTATTATAATCAGTCCTGTCAGGAACACGAAAGTGATAATTAGTGTTGCAGATTTTTCACCTAACCCCTGACTTGGTGCTTGGAAAGCTTGAAGTGAATGGGAGATAATCTCTGTGATGTCAAATACAATTTGTTTGGTATTTTTTCTGTTTGTACACATCAACAAGTTAATGAACAATTCAGTTATTCTAGATGAAAGCATTAATCCTAATAATAATTTTCAGATGTCCAGACAAATCATCTGCTGGTTATTTTTGTATAAAAAGAAACAAAAAATCCTAGGAGGTTTGGGGGGTTTTTGTGGTTTTTTGTGGTTTTTTTTCCTCTTCATCTGTATAATGGTGTGATCTTGCTTCTCTTGTCTTCCTTTCCTACCCACTCTTCCTTCTGTGCCTTGTCTACATTTGTTCTAACCATTTCTATTCAGTACTATCTATAGCAGATATTGTAAAGCACAAAATACAAAAATGGTAATTTCTGAAGTGCATTTATGCTGCTATAATAGAAACTGTGAGAAGAAAGTGTTGGATTTTAGTTTGCAATAAAGTACTGGAATTTACTTTGGATTTGGATTCAGAAACCCATGGAATTATTTAAATAACTTACATGAATTTCTTAGAAAGCTAAAATACGATTCCACAGAAGCGCTGATCAAAAGAAAATACTATATAAAAGTTCCCTTCCAGCGTGTCAAAGTAACTCCCTATTTCAGCTCTCATTGCCGCAGGCCTGTGGCCACCACTGTGAAAGGGCCCTACACATGCACTAAGAACACAAAATTGAAGATAAATACTACTCTAGGAGGATGTTCTTTAAGGCAATGATAAAAGGAACTCTGTTTAAACACAGTGCTTTTCAACGCAATGCATCACTTCAGCGAGCTTGTCTACAATCTTTTTTTTCAGTTATGCAACACTTCTGAGTCAGCAAGGTATAAATGTCTAAATATTTATGGAGCCTGGCAACTTCCAAATATTGGAGGGCAATGTGCAAAAGCACACTTCTTTAAAACAGAGTCGTTTCTCTCCACTAGGTCAGAAGCATCTACAACAGAGTGCTCATTTACCAGATGTAATTAAATCTTTCAAAGCATTCCAGTTCTCTCTTTCACCACTGTTTAGTACATAGCAACTTCATTTAGCATCAAAAAAGACAGCTTTTAGAAGTAAGAGCAATTATAAACAGTGACGATATGGATTCTGTAAAAGATAAGTAAACAGATAAACTGTGGGGCATTTCACTGCATCTCTTGACCTTTGCAAATGGAATCCATCCAAGTGCACTTTATGCTTTCTTGCCTACACCAGAAATCATAATGTTACAGCATGCGCAGGAGAGGCATTGACAATTTCCTCCTTTCCTTCTGGCCTTTTGGTTTTATAAACATTCTGATGTTTTTTTAACTAGATATATTTTGCATATTACCCTGAAAAATATTTACAGAGTATTGAGCTCGTCAAAAAAAAGTTATTACAATACTTGTTATTAGCAACCTCTAAAAGTAAAGCCCAGAGATTTCTGCATATCTAAAGTTATGTGGCTGGTCCTCCAGCTGGAACATAAAATCTTTTGGAAAACACATGCAGGAAAGAACATAACATAAGTCACTGGGTTTTTTGGTTGTTTGGTTGTTTGGTTTTTTTTCCCATATTACTTATCTAAGCCCTAAAGAAAAGGACTCAAAATAAAATTAATGATGAATCGAAAACTATTCAAATCAAAGCAGCCATCTCTAAAATATAAGGGGATAATATGCAAGACGGATTCAGGCTTTCATTTTGCTAGCATTGGATTTTACACCACGTTTAGCATCGTATTAAAAAAATAAAAAACGGTCATGCTGTATAAGTTTGCATACCATGCTCATAAACAACGTTTACAGTTACCTATCTCTTTGCTCTACCTATCTCTTTGTAGAAAATAATTTTCCCCATTTTAACAAGGTCTTGTGTCTAGATTCTCAGTCAGGGAAAATAAGAGCACCTGAAACCATAGAAGGCAATGCGATATATGTTCTTAAGTTCAATAGGGCTAGGATTTTTTCTTGAATTCTTCACCAAATGTTATAATAGAAACATCAAAAGTGCCCAAGCCTATAAAATGAGGTCTGAACAAGCATTTATTGTTTGTTGTCACTTCACTTCTAGTTGTAGCCAACAAAGTGTGAAATGTAGGAGGAAACAATGTTTTAAAGTTATCCAAGTGTTTCCAAGTGCCAAAATACAGCCATTATTACTTGAAAAATAAGCATTTACTGGCCTTTTGAGGGGGCACGTATCTTCAAATATGTTAATTTATATGATGTAACGATATAAATCTTTCAAAAGTGTTTATGCTAAGTAATCCAAATAGAAGCCTTATATATACAGGAAGTGCAAAGACACTCTTGCACATATCGGCAGGGGGATTGGACTAGATGATCTTTTGAGGTCCCTTCCAATCCCTGACATTCTGTGATTCTGTGATATGTTTACTGTGGACTGTTGCTGCTGATCTATGAACTAAGTGAGAGCTTTAAAAAAACCCCCAGTAATTAAAAGTTATTACTGGAGAAATTACTGAGAAAATCTGTGAGTGACACACAAAACAGCTCACTAGACAGGGATGCTGATTAGCTGTGCAGTTAGAATACACAAAACTGTAGCTAGCTAACTTCATAAACTATTATTTATTTCACATGCTAATAGGTCTCAGCTCTCAAGTGTGGAAACCATGGGACAAAGAAAATTCTTGTGGTACTCTTTTCCCTAGAGGGAAATGTCATCAGTATGCTCCCACTGTAACTCCAAAGAAACTCTGAAGAATCATGAGGTATGAATAATTCAAACAAGGTTCCAATTAGCTGACAATACAAGTCGAAACAAAGCATATTCTAATTATTATAGAATTAAAGACTGCCAAAAGCTACAAGCTAAAATACAAACACATTTCTATTTCAGGAAGATTGTTTAGGACTTCACAGGTTTGATGCTGGTGAGGCTGCCACCTGAAAGAATTGCTAAGAACTGCATAGGTAAACAAATGCTCTAAGTTGATATAAAGCCTTTAAAAAGCAAAAAAAAAAATGTGATCAGTTTGTGAGATTGAATGTAATCAAGTCTTAAAAAAAGGTATCTTGAACTGACTCTGAAACTGAACCCTGGATAATTCATATCCAGACACTGGGCCAACTTAAAATAAGTTCAACTTAAAATAAGTGTAGCTCTGATTTATGTCATATGATCATCTGTTGATCATATGGTCTGCAGAATTCTCAGACTAGGAGTGTTTTAAATAATTCCTGCACATCAGAAAGCTGCCAAACAGATTACTGTATTTATACTATTTATTTCTGCTGAAACGAAAATGGTTGTACTGTATTCTAACTATTTCTGGATTAAATTTCAGGTCACAGTGTATTTAAACAGACAAGTTACATTAAAAAATAAAAAATCCTAAGAAGATTGTGTTAATATTTTAATTAACCTGACCAAGAACATTTACATGAGAAGGGATTAGTTAATGCTGTTGAAGTAAGCAGCCTTTGTGATAACTTGCCTGTTCTACTGCTAGCTTAAGCCAATTTACCTTTGTGTACCTTAATAGTACTGCCTATAATTGGGTCACCAGCTGTAATAGAATTTATATTTAGAGTTAACATCAGTATTTAAATCCAGTTCAGTGTCATCAAAATCCTAATGAATCCAAGTTCTAGCTGCCCAGTTTCAGTTTTACCTCATGCCATTCCAGATCAATCAGATCCACGGGCTCCTGACAGCAGGAGCAGGTTGGCAGAAGAGTAATTGCAAACAATGAAAAAAAACATGCTTACTCTGCACCTGGTGCCACAACTGGGCACATGATTATAAGAGACAGAATATATTTTCTGAGAAATCCAGCATGCTTCATTTTGTCACATCATGGAATAAATGGTGATTACAACAATAGTGCATAAATGAATACTGAAAGAGCAGGCAAAGAATCATAGAATCATAGAACGCATTGGATTGGAAGGGACCTGCAGATGTCGTCTAGTCCAACCTCCCTGCAGTAAGCAGGGACATCTTTACTAAGCAGGTTGCTCAGAGCCCCATCAAACCTGACCTTGAATATCTCCAGGGACGGGAAATATTCAAGGATATATTCTCTGGGCAACCTGTTCCAACGATCTATCACCCTCATATAGAAAAACTTTTTCCTAATATCGAACCTAAATCTACCCTTTTCTAGTTTAAAACCATTACCTCTCTTCCTATTGCTACATGCCCTTGTGAACAGTTCTTCCCCAGCCTTCCTATAGGCACCTTTCAGGTGCTGGAAGGCTGCTATAAGGTCCCTCCAGAGCCTCGTCTTCTCCAGGCTGAACAGCACCAACTCTCTCAGCCTGTCCTCATAGGCGAGGTGCTCCAGCCCTTGGATCATCTTTGTGGCCCTCCTGTGGACACGCTCCAACAGCTACACATCCTTCTTCTGCTGAGGGCTCCAAAACTGGACACAGTATACCAGGTGAGGTCTCACCAGAGCAGAGTAGAGGGGCAGAATCACCTCTCTCAATCTGCTCGATCTGTTTGCCACACTTCTTTTGATGCAGCCCAGGATGTGGTTGGCCTTCTGGGCTGCAGATGTGCATTGCTGGCTCAAGTCCAGTTTTTCATCCACTACTACCCCCAGGTCCTTTTCCTCAGGGCTACTTTCCAGCACATCATCTCCTAGCCTGTATCAGTAACAAGGATTGTCCCATCCCAGGTGCAGGACCCTGCACTTGGCCTTGTTGAACCTCATGGGGTTCATCTGGGCCCACTTCTCCAGCCTGTCCAGGTCCCTCTGGATGGCATCCTGTTCCTCTGGCATGTTGACTGCACCATCCACCTTGGTATCATTAGCAAACTTGCCGAGGGTGCACTCAATCCCACTGTCAATATAATTAATGAAGCTATTAAAGAGCACTGGTCCCAGTACAGACCCTTGAGGGATACCGCTTGTCACTCTTGACATTGAGTCATTGACCACTACCCCCTGGATGTGACCATCCAGCCAATTTCTTATCCACTGAACGGTCCACCTAACAAATCCATATCTCTCCAACTTAGAGAGAAGAATGTTGTGGGGGACTGTGTCAGAGGCTGTGCAGAAATCCAGATAGATGACATCCATAGCTCTTCCCTTGTCTACTGATGCAGTTACTTCATTGTAAAGCCACTAGGTTGGTCAGGGAGCACCTGCCCCTGGTAAAGCCATGCTGGCTGTCTTGAATCACCTTCATGTTCTCCATGTGCTTCAGCATAGTTCCTAGGATGATCTGTTCCATGATCTTCCCAAGCACAGAGGTGAGGCTGACAGATCGGTAGTTCCCAGGGTCCTTCTTTCTACCCTTTTTTAAAATGAGTATAATGTTTCCTTTCTTCCAGTCACTAGGAACTTCACCTGACTGCCATGACTTTTCAAATATCATGGAGAGTGGCTTGGCAACTACATCAGTCTGTTCCCTCAGGACTCTGAGATGCATTTCATCAGGTCCCATAGACTTGTGTAGGTTTGGGTTCCTCAGATGGTCACAAACTGTATCTTCACTTAGAGTGGGAGGGACTTTATCTCCCTGGTCCCTGTCTTGTGGGCCATCAACTTGGGAGTTGTGAGGAGACAGGTTGCCAGTTAAGACTGAGGCAAAAAAGTTGTTGAGAACCTAAGCCTTCTCCTCGTCTGTTGTTACTAGATCACCATTGTTGCTCATCGGGTGTATGCTTTCTTTAACCTTCCTTTTCTGGTTTACATACCTGTAGAAGCCCTTGTTTTTCTTGGCATCCCTTGCCAAGTTCAGCTCCAGCTGCGCCTTGGCCTTCCTGACCTTATCCCTACACAATCGGGCAATGTCCCTGTACTCTTTCCAAGATACCTGTCCCTGCTTCCACTCTTTGTGTAGTTCCATCTTGCCTTTTAGTTTGACCAGCAGGTCTCAACTGAGCCATGATGGTCTCTTGCCTTCCTTGCCCGATTTCTTACACCTGGGGATCAAGAGCTCTTGTGCTCTGTGGAAAACATCCTTAGAGATCTGCCAGCTCTGTTCTGTTCCCTTGTCCTTGAGGGCTGTTTCCCAGGGCGTCCTATTGACTAGCTCCTTGAAGAGCTGTAAGTTGGCTTTCCTGAAATTCAGGGTCCTGATAATGCTTCTCATATGACTCATACGCCTTAGGACAGTGAACTGCACCAGTGCAAGATCACAACAGCCCAGACTGCCTCCAATCTTGACATCCCTGATGAGCTCACTTGCATCAGTGACCATCAGGTCCAAAGAAGTACCCTCTAATCCCCCTAATACAAGAACTTTACATATTGGGGAAAGAGAAGGAGCATGGAGCAAAAAATTTACCAGGTTCAGTTATTCTTCCTAAATCACCTCTTGCACTGCTACTCTCAGAGAGGCAATACTGACTTGATGGACCACCACTCTGATGCAGCAGTGCGTGCTCATTCACAAATGCCAGCACTAGAGCATGAGGGGAGGCTATAGGTGGAAGGGATTTGAAACAGGGTTCAAAGAGAAATTTATTCTTTGGGTGCAACTGGTGCCAAATAAAAGAGCAAAGTTAGACCCGTTGATGTGCATAAAAGTCAAGGAACTCTAAAATGTTGAGTCTGTAAAAGACTGTAAAATCAAGCAGATTTGTCATTCTTTCCATGAAACAGGCTAGCATCAGCTGCAGCAGATGTATGCAGCTCCTATTCCAGCAAAGATCAAGGGTAGAATGACAAAATATTTCTGGATTGAGCATAGTGATTTCAGTATGCATCTATTTTCTGTTCTATCCTTTCATTTTCTAACATTGAAATTGTATTGTATTCTGAAAGTAATGTAATATTGCTGGAAAAAGCTTTATTTGGCATCAAAGTTTTGGTATTTTACTTTCCAGAAGGAGAGCAGGGGGAGGTTCTCAAGTCTTTTTTAATGAGTTTAACAATTCCAAATGCAGAAGGACAGGGTGGTTTTTGTTACCACATTAGTTTGTAATTAACACACAACATCTTTGGGACATTATTATCCTACTACTACTTTATTATCCTCCTGTCTTGGAGCCTCTATAGGGCCCAGCTTTGAAATACTGGGTGTGTATAACCACTAAAAGATGACTCAGTGAAAAGCACTGTCACCTAGGCATAACCTACCACACAGTATCTCCAAAAGCTTGACAATTTGTTGGACAGTGCTTATTTTAATTTTAAACACATGTGAGTATTTAGGATCACTAGTGTGTCTTCTTCGCCTGCTTCTGGAGCTCAATTCACAATACAATCCCTGTTCCACTTTAACACTGCTAGTTACAATCCCTTTTTGTTTCCACTAGTTACAATGGGACCCACAACTTGTTGCTTTCTGGCACCCGCTGCTGCTTTACACATGACACCAGAGACAGCATATTATGGACAGTTGTGCAGTTTCCTTATCTCCTTTGAAACACCTTCTCAGTAGCTGGATTTTCCATCCTGACCAAATAAAAGGTGATGATATTTGTGTGCCTTCATTTATTGTTTGCAGATCTCAATATTTAAATCTCAAAATTATGCTCAGTACCTCTTTTCTAAACTTAATCTGAACTCACCCTAGGAGTAGAGAAAGTAAGTCTCTCTGGCAACTCTAGAGAAGATTAGCCATCTCAGACTCTCACAGATGTCCAGAAAATACAAGGGTTTATCAAGGCTCCAGAATTTCAAAGCTCCCACAAACCTTCATTAACAAATGAAAGGCAGGGAGAGTGACTTAAATGCCTTTCAAAGTCAATAAACTCATTGGGGGTTCATCAGAACAACATAAGGTACTTCACATGGATGAACGTCATGTGTGTGTGCGCTACACACCAAAACACATGCTCACATTGTTTCTTGAGAGTCTTGTATACCACTGAAGATGCAGAATTCATCATGTGTCAGGATAGACAGTGGCAGATTGTCTTGGAAAAAAGGATAACTGAGAGACCATGGGACTCCACTTCAATATTAAGAAATGATCTTTTGTGAAAAGTCTACCCAGATTCCAGGTTTCACAGATGTGGAATAATCTTTCCTAACTAAGAGCAGATGAAATTTTAAGACTATCTAAAATGAAGTATTGTAAAGGAGTGGTTAGAAAAATCTTTAAATAGAAGCAAGTCCTCAACTATATCTGTAACAGAACTGGCATTTTGCCACAGTTCAAAAATAATCAGACATTTGATAAAAATCTAGAGAGCTGACAAAATCTGAAAATTACCAACAAGCCTTGTTTGGATATTCTGTAAAATAAAACCACTTCAGAGACATTGTTTATTTTCTTGTAAAGCTTAAATATGCATTCTAGCTGTTTAGCTAAACATCACACACTTTCTTCTCTATTTTTAAATCCAGTAAACATTCTAGACATTCCTAGTATTTTTAACACACTCTCCCTATAGAAGATGATAAAAATACACCATCATGAAGCACACATATTTACTGTAATCTTGCTGCTACTATCCTGGGAAAAAATGCATTAATGACTATAACCAACAGGTGCTTTCTAAAGTGCGTGTCAGAGTCAATTTCTGTGTATTTTAACTGCATGTTTGTGATAAAACTTTTTAGTGCATTTCTACTAATGTAGGTTTCAAGGCCATTTATTCATCATCCCTTTGTCTAAGCATCTGTATCACAAATATATATTTGATCAACTCCAAAACTTCAGGGAATGTTCACATGACATTTCTGAGGGGAAAAAAAAACAACCAAACAAACCCTACCAGAAAATTGAAGAGAGTAGAAAGGTAACTACAGATGGGGAGAAACTGGGAGTCAGTTAATTGCATCTCTCCAAACAATAAATACTTCAAATTGTATGTCACTTACTAGTCTTCAAGCATAAGAGTACTCCAGTATTTCATCTCTGCATATCCCCCCAACACAGTATAACACGAGTTTTTGATCAAATTATGTTCCTGACAAACACAGTTGAGTGATGAGGAGAAGAGATGGTTGAGATAGGCATGTCTGAGGGGCATGGAAATACTGGCATATTCCAGATAGATTAAAGGGAGGGGGGTATCAAGGAATTGCTGGGGGCGGGGGAGGGGGAGAAAGAAAGAAAAATAAAAGAAAAAAAAGATTTGAAAGGAAATATTAGATTTTAGGGCATGAAAAGTTCTTTTTGTATTTAGCAATCTTTGTCTACAGAAGCAAATTGTGCATAACCCTAATCACACCCCTAACCAAGTAAACCCATCTCTAACCCAACTTCTCAGTAGCTTTCATACAGACTGATATCATCACAGTATGAGTACTTCTTATGAGATGATTATTTCATTAACCAGATGAGTTATTCTCATATGATTCCACACATTAATAGGACAAGGAATTTGTAAGCCTAAATAAAAAGCCTAATAACACCATGCAATTTATATTTAATGAATAATGTATTTCTCCCAGCCAAGTAAAATGATACACAGGATGTGTTCCCGTGTCATTTTCTTTTATGACTTCAGGCAGTCAAATGCAAGTGACTCAGGAGGATATGCATCTCACTGCTTGATGCAAATGAGTAACTCTGAGCAGTTCTGTGAAGAGGGATTGTCATAAATCCTGTGGCTTTTTTAATGTTCTCAGATCTTCTCTAGATGTAAAGAGAACTGCTTGTTTCAGTGCAGAATAAAGAGGTCTAATAAAAAGAGAAACCAGAATCAAATCATATAAAAAAAAAATTGCGATTTGGTTGCCTTCTCTTTCCCTTCCTCTCCATGCCTGTAGCATGCTTAGGCAGAATGGATGAAGTTTCCTGTCCTTCAAGCTCTACAAGATGTAACACTTGCAGCAGTTCTCCCATCTTTTCCTTAGTTTCCTCTTTCAGTCACAATAAAAACATGTTTGGTCTCCCACAAAAAGGTAACTGCTACTCTGCTTGTCTGTCCATCTCTCACTCTATCTATATTTTATTTTCAATTTCTAGAGGTTTTAGACATTTCAGAGCTTGTTCACAAAAGCAGTAGGAATTCCTCCTTCTGCAAGTTCCATACTAAACCAATTTGCCTCTCATCTTACTCAAACTGGCTATGTTAATAACATTCATAATCTCTTTTCAGTAAAACTTGGAATCAGAATTCCAACAACTTCATCCTTGAATGTTGACCATCTTTAATATTAACCTCTTAAATCTTCTCATTACAGAAATTCTCTCCTTTTTTCTTTCTTGATTCCCTCCATTCTTATTGTCACAATTATTACTGTAATGGACCTTCATTATTCTCTTTTTTTTTTTTTTTGTGGTACCACATACCTCTGTTTTTGATGGTCCTTTTCATTTTACTCTAGTCTTTATGTCAAGTAATTTCATCTGCAAACAAAAAATAAACTTCAATTTCTACACTGATGAAGGAGATGCCACTTCCTGTAACTATTTAGTTTGCATTATCTGGTTGTATCTTTACACTGTAGATATACCTACATGCATTACTGTTAGCAGGAGAATTTCTAAATTCTGTGGCATATAGGATTACACAGAAAAACCATGGGACACCGGTAAGGCATACACAAATTCATAAAAAGGGTATGTTAACGTCTAAAACAAAGAGGAAGAATCCAGTTCTAAAAGTCAGGTTCTAATTTGTTTTCCTGCATCTATCATGCATAATTTGAGACTTTGAAAGGACTTATTTCATTCTCCAAAATGTTCATCACCTTGAGCAAATGAAAAGCAGTTAAGTATAACCTCATGCTCATTATGCTAGTTCAACAGCGTTGCCACTTCCCTGCATGTGGAAGAGGATCTCATACAGATTCCTGCTGTTGTCTCCATTATTTCTAGATGGTGATATGAATACAAGTGTAGAAGACTTGATAATAATTTCTCACTGCTTTGAGCTCCAGGACATGACATATGAATTTTATGCCACAGTTCTCAGACAGTAAGAATAAGATTCAAGTCCCTATAAAGCTGGACAGAAGAGCTAAACAAAAATGCATCTAAGTAGCTACATTCCTACCATCAAGCAAGGAAATATAGGAGACCTCAATGGGACAGTCAGCCTGAATACTCAGTGAATACCAAACAAATTCTAAATACTCTGAAGCTATCTTGTACACTGTATTCTACACAGTGCATTGCAAGTGGCTGGATGTGTCAAACATGTCTAAGAAAGTCTGCCCTGGAACAGCTGAGGATCGTCACTGAGGAAGGGTGTAGGAATGGGGTTGGTTCTCAAAGGGGAGATCACACTCTCAACCTACTTAGGAAATGAGAGGACTTAACCAAGAAAACATCTTCAGAAGGCTAGCTAAGACCTGCTCCGGGCTATGAGAGTATTGGACACTTTCCTGGGAATCATCTACCTAGTGAGGAATCAGAAAGCACCACTAGTTAAGTAAAAGATTGTAGGGGTCTACTTGAAACTACCATCAGAAAATGGTAAATCTGTATTATGTTGAGGTGAGTCATTTTCTGCATAGATAAGCATCTGCTTAGATTCTTTCATAATGGGGCTGTAACACTCTTGCTTGCTTCAGTCCAGAACTGCCACTGTTACAAGGTAGGAGAGAACAGAGTATGTGAAGAAGTATTTATCATCAGTGTGGCTCCAATGGGTATTTTACCCATACTCCCCAAAAAAACTGGCATCAGAAATGCAGAATTACTAGTAAGTAAATCCTTGGGGAGGAGGGACATCAAAGAACGTATAAGCTGTGCATTACCATGAGAAATTCTTCCCAGGGAATAAGGAGTACGATAGTTATGCCACCACTTACAAAGTCCAAGGAAGAGCTGCAATTGTTGGGAGCTGGTTAACATGCAGGAACAGGTTCAGCTACCCTGAGGGCAAAATGTTCTCATAAAACTCCCCTCTGGAAAACACCTTGACTTGAGGATGCATGAAGGTATGGACAATATGAACAGTTATCAAGAGCAACTTGGAGCCCTTCGATCTGTTCTGTTGTCCAAACTCTGCCTTCACCAATGAGAACAGAAATCCAAGGCAGATCAGGGTCTGCTGCAACAGGTCTCCAAGACAAAAGGGTTTTTTACTTCCAAGGAAGCCTACAAGGGAAAGATCCTACTGTAATACAAACATGACTGCTCGTCTCCAGTGTGGCCAGGTCCTTTATAACATCCCTGGCTGAGAGGGAGGCTTGGAGAGCAGAGGAGAATTTTAAGATTACACTGGAAATTCCCATGCTAAGTGTACACAAGAAGACAAAAGATATGGCATTTGATCTGTTTTGACAGGAAGTTGACAGATGGAGAACAAATAGTGTTTACCAGCCTTCTGATGGCTAATCACATGTTGTGTACAAAAGGTTAAAGCCCCTTTGTGCCAATTTTGATGTTATACATTAAAAACTTCTCTGGCAAATAAAAATAAGGATGTATATTCCTGATGAGGGCATGCCAAATAGACAATGATCTGGATTACAATAATCTAGAATATAGGTATAGTGTCACTGGAAGGAGAATCTTGTCTCTTTGTCTATTCCAGATCTGAATAGTCACATAAAAATTAAAATAATTTTTCTAAATAGTTTCCAATACAACAAAATTCTTAATCTTCCTCTGATCCTTTACACAAGACCCTTTACCTAACATCTGGACATATTCCTCAAGTCTCCTTTCCCCCAAACACCCACACACAAGCTATAACTACGTCTTGCAAATTCTTTATATGTAACACAGTTAAAATATGAGCTTTCCTATCTATAAACACAGGAAACCTCTCACAGGAGCTCAAATTTTAATTATTACCATTTTGTTTTCCTCTGGCTTTACTGAGATCACTTCCCTAGATATCATGCTTTGAACCTGTCATCCTTTTCTATAAGTACTTTCATTTTTTTCCTACTACATTATCGAATCCCAGATACCCTTTGCCTACGAAAGGACAGGAAAAGGAGCTTTTGACTCTGTGCTGCCCACATTGCAAGAAGCCATTCCTTTTGGCTGCATTTTTAAACAGAGATTTGTAGCAACTAAGGCTGTTTTCTCAAGCCTTATCCTAGTGCTTATGCAAACCGTATCTTCCCCAAAACAGAGCAATCAGCTCAACATCAAGAAAACTCTATGCATATCTGTTAACATGTCACTGGTAAAGGGTAATAGCAGTTCAACAGACCTTTTTATTCAGCATTGCAAGTTCTTTCTGCAGCTTCACCGTCAGATTTAGATTTCACTATCCTGAGTAACTATTTGCAAATTTTGTCATTTTACTATTCATGACTTTTTCCAGATCATTCATGAACATAATGAATAAGTTACAAGCACAGATACTAGGGTGATGTGAATCATAGACTGTCTTTTTACAAACACTGATCGGTCATTCCTTGTTTTCCATTCCTAATGAATTGTTAATGGCATTTACAGGGATCTTAAAGAAACAGCTTATGATTATTCCCTGGCCTGTAGTTCCATCCCACACTGCAGCTATTTCAACCAACTTAAGAAACTTACTGAAAACTTGATAAGCCCAATGGTACTCTTCCTTTTTAGAGGGAAACACTTTTAATTCTCTTACAGCCAGTTACATGGAAGTGCATACACTCCAATTAACACACTTCAGGATATTAACTTAAATTCTGAAAACTAAGTATGCAAACATGCACCACAGTAATATAGGAACTAGATTACTGTCTTGTGGTCCATTCAAATAAGCACATTAAAGCTGCACAGCTGACAAAACTAGAGTCCCTTATTCCCTTTTATTTTCACAAAATTCCCACAGTAGTCAGTTGTGAAATCTGTGAAGATTCACTGATAGCAATGAGGTAACAGAATTGAAACAAAACGGGATCACATAGGTGTCACTGTGAGAAGAAACTAGCCCGCACATGAAAGGAGTTAGGATTAGTTTTCAAATCTTGGATTGAATTTCCAGTTATAAATTACCGTATTTCTACACATAGCCAAATTTCTCAACATATTTCAATACGTCACGCTTGTGTGGAAAGCTCATCTGGAGCAGCTTCAAAGCATAGAAAGTATATCTTGAATAGATATAGCCAAGCTCACCAACAACTAAACTAGTGAAGCCAGAAGATTCATACACAGTTCAACACTGAACAGAAAGAAAGAGGTCACATCGGCCCACTTGACCGTGAACATAGGGATGATATTTTCAGGCTTCCTGGTCCTCAAAGAGCCCCACGTAAACATACCCGACACATTTTCATATGGAATTCTGCAGGCCTTAGCAATATGTACCATACTTACTTTATACACTATTATACTAATGCTGATATTCTTGTCCTTGGATATTGTCATTCCTGGATACTGAGGGATGCCACTCAACATTGTCTGCCTAGCTCATCCCTGTCAGAGGAAGTCTGAAGACAGGTGTCTATACTGAAGGGAAATATACATACCGTAGGGCAGGTATACACTGTGGCACATTTAGTTCCAGTTTCCACCTATTCATGATGTCCACAGGCAGATTCTCTGCTATGAAGAGATATGTATGCACTTCAACCCTGCTACCTTGGCTTCCTTTGGAGAAAAACCCAAGCACATGAGCAAAGAAGGAGCCACAGGGGGCTTTTGTGGGACTACAGGAACGCTAAGAAGCACATCTACCCAATAAATTACAAAGCAATATCTACCAGTATAAACATGGTCACTTTTTCCTACTTCCACTTCAGGCTTCACACACTTCCTAAATTATGTCATAAAAAGACATGAACTCAGAGTCAGTGTGCCCAGGTGACCAAGAAGGCCAATGGCATCCTGATCTGTATCAGGAATAGTGTGGCCAGTAGGAACAGGGAAGTCATCCTACCCCTGTACTCGGCACTGGTGAGGGACATGGTTTAGTCTGGGACTTGTCAATGTTAGGTTAATGACTGGACTTGATGATCTTAAAGGTCTTTTCCAATCTAAACAATTCTGTGATTCTGTGAAAGTTCTCTCTGTCACAAAAATGTTCTCTGCTTAAGCATAAACTGATTCACTTATTACCTTCTTGCTAACGTACACAATTTTTCTTCAATCTCATACAGTAAAGCAAAATTGCTGGCATTCTTGTGGCTCTTTTTGGAAACAGTTTTAATTCATTAACATATTTTTAAATGCATTATTAATGAAATCAATTACAATAGTGTAGAAATTACCTTATTAGTGCTGCACAGTCACATTGATTCCCATTTTTAACAGATACAATGCTACTCTCCCAAAGATAGCGTCAGCTCTGCTAACTGCAGCTTTTTATTACATGTTCATATCCATTTGGCAATGTGCTACAGCTCTAATACCTTCTCCAACTCCCTGATTTCCAGGATGTGGTAAGCAAGACCTGTATTTTTATTGAACTGAACTCCCTCTGTTGGACTGCAGCATGTCTGTACCATAAACAATAAAAATGAACTTTGGAGTATATCGTTGGTCATATAAACTGGTAGAAAACTGTGCCAAAGATAAGATTGACAGAATGAAAAATAATCTTCATTAAATGCATGCACCTACATTAGTAACCTTTTAATAAGGGTCTCGGCAGCCTTTTAATAACTATGATAAAACCCCAGCTACCACCCACAATTGAGGATGCTTTTGTACATAGGTGTGTACTGGCCTAGACAGTTCTTACGGGAAATAACAAGAGTTAATTCTAAGGAAGAAAAAACAGCTAATAAGACAACATCAATCTCTGAAGGAAAAATAAACTTGAAAAACAATATACCAAAAAATTCTGATATCTTTGAATTTATTCTACTATTTTTGCAGTTGAAAGCACTGTAGACTGCATGAGGAAAGAATAGAAGCATTAGTTTTGTAAAACTTTCTACAGAAAATACTGAAAATGTCACCATAAAAAGATTTTCAGTCCAATACTTTTTGATTCTCTTGTATTTTCTCTGACAGCCCCAGGATGGATTAAATTTGTTACTCTGTATGTTTATTATATGTTTGATACAATCTGTTTAGAGATAAAACACTGGAGATCTTGCAGTACATTTTTAATATGTTCAGGAAGGGAAAAAAAAATCAGAATTCTCTCTCTTTGGACCATTACAGAAAAGCTTTATAACATCTTTTCTACCCAGGATACTGTCCTGCTTTTTTTTAATGATGGGCAAACTTACAACAGAAATTAAAGAAACAAATGGTTTATAAAGAAACCAAAATGAATTAGCTTTTCGTTGTATCAAAAGGTAAACCCTTGAAAGACCACTATCTTCTAAATAAAGATGATTTGAAGTTTTCTTAATTGATAGACTTACAGAACAATTCATATAAGGAAAAGATGGAAATGAATGTGTTATTATTTTCCATTGAAGGTGTTGAAAGAGGTGATGAAAAAAAAAAAGCCAAAGTGCCATATTCCTCCACAAATGCATAGCTGTAAAGAAAAAAATGGGCAAGACAAGCAGAAGACTCTATATGATACTGTAGAAAGACAATGTATGTTACAATATACAGTTTGAAATCCATATTTCCTTTATTAAAACCATTCATAAGAAAAAACAATTTTTTTTACCACAGTAGATTTACCACAGTAGATTTACCCAGTAAACAAGCAAATCTGGACAATTCTCTTGCAAGTTTCATTTACTTAAAGTTTCTGAGATTTGAGTATGAAAAAATTCCCCAGAACATTTCTGGTTCTCAGATTCTGTGTGTGACATCAAATGTGTGAGCAGAATGACAGTCACAAGGATCCTGGTAAAGCTAACTATGCAGACACTGGATGCTGCTGGGGTTCACCAGTTTTAATTTTTATGAACTTGGACCTGTGGAGCCAGTTCAACTTCTCTGCAAGTACTTTATATATCACTGCCAAGATGAGCATAGAGTGCAAGACTTTGCAATAGACCTAACTAAAAGAAAACTCAAAAAAGAAGCATTTTATACATATTTAAAATAAACATAAAAAGATGTTTACAAATTAAGCTAACAGTTGAATTGAGATGCCTTAAAAATCACTTGAAAGATGAAGCCATTGGCAAGAGGAAAACCAAATGGTGGGTGGAACAGAGCATCGGAATATTAGTAGAGATCAATTATGAATTGATATCAATATCATCTACAGGGGATATCAAGTGTTTCCAGCAGCAGACAGTCCATGTCAGTGCTCTCCAGCTTCTTTTGGGCTGATAAAATGTCTTAGACATCACTTCCCGGGTAAGAGTATCAAATGGCAGATGAATACAGAAAACATTTCTCCTTAATTGCAAGTTATGACAGCAAGGATCATGAAAACATATGTGAAAGAAAAGGGTGGTGGGATTCATGAGGTTTATGAACTTAAAATGTTAAAATGGAAGTGGTGACTGAACGGCCAACAAACATGCTATAGGAATATAGTAACTTGCTAGTTTTATGGCTGATGTTCTGACAAAGCCTGACAGGACATGTTGCTACATACAGGTATATGTTAAATATGTAAACTAGTCACAACCACTGTTACATTTTTTTCTGCACATTACAAACACCCAAGAGCCCACTGTTACAAGAAGAGAATTGGCCTATCGTTGACTGAGTGGTCTAAAAAAACTGAGCCCTGCCAAGGGAAAATGCAGTAAGATGATGCCTTCACCAGCCTAGTTTAATGTGCAACCCAAAGAAAATAAACGCAGAGCAGATTCAAAACCTGGGGTCTCTGAGATACTCTGAGAGGAAAGCTGACAACTTTGAACTACTTTAACTTCAGCACATTTTAAATTTCATAGCTCAGTCAAAGAAATCAGCAGTATAAAGTTAGTATGTCAAAAGGCAGGAAAATAATCTGATCAGACTGTAGAGATCAAAAAAATACAGTAAAGAGACCAAATCAAAGCATGATGAAAAAATATATTCTATTTCTATCAAGTTAAAGTGACTAAATGTGATGCCTTAGCACTGTGCATTGATATATGGCTATGCACTGGAGTGTTTGAAGCAACTTATTTGAGACCCAGAGCAACTGAGACATAGTCTTTGACCTGGCTGAGCCGAGATGTGGTTATGGGAGGAGGAAGACAGACACAAAGTGATTCCCACAGGTACTGCTGCAGCACAGGTGTGCATTGACCGTGCTTCTCTCATAACGGCAGCAGAGCTAGAGATGAAATACAGGATCCCTATGGCACATAAAGATTTATCTATCAACAGGGACTGTACACAAATGTTATCACTTCAGACATGAAAACTTTGCTAGAGTGAATAGTTCTCTGTGCAGCTCGGCTTTCAGTCATGGAAATGAAGCTTGATAGACATCAGAGTGGTGGGACCCTAACCATTCCTAGATGGTCACTAATGACTTACACAGCCTTGGGAAATCATATCACTTTTCTGTGCTTTTGTCTCTTCCTGTTTGTCTTGTCTGTCTGAAATGGCAGGTTTAATGTGATTAAAATAGAAGTTGATTATCTCTTGATCTGTGTAATATTAGAGTTCCATGCTGGAGTTCCCAACATTCTCAGCCAGGGCCACTAGGTGCTGCTGTAATATGAGTAATTAAAATAATAACTATTATTAAGGAAATTGCATATATTCTTACTATAGGCTGTTTCAAAAAGCCACAGAAAAAACTTATTCTAAACTTGCACTTTTTTTGAAAAGTAAGAACTGAAAGACCTGATTATTCACTTCACTAGTACTAAAAATTTTTCCTTTTACCTTTTGCAGCTTTGCAGAAAAAAGCTGCAAATATCTTCCCCCTTTAAAAATGCACTGAATAAATGCAATTTTTTTTTCTACACCATTTCCATTTTTAAGCCCAGCTTTAGCATTTTACTATTATCCAAATCATCACACTCCAAAATCCTTGCCAGCTACATAATTATGCACCTTATTCACATACTATTTAGGTGTGAACAGAAAGGCAAAGTCCTCAGCAGGAGAGAGTGTGACTGGAACTGGAAATGATTCAGTAAATGTAAGGTGATGTTACTGAGGCTCAGATTTTGTACCTGTCAGTTCTACAGCCTTCTAAGGTTTTATCTTGCTAAATGTAGCTGACTAGCCATAAACACAGTAGAAGATTAATAAGACTCTATGAATCACAGTCACAAAATTATTCTTGCCTGAGAGTATTAAAATGTCTTTAAGCAGCTGCCAGCTATAACTGAGAGCGCTATATGACTAACAGGCTATTTTTGAAAGTCTTTGAGTCAGTGCATCTAACTGGACTTTACAGTGGACAATCCAAAAGGCTATTTATATTCAAAAATAATTTGGCAAGTCTTGTTAATCAAACCAGTTTTCCAGACACAAGGACTCCATCTAAAATTTTGTTCTTGGATTTACTGCCCTTATAAATTAAGTTAAATAAAATTATCTGGATCATCAGAAGAAGAGGTCTGCTAAGGCAGTTCTGGATTAATTAGAAGTGATGAAGTTTTACTGCTGGTTTACCTCAAGACCCAAAGCTAGCAAGCACAGAAATGAAGTGACAAACACCAAGTGGAAAAAAAAAAAAGTACCAGAAACAGAGATGAGAATTAGGACTTTCTGGTAAACATGGAACAGAATATTCACAGCTTAAATAAATCATTATTAAAAAGCATTTTAGGAAAGGGCAGAGGTGCCAACACAGACTAAAAATACGTTTTTTTTCTTACCATTTGAGACTGGCTCCGGGGACAGCCATTGATATCTTCAACCTTTTCATTTGCTAAACAAAAACATTGAGGAGAAAAGCAGAAGTAAACAATGAGATAAAACTTCCCTTTCTACTCCCTGGCCAAAAAAAAAAAAAAAAAGAAAAAGACCTAAAAAACTACAACACAAAAAAAAAAGAAGAGCAGCAAAGACACAGCAGTAAAGTGCACAGGGTTTTGTTGACACAGAGCTCCTTTCTAAGTAAAGCTCAATTGTACAGTAACAACACTCTTGTTAGCAGCAGTTGCTTCCACATGCCAAATCATGCAAAGGGGGAAGTGTGAAGGAGGTCGCTGCTAATTCTTCAGCCCCTGCAAAATAACTGCTGACATGAAATCTTCCACAATTGTCTTTGCAGGGTCAGGATACAGTTTCAAGGCATCCCAGAAAGTATGAGCCACTCCAACTAACAAAATGCACACATGGGAGACATATGGTTTAATGGAGCATTCATTTCTGACAATTCAAAGTGTGTAAGATACAGTTCTGGCCATTTAAAGTATGGTTAAACAGCCACTTCCAAACATGCTCACATAAACATATTTTTTAATTAAGACAAGGATGAACCACACAAATATCAGAGACATATGGACTCAGTCAAATTGTATTATTCAGGGTTCATCTTATTGTTAAATACATTCAACTTGAATTATATATTCCCCCATGCAAGGAGTCAGCTCACAGTGCTTCTTTCTCAGCCCTGGTCTTACCGATGATCTGGATGATTTCTGCTAGCAGAACTCCATCTGCAATGTCCTGTTGCAGATCCTTGATCAACCGCTTGTGGCCAGATTTTGCTAGGTAGTGGTTAGCCCAGTCAGTGTAAATCTGCAGAGCAGAGGGGGAGGGCAAGGGGGAGAGAGGGGAAGAGAGAAAAGAAGACAATAAAAATTCTTAAAACAAATGTTGGCTTGCACACCAGAACTATTCTGGCTCCCATTCCCATTTAAGAAGTCAGCACCAAAGGAAACAATTTTAATGTTTTGGTTTTTTGCCATTTTTATTTTTTTTAACTGGCCATGCCCCTCCCCCTGCCATTCTCTGTTTTATTTTAACTTCATATGATTCAGGCTGTTTCATGAGGTTTCAAACTTGCTGTGACCAAGCAAAATTCCCCTTATGACTGTAAAGGAAACTCCTGTTGTAAATCAGTCACATCTACCACAATTCCACCTCCCACTGTGTGTCTACCTCTACTCACACCTCACCAACATGTTTTACATTCTGGGGCTGCCTAAGAGAAAGTGATAGCAGAGACATGTCCCTGTGGTTTGGTAAGAGTTCACTGGGTTGTCACTGGTGATCCCACACCTGGTGCTGCCTCTGTGACACTTTTAGCAGTAATCATCATGTCCTGCCACGTAGGAATGAGTTGTTTGTCCCCTCACCTACAGTTCAGCGTGCTGTAATGTGCACAGAGAAGACTGAAAGCACCAGATGTACAGTAGTCTTGGCGCTGGAATTAGAATATATATTCTGGAAATATGCTGTGTCCTTTCTCTGCCAAAAGAGGAGCTGGGGGAAGGGTGAGACTGAGCAGCACCAAATACTTAGCAAAAGGCAGCACAAAAATGGCACTTATCAACAACAGGTTGAACAGGACCAGCTGAACTACATCCACCAAAATAAGGTGGGGGAGGAGGGAGGAGGGGTGAAAAGAGAGGTTGAAAGCCTTTCATAAGGTGTATACATACATAGAAAGAGCATTTTGTGACACCTACAGTGTGCACACAAAGGGAACCAGGTTCACTTAGGGTGACATGAAGAGGACCAGACACTTTCACCTATGAACCAAAAGAAGAGTGCACCCCAAGAAGTGCTCACACCATCCTGGGGTGTCCCAGCATGCAGAGGCTGTTCAGACTAGCAGAGCTTGGCACGGAGATGTCACACAGCCAGAGGGTAGCAGTGGCCCTTGGCAGACAGTGGTGGCTCCCTTTTGTAGAGTGTCCACGGCCTCTCTCCTCACCCCAGAAAAAAAGACTTGTACAGAACCTTGCACTACTGTGGGATGTTAGATGTTACCACTGAGACAAAGGATATATATATGACAGCATCACTGTGTGAGTAAATATGATATCTAAGGTTCTTTCTCTGCTGAGAATATAGTTTGAAAATGTTGAAACTGCACCTCTTCCACAAAAACAATATGAGCTCACTTTACAAACATTTTTTATTTAACCTCAAAGACCCTTGGGAGGAAGGGGTCAGAATCCCATTTAGTGGACAGAAAAACAAAGGCAAAAACCATTAACTACTTGCTTACTTCACCAAGGAAATCTGTGGCAGACCCAGGGCAAGAAGATGGATGTAATTCCCCATCCAGAGTCTTACCCAGAGAACCAATATCCACTTTCCATCCAGAAAAGTATGACCACTCAGTCCACATTCACATGCGAAGGATTCCTTTGCCATCTGAGTACCTTTGTCACAGATTTTTTCACTCTTCATTAAAAGAGACAGAGAATTGTAACTTGCTTGGTCTACCCCATTTCTTCACATATTCCTGCAGGCGGATCACCAGCTGGTGTGCCATAGCTTTCTTGACAACTTTAGATAAATCCACAGAATTAAAATATGTACGTGGATTCAGCTCTCCCATAGTCGAAGGATGCTGCTGTTAGATGGAGCCCTAAATTTCCCTGCTGCACCCAGAAGTCTGCTTCAGTCACCTGGGTTTTCACTGACTCACATTCTTTCTTTGCTGTTATGGGTGAGTGACATGAAAGGCTCCATTAAAATGTTTTTTAAAGCCAGTTGTAGCTAAGAAAGTGTTTCTTCAACTGCACAACTCTATATAATAACTGCTAATGTGGAGTCTTTAAAGATTGTATGAACACATATTTAGAACAATATGAAATCATGACGATAAAAGATTCATACCACACCCATAGCATCATGTATCCCCTACTACTAGTATTTCAACTTCAGTCATTCTTCCAAAGTTACGTCTCAGAAATATTCTCTGAGTTATTACTATACGCAGAACTATTTTCTATATTCCAGTGAACCTGATCCATTGGAATACACTGAATTTAATACCCACAAATATTATTTTAGGTTAGTTTCACATTACAAATAAAAATACTTTACCAAGCATTTCCTTTTTCATTTGTCACACCCACACACAATCTGGTGTACCAATCCCAATTCTGACTACTATCCTCTCACTAAGCAGCCAGGGAAATTTCAGTCTAGCAGCTGATTTGCAAGTATCTAGTATTCAAAGAATAGACTTTGCTCACCCGTCTGCCCCTTAATAGTTTCATTTTGACATTAAAAATTACAAGCACAAAGAATATAAACAGTGTTTTGTAAACAAAGGTTATAATCCACATCATATCAAAATTTTACTGATGGACAGTATTTTGATAGTCATGTAATGGTAGAAATACAAATACTGGAAGGACGCAGTGGTAAAAGAGTTTTTTTACTTCAGAAGTATACTAAAAAAATCAAAAAGGTGAAGAGGTGTTGACAGAGACAATATAGCAAACCAACACCTAGTTGGCAGTGGGATGTCACATTTAATTTCCTTTCCATAGGGATCACCACTTGCTTCTGTTTCCCCCTTCCCCATAGGATGCTCTTCTCATACATCTTATTCTTACAGGGACCCAACTGCTCAGAAGTCAGTTGTAAAAAATGAAAAGCATGCAGATATACACACGAAATCATAAGAATGTATACTATATTCTTTTTATGTGAAATTCTCTAGTGCAAATATCATGGGAAACAGAGAATCCCCTCCTCCACAGTTTTTAAGTGTCAATGTAACTATGCATCTCTTAAAATTTTAGGCATCTCTTAGCCTCCTTGGGAAAACCTAAAGCTCCAGTGTACATCGTCAGTGGCAATACTCAGCTTGCAAAGGATAGAAAAGTCATGCAGAACAGAAGATTAAAAAAATCAGTAACTTCATGCAATAATCTGCTTTTTATGGGTGCTCCCGTTTCATTGGGTGTGGAGCACCTCTAAGGAGGAGCTGTGCATGCTCCCCCTCTTTTCAGAATTAGCAATAGATCATTTTGTCTTGCACTAATTGTGCAGTAATGCTTTCCAAAAACCCTCTTAGATTTTTCTGTGATGAGGCTGTTTCAGAGAAGAACACACACATGAGGGTTAGTTGCTGCAACACTTCCTCCTCAGTCCATTGCTTGCTCTAGTAACCCTGTCTGACAGCTACATACTGGGCTGGGCTGCAGACTTACTCATTTCCTCTCCAGGCTTCCCCTCCTACCACGCTGCTTTACAGGCACGTCTGACCGAGGAGTATTTGACCTCAATGCTACGCTCCAACTGCTGGCAATGTACTGGAGAGCCACTGTTATCCGCGACGCAGAGGACCGGTCTCAGCAACACGATAACAGAACAGACCTGATCCTGTGTCTGTGTGGTCCAAACCCTGTCTTGACGCCTGGTGATTTAACTGCTTGCAACACGAAACAGGATTCAGCAGGGCAATCTGAGCTCGGGCACAGCCTGCTCATGTTAATGACGGTTTCCCCTAGCATTCCTCAACTGCTTGTCACGCTAACCTTCAAGAGAGTAGAGGAAATAAACTCTGATACCCAAATATAGTTATGAACTTCACCTCGATACTTCACATGTAGCTATAAGAAGAACAGCAGAGCCGCTTGACAGGATCTGTAATGAAACGATATACTTAACACAGTAGCTTAATGAAGTGAAAAAGAGAGAGTATCTCATAAGTTACTGCCTTTCTTAGAAAATGCTTTAATCATAAAACATGTAATTATACATCAGGCAGTGCTATAATGCATCTCCTTTAAAATTAATACAGAAATGTTACCACCAGCAGTCAGCGCCAAGTGGGAAATGTCAGATGGTTTTCAGAAGTACAGTCAGCCTAATGCAGTAATGTGTGACACTTCGTTAGTGTCTTCCACTAAATCAGCTCAACATGCTTTCCAGACACAAATGTGATCACCCCTATTATGTATTATTTCTGTAGATGTGGGGAAACTGAGGTATAAAGGCTTCTTGGCAGATTTTTTTTTTTTTAATGTGGCTCACTCAAGGGCAGAGCTGAGAATACAACCCATATATTCTGAGTTGCAATCGTTTCTTCTATATGCTTTTTTATCAGGCAGTTTTATAAATAGGCTTGGTGGGAAAATGCATATTCCAAGAGTCAGGATCCTTCTGCATATTTTTGTTTGTTTGCTACAGAATATAGAGTTTCAGATCTGAAAATGGTCTCCTGTTGCTACCGAGAAGATAGCTTTCCACACTTAGAGTATGCCTCTGTCACTCCCTTATGTGCCAGTGCTGCTGCTTAGGAAGAACAACAGTTGTTGCCAACTGAGTTCTGCCAAGACCTCATGACAGGTTTCTATGCCATTTAGGAGGATACTTTATATTAAAAAAAAAAAAAAATGTTTAGATATTTGTCCACTATATGAAAAAGTTTCCTTCCTAGATATGTGGGAATCAACAGATACTATCCAGTTCTAATCACTTGTCCTTTAAAATACTGTCTAGGAGACAACTATATCCTTATTCATTAGCATGAAAGAATTTAAATGCTGTTGCCCAGTGCTCACTCTCATGCTCTCTTCCATGCACAATACCACCCTAATACCTTTGGCAGTGGAAAAGACTCCATTTCTTTTTAATAACTCAATTTCCCAAAAGGAATCTGTAGCCAACAGCAAGCTTCTCACAGATTTTCCTTTCTTCTTTATCATGTAGCAAAAACAAGAGTTGGAGAAATGGGACGAAAAGTTATCTGTTACAAAAAATATAGCAGCAATATACTTGGATTGCAATGGTTCACAGCAATATACAATGCTACTTTTTAGCACAGCAGAATTCTGCTTTTTATTCTGTATTATATCAATACATTTCATAATCCTTTTTTTTCTTAAAAAAATATTGGAATAAAGGAAAATGAAACTATTAAAAAGCCCCAACACCAGAATTTTAAGTCACCCAAAGTGGAAATATGGCACTGTTAACTTAATAAAAGTGCTATGTGTCTTTCTAGTGCTACATATTTACTCTGCTAAAAAAGTTGCCACTGGAGACAACTGATGGTTGATAGCACTTAGAGCTTTTCTCCCACAGACCTTTGTTCACATCATGCTAGTAGAAAAAGATATTGATGGCTTGTTTCTGTTGTTCTCCAGTACATTACAAAATGGGCCATAAAGGCTGTATATCTATTTCCTGGGTGGTTTTCCAATGTGTGGTCTACCCTGGATGCTAAATACCCATCAGGGTCTACATAATAGTCCCAGAGTCCCCGATTAAGAGGATTTGCCAGAGGAGAGGGAATGACAATAACTCTACTTCACCGTAGCTATTATTGGCTAATAAATTGTGAATAGCAAAACAGAAATTGAAGTATCTCTGAAGCTGTTTGCATTTATAAAGAGAAGCTGGGCAATGCATTGACTAGCATTAGAATAGAGTGAGGAAATCGGATTACAACGAGACATCTTTCTTTTTCCCACTGTCTCTACGCTAAGGAAAATTTAACTGGAAGGCAGGATCTGATCTTTTTAAAATATTTTCTTATTGAAGAATATTTATCTGAGTTGCAAAAGAATAATTTATTAGTTTCAGCCCTCCACTTAGCAAGGAAAAAGGCTAACATTGAAAACAATAGTTCCCATTTAGACTGCCATAAGAGACAGATCAAGCATTTGATTTATGTCTGGATTTAACTTGCTATAGAAAACACACTGTGATTCATTTGCTATAAAGTAAAGCTAGGGGCTAGGGGTAGCACTTTTTGAAACATTAAGCAAATTGCATGAGAAGAAAAAGTATTTAGACAATTAAAAATACATGGCCAAAAATGAAACTAGAATTACTTAATTTATAGGCCAATACATTTCATTTAACAAAATGAAATATGTATTAAATGACACTCCACAAACCCAGTTTCTGAGTCCCACTGAGCAAATGAGAACAATTACGAGTTAAGGAATAGAAACCAGTTAGAGGGACACATAACAATTAACCAAGATTTCAGAATCCCTGTAGTACGATTCTATTTTGTAAATAGCAGCATGTACCCATCAACACTACTCAGTAATTTTCAGATAAAAATATAATTAAATAAAACTCCACTAATCCCAGCTAAGAAAATTAAGAGAAACAATACACTTCAACAATCACTGGCAAGCTTTAGATGACTTACCCAGCTTTAAGGGGCTGGTTTTTATTTCCAAGTTTCACTTACAATTTGTGATCTAATCACCCAAGTAACATTTGTACTGACTTACTGTGCTCTCCTTCCTCCCATTTCTTACCAAATCCCTGCTCAGAACTAATTTAATACACGTGTTTGAGGCCAATATTCACCAATGGCACAGGAGCAAGACTTTTGATGCGTCTGTGCCAGATGAAAGGTAACAGTATAAGCCTCTTTGAGTGTGTATTTGTGTGTAAGGTTTGAGAAGTTATTTATATACTTACATAAAAGTCTAGCTCTTTATAGAATGAAATAACTCGTTCATCCTTTAAAAAGAATCATACCATTTGCTTTACAGTTTAATCATATAATTTTGTTTATTGGTTTACTACAGCTACTCTTCAGTCCAGTGCAATAGCAATAACGTACCACAGGAAGGAGCCAGATACTCATCCTGCAGCTGCAGAGGACCCAACCCGACAGCAGCTTCTCTGCAGACTTGCACTGCTGCAAAGCAATTATGGCTAAGGGAGCAACACAGTTATTAATACTGGCCTTGATCTTCCTGAATTAACAGAAGATAATACTAAGTGCCACACTGAGCAATCCTCCAAAACAGCCAACCTTGAGACTTTCTGTTATAAATACTCCATATACTTGCCTGTACAACATTGGAATTATTTCTTAGATAAGTTATTTAACTTCTCACAGCATTTATTTAGTGAAAGTACAATAAAATACAGGACCTATTATTCAATGTACCTTTTACATAAAACATTGATTCAAACTAATCTCTCGGTTAATTTTATTAGAATGAGGAAGACCAGGGTTCCCTGCTGGGTATAAGTATTACATCTACAGACACCACTCAGAAGGTGAATCTGTCTTAGCATTTTGGTTTAGATAAGCAGTGCACTTCTAAAACCAGTCTCCTATCACTTACTGCCTTCTATCAGAGATCTCTTTTTCCATGGAATGAAACGGAGAGAAGAGCTTCAAGAGCATGCTGAATGTACTCCATTCACTAACCGGCATTCAGTCCTTGCAACAAAATTAGAATCAATTCAAGCAGCCCTCCACTGCCAAAATGTGTACCTTAGATGTTGGTTCCTTAGAACCAAACTGATTTTCCCTACAGAGCAACCCTTCCTGCTAATGTTGATATAAGTGTGCCCCAGAAATGATGAGGGAGAGGAAGGATGTGATAGAAAAAGCTGCTGATTGTCCTCCGTAATGGGACATATGCTGAGATGCTTCTGTGAGCTGGTGTGGTGCTATGGTAGTGACAAATATAAGAGAAGGACATGCTTTGGTCTTGATAGTGGTGACATGTGAAGAAATTAATTTGACCAAAAGGACAGTGCCAGCATTCTCTAATATAAATAAATAAACTGAAATATATGAAAATTCCTCCTTCTCATGTATGTGCACACATGCTGAAACATCATACAAACCTGCCCTAAGCTTGAGCCATGGCTGTCTGTGCCAGTTCCTGGTCAAAGAGATCTTTCTTGGAAGAAACAGTTGATTTGGGAAGGAGCACCTGTGCCCATACAGAAGAAGGAAGGTAAAAACAAAAGCCGTATTTCTACTTTTCTGGGCATCCAGGATAGCAATGATGGCTCTCCGTACCAGAGGCTCCATTCCATTCCCCTGAATGAGACTTCCTATACTCTCAACTTGCATGAATCTTACATCTCATAAACATGTTGTCACTGCCAGGATAAGTTTCATGATTAGCCCTGCATTCACGTTAATAAAGAAACCCACAGCAAGCAAATTTAAATTATATGTAAAGGGAAAAATGAACTGAACTTGCACAGATTTCCTTTGTGGCTCACCAATATCACGACAGCACAGAAGAAGAGATTAAAAACTACAATGTCAGACCTGACTGGAAATCACAAAGTAATTTGCAGAACAAAAATATTCTTGCTTTGTTGATTCCTTTTTTGTTCAGAAGCAAGAGGCCACTCTTGGAATCAACCAGATCATTCCTGGATGGAGAGGGCATAGACCTTAGTGAAGCAGCAACAGGGCTCCTCACATGGAGCTGAGGAGATTCCTCTGCAAAACTACTCCAGATTTTCCATCAAAGCTCATTTTAAGGATTTATAACTTGGACTGAGACATTCTTTCCACACTGCAATTTGGCATTAAAGAACTTGGCCTAGAGATCAAAATAACCCTCTTTTCCAGCACTTCTTTTTAAGTGTGGGAAGGCAAATTTCTGATATGTAAAGACGCAAAAATATTAAAACACATTTTTGTTCTTTTGTTGCAAGTAAACAGTGGCAAATAAGACTGTAACTAACTTTAAATATAAAATCTCCATCTAGCTTGTACTTTTTGCCACTTAGAAACTGATTTGAATTGTCTGGTTTCCTCTCATGTGGAAGAATGGCTTTTCCAATCAGAATTAATAAAATTGTTTGCTTTCTGAGCTACATGTTTTATAACAAGATACTTTTAACTCCTGTTAGTTTTTCTCTGGGTTTTGATTTTAAAAGTTGTCATCAACTCTGTTATTTTAATATCAATAAAAATGTTTCACATTCAGCACACCAGTCAGGTGCCAAAGGTAAGACATCATTAATACTAAATAAGTATGTTAATGATTTCAAGCATAAGTGATATGGGCTTCTTCTTACTGTCATAATTTCTTTTAAAACAGGTCTTGGTGATGAATGTGTGAGTGGTAATGGTCATGTGTGCACAACAATTTTGTCTTTTGCTACCTAGCTGAATCTTAAATTATGCTTACACAGATAACAACCTACACACATACTTCTTCAGTTCAAGAAATATAAAACACTGCTTTAGCACTTGAAAGACTAAGGATATAGCTCACTACAATAAAAATACCAGTTTGGGACTTATTTCCCTTTGATTACCAGTGAAAGCACTGCCCAAAATAAAGGTCTGCCCATTCTGATGATAATACTTAAATTAGCAGTTATCCAGCAAAACAAATTTTATGTATTAATTCTGTCAGATAGTAATCTTAAATAACAAAGAGAATGTAATAATCTTATCGCAGTTTTTGACAACAGAAGACTTTTCATTCCAAATGACATTCAACATTATATTCTTCCTCATGTCTTAACAAAAGACCCATCTCATATACAGCTTTTGAAACACAAGTAGATCTGGAAGGACCATAGAATGGAAAGAAAAAGGCTCTAGATTCCTACTAAAAAAGTTCTGTATATCCTTACTTTCTATTATAAAAGGGAGGATCCACCTAAATATCTCTAGTGAGGGCTGTGGCTGCATATCACATAGAAAGAGGTAGTGTCTCAAGAAGGGAGGTCTCTACGACCTGGAGACTGTTCCTCATCTGTGTTCAATCTGTAGTCTCCACGCAAATCTTTTAACATGTATCCCACCTTTTGTGTTCTGCTACACATTTCTATAGGACAACACGGCTCCCCAAAGTAACATAAAAAATATGTGATTCATGACTCAAAAATTTTCAATCTATGATTTACCTCTGAGGACAATGAAAAATGCAAAAAAAAAAGGAAAATAAATCTATCAACAGATAAATGCATCACTTTCAATTAAATAATTTTTTAATACTGAATTAGCACATTCTTATGTTGAATATGTGAATTTCACAACTGGAGACCTGAAATGTGATAACATACTGATATGTGAATTTCAAGTCTGGAGAGCAAGGAAGGAGGTTTAGATAATGGATAATACTTAAGAAGAGTAATGATCTGAAATTCATACGTAGTACCTTCCACTATATTGCAAAGACATTTATGAAGGACCAGGGCTTAGCTATGTAAAGATCCACATACTCCAATGAACTCAAGTTTTTTTATTGAGAATTTGAGTAGGGAAAGAGTATAGCTCTGCTCATATGTTCACCTTTGCAGAAACACTGGACCGTATTGTTATAAACTGGTATCAAAACTATCATATCTGTATCTTTTCTCTTACAAATAAGGTGCAGATATTTTGCTTCTTAATGTTGCATCACAATAATGTGACATAAATTTTAGAGCATAGAGAGAAATGACCAGATGTTGTGGGACTGAAAGCTAGAAACACTTCCCAGACTGAAAGGCTTGTCATCACTGACTCCAGGCACAGAGAGGTGACTTAAAACTGAATGCAAATCAAATTATCTGTTAGAGTCTACTATGCAACTGAAATAGCAAAAGGTTGTTACCTGAAGAAGAGAAAGATCTTTAGAGAGCTGAGTGAATGTGGTGTGGCTTAGCAACTACCTGACATTTTTCTTTTTCTTCCTCCCTATAGCCACCACCTGAAATGTATGTACAAACAGTACTGTTAGCTCTAGGCATATGGGCTTTTTTCTACTTCAAAGCCAAAGCCATATCTCTTATGACACAAAACAATTGGTGCTTTTGTGTTTGAGGTCTGTTCTCTGGGTCCTCATGTCTGGCCCTAAACAGGGCATCCACCACCCTCTTCCTCAAGGGACTGCTGTCCACATCTGCAACTCTTCACTTTTATTGTTCTATGCTTCCTTTTAAAATGCATACTCTAGTGATACCCCTGTCTCTTGGAAAACAGACTAGAAATGAAGGATAGGGATTGACTACCTCACTTTAAAGGGTCACTGTCTTTAAATTTAATTAAATCCATATCTTCTACCTCCCACACAATCACCCCCTGGGACTAAAGCCTTCTGTAAAGGATTAGAAAGGGGATACTCCCATTGCAGCCACATCGCTATGCAGAAAATAATTCAAGATTTGTGAAGTTGTGAGCAGGAAGCAGAAGATGAAGAAAAAAGGGACTCACTGAAAACATAAACAAATAATCGCTGGCTAGAGACTACAGCGCTCATTATGGACAGAGGAGATTGGGCTCCAGCCTTTCCTTCCAAGAGCCTTTCTATATTTTGTCTTATTAATGTAAGTAATAAACAGAAATGATCCTAGTAAGAGAAGCACCATGTCTCCTCTCATCTGAGTCTCTAAACCAGTAGCCTAACACCTTGCGTCCCATGTAACATTACGCTGAGTTTTTTTCTTGGACTGTGGTGCAGGATGGAACTAATGGCACCACTAGCTACTCAGGTAGCCCTCTCTGAGAAGGCTGTTACTCCATGATAGCCTACACAGCTGCTTTAATTGTACAGAGGCATGTGGAGTATTACTTTGGGGACTTCCACTGACAGCTCTCCATTTAGTTTACTTTTTTAGAACAAGTAAAACCGCCTTTTCTGACCTTTCCCAGTAAACTTCTAACTCTCTGATAAGAAGAAAAAAATGTAATCATGCTAACTTTTAATTTATTCATTTATTAAACAGGAAACAACTGTTGCCAATGATTAATAAATTTTCATTCTGGAACACTGGAGGGTTTTGTTTTTTTTTTTTTAGAGTAGGCAGGTGCTTATTTCACCTGCCCTTTAAGTAAACCTTGCTGGTAAAATGCTTGACTCTGTTGAGCCAACGCAGCTTCTGAGCATTCTAAGTACAATTTCATGTCTGTATGGATCCTTAATGTAAAAACCTGGGATGGCTATGGATGGACTACAAGTGCTGCCAAAATAGACAGCTGCTGAGTGGGAGTTCTGAGGATGAGAATGATGGATATAGGCACCTAAAATGCAAGTGAGGTAGGTCATAGGAACATAAATTCTTTGAGGGAGTAGGGAAGGTCTCATGTTTCAGGAATTACTGTAAAAAGGATAACTTTTGTTAAAAGTCAAACTATTTACTATATTAGTGCATAATATAAGTATGGAACAGAATAGTCCTTAATCCAAGTTTATTCTTAATTTTTACAGCTGTTCTTGAAGGTGTCTGATAATAGAGGATTGCCTTTTTTAATAGGACATGTTGAATGTCTCTCATTTCTGATGGCCATGTAAGGATAAATGCTTTGGAGGAACTTCCTGAAAACACATAGAACCCTAATGCTTTGTTTAGTTTTTGTTTGTTTGTGGGTTTTTTGTTGTTGTTGTTGGTTTGGGGTTTTTTTTTTAAGAATTTCTACATTTGGGAACTACAAGTTGGAGGGGAAAATGAAATCTGAAATTTTTTAAAACTAATGTACCTCCCAAGGTATGCAGTCCCTCAGAAAAGCTTCTCAAACATTGCACCAGATGGCTTTGTTCTCAGCTTTCCTGGGCAGGTTCACGTTCGCTATCAGTAATAAAATCCCATACTTACTTCAGGGCTTCATTTTAGGTTACTGTCATTATCTTGTTACAGGTTATAACGGTTTTGGCATTATCTGCCTAATAACTACTCATGAGTCACAGCAGTAAAACTCTTTTAAGTCTCAAACTCTGATCTAGAATCTGCTGAACCACTTAAGATTCATCTGTGTCTCTTTGACTGAAAAAGATGTTCCATACATTAAAGAAGAATGAAAGTGGAAAAATGGCTTCTCTAGTGTGTGATTTTATAGTAAAACAATCTTAATTCAGCTAGATAGATATACATGAGTCTCTCACAGAATATTATGTATATCTGGATTGTGTAGATAAATGTACTGTATTTCTTCAACTTCAAATCCACAGAAATATTATTTTATAAAACAGTTATTTATACCACAGGTGACTTTGGTACAGATCAAACAAACTTGCAGGATTTGGATCCCCAAGGAACACTGTAAAATGTCTGAAAATACTCTAGTAAAATACATTTTCTAGCATATGGAAGATAAAATGTTTTGTATTGTAAACCATTAAAAAATATTATAACCTTAAAATGGTTTTTAAAATGTTCACAATGGTACTCTGTGATACAACACAGTCCTGTAAACAATTATCTTAAAAAGAGGATATTTTAATTAATTGTGTTAATATGTTCCAAATTCCAGTCACACAACAGCTGCAGTGATGCAGAGGGCAGATGACAATACTGTATAATCAGTCTTGCAACAACATTCAACCAAAAACCTGCCCACAGAGTAAGGAACCCATCTGAATTTTTCTGATATAAAGAACAGGTTATTTTAAAAGTATAGCATGCACATATAATTGCATGTTGTTCACTCTTTGCAAAACAGATGCTTACAAGTTTGATGGGCACTTAAACTCACATGAAGGGTTCACAGATGTCCTTCAGTAGTTACTAGGTAAAACTTTTTTTTTTTAAAAAAAAAAAAGCACAAAATAACCCAACCTTCACTTTACATTTGGATTTTTTTTTAGCCTGTGTGACAAACCTAATGACCCAAAAAGAAAGCAACAACTTGAGAAAATGTATTAAATCCACAGGTAGAAGGTATGGTTATCATCTAATTGTTTTACCTATATAGATTCCAGTCACTGAATATACACCATATAAGCAGATTTTATGAAGTATCCAACTGAATCACTAGCAAATCCATGTACAGAGACACTGTGCAAATTAGAGAAGGTATGATGTTGGAACACAACTAGTTGTGCAAGTCCTTTGCTGTGCGCACAACCCTCTTGGTGCCCTTCACGGGAGCGTACAGTGCCAACACCTAAAGACTAGTTATGCCCTGCTCAGTTTCTTACACCATTTATTCAATTGAGTGGACCATCTGAATTTGGCACAAGTGAGCCTTTTTTTTTTTGTGGAAAGCTGTTAGAATGTCAATTTGCAAGGGAAACCCAAACACTTCTAAACAAATGTCATGTATTTATTCAGTCCAAGTCAGGAGGCAGAACAAAGGCTTAAAGCAACAAACAGTTTTCTTTTTTCCATTGCCTAAGTTTTCAGTATTCCTTGAAAGCATTTGTAAAGTCACTTCAGTCTGTTCTCTATTCCTGGCTGGAGCATACTGGCTCCTGGCTTCAGTTTGATTCCTCTGTCTGTCACTGTGACCATGGAGTTTTCAGAGAGCGGTGCCAGAAGCCTATTCCACTCTGAACCTGCCCACGTGCCTCTCACTGGGGAAAGAGCCTCTTAAACGTTAAAAATGGTCCATGAGTAGCCTGGAGCAGCAGGGCCTCTGTATTCACCTCTCCTGGGTGAGCGGACTGGAAGTTTCTGTCCTTTGAACATCACATCTGCTTTTGCAAAAAGCCTCAAAAATAGAATTTAGCCTGTTTGAGTCCTTCGGTACCTATTAGCCCTTAGTGATGTTTCTACTTTCTAGCACCACCACCTTTAAGCTTTAGGATGCCCTTTGATCTTATTCTCTTCACTCAGCTTTGGGAAGAGTAAACTGCCCTCAGCCTGGAGAGAACCAAGACAGAAAATCTCTCCTAACAATTACTTCTCCTAGTTTTACATAAACGATTATTCTGCCTTTACTTTGCCTTTGTCACTTCATTCCTTTAACACATTTATTAAGATAATATGAAAGACAAACTATTAAAAAAAAAAAAGCCATAACTACCTGGCAGAATATATAACAACATATTCAAGTCAAAAGCTGTAAACTGCACATAAAGATAGAAAGCACCTAAAAGATAAGGAAAAGAAGATCAATCACCACATCTCATTGTATTCTTCTCTATGAGAAAGTTCAGGAACTACAGCACTGCAGTGAGGACAGGACTTATATTCATTCTAACATTTAAGCTCGTACAAGATCAACTCTCAAACACTTTGCTCACCTCAAAACATTTTCCTCTAGAACTGTTTTGTCTTCTCTGTGGTAATGTAAGCCTGCTTACTGTAAGTATATTTTTTCAGCTACTTTTCACAGATGCCTTTAAAAGCAGCCTACTGATTCATGCAAGTCTGCTGTATCACAGAATCACAGAGTCACAGAATGTTAGGGATTGGAAGGGACCTCGAAAGATCATCTAGTCCAATCCCCCTGCCGGAGCTGGAACACCCAAATGAGATCACACAGGAAGGCGTCCAGGTGGGTTTTGAATGTCTCCAGAGAAGGAGACTCCACAACCTCCCTGGGCAGCCTCCAGTGCTTTGTCAACCTCACTGTAAAGTTCCTTCTGAAGTTTAAGTGGAACCTCCTGTGTTCCAGCTTGCACCCATTGCCCCTTGTCCTATCATTGGTTGTCATCCAGAAGAGTCTAGCTCCATCCTCACGACACTCATCCCTTATATATTTATAAACATTAATGAGGTCACCCCTCAGTCTCCTCTTCTCCAAGCTAAAGAAGCCCAGCTCCCTCAGCCTTCCCTCATAAGGGAGATGCTCCACTCCCTTAATCATTTTGGTGGCTCTTCGCTGGACTCTCTCAAGCAGCTCCCTGTCCTTCTTGAACTGAGGGGCCCAGAACTGGACACAGTATTCCAGATGTGGCCTCACCAGGGCAGAGTAGAGGGGGAGGAGAACCTCTCTTGACCTGCTGGCCATGCTCTTTTTAATGCACCCCAGGATGCCATTGGCCTTCCTGGCCACAAGGGCACAGTGCTGGCTCATGGTCATCCTGCTGTCCACCAGGACTCCCAGATCCCTTTCCCCTACACTGCTCCCTAGTAGATCATTTCCCAACCTATACTGGAACCTGGGGTTGTTCCTGCCCAGATGCAAAACTCTACATTTGCCCTTATTATATTTCATTAAATTTTTCCCTGCCCAACTCTCCAGCCTGTCCAGGTCTCTCTGGATGGCAGCACAGCCTGCTGGAGTGTCAGCCACTCCTCCCAGCTTTGTGTCATCAGCAAACTTGCTGACAGTGCCCTCTGCTCCCTCATCCAGGTCATTGATGAATATATTGAATAATACTGGTCCTAGTACTGACCCCTGAGGGACTCCACTAGACACAGGCCTCCAACTAGACTCTGCCCCATGGACCACAACTCTCTGGCTTCTTCCCACCAGACAGTTAACATTCCATCTCATTACCTGATCATCCAGTCCACACCTCCTCCATTTGACAGTGAGGATGCTGTGGAGACCGTGTCAAATGCTTTACTGAAATCAAGACAGACCACATTCACTGCTCTACCATCATCCAGCCACCTGGTTGTGTCTTCATAAAAGTCTAAGAGTTTGGTCAAGCACGACTTCCCCTTGGTGAAGCCATGTTGACTGCCCCTAATGACTCTCTTATCCTTCATATGCCTTGAGATGGCACCAAGGATAAGTCCTTCCATTACCTTCCCAGGGATGGAGGTGAGGCTGACCAGTCTGTAGTTACCCACGTCCTCCTTCTTGCCCTTTTTGAAGACTGGAGTGACATCTGCCTTCCTTCAGTCCTCAGGCACCTCTCCCATTTTTTAGCAAAGATGATGGAGAGTGGTCTGGTATGATGTGTTGTAAATCTTAACATAAGGAAGCAGTATTTAATATGTTACCAAATATTGAGAATTAAGAAATAAAATAATTAGGAAAGAAGATATTCTTTCATCAAAGATCTTTAAATCAAAGGTTTCATCACTGTTTTTTTTCCCTTATCAGAGAAGGCTGATAAGATATCTCTGAAGATATCTCTAAATTAACAGATAAGGTATATCTCTAAGAGGAAGCTAAGCATACAGTTTTGCTTGGAGCAAAGGCAAATGCAAGGCCTCTCAGAGATTTGAATAAGTTTGACAGAATGACTTTGATAAAATTGTTTTGGTTGAGATACTGGACAAAGAAAACAAAAAAGAGTTGACTAAAAGAAGTGGAGACAAAACTCAGGAACAGAAAAACCACTGTAGAAAAACAAAAATCACAGAATAAACTTAATAGCATAAATGTGAAGAATAAATAAACATTTCATGTTAAAGTAATGGCTGAAACTGTCTTGGGATATGGACAAAGAAATTGCCCCATATTATTTGTTTTGGTTTGTTTGGTTTTTTTCCTTTTAGGATAGAAGTTCATTTAAGGTAGAAAGTGGCATTTAAAGATTCTTCATTTTTTTCCTTCTACTGGGAATAGCCTACTAAGATCTGTAATTTTTACTAGCTGTTTTAGTCAAAGGGTTAGCAATGTATTTCAGTAAGTCCATTTACCAGCAGATCACCCAATGTCATCACGTCAAGCACAGGCAAGATCCTTTTCACTTCTATCAAGAATGTTCAACTGCAGCACATACCGATTTAAAAAAATTAAAAAATAAAAAAAAGTCCCCTCCTCACAAAGGAGTCAGAACACATTAATCTGTTTTCAGTTGGATCTGTCATTAACATTTCCAGATTTTGGCTTCCTCCTACCTGTACCACAAGAAATCAGAAATAGCTCCACTGAAGACAATGTATAAACAGCAAAATATTTGTATTTAGGGTAAGAACTAGGGCCTGGAGCTAACAAACCAACCAACCAACCAACCAACCAACCAACCACATCTCCCTTTGGCACTGCTGCACAAATGGAAGTGTTTATTACAGCTTACTGTAAGCTTATGGTACTAATGAGTATCTGATGCCCTGTCTTGTTTGCAGATACTTAAAAAGCTGACTTGTTTCTACATGGGATCAATTGCTTCACTAATGTCATTCAAAACTTTGTGCTGTTCTAATCCTTTTTCATGCAGAATTAGATGGTATGAACTGCTTTCCCTAACACGGTCATCTTTGCCAGGCTTCATAATCAGCTCAAGGCAGGCATATGAAGCCCAGCATTTCCAGAAGCACAGGGGACAGAGGATGGCACTGGGGCCATAGCACTGAGGTGCAGGACATGTGGTGACTAACCATGATGGCGAAGGAATGTTACCTCCCACCCCCACCTCACATGAGCCACTCATCCCAGAGCTTAATGACACAGAGGATGAAGGGGAGCAATAGCAGTGGGCGTTTACACAGGAAGGGAACTCTGGAAAAGCAGGGCTGTATCCAGCAGTGGCATGTATTCCCCGCTCAGTCCTCTTGTGCCCTCTGCTGCTCCCATACCTGAGCAGCTCAGTTCAACCAATACACCGACTAATTGCAATGGAATAAAGCAAAGAATGTATACCTTTTATGTTATGCTGCAACATTTCTGAATTTTGCATATATATATATATATATATATATATATATATGTATATGTATATATGCAAAAGTACATTGCTACTCAAGTACATTGCTACTCATAACATCTTCCTTACTAGCTACCTAAGGCCATCAGGTATTAGTCTTATCAGAAAGGCAAGATAACAAAAATGTAACACATGCACTCATCTATACTACACATCTGAGAGTTACCAATTCATCTATGTAACACTTCAGCTCTTCTTTATTTTCAGGTTAGTAAAGGCACTGGAATAGAATTTGAAATACATCAACATAATGCAATATGAAACAAATACTTAAAATTATTTAAATATTTAGGATGAAAACCATTACTTTTCTGAAGACAGACATAAGGACATCTTATTCATAATATGCACAATATAAGGTGCCTGTCATAATCTAGGTCCCATTCCGAGGTGTTAAGTATGTCTTTAAAAGTACTATGGAAACTAAAACATCCTATACAAGTTTCCAGATTTCACCACAAAGGCCCAGTTTGCCATTTCTATTTTAGGTTTTTGGGCAACCCTAACTACTTTCAGTTCTGGACAAACACAACCAGGCTATTCCTATTCTACATATAATTTATTATAGGCATGCATTAAACTTAGACCACCTTTTGGGGAAAACTGAGATTAATTCTTACAACCAGAACACCACTACACTGCAGCAAAAGTCAAATAGCACACTGACAACAGCATTGACCCGATAGAGCACAGAAATGCAGTGAACCGCTTCTATCAACATCAGTTTATTCAGAGCACTGGAACAGGCTGCCCAGGGAGGTTGTGGAGTCTCCATCTCTGGAGCTGTTAAAACCCGCCTGGATGCCTTCCTGTGCAACCTGTTGTAGGGAACATGCTTTGGCAGGGAGGTTGGACTAGATGATCTCCTGGGGTCCCTTCCAACCCCTACGATTCTGTGATTCTGTGATTCCATCTATGGAAATAAAAAACTAAATATGAGAAATAAAGTAACAGCAGTAAATTACTCTAGAGCTATCTTTTCAATATAAAAATATAAACATGTCAAGCAGTATTAATACATTTATATGACATACATGGAGTACATACAGATGAACACAATAAATTGCTTTAATTCTCCTCTGATCTTTAGCCAGCTCTGTATCAGGCCAAGATTTTGGCATTAATTGATGCAGCCTTAAAACTGCTCCACCTTGTGCCTAGAGCCGCCTGCAGCTCTCAGGAATGATGGGGCTTGCAAGCAATCCCCAGTTACACCGGCTCTACCTCACATACCAGCAGTCATGGGGCTCCACGGTCAACAGCCCACTGGACTAGCTGTCCTCCCCAGGGCCCTCACTGAGTGATAACAATCCCCAGTTCCGGTGCTAGTGCTGCTCTTGGTCCTGCCAAGTCTGACCTAAACTGTACATATCATTACTCATCTGAGTATACAGTAATGCAACCTCCAGCGTCTGGCACTGGGGAAACATACTCAGGGAAAGGGTTATACTTTGATGTAGTGTTTTCAGCTCCATTTAAACAGCATGTACATAATAACTAAAACTGCCAATAAGCTTTATTTTAATGCAAATCCTTGGTGAGAGAAAGGGAAGACAATTATCAGTGCAATTAGCTGTGATCCGTTCAAATATCAATGCCAACTTTTTGAACAGATCAATAATTTATTGGAAGAAATGTTCCCAGCCCGGTTTCCTAGGATATTTGTTTCTAGGCACACATATTACTTACACAAGGGAAAACTCCTACAAGCATGTAAAAATTAATACCTTTGTAGAAACAGGAACTGCAAGATTCTTGCTGTGCATTTGTTTGTTACACTGTGTGTAAGGAAACTGCATACAATTTGTGGTTACTTCTTGAAAGAGTCTCTCAAATGCCTAAATGAGAGTGAAAACTGGAAGGAGTATGATAAAAGCCAGTATTAAGTGGCATCTTGGAGTATTATGGGCGTGGTGTATTTTGTTGGCTTGGCTTTTTGACAGAAAGAATCTGGAAAGATTTATTTGGTAAAATCTGGACTCCATATATATTTTCAACTGCAGAGCGTTTCACATGGGGTAGGAACTACTCACAGCCAAGGAGATATATGCTCTGTCGACATCTACTTACATTGACAACTGCAGTGTTTCAGACTGCGGGAAAGAATGGCACTATTATCTCAAGACATAGCGAAGAGGTAACTTACTGACATATACAGACTTTTGTTGACATGCAGCTGTAACCCCTTTCCTACCCTCAATTTCCTTTTCAAAACAGAGGCATCCTCTGAACAGCTGCAATTCCACTTGCTGCTGGACTCTTGTTCTCCTGACTGTCCCTGTACTCATTCACTATTGCTTCAAGAGTATTTTTGGTCAGGTCATTTTGCACTTCAAAGCTACATATGGTTACAGAACTTTATTAACTCTAAAGGGACTCTTTCAAGAGATGCTTTATATAAACAAAATATGTAGCTTCCATAATCAGCTCAGAGCCATCGCATATTCTAAACAGGTGCCTTTAGTCAGCAGCATATATTTGCCACCGCAATTTAAACAATCCAGAGTAGAATCCATTATATCCTATTAAAAAATTCTATTTTATTTTTAATACAGAGTTCACAGAATGGCAGGGGTTTGAAGGGACCTCTGGAGATTATCTAGTCCAACCCCCCTGCCAAAGCAGGTTCACCTTGAGCAAATTGCACAGGACTGCATCCAAGCGAGTTTTGAACATCTCCAGAGAAGGAGACTCCACAATCTCTCTGTGCAGTCTGTTCCAGTGCTCTGGCACCTTCACAGTAAAGAACTTTCTCCTCATGTTTAAATGGAACCTCCCGTGTTCCAGCTTGTGCCCACTGCCCCTTGTACTATCACTGGCCACCACTGAAAAGAGTCGGGCCCTATTTTCTTGACACCCACTCTTCAGATATTTATAAACATTAATAAAATCCCCTCTCAGTCTTCTCTTCTTGAGGCTCAACAGACCCAGCTCTTATAGTCTTTCCTCATAAGAAAGATGCTCCAGCCACTTAATCATCTTTGTGGCCCTCCGCTGGAGTCTCTCCAGAAGTTCTCCATCTCTCTTGAACTGGGGAGCCCAGAACTGGACACAATACTCCAGATGCGGCCTCACCAGGGCAGAGTAGAGGGGAAGGACCACCTCCCTTGACCTGTGGGTTACACTCTTAATGCACTCCAGGATACCATTGGCCTTCTTGGCCACAAAGGCACATTGTTGGTTCATGGTCAACTGGTTATCCACCAGTACTCCCAGGTCCTTCTCTGCAGGGCTGCTTTCCAGCAGGTCAACCCCCAACCTGTTTTGGTGCTGGGTGTTATTCCTCTCCAGGTGCAGGACCCTGCACTTGTCCCTATTGAACTTAATCAGGTTCCTCTCTGCCCAGCTCTCCAGCCTATCCAGATCTGGCTGAATGGCAGCACAACCTTCTGGTGTATCAGCCATTCCTCCCAGTTTAGTGTCATGAGCAAACTAGCTGAGGGTACACTCAGTCCCTTCATCCAAGTCACTGATGAGTATATTGAATTGGACTGGACCAAGTACTGACCCTAGAGGTACACCAGTAACCACAGGCCTCCAACCAGACTCCGCACCACTGCTTAAAACCCTCTGAGCTCTGCCTTTGAGCCAGTTATTCACCTACCTCACTGTCCCCTCATTTAACCCACACTTCCTAAGCTTACCTATGAGGATGCTATGGAAGACAGTGCCAAAAGCCTTGCTGAAGTCAAGGTAGACAACATCCACTGCTCTTCCCTCATCCACCCAGCCAGTCATGCCATCATAGAGGACTATCAAATTGATCAGACATGATTTTCCCTTAGTGAATCCATGTTGACTATTCCCGATAACCTTCTTTTCCTGTACACATTTAGACATGGCCTCCAGAATGAACTGTTCCATCACCTTCCAGGGACAGAGGTGAGGCTGACTGGCCTTTAGTTCCTGGGTCCTTCTTCTTGCCCTTTTTGAACACTGGAGTGATGCTGGCTTTCCTCCAGTCCTCAGGCATCTCCCTCACCCTCCATGACTTGTCAAAGATGATGAAGAGTGGTTCTGCAATAACTTCTGCCAGCTCCCTTGGCACTCGAGGGTGCAACCCATCGGGGCCCATAGATCTGTGGGTGTCGAGTTTGGCTAAATGGTCCCTAACCTGACCCTCCTCAACCAAGGGAAGTCTTCCTGTCTCCAGACTTCCTCTCCTACTGCCAGGGCCTGGGATTCCTGAGGGCCAGCAGTAAAGACTGAAGCAAAGAAGGCATTCAGCAACTCTGCCTTCTCTGTATCCTCTGTCACCAGAGCACCCACCTCATTCAGCAGAAGCCTCACATTTTCCTTAGTCTTCCTTTTGCTGCTGAGGTGCTTGAAGAAGCCCTTCTTAACATCTCTAGCTAGATTTAATTCCAAGCAGGCCTTGGCCTTCCTTGTTGCATCCCTGCATACTCTGACAATGCCCCTATGTGGCAAGGCCCTTTTTCCACATTTTTGTAGACTTCCTTCTTCTGACTAAGCTTTTCCAGAAGTTCCTTGCTCATCCAGGCAGGCCTGCTGCTTCCTTTGCTAGATTTCCTACTCTTAAGGATGCAGCAATCTTGAGCTTGGAGGAAGTGTCGCTTGAAAATTAACCAGCTCTCTTGGGTCCCATTACCCTCCAGGTACGATACATAACACCCCTTTTTGCATCAGAGCAAAATCAAGCACAAAATGAGATAATCAACTCTGTTTCACAAGGCTAAAAGGATTAATAAAAGTACCTAAATAGCATATGAATATATCTATTGACAAACCTCCCAGGACTTACTGTAAGCCAGAATCTCATTAAAGATGGTGTTAAAATTTAGCAGAGCACTTGCTTCTCTGCTTGGAAAAAGTCTATATGAATGCAGAGCAGCCAAAGAAAGGAAAAACTGCCCCAAATCGTATCAGAACTGCTTTCTCAGCTTCTGCCTTTTGAATGTGAAGCAAGAAATAAGCATTGAACCATTAAAAGACCACTGCAAAATAAACAGATTTATCTTTGATTCTGAAGTATAAGTAATAAGAAACACATTTCACATTAGCATATTGATAAAAGGAATTCAATACTTTTGCCTTGTTACATTTTAAACAGCAACAAAAGTAAATATGATAATCAGTATAAGTTAAGATTTTAAAAGTTTTCTGTTTCAAAATCTTTACTGGCTTATAGTAATCATGTAGTTTCTCTCAACCTACTTAGCTACAGGGAATAATGTTTTGCCAATAGGCAGAGGTAGACCCCAACCTACTTTGTCTTTTCTGTATTGCTTGTTACTGTGATGCTATTGCATTTGGTAATATGAAAATCAGCAAGTCACTGCAGATGAGTACAACTTTGTTCTGCTAGCCAATGATCTTTTACAAATTAATTTTAAATTAATCTTTCCTCATGCCAGAAATCATCCTTAATGGTAGATTGAAATTAATGCGTAATCCACTGTCAGTAATATAGAGGACTGAAATTCATTTCTGCGTTACTACATATTGAGTACTCCATACATGGGCTTTTACACTTGTAATGCAAATAATGCAATATGAGGAAATGGTGAAAATTTCCATCTCCTAAAGGGAAGTGCTGCAGACAGGGAGATGAAAACAAAGACAAACAAAAATATTAATGTCAACAATGAAACAAACAAGGGAGATATACTTGTGGAAAGACTGAAGGAGAGGCATAAACATTTTGAAATGTTTTCCAAGGAAAAATTCAGGCAAAAAAAACTCGGAGGAAAACCAAATGACTGGCTAGCTGGTCTATTACCTAAAAATCCCTCCTTGGTCCTTGACCTTGGTCACAGCTCTGCCTGTTTAACTTGCTACCAAAGCAGGCCAGGCATGGTACTCGACTGGCCCAAATATTGCATATTCAAATACAGAAAAATGCTGTTTTCTTCTTATTAGGTATGAGGAAATATCTGCTGCACAAAAAAAAAAGGCAAATTGCTTTTATTTGCTCAAAATATGAGAGAAATACAAAGAACTGCAGCAAAGGCTGAACTGAAAATCCTGCTCTAGAAATACCAAGAATGTACTATACTCTTAAGACCTAATTATCTTATACTCGTGAAACTGTAATATCATCAAAATACCCATCGATCTAGGGAAAAAAATACTTTTACAAAAAGTATTAACCAAAAGTGAAAAAGTAAAAAATAGGATGTGTACACAGGTAAGAAAAGCAACAGCTAGACAAAAGTGAACCAGGGAAAAGCAAATTGTGAATCTTTTTTCCCACACCACCAGCTTCATAATTCAGTAAAAAATAAACCAGGGTAAGGGAAGGCAACTAGGACACAATGCCAGAAATATGTTTTTGATGAAAAAATTAGTCCTGTTTTATCCAACGGCAACGTTCAAACACCTCTCAAAGCAAGCCAGATGTTGGTTGGAGTAAACTAACACACGCTGTATATGCTTTAATACATTCTGCTTCTCATCATATTGGCCATTTTCCCCTAAAGCCTCCACACTGCATCAATCAGCTCCCTACTGGAAGAGGTCCCTCACACAGCCAAATGACAGGACTCTGTAAGCAGCTGTTGCCACTGCAAAAGCTCCTAAGCCCTTCTCATCACTAACAGCACTTTGCCTTGGCAGCGCGACAGCTTGAATTTAAGGGCAGGACCCATGTCCTCTGCTTGGAAATCTGTGGAATCATCTGAATGTACTCAGCTTGTCCATGCTTTCCCAAAAATAGCCTGTGCCTTTTTGTCATCAAGGTGTATCATTCATTTTAATTGCATAGATGTTGAAGGCAAAGGAAAGTATAAGCTCTAACATGAGGAGCTTGCAAGCTCATTTCAGACAATGTTCATCAAATGCACTGAGACAAGGCTGATGAATAAGGAGCGGTGCTGGGGAGGGAGCCTACATGGCAAACAACCTCTTGGGAAAGCTCAGAGCATTTAGGTAATCGTAGCATCCCATTTCCAAAGTAAAATCTCATGAATCTATACTGGAATCACTGCAAAAATAAATAAAGTGTCAGAAAACCCAATTCACAATAATTGCATTATTTCTACTCTGACTGTTTATACAGTCTTACATGGTCTTCAAATTCCTTTCTCAACAAACTGTAAGGCAAATCAGGATTTCTAGAATGCTGACAAAAATAAAAGCTCAGTATTCTGTCTTGTGCAAGAAGAACAAGTGACAGTCCAAAGCATCTTAGCTTAGCAAGGGGAAGGAAAACAGTTCATGAAACTTAATGCTCTTCTGACATTTGGAATTTACACCAAAAAATTACCTTTGCCTCCCAGTAGTCTGCCCAATCTCTGCAATTACACCAGCAAGTCCTTCCTTTTTGGCACCTTTAACGTTCCCCAAATGGTTCTCAGAGCTAGAGCAGCACCACTAATGAGGAGAAACAACTAGAGGGTTTCAACTTCCACACTGCCTCTGACATGCATTTCAGAAAGAACAGCAGCTGTAATGATTTAAACTATAGCACTCCCCCATCCCAGAGATCCCCAAATATTCTGGAAGAAGGTAAAAAAAGTGCCATGTGTGTTACTAATTAAAGCATCAAGGAGGCTTGGAATACTCCAGGATCCTGCATGCAGCTATGTAAGTAGGGAATAAAAGGTATTTCTTGCTTTAGCTAGTATAACATCTAGCTACAAGAAAGAACATTGCAGATGGATAGAAAAAGATATATTTAGGAGAATGCCAGACATGTCTACACAGTAAGTGCAGGTACAGTCAAACAAAATGTACGTCCCTGGAAATACTCTTCAGAGGTACACATACTGACCCTCAGGGAATGAACCCTAGTCTCTGGCTGTGGTGTCTGCATGCATGTCTGCTGTTTAATTACTAATCCATATGGCAAAATACAGCATGATGTGGGAGTATTGAGTCAGGTCACTCGAATGGCATCTCTGCCTTGCTGAGGACAGCACTGTTTGGGCATGCATGGGGCAATAATACAGGTCACTATGGTAGACAACACTCACCGCGTGTCACCAGCGCAGCGAACATCAGGTTTACTTTAGGCATCATACTCACCATGTTTTAACGCTCAAGTTATACAGGCTTAATTGAGACCCTATAGCTTATTTGGCCTGTTTAGGAGGCAGTTTTCAGGGCTAATATGATAAATATAAGAAAACTCCAAATGGTTTACATCTTTTTCTTACACAGTCCAAAAGGGCCTCTTCTTGCTCCACTCTGAGATTGGAAAGAAGCTAGTTCATATCTATTTTGTTGGGACTTAAATGCATAACACTTTTCTAGCTAAGTCTTCTACCTAAGTTTTTTGTATTTCTTACACGAATAATTACCATGTATCTTTTAGCACATTAATCTTGTCAGCTGATCTGCCAAATCTCATTCATGTTTTGTCTCACTTCTTTTGAATTATTTTTCCACTATACTTAAATGCTATTTTGCCCTCTTGAGAAAGACAGTCCAGAGTTTTTCCATCCACGCTCAATATCTTTTGAAATTTCACTCATTCAAACTCATGAGTGACTTGGCACTGAATACGGTTTAATCATTATTTTCAAATATTGGCAACTGAAACCAGAAAGGGAATTGATTAACAGCAGTATGTCATCTAATTAAAAATATATCTTATTTTTATAATGTGTCACCAAAAATTAACATGTGGAATTCTGCTGAACACTCTGCTGAGCCAATGCCACAAAGGCAAAGGGGAAAAGGCATGAGGAAAATAACTGCACTCTTTCTTAAACAGTAAGCCTCCTGACAAAGAAATTTCTGAAGGTGCTGCACTCTGAGAAAATTCTCCTCTTCCACAGCAGCCTCCCTGTCCTAGATCTAAACCACCAGCTGGTACAGCATCTGAGAAATAAACACTGAAGCTGTGTATCAACAACATGAAAAAAAAAAAAAAAAAGGTGAATAAAAGCCCATAAACTCTTTCTTTCTCAAATGAATTATTAGGTTGGTTTGGGGTGGGTTTTTTGGGTTTTTTTTGTTTGTTTGTTTGTTTTGTTGTTGTTGTGTGTTTGTGTTTATGAAGGGGAAAGATCAAATTGCCTGGAGAATAGCTGGAGAATGACTGCCTGAAATGAACTGCTTTGGAAAAAGCTAAATTCTTCCACCAGCCTGTCTTTTAAAGCAAGTCCTTTCCCTCCCTCCAATGCAGCTGTTCATCCTTGTAGCTTTTCCATTCTTTTGAATTAAGCAGAGACACACTGTGACTGTTATTTTGACTTTGTGCCAATAGCCAGAACACTGTGAGATAGCAAGAAGCTGGATCCTCTTTTTACTCCAGTAAGCAGAAGAGTTCTACTGAGCCCAGAAGTTAAGGAGAGGCCTCTGGGGAACTGAATGGCATGTATGTAAAGAGCAGAGAAGTAAAAAAAAATGCAAAATAATGAGAAAAATGAATCCCACTCACTCTTCAGCAAGTGTAAGGCACCAAACAGTAGAAAAAGGCATTCAGGGAACAAACTAAGAATAGGGCAAAAGAACTGTGATTTAAATAGCCATAAGGGAGCTTTTATTTTTCTGCAACTCCCCCTCTTCACTTACAAGATAAAATCCCAATGGTGTTTTATGCAGAGAGCTCTTTGAGCTACCCTATTTTTACACTCTTCTGAATCACTAGTCTCTACATGCAGATCCAAATGAATCCCAATAGGGGCCTCAAGATCCTCTTGCTAATGCACAGTTTACAAAAGAAAATGTTTGCAATATTCACACAGTGAAGGAGGTTAACTGAAAGGCAAATTACTCATGACTCAGTCACAAAATTAAATGTTGTAGTCAAAACACACTGCTGTGTAAAATCAATACATACCTTTTCTGAGGGGAAAATAAAAACACCCTCTATAATACAGCAAGGTGGTAAAAAAAAGTATGCATGTGCTCTGCTCTCAATATCTGGCATTAGAGGTTGGTCTCTATAGCCGGATGTGCCGACCATTCACAGGCGAAGGCAATTACTATACAAAGAGGAAAAGTTTTATGATGTTTTGAGCTCTAGGGATGTGTGACCAAACTTAATGAAACACTGGATTATTTAGTGCGTTAGCAAAGAAACAGCTGGGTGAACCAGATTAATATTTAATTAGGAAACAGTATCAAGACTTTTTGCCTGCAAGCCACTGAAAAATTTATCCATACAATGAATTTTATTTAAATTGCACTATGATTTCCAGACCTTTCCCTCACAAATTTTAAAATCAACACAACCAGGAAGAAACCTATAAAGACTAGAAAGGACTTCAATCAGATGTTTAGAAAAACATACTGGTCTTTTTTGTTTGGTTGCAGAAGGTACTTATCACCTGAGTGGAGAAACTCCACTGCCATAAGGAAGGATGCCATGCTGGACGGGTGAGGAGGAGCGACCCCCAGAAGCAGGGACAAGGATGCTTCCCAGAGCAATGGTGCCAGTTCAGTGAACTGGGAGGCTTCTGAGTCCTGTAGGTGCCAAGAAGATTTGGAGCTCAGGTGCCAGTGGCCAGGCACCAAGGGGAGCCATAGGTAATGCCACCCCAATCTTTCACACCTCAGCTAGCCTTCTTGTTCTCTATAGTTCAGTCTCTAGCCCAATAATAAGGATTCTTAGCAACATCTTAACTCACCCAAATATCATGGGCTCAGAGGACATTTATTCTACCAAATCAAGGTCCCCAAAGCTTAGTTTTGACGGCTTACTTTTCCACCACTGGCTTGGCCCTACTGTAAACATTATATCCTAATTCTCACGTGTGGCATTTTCTCTGTTCAAATCCAAGTTTCCAGACCCCACCTGTTCCTTTTCTCACTTACCTGTTTCTTTAGCCCCAGCTTTCATCCAGCCTCAGTTTCTCCCTGGTTTCGCTCCTCAGCACAGCTCTAAACTACAATCCCTTCATTATGTCATTGACTCTGTTTCCCCAATATGCTAGCCAGGCCTGAAGAAGATAAATCTTGTTGCTCAGGGGAGAGCTTTAATTTTCTCAATGCCCATGTCCAGTATCACAGTCATTTCTGATCTCTGGGAAAAACAAGCCCAAGGAGCATGTTCAGTATAATTACAAGTGGCTTATTTTCTAAATGCTGAGTCTGTGCTAAGCCTATGTGAACTGAGACTTTCCAACGCTCACATCCTGTTCAAATTTCAGAAGACTTTTCACAGGGAAGGAGTGAAAAGCACTTTCCTGACCCTCCAGCATTCCCTTGCCAAATTCAAAGATTCTGCTCCAAAATAGAGATGTCGCAACTTCTCAGTGAAATAAGTCAGAAGACTCTTCTCATTTTGTCCAGCACAGTAGTGCCTGTCTCCATTCCATCTTTATTCTTAGAAAAAAAAAAAAAAAGAAACATACTTTTATAAGTATTACTCTAAAACTTCTGCTCAAAGACAACACCTGCCTTAAATTGTTAGCCCATATACTTAAAGCTGACAAACCTATAAACAGCTAAAAACAAAGCCTTGTGATGGACAATAATGATTCACTGTCCTTACATCTTTCAATATATCTGGGAGGTTGGCATTGAATTTCACTGAGCCCTGGATGCTAGGCCCCTAAATCACTTTGAACATTGCTCACAAGCTTCACCTGAGCTTTATTTCTCTCTGGAGATCACATGGGATGTGACTATCTTCTCATTGGAAACAAATGAACCAATCATGGGGTTCTTCTCTCCTTTCTGCAGTCTACTTTAAAGAGTGGATATCTCTAAACTGTAAAGTCAGTGAGAGACACTAGCCTCTCAGAGACCACTCATCCCACCCTAGGACAGTTGTGTGCAGACTCTCAGGGAGACTACCTGAGCAGATGTCTCACCTCAGGGACCTGACTGTTAACTGCAATGTACACTTCATCTGTCTGAAGTTATAAAACCTCTGCCTGAAAAAGAAATAGAATTGGAACTAAAATACACAACTTACTAACAGTCCAGCATGCTAATTAGGTGGCAGGAAGGAGGAACAATAATAAATAAGCCCTTGAGTTGGAAGCCAGATGTGGCAGAAGCACCCTGCAGCTGCTGGGCAGGCTCAGGGGAGGCCCCAGCCCAGGCTCCTGAGCAGGGATAACTCCACCTCCCTTTGTTATGGGGTCTCTGGCATGGACACTGTGGTACTCAGAAACAGAGTGATATGGTCCCAAAGAGTAATCCATAGTTCAGCAACAGTATTTTTTTTCATTACGTTTTAAGCATATAGCATACAGAGAGGGTTGGGTTTTTCCATCCTATAAACAAGTTATAATTTTCTCCCAGTCCCAGCAGACCACAAACCATATTCAAAATAGGACTTTTTCAAGTTTCTTAAACTATAAAATAGCCCTATCAATGAAACAATTGCATAAGTAGTCTTCTCAGAAAGGCTCCTTTCCCAAAAGAATTTCTTGTATGTTTATCCATAAAGAAAACACGAACCAAAATAGTGTTCTCCAGTGTACTGGGATATGAGAGGCAGCACAATTTCTGATTTTCCTGTAAATGTAGATTAACTGCATCATCGAAAACTACCTGCAGTCAAAAACCATATTATGGGCAAGTAAACTGTTGTAATGGGCTGTGTGGGAAATTCAGAGGAACAACTCAACCTAAGGGGAAAAAAGTCACCCTTAACGAAAATAAATGGAAAGATTGGAAATGGAAGCAGAACTGGGGAAGTGGAAGAGGGGAAAAATAACAGTTAGCAAAAGCCCAAGAAATACATTAGAGGAATTTGCTTAATACCGGAGAAGTCACTGAAGCCATTTGTCAGCTGACATGAAGCCTACTAGGACACTCACACACTGTTGGCTACTTGTTGCCATTAACTGACTTATGAGAGATTGGGAGATTCTAACAACAATGGGTGAGCAATTTTTTTCAGAGAAAAATATTGTGTCATTTCATTGGTATAATTTGTTTTACATTATTCACAGTAACCTCAGAGTTTAAACAATGCTTAAGCAGAAACAGGCATGAGACTGCAGGCACAGGAACGTTTCGGGTTTGTTTTTATTCAAATAGAGGCAGCAGCACTCTGGCTCAGAGTATTCGGATCTGTTTTCCTGTTACGCTTTTCCTTCGTAATAACTGCTTTTATTTTTAAAAAATATAGCAATAAAAACAGAAATTCCATAAAAGCTGTCTTCTTTTATACAAAAGTAAGAGGGGAGGGGGAACCACAAAACCATATGGAAGTCAATTAAATGATTTATTTGTTCAGCAAAAAAAGGGACCATATATTTTCTGAATTAAACTTGTTTTTGTTGTCCTCCTGTGGGTAATTGTTTTAGGGAAATCATATACAATGTCAGTCCTCATTCATGACTTTTCAGAATAAGAGACTGTATTCTGCAGGTACATGGTTTTACAGATAAGATTAACTCCTTGAGATCTTTGCTTCATTTTTACAGTGATGTAGCTGGAAGCAGACAATGTCCTTTTACAATTTTGGCAATGCAGCTCCTATATGATTCTCAATAGTTGTATGATACTAGCTGTAAAATTTCTGTTAGTAAATGAAAACAAATCCTTATGGGAAAAGGTAAAAATAATTTTTATTAGTCCTTTGGGGCTCAAACAATAAAATATTATGTGCAATCATCTAGAACATTGTTAATTGCTTAAAAAATAATATGAAAAGTAATTAATACCTACTGATCTTTAGATGTTCATTAGAAAGTTCTCACAAATTAATGCACACCTCAGTGCAAGACATACTGCAATTATATCTTACTGTCTATAATACGTATCTAGGAGAAAAGGAAGAATGGCAAATGTTTATCCCAAGGAAACCACAAAAGGGGAACAAGAAGTGGTAGCCTAGAAGTTTTGACATATAGTTTTAATTTACTCGTACAGGATTACATTGGTACTTTGATGACAACATCTGTAGATAGTATGCAAGAGCAAGAGAGGGACATAGCAACATAGGATTATAATTGATGGAAAGTTGGAGGAAGTGATAATATAAGGAATACTGGTTTGGATTAGAAAGACTCATAATCAGCTTTTTATATAGCATCTGAAGAGCTCAAAGGACATTGCTCTTTATTCCACACAACAAGTAAAAGAAACCTATACTTGATTATTCTCTTTGAACAAATACTGAAATAACTGTTTATTACTAATTTCCAAAGTTGGATTCCTTAGCCATTAAATTATCATCCAAGTGAACTCAGAGATAAGACTTGTGCATTGCTCGTTTTCATATGCAATGGAAAAAGAAATGTGAAAGTAGGAAATCATAAGCATATTATGTTAAACACAACATTCAAAGCCAAACAAATTAATTACAACATTCAAAACAGATTTAAAAATAGATAAAATTATATATAAAAAAAATATCTTGAGACACTGAATTTACTTTCACAATTTACTAATTATATAAACTGATAACTTCTTCACATTGTCTATCTTTGGATGCAATCATGTAAACACATATAATAGGGTCTTTAAGAAAAGTTGCAAGGGTAAAATACAAAGCTGGGAACTTCAGACAAGGAACATGATTTACCTTATAAAATGGAATAATCTGAAAATTGAAATGTTTAAAACTCTTTTGAAGGGTGGGGCAAGAGGAGAGTTTTAAAATAAACAAAAATCTGAACTGAACTATTTGCCAGTTAAAGGGTTTATGTTATGGCATACATCTAGGTGCACTGCTCACATAATATGAACTCAAGTATCAGCAATAGGACACACACTTATGTTAACTATTAGTCACACTATTGTTTCAAAAATGCCCCATTGCATAGGAAGATCAGCTAAGCAAGCTGGAGTACATACTGCTAGAAAAGGGAGCACATTTAGAAGAATTTATGGTCATAGTGAAACTGGCTGATTAAGACCTAATTTAGGAGCACTTCTGGTCTCCTCACTGACATTAAGGTTTCAGCAATGTCTATAGTTCCAGCCATAAGTTCCCTCCATATCATCTCCCAGAGGTTAGCTAAATCCACCCCAGCAGAAAATGCCCTATTCACAGATATTCTTACCTTAGTTGCTTCCCAGCTGGATCCTAGAAACACCATTTTACTATGTGTGAATATTTCAGCAGTCGTCAAACTCTACCTGGCAAAGAATACTAGGGCATACTCAGTACTATAAGCTACCTATATGAGTTCATGCTGGATATCTCCTAGATCCAAACTTATTATAATAACTTTGAAAAAATCCACTGTTTAAGACCTCATTTTCTAGATATTACTGCTCTCAGTTTTGTGAAAATAATTTCTGTAAGAAGACTTTGACTAGCACTTAAGACACAACTAAAATACTTGTAGGAAAAGAAAAATGTCATCTGTACAGAAACCCAAGTCTTTTGGGGAGCCAAGGCACCTGTGTGCCACTGTAGTGTTCATACTACTACTGGGAGTCCAAGCTCTGAAGTGTGTATTTTGACAGGAGTCAAGTGCTGCAGTGAGATAAATAAGTTTAAAGAAGGTTAAAACCTCTCATTAAAGCTCATTAAAGTACATTTTATGTTTCCCTAATAAATGAAATTCACTCCCAGCACACTGTTCTTTTCACATTTTTCAATCAAAGTGAAAGTTTAAGTTACTAAAAGACAAATATTTTTCAGTTCTCTCTTATTTTCTCTTAGAAACTTAATTAGATTCAATAACACCACAGTAAATTAATAATAAATTGATATATTTATGCATATAAAAATAGAAAATGAAAATAAGAATTATTAAAGAGATATGCAGCTAAATAATATAACATACATCCTTGTGTGTGAGAGAATTCTCCATGTTTCTTTAGATTATGCAGCAAATACTGAACATTATATGTAGGAAATTAAACTGCGGCTTTTAAATCACATGGATGCATGAGGAAACATCAAGACTTAATTACATGATATGGCACAAAATTATGTCTTGTTCTATTGATCTCCTGTCACCTGCTCCTACAACTATGTTTGCCACCACTAGCCTTCCCCAAAATTGGATAGCCATCACTCACCTTAATGGAAAAATATAATCCAATACAGCAGGAAACAACCTGATAGCTAGAAGGAAATAATTACTGAGAGGTGGACAAGCTGAATCAATTCAGCAAAGAGTTTGGCAAACACCAGCACTGACCCCAGGCAGGAGAAGAGAGCGTGTAACCTGGAGCAGGTATGGAGGGAGCAGGTGAGGATGGAGAAGGAAAATGTCCTCCCTATGCAGAAGCACTATTTCTGCTTAGCTCTATCATCAAACACTACTTTGGGATAATATTATGTATTTGCTGTTCTTCTTCCTAGCTTCAGACTACCTCTGAAGCAAAGTTAAAGGTCAAGATAACATAGTACAAAGTACTGGTAAGTAAAAGCTTATGTCCTCAAAGAATTTTCAGAAAAGCATCAGCAAGGAATGTATTAGGAAGAAAAATTAGAACACAATAAACAGCATAATCATTGTAAATAGCAAAGAACCCTGTGAATAAGATTTAGATTGTTAGGCTTATATATAGGCTCTCTTCTTCACTATCACCTATTTAAATTCAGGCTTTCAGAATACAGAATGACTATTATTTACGTATAAGCGTTAAGCCTACATCTTCTTTCCAGTTAAACTGATTGAAGATATACAATATTCCTTTTGCTCAAATCTTCTACATTATGTTTTAAAATGAGAGAAAAATCTAACAGTAGCAGTTAATGTAGCTTCTGTAAACAGATTAACATCTGGAAGTGACAAAAATGTTACCTTTACTGTTCTGATCCTTGCACTGTAACACATCAACACAGCTGAGTAAACCTTGTGAACTACAGCACAATGAATGCGCGCGAGCAAGATGGAACAGCATCTATGTGCATCCAAAATGCACACACCAATTAAATGGGGAAGCCTCAGGGCCATCTCTAACTCCTTTGTTTATATCTTTTCCACCCAATTGTTTTCTCTCTGTGGCTGTTAGAAAGGATGGGATGTAACCCAACAGATGACTAACTCTGTACAATCAAACCCGTTTTGTTGCTTAACCCCAGAAACTGCCATATGTTTTTTCTGAATCTTAAAGATCCTTGTCTTTAGCTATCTTGCTGTGGTGACCTAAAGTATTAAAAAAAAAAAAAAAATCTTTCTCCTCTCTTTCCATAAGCCAAACAACAACTGCAGTGAAAGACAGAGCTTTGATATATAACTGTCTGTAACAATTTGAATGTCTCCTAAACATAATAGTAGGGTTTTGTTCAATGTTTAGTTAAAAATCATTCTTTAAAAGCATGCTGAAGTCAATGACAATTTTTTCAAGGATTTTAATGAGCTTTGGGTAAGACACAACTGTTTTAGGTTACTGACTTCTACTGCTCCATGGGCTTCATTTGATACTCAGAAAAAAATACTGAAAGTTACTTAATAATCATATGTCATATAAACAGTGATGTACCCTAAAACACAATACTCAGCTTGTTTCCATTTCAAAGCTCATAAGCTTATAATAATGCAAAAGCCAGGTGAATGGCACTTACCCATATGTACAGTGTCAGATCCAATTTCAGTAAAACAGTCCAGCATGTATCTTATAACAAGGTTATAAAACTTGATATGAGAAGTGGTAATGGCAATCTTCAACATCTAAAATGTATTTTGCAGAGTTCTGAAATTAGTATTTTTTTCCCATTAGATAGTTTTATGGACAAACCCACCATAAAACCAGCAATCTTGTACCATTATGTACATTGCTATCAGTTTTTGGTAAAGCATGCCATTGCCATGTGAAATTAACTATTATTTTTGCACTGTTATATATGATACAATGTTCTGACTACATGCTTATTATAGCACTGATTTCACCCATGGTTTATAATTTGATAAGCATTCAGGGCCATAGATATAGCAACCTTTTCTTCATCTTTTTACACATACCCATACAAAGGAGCTTTAGGCTTCTTTGAGAATTCCTAATAGATTGCAATAGAAATAACAACTGAAAGTACCTACTTGCACTTGATATTTAAATCCTTTTAAAAATTTGGTTGAACCTTTAAACATAAAAAAATAATGCTTTTGTGCCTATTCATTCTTAAAATGGTTTTACTATCATTTTATGTTTCCCTGCTTTGTTTGAAAACGCAAATAAACCAAGACAATGGTGCTAGGAAATCAAGGTTTACATAAGATTGTCCATTAGTGGCTGTCCCAGTTTCTCCTGCAAAGGACAAATGTTTGGCAATAAAGGGAAAAGTAATTCCATCAGTATTTCAAAAGGGACCTGCACAGTAAATGTCACCCAAGTCATAATGAAGAAATTAACAGCCTGAGAACTTCCTCTTTTCGCACTTACAGAGCATTAAAAAGGTTACATGTGTAACAATTTAACTATTTTTTGAAGTATTTTGTCACAGAACCCAGAAGTACTGCTGACAATCAGCCAGCACTGCTCAAATCATCAGGGTTTAGCACAAGGACGCTGGCGGTGGTTCACCAATGGAAGTGCTGCATTCATATCTCAATACTAGCATTATAAACCTCTTACATTTCAGTGTTTACATGCCTCTTTAAGCACTATCTATGTGAAAGGCCACAGCATGTTCACAAACAGGTAATTAAAGTCCCCCTAAACTGTCCAAATAACAAAAGATAAAGTATACACTAGGAAACACTCTTCCCTGCGCAAAGAGGAGCTTGAGGACTTAATGTGTCTCATACAGCTGAATCTCATGACTGAAACATTTCAGAGTAGAAGGAAATAAGATTTTGCAGATGAAATCAAATAATGCCAGAGATTAACTTTATAGATTTTAGCATAACTTACATACAATGACCAGTATTTTTCAAATGGGTTTAAGAATCCCATCCTCAAATTTGAGATTATTCAAGCAGATTTCAGAAAGTCACTTCAACATACTCCTAACTACTTTTAAAAATCTTCCACATTTACCTTATACATGCATATATGTACTATCTCACAGCATTTAAAATTTCATTCTTTATTCTGAAAGTCAGTGCAGGTACACTCAGTTGTCACTCCCTCTCTGGAATATTTCAGCTCTGAGACAGGTAATTAATAATTATCTTTGCTTAAGATAGTCAGTGCTCTAGGTGGAGAGAATCCCATAACTCCTAATCTAACACAGATAATCAGTCCCTCTTCCAACATATATCTAATTTCCACTGGCAGACTGCATCTCACTGCACAAATATAAAAGTGAGACAGATTAAGACTTCCTCACCACTTTGAAAGTGCTACAAATTACCTCAGGTTTCAGTGAGCAAACTGGAATATAACACAGTGGCAAGAACGATAAACTACTATCTGTATGGTATCCTATACACCTATTCCTTTTGGAGTAGGTCTGAAATTTGGAAGTCATTATTTGGAACAGTACACAAAGGATTCAGTTAAGCACTGAATTAATTTCTTTATATTAAAATCTTTCACAAGCTTGTAAGTTTTTTCCCTAAAAAACCAGATATTTCAGCCTTATAATTTCAGCTTTTCATGTCTCTGAGTACAAAGGGATCTCTATTAAGATGCTGCAGTTTACAACTCTCTGCTCAGATATGGGGTTTGAAAAAGTAACATATATTTAAAGGTGAATAAAGTATCCGTGGCACTTTTATTGCCATCATTACAAACAAACATTTATAAGTAATTGGGTTGGCAAGATCTGGCAACTCTAGAATCATAGAATCATAGAATGGTTTGGGCTGGAAGGGACCTTAAAGATCATCTAGCTCCAACCCCCTTGCCATGAGCAGGGACATCATTAACCTCAATGCTTTTCCATGAAAACAAGGCAAGACAAACTGAAGTTTATCATTTTCACATATCCTATTTTTAAATTACTTTAACAGTCATCAAAGGCCTCTGCAATTCAAAAATGTGGAATTTCTCTGTTTACCTAAAGCGCACATATGATATGGAGGATAGCAAGTTTCTCAGTGATGACTACATCAGCTGCCACTGGCAAAGTCATCTCTTGGGTCAGAGGACAGTTTAGACTCCAAGCTTATCTCAGTCACTGACCTCCTTGCTGTGATCTCCAGCATGGTATTAAGTGGTTCCAGTTGTAGTGAGGCCTTCTGAAATATCAACATCTGTTCACATACAAGACCACACAGTTATCCTACATAGGCCATTACATAGCTAGTTAATGACTGGTCTGGACTTAAACTGAATCACAGCCTCCTAGAAGTAAAAGTCTTTATGCGGTTCTCATTAGTTTGACTTTCCATTAATTATTGTTGTTTCCCATTAGTACAATTTCAATTCGTATTTTTAATTTCTAACTTTTCTTGTTTAAATTAATTTGTGGGGGTTTTTTTTTTCTTGCTTTGTGGTTCTTTGGAGGGATTTTTCTTAACACATTCCCTGAGAATATATTTAAATACAGTTAGGAAGATAATTAAAGCACTAGACAAATAAGAAAGCATTAAACTGAGCTAAGTCAGAAATGTCCAAAACCAAAGTAATTGTCACTGACAAATAGTATATTATTTTAAAACTTATTTGGATACTAGTATAAAGTTTAAGTCAGTATTTCTTAAGAGCATTCTAACTAGGAACTAAGGGGCTGTAGAAATCCAACTATATGCTCTTTTTTGCTGTTTAGGTGCTTTGATCTTTAGAGAGAAATTAATGGATGTATGTAGATGTACAAATGAAGAAAGGGGTGGTTTGGAAGCTTCTGAAGGGGCACAGACCTCTTGAGTTAGGAATAAGAGGCCTCCTCCCACCAAATTCTCTTGCAAATCCTGTTTCACTGCAGGGTTTTAACAGGCTATGGTCTAATGACAGTAATTAGTGAGAGCTGAATTTCATTCCAAAAAAACACAAAATTAAGTTCCACTGCTACAAAGGATGTAACTTGATGGGTTAAATTATGTGATAAATTAAAACATATTGATTTACTGTTTCTTTGTTTGAGACTGTCGGAATTGAGAAGATTCTATTTTTCAAGAGCTTATTGTTCTCTTTAAACCGTGTAAGAATCATTGATTTTTTTTTTAATTATGAGGTTGTAAAAAAAAAAAAAAAATCTTATTTTATATAAATGCTGTGTTCTTCCTCATTCTTCAGCACAATTCACCAAAATGAATAGGCCCCAAATGGAATTCCTATATTATTGGAAGATCTCCACTTTGTCTGCCAAATTATTAGAGCTCTGTTTTAGTTGGCTTTTGCCATATTTAGCAGGGTTTGAGGTCATTATTAGCTTGATTACAAAAGCATGAAATCATTAATAAGCATTAGCTGATATAACCTAGAACTCCAAGCATCAAATTATCTTCTTTTTTTTTTTTTTTTTTTTCCCCTCAAGTGATCACAACAATTAAATTCAATGCTGATAAATTGGAATGAGGAGAAAAATGAACATGATAGTAAAGACCCATTAGGAAATAAAATGCCCTATTAGAACAGCCTGGGCTCTTCAGATCACAAGATTTTTGACTCATTACATCAGTTGGGTGGCCTCTAGCTGAAACTGATGCAGACTTTCCAGGAACCACCATAACAGTTACAAAGGGGAAATCTGCTGTACCTCTTTTTCCACATCATTCCCACTACAGATACCTGCTGTACTTCTCTTTCCACACCATATCCAACTGCAAATATTTTACGTCCCTTATTGACCTAGGTTTCTGGATTAAGTTGAAGCACCATATCTCCTGGTCTCCTAAGCAATTATCACAGAGTAGACAACTTCCACTGATTTGTACACAAAAGTTTAGTTATTTGCCATCAATGGAGCACATCAAGGAAATCTTGTATCTACAAAGAAAATCTGGGCAAAAAATTAAAAAAGAATTGCTAAGTTAGTTGCTGAATTTTCCACTGTTAGTTTTGCTGAATAGTACCTATGATCCTATTTACAAGTGTGAACACATCAGTCAATGCAATCTCACAAAATTCTTATAAAAGAACATATTTGAAATTATCAGGCTGAGATATACAGTGTCAGCAAAGCACAGGAACAGAGAAGTTCCAATAAATGAGAAAGGTATATGATATATAAAATCGGGTTTTAAATAGCCTAAATTTAAACCTTTTGCTATGAAGGAGAATCTGTAAGTCTTTCTTAGGCATCTAGGCTACCTACATAGTGCTTGCAAAAACAGAAGCATCACCAAGAAACAAAGTGATCCACATATCAGACTTAAAACCGCCTAGGGCTAGCCTAAAGAAATACTTCAGAGAGGAGCATGACCAAAGACTGAGACTCAGGTAAATAGCTCAGAGAAGCCTCCATTTTCTTGAGATCCTCATGGATTTTTGAACTAAGCAAGGCTTACTCTTTTCTGTCACAGGTGAGGTGGCAAGATGGTGCTTACCTCTCTACTCAGTACATTGAAAGGGCTTGCCCATTCCTTTTCCCAGTATTTCTTTGACCTTGCACGTTAAGCAGACACTAAGTAAAAAGGCCTTAAAGCAAGACTGGAAGTCAGGGCTAATCTTTCTCAAATGAGGGGTGGACTCAGTGAGATGTACTAACCTATGTTCTTCTCCAAATCTTCCATTACTGGCAAAGAAGTGATTCAAAACCAACAGAAGAAGAGTAACCTCACTCTACTTTTGCCCATAGTCTGGTGATTTCAGCTTTCCTGCATGAGGTAGGAAAGGCAGCTTTGACTCCCTAAGTAGGAGTCAGAAATTCAGACTCTTCCTCTCAGGTGTTTGTAATCATCAGACTCTTATAAAAGGATGCATGCCAATTTTCACACACTTTTTTAAAAAAATAAAATCCCTCAAAGGTGGTCAATGCATTTGTATTATAAATGGGTTTTTAGAGCTTCTGATTGGTGGGAATACCTTCTGATCCACCAGAAAGCGCATAGGATCTTCTGCCCAGATTTTGATCTCTGACCAGTCTCAGGCAGAAGAATAAGACAGTTTGGACATGTTCCAGAGCCAAAAGCCATGTTCCTAGTGGGCTCTAAGGTTACATTGAGAGACACCTGGTAAATTTAAGGTACTGAAGGCTAAGGTGTCAGGAGATGCTGGGCTGAAAGACTTCAGTCATCCTGCTTACTTTCATTCTTTATTTGATCTAGCCTGGCATGCCTTTCCATTTTCTGTGGAAAAAATTCCTTGCCTGACAAAATCCACCCATCATGATGTTTTACTAAGAGCAAACTGAAGGCTATTTCCTTGCATTCACCAAGAATCTGACTTTCCTGCTCATTTATGTGCACACTTTCAATTCTCTCAGTTGATTTTTCAAGACAAACCAACCTGAAGAGACACTTATGAATCTTAATTCTACATTCAATTTCAGCAAGGAGCTAATGTTTTACTTCACTAAGGGAGATATTAAGAGAATATTTCAATGTTGAACTCAGCTAACCTTTTTTTTTTTTAATTTATGACATTTAAAAAACAATTCTTAGGGACTTTTTCATTCATCTCATTCACAATAGAACTCATCTGTAATCCTCAGTGCATTAAGAACGACACAGAATTAATCAACAATTTCTTTACTCCAATTCCACTCAGCCTTTTAATTAAAACAAAACTTTTACTCAGATGGAATAAAAAAATTAAAATCTTACTCTATTAGTCATTCTCATTTCTTTTGTAGAATGGCATGAACGTTGCTCCTCACTTCACAGAATCACAGAATCACAGAATCACAGAATCACAGAATCACAGAATCACAGAATGTCAGGGATTGGAAGGGACCTTGAAAGATCATTTAGTCCAATCCCCCTGCCAGAGCAGGAACACCTACATGAGATCACACAGGAAGGCGTCCAGGAGGGTCTTGAATGTCTCCAGAGAAGGAGACTCCACAACCTCCCTGGGCAGCCTGTTCCAGTGCTCTGTCACCCTCACCGTAAAGAAGTTCCTTCTCAAGTTTAAGCAGAACCTCCTGTGTTCCAGCTTGCACCCCTTGCCCTTTGTCTTATCATTGGTTGTCATCCAGAAGAGTCTAGCTCCATCCTTGTGACACTCATCCCTTATATATTTATAAACATTAATGAGGTCACCCCTCAGTCTCCTCTTCTCCAAGCTAAAGAGGCCCAGCTCCCTCAGCCTTTCCTCATAAGGGAGGTGCTCCACTCCCTTAATCATCTTGGTGGCTCTGGTCTGGACTCTCTCAAGCACTTGTAAAGATGAATCAATAAAGTGGATCCTAAGTTACTGACTGTAAAGGCAAATAAGTCTCTTCCCTTTTTGGTTGAATACAAGAACTTTGTTCCATTTTCCCCAGTGTCTGGGAAAGTGACTGAAAAGCACATCCAAAATTTAATTTCTTTAAGGTAAAACAAATATTTATTTTAATCAGGTTTACTAACCAACACAAGGGACGCCTAGAGAGACTGTTAGATGGAAAACCTAGTATAAAAAATGAGACAAATAAACTATACTTGCATTTGAAATCCCTTTTTTCCCAAAAAAATAAGAAGGTTAAAACTTGATATGAATATAAGAATGGCCATATTTGGTGAAAGTAAAAGACTGCCTAATCCACTAACCAGTCCTTAACAGAAGCTAAAAAGAGGATGCTCAAGAAAGTATGTGGAAAAAAAAAAAAACAAGTATACATAATACCCCTTCCTTATATCTGCAATTGCCAGACATTCTCAGCTGAAGAACTTTAGCTAGATGTATTTTTTAGGTAGTTAGTAAACTTGAGTGAATTTATCTTTCATGACCTTGCTTGGCACCCTCTTGACATCAAGTAAACTTTCGGCATCTACAACAGCCTGTGGCAAGCAGTTCAACAGCTCAAATATCAGTTGCATGAAGAATTACCTTGTTTGTTTGTTCTGAGCTTGGCTTCTGTAGCTTCACTTGTGGCCTTTTAGTTATTCTGTCAGAAGAGAAAGAGAATGGCTGCTCCCCCTCCCTAAGACATTGGCATTCCCTCCACACCATTCTTGATTTCACAGGCTTTTTTCAGTCATGTATATTACAGGCTGAAGTTCACTTTGTCATTCCTTCTACAGTAATCATTCTTCATCTTTGATCATTCTTGATCTGTTTTCAGCAACTTTTCAACTTCTACTTCATTCTTTTCAGACAGAAAGACCAGACATGCAAAAAGTATTAAAGATGTGTATTTAAGACAGCATGAACTGGCACAGTGGCATGGATGGTGCAATTGCATTTACTGCTTCCTTCTCTACTGCTTTTCTAATAATTCCTAGTATTTATCTTGCCTTTCTTACTATATTGAATATTGAGCTGACATTTCCATAGTATTATTGATCATAAACTGAAGCTTTAACTCCTGAACAGTAATTTGCAACATTGTGCTATTGTACTGAATCAAAAAAGTGTGCGTGACCCTAGGCAAGGCCAAACCAATGCATTTTCACCGTACAAACCAACCAAAATGTGAAACTACATCAACAGCTATAAAGGCCATTTCAACTAGCCATGGTGCATTCACACAACAATGCAAACCTTGGCCTTGGTGAATAGCATGGGGAATAGCACATGCAGCTCAGATTAAAAAAAAGGGAGAAATAGCAATGACATATGTTGCTGTTTCTCTCAGGCTCTGTGTTTCCTGCAGTTACACCAGCCGAACTAGCCAACTTTTATCCCTGGCACTGATAAGGAAAGGGAGTAGGCATGATGAGCAGGAGATTTATTCTTTGGACACTTTACAAATGAGTCTTTAACAGCAACTGGTATTCTTGAAGAATATAGATGTCTTCAGTTTTGACATGAATTTCACATCAGTGTTGTCTATTTCAACAGATGTGACCCAAGTGTGGGCATTGCATTCTGCATGCAAAGTTCAAACACGTTTTCAAAATATGGGGTTATTAGCAACTAGAGAGCTCTGTGAAATGAAGACTGCAGTTAAGGATGGTGTGGTGTTTATTTGCTATCTGTATTCTAGTATGTTTGAAACGAATATTCAGTCTTTTCCATTCCAAGCCTCTGATCTTCCTTTCAAGTATAGCAAGCACTCCTGAAATCCTGAAAGAACGGTGTGAATCATGTAGGATTATCCACTGGCACAGCCATTTTTTTGAGTTCTGAATTATCAGCAGAAATCTGCTCCCTTTTCCTTTCCCCAAGTCACTATTAAGTTTGACTTAAAATGTGAAGGGAGAAGCATAACTTGACTCTCAGAAAACAAATTAAGATTAATCTGATGAATGGGATTATAGTACTATAACTGTATAAGAATAAACAAAAGAAATAAATGCTAAGTTTTGCCAGCTCTATAAGCCTTACTTCTACTATTCTCAGGAATTCAGTGTACACAGTTAAGGACTGATCTTGAGTTATTGGGCACTGAGTTGAAGAGACAAGAAGCCTCTGGAGAAGCTCTCTCTCCAGTACAATTTAGTTCTCAGTAAGAAATTGGTCCAATTCATAGGTTATAACTCTCAGGATCAATTACCATAATCTCACTGGAGGACCATAGAATATTTATAATTCAGATCTTGTCTTTGTTTTATAAAGAACACAATTTGAGTAGCATAAAACACAGAGTGCTGGAAGGTATATTATATATTTGTAGTCAGTGAATCTTGATAATGTCTTTTAAATATTAATTTCACTTTCTGGTGTTTTCAGAATAAGATAATTTTAATATTGCTTGAAAAATCTGAAACTGTAAATATGCATATGCAGACAATTTCCACATACATTTACATTAGAAAGGATACTAGGATTTATTGAAGAGAAGAACTAACTTTTGCATTACAATGGGAAAACCAAAATTTTATAAATCTTCACCTTAGCCTCATGGAACCGTCTAACTTTGCATTTCTATAGGAAGCTCATTTTAAAAGATGCATCTACATTTTTAAAGCAAGCCAGTATTGCTCTTCATAAGTATTGTAGAATATATTTCTTTATAATCTAGTTGATCTTTTTTGTTATCTAAAAGTTAGTAACAATCACAAGTGTATTTAGTTACCAAATATCACTATAAAGTATTCAGCCTCATTCTAGGAATATGAACTATCATAATTTCCCCTTAGGGCCACAAAAACAGATTGCAAGATTTTAGTCATCAACAGCCCTTCTGTTCACATGACCCCTTCTATGAACTATTTCAAGTTAAGACAGCTCATGACGCCTTCCTATCTTCCTGTCTACAATACTTTGAACTCTCATGGAGATTTCTGGTATAAGACCAACTTATCAAGCAGGGAAAAGAACAGCTGCTATTTATTTCACTTTAGCTCTCTCGTTTTCTGCATTTGCAGATGGTGGAAGGAAACAGAAGAGTCCTGCCAAAAGCTCTTAGACCAGTTCACTATAGATTGGTAATTACCAACACGGACACCTGGTCATTTAAGGAGTCACAAGCACAACCAGACACAGACAGGGCAGTGTCTTCTCAATCAGAAATCACACAGGTGCAATATGAATTACAAATATATTTAAAGGATTTCACAGATCTTTTGACTATACAGTGACAGTTCTTCACGCACAAATTCACATTGTTAAGTGATTTGAAAATTTGAAACATTAAATAAGATTTTATTGCAAAACTTATGAGTTAAATATATTTATAATAAGTAATTTATAAAAATCCCATCAATATCAATAACAAATGAAACATATCCTGGAAGAATTGAGTTCAAAATATATGCTTCATGTCAAATTGCAGATGACCTTGCATGGTGCCTGTTGTTGAACAGCAATAATCTTCAGTTGTCTTTTCCATCACTTGTTCTAATTTATTTATCATGTGTCACCACATTTGCAAACACTTTCTAAAATTCAACCACATGTGTTATTACAATAATGATTATGACGGTTATATGGAGTTTGCATTTCTCTTCCTGATGTCCATGAGCCAAATTTTATCCTTTGGATGTGCATGTGCTACCCCCTTTTGACCCACTGAAAATCATGTATAATGAAGAGCACATTTTGGTTCTTTTTTTCTTGAAATGTTTTAAATTATAGCGTTAAACATTCAAAGATGATTTTTTTATCTCTATGGTTTTTTCTTATTTTCCCTTATTAAGATGGAAAAAATATTTCCCATCAAGAACTTTTGTTTTTCCAAAAGTCCCAGATTTTTAGTAGCCTTCATATTAACCAGTTGAAGTATGGTATAATAACTGACTATAACTGAATTTTCTTCTCTCCTCACAGACATTCCATTCTGATATTTCCTAACTAAAACAGAACACAGGCAGGTGATACAGACATTGTCTGCAAAAAGTCCTGCACTTGCTTAGCTAAAATTTTTGTGTTTCAAGGCAATTTAGTTAAACTCAAGCAGCCTGTGCTCACACATGTATTTTGGTTTACAGATATATTAGAGGGAACTTTGCAAGAGCAGTAAGTTAGATTATAGATTCTTATTTAAAGAGTGTGGCTGAGATTGAAACTGGACCCATAGAGAACATATTTCTAATATTAAACTCATTTTGCCTTATCAGAAAACAAAAGAGAAAACTGAGGGACTGGTTGTGGAAATTTCTGTTCTCACAAAGGAAGCTGTCCCTTTCTGTTCTTTCTTACAAAGTTCAGATTATTATAAAAACTATCACGTCATCTAATCCTGCAGAAGTAATGTTTGCTATAAATCTTCTCAAGTTGTTCATTGGTGGTCTACGTGTTCACTTTTACTGTGCAAAGCCAACTTTCACAAAGAGCAATATTTAAGGGCCTTTATCCTGTTATTTCATATATCTGGCTTTCAGACACCTATTCCTCCATAGACACATTTGTTAATGCTCTGGATTTTTTTAGTTGATAGGCATATGTTTCATCCTCTGCAGATTTATCTATTAAAAGTACATAGGAACTTGGGAATCACATCACTTACACTTAAATTCAAGTAAACTGATTTCCTCTCTCCATATTGTAGGGAGCACATGTAAAAGGAATGGGTTTTCTTTACTTTTTAATTAGTCACCAAACCCTTCTTCACCTAAGTTGTGCATTGAGTAGTCCCCCATGGTGAGAAGGAGCTATGTGCTGCATGCTCTTATGCTCTGCAAGTTGCAGCAGCCATCTCAGCCTCCTTGCTCAGGCCAACAGATGTAGCCTGGCAGGACACTTATCCCTTCCCTTTGTTAACATTTTCTCATCCAGTAATCTAATAAAATCAAATTTACCTTACACTTGTTCCTATAGACTGATCCTACCAAAAAAAAAAAATTCTCATTCACTCACAGAATAGAAATAACTTTTTTTTTTTTTCTGAATGCAATCAGAAGGATGTTCCCAGAGCCCTCTGCTCCTGGCTCAGCTGCACTTCAACAGAAAGACTGATGGATATTCCTAGTCAAGACAGCATAGCTGGGGCACTCTTCAAGGAAATGGGGTCTGTGCACTCAGACTGAGTAAAGCCTAAAACTCACATCTGCTGTTTCGTGATGTAAGTTCAAAAATTAAGCACAATATTCAACTAGCAAACAAAAAATTTACATGTCCTCCTGTCATAGCTTGAAAGAAAAAGAAAATACAGCTACACGTTGAAGTCTCTGTGGTCAGTGTGTGTTGCTAGATGTGTTCGTAGCTTAGCCACAGAACCAAACCTTTTGGGGACTAAAGCAAATCCTGAAAGCTCCAAGAAGAAAACAGGAACAGAGCTATTCAGTTCAATGAGGAGGGACCCACTTCAAGGCATCCACAGTTATAGATTTTTTTACTGAAATAAATCTTTGAGGAAAATCTTAAGTATGCCTAAAAAATGAAGTAATTTTTTTTTGATTGTTTTCTTAAACCCCTTGGGGAGTAATCCAATTTGGGATCTCACTGTAAATATAGTGCCTTTCAGCTTTAACTACTTCGCTGTTTCTACCTCTAGGCTTTTTAAAAGACTGCTTTTAGGATTAAGTTCTCTAAAGGATTATCATCTCACACAGGTAGTAAGCACACTCCTTTACCCTATAAGTAAAGGAGTGTGCTTATTCCACTTCTCTCATGTCAAGATGGATTACCTCACATTTGATTAATGTATCAAAAATCAATGTCCCATCAGTTAAAAATAAGACCACACTTAATCAACACTGTTAACCAAGGAGATTCCTCAAGTCACATCTAACTTCTACACCAGGAGCTCAGAACATGGATTTTTATCTTAAATCCAGAACCTTGCACAGTTTTCAGTTTCACAACCATCTGCCTATACCTGAAAAAAACCCCTGTATACACTTTCCATTGTTCATCTAGAATATATTCATTCCTTAATATTAAATTCCATTCCAGAAAGTTAATTTTTTCCTCATTTGGCATAATCTTTCCATTTTCATATCAAAATGCATTGCAATCCTCAGTCTGTTCCTGTCCAAAATATAATTTAAAATACGTTCCTCTGAGATATTAACAAGTTTTCCTTCAGTTGTCCCACTTCATTTCTTGCCAATCTATGTTCTCCTTAACCAACAGATGTCTTCTTTTTCCAATACCTCCCTTTTTCTTGCCACTTAATGGGATTAATTCCCCTTCCATACTGTCTCCTTCACATCCTGGAAAAAAATTTCTGCATTTGACTGACTCTCTAATTTATTCATTTCCTCTTCAAACTTTTCTTCTCCCTTTTCCATGATTTCTAATAATATCTCTAAAAACCCAAAAAGTAACCATGTTCTGTGTCCAAACCTCACATAGAGCTTTTGCATAATTTTTACCACAGTCTAAAAAAATATATATGCACTCAAAAATGTATGTCTATGACAGATAATATGATGATATTTCCTCTTCATAGAGCATTATATATATATTTGTATTAATATTACAGACCATAAATATTATTTGGTGGTTCAAAACTTTTTTATGCTCGTAAGAGTTGTATTTTCAAGTGAAAACTGTTTTGGTATATAAAGTATTTGTCACACAATTTCTGCTTGTGATGTAGAGTGAAATAGAATATTTCAATTAGTCAGACAAAAAGGTATCACATACCAACTGACAAGTCCAGGAGTCTCCAAACAAACTAAACAGGGAAAAATCTGTACAAGTCAAAGTCCACAATGCTCCCTTTCTCTTCCTTTCTTACATTTTCAGAATTACTTTCAAGATTGTATAATTCTCCCTGGATGACTGACACACTAGGGAAATATTAAAGCTCTTACAGAATCAGAAATACTCTTCCCCCTTCAAAAGCACATGTCCATAAACACCCTCCTATCTTTCTTCCTCACTCAGGCACAGCATGAAGGTGGAGGAAAAGGTGAAAGGTGTGAGAAGAGAAAATGAAAGGGATATTCTAAATGGTGGAGGAGATATGATAAAGAATGTAGCCAGAGAATGTTTCAGAAGCAACAGAGGATCTCAAAAGGGAAGAGAAAGGTATTGAGTGAATGAAAAATCAAGTTAATTTAAAAAGGTGAGAGTTTGATGAGCAAATCAACATATGGACAATAAAAAGAGAAACTTGGGTTAGAGACGAAGAAAATTGGCTGATCTCTGGTGAGATTATGCTAAAACCTAATATTAACAATAATAATAATGATATTGTCCTTGGAGATAGAATCATAGAATCATTCTGGTTGGAAAAGATCTTTGAGACTGTCAAGTCCAACCGTACCTAAACCATATCTCTGAGCACCTCATCTACCTGTCTTTTAAATACCTCCAGGGATGGTGACTCAACTACTTCCCTAGAAAGCCCATTCCATTGCCTGATTACCCTTTCAGCGAAGAAATTTTTCCTGACATCCAATCTGAACCTCCCTTGGTGCAACGTGAGGCCATTTCCTCTTGTTCTATCACTAGTTCTTTGGGAGAAAAGGCACAGACACATCTTGCTAGAACCTCCTTTCAGGTAGTTGTAGACAATGAGAGAGTTTCTCCTCAGCCTCCTCTCCAGGCTAAACAACCTCAGTCACTCATCATAAGACTTGTTCTCCAGCCCCTTCACCAGCTTTGTTGCCCTTCTCTGGACACGCTCCAGCCAGGATGCTGTTGGCCTTTTTGGACACCTGAACACACTGCTGGCTCACTGCATGGTGTTGCTGTGACCCAAGTGCAGGACCCAGCACTTGGCCTTTTTGAACCTCATACAGTTGGTTGTAGCCCATTGATCTTGAGATATCAAATTGATATCTCAACTTGATTTAGCAATAAAAGTTCAAAAGAATTATTAATTCCATAAATCTGCTTAATAGCTCTCTATAAAATTAATAATAGTAAAAGATAAATTTGATTAACCAAGGAAATTTCTGACCTATTCCTAATGATCAGGAATATTTCATTTCATATTTCCCAAACAAAAGCACATACCTTCTTTTCATTCTGTTTGGGACTAATTTAAAAGATAAATTGTCAGTCAACTAAAATATTTCCTTCCTTCCTTCCTTCCTTCCTAATATGTGTGTGTTTTTCCTTTGAAGAAGCTTTCATTTACTGTATACCTAAACATACATTAAAAGTCATCTGTATTAGCTTCTTAAACAGCTTCTTAACCTTGTGCCTAATATTTGACACATTGTGAATCTCACGTTTATCAGCTCTGCTTATTCTAGCTCTCATGGTTACCTTTTGATGTCCTGATCTTAAATAGTTGCTTCTCATGGATGGACTGTGCAGCCACTTGAACAATTTGCATACTATGGGAATAAAATCTTTAGGAAGCTGCATCTTGCTCCTCTTTTTCCTTGGCTATTTTGTGAAGAATTCCTTTTAGAGTTATGCAGTTTTAAAGTTTGTAGTGTCATCAAACCTTAGACAAAAGAGTGACTGAAACTGACTAGAGGGACAGAAGACATTTAAAGCAAGTTAGAGGCTGCTGGAAAATGAATTAATTAGTTATCATAGAGTACGCCTCTTTGGTGAAACAAACAAAAGAAATGACTTCTCTGGCAGAGGGTGAGAATTCAGTAAATGAAGGTTATAATACTATCTTACTCTTTCAGAACATTTTTACATTTATGTGCTATGCTCATATAGCAACTATAAAGGCCACAAAAAGACCTAGAAACACATTTTAAGAAACAAACTGCCTGCATTGTTTTGAACAAGGGCAAAGATGCTGCTGTACTTCAATTATGATGTATTTTGATGATCCAAGCTATTTAAATATTAAAGATCCCAAAGTGTTTTAATGACCATGAATGTGTGTGCAAACAAATATAGGATGTTAGAGGTAATCCTAACTGGTGTAATTCTTATCTGCATGAAATTATTCTTTCTTGTATAAACACAACATCTCATTTACAATCAAAGTGAAGTTTTGGCATTTATTGGTGACAACAGCTACATCTTTTCATAGGGCTGACTACAGAGGGTCTACAGGTGGGAGAAAGGTATCTGTCTGTCTACTTCCTAAAAGATCATCAGGCCAGTCACTAATATATATGTAAGAAATATATATGGTGTATATATATTGGCATATAGAAATGCATATGCTATCCCAGAAAAAAATACACAAAGCTGACTTTGGTCATTTAGTTATGCCAATAGGTAAATCAGCACAGATAGAATTAACCTTTAGAGCTGTAATTTTGTCTGGCAGTCATTTTATGAAAAGCTTGCAGTTTTCTGTATCCTGCATCAGTATAATTCCTTTCTTATTTAATTTTTATATGACTTCCCTCTCCCCTGGCTTTATTTTGTATCAACCTAATGCTTAATTTTCAAAACAAGGACATTCAGTCTCAGACTGTCTGATTAGCAGATAATCTTCTAATGATTCTAGACAAATTTAGGAAAGAACGCTACTGATTTAAAGTCTACCCACAGTACTTTCAAAAAAATAGTTTCCTATTCATCAGAGACAGAAATACAGTCATGAAAAGCCTCACCTATTTATCTTTGGTGTTTTTAGTTTTAATCTGAAGCTATTGAGTCTTAGCCTAAGGAATGTTTTAAATTGATATAAACTGACAACTGGTCCAAAAGTTCCATCCATTTCCTACACCCACTGCTTACTCCTCCCCTCATCTAATCTTACAAGAGTCTGTGAACAGCACCAGAGAACACATCCAGATTAAGTCATATTTTCTATTTAGCTAAGTCTATGAATTCTGATCTATTTATATACATGACTACCCAACTACTTGTGCCAGTTCAAGACTGAGGGTAAGAGGAGTCAAAGGCAGATTAAAAGCCATGCTGATGTGTTTGCAAAACCAGGACTGGAGGCTAATCATTATCCAGAAAATGAAGGTAGAACAGCACTACTGCATTATTCATTGCATATAACTTCAGCAAATATTCAAAGTAATGTGTGCGTGCTAGGTAGTCTCTGAGAGATATGTGGTTCATGGGCTGATCATGAAACAACTTGGTTAATGTGTACATTTGAAATAAATGTTACTGAAGACAAGCATCATTTGAATTTTAGAAACAAAAACATGTTCCTCTTTCTTGAAAACTTTGACTACACACTATATATCCAGTAGGATCTGGTAGTAGCCATAATGAGCTACACAGTTTCAGTGATTGCCAGGGAAATTCCTAAAATTATGTTTATAAAACCAGCTTCCTTGAGATCAGGCAGCTTTCTTGAAGAGACACTAAGACTGCTCTTTCAAAAAAGATATGGATGTGTTGTCAAGGGTAGCTCTTAAAGTTTAAATCTTTATTACCTGCCTTCCTGATTTTCATGTGTGCTGAAGAGAACCTAACATCGACTTCAGTGAGACTTGTAAGATATAAAAATCCTGTGGGGATAAAAAAGGTTTTAGAAAGTTACTTGATAAAATTTCCTGGGCATCAGCACAGTCTTGTTAAAATCAAATGGGCCTTTCAGTTTTAAAAATAAGATCATGTCTGAATGGTTTTCTACATAAAAACCTATAACTAGAACTAGCAGCAATATTCTCAAATGAACAGATGAGGCCAGCCTACAGTCTATCCTCTTCCTATATCTAAAAGCAGCATGAGAGAAGCAGCACGTATCGGCTAAAAAATGCCAGTAGACCAAAATGGGCAAACCCATACATTCCTCAGCTGTTACATCTGAACAACTACTAGAATGATAGATACTAATGGAAGAGTTAGCATAATCAGTTGATGTCTATTACACCATCTTTTTCACCTGTCCACTGAGAAGAATGAAGATTATAATCACTCAAGAAGAGTAGGATTGTCCATAACTCAGTAATTGTGGTAACAAACATTGTGGTAACAAAGAAAACTGGAAGAAGGGGACTTAGAATGCAGAATTAGCAATCATGCTTTTCTTTGTCCCATTTAGTATCTGAGCCATGTTTCATCTCTATTACACTTTAAATGGATTATAATTTGACTAAATGACATCTAAAAAATCAACAATGAGTGCTTGTAGTAGATTTCTACACAGGTCAGTGTTACAAACCTAAGCGTACCAGCTCGCTTGTTTTAGACAGCATCACCATGCTGCCTCATAATGATACCTCATGCTGCCTTTCACAAAGTCTGCTTTAGAAAGTCTAAATTAGGGTTAGTGACCAAAACAACTAGCTTCCACTCTAAGATCAATGCCAGTTTCCCCAGAGGTTCCCAGTGGGGGACAGACAAAAACCAGAAAAACAGCCAACACCTTTATTGAGGCCTCTTTCCTGTGGGGAGCAAGTATAGGAGATGCCATAGTAATGCTTTCTAGCTCACAAGACACAGTGAAGGAAAGCTCTGAGCTGTCTCTGGAGTTGTGATGATATATGAAATTATATCAAATCTGTAAACGGATGTGAGTGGTTGGTAGAGAAGAGGGAATCATGTCATAAGCACACAGGAACTCTGAAAGGGCTGATGCCTGCTAAGATCATCCATATTCCCATCTGCAGTGATGTGAGGTAGACCATCTTTTATCTTGGCCTGAAGTAATGAGAATCTGAATTACTGCTCCACCCCAGGGCTACTAAAAGGATCAAATACCATCAGCCTTTCTAATTTGCTGCAATGGCAATCTCTGTGAATTTGTTTTTCTCCTGTTCAGGAGGAAGGCATGCAGAAATTGTTAGGAATAAATTTTTATTCTTTAGCAGAGGAATGGAAAAAAAAAGACTTGGCTTCAAAGTCCTTTAAGCAAGATTATGAGTTATTAAGCTTACAGAATTTGCAGTACCCTGAACATGTACACCAAGGCCTCATATTGCTGATCAGCTTTTACAGAGTGACATTCAACACATGGAGACCTGCATTTCCCAATATCCTGACGTACAAAAAAAGGTAATGCAAACTAAGATGTATTCCAACACTCACTCCAGAAGACTAAAAGTAGAGAGTCATGGAGATGTACAGACAACCATGGCACAGCAGTAAGTTGAATCACATCCTGTCCGTGAAGTGGATGCTATACACTGACAGGAAAGGAAATGAAAATTTATTTTTTATAAATTGAAGTCCATCTGAGAGGTAAAATCACAGAAAGAAACTTTAAGAAGACATGACATAACTCATTTCAATAGTATTTGCTGAAGAACAATAGCTGCCATAAGGAATACACATTGGGTAACAAAAGTTGTGTGCTGATTCAAAGATCATGCCTTTATTGTTGACAAAGAACACCTGAGGAGCAAAACTCTCAGTGTTAGACCCTGCTTAAGTGCAGAAAAAAGCAGATTTCATCAAAAGGGACAGTGCAAGAGATAGAAAAAAGCAATATGAAAATTATATCCTAATATTTATCAGAAAAAAATTCCTTGTCTAAAGAAAGTCAGTTTACCAAGAAAATTAGACTGTAAAGAAGTTACGCCTCCTGAGTAGATCTATAAAAAGTATCCTCATGATAAAGTCGATTATGTTAAGATGTTAGATGTTTTGAAATGCAAGTAGTAGTATACTTTCTAAAGTAGTATACTTTTTAAAGTAGTATACTTTTTCAAAGAAACATGATAATGATTTGAAACACAGAACTACACACAACAAGCAGTACAGTCAAATCAGGATTCAAAACTTCTCTTACCCAGTTGATATAGATTTTTCCTGCTGTCTGAAAACAAAAGAATGTGGCCAACCAGATGGCAGCCATGAGTATAATCTTTCCCTGTGCAGGAATTTCAGGCAAAAAAGCAACAGTTTGATGCCTGAGTGAGGCAAGGATACCTGCCAACCACCATAAGACTGCTGCTGTGCATATGTGCGGTCTTCTGAAGGAAAAAAAAAAACCCAACTCCTAATATATGTTATAAATATATTTTCTAAGTGCTAGGATAGTTTCATTAGAATGAATAACAACTGTGAGGCTGCTGGGACTTTCAAATCCTTACCTTCTGGCAAAGAGTTAAAGGCCCAGATTCTATCCTTGGACATACATGTCTCCCAGATGTACTCACAGATAAAATACTCAGCCCAAAGTGATATCAGGTGTGTTTTGAATTTTGCCCCATCTCACAACTGTTTTGATCCAGGCCCCCCTGAAACCACTGCAAAAATGCCTCTGATGGCGGTGACAGTTACATACAGTAACAGTTGTTCCCATCCACTCTGTGTGCCCTGATACAATCAAAGTAATAGTTGTGATTAAAGTTGGGAACAAGAACCAGTAACTGTGAAGTAAGCCAATGGCTAATATTCCTGCATTTATGTTCGAATGAAACACATACACATCGAGTGACCACAGGATAGCAAAAAAGCATAAATCTGAACCCTTGGATTAGTGGTAATTAGCATTGTGGTAATTTATTTATGTAGATAAATGTTTAGAGTCTTTCAGGGCTAATGAATACTGGCCTTATTTCTAGGAATGCCCTAAGAATTTGCCATAGATTTCACTAAGCAATCAGATACATTTCCCAATAAATCATGAAAATGGTGTAAGATACAGGAGATCTATTTTCAAACCACATTTTCAACCTTAAAGCTAAATGTCTTTATTTTAGGTGGCTTTTGCATACTTTATATGTTGTTTTAAGTGTAAGTTTTTTCAGTTCAATAATTTATTTTCCTTCTCTACATATTCCAACTTTCTTTGTGCTAAATAGGCCTTTAAAAGTGTCCTCAAATGCTGCCTGTAGTCAGACAGCCAGAAGCATCTTGTATATTTTATGTCAAGAGAATTTCAATAAGTAAAATCCAAAAGTTCTTGTTTCAATGGAACCAGGCCAAAAGTAAAGAACATCTAACACAGTGATTTAGCATCTTACAAGATTTAACAGCTGATTCTCCTACTACCCATCTTATAACAGTTACAATAATGGATGAGTTAGTGAGCAAAGACACATAAGCAATGCTGGTAAAATTCAGTTATTAGGAAAAAAGGAAGGTTTTTTTTTTTTTTTTTCATTTGGTGGAAATAGCTCTAACATGAACTGGGTTTTTCTTTTAATAGCCATGAAAGAGCAAGATTAAAATAAAATTCCCATGTAAATCAACAATCTAATTTTTGCTGGGTTACTTAAAACTGGAATTAAAAGTATCTGATATTATTTATAAATCTGTGATACTGATGGTCTACACTCCACAAGCTTGTTTAACATGCCGTGTTTTAAAAGGGACAATTCCATTGGCCTTATCATGGTCTCACCAAAATAAGAGAATCAAATCACCTTGGAAAAAGCATTTAGGTTAAAAATAAAGTAGTTTACTGGAGTGAACAACCTACTAATGCAAAAAATTATGCATGCATTAGGTAAAAAATACAGTTGCAGTTAGTCATAGAATCTGAAAAATAATTATTTGTCTTCCCTAGGAAAAAAAGAAAACAAGACATTTCTCCTATCCACTTCTTTAATACAGTCTATTAAATTACTATGTGCCAGTGTAAAAAGTAAAGGAAGTAGGATATAACTTCTGTGTTCTTGAATTTACTTCCTTCCATTGTAGCATGTTTTTACTTCATGTGGGATTACCCTGCTCTTAAAATGAATTTTAAAGTTGACTCTTGTTCTCTTTTTTCCTTCTCCTAAACATAAAAACAAGACAATCTAAATATGCTGAAATTACTCATCAGACTCAGCAAAGTCTGGTCATGCTGTTCTTTTGAACCTCTTTTACCAATGGCATAAAACTCAATTTTGTCAGTGTGGACTTAAAAGCAATTCATCATTGGCGTATCAGATTCACACAATAATGATCGAAGGAAGCAAAGAGCATCCTTTATCTTTACTGCAAAAAGAATGTCAGTAATTGCAATAGTACATAAAAGTATTTTTTGGCCAGAATCACCACTGAGAAACGAGCTAACAGATGCACATTTTTACTTGCTGAACTTAAGTCCATGAAATGATCCCAACACTGAGTCTAATGTGAGGGATTCAATGGACTGTTGCCTCACTTGTTGCTTCTCCAAAGACTTTTGAACTGGAACAGAATTCATTTTAGTGAGTATCCAACATCTGGAGAAGCCTCTTAAGAGTTACAGAAAGCCAAGTTTAAAAAAACTTGCAAGAATATCAAATCTCTACTGAGAAAACACCAGAAAGAAGGGAAAATAAGAAAAAAAAAAGAAAAAAAAAGGAAGAAAAAAGGAAAAAGACAAAAAAAAATTCCATTAATCTAAATATATTTTGGAATTAAGAGTGTATTATTTTAAGATTTGGAGTATGAGAGATATACTTTAAAATAATTTCATATCCAGTTGCTCTGTTGATCAGCTGACAAAACTGGTTGACCCGCAATTTGCAAAGATTTTTGTACCATGTCCATGTAACTATTTTTCTAATAGCTTGGAGGAATGTAGTTTCGACTCTGTTCTTTAAGAGCACAATTATACCTTTTGACAGTATCGTAAACAACCATGAGGAAAAACACTTCAGATCTCTCAAGGTTTTTTCTTATTGCCTCTTTTCTATTTTCCACTCAGTTTTCAAAAATTGGTTGCAATATTTTTCTTCCTGGAAAGTGAAAAAAACCCCAGGATACTTCTGCAACTGTATTTTACTAGTCCTACAGCTTATGCAGCAGGTGGGTAATGTAGGAGGCTTTCAAGTCAGATGGTCCCTCTGCACTTGTAGGCATCCAAAGTCTTTTCTAACTCAGAGATATATTTATGTAAGTGTGTGTATGTATATTGGACTTTTGGCCTCAGTTCAGCAATTATTTAAATTAAGCCCTAAAATGGTAGAAAATCTGGATCTACTAGGTAACTTGCAGATTATCTCCAGATTTTACGTATGTGGTGAATGCTGTTTGAGGTATGCTATTCTGGGGAAGGACAACTGATAGAGTTTCACAGACTATTAATTTTAGTCTTCAAGAATTTGCCTTCACCACTATGGCCCTAATAAGAATGGTTGTTTGCTCAAATGAACTTTCAGTTTTTTGATGGCTGAAGAGTCTGATAAACATTTACAGATCTCCTATTTTGTCTCTTTGAATTTAAAATAAAAGAATAGATAGTGGTAGGTTAATAGATAAATAGGAGGAAGGTTAGAGGGAGGAGAAATAAGATAAAATTTTCTGAAGAGTTTTTCTTTTCTGCTTGCCATGATTTCAATAAACTATGACCCTATTAAAACCACCACTCCATACACTTTTGTAATCAGTTCTTTTTCTGTAACTGTGCCAGTGTTGTATCCATTGTATATGAATTCATGCCAGATAAATATGGCTATGCTTCAAGAAGCACTATTTTTCAAAGCATTACCCTGAACTCTGGCTCAAGAACACAAATTTGAGGGACAAATGTCTCTGAAAAGAACAGTCTACAGTGCTTCCAATCCCTCTCTCCTACATGACTCTTCTGCAGTTGTACAAAGGCCAACAAACATCAAATGAGACATGTAGACTGAAGCCAAATAATTCAGACTAAACTGATCAAGTTTACCCACTCAGTGCAAGATGTTTTTAGTTCATAAAATCTTTTTTTCTTTTGTTGACTAATTAAAACAGCTTGACTAAGACTTACTGAAATATTATGTTCCTTACCATTCAAAACTTGTATGAGCCAATGCCAGCACTCCTCCCTGATCACTTTTAAATCCATATGCACTTCCCTTAAAGTTTTAAACCTGCCTGAGGTACCCACAGCTGCTTCTAATATTTTGACCGTTAAATTATCTTCTTCCTTCCCAACTGAATTGCTATGAAGTATGCCAAACAGTTAATATTGTTTTGTTTTTTCAGCTTCCTGCATAATTCCACTGTATCCAAATACAGGAACTGTGAGACTGAATAACTAAAACTTAGATTTCTAGAATCAAAAGTGAATGGTTGTCCCTAAAAGTTGTTCTTTACCTATTTATCTAAGCATTGTTCTTGTTGGCTTTATGTACAACCTTTACCATGTGTAGGCAAAATAATGAATACTTAAATACACATATATATGGGTTTGAAAAGCAAAAAATGAAATACGTATTTGGTATTTAAGGTTTATCCTACTAAAAGAAAGAGCAGTCAAACAGTTTTGTTTAGCCTTTTTTTTTTTTTTTGTCTCACTTGTCCTGTCTGGGTTTCAGACTGCTTAAGGAATTTGTTATTGATTTGGACAAACATAACAGAAAGAATGAGGCTTGAAAGTTATTGATATAAATTTTGCAGATAAAAGGTTTCTCTTCTTACTGCTCTGGAAAATATTTGACTTTCCAGAAGCCACATACTTTCTTAAATTTAATGAAGTCTAGCTAAATTCAGAGTGTGAGTTTTCCCTCAACAAAGTCTGAGATCTTCAAGATTCACACCAAAAATAAAAATCACTCTATGAAAAGCCTATAAATAAGAAAATATACAAAGACTTTGAAATACTTTTTCAGGAAATCTGATAAATAGCTAAGCAGCTGAGAAGAAGATATAAAAAATCTGAACTGTAAAAGCTGTAAAGACTATATGCATATGGTTATGCAGATATGTATACATCTCCATATATAGTATTGTATACTGTAAGCAGACAAGGTGACCTACAAGGAGGGAGAAGGAAAATACAGTAGGTATTTTCTCCTTAAAAATATACTACTCTGATGCTAGGTTTTAAATTACTTCCTAATGCAAATAACATTATGGTATTGTATTACATTCATGTACATACCTAACAGCTTTTGAACATGCTGGCTAATTTGAACAAAATCTGAAGGCAAGTGAGAGTTCTCAAATATTTTACAGTCTTACTTTCTTACTTCCCTGTTGTCACCACCCCCCTGCCCCCCCAGCCTTACAAATGGAAATAGGCAGCCAGGCAAAAAAAAAGATTCTCAATGAAGACTGCAGTGTGAGCTCACCCTTCGTTAGACACTAGGTCTACATTTTATATAGAGGGGCTGTGACAATTTGAAATAATAGGAATGAGTAATGGGGAAAAGGTGCTAACTAGTTTTATAAACACCATGCATACTTCATGAGCTTTGTAGAACCTCAAACTCCTACTGGTTTAACTATCCTCAGATAAGTCCATAGCTGAAATCTGAGGGGGCTTTTTTTAAATGTACATGAACAATACTCTATTCATGAACAAAACAATATTCTCTTATTACTGTTTTGAAAGCAGCATACTACTGGTGCTGCTAATGTAGTATTTAGCAGAGCACCACTGAGTGCTTACATAATAGCCAGGTATGACTCAAACTGCAGAGACTGGAGTCAGTCACCTTCCCACATGTTAAGGACCCCACAGATACAGATTATATTGCTGGAGAAATTTTCACTACCTTTAGGAAAAGAAATCTGCTCTAACTGAAAACATCTCTAGACCTCCAGAAAGTCCAGAGCCAGAGCCTCCCATGGAGAAGCCCATGCCAGTAACACTTCTCACAGCCCTGCTTGTCAGGATCTGCCTGACAAGGACTGGAAATGAAGGGTGAGGAAAATGTTCATCCCCTTTAGGCAGGGACAGAGAATGACTCATCTGGTGCTGTTCCCAAGTCATCCTAACCAACCAAACCAACAGCCCACTGATGTGCTTCAGAAACCTCCCCATCTAGCTTTTCCAGAGTGGAAGAGATGAGACCACAATCTGGGTCTTTTGTGCAAGGATAAATGAGCAGTCAGAAAGGACATCCTCCTGCAAAGAATTAAGTGGCTGTTTCCAGTGCTGTTATGCTGACCATGAGATAAGTTTTCATTACTCTGCATGTTACAGCCCCTTTCCTTAACTTGTCGTGAAATTATCAAGTTTTCTTCATTTCATGTAAATATCAGTCAATGGAAAAGTAAAAGAAAAATGCTATTCTTTTCGATAGATGGATCATTGCATATTTCTGAGACAGTCTTTGATAAGAGTTTTTAAAGAAACACACAAGAGGAGCAGAATCACCAAAAGATAAATTTACCTCATTGTTTAGTCAGATCCTGACTCTAATTAAGTTAGTTATACAAGTGTAAAACATTCCAATAAATGAGTGGAATTACTCTGGTGCACCATCAGATAAGAGTCAAGCTCTAATTTCCTTTTCAAATGTCTACACTGCATTTTTCAGGGTTAACTACAAGTAGTAATACAAAAAGGGAATCTTTTCTGTTGAGCACTGGGATGCATAGCCCTATCCTCTGTAGCTGTGATGCCCTCCCGTCTCCTCAGGGTCCCCATCCTCCCTCCCTGCACATCCCTCCTTATCACCCCTTTCATTAGTCTGAGCCTTACAAGTTATCAGAGAAATCTTTGGGAGGGACATGCTAGTTGTGAGCACAGTGACTTGCAGACACAGTACAAAATGTGATAAATGAATTTATGCTAATTTTCTGCTTTCTCTGCTTTTTCCCTCCTGTGGAGTTTGGAAGAAAAGCTCTCCTTCAATGAGAAAGCAAAATTGCTGGCTGCCTGGTCAAGTAAGTGAATGCAGCGTCTGTGGCATTTGTGTTGCAGCCATTTTCATACAAACAGTTCCAGATAACTTTGCAGTATCAGCCTCAATGTGTACTTAGTTTGGAAAAGATTCCCCTGATCGTCAAAGCACTGCATAAAAAACAATCACAGCAATTAAGGCATGCCAAATAGAAGAGACAGCTGTGACAATTTTTTTGTCTAATTCTCTGAACATCCTTCCTTTGATTCTTTTGAGTTCAAATTTCTAGCTTTTAACTTCAATGTCTTTCAAAGAGACACAGTCTTTACTTATCTATCAACTGCTAACACTGCTCCACTGTCCTCAGAGCAACAGCAGGGCCTCACTCACTGCTTACTCATCCACTCTTCTCCCAATATACACACACTTTCTTTACCCCATCCTTAGGGCACTGAAAGTCTATAAGGTTCTCATTGCCCCTTTCGAAAAGCAGTTTCTGCTATGGTATCTGACAAGAAATAAGTTAGCGTACTACAGCAAGGCCAAGAGAAGTTCAACATTTAAACATTTATGTGATAACGTAAACATAGATAAAAAATTCTATTCATCTGTGAGCTCCTTCCCTCTCTCCTCACTTATTTGAGGCTGTTTTTACATCACAAGTGCTTTAGAATGGAATTTACATCACTAGCTCACTTGTACAGCATCTAGAATCCTCGATTCTCATTTGAGTACTTGGACTTAATAGCTGGAAAATCATAAGACGGTTGAACAGATAAGTTTATTTTCAATTGAACTGTATGCTACATTTTTATCTGAGACATTGTCAAATTTATTATGAAGCTAAAAAATTTAGGTTCTTTAGCCTTAAAAAGTTTGGAAGGACTATTAAGAAAAACTCTGAAAACAGGTATAGTACAAAAAGACTTAATGCAAGTGGAGTCATACTGTACAGCAATACAATAGCTGTACCACAGCTGCCACAGTGGACAGGAAGTGAAAAACATCACTGGTTTCACATGAGCAACCGCCAAATTTCAGAGGAATTGTAAAAAGGACTGAGTTCAGCCTGCTACAATTTAAATTAAGTTTGTGGTTTAAAACTGATTCCAAAGAACACCAAGATATTGACAGCCTAGTGATTTCCTTTTTGCTGAGTTAAACTGTTTTATTCTCACTTCTAATATAATGGGAGAGACAAGAGAATATTTACATAGCATTATACACTTTCTTTAGGATGATTCATAGTGTTTTGTGTGCTTAAGAGGAGGAACATGTCAGGTACAAAGGGTGACTGGCCTCTACTGACCTACAGGTTGGATAAATTATTAAAACTATTGATATTAAAAAGCATTATAGATTATTTTCTTGGAACCATCACAAATTCTTTGGGTGTACAAACTACTCCTAAATTAACTGACTTTTGTAAGATATTTCAGGTTGGACCCTTCAGCAATAGTTTGATTGGGCTGAATGGAAGTGTAAATAATGCTTTAGAAAAGAGATGAATAAAGAGTGAGCTGCTAGAAGCAAATCCCATGTTTAAGAACAAAGCCCCATATTCATTGCACCTAACTGTAGGTGCCAGCTTGGGAACTACATTACCACGGTTTCTCTCAATATGTGATTGAGAGAAAAGCACCTCCTGAGGGTCATTCAAGTTATAAGAGTGTCTTTGTAGGTGTCTCTCTGCAGCCTGTGATAGAGTTTGAAGTGACAGAGAATGTAGGAAGCTTATCAGAAAAAGTCTTATCTGTCCCCTTGGTGGGATAAACTGAGTTATTACCCTATGTGCAGACCTAGAAAGTGGCTGTTCCAGAGAAAATAAAGAAGTTATGAGGGTGGAAAGAAACAACAGAGAGAGCCTTTAAAAGAAACTAGCACAAATATAAAAAAGATTAAGATTTGGATTTTCAGATGTACCTAGTGAACTCGACAGACCAAAATTTCAGGTTGTCCAACTTTAAAATTTTGAAAGAATATTAATTTCTGTGAAAAAGTGGTACTTTGTAAAGACCTTAAACAGATGCACGTATCAGTCACTCCTTTAATAGGCTTATTTCCCATAAGCCTTTAACACTGATACATCAAAGTGCTTATATTTTTGTATGGCAGACATTTAGTTACCTTTTGCCCTTTATTTTGCAGGATATTGTCCTAATTTGCCTGAAGCCTTCTCTTTCTAACCCTGGTATAAGGCTCTACATCTGTATCTTGGGGCTGCCTCATTTGGAATACCAATGGTGGCAACAAAATTGTCAGCATCAACAGACATCTGCTGGGCATATTCAGAACAATTTGCAGATCCCCGCTAAGACAGCAAGCACAACATCCAAAGTGAAAATAAGCAGACTGGTTAGACAGGTGACAGTTCCAGTGCTTTCCAAACATTTCTACTTCAAGACAGTTTGCCAAGCAAAGTAGCTCGTAGCTCAAGAAGGGATTTACCAGAGAGATTATAGTGACTACAAGCAGCACCCTTTAAAGAGTACACATCCAACTTGATTAAGGCTGCACGGAGCCCTGTTACTTGCTGTAAGCATTCCTACGTATTTCAAGTTTTTAAGCAGCAACCACAATTCCTTAATGCTGTCCATCCCCATAAGCAATGGCTGTAGCTGTTAAAATTATGTTGTTCAGCTCCTAACAAGAAGAAAAATAACAAGTGGAGGAGCTTGTAATCCTCAAGAGAAAATTTCCTATAGTGATGCATGCAATACTCTACAAAAGTATGAGAACACTTTAATAAACATCGCATTTTTATACTGGCTGAATTACTTGTTTTCAGATCTTGTTTCTTTATGCATACGAGTAGTTTCTAGATTAACATCACCCTTCATAAATGCTGTGGCAGCAAGTGGAAGAGGAGGGATTCTAATGCTAGCAGCTGAATGCAAGTGTTGTGTAAATCTGTAGTGAGATACTGCTGAGAGAGTAGATAAATTTTGATCTATGTGCAAGCAAACCAATTGCCCACCAACTTGTTAAATATTTCTCCTTTTAGGTACATATAAGGCCTATGTGTGTGGCATTGACATATATTCAGTAAACTAATTCATTACAGTAGTTCTGAGTAATGATCCATTTCTCTATCTCTACTATCTCTGCAGCGCTAAGCAGAAAGCTGTGAGAATATATCAAAGTGAAACATGTCTCCTTCACAGAGATCTCCATTTCCTATGCAAATGGCTCATTTTAGTGTTATCTTTGCTTGCCCATCACTCCTCCTCACCACTACTCAGGGACTTTCCATCACCAATCTGGTCTAAGAATCAAGAAAAGGATGCTCCTCCGATAAGAGCATGCCCAGATCCATCACCCTTATCAGGGCTATGTCTGCACTAGCTTTCAAAGTAGCCTCAAAAGATTTTAATTACATACTTTGGAACACAGATATACAGTATGTAATAATAATAACACTAGTAATAAGTCCATTAAAAGATATCTTCCCAAATAGAAGTACTGTACTATGGGTAATATTAATCTCACCTAATTTTAGACATTGAAAATCAGGTGTTTAACTTAAACTACTTGGTTTATCTCCCCTCAATTAGGAAATAGACGTATATACCTTCAGATGGTGAGTCATTCTACCTTTACATAAACATCTCAGAAAAATGAAAGGAATTGCCCTCAAGACATATTTATGTCTAGCACCTGTCTATAGCAGAAGTCATAGAATCATAGAACCATAGTGGCTGGAAAAGACCTTTAAGATCATCGAGTCCAACCATGAACCTCTCACTACAAATCCCATCTCCAAACCATGTCCCTAAGCACCCCATCTACCCATCTTTTAAATACTGCCAGGACGGTGACTCCACCACTTCCCTGGGCAGCCTGTTCCAATGTTTGACTACCCTTCCTGTGAAGAAATTTTTCCTAATATCTAACATAAACCTCCCCTGGTGCAACTTGTAGCCATTTCCTCATGTTCTGTCACCCGTTACCCAGGAGAAGAGACCAACACCCATCTCTCTACAACCTCTCTTCAGGTAGTTGTAGAGAGTGATAAGGTCTCCCCTCAGTCTCCTCCATACCCCAGCTCCCTCAGCTGCTCCTCATAAGACTTGTTCTCCAGCCCCTTCACCAGCTTTGTTGCCCTTCTCTGGACACACTCCAGAGCTTTGACATCGCTCTTGTATTGGGGGGCCCAGAACTGAACACAGTACTCAAGGTGCAGCCTCACCAGTGCCAAATACAAGGGGATAATTCACTTCCCTACTGCTATCAGCCACACTATTTCTGATGCAAGCCAGGATGCTATTGGCCTTCTTGGCTACCTGGGCACACTGCTGGTTCATGTTCAGCTGGCTGTCAATCAACACCCCCAGGTTGTTTTCCACCAGGCAGCTTTCCAGCCACTCCTCCCCAAGCCTGTAGCATTGCGTGGGGTTGTTGTGACCCAGGTGCAGGACTCAGCACTTGGCCTTATTGAACTTCATACCATTGGCCTCAGCCCATCAATCCAGCCTGTTCAGGTCCCTCTACAAAGCCTTCCTACCCTCTGGCAGATCAACACTGCTGCCCATCTTGATATCATCTGCGAACTTACTAAGGGTGCACTCAATCCCCTCATCCAGATCATTGATAAATATATTAAACAGAACTGGCCCCAACACTGATCCCTGGGGAACACTGCTAGTGACTGTGCACCAACTGGACTTAACTCCATTCACCGCAACTATCTGGGCCTGGCCATCCAGCCAGTTCGTTACCCAGCAATGCATATGCTCATCCAAGCCACGAGTGGTCAGTTTCTCCAGAAGAACGCTGTGGGAAACAGTGTCAAAGGCTTTACTAAAGTCTAAGTACACCACATCCACAGACCTTCCCTCATCCACTAAGCACGTCACCCTGTCATAGAAGGAGATCAGGTTAGTCAGGCATGACCTGCCTTTCATAAACCCATGCTGACTGGGCTTGATCCCGTGGTTGTACTGTATATGATGTGTGATGACACTCAGGATAATCTGCTCCATCACCTTGCCTGACACTGAGGTCAGATTGACAGGCCTGTAGTTGCTTGGATTGTCCTTCTGGCCCTTCTTGTAGATGGGCACCACACTGGCCAGCTTCCAGTCATACAGAAACTCCCCGGTTTGCCAAGACTGCTGATAAATGATGGAGGGTGGCTTGGCGAGCACTTCCACCAGCTCCCTTGCTACCTTGGGGTGGATAATATGTGGCCCCATAGACTTATAAAAGTCTAAGTGGTGCAATAGGTCATTAACCATTTCCTCTTGGATTACGGGGGTGTCATTCTGCTCCTCAATCCTGTCTACCAGCTCAGGGGTCTGTGTATTCTGAGAACAGCCTGTTTTTCCATTAAGACCGAGGCAAAGAAGGCATTAAGTACCTCAGCCTTTTCCTCATCCTTTGTCAAAATGTTTCCCTGTGTATCCAAAAAAGGATGAAGATTCTCCTTAGCTCTCCTTTTGTTATTAATGTATTTAAAGAAGCAATTTTTATTGTTTTTTACTGATGCAGCTAGATTGAGTTCTAGCTGGGCTTTGGCCTCTCTAATTTTCTCCCTGCATAGCCTCACAAGGCCCTTGTAGTTCTCATGAGTTGCTTTGAGATCATAAACTCTTTTTTTTCCTGAGCTCCAGCCTAAGCTCTCTGTTCAGCCAGGCTGATCTTCTCCCTGGCCAGCTCATCTTCCGGCACACGGGGACAGCCTGCTCCGGCGCCTTTAAAATCTCCTTCTTAAAGAGTGTCCAGCCTTCCTAGCAGGCAACTAGCTCAGCCTAGACACCAACCTTTTAATTGGCCATAATGAAGTAAGAAGAACTTCACTGTGATTGAAGGCTCCATATTGTCTCTGAAAATACCTGAATCCTAACTTCTCACCTGTGTGTTGTTTGTTCTCAACCTCCAGCAGAGGCTTCTACCCTTTCCTAGTCTGACAGCCATAACTAATACTGTTTCAGTTTTTAATAAACGCAAGAATCATAAGACAGAATTAGCAGCTTTTTCACAAATAGGTTTTGTTCTGTGCTCCCCACTCCACGTTAACGCTGGACTTCACTGATCCATGATGCAGGAAAAAGAGGTAGGACTCTCTTAAATTTTCCTTATATTTTTCATTGGTTCCAATGACAAAGCAGTCCCAAACAGCCTGTGACGACCCCTGTGGCTCCCATCTTCCATTCATGCTGAGTATTTATTACATGCACTTAATCCTGATTTAACAACAACATTCAGCTATCAGAATATAAACTGAAGAAAAAGAGATTTCATAAAAGAAATACAACATTTCAGAAAAATGGTCTATACAGACTAGAATATTTTGGTATGTAGAATAGGTCAGAGAATGCAGATATGGACTGGCAATAACGATTGTGAGTGGATTTTTACTGAGCACATTTCTACTGCCAAAATTAATTTCTGGGTGGGACAGAAGGAGCTTCAATTTTAATCTTTGGAGCCACGAATGTGAACAATTCTCTATGCAGAATTTATGAGCTGTTTTACTTATCAGTATTTCCTCAGAGTTTTCACACAATCAGATTGGTTACCCTGTTCTCATATTGTTTGTGTATATTCAAGTTTGGCTATACAGCACATAAAATGGACATGAACTGCATACTGTACCATACAAGGAAATTAAAGGCAGTGACATGTCAATCATGGTTATTTTTAAAAAAAAACACAATATGATATCACTCATAATAAAAATCTGTATTTACAAATACTTCAGCAACAAGCGTAACCTAAACATTTTGCTTTTCTTTAATTAGCTAAATTCCATAGATCATTTAAACAGAGAGAATTAAAAAAAAATAGAGAATGGAAGAGTTTTACTTTTTCTGTGACAACACTGGCTTTCATAAAACAATTAATGCTAAATGCTTTCAGTGCACAAAGCAGTTTGTTTTGGTTTTTTTTTTTTCCTTTAAATCTATAATTTCCATAAATCAGAAGTCTCTGATTACCTGATTAACAGAAAATACCAGTCATCTAGCATAAAATATCTTGCGATATCAGTGTAGACTAATATTCACAAAAATGAGGTCCTTGTACTGGGCTTACAATACACTGCATTTTATTTTGAGAATCACTTTCCCCATAGAGTCCTAGGGACCCTGACACAGGCTGTAGCTCTGCACACAACCACCAAGCTGCCCACAAAATAATGCATAACCCAAGCAAACAGGGAACATTTGTACATCAATACATTTATTGATAGATAAACTGATTTCCCCAAGTAGCAGCACTAGCAGTGACAGTTTCTGTTCAAGTTTACCTGTAAAACATTTTTATAGAAGGTCTGGCAGAGATTTTAGTCAAATTTCTATTAAAAAAACCCAAAAAACTACACCCTGTGGCAATACCTGATGGTTACTACCAACTACTGGATGGTTATATTGAGTTATGAAGAAACCTAAGTATAGAGATTTTAATTGTATATATCCTATTGGTGTTTAAGTTTTGATTGAGCCTGGAATATTCCAAGAAAAAATATGTGCCTATGAAGCATTTAAAAAAGAACAAATGTAAAAATTTAAACCAAGATATTTCATACTTCTCACAATAACAGAATATGTTTATTCGCTATTTTACTTGCCTACCTGATCATGATATTACATATATTTTAATATAGCAGAGTAACAAGAACAAGTTACAGATATAACACCCTCCAGAACAGGACACACTTTGTTTGTTTAAAAAACACCATTCTAGTTTGTGGAAGAAGTAATGGTCTATATGGCTTGAAAATCTATCTTGTGATGATGTAAGAAGTTATAAATTGTCTAGCCCCAATGAAATGGGATAATATTTTAACTCTAGTGAATAAATGGAGAAACTCTCACTGATTCCAACAAGAATACAATGAGTTCTGATTTTAGAAAGTTTATTTTGTCATGTTTCTAAAATGAAGTATTAAAAGTTGTAGAGCAAACAACAGATACCTCCCCAAAGGACATTGGGGACGTGATAAAAGCAGAGTGCTGCAGAAGCATACAAATATTGGGTAATAAATTCCAATCTGTTTGGAAACTGACTCCTCAGTAACTTAAACATTTTATTTACTGTCTCTGTATCGGCCTCTGCATTGGTATTGCTGAGGTTGGTTCACACTCCAGAAGAACCGGGGGAGGCAATGCAGCCCAGGACAGGGACAGTGGAGAGACAGACCGCACAGCTGCCTGCCAGTCCCCCCTCTGCCACCTGGAATATGGGCTGCTGAGCTGCTGCTAAGGGTGCTGTGGATGCACTGACTGAAATGCGTGATTTAAATGGCACAGGGATCACTGTTTCTACTGGTTTTGCTTGTTTCAGTACTGAACATATTAATTAATTCTACAAGTAATAAAAAGCAAAAAGATGTGTTGTACATCTCATTTTTATTACTATGAGCAGTAATTCCACCCTAAGTCTTCACCAAAAAGGTAACATATGACATATGTGACATTTACATGTATATATATGTACACAGGTATAACAATATATTAATACAGATATGTAATGTATATGACATATGGTACATGTATGTTCATTAAAAATATTAAAGTGTGTAGCCCATTTAAGTATGTCTCTAAATCACCTTCCACAATATTTAAAAAGTATTTTATTGAGTATACTTTAAACTTTTGTAAATATACAGGTGAATGCTAATAGGTACCTGTATATGAGCATACATATCCACCTCTGTCTTTAATATGCACCATAAACTATGTACCTATAGTGGTTTCAGTCTATGTAAGATGCACTACAGGTATCAAAATGCTAAACCTACATTTATTGTCTCTGTGCTATGAAAATGCAATCTCGCAGTGTCTCTAGAGCAGCTATAGTAATCTGTTGAGTCAACGTTTTACTGTCTTAACATTTTCAGTCATCTCCACTGATATGTCCTGCTGCTCTGAAAATGTTAGGGTGCAGCAATGCTTGGCATGATGCAACACATAAGAAAGTATCCTAAAAACAACTGCAGAATGAAATTAAGTAGATGAGCACAAAAATTATTAGTTAAATAGCTCTTCTGAAGAGTTTAAATAACCGTTAAGGAGAAAAAACACAAACTGCACTCAAATGAAGACACTGATCTGACATTTGAAAAAGCACTATGAAGCACCTTACACAGTCCTTAAATCACCACCTGGAACTGCATCACGTATTAGTTACAATAGCATTGTTCTTAAAGCCTAATTAAGTCAACCAAAGGTACTTGTAGGAGAGAGCTGTTGCACGTAGAATTTCTTATTTAATAACAAAGTGTCTACTTGTATTTTTCTGTTAAAATATCTCAACACTAAAAAAAAATTTCTATAATCACACAGTCAGCGATAGAACGAAACAAGTCATACCAATACAAGGCCACCATCTCAGGAATTAGCAATTTCTTATACTTTGTCTCATAGTGGAACTACATGAAGTAATAGCCCAAAATTTTCTAGAAGATCCAAAACCTTTTGTCGCTCTGAAATGGTGACAATATGCATACACTGTAAGAAGCCTCCACTCAGCCTTTAGTTCAGGTTAACTACTGCATCCATACAGAGTTTTGCAAGAAAAAAATTGAATTTTAAAGATAGGTTTGTTAATACAGCAGGAACCAATGATACCATTCTGAGAAACATACCTTTCTGCTTAAACAATGTGACACTGAAAGACAGTTACGTATCTGCTAGATCTAGTCAAGTTAGAATCATAGGATGTTGTGATTTGGGAGGGACCCGCAAGGATCATCGAGTGCAACTCTTGTCCCAGCATAGGACAGTCACAAGATTCAGACCATAAGTTTGAGGGTGTTGTCCAAATGCTTTTTGAATATTGTCAGGCTTGGTGCCATGACTACCTCCCTGGGTCACCAGAGAGGAGATCAGCACCTGCCCCTCCTCTTCCCCTTGTGAGGAAGCTATAGACTTTGATGAGATCTCCTCTCAGTCCCCTCTTCTCCAGGCTGAACAAACCAAGTGACTTCCGCCTCTCCTCATACGGCTTTCCCTCTAAGCCCTTCACCAATTTAGTGGCCTCCTCTGGACACTCTCCAGTACCTTTATATCCTTTTTATACTGTGGTGCCCAAAACCACACCCAGTACTCTAAGGTGAGGCCACACCAGTGCAGAGTAGAGCCGGAGGATCACCTCCCTCGACCAGCTCGCAATGCAGTGCTTGATGCACCCAGGACACGGTTGTCTCTCTTGGCTGCCAGGACACACTGTTGGCTCATGTTCGACTTGCCATCGACCAGAACCCCCAGGTCCCTCTCTGCAGGGCTGCTCTCCAGCCTCTCGTTCCCCAGTCTGCTTGTAGCATATTTGTGGCACCGAGTTCTAGCAATATGGTAGATAAGTTAGTGGTGCTAGAATAACCTTTGTGGAGATAGAAGTGTTGTAAACAGACTAAAAGATGAACTAAGCCTGAGCAAAAGAAAAGTTCAACTAAAGGGCAGAGTGACAAAAGTTTCAACGACCACCAGAGGACTCCGGAAAATGACCAGTACTCATGAGAAAAGGACACTTACATATATTAATGGGTTCTTGGAAATGTAATGAATATGTTAATAATTTCTTGGAAAAGTAATTAATATGCATATTTTGATAGTATAAAGCTATTGTAGAGAGATGAGTTGCTATGCATGATAGGTAGAACAATAGCTCGTGCATCTGTCGCTGATATCTAACTTCTCTATCTAATCAATTAAGGCAAAATAACTTGTTTATGTTGTAACTGTGTTGTGAATCTCGGGTTACTTTGTGCAAAGGCAGCTGAGATCCTTAAAGATATGTATACATTCTAATGAAAAATACTGTTGAAAATCCTGACTTTATTGTCATCCAAGATGAAATTTTTAATAGCTAATTAATTAATTAGTTACTTATTTTTTAATGGGAAGTGAAGAAACTTTTGTCCCTTTAGACTGAAATGTGACCACTATCACTCTGCCTTTGCTGGAATTTATATCAGTATTTCACAATGAGATCTTACAACTTCTCTCAAATTAAGTAAGATCATCTTCAACGTTCAGGAGAAAAGGGATAAAATTTTCCATAGATGCAAGTTTGCCCCTAATCCTTTTGCTTTTAGAGAGTCTGAGTTCTCTAATAAGTCTTTTGCTCATCTGAATCTCCCGTTATTATATTCTTTTTCTGTTGCCAAATTCCCTTTAAGTAATTGTTTTGAATGACAGTGTTTAGTCTGACATACTGATTCCAAATATGCTCAGTCTTGTGTGATCCCTTCTCTGAAAATTTGTTTTATTTGCTTTTTCAGCTTCCATCATTACATCTTCTCTGCACAATGTCCATGAATGAGGCAGAATAACCCACAACAGTCCTTCACTGATATGGCAGGGCCCTGGGAAAAAGTCTTGTTTTCATTTCCACCCATTTTTCTTTTATTCCTCACTCCCTTGTGCTAATAGCTTATCTTATAAACCAAAACTCTTTCAGGCTGTGACTGACATAGCTGTCCTAGATTGGGAGGGCTTCTTTGCCCTCATTCATCGGTGACACACCACCAACCCATTCCAGACACTCAGCTGAAGAAATCTAGTTCTTGTTTGAGAGCAGTCAGTATCTGAAAGTTTTTGCAAAATAGACTGTATTAAAAAAAATGCATCTGGAGATGACATCGCCCATGAACAGACTTTCTGGCTATCAATCACTACACACAGTTTCACTGCAGAGCAACCTGCTTCTTAGATTTCAGCTAATACAGAACCGTACCAGTCTTCAGCATGATACTTCGGTGAGATAAAAGAGTGAAGACGCTGTTCTCTTCTTACCTTTGTCAGGAACACATATTTCCACAGGAAAAATGTATGTTGTATACAAAGTGCCTTCTACTTGTGTCTTCTTATTACAAGCAGACAAAGAATGGGTGCATTATTAAATTGATAGACAGGAAGTTGTTAACATCAGTAACTGATTAGGTAAAAAAATAGCATTTTTTCTAAGGTCATTCAAAGCAACTTCAGTAATATTTTTAAAAGTATCTAATTAGATTATTTCTTCAGTGTTAAAAAATAAAATTAAAGAGTATGTAGCCACCAAACAACTTGACCCTCAAAATAATGACATTATTACTATTTCACATATGAGTGGAGTTCAAGGAGGTACTTGATAGAAACCAGAACTGAAACTAGATTGTGGCTTCCCTTGCTAGTCGCTAGGCTCTACTCTTGCTCAGAAGAATTTAAAAAGCAAATCTGAACCTGCAGCTCTCAAAGCTTTCAGATTCGTGCTGCTCCTTCATGAGAAACAGATTCCTTCAGCTCTTCCTTCCAGCACTCTGTCTCTGGCTGGTGAGCTGGCCAGCAATGACTAAAGCAGGCAGACTGATCAGCTGAGGAAATTTCTAAACTCCTTTTGAACTTTTATTTGTTATTTCACATTCTTATTTAATGCCTATTTATTTCCACTACAGAGACAGTTTACAAAAATCCCCCCCAAAAACAAACAAAAAACTAAAACCCAAACCAAACCAAAACAAAAAATACCCCCCAAAAGAAAGCAAACAGGCTGTTTACTGCACAGATGTGTTGCCAGGAAATCCCATTGTTGCAGTGGTGAGTAAGAGTCCTGTACCCTGACTTATGTCTTACTCACCCTACAGCATGTATGAGCCATGCAGCCTTTCCTGATTAATGAAAGTGGTCATATGTTTTACAGTACTTGCTAGGAAGTCATCTTTCTGTGCATGACCACTCTGATTACTAAGCTGTGATGGTTTTACACATGCCCAGTAAATAAAATCCTGATGCACAACAGGAAGTTATCACTGCCAAATCTTTTGGAGTTTAACACAGTATCAACATGACACAAAGCCAGGTGTTAAAATTGTCAAAAGGAGATATTTTGAAATGGAAAACACAAAACAGAGCTCAGCCTCTATTTCTGTTCTAGCTTTTCAAATTTTCTGCATTTCACTAATTGGAGAGGTTCACCTGAATAAAATATTTTGAACTGCTGTTGTGAGATATATAGAAAGATGAAATGCTTTCCATTGTATTAAGATCAGAGGGGCAGAGCAGTTAAGGAGAGTTTACAGGAAAATAAACATAACTAAAAAGATAAGTCAAACCAAATGTCATGCTGAAAGTAAGTTAGGACAATACTGATATTATATTTGGTTAACTTCTCTCATGTTTTATGCGGAGTTAGTACAGATGTTAAATGGCTGGCACCTTCTAAGTTTATATATCCAGCCCTAACCACTTTAAAATTATGCTTCCCTTTGATTTGCTTATTTTCCAAGTTCTCTCAACTTGGTTTATGTAGATCATACACAAAAAACATCAGAAATCTGCACATCTTACATGGGGGAATTTATTCCCTTGCATTTAGCAGACAAAACACTCCGCATTCCTTTTCTGAATTTTAAAGAAGTTATGCTATCTTTCAGCCAATGTTCTCTTGCCAGTAAAAAAAAAAAAGGTCTGTGACCTTAAAAATATAATGGGCAAGTGAAGATTCACACAAAATATTCCACTAGTAGGTTTGAGAATAGATAGATGCTTCCTCCTCTTCCAGCTTAATCCCCAAACACCCTCGCTGTCAAAAGGCTATTGTTAAGGCATGGGCTTCCTCCAAGACCACATCCTGTGAATCAGGTCAAAGTGAAACAGAGAACTCCTTTAAATGAACTAGTCTTTGCGTGCCCTGTGTGCAAGTGCAAGAAAAAGTACACTACTCAAAAAATTAGTGTACTAGAGAAAAAAAGACAGTAGACCTAGACCAGAATGAACATATAGTTAAAAAATTAGCAGTTCTCATTTGTGACAGCCTTATTATGAGAGGCTAGACAGTTTATTCAGAGTCAGAAATTAGGACAAAAAAAAGTAATTTCTCCTTTAAAAAGGCCCACTTTTATTTTATAGCAATACTTCCCAAATCATATTTAATACAAGAAAAGCACAGCATTGCACACAAGACTTTCAGTGAGTGTTATGCCACTCCACAAAAGGCATAACATATTCTGAATCTCTAATAAATTCTGACAGTCTGTGTTGATCTGATACTTCAAAATCAGAGTGTGGTTCCTAGAGTAAAATTCCAACTCCTGCTCAGAGCTGGGCCCACACTGATGCTAGCCACTGACACTGAAATGAAGAAAAAGCCAAAGCTGTCCTTATCAAGTAAGCAGGAAAAGTAACTCACTATCTGGATGTTTCACTCTTAACTGATCCTTTAGAAAAGACAAAAGATGAGTTTATGATTATGATGTGGAGACTGGGACTCAAGATACATGTGACTTTAAATCCCTAGTCCTGCCGCAAAGTCCCAGCCTAAGTGTGGGAAAAGCATCCATTCCCCATTTAATCTCTCCTCTCCCTCTGCACTGTGAGGATAGTACTTTTCCCTTTCTCCCATGCTCCATGTAATAGAGCCATAAATTCGGTAGGGATGCAACTACCTTCCGCTGTGCGCATGCACGCTACCTGTTGTGATAAGGCATCAATCTTGTAAAAGTTTCCAGGATCAAGGTCTGGTCGAAACCAAGAAAAAATACAAAGAAAGGACAATCTCGTACGTTTTTACTCAAGGGAAAAGTGTTTTAGGTGAACCAAATTTTCTAATCTTGGTGGTACCCCTCACTGCTGGGTGCATTGGGATGCTACTGTCTTCTAGGGAGCAATTTGTATAACCCTACAAAATGCAGCCAGCTGAAATATTCACTGCAGTGCTCCTGAAGGAATTTTTAAAGGATCTCAGAGCCTAAACTAAACTGAGTTCACAGGGCTTCTATGTTCCTTGTTATAGAGCAAAGAATTGAGTCCTTGAGGGTCACTTCTCTGCTAGACCTCACAGGATCTTGAGGCATGAGGGCACTCCAATACTAATATCCATATATGCCAGAGAAATTAGTATTTCCAAGCAAGCAACTAGTCGGCTGGTTTCCCTACCTGTGCTTTCGGGAAACTTAACTGGAACTGCAATATTTCAGTGAAATACCTCTGGAAACACCTGTATCATACTATGGCATTTTTGTAAAGGTAGCAAAGCTGTCCCCAAAGGGAGTCCTTACATTTCCATGGTACTGTGGGTCACAAGGTTGTCAGCTCAGGTTCCCAGAGTAGCATGCTTTCATTACCACAGACTTACACTCAGATGAATCAAAGAAGGAGAAAAGAGAATGAGAAGACCATCAGGACTGAGCCATTGAGTCCTTTCTACAAGGAAGGATCAGTGCTAGTAATGCTCTGAATGGCACATGCACATGTGTTTGTTTTTTAAAAATACTGCAGTGGTGGAGATACTATACCTTCTGCATGCAAAGCATTGCTCTGTTTAACTACTTCTACTGCTGGGCAGTTTTACTAAAGCCTAACAAAAATCTTCTGGGGTATAATATAAGCCCATTATTTTTATCTAGAGATGGAGACCACTTATCTCCATTTATGGTCACAGAGAACAGATTACCCTAAGAGGCTGCAAGAGCGTTGTACCAAGCTAATGTTACTGGGTTGCTTCAGGTTCTGGTGCTCTGCTAGTGCATCTACAGTGCATGAACACTCAGACACACTCCCATTTTCAAAAAAAGGATTTTTTAAGGAAAGGTTGTTTTGTTAAGAAATGCCCAAGCAGCTTCCCTAGGTACAGATGCAACACAAAGGAGTAAGAGTAATTGTTTTCTGCTGATGCTTAATACCAGCTTGCAACACATTAATTAATATGAAATACATTTAATTCTACATTCCTATTTTGTAGGAGAAATAAAACAAAAGCAGTAGAAAGGTAGGCAGAGGTCTTAAGCTCAGGTTGGCAAATATCCTCCTATCCATGATCCCAATTACAAACAAAGAGCATCTTTCAACCTACACTCAATACAATTTGCTCACAAATACAAAAGCTTTAAGAGCTGCATGTTGTGCTACTGCACATTTATTTCAACTCTATGAATATGTGCTTGGTACAGATGATTAGAAAATAAATGTGTAACAGTGAAGTTGATTCCAAGCTCATACAGCATGAGGCTCTTAAATCAGTTACAATATAGCGCAGACAGATGGTGCTGGATACATAAAGCACATTAAAGACGCTGTTATCTGTTTGATAAAGCACTAATTCAGAGCACAAGGCAAAATGCTGAAATTGCTGACAATCTGAACTCCTGCCAACTGTCCTGGCTTCACTGAGACTGTGTGAATTTTAAACACACATAGTCCCAGGTGGCAGCAGTGTCGACTGAAATTTCTGGCTGCTAGTTCAGTGCTTTTGAAACAATGCTGGCTTCCCATCACTAGCGGTCACTACAGGGAGAAGATACGCGGTCTCTGGCTGCTTCTGCTGCCCTTTTTGTTGCCTTGGCCATAGTGTTGTAAATTAAACACTTGGCACGATGAGCAGCCTCCTTTCTTGCCAACCCACAAGGCAGACATCTCCTATGCACTAGCACTGAGAAAAGGAAGAGTATGACAAAATAGGGAAATAAACTAATTTATTTATGTTCCCTAGATTCAGTATGTCAAGAAACTCGGTGGAGCTTGGCCCCGAGAGATTGGACAAAAAGATATCCAAGAAATTGAAAGGTCAAAGAGATGTGGGAGTGCAACAGATGCTCTGCTTGGGAGAGATTTGTGGAATGGTGGAGAATGGTCACAGAGAACTGAAGTAAATGGTGTGGAAGGGTTAGCTGAAGAAAGATGGAGATAAGGAAATCACTCATGGCACGCATCTGTTTTTCCAGTGTGCACAGTACTCCTGTTGGCATGAGCAGGAGTTCCACCTATGTATGGAAAGCAAAAATACTTGTCTTGAGATCTGTCTGGATGGGTGCCTAGTCATTCTGCAAGTCTGCTGTCTGGTGACGGGCAGGAGTTACATCACTGATAAACTGGTAACAAATGATGAGGAAAAATGGGAGGCTTCCATGCTCATTCCAACATTCTACTGCACTAGAGCTGGCTCAATGACACTGGAAGCCCTCAGATCAAGACTGAGATGCAATAGAATGATGTTAAATGAAACAGACCTCAAGAGTTACTCTAATGGCAGCAGTATGTGTTTTAGCCTAATCACATCAAAGTATTTAGCTTTGTTTTGTGACACTGACATTCATTTTAGATTATTGTTGTTCACTTGGTACAACTAAGTGTTTCAGACCTAGGTGTTTCAATTCTTTGTTTGCCATGCTGCCCAATTAGTACATATCTGTTCTCTGTTCTGCTGATCTACAGACCACTTTCCCAGCCTCAGCACTCAGATTTCTGTGCTATACAAAAGTCAGTGATGTCTCTTTCCTCAGGTGGACACCATATTCCTCATATTCTTTGTCATTTCTTTCAAAAGGCCTTGCAGCAGATACATTTCCTGAGTTCCCTTGGCATCTTCTTGTCTTAAAGTTAGACTGCTTAATGATGGATTTGGTGGGACCGGATCCCTCTAAGGGAGATCACAAATAACTGTCCATGCATTCTCTGGATATCAGTATCTCCATACTACAAGAATATTAATATAAACTCCCAAAACTGAAGTATCTAAAAAAGTTTTAGGTTTACATATGTGTACAGTATCAGTTGTAGAGCCTGACTAGCACTTTCCAATAATGAACAGTGATATGAAAAATGTTGCAGTCATGACAGGAAGACTTGATTAGTGGATACAGAGAAAAAAAAAGTCTTATGCAGAAGCATGTAAAGATATCTGCCAACAGGAAGGAGGAAGCAGATAAAGCAGACAGCAGTAGAAAGATAGCATGGACAAAGAAACTCAAAACAAGAAAAAAATATATAAGATAATAAGACAGTGAAGGAATGAATTAACTCAGGAAAGAAGGCTAAAACTCTTCCAATCATTCAAGTCTCATAACCAAACACTACAATTAATACATCAGATTCAGCTCAGAGAAAATTCAGTTTGCAAGCATAGATGATGGTACAGTGCTCTTGAAAGAGGAAAGTTTGATGAAAACTCTGGGAGAATAAAGCAGAGCACTGCAAGGAGTAGCCCCAGAAAACCAGGCCAGAAGACTCATGTGCCTAGTAGGGGTGTTGACTCCCAGCAGCAACTCAGCTTTGCACCAGAGAGGATTCATGGCATTGCCTTTGCAAATGCACCATCAAATTTGTGAGGGCAGCTGAAGTCAATCACAGGGACCTGGAGTAAAACATTATTGCCATTAGGATTTTGCTACAGACCAATACAGTGTAGAGTTATCATTTATTGGCCAAAATAAGTTGGTTTTGCAAATAAACTATTTCTTCATTCCCTTAGTTCTAAGCCATTGTTTCATTTACTTTTCTACAATATCACTTGATATTTTTTACATTCTACAACTAGAATTAATATTGTTCTCACTAATTCAGCAAGTAATTTAAAAGTGGTAACGTAGATGTATAAATAATACTGTACCCACAGTTAGAAAAATACTACAAAAGATACTGGTGTTTTCAGAATTGGATTTGCATAAAAACACTCAGTGGTCCAACTGAACAGCAAAACTCGATCTGTTTCAAAGAGAGCCAGCATTTCACCTCATGAATCCAGCAGCTAGATTCCTTTCCTGTGTACATATATAGGAATAAACTTTTGTCTATACTATACTCAGGGAAAAAGAATGTGCCCTGAATGCTTGCATTCAAATATTTTGCATGACTACTCACATCATAAGTGTTCATGCAGTCAGTTTAAACATTAGTGGGGTTAGCAAGAAAGCGAATGGACGTGTATGCGACTTAGATACCAAAGTATAAATGTTGAAAATTTTTAACAAAAGTATGGTTGAAAAAACTACATACAGAATAGTTTAAATCATTAGCAACATGTGCTTTCCTAGGGTTAACTATGTTCTGTCCAATTAAGAAAAAACATAATCACTTCAAGCTTTTTCTACCAGTTTTTATTAAAATAATAATATAACTTTTATTTAACTTCAAACTGCATGATGACCACAAAAAAGAAAACAAACAAGACTAATTTGCAAGTGCAGCAAAATCACGTGAGATGGGAGAGACGCCTATGGAAAAGAGAACTGATGTTTGCAGCTGTATTCCTAACAGCCTTGGCAAGGGAGTTGTGTGAGATAGCCAATGCAAGTGTCAAAAGTCTTGAACAATCAGGTGTGGTAAGACTGAAAGCCACAGAAAAAACAGTTGGGTGGCAATGACCTACTGTATTGACATATATAACCCAAATTTATCTTGGAATCCTTAACAGTTATAGATAGCAACAGGATATGTCACAGTGACTATATGTGTCAATCTACGTGCCTTCCAGACAGGATAAGAAAGCTGGTGACCCACAGTGCAGCATATGTAAAAAATCAAAGGAAGCAATGCTAAAGGCTGCAATCCAGCAGCCAAGGGCAAAAGTTAACCAGATGATTAATTCACCCATTCCATTGTCTTTTGCAGATAGATATCTATCGTTTTTCCCTCAAAAATTAGTGCTGCTTTATATCCAACAACATAACATAAGCATACAACCAGTATGCTACATACGCAGATTTTTACTGTCAGTTGGAAATTCAAACTAGGCATTTATTACAGTTTGATTAAAAGACCTTTTATGTGATCACTGTTATAATGAACATTCCCAATGTACAGTAGTGTATATCATAGAGCCATGTAAGATTATCACATTTGATTAATATGTTTGCTAACCAAATAAATCAATCAAAGGTCTGTTGGAAACAGCACTCACAAATGGTCAAGCTTTGGGACATCATAGTCTGTCATGCAAAATCTTCCTCTGCTCAGCAAACTTGAAGAGACATTAACCGCAACAACTCCCTCAAATTTGTGCTTAGAACTACTGCTTAGGTAACTGAGATATACTGCTGAGGCTACCAGGAATGGATCTCCATCACGGATGAAGAAAAATAGATTCAATGCTTTTAGGATGATACTTTGAAGTTTTTTAGTAAGAAAAGCCTAAAAATTATTTCTTCATCATAACCACCCATCTTATAGCCCAAACTATTTTGGCAAAAAGATTTCACAAAACTTGCTTAAACGGTGAATAAAAGAGCATCCTTCAAAAAAATGTGCTTGGAAGAAAAATGGGCAAAGGGCTGCCACTAAGCTTTGCTGAGAGTGTTGGACTTGTAAGGTGGGAATACAGAAAGGCTGCAGAAATTCGTTACTTCTTGAATGCTCAGCACTTCTGTAAATCCAGGTGGCCAGTGGAGGTTTTCAGACCATCATGTGCACAAACTAGACTTTCTTTTTAAGGATCATCTTTTTAAAAAGCTCTGTGTATCCACTGACAACAGCAAGAGAGTGGGATCTAATGGTTGGTGGGTTGTTTTTTGGAAGTGGTTTGTTTTATGTTTTTGGGGTTTTTTTTTTAAAAAAAACTGTTTCTAAGATTAAAACTATTGTCAAAACCATGAAATGGCAAATTGGGGTCACAGTTTGGGTCTACCTAGTCTGTTACTTTACTCACTATCACTTCAGCAGTGCTCAGGACCAGATGGAAGGATATGAATCCCATTAGGTCTCATGCTAATCACTAATAATTCCCACATGTTTTAAATACTGAAGGCATGATGTTTTATATCTTTCTCCACATTTTTTTAAGAACCAAGAAACATCTCTCAGTAGGCAATATAACTCTCTTTTTCTTAAAATAGTACTTGCAAATCTAATTTACTTTTCATGCAATATCCATTAAAGAACAACATTAAAGAGGAAACATAAAGAATACTTTCTACTAAAAATAAGCAAGCAAGCAGGAATCACATTGTGTTGAAAAGTTGTATTATTATCTTCATGTCACACTCATGTCATAGAAAAGGGTTGTTCATCACTTCTGGTAATCAAAAGATGAACAGTCTGCTCTTTTTTTGTATTTCTAGATAGCATGTCTGAGACCACCAATGCATCATCTTTGGAAGGCAAGGAGAGGTGATACAAAAACTCCAAGGGAAAAATTAAGTGACATGACCGAAGTCTCATGGGGAAGTATGTGGCAAGGATTAAAAAGGAAACCAAATGTTCAGAATCCCAACCCTATGCTTCAACCACAAAACCAACTTTCTTCACTAATACTGAATTAACCCAGGAACCAAAAACAAAGGAAAACCAAGTACATATATAATGTGTATTTTGCCACTTTAACAACTCTGACGACACTCTAGTTTCCTCAAACTAAATAAGAAGCAACTACAAATATATGTTTAATCCCAGTGTGGTAATCAGTTCCACAAACCAAAACTGCTAGAAAAGCAAGGGAAAGTAACCTCACATAATACTCCTTGCTGAAGCTGTTAAACCACACATGCAGCCGTAATGTACTGACTGAAAGATCTACCGGACTATATACTACTGACAAGAAAGGACTCAATGCTCATGTTCAAAGCATGAACAAATTTTTCAGCTATAGCAGAAAGACTAGTAGAAAATCAAGCAGATGTTTTAAAATTGTTAATTAAGACTCAAAAAGAATCCCCTTACAAAAGAAAAAACCCTAAGTAGTCTTAAAAATATCATGGCATCCTACTTCAGACAAGCTTTTTTTAAATCACAATCATTCAGAGCTAGATAGTGGGCTAAGAGGAATCTATTTTGCAGAAGAGAAGGCACACAGGTACTTTTCACTGAGAAGCTGTTTTTCTGGTTCAGCAGTTCTGCAGCAAGAGTAGCCAGATCATTTGAAAAGCAAAAAAGAAAATCAGTTACTTGTTTTTGTTTTTTTTTAAAGAGCCACCCTGTGGGAATAGGTGTGGGTGTGTGAGCTCTTTTAAAACTTCATAACATAATGTGAAGCAGCCTTTTTTTTTTTTTTTTAAAGTACTGTCATGTCATTGCTCTGCTTACCGGGTGCTGGAACGATTTTTCTCTACTTATGATTCTACTGATTCTTATCAAAATGCATACATGAAATATTTAACACTAACATTTAAAAACAGAATATTTATTCAAACAGCAACACTGAGCAAAACAAATTTCCAAGCCTGCTATACGAGTTCACTGATGACAGCAAAAAGTCTATTTACCCAGTTACCCCTGAGTTCTGCACGCAGTAGGTTTCCATCAGATTTTTGTCTGAGCAAACCAATATTTTCCAAGAATTGGAATCCGCAGGTAAACTTTACAACTAACCTTGCTATCTTCGATCTCCTGGGATTTTCCTTGAAGCGCTCTCCTCTCTCCAAAATCGCAGGTTGACTTTAACGTAAGCTGACAAGAAAGCATCGAGCTCTCTGCCCCAGTAAGCTCAAAAGACTTTGGTGAATACTGCTGTGAGCCAGCGGGGCCAAGGCTGGGTATCGGGAGGGCAGTGTGAACAGGCTTTGACCCTACGGCTGGCTGTCTCAGCTTGGAGGCAACTCCAAGTACAGGCATGGCTTCTATAAAAGTATCTTCTTTCTGCCAAAGAAAATGCTCCTGACCTCAGTCTGGTAGACTCCAGCTTCAGCAATTCCAGAACAAATACTTTAAACAAAAGTAGCAGTCATCTTTTAAAAAATGTTTTAAAACAATAATATTACGAGTTTCTCAAGGAAGCAAAACTTTTCCTTCATCTCTCCCCTTCTCCCTCGCAGCCACTCACACACGCTGCTCAGTGAGTCAGTGGCTCTGTAAGACTAAACACTCCTTTGGGGCGTGAACTTTTCTTCAAGGTAACTGCCACAGAGCTGCCTGTCTGGGATTAAAGAAGTCATAAATTCGCTTTCTCTTCTTCCTACAGCATTCCAGGTCTGTGTGTTAAGTGAATGAAGGACGGGAGAAAAGGAGGGAGAGAATAGATGAAATCTCCCTGTACTCCAACTGTCAAAACAGCTCTGAGACCACAACACTGGAAGCAGAGACCTCTTCCTGACTACATAAATAACCAGCCCACATCTTAAAAAAAACAACAAAAAAACCACCAAACAAAACCAAAAAATAACAACCCTCTCTTTTTTTTCTGATTTAAAAAAAAAAAAAAAGGATCTGAGTAGTAGCCAAAGCAAACAGCTGTTGGAAGAGTTTTTATCCCGGAAATAATCTCAGCAATGAAGCTGTTTGTCTGATTCCTGGCTATTTTTCTCTGCTGACAACCATGAGCTACGGTGTTTCTTTCCCTGTTCCTCCCGTGAAATCAGGTTAAAATCCTGAAAAAGCATGGCTAGGAACAGACGCTGAATCACAGTGTGGGTAACGTCTGTCTGTGCTATGAAAAATCCATACAAAACCAACGAGCAGGATATAGGAAAATCATGAGCATTGTTAGAAGATTTACTCAATACAGCTTTTCAGAGTTCTTTTTTTTTTTTTTTTTTTTTTCTTTCTTGGTGGTGGTGCTAACGTCATCTATTCAATGTTAACACTTCCCTTTCTAAAAACATTTAAAGCTCCATGAAGTCCGTGTCTAACGCATAATTTCTGCTTTCTGCTCATAGAAATATTCTTGCTGGCAACATAAAATCCTTGCACATGGAAATACAAGACAGATAAGCAAGAAAAGCAGGCTATAAAATGAGTCACGATGGACAGTTCAAATTGCTGAGCAGCATAGATGCTTACTTAAAAGGACAACTGTAAATTCCTTTAAGAGCCTATAGCAGGGGAACCCATTTTAAACTGTGATACAAGGAAAAAAATGTGCAGAAATGCCACACCATTAAACTCCTATGGGATTTTTGTCACCCATCATTATGGATAAAAATGCTCTACATTTTTTCTTGTTACCACTTCCAAAAGAAAACAGAGACCTACGTGGTATTAACAAAGCCTTCCCTGAATAGTATGTGCCATTAACACTATAGAGGTAAGCCCAAACGAAAATAAGAGCCTTCTGGACTTTTAATTTCTCAAATTAAGGATGGCAAGAGTTAGAAAAAAGCATTGAAAAGAAAATGGAATAAACAAGAAGCAGACTAAAATGATTTTCTTAAATCACCCTTTGAAATTTTTTCACAGAATAAAACTGTAATACTCAGTATTATCCTCTATCTTGTGTCTACAAAGATCACACTGACACAGTAGTTAAAAACTTCAATGCTCTGTATTGACTTTCAAACTATCCCATTCTTGTTTGTAGGAGTGAATTTGACCCGGTTTAGGGATCTCCTGATTTTTGAAGTGTGTGTATAGAGGATCAGCAAACCCACTTCAGCAACCTCTGCTTATCTTCTCTTTGGTTTTGCCACCATTAACAGTAGCTACAACAGTCTTTATGCATGACTGCACAGAGGTAACTGCTCTGCATTTTAGACAAGTTCAGCCCACAAGATCCACCACTCTGCTCCAATGACTGGAATACTATTGTTTGGTGTGACATCTCAGGTCTTGCACAGAGCAAAGGGGAAGAAAGCTCCTTGTGCAGTCCACATTTGTTCTCCAGCATCATAAAGCACTGTGGCTGTGTAAGGAATTTAGGTTCCTTAAGCACAACTGTTAACAGTTAAGAAAGTGCACATATGCAAAGGCTGAAGCAGACCACAGGAAAAGAGGGATTTATCTCTTGCAAGGTTTGAGGAGATGAAAAAACCTCATGAGGACTCTTAACCAATGATCAAGACAAAGAATAAACTAGAGTCACGAAACAGATACTTTCTTCAAAATAACTTTGCCAAAAAAATGTAATTGAATCTTATTACTTCTCAGGGTTATAATTTTAAGAAGTAATGCATTATAGTAATCTTGTTGTTCTTCTTTTGAATACGAATGATGAGGTCATGATGGCCACAGTCTCTTTTGCAACCCATTTTCCCAGCACAGAAACCCTAAAAGTAATAAGTAAGCAACCTTACTAGGACAGAGTCATCTCTAATACATAACCAACAGGGTTTGGAAATGATCATGTGAAGCTCTTTCAAAATAATTATTACTCTTTCAAAATAATTATTAATTATATTATTACTGCTAAGTTAGTACCAGGTCAGGGCCATCAGTTTGAGAACCTCATTCAGCTCGAGTTTCTACAATTATAAAACCCAGAAGTGCTTCTGGTCTATCAAAGATACAAAGAGGAATCTACAAGATTATTTGCAGGAATTGGGAAAGGTAATGAAGGGAAACAATAATAATACTTCACATGTAAGAATGTGGTTACAAGCCTGGTTGCAAGTCTAGTCTTCCTTTTTTGTTTGTTTTCTCTCATTCATTGTAATTCTAATCAAAAGATAAATAAACATCTGCTATGCTTTGAAATCACGTAGCTACATTTTTCACTTGAAAGGCTTTTGTATACCTCATGATGAATGTGGGTTTTATGAAGAATATCAGGGGAAAATAATATTCAACAGCTAAGATTCAGTAGTGTTTTCCATGCAAACAGCAAAGCACAGCATAAAGCACCTGTGGACAACATGCACAAACTGGCACCAGACATAGGTGCTGGTGGTGAAGCTGGGCAGGTAGGGGATGCTACTGGAGACAGAAGGTGTCTGGGTTCACAAAGACTCTGTAAAGGGAGAAACAGAGCATAACTGTGGGGAAAGGGCAAAGCTGGAAGCTGCAAAGAAAGATGCTTGTTAGGCATGACACTGGCAATGCGGGTTTGGTGGGATTGTCCTTGGTAGCTCTGGAGTGGGGACCTAAGTGACTATCAAGCAGGACTGCCAGGGAGAATCCAAAGAAAAAATGAGAATGATTCAGTTACGTATGAATACTGTTCAAACAGAAAGAAGGCACATCTGTTAGAAACCAGGGGTAGGGAAGTTGCAAGCAGTGGCTAAAACCTGAGGTTACATTAACTCAAAGACAACAGCAGACTCCTTGGCAGGAGGGAAAAAAGTATTGTCAAGATAGAGAAAGTAGAGAGTAAAAATATATGGCTGACAGAAACAAGGGACACATACTTTCACTTGGTTACATGAAGCTGATAGGGACATATCTAGAAAGGAATTGCAAACAAACAGGTCACATTAAACACTTTACAGAGAAAAGACCTGGAGGTTTCTAATTTACTCACTTAGACATCCTCAATCCAGACAGGTAGGGGACATCATCTGGGTTCAGGATGCAGGAGGATGAATACAGATCATGACTAAAGCCCTGACACAAGGAAAATGATGAAGTTGTGCAGGAAAGGTTAGAGAGTTATGAGGAAGCTAGAAGACAACTGAGCTGTGGAAAAAACAGAGGACATTTTAAGTGGGATGTTAGATAAGGAGATAAAAGTGGAATGAGAGACAAAAAAATGGGAAAACAGAGCAAATGTGAAAACAATTCATAGTAGTCTTGTCATCAGTAGTGGCAGTTCCAGAAAAATGTTGAAGACAGGAGCATTTCTTTAGCTAATAACAATTAAAAATTATGACAATCTGGCTATAAAACACTACTCTGAAAACATCAAGTAATCAATATTTTTACAGAAATTATGAGTTAGATCTACCTCAAAGTAAGACAGTATGTATGCATTCAGTATCCTAATAACCACATAACAGAAAAAGCTGTAATATTTATTTCATATAACAAGAGTAAACATACCTGAAATCAAAGCCACCTCATAAAAGAAAATATCTGTAAGCTGTAATATTAAGGTGAATTTTTGTTCGCAAGCTTAACAGGAATAGCTATTTACAGCACAACACTCCAGCATAAATTTCCTTTCCTTCATTGTATCTGATACCAGCATAAGTCCCATGAAGGCTGCTCCCCTTCTACACCCCCAGCCCTCAGAGAAACAGTTCACATTAACTGAACAGACAGCTGGTAGTGTCTCCCAGACCACAGGAAATATCAAGAGAGGGGACACCTGCCTCAAAAGCAGAGCCAAGAGATTTGTTTGCTCCTTCTGGTCTATGATCTTCGACGAGGAAGCTGTTGCATATGTCCAGGGTCAAACAGGAAATGTCAGGGGTCCACAGACTGCAGAGGTTTGTTTTAAGTTGTTTCCCTACTTCATCGCACTGGTGTAACAGCTGTGTGTGCAGCTTACATGAGCCAGGCCAACTTCTGCACGAGTTTGAGTGTGTCGATACAATCACATGGTTTTGTGTGCATTGATTTCAGATTGAGCCAAAAGTTTTCTCCAGCTGGGGACAGAGAGCTCTTGAAAAAGCAACCAATGATACGATTATATTGAAGGTAACTGAAACAGCTTTTATGTTTTATTTAATAGACCCAGGCAAACCAGGCTTAAACTTTTATAATACAAGTAAGAAGCATGCTGTGTGTCTATCTGGTGTAACAAAATACATTCAATGTGTCAGATAATGATGAGACAAATTGTCCAGCTCTGACTCGTGTTCGTGAATCTGTTAGTCTCAAGGTAAGACACATAACAAGCATTTAATCCTATCTGCAAGTATGTAATGCTACTGAGTAAGCTGCTACTGTTTTTCTTAACAGTTTGGAATTCCCAAAGATATATAATCCAAAGCCCAGTTACAGTCACAGAAAAAGGTGCATCCGGCTTCCTGAAGGAAATCCTTCTGCTTTGGCTGAATGTTTGTGGAAGTTTTTCAAAGAAGACAACTTTTAAATAAGGATATTGTTTTACCCTCTGAACAATTTGGCCCTTCAAAACTCAGCCAGGAGTTTATGGTTTTGAATGCATTAACTAATAGAAGTGACCAGATCTTTTATAATTCATGCTGTACATTTGCAGCATCTTCCATCAGATGGTTTCAAATCTTTATGTATAATTTAGTACCATACCTCCTTGTAAAGTATGTAAGATATATTAAAATATAGTCAAGAGGAACCATGAGGTTAAATGACCTTCCCAAATTTATATGGGGCCTCAATACTCTCTTTCTCGAGTAGGGATATTTTTGTTTTATACATCAGTGTGGGATAGAAATTATAATTACTTGTCTTTGTTACGCACTGTGTTTAATCATGAAGTATTTGGCTCAAAGGAATCAAGCTTAAATACTATAGGATTGGGAAATGTAAACAAAAGTTTTTCAAGGATAAGAAAGGACTAATAGCAACTGAACACACTATGTAAGTATTTACATACTGACCTACTGACTAGACCATACAACCAGCTGGTAAAGCTTAATGAAAGCTTCAGTTTTCCTCTTTGGGTGGTGGAAGAGGAAAAAAAAAAAAAAATTGGATAATCCATTTGTTCCTATCTAAGTGAATGAATCAAACAACAAATGCAGAAGACTCTCAAAGCTGCTGTTAACTGCAGCTAACAAAGAAAACCCTCCAGTTATTTCAGTCTGAAAGATCATCCTCATCCTAAGAATCAAAGTGCCAGATTTTCTTTCTTTTCTTCCTTGTTTCGTCAGTTTCTTATTTACAAACCTTCTCCAGGTCACAGTGTACCATAGCGGGCACACTGGCTTCTCCAGCATCCTTTTGGACACTGGCAGGTACCTTCTCCCGCTTGCATTTATGCTCTCTTCTCCATCTGGCTTTCTGTCTCTGAAAGGATTTCTGTCTTTGAATCACCTTTAGTGGGTCATTGTGAGTTACTAATTTCAACTCCTGCTTGCCCTATATCTTTCTGTCTTAGAATATATTATAGGTACATGACTTCAGTGCTGCATTGCCAAAGGACCATTTCCTTTACTTCTCAGGGCATCTAAAAGTGTTCCAGCTCTCTCTAGAGTTAGTGGAGAAATGTCTAAGGTAGACACCACAAAGCCAGACATTTCTAGAATGTATTATTAAGATATTAAATAATATTACTTTCAGTGGAAATGTTAAGGAACTGAATTACTGGCCTGTTTTTATTAATGTTATTAATGGAAGCAGCTTTGCTCCATTTGAAATTTTGACTAAGGTTTAAATTATTTTTTGTCTCCCCCCAAAAAATGGTCCTTAAAAACTCTCTCCAATCACTACTGCTGTCAACACAGATCTCCCTAGAATGCACATACACTCTAAAATCCTGATGGAATATTTTATGATGCTAAGGAGATATTTATAAGTCCTAATTAGATGAGAAGGAAGTTGTCAATATTTGTGGGTTAATCAAAGTTGTTCTGACTCTTGATTCTAAGTGTGAACTCTGCAGAACTTTCATCTAAAATTTCTTTAGAGAATAAACTTACTATGAAATTTTCTAATGAACTATAAAAAATAACCCATTAAGATAAGGAAACTGAGATTAAACAGGAATCTGTTGATTATCTGTCATCAGGTAGCTGGCAGAGTGGCAAATCTATGGTTTCATCTGCTGGAAAGGGAAACTTTCCTCTTATGAGCCCTATGGATCTGATAGAGGGTTTCAAAATCATAGCTATGCTGGCGTTCATTTCAAGATTGTAGTGAAAAACTGTTCCATAAGGTTCTCATTGGTCTATTAAAAAAAATAAATTTAAAAAAAAAAAAGCTTAGAAACATCTGCTACAGTCATGAGCAGACTCTTGGCCAAGTGCGGCAACAACAGTAAGAGACTTTGAAGTCAATCAGTTTTGCTATCACCAGCAGATACCCCTGCAGTCAGTGGTAATTACAGCACAGAGAGTTTGGGAGATATGAAGAAAACTTGCTTGTGTATATAGACAGCAGTGAAGAAAAGAATTTTTTTTTTAAATAATAATGAAAATGGTTAGGAGTGAAAGGTTAGCAATAAGTGCTTAAAAAAAAAAAAGATTGCATTAATACTCACAGAATACTTCATGAAAACAAAGATGGATAGATTTTGAGAGACTAGCTTTGATATTTGACCTTAAACAAGTGTGAGCTGCACTATAGCTGGAGGAGTACTTCTGACTCACAATCTACTGTCTGTTTCCTTCTTGCTTTGAGACTGTAGCCTTTCAGTGCTGGCTTGCATCATCCACAATTTATAATACCTACTGTGCTAGCTATACCACCTCTATCCATCTGCTTCCCCATACCTTGATCTAAGTCACAACTATTGTTTAATATTGCCTATTATTGCTCACTGCTTATCAGTATAGGTGAATGATCCAAGCCATGCTTTTAGTTTCCTGTAGGTCTCTGCACATAGTCATCATAATTAATTTTGTTATCAAGTAAGCCTTCCTACAATACCCACATTATTTTAATTTTCTTAAACCACATTAATATTTGATATTTATCATACCTTTCCTGTGATTTGCACTAATTCAGGAGATACTGACGGGCATTTTAAAGGCAAAATTTCCTATGGCAATCTTAACATCGCAACATAAAAAGTATGAACAAATTTAGTTCTTGGTGAAGACTTAAAAGTTCACCATTACATCACCTTCCCTGCCACAATCTGGCATTTACCTTACTCTCATGCTGGACAGGCATACTGGGGGAAGAATTATACCCTGTGGCACTGTTAGGTTTACAGTTGGACTCGATGATTTTAAGGGTCTTTTGCAACCTAAATGATTCTATGATTTGATATGACCCATTTCCATGTGATTTTCTTGCACATCTTCTACTGCCAGTGGTCAGAAGCAGGATATTGAGTGATGGATCCTTGCTCTGCCCAGTACTGCCATTTTGGATCTCAAGTTCTCAGGTGAAGAACAGATATTGCAAAGTGCATTGAAGTCACACTAGGATTTTGTTTTCTTTTGATAAGGAGACATACTCTTTCTGCCCATGTCTTTGTGCTATTTGCCTACTCTGACTGAAGAGTTATGACAACACCCTACAGACATCACAGTTTTTAGCACTGTTTCTTCACCAGGGCTTATCACCACACTCACTGTGGTTTCTTGCCCTTGGCTTGTGCCTGGCCAGCTTGGAACTCTGGTAGAAATGGTCACTCATCTCTGCCTGCAAAATATTAAGCAGACAGGCACTGAGTGCCCATGAATGAAAAATCTTCACCATGTACAATTTAGCTGTAAGTGGGCGCTCTTCTCTTTCAAATAAAAATAGGCTAAATGCACATACTAAAAATCTCAATACTCCATCTCCACTGTCTCCATCTCCTGTCGGCCATATGTGAACATTTCCTACATTTCGCCTTGAAAGCTTGTGCCTTGCTCCATTCTGCTGTGATCAGAACGTGCTCCAGGCGAGCCACTGAAATGGATTCTGTATGTTGCTAGACCAAAGTTTCCAGTTTTTTGATCAGTAGGTTTCAAGGATGAACTGCTGTTTCTCATTACCAAACATCTCCCATTTATACTACACCATATACCTTGTGCCATCTTAACAGAAATTTAACGGTACATTGCAACAGCAGCTTTTCAGGTCAGCAAATTATATTTTCTCACCACCACACTGTCTATAGACGCATGATTTTATCTTTTGTGTGTATCTTTATGCACATATGAATACACGTTTAACATGTTTGACAGTCACTAATGTCCTTTGAGCAATTCACCTGGGTTGTTTTATCTTTCACAAAAAAAAAAGAAACTCTCAATAGCACACAGCTGTCAAAAATAACTTCAAATCCTGCAGATGTTACATACTTCCTTCCTGCTTCTCAGCATACTGGGGAGAAATATTACCTTACAGATGTGGCATATTAAAAAAAAAAATATATGATTATTTATTCTGTTGGACTTACCTTTAAGTGCAAGGAAAGTGATAGATGGAAGACAAATTATAAAACTCCTCTCTCAGCTTTCATCCATCAGTGAGGCTTTTAGAACTGACATATGTAACAAGCATATGGCAGCCATAAAAGCAACATCAGCATTCACAAATTAAAATATAAAATAGAATGCCAAAATAATTTTGTTCCACCTACAACAACCCTAGGATGAGCTATGAAGAAAGCACAATTTTATCAAAACCAGAAGGGAAACTAAACTGGTTATTTAGCTGGAGCATCCAGTTAAATAGATACTGTTAGCTAAAAGTCAGTAAATACTAACTAATCTGCCACTAGCGAAAATATCATCAATGGCATGCACACCTTCACTGGTGACAAAATCAGAGACCATTATTTACAGAAAATGTTTTGATTACAAATTCATGTAGCATCACAGCCAACAATTCAATAACTTTATTAGTAGACCCAGAAAGATTTTCAGCTGCTACAAAACTGCATAATTCCAGCTCCTTCTGTCAGCCAAGTCTGAGACATAGTAGTACAGTCTCATTCTCTACGTTTAGAAAAGTTATAATTAGATTCCACACATTATTCCTTTTTATTCCTTCATTGTTTTATTTTACTCTCTCTTTGAAAGTCTTATTTTTCATTCCATTCCCTTCCCTGCACTCCGTGAGAGAATATTCTCCAGAATAAGAACAAGATGTGCAGACAGTATTTTTATTTTCTTTTCAGAAACCATCATAGCATAGCATTACAATTTCTTCAGTACAAAACACCTGAGCAATACTGGGATCTGTAACTAGCAGAGTATTCAAAAGTCCACTCTGATAACCTGTCAAAAGATCCTGGTCTTTTCTGAAGCCTACTTTATTTTAGGAAAGACCTCTCCCTTTCTCAGATTCAGACTTTCTTTTCCCTCTTGCTCTTCTCTTGTGGTTCCCTGAGCCCTGCCACTGCCCTTTGCAAATCTCTACACTTTATTCCTTCAAACTATAATCTAGCCATTTTTGTTTATATCACCCTGCTTCCTTTTGGCCTTCTGTGGAGCTTCATGACTCTACCTATCTGAGCACTTTCATTCTGCCTTACATGCTAAACCTGAAGCTGTCCATTCGTAACGCCATGGGGATGCTACTGCAAGGAATAGGACTGTATGCTTGCTTCAATATATTAGCTAAAGAAGGGTGGGGGTGGGGGAAAGGGAGGGGAGAAAAAAGAGATAGACAATGTGCAGTCTGCTATCTGACCTGGAAAAGGTTTATTTCTGTGATTAGAGTTTAAGTTCCAGGCTAGTTATCTTCTGGCCAAATTGATTTTCCCACCCTTACAGAACTGAACTCTGTTCCTCATTATACGGGTGTAAATCTGCAGCAAAAACTTTGAACTTCCAATGAGTAATTCTAGATTTATGCCAGAGTAATTGGGAGCAGAATGTAGCCTCGTGGTTGCTCATAAATATTACACCGTTTAAGATTTCTATCCTCTAACACACTTGTGAATGTTCCAGTTCTTTACCCTAACCCTCTTTTTGCCTTTAGGCTATCCTACAAGTTGACATCATAAATATTTGGAATTTTCAACACAAATCATATTTGGAAATATTTTACTTTCAAATCAAGGGAAAATGTAACTACTGAGAATGGAAATATTGAGAAGATTCCCCACCCTGATCCCGAGAAAAGCGTTAAGAACAATACAGAAGAAACATTTTTTTAGTGCTGACACAGGCAGCAGGCATGACTGTCCAGCTCTTTTTTCAAGTCTGCAGAACTTTTTATTATTATTATTCTCTTAATTTCTAGACTGTTCTGAGTTTGATTAGCAGGCAGCTCAAAAAGTTCTCTAAATCAGTATTTTAAAAAGTGTTACACAACTATTTTGCAATCATTCAACTCATTACAAATAAAAATCATTTCAATAAAGTTTACTTTCTATGCTTTGGGTAAACTTTATCCCTCATATAAGTTTAATTAATTCCAGTGAGTTTTTCTCCTGCAGGAAAGAATTTGCTCATATTATATACCAACAATTTGTTAAATTTAACAAAATATTGATCCTACTTATGCTATAACTTCTGTTTTAAAATTTATCCCAGTAGGTTTTTATTTGAAACAATTTTGCTGATAAAGCCACCCTTTGCTCTCCACATAAGCCAGCAGGGTCATAGAGATATGCCTGTGCATGTTAGTGGCTTCTACCTACCCTGATTGTCAACATAACACCAAAGTACCTGGAACTCAAAAATTTCAACACTGTCCAACTGAGACTGGAGAATTTTTTTTCTTTGATCTGGGATTTCAAGAGTCCCATAGTTTCCCCCCCCCCCCTTGATAAAAGACAGTTGTTTTCAATAAAAAAAAAAAAAAAAAACAAAAAACCATTCAACAGGAGACTTTCCCAACAGAAAACAAAGTTAAAGTGAGTCAAACCTTTCTACCATACCTTTTGGATCATACCCTCAGCTGGGTGTGAATATCCCCAGTCATTTCAGACTTCAGCCTAGGCCACCTCACTTATTATATCTGGATTTACATCATACAAATGAAAGCAAAATCTTACAGACAAACTATTTCTTAACACAGCATCAAGTTAGGCTATTGAAAGGCTAGAATTTTAAAGGTTTCTAACTAATCAATTCTCACTGATTTCAATGAAAGGGAGGGGAAAAATCCATCCCTTATTGCAGTGGTCTTAGGGAACCTAAGAACCAAGCCCACTTTCCACAGAAATCTTTCCATAGACTTTGATGGCCACATGTGCTCAGTAGTTCTCACTCAGGGACTCTAAGGCTGGGGTTATATTACTCATTTATGTAAATCAGTTCAAAGAAAATCTAGAAATTAGTGGGGATGGTAGAAACTTTAGGACTACTATGAGATTTGCTTAAGTTGGCAGGCCAAACTATTTGACAACACTTCTATGAACTCTTTGAAACAAATTTGGCACAAGCAGAAGCTCTTCTGAACTGATTAAAAGAATTATCAAGGTTGGCTATAAAAATTTATTTATTCAAATTCTCTTATTCTACTAGCAGCCAAGTTGAAGTCAAAACTCATCTATTAATGGAAAAATATCATTTGAATGGCAGTGGGTTATGTAACAGCTGAGAATTGTTGCCCAGAACTAAATCTGTGAACGTTATATTGAAAGTACCAGTCTGAGAAATCAGAAAAACATTTAAAACCTGAAAGCCTCAGGTGCTTTTTAAATTACTTTGAATCGATATAAACACGTCAACTTTCTTATTTACTGAATGCTGCTGAGAGAAACTATTGGGGTTTTGCCATGGCACTCACAATATGAGCAAAACTCCTATTCCCAAATGTCTTCCAATTTCCAAGTCCCATGCCTCAGAGTTTTGACCTTAAAGGAAGGAGTCCTAGAGTCTTTCTGAAACTTATTAGAAACTTTCTTACAGCTAATGATTTTCTATAGATAAGACTGTGCTATAATGGCAGTTGAAAGCAGTAGCAAACCTGAACACTCTTTTTGTACTAGATAAGAGTCATGGCCACAAGCCAGGGCACAAAAAGTTGTACAGAGAACGAAAAAAGAGCCTTCCCTCCCCTAGGGAATAGTGGGACTGAGAGATAACATCCAGATTTTAGTGGTGATTCCTCACCATTGCCTAATATGCCAGCCTGTTAAGAGATCTGAACTATGAAACAAGAGACCATTAAGTCATCACAGCTATGATGCACAGAAAATAACTGTGAGTGATCATGATCTTTCATCAAGTAGAATGCAGATGGATCAGAGTAGCTACTCAGGGAAAGTATCTATTTGTAGGAAAAGCAAGATGGTATCCGTCTATCTGTGTCAAAAATGTTATGATAGCCTGGCCATTCATTATCATTTTATTTATATACCTCTATATTGAACAAGCAAACAGTACTACTGTATTCTTGTGCTTACAGTAAGGGACATTTATAAGTCATCACTTCGATTCTATGATAGTTTCATTATTCCCCGTTCTACTGCCCTTCTGCTGATCAATGTAGGAAAAAATCCAGATTATTATGCATAGCCCATGACTACATTTCAGTTAAAAATCCTATGACTTAAGCTGCCTTCTAACTCTTCTAAAGCCCTTAATTATATAGATTTGAAAGTGTACCCTATAACTATTATGTGCCCAGATTGAAATTAATACTTGTTTTCCTTTCCCCTTTTAAAAAATACCTTACTTGCCATCATTTTTTTTACTTTAAATATTCTATACTAAATCCAAAGTTTTATTAACAAGCAGCTTTTAAAGAGGAGAACTGAAAGTCACCAGATATTTTTTCTGCTTGTAGTACAATCTATTTTGAAACAGTGTGCCTATAGTTTGTTAGTCGTATACATAAATTACTGTACTTAATGGGCTATTTCTAATTTTCTTTCTCATATTAACTCAAAGATGTTGAGGTATATATTAAAATACACAGGTTCAATTATTGTGAAATAAGCTAAGGCATACAAGAAGCCTTCAGCTGTACACTGGTGTAGTGTACTTCTTAAGCCCTTGATCCTGTGCTCTACCACATACTCTGTTCTTATTGCCTTGAGAAGGTGTTCAATCATCAGATGCAGGCCATAAAGAAAGACTCATTTCAAGCCATTAAGTGGACCTTGCAAGTCAAAGCTGGTGGGAGTTGTGCAGATATAGGACAGTTGCTGGCTCTGAGGTTTTTGCTAATTTGTTCATCATCTTTTGAAGCACAAGAGCAGGAAAGAAAATTGCATGAAATATTAAATCATCCAACATTTCCAGGAAGGCTCTGAAACAATTAAAAAATACTACTATAATATATACATATTAGTTGTTTCTCCAAAAAAGACAGAAAAAATGTCATAGAAGGAATACATTTTCCACTTATAAGAGCAGAATACATGTTTGGTTGTTATCCACTGGGCAATACAATAGACACTGAGCACTTAATAAATAACTGTAAAAGCATGGGCTATTATATTTTAGGCAATATCTATTTCATTGGGAAATTAATTTAGATATTCTTCCAACTTTGAAGCCATACAATCATCATAGTTTTAAATTTGGAGTGGGACTTGACAAAGAGAATTTGTAAAAATATGAGGAGAAAGATGTCAACAATGGAAATGTTTCAATAAAAAACTAGATAAAACATATTTAGAAAATCTACATTTTTACTTCTACTTCTTGAGTGTAAACTTTGTTCTCTTTCAAACTGACCTGTTTAAAATACATTTTAAATCAGGTGGTGATCTATTTCAGTAATTAATTATAGTCGAAAAAGTACTGAAAACCTTATGTCTTTACTACATTTCTTCCAAATATTTAGCTCTTAATTTTGAAAGTTTAATTTCAAAACATTCCAGATGTTTCACTTCAGAATGCAAAGGGGGTAAAAAAAAAAAGGCATTTAAAACATATTAGATCAAATAAAGTATTTTTTTCTCTTTAAAACAATTTAAAAATTTTAAAACAGATTTGCACAGCTGTAGGGCAAAAGAATAGCTGATGTCGGCAAGCAGCTGTTGTGTAACACACGTTTCACAAAGGAATCATAATTGTCTCTCTTGAAACTTGTGCTCCCCCATCTGTCTGTTGTATCCGTAACAGAGAGGACACATCTCTATCAAATTATGAACTACATTTTGTATTATGTTAGAACACATGTTTAAACTTACCGAAAGCAAACCTATCAAATTACTTCCCAGACAGCTGCCCTTCCTGCAAAAGATGCTTGACATCTTAGTGGGAGAACAACACTGACAAACCATTGAGGCTGCAATTTGAAGCCTACTTCTTCAACTGCTTCACCAACATTAGCCCATGAAATAGTTGTTTAATTTTAGGCAGAGAGACAGTAGAACTGGGGAGACAACTGAATGTGTCAAAGGAGCATTTGAGAAGACCAGCAGAAGTCCCAGTTAAGACCTGGTTTTTATTGAGAGAAAGGAATCACTCCAGAGAGTAAGAGGATTAAAGGAGTAGAAGGGATTTTGCCCATTGTAGGACACAAAAGCAGGGATTAATCTCATGCACCCCTATAGATCAAAGTTTGAGCAAGCCAGACTCAGCTGTAATTATACTCAACAGACAAACTGGAGTTTGGTTCAAGGATGAGACTAACTAATCTCCTGAGATGCCTATTTCCTTCCACTGATCATACTGTGTCTTCCTTAGATATGACCTGATTTCAGACACTTGAGGTTACAGTTTCAAGTTACAAAGAATGTGGCAGAAACACTGAATTAAACTATTCAAATGTTTGATCTCCTGCCCCCAATATCATTCCCACTTCCACATCACAGCCTTCTGTTCCTGACAGTGCCAATCATGTTTATGAATTGAATGGATCCATTTTTAAACAGAACTATGCTTTTTTTCAAAGGGTCTTTTTTAATTACTATTTTTTAGGTTAGAATAAATTTCCTAATCTAACTCCAGTTTAGCCCACAACTTTTTGTGAAGAATGGAAGGTGCAGGTTCACAACATATCTTTTAGAAGATAGAATTAAGCTTGGTAAACTTGGACCAGCCAGACCCAGGACAAAGATACAAACCCTGAGTTCTCTCTAAAAAATGTCCCCACGCCACTGGCAGTCTGATGAACTTTATATTTATACATATATATATATATATATATATATATATATATACACATTTCCTTCTTTCTTTCTTTCTTTCTTTCTTTCTTTCTTTCTTTCTTTCTTTCTTTCTTTCTTTCTTTCTTTCTTTTTATTTTAATTATCCACATTGAAACTAAATGTTTTACACTCCTGGGTCTGTGCACTTCTGAAAGATAAAACCATCTCTTTTTTTCTCCCCCTTCTTTTTTTCTCCCCCTTCTTTTTCATTTGCTTGCAATGTCAGAAAAAGAGTGACAGTATGTTCTGAGTCAATCTGAAGTCAATCTCAAGCTCAATAAAATGAGCTTTGCATTAAATTTCCATTATGCAATACAAGCCAAATTTTGGTGCCGGGGCAGGAGAATCCTATGCCACCAGTCATCAAAGCTTTGTTCTGAAACGGGGACTGTGCACTGGTCCCAGATGTACAGACAGTGATTAGGTTCCACTCAAAGCCAGCTGAGATGGGAGCAGTTGGTCCCACTTACCACAGTGTTGCATGCATTCGGGACAGCAGGTTCTTTAGGTCAATAGCCCATATATTTCTCAATTGATAGCTCCCAAACTTTCTGGAAAATTCTTAGCCTACAATACTGCTGCAGACTTCCATGCACGCTCATTATGAAACTATGAATCAGAACATAGTACGTATATTAAAGGCTTGCACTGAACACAATCCTAGTTTTGCTCTAACCTCTGTGATAATCTGAGAACTACAGTTCTGCATCAGGTAGCACAACGAGACCTATTTCACTAAAGCACAATACTAAGCCCAAACAGCAATAAAAAGACAGTGTTGTTATAATTACTCTTCACTATACATAATGGACCATTCAAGTCATGAATACCATTAGAAATAACTGTAGTGAGATAAGAGAATTGAGCTATTGCGAAATTCCTGTGGATAAAAAAATTGCCTGTAAAAACCATTTCAAGTCTCAACATCTTTTGTTCATACCCACAAATTTGAACATAGTTTTTGGCAAGTAAATAACTGGTCCTAATGCAGTTCAAAGTCATAGCCTTGCAACAAACTCCGACCTTTCATTGATAACTAACAATTTTATGTGCAACACAAGACATCCATACATGAACTGAAGATCAGGCAATCGTCTCTAGTTCTTGTCTTCATTCATTCAGAAAATTGTTCCCCAAGTGCTTCCAATCCAATACTTAATGACTTTGACCATCTGCTTCTAGCCACATAGTAACAATGTATGTACATTCAAAACTTTTTTTTAGAATTTCAATAAGGTAGCAAAAGGAATATCTGTACTTGGGCAAACTTGACAACAATAGTTATTTGCATTTAAACAATCTGTCAAGCCTTGAGATTTCTATAGGGTACTCCAGAGTATTACAGCAAAATGGCATCAATGTATTTTATAAATTTTGTGGCTGAAGGACACCAGGTTACAGGAAAACTTCAAAATGTATTTATATATATAAAAACCAGAAATTTTTCAAAATTTTGGGAATAGTTTGCATGTATTTAGCAGGAAAAAAAAAGAAAAAAACCAATCAACTGTTTTTCCACTGGTGGTTGTACTTTAACCATTTAATTCTTTCTGCCCACAACCCACTCCTTAAAACCAGTTGCCTATGCAGGCATATAAAATGATATACAAAGTCTCTTAACAAATATTTATCCTTCAGTGTTGTTGTTTACGGGTGGTCCTTGCAGTATATTTTGCCTCAAAGGCACAAGCTCACTCTTAATTTCCTCTCTGATTTATTTTCTGCCCTCAGGCCAGAAAAACTCCAAGAATATGAGCCCAGAAGCAGCACAGAGCTATCTGGAATATTTGTTACACCATGACTGCAATTCAGATTATCTCAGCTAGCTTGGCATGACTGGTGGCAAAACCTGCTGATAAAATATATGCATTTTTGTCTAGCCAAAGGATTGAAGTTACTTTCTCTAGCGAGAAGGATGGTTCCATTTCCTGGCGCTCCATATATTTAAGGAACACAGGACTGTGTGTAGTCTTAACTGAAATGTTTATTGATTTACAAGTCAAACTGGGTCTATGTTAAGGGTTTTAGGGAAATTTCCCACTTAACCCAAGTTAAGTTGAACTGGTTGAGCCCCACTGACACTAATAATATAAAGAATATCAATGCAAAATAGATACTAATCTGTTTATCATCACAAAAATCCTAGAAATGTTCTCCAGACGGTATCCAATTGACCCCCAAGCACAAAGGGGAATTAAATATATGGGCCACACACATCAGATTGCTGCCTGAGCATTTCTTCACCATCTCCCACAAAGGAGATTATACAGCTTTGCTAAGCAACCTGTTCAAGTAGTGTACCTTCAAAGCATTTAGAAAGCTTTTCCTGGAACCTGGTGTTTTGGTACCAGCATGTATTCTGGCTCAGAAAAGGTTAGGATGACAAGGGAATCAGTGTATGGGGTGACCTTTGGCTGCAGGAAGTATTAGGCTTGTTGCTTTTGTAACTTGGGAAGTTGCCTTAAAATCTTTCTTGTGGGCAACACCTCAGCAAGTTTAGTCAAATTTTATTCTGTCACTGATTATATTTTTGAAAAGTCTAAATCCTTGGCTACTCATTTCATCACATCCCACACTGCATTTTACCACAGAATTTCAGGAGAGAATGGGAAAAAAAATCCATTTCTATTAGCAAATTTCCTTTTCATATAATGTTACTATAATCTTTCCTTCAATGGATAATTTACCAATATACAGGAAAAGCAAATATAGATGTTTTTAATATGATAAAGAAAAAGATGGTCCAAATACAAAAACTCTTTAAAATATGCATACGTTTTAAAAACAAAAAGTCCCTTCTTCCATAAATATATATTTCTATATTTAACTATTGCATAATGTAAGAGGTGGAATTGTGCAACTAAATATTTTTAAGGTCTCTTAAAATGCTTTTTGAATTTCTCCTATAAGATCATGTCAAAGAAAAAAGAATATTTTGTTAACACTACTATTTTGAGATTCTATAGCAATTTTGGGTCTCTACAATAAAAAGTAAACTTCCATGATTACTAAATAACAGTCCATGTAAACTGTTTATTATTTTAAAATATTTCAGAGCTCAGTGTCTTGGTTACTACTATAAAAATGTATTAAGGAAATAGAATGACTTTATCTGTAGATGTGGCAGCTTAATATTGTCAAACATTTGCATGCCTTCAAAGCTCAAGTAGATCCATCATTGGTTTCACACAAGGCAGGGCTGGCCCTCACTGTACTCTGCAGCTCTTGACTGGCCTGAGCACAAATGGAACTGTTAGTTTATAACAACTGTTTGTTTTGTTTTGTTTTATAAGAGGAGATAAAGACCCTTTCCCATTCCCTGCTCTGAAGGAGCACACATTTCCAAATGTGGATCCATGGACAGAGGCTACATCTAAAGAAGTGGCCACACACAACTCCACACCATCCCAGACTCATCAACTTTCTGCTTCTCTCTTCACCATCTTCATCTCAGATGCATTTCAATCAATTCCCATCTCCAGACAACCATTGAAGCAGGATGAGAAAAAACTTATAACGTATTCACAGGTACGTTGGGATGCTTCCAAAAAAGTAGGTTGTGACATCAGAATCTTATCTTTGTCCTCCCTGTACTGCTCAGGGATCACAGAGAGTGTCATTCTAGTCACAAATAACCAAAGAAAAATGTCCTGTTGGGTCTATCTTCACATCAAGTAGAGATGCAGTAGAGCTGGCAGATCCCAAGGACAATCTGCTGATAATTCCATAATATGAGATTCCTCAGTCCATTCCAATGTGCACCACAGCCAATCTACATCAGCTTCCTCTGCAGTCAGGTCTACTGTTCTTTTGGTGGTGTCTGGGTTCCTATTAATATCAAATTATGTGAATTCAGCTTACAGGAAAGAAGCTAGTTTTGTTTCTTTATATTTCAGCAAGATATAGGAAATATGTGTGCATGTGTATAAAGACTGGTTTCAATTCCATCTTTAAAAAAATTTCTCCAAAGTTTACTCAGTTCTGGTTTTCCTCTTTTTTAATTCTTGAGCAATTCAATCTTGATATTGCCCATGCAGTTCTACCACTCCGGAGTAATTCACACATTTGAACAGTGATTAGAATTCAACCAATGTAAAAAACAGTGTAAGTTAGAAGAGACATTAAATATAAAAGTGTATTTTTAGGCTCAGTAGTGGAAAGCTCACTCAAAGAAAGAGTAAATATGAATATAAGCATAATAGTTTTAATCTACTATGTGGCAGTTCATAGTTAGGTGTGAAATCCATGAAGACTGATGCTTTAAATATAAAAATACAGTCAGTCCCAGCCTCAACACTAATAAAATGGTTGATAATGCTGTGTCTTTGCATTATTTCAAAACACAGAAAAATTAACCACTCAAGGAAATATTCTTCATTTTAAAGAGTAAATGAAAGAACTATGGATGAGCACCAGTGTTTAAAGAGTAAGAAACACACGTTTTACATCTGACATGTACACTAATTTTCAACAGCTTTGCACCGCTTCTTGTTTTTATTCCAGTATACGTCCAAAAACTCAGATGCATTTGTATGATTTTTTTTTTTTTTTTTGCATGTGGAAACAGTGGAAAAATCTGGAAAACTGTGGTGCAAGAACCTGTTCAACTGATTTGTAAATGCAAAGGATGTATTTTGAAAGAAGCAAGATTAAAAAATAAAGCTGTAAAGAATCACAGAATGGCAGGGATGGGAAGGGACCTCTGGAGATCATCTAGTCCAACTCCCCTGCAGGTTCACCTCAAGCAAGTTGCACAGGCCTGCATCCAGGCAGGTTTTTAATATCTCCAGAGATGGAGACTCCACAACGTTTGTGTGCAGCCTGTTCCAGTGTCCTGGCACCCCCACAATAAATAACTTTTTCCTCATGTTTAAATGGAACCTCCTGTGTTCCAGTTTGTGCCCGTTGCCCCTTGTCCTATCACTGGCCACCACTGAAAAGAGTCGAGCCCCATTCTCTTGACATCCACCCTTTAGATGTTTACAAACATTCATAAGGTCCCCTATCAGTTTTCTCTTTAGGGTAAACAGACGCAGCTGTTTCAGTCTTTCCTCGTAAGAAGGATGCTCCAGCCCCTTAATCATCTTTGTATCCCTCTCCTGGACTCTCTCCAGAAGTTTCAGAAGAAGAAGAGAAGTTCCAGAAGAAAAGTTCCTTCTTCTCTCTTCCAGCAGAAAAAGGGCCAGAGGTGCAGTTTGTAGTCAAGCCCAAGAATGAAGTTTTTTAAACTCTACATTTTTTTTTTTTTCTATATACAACTTCTTGGACACCAAATATACATTATAAACAGAAGTGCGTGTGTCTGGTGTCATGAAATGATTATCAGGACATCTTATTGTGTCTCAATCAAAAATTGCATAAAGTGATTTTAAAAGAAGAAAACTAAAGACTTCTATGAAGTAATGAAAGATAACTGCAGGTCAAAGACGGTCAATCCTTTTATAGCAAATACACCTAGAAAAGGCACTGGAGACTTAGAGACAGTTCTGTAGCAGGAAGGAAGAAAGAACACTACTAACAGCTCTGTTAATATAATAGGATATCCCATTTAATCATATCCGTTGTCACAAACTGCTTTTCAGGAGAGCATTGCAAATCAAAATTCACCTATATTATATAAAGGTTCAGTTTCAACAAACTGTATGTGTCTGCAATGTTTTGACAAGTTATTATAAATGGGAATAAGTCCACCACAACTTTAGGAAGCATCCAGACCTATATGTCATACAAAATACAAAGATGTCTTGCAATCTTGCACTTCTTTCCACTTTTATTTCAGTAACTTCCATTTCAGTTCAAATGGTTGGATTTTGCTGCTCCCTACAATTTTTTTCCCATTCTGAAATTCTGAGAAAGCATCTGCTGGAGACTTTCTGCCAGATGCATTGCATTCTGTGTGATACTGCTGGTCATTTTTCTCCAAGGGCAGTTCTTCCTATCATGTCCTCCCCTGACATTTCAGAGAGAAAATTTAGCTGAGACTTTTTGCAGATTTCAGACTAATTACGCATTCTCCCACGAAGCAGTGAAAGATGGCATTTGTAGTACCTAAGGAACTCTTAAATTAGGCAAGCTGATTCTGAGAATCAAAAAAAAAATTAAAGAAAATTCACTAAAATGACCCCATAGACATTACTGCAATACATATTTACGATTTTCAGGCATTTTAAAGTCTGGTTTTAATAGATTTTCAATTTAATGTTTTTACAACAGTAAAGGTGACAAGCCAATAAAAATATTTGGCAAGTCAGTTTTTACTAGAATGGAACATAAGGAACGCAAGCTAAGACAGATACAACAATCTAACCAAGTTCATGTCTGTCATCCTTGAAAGCAAAACTGTTCTGTAATTCACCATGGAAAAAGCTACAAAAGTGTGGTTTTGCTATAAAATGGGACTGAACATTTCAACCCAATTTGTGCAATAGAATCCAAAAAGGAAAGGAAAGGAAAGGAAAGGAAAGGAAAGGAAAGGAAAGGAAAGGAAAGGAAAGGAAAGGAAAGGAAAGGAAAGGAAAGGAAAGGAAAGGAAAGGAAAGGAAAGGAAAGGAAAGGAAAGGAAAGGAAAGGAAAGGAAAGGAAAGGAAAGGAAAGGAAAGGAAAGGAAAGGAAAGGAAAGGAAAGGAAAGGAAAGAAAAGAAAAGAAAAGAAAAGAAAAGAAAAGAAAAGAAAAGAAAAGAAAAGAAAAGAAAAGAAAAGAAAAGAAAAGAAAAGAAAAGAAAAGAAAAGAAAAGAAAAGAAAAGAAAAGAAAAGAAAAGAAAAGAAAAGAAAAGAAAAGAAAAGAAAAGAAAAGAAAACTTAGAGCAAAGAAACTTTGTTTAATTTGGATTTGGTTTATTTCATAAGCAAAAGAATGTACCACATTCAGGCTTAGGAGAGCAAAAATTCAGGCATTCAAAAGGAGGGAAAAAGAAATTTCACCCCTTCTTTAAACTAAATTCCTACACAGCTATTGTATCTACCTAGAACTGTTTTCAGAATGCTACCTGGGCAAAGGAATAACTTGGTTCCTGAAAGTTTTGTAAAAAGGTGCACATAGAAGGCCCACACTAGAGACAAACTTTTGGACTACCCTAGAACATTTTCTACAGAGGAATGTTTTGTCTCTATAAACATGGCAGCAACAGGGTCAGAACTGCTGTATTTCATTTCAAGAGTTTCCAGATGAATACAAAATTACCTCCTTGGTTATCTCTTCCAGGATGTTTGTATTTTTCCAAAAGCATATGCATGTCCAAATCTCTCTTTTTTCTTTTTTTTTTTTTTTAAATATGTGTCAAACATTGCTAAAGACTATTTGGCATACGTTCAGAACAATTATTAACACAAAGACTAACGTGGGGTCACCTGCTTCCAGATTACTGAGATTTTTATCTTCTATATTTGTGTTACTTATACAGAAGGGGAAGTAGAAGATATAAGAATGTAATTTCTTCTCATTAGGACAAGGGAAAAAAACTAGAACTTACTACTCTAAAATACGAAGAAGAGGAAATGATGCAAAATTTATTTCAGGACAACAGAATCACCATCATAAAAGATAAAAACGACATACACATTATCCCTAGCAAAATTTAGAGAAGCAAAGCAACAAACTGTCTGAAATAGCATGGTCTGAAATATATTGTTTAAAACTTGAGGAATTAATCCAAAACAAATGCCACATATTTGGTTCTTGGGTATGTTCCAGCTAGGTTTAAAAAGACCAGAACTTTGTCTAATATCATTCAGTGTCTTCTTTTTTCTGGCAAAAACCTTAGTCCAGTGGCAGTGTATAGAACTAAGACCAGCATTCTAGTGAAGAAGAATGAAGACAAGGCAGGTGTTATTCCTTTGAAGGAGATATTTGGGATGGATACTTGGAAATTTTTTAAGAATAAAAGTATTCAAGGATTACCTAACAAAAAGTGAAGGAAAGGAAGAGAAACTTCAGGCTATGCAAACACAAGGAAACTTCTGCTGAGGTCAAACAGGCAAAGCAGCTTTTATGACACAGAAGCTGTAGAAAATCCCTAGGAAATGAAAAATCAAAGCAAAACAAATCTCAAAAATAAGCCAATTTTTCCCAATATTAAACTCTAGATCACGACAGGTGCTATTTCCAACATATAATGAACCGAAGCAAATTACTTCTTTTTATCTTAATGTCATTATTTGTATCACTCCTACAGTAATACTTTGAGTAGATTAATTAAAATTAATTTTAACATTTAAAAAAAGAAGGAGGGGAGGGGGTTCTCCACCTATTATATGGGTCCTGTAATCAGATTAGTCTACATATAGGAGAAAAACCCATTTTCCTAGGCTGGACTTACCACAACATAACTCAGATAAGTGGACTACTGCAAATATCACACAAGCTTTTCTGCAGACAGCTGTGTCCCACAAATTAAGATTAGAAATCTGATGTACATTTCTTAATTGTCAGAATAATTAACCAATAAAACAGTGTAACAATCAGTGGTTGTGGTGATTTCTCCATTACTGGAAATTTTTAAGTAACACTAAAAGGCAGAACATAGTTATCCCGACCACATATTCACAAAGTATTCGTATGATCTGATGCATCAGGTAAACTCAGTTTTAAAAAGGAAACAACTATAAAGCCAGTCAGCAAGTCTAAACGTAAAGGAGAGAGACTGAGAGTTATGTGTGCATGTAGCATATTTCTCAGGAAGAAATAACCCTGACAGCACAGATCTTTCTGAACAAAAATAAAGCCTCTCTTTTCTAACAGTAAGAGAAAAAGGCAGTTGATATAACATAGTAGCCATGAAGTATTGAAATATTTTCCCAAACTGCCACAGAAAGGAAATAAAGACAGTGAGTTCCTCCCCTCAAAATATGTATTTTCTGTTCTTAGTCCTCTGAACAGAGTAGGGAATACCCCGAGTTGGTTACTCATTGTCCTGAATGATTGGAGGTAGACAGAAAGGAAAAATATCCAACTCCAGCTCTGACCACAAAAGAGAACTGGATTGATTCAGGGAAGGGCTACTTCTGCTTTAAATATATATTTGAGTATTTCTAGAATGGATACAGCTGTCACAGGGCTAACTTCCATCCCAGGACTCAGTGGCAGTTTTACTAACCAATGGCAAGACCAATCTTTTCATGCATAACAGGCATTTGCCTGAGGAGGTTGGTTTTTCTAAATGTCAAAGATGGCCACCATAAACTTGGTATTTGCCCATCTCTGTATACATACCTCTCTCCAATAATCTCAAATGACACACATATCATTAAAACACTTTAATGCTTTTGCATAGAGGTTTATTGGCAAGTTAGTAGAAGTAAGTGGAAGGGAGATGACTTGCTTTCCAAGTGAACACAGCAAGATGATCACTTCTCACGTCATCTGTTAAAAGTGGGGAGTTTGGTCTGAAATAACATTTCTGTATTGAACTACTGCAAAACATTGAGCAGCTGCTGTTGCTCAAAGATTTTCCTAGCTTGTATTCATCCACAGTATCAAGCAGTTAGTAAAATCTTTTCTCACAAGCTTGTCCTTGACTAGGGCTGTGTGCCCAAAAGCTTGTGCTTTCCTTCAGCTGTATCAGCTTTTATAATAAAAGACACCACATCTCCCTACAAACCATAAGCTCTCCTTTCATCATTGGAAGCTGAAAGCACCATTTTCCCTCTGACAAAGGCAAATGTTGAATTCAGAAGGTTGAAAAGAACCAAGTGTTGGGCATTCAATATCTTGATGAGATCTCATGGAAAAAAAAAATAGCTAAAAAGCACCAAGACTGCAGGTGTCAGTTATAGCGGAAGCAAAAGAAAAAAATGAAAGCATTTACAAATGAAAATATGATAAAAAAGAAGCCAGGCTGACACTTGACTGTCCGCTTTGATTTGTCTGGCCCCAGTTTCTGTGTGCTTTGAACTGGTTGCAGTCTGGTTCCAGGCAAGTCAAGGGCACGAGTGTGCTGCCAGAGGAATGAAGGCCCCTCAACCATACCTACTCCCCCTCAAAATGCAACACTGTTTGAAGGGCAAAGTACTTTTAGTGCAGACTGAGACACTTAGGCCACAAAGGCTTGTTAATCCAGCAACACCAGGAAATATTGCATATTAAAAGCTCTGTTTCAGATACGTTACATGGACCCAAGCCACACACATATTAAAAAGTGTGAAAAATATGGTGTGTAACCAGCGTGATTCTGTGGTGAATTCGTCTTTCTTCAGGCTGTACAGGGAGGTACTCAATTCCCATCTAGTATGAGTCCACTTTGCTCCCCCTTGTTAATGGTATGAGGTTGATTCCTAGTAACAGAGCACCACCCCACCACCTCCAAAGAAGTCTGAGTCACACCAGGTTACCTTGTGCAATTGAAGGAATAGGAAACAGACACCAGAAGTACCATTGCAGCTTCACACCTGTCTCTGTAGGTTTTCCTTAGAGAGGGAGTATAATAACACGGAGAAGAAAACATTCCCCTATGTCCTCCGGAGTTTACAAGAAAAAAATTATTAGGCTGTTGATATATTTTTTCTTTATTTCTGTGAAGTTCTAGGGGCAGAGAAACATCACCATTACAGCACTAAGTGGTCACTAGCTGAGTAAATGCTGTCCCCTGTGACAGCTCCAGTTTCCTGATAATCCCATCAAATCTGGCAGGTTTGATCATTTATTTTCTGAAAGAAGAAAAAAGTTGTGCATTTGTGCAGTCTGAGAGAAAATGTACAAGTCTTTTAATAGGCGAGGGAGATGAGAGTGGTGGGAGGATGAAGAAGAGAGAATTACCACTCTGAGATTGCTCATGCATGAGTTTCTGTAATTACACAACCTCTTTTGACCTAGTGTGCAATCCAGCATTTCAGCAACAAAATTTTATTCTAGTCTTAGGGGTAACACATGTATTATTCTCTTTTACTTTAGTTTTTACTTATCTGAGAAGTTTATTCCCAACACTAACTTTGATGTAAGATCATGAATGAAAAATGTTGTCATGTGTGAACAGAAGGAGGAACAGATAATCAAAGGGTCACTGATGGCTAACCACCTTAATTTGTAAAATACTCTGCTGAGCACCACTATGGCACAGCTGCCCCATGACAAAGAAGGCATTGTAATTAAGGACTTATCAGTGCCTTTGTTTTAAATTCCTACATCCAGAGGTTTATAACTTGGCCATAAACTTTGGCAGACAGATTACTATGGTTGAGCAAAATAGCACCTTCTAAGACATTAATCTGGCTGTGTCATTAAACTGGCCTTTACATGAGCCCAAAGAACATGCTGACAACAGAGAAACAGCTACTGTTTCAAAATAACATGGTTTAAGAGACCCCCAATTTAAAATGTAAGGGGTTGCATCACAGACATTGTCTCAGCTGCCAAGTTACCATAAGAGACATTGCACATTTGCCTTCAAAAGCATGAAGAACTGCGAAAAGCATCCATTACAAGATTGCAGCTGTACCTTCTTATTTATTATCTACATGTAATAGTCTAATGTCCAAAGTTCATGGCTTTTTCAGGGCCATTTCTATCTCCATGATGGAACCTGAAGGATGAGTGTGTATTTCATACCTATATACCAACATTTTATGTATTGTTTGTAAAGTACAGAAAAAAAGCAAAATATTTACATTACTTTTTGCACTGAGTTGAGTTGAAAGGAGCCTCAAAGCTAAGAGTTTCTTAATGCCACAAAATGTCTTCCTGAATAGAATCCCCCTGACAAACAGCTGTCTGCAATTTTTTTAACGTATGATAACTTTGTAGGATGAAAATAACTTGTTTTGAAAAAACACTTGAGGTAAAGTTTACCATTGCATATCCAAATGTTTACAGTAAGATTTCTAACTTCCATAAGTCAATATGCTTTTTGATATTTGAAAAAAAAAAAAAAAAGGCAGATATATACCTTCACCTCCTGTATTAGAGTTCCCTTGTAAAATTACAGACCTAATATTCAGAGTTCATCGGTAAGATTGGTTGCATATGTACAGAAAAAGATTGTTTTAATATTGCTATAAATTTACACCCCCTGCAATCTGTACAAATATGATATATTGAGACAATATCTGAATCTGACTTTAAGCATTTACCAAAGAATTAAACTGAGTTAATATTGACTGAATTATTAATAACTGTCTAATACAAAAATGACAAAAAGACCCACATTAAAAAGATTATTGGTCTTAGCACCTACTGGTATATTGGAACGAATTCGAATCTCAAGTAACTTTGGACAAAATAAAGTTTTATTTAATATCTGTCTTTACAAAAGTATATCTACCTGTAAATTACATATGCACACTCATGCATATATATACAAACACATACACACATAAGTAATTAAAACCAGCAATTATTATATGTTAAGGGCGAATGTCAGGAGGATGGAGCCAGGCTCTTCTCAGTGATGTCCAGTGATAGGACAAGGGGCAAAGGGTGCAAGCTGGAACACAGGAGGTTCCGCTTAAACTTGAGAAGAAACTTCTTTACTGTGAGGGTGACAGAGCACTGGAACAGGCTGCCCAGGGAGGTTGTGGAGTCTCCTTCTCTGGAGACATTCAAGACCTGCCTGGACGCCTTCCTGTGTGAACTCATCTAGGTGTTCCTGCTCCGGCAGGGGGATTGGACTAGATGATAGTTCGAGGTCCCTTCCAATCCCTGACATTCTGTGATTCTGTGATTGTTCAGTTGAGAAACATCCAAAAGGAAAAATACATGAAAACAAATATATTATGATCTGACTCTGTTACTGAAGGCAATTCTATTTCTCTGGATAATAATAATGAATAACTGTTTCAAACACACAAATCCAAACTTGCCTCCTAGGTGCTTAGTGCAAACTACTTTACACTAGACTTTACCTTCAAACAACACAGATGTTTTTCACAGGCTCTAAATTAGTAAGGAAGCTTTTGAAAAAAAAAAAAAAAAAAAGAAACTTTTGCCATGTTAACACCATTTATAGAAGTCGTATTAAAAAGAAACCAGATAATTCTAATTCACATTTAAAAATCTGATACTTAAAATGTGATATGATTAAACTGACAGGTCAATGTGCTGAAATCACAGTTCACAAATATGGTTGATGATGAAACAGAGGCAACATTTTCTGCCACAAGTTACACTGAACAGGATATCACACTTATGAAATGCTCTCATAAAACAAATAATGGCAGTAACTACCAGGTGCTGCACCACAAATACACAGCTGATGGGGAAAAAATCCACTTCTGTTCCAATTATTATCAAATATTTCTTTTTTCATGTCCCTTAGTTCATAAATGTTAAGCACTTGTTCTATAGTATTTAAATATTAACAGTGGATTTCTTAACATTTGAGGAACGCATAAAAGCAACATATTGATTTAAATTCAAGCAATATATTAACTTTCCTATAAAAACTGCCCTCGGTATTTGACTTAAAGGTGGTGCGTTGCTGTCTGAAAACATCGTCTGAAAAACACACTGTTAGGAATTGGGCAGAGTGACTGCAGAAAATAAACAAAATAAGTAAAAGACCCTTATTCATTCCGGATTAAATTCACCCCTGTGCAGAGTACTGGCACAAGACTTGTGTACTTCTTATGTCTCACTTAAGTCCCATTTTAGGAATAAGAGCACATAAATTCATGTTGTCACAAATATTTCTTAGACTCTATAAACTATGTCTTTCCTCTCTCCAAGCATGTGAATTTCTCTCTTTCCTGCAGTACCCTGATCCTGATGGAAAATGAGTAAATAAATAATTCTCTTCAGTTTGAACTACCACAGTTATGTCCCTGATTCTCCATGAGCATGTGCACAAGTTTGAGCTACTTTTGTGATAATTTATCACTACTGTATTGTTCTTTAATTTTATCCTAATCAAAGATTGCTAAAGGAATACTGAACAACTTCCAAACTTTTTTTTTTTTTTTTTTCCTCATTTTAGCCTTCTATTTTTCTAGTAAGACAGATCAGATCAATTGTGGCATGGTAGAATGAAAATAAACCGAAAGTTTCTATTTTCTGCTATTTTCCTATTGAGATGTAGAATTTAGGGACATGGCAAAAATTTTTCCAGTTGGAAGCACTCTGTCCAAATGCCTGCTGGAAGGTATGTTCCCTGAATTTCAACTTTCCATGGAACAATGCAGCTTTGATAATTTAGAAAAGGATGCTACAACAAAAGAGAAAGAAAATACTGTTGTTGTTTTTCTCTGGTTCAGCTCTAGTGCATTGAAATGAGACCTCAACATAGTGCTTCAAATCACTCTGAAATCCCATTAAGCTGTAGTGCAGAAGCCCATTATACAGTGACTGAAGTAGGTCGAACTGCTACTTTCAAACAAGGCATGGCTTGCTACTGCCGTGCATCTCCTGCGAGGCGGCACAAAGAGCCGGTGCATCAGCACCATACTCAGGGCTGCTGTCATGCAAGGGCAGAAGAGGCAGCTGGTAAGATCAAGTGAGTTGGGAGCTGGAGGGAAGCAGCAAAACAATCGCTGGAAAGGCTGGCCATGGCAATACTGCCTATGAGCCATACCAGCCCAGTTTGTGTCCCTAGCAAGAAAACAGTCTCTTATCCTAGGTGCAGAAAATTAAACCTCACCTACATTTCTGATCACATCGTGGAAACCGTATTCCTTCTGGGAGTCTGAATTGAAGACAAGAGTGTTTTACTCAGTGACAAGCTCCCTTACAAACAAGAGCACCATAGCACAGAGCTGAAAACAAGTCTTTGGATCAACAAAACATCAGGGAATGTTTCGTTGACTTTACAGTGATATATGATGCTTCCATTACAAAAAGCAGAATGCACTTTGACATTTCCAAATAAAAATTTGCATTCCTCACACCTACACATATAGACAAGCCCAAAATTTCAATTTTTATATCATATTAGCATTAAAATATACTTCTGAATAAGTATTACAGGTCATCCATTCCTAACTCATTAGCTGTAGTGAAGCAACTTTTCATTATTAATGGACCAAGACTGAGCAAAGCATCACAGAATCTGTGTAGAAATAACATGAAAAACTAAAACTTACCCATAATACTCTAGTGCTAGCTATTGTAAGAGACAAAGACAACTTCCCCCAACATCTGCAATTAGACTTGACATGTTATATGTTGCTAGAAGCAGACTTAGCAAAACTTGATAACCTGCCATGCTGGATAACATCCTTTAACCCCTCTTATTCAGACTACTCCCACTGATGGTTGTTACTGACTTCTCAGTGCCTGTAGGAGAAGACACTTTACTCAAAAAAATGCACAGGCTAATCTATAATTGCATTGTTTTCAGTCTTATCTCATCTAACCATCTTCTGAAGAAGAAATCTGTCTTGCAATTCCTGAACACTGCCAGTTGCATCTAGAAAGCTATATAATTCAAAACAAAAACCCAAGCAAAATAAAAATACAAACCAAACAAAAAAACAAACAAGCCAACCAAAACAACAAAAAAAAAAAAGAGGAAGATTTTGGTGAAATTTTTCTGATTAGGAGTAAAAAGTCCATCGAACAGTAAAGAAGATTCTATATTTGGGGTTTTCCTTAGACTAACAGCTGCTACACATAAGGAAGTAAAAGCTATACACTAATCCCTGAGAGTGTTTCCATTTCATTATATCACCATCAAAATCTCTGAGGTACTGAACAACTAATACAGAAAAAAAAGTATTCATTTTATGATCTGGGAGAAGATGAAAGATGGCAGTGTGGAATTCTTAGTAACAGTTGCAGCAAAGATTTGGGATTCATATGAATAAATTGTTCCCATTAAGATGTTTACCCTTCACCCAGAGTGCTGCCCAGTACAGGCAACCTCAAAACATTAAAGAAATTGTGTTCATTGTTTGAACTACATTGCTGTTCATGCACTGCTCAACTGTACAAAACTGTATTTCATTTGGCAAGATTTACAGTGAAATAAAACCATTTCAAAGCACATTCCCTTTAAATTGACTCTGTGTTACATAGATGAAATAAATTCTTTCATTCCAAAGATAGCCAAGAGCACAGTTCTCCCAGGTTTTAGACAGATGACTTACTAAAGGACAATTAAGAGCATACACTGAGGTACTGTTGTGCATAACACATAGGGGACATAGCTCTAAGAACTTGCCTAAGCCAATGACTGCGAATAACTGCCTGTGACATCTGTCCTCAGCATATCAGAAAATGTATAGGAAGAAAATGTATGTCATCTGGACTAAAACATACAATTGGCAATGAAACAGTGTTGCTCCCATATACACAAAATGAGAAAGTTAGAAAAAACGTTATCAAAAGCAACAAAAGGGGAAAGAATGAAAACAAAGACCTCAAAGTAAGAAAACACAGATGGATTGAAAAGATACAAATAAACAACAAAAGGAACCTTAAAACACTTAGATTCCTGCTTTTTCAGCTAAACTTTTTTCCTCTGTCCATTTCTATGCTATCACTACATGAGTAATCAAGACATCTTTTGGACAGAAATCCTAGAATTAGTGAAATTATTGACTTTAAGAAGCTTAGGATTTCAGCAATGTCCAGTACTGGAAGTACCTTTGGTACTGGCCACCAAGAGCAAAATGGCAAACCAATGCCATAAGTCCATATTTCTGCTGCAGAGGAGGTCAGAACTGTGAGCTGTGCTCCGAGACAGACAGATTTCTGCTAAAGCTCTGACATCCCCGCCATGATGTTAAACAAATTACATCCTCCTCTGCTACAGCTTGGTATTTTATGTATGAACCTATGCTGCATCAAATGTTAGCCGTATTTTCTAGGATTTGACTTCTCAATAGTGAAGAGAGCTGCAGTGTACTCCTGTGAGCTGAGCCCATGGCTCAGGTAGGTGCATTCCCCAGGCCTGGCAGCACGGCGTGGCGCAGGCAGAAAAGCGGAACAATGGGCAACTTTGTGTGGTGCCCTTTTGCTCTTGGACATCCCCAAAGCTCACACACATCACTGCCCATCTGTTCCCGCTTCTGCAGCTTCCTATTGGAGTGTTTGTGGCCGCTTATGAGGAAGATGGGTCCCCACTAGCTCCTGCTGCTAAGAAACCTTTACGTGAGAAAACAAGGCTACCTACTTTTGAGTTGAAATCCTGGCAGTAGAGGAGTCAGTGACAAAATCCCCATTAATTTTAAAAGGACTGAAATCCTGACCACTGAAGTACTGCTATGGTTCCCATGTTGTCCTAATACACTTTTTATTCTAGCTGAGAAACCTGTTCCTCAGTGTTCGCTTTCTGGTCACTAAGAATGTCTTGGTTTCCTTATGGATATCCCCTTTCTTCTTGGCTTGGCACTGATGGAAGGATTTCCTTTGCTTGCATCTTCCAGGTTTTCCACTCCTACGACAAGTTTGCAAAGATGACACATAATGACTCATTGGAATGACAAGTTGCCTTTTAAACTTCCATCTGCAAGTGAACTTTTTATTCTACCTTCACCCACCAGAAACACTTTGCTGAACTGCTGGGAAGAATAGAGGATGCTTCTGTGTGGAAGTACTACAGTATTTTCTCAGATATTCAGTCAAGTCTTCTACATTTCTTACGCATTTTGCTTGTGACACAGCAACAAAATTTTCTAAGTTAATAACTTAAATAGGAACAAAAATACATAATATTGTCCGAACACCTGAACACTGATAGTAACAATTATTGATTAAATAGATTAATTAAACATGCCTTTACAGAACAAAAACCTAATTACCTCAGTCCTCAAATTGCAGGGAACCAATGTAAAGATGCAGAGTAAAGATCAGACTCAAGCTTTAAAGCCTGGCAGATGTCTTTTTGCTACTGCTACTACTAGCATTCAGATAAAAATCGTGCACACGTCATCCCTATGCCAGCATACGCCAAGCTCGACTGACAGCAGCACCATGCAGTTGCAGCCTTTCTGTTTATTATAATGTTTAGCCAGACTACAGAAAAACATTCTCTATTATGACACTGATTAAATTATTAGATATATTGATACCACTGAAATGCCCAGAAGGATCAATTTGAGGTGTCTTTCATGAGAGGAGATTCTTAGAGCCCACCTGATAACAATGAATTGATGATAGTAACAGCTGGTAGGAAAGAGGAGCACTCCAGTTGAATGAGGAGAATCAAGACTGAGCAGTATCATATAACATTGCTTGCTTTCAACGTCACATCAATAGTAATCCTTAAAACCCAGGAAGAATGCAGCTTTGTTTCTAGTTGTTTGAACTGACTCAGGCAATTTAACTTTAACCCAGCTTCTCAAATGACTTTATCCATCTAACTTCAATCTCATAATAGCAGTCAAAAGGGACAGAAAATTAAGATAAAAATATAACATTTGAACATAAAATATAGTTCTGCTTTCAAAACCTTCCTGGCAAGATTTCAACCCAGCTTTGCCCATGTCCAGCTTTTATTCATAATAAGCAGCAGTGCAGCCTTGTCAGCAGTTTAAAAACTGTGCTAATTATGGAAAAAGGAACTCTCAACTCTTTTCTAAAAAGATATGCTTCTGAATGAAAACAGTTATCTCCCTCTTCCACATTCCCTTTCTTCTCCCTAATGTAAAAAGTCCTCATAAAATAAATTGCAGTATGAACCCAACTGGGAGGAAGGCTTTCTTCAGAACCCAAAACAAACAGAACTGAATGAATCTGGATGCTTTTATTGGGCTTCAACAAATCAGAAGTAATTTTGCTTTTTACTTAAGGAAATAGAAGCTGTTCATTCCAAAACAGGCATTTAGGGTAAAACTCAATCTAGCACAGAAGGTCAATGGAAGATGAAGTCTCTATTTAGGCCTGATTTAAGCCTTCAAAACATGAAATAAGAGACACAGAAACCCTCAGGTTAGCCCTCCTGTGCTTAGACACAAAAAAATAGCTAATATTAAGAATGCCTTGTTGCCTTTCAAGGGGTGGAGTAGCTCCATAGTTCTTGTGCTCTTGCATTATAGAATCCCCTGAGACCACTAACTGCTTGGGATCTAGCCAAGATTTTGTCCTTTCCCCATATATTTAACTGGGATTTATTTATTTATTTATTTATTTATTTATTTATTTATTTATTTATTTAACTTAATGTATAGCCAAATATAACCTGTAACAGTGCTTTTCAATTCTGATCACATTATAGACCATTTTTTAAGAAAGAGATATCCTACAAATACCTATCCTGGAGCCTCCCAATCCCAACACACATTTTCCTTCGGAAACTTGTGTGTTGATTGCATCAATAATAGTATTAGAATAGTGTGAAGGGATATGGATGCAATAGGCTTGTATTACTGTGGGCTGGCACTTCTTGGTTGTGACCCATCTTTCTTTCTTATATCCATAATGTTTCCTTCCCTGGTTATGAGATTTTACCTTAGCACTCACATCATTTACAGACCCACCACTTCTATGCTTTATCTCTCCTGACTTTTCCAAAACAGTACGAGTACAGTTAACTCTATTGCAATAATCCTGATACAGAAGAATTTGAACTGGGAGCAAAGAAATATTCATATTTAAAAGTGTAATTTCCCAAAATGGTTTTGGAATTTAAAGTATTATGAATGGAGCCAGAAGAGATTTGAGCATTGCTATTTTGCTAACAGGGAAGGCTTCTCCATGGACCATCTGGAAGTACCTCCTAAATCACTGTGTAGTATATTGGAGGCCATCTCAAGAAGCCACAGACCACAGAATGAAAATCCCTCATCTGCGACAGTTAAACACTGGTACATAAAACGTTTCAAGTATAAAGTTCTCTGAACAACAGATATTCTAATTAATATACAAAAACTATATCACACTTTCCATTTAAAAATAAGGCTTTTTAAGCATATTAGGTTTGCTGCCACAACTCCACTGTGAGGAAAACCTCAGGAGCAAAACCTGTCTGTACTAAAGGACAACTCCTCACTGATTTTATCCACAGAGTATTATTTGCAATTCCACAGAGGGGAGAAACAAGCAGGGAATCTTTAAGAATCAGTCAAGAAATGCGCTCTGAAATAATCCAGTACTTCAGATTTTCCCATCAGTTCTATCACCACTGGACTAGACTAAATCTCTTTCCCAACAGACCATCTATGATAACAAATTACTGTCTACCAAAAACAATAAGCCAGAAAAAACACACAATTAGCCAACTGAATAATTATGGGTTATATTTTGTATATTTAAAATGTTAAGCAAGAAGAAAAGACAATTACATTTTCCCCCACTTTCAACTACTGTCCCTAAACCCAAAATAAATACAACAACAAAAAATCATATAAAAATTGAGTTTACATAGAGATACTGGAGAGCCACATAATTAACTTTTCCGTGTCCTTATCCTACAAGTCTTTGTATACTCACTCCCATACATAGTCTCAGTGACTCTCTAGAGTATTCCTGGTTGCTTTCATTAGCTCTTTTACAAGAATATGAATTTCTTCTACCCCATAGTTCAAGTATGTATGGTCTAGCAGCCTAAAACCCACTTGCAAATCCACTAAACCCAAAGGGACTCTTCACTTGCATTAAGTTAAGCTTATGCATAAGCATATACAGAATCAGGACCCTCAAAAAGGTTTATATTGTCTTAAGCAAGGTAAGATTTCATGTCTTATGTCAATTTGTTTGAATCCATTTTTTCCTTCATGAGAATTTCTGGAGCAATATCAATTCCTTATATTTTAGTGTTGCTTTAGATTCTAGGTCTTTCCTGTGGTGTTAGGGGGCATTTGGTTCCTGAAATAGAAGGATCTTTGTTCAGAACACCTAATATTTTCTTTTAATGGCATAGTAACAATTTCCTCTCCACATTTCTTGCTTTTCAGGAGGAATCTTGACCATTTCAGCTTGTTAATGTACCCTCGGTGATGCAGTTACAGATGCTGTATGCCCACTTCTTTTCTTTTTAGTCAGAATATTGACTCAGGATATCCTTTAACTACCCCAGGAGTAACAAATAATTATATTTCAATTTTCAATGGTGTAAAGCTGGAGTAATTCTACTACATGTCTAATACATTGGTATTTACATCACATTAATCAGTGGTGCATAAGCAAATACAAGAAACAAAGAAAGCATTTGAAAGCACTAAAATCTTCCTTTCAAAAGGGACTGCAGCAGCTTTAAATTATCCAGGGCAGGATGGCTCTTTCTATGGGTTAATATATTTGGCAAAGCAAAGTAACTTGTGTAGAATCTGGTGTTGCCACACAGCTTGTTCACTCTTTATACCTTAACGACATCACTCAGTGACCTGCATAGTTCATTTATCTTTGAGATATGCTGCAATCCAGCTTGAAACAGAACAACAGTTAGATAAAAGTTTTAAATGTATTTTAGCATCTAATTCCCACAAGAAGTACTAGGAGCTTGCAACTTAAATGCAATTTAAAATGTAACCAAAAATAACCAATTGAATACACATGGGATGAAGCAGGTATCCATCCTTAGGCATGGATAATTAGATGACTGCAGACAGGGACATTAATGCGGACTCAGAAGCATAAAGCACACTTGCATTCCAGTGACCAAATCCACAAAGGTACTTGAGCACCTAACTCCAACTGATATAAACAGGAGTGAGTCAAGTCATTAATTTTGAACATCTGGGTTTAAACCTAGTTTTGAAGTCACTTGTGTCTAGTTTTTAAAGACATTTCTTGCCTAATATGCCAGTAAGTGCTAAGGGTATTTTCAAAAGTTCCTGTGTACTGATTTTCAAAGAAAAATTCCATGAATGCCTATTTGCATGATAAGACACCTTGAAAATCTAGCCTTGATTTGTAAATTTGAGCTTTAAATATATTAATTAGACCCAAATTCTCAAAAAAACATTAAAGTGACTGACACAGAAGGAGGGAGGCAGAAGGCCTTGACAATTGTGAGGATCTTGCCTGTAGGGCTTGCTGAAAGTTTCACACATTTTCTTGATTTTTTTATCAAACAGTTAAGTACAATCTGTGATTTCATACTTGAAATTTAGCATTTTTTTTTTTAACTCAGGGTTCCCACTGACCTCCACTGAAGTTGTCAAAAACACTTGGGCTAATGCTCCCAATAATGAGAACTGGACTTGATCTTTAGAGAGTGAAAGAACTAAGGAAGAGGAGTTTTACATTACTAAATAAGTATTTGAAGGAATGATTGCAGCAGTCAGAATTCACGCGTTCAAACATACCCACCAAAATGCTTTCACATAAAATGTTTAAGATATCATTTATTATTTGTAGTTCTGGAAGCCATTTGCTTCTCTATAAATTGATTGTTCTTGGTAATCAGGCATTCTGTATGTTCCAAGGTGATTTAAAAAAAAAACCAAACAATAAATTAAAGCCAACATAGAGTAGCATTATGTCAAGACTGATTTTAAAAAGAGAGATAATGAGATATCATGGTACTGTATTTTTTATAAGAGTTTTAATATCTTTTTATATTGCATTCAGCACAGGAACTGTTTTTAAAACTCAATTTATTTATCATCATTGCCTGTCTCTACAGTGCTATTCCCACTTCAGAGGTGTGGAACTTGGACACAGAGAAAACTGTTTCTCTGGAATCAAACATGACACCTTATGGCAGAGACAGAAATTTCAAAGCCTTGCAGCTTATTTCATTATCTTTACCACAAGATCATCACTGTTTTCTTTACTTCATTTAAGATGAGATGTTCAAACCACCTCAACAGTTTGGGCTTTTAATTGGATTTGTATCCTTAGTCACCAAGGATTTTTTTTAATTCCCATGCATAATTTACAGTAAGAATGTGCTACTCCTGCTTCTTAAATAATAATAAAGTTTCTAATAATAGAGTAATATTTGATGTCCTACTTCTAGGGCTAAGTCCTGCTGAATGCACTATATGATGAGTTTTTTAATAAGGAGAAGCAATGTGAACTCATTGGAGCTTTTAGTAGAAATGAAGAGCACAGAAAATCATCATCCCTTTATAGTTCTTACAGTACCTCAAAGAAAGTCTAATACCAGTATTGTTCAACACAGAGAGAAGAGACTGTTACCCATCACTGTATTTACATTAAACTGTTTCATAAGGTAGTTTTAAAGTGTCTACTACTTAATACAACATGCATCCTGCTTAAGAAGAAAACACTTTAGAAAAATAAAATTGCCAATAGCATCACTGTTCCTGAAGCAACAGTAAAATGTTTTGAACTGCTCTGGTGCACACACTTTTTCACTCTGTGGCGTTTCAATACGCTTTCATTGACAAATGTTATAAGCACGTAGCCAGCCCAGGCTGCATCAACATGGTAGCACACCAGATCTACACTGGGGTCTAGTGCTACCAAAGAAACTGAAGGAATGGTAACTATACTTGGAAATTTTTGCCAACTCTTGCCAGCAAGTGTTGGACATCTAAGTAGATTTTAATAACAAAGACATGAAAATGCTTTTAAGTGTGCTGTAATTGGGTGCTGCTATACTAATCCTTGAAAAGCAGCAAGTATCACACAGCAGTTTGAAGTTAAATGTTGCAGGGTGATATTTGCTACCCTGTAGTGGGAAAAATAGCATGGAATTGAAGGATGAGAGCCTTTTTTCTGAGGAGTAGACTGGAAATTAAGAAATGTATCCTAAAAACCAGTTCTCATTTTGCCCACCCACTCACCCTATTAGCTCTGTTCCCAGCAGTCTGCTTTTGGCAAGAAAATCCTCTTCTCTAAAATTCCCATTCAAACTGTAAAACAAGTGAAAACTGTTTTGTCTGCTTTTTAGCATTTCTAGCTATTTATTTCAACCTGAGACATCACCTCAGTGAAGGAGTATTTTATATCAAGGTTCTTTCTTTTATGGATAATGATGGAAATAATATCCATGAAAGAGTCAAAAGGATCCTGAATTACTTTTCCAAGTCCAAGTGACGGTCCCTCTGCTCTTAAAAGCAGCAGGATAAGTCTTTGTACAAATGTTAAGTATAGCATTGTCCAAAATGCATGAGGGTCACCCTAGTCCTGGTTTCATAAAATATAGTCATTTCTGTATAAAATGCAATATACTGTTTTTTTATAAGAGAGCAGTTATCTCATCGGATAAGAACAATAGAGTGTTTTCTGGCATGGCCCAGGGATTTTTTTAGGGTTTTTTCACAATTATGATGCCAAAATGAATACAGATTTAGGGTAGAACTTCAGCAATTGCTCATGAATGAAAAAACTTCACCTGACTATCAAAGTAATGACTGTCAACAGACAGAGTAGGTAAAATGAAAAATAAATGTTTTATTCCTCTACATAATCACAGCAAGATTTTTCCCAACACATAAGCTTACTCTGCAATGCTTGAGTCTGACTTTGTGAAAAAAGTATTTTTAAATGCTAAATGCCTTGTATCCTAATTTTACACGGGAGAATCCTTATGGCTTTAGCAGAGTTCAGGAGTCTAGAAGGCTCAGCTGCTCAGTTCACTATAAAAATGATAGTACGAATCAATTTCTGACACCTGGTTTATTTAGGCAGTTCTTACACTCCACATTTAGGCAAGCAACCTCCAGAGAAATAATGTTTCCAAAGCAAAGAAAACCTATAATTACTTCTGTGCCCTCAGCTGTATCAGAATGCCTCTCCTGCAGGTTTAAAATTCATGAGAGGAAGAAAGATCAGAAGAATTATCTGAAGCCTGAAGTCATTTTTTCAGCTGGGAATTTCCTGGAAAATTGTGCTACTCCATGCACATGAAAATAACAAAAACGTGTGTATATGTGTATGCACAGATACAGAGGGCTCTGAGCACTGTTTATGTGCAAAAAGGAGTTATGTTAACTCCTGAATATTACTTAAGTTTGAATCAAAAAACACCTATTACAAACTGGCCTCTACAGGTAGCTATAATCCCAAGGCTAAAGATCGAGTCTAGGAGATAGGAAATTCCTGCTATTTCCTACCATGACTGTGAACCTTCCTGGCTCTGTGATTGATGTTTCCCCTTGTGAACACATGCTAAGGCTGCCCACAGGTCCAGTAGGAGTACGCTAACTGGAAGATAGGAAGGATGGTCCAGCTTTATGCCTTCCGTGCAATTATCAAGAAAATATCTAACTGTAAGATTTAATAGAAATCTGTATTTAACATGGTAAGCTCCTTACATTAGGTGCTCCCCAACAGAATAGTTTATGGTACCTTGTGTAAGTTGGTGCCCAGGGTAAACTTTGAGGGACTCAAAACTCTGTTTTCCAAAATATCTCATTTAAGCTTTATCTGCTTCATTGTCTCTCTCTTTAATCTTCATCTTGCAACCCTCCACGAGGATGTCAGTTTAGAAGTACAAAATGACTGCTTTAATAGATGACTGTATCATGTGTGGCTGGAAAGGGAAGCAGAAATCATGCTAACAGGAAAGGTAGAATTATACCCAGGAGAACATGAGATTTCATTCAGTTTGTTAGTGAAACTAATACAGTGACATAGGGGTCACTGTAAAGGACATAGTAAAGGACCAGGAATGGTACTGCCTCCATATCAGGCTTTTCACTAATTGATATACTATTTTGTCTAATTCTCATTTTAAAAATTCATGTGAATCCTCCATTCAAATTTCCTGAGTGTTGATACACAGATTGAGTTTGGCTTAATCATGTTTGTCTAAATCATGCAGATGGGTTTGCACAGACACACCCACACAACTGGCTTAAAGTGGCAGAACAGTCTAGGCAGAGTACACTACAGACAATTTCCACAAGGGGCTTTTACCTAGTTATATGTACCTACCTTCTATTTGTGCTTTTAAAAATCTTCCCTCTAGTTTCAAAAACCTTCAGGTGAACTCAGTTTGCTTCATACTTAAAAGTTTATAGCCTGAATACAAATACTGGGACTTAAAAATTATCTGAAGCTTCTTAAAAAAAAAAAAAGGGCAAAGAAAAAAAATATTTATGTGTAGAGAAACACGTATTATAAAAACCACTAGTGAATACACTTTCCACGGTGTGTCACTGAAATTTCAACATTAGATGCTTTTCTTAAAAAAAAAATTAAATAATTAAAAAAAAGACCAAAACAAACAAAAAACTCTCCCATGTTTTGTGATTTATCATTGACAAGAGACTGGAAGAAATATTTTTCTTTCCTAACTAAAAATAAAAAAAGAGATCATTCATTAAGTTGTATTTGGCTGTGTATATGCTGCTGACAAAACACACAGAATATGTAAGATAGGATAATGCACTGCTCAGTCTGTGTTACTTGATGGAAGATGTGGTGGATAACTTGTTTATGGACAACCCCCACTGCAAAATTCTTTTCTTGTTATTTAGTGTGGCCAGATCTGCAATATTTTTCCTTTAGAGAAAATTTTATGAGTCCAGAGACATGTCAGCTGTGGAAAGCATTCTTGCAGCATCTAGAGATGGAGAACGGCGTAACAGACAAATAAATCACTCTGACAAATACTGGATACAAAATTGTAACATAGGGCCAAAGGGACATCCTCCTATCTCTTCTGCATATCATTAGCTTTCATGGTTTCATGGCAAAATGTGACCCAATACTTTTGGGAGACTGATATTTTAATGTATTTCAGTAGTTTTTATTTGATCAAAAGGAAAGGGAATGGAAGAGAAGGAATGGGTTCAGAAAGGGAAGGAAAGGGTCAAACACCTAATTCAATCCCCTGCACATAATTATTCCCTTATTAAATGTTAGTGCTGTGTAAATTATATGCATTTCTCCCAGTAACTATTGGCAGTTTTGTCTTCTCCAGTTTTGAATATAGAAAACATTTAGTTTTCACAGTACTATAAAACTGAACTGGAATATTCATTTGAAATTGAGTCTTCTAAGAGTCATTTTTTTATGAAAATGAGACTAAATTTTTTGGAGCAAGACACATGAGCACAAATTCCATATCTTGACAAATTAATGAGAAAGCTTTGCACAATTCTTTCTGAATTATTTTTCACTATAAGGATAAAGTGTCTAAGAATGTTTTCAAAGGCACGTGAAAATGGAATTGCCTATAGATTTGTATTCACTAAATTGTTGGGCCAGTAAAAAGCCTTTGCATTAATAATCATATACTTCTTTCTGAGAGTAAGAAACAAATGGCTTAATCTGAAGACCATTAAACCAAGAGACTAACATCATGGGCAAAAGAGTAGAAAATGGCATGGAGCAATAAGAAATAAAAGTCTTGGATGACAGTTCAGCACTTGATGGTTTAGATCTTTTAGAAATTTTGATGGACAGAACTTGAGCATTCTTAGAAAATCAAGCTTAGGCTAAAAGTACCAAGAGTATTAAGCATTTTGGCTGATGAAGACATTTTGATCTTGTGATATCCCTGGAACCATTTTTCTGTCTTTTTTCTAACAAAAAAGTATTAAATGTGCTCAAGCACAAAGTAATGTGACACAGTTCTCACGACAAAGTCTGGGGAAAGGGGAATGAAGGAGTCACCATAATGAACGTGACATAGTGTCAGGGCTGAGCATGACAAGATCCTAACAAAGGCTAAAGGAAAGGAGGACACAATATAAACATAATCTAGTTGATTTTGGACGAAAGCCCAGTGATGCAGGGAAGGAGAAAGGAATGTGTCTTAGTGAAAAAAGAGTCTATGGCCAAGGCCATCACAGCTGCACTCTTGTTTCTTAACTAAACCCTGAGAACAGCATAAAAACAAAAAGTTAATTTTATATAGCTGAACAACATCTTGGATGGGATTAAGAGAAAAAAAATCAAGGAACTTGAGAGCAGCAAAGCAGATGTCTAATACATTGTGGAGTTCACTTGACTTTAGCATCATCTGACTTGTGCTTAAAGTCTTATCCTATTTATTTTTTTTAATTGATCCTTGTTAAGCAAAATTGAATTTCTTATTCCCGTAAGTGATGATGGAAATGTCTGGTGATACACCATGGCTATCATAAATCTGCTGTCTAGGTCATATATGGCAACCTTACAGAAACCGGTATGTCAAAACAGGAAATGCTTTAACAAGTTATGCTACACAACTGTGGTTTGTCTGTGATTTTTGCAATTACCTATACATGGTAATACTGAAGAAATTGAAGTAGCAAAGCATTTGTGGGCCTTTTTGTTGGGAAAAAAAGTTCTAAATTTTTATTTCATATATGTCACACTCAACATTAAAGTAATAACATTTTGTATTAGTACCTTTTTACTGCTCAGTATCGTTACAAAAATTAGCCATTTGCAGCACGTCGTTACGCAGGCAATAAACTACCACTTTTGCAGTTGAAAAACCCAAAGCAACAGAAATTACTGGTACCAAATGTGAGATTTCCACAGCCAGAGTTATAATTAACAGAGTGCTGCCTTCTGGGTCTCTTTCCTCAGGCTTTTCAGGCATGCTTTGCTCTCGGTTGCAGTGTACAGAAAAAGAGGATTTTTGAAGTGTATGCCTATATTCTTTACGACCTCAATTTAAACACTGGAAAATCATATCCTAAAAAATAGTGTCAAATATAGTGTCAACTAAATAGTGTCAAAAGTACTATTTAGCTGTGTTCTTACTTAAATGGGAGACCTCTTTTCTTTATTTGTAGTGCAGACCAAAAATTTTGATAAAAATAGGAAAAAATTGTTACACTACAAAATGAATTTTTGCTTTTCCAAGAGATCCAATCCTGCTGTTATATTCAGGTCCAGGTATTAAATCTGGTATTGTTGTACTAGGATTTCTTGTGTGTTTTGCTTTGAAAATTTCAGAAAATTGCTGTTTCAAAGTGTCAGTAAGAATGAAGTTGAAATGACTTTCATTTTCATACATCACAACAGCAAGGATACAGACACCTGGAGACCCTCATTTACATGTCAAGGCCAAATAGCAGAGTACTTGATCTACCTCTTAGTGGAGTTAAGATTAGTTGTTCAAATTGTTTGATTGACATAGCTTTTTTTAATTTACAAAATATAGAACCATCTGCCTTACATCCCAAGCTGACACTTAATTACTACCTGAACTAAGCTGCTTTTTGTGCTTTTTTTCCACTGTTTGAAGGCAGAAATAGCAAGATTTTCCACTTCAGAACCAGGCAAGGAAAGGAAGGAGAAGAGGCTCTATGACAAAGCAGCAAAGACCGCACAACTCAAGCCTCCTCCTTCTCCACATTTTACCTCTCTCATCCATGCTGAGATACAGACACCACTAAAAAGCTCAAAAACAGAAGCTCACCTCTGTGTAGCTAAGACAATACAAGGTAAAGCAACAGCCTTGTGCTGCTTAAAGATTGCTGCTTCTTCCCCCAAGACAAAAATGATTAAATAAAGGGAAGAAAGAGAAAGGTAGATGATTAAGGACTTGCTTGTGATACACTACAATGCAATGAACAGTCAGAGAACTCATGAAGACTTCAGTAGTAGTGAAGGGCTGTGAAAAGCCAGAGAATGCTGCTTTCTCAGCCTGTTGTCAGAGAAAACTTAGCAGATGCTGTGTGAGATTGCAGTGACACCCACTGCAAACAGATTACACAACCATGACCACCTAACAGGTTCCCATGGCCTGCAGGAGGTAAGTAAGCTCACAGTTTTATCCACAGAAATTTTGTATATTTTCTTCATAGGCTGCTTTGCATATCATTGGCTATGACTGCATAAGGTAAAACATTATACTGTAATTTCCTTTCTTTCCAGGGCAAATAAATAAATAAATTATATTTACAATACAAGGTGAAACACAGGGAGTTTTTGTGCTTCGAAGTCTATCATTTTCCTGTGATCTACTCTTCCAAATCTGTTATGCTTCTCACTGATTTGGCATCTCAAGTTTGTTCTTAGCAGGGGAAGGAAGGAAGGAAGGAAGTAAAGAAATGATGGAAGTAAAGGAAGGAAGTAAAGGAAAAGAAAAAGGGAGAAAGGAAAAGAAACCTCTTCAACTGATGTCATTTTAACTTAATGAGTATTTTACACCAGAACGTACATTTGCTACTGGGCAGACCCACATATAGTTATGTTTTAGCAACTGGAACGGATTCTTTTCCACTTTCATATATTTCCAGTCTGCTCAAAGACACCAAAGTAATTCAGATTTGCAAAAACAGTAAGAAAGGTTTGGTATGGCTCTCTGATGGAACACCCTCTTCAAAATAAGCTGCTGCATTCCCAACTTTTAACTTCTATATTCCTGGTGACAGACTTCCCATTATACTCCATAAGATGGACTGACCCCAGTAAATATTCAACCATCAGGTAAATATTCTAGCCTCAACCCTTATTGCTCCCCTTCCCAATACAAGGAAAGTAGGAAAGCTCACTTCATACAACAGAACCCCCACCCAATCTCAAATGAAGGAGTTACCTCCTAGCTTTTGTATCAGAAAGGATTTTGTCTCATGTTTTACACCAGAGGGAGACACTGTGCCAAGTTTAAATTAAGAACAAAAGTCCAAGTAATGGTGCATCACTTGTGGCTTTGGCAGTGGTAAAAAAAAAAAAAAAAAAAAAAAAAATAGCCTCAAAGAAAATATACCTTTTATGGAAACCAAATATAGACCACAACTGGCAAAGAGAAAACTGCATGAACTGCAAGGACAAACAAAACTGCTGGATAAACAAATCAAAATTACATAGGAAGCTGACAGTCATTCTTTACAGTGGAAAACCAAAGATAAAAATGAGGCATATATTTTTATATTTTTGGACAAGGCAAATTTCCCTCTGTCTGGCAGTATATGATTTATATTCTCAAAGAGTCTAATATTCCTAACATTACCCCTAAAAAACCAAACAAATAATCAAGCAGAAAGCTCATTTTAAAATGTTGATGTCATGGAATAGTTGACTGCTTTGTGAATAGTAGGAAAATGGCTGGCTTTGAGCTGCAATATGCATTTTAGATTTAATTATTAGAATAGACATAAAAAGGGAGTGATTGAGAAAGAGAGAGAGGGTAGTGAGGGAGGAAAAAAGGAGGGGAGGAGTGAGGAAGAAAGAGAGGGAGGTGGGGAGGGAGGGAGGAAGGGAAGAGAAAGAAGAAGAGAGAGAGAAAGAATGGAAAAGAAAGGAACTAAGAAAGAAAGAAAAAAGAGAAAGAGTGAGCCAAAGAAAGAAAAAGAGAAAAATCCTAATAAGCTCTAAGTATGTTAAATACTGAGTTTCTTCTTAGGAAGGTAACAAAAATTCCAAAGGAAATTAGTTTTTCCAGATAATTTTTTAAATCTATGTCTGCTTTCACTTTTCCTATTTTTCTTCTGGAAGATTTTCTTCCTGGTTTGTTTTGTGTATAAGGTACCATTTATAAACACTATTACCCATTTATCTCAAAAGACTGTAATCACATCAAATTCAGTATGGAGAAGAAGAAAGTTGGTACCATAAACTGGGTCAGGGGAAGTGAAACAGTCAAACACCAACACATTGTGCCTCACATATTTGACATATAGTCTTTACACCTCTGAAAGCCCTTATCAGATCTTGTAGTAATTTATTTGTATGTATTCCCAAATACATAAAGCCCATTGTCTTACTGTTGTCTTCCTCATCCCTTTGCCAGAGGTTATCACAGTTGTGGAAGAACTGGCAGAAACAAATGTGCACCTGCACCTCAGTTACCCTCGTTCACAGGTAAGTGCAGCAGCTGAACCGTAAGTGGAAAAAGGCAATGAATTGCAATGGCTGTGGGTGAAAACACAACAGTTTTTCACAGCTCTGCTATGAGCACAGCAATGCCTTTAAGGACAGAAGGATATTATGTCCATTTGAAATGGAAGAGGGTAATAAATATTACTTCTGTAACTAATTCCTCATGAGTCAGGCCCCTACACATCCAGTAATGTCACTTTTCTTCTCAGGAGATGTCTCCCAAGCCTTCCCTCTCTGCGTAAGAAGAAAAGAAAACCTAAGCAAGTTACTCTGGAATTTTGTCATTGCAAAAGGCTGAACAATACTGTAAAGTGTATGCTGGACGTGTTCTGATGGAAGAATAAACACTTTAAAGAATTTCTGTTTCAAGGAATGCAAGAATTAGATGATGTCTGATCATTATTTACAATTCAAGGCTACCTACAAGAGTAATTTGGAAGATTCTTCTCACTGGGCTAAATTTAGAGCTGAAATGCAAAGTGTTTTGAAAAATATTTCTCTCTATCTAAGTTAAGACTCTCTTAAATAAATCCCTAATCATCTAGTGATATGCTGGGGCTATATTTCATCAAAATGTTGAGAAATGATGGTGATTCAGCAAAGGCATAAAAGAGAAGCAGGGAGGATTTAGCTGTAAATAGCACATATATAGCTCAAGTATTTTCATTGCCATGTTTTTTGAAATACAACCAAATCATGTCTTCCCATTCACCATCAGACACAAAAATAACACTTACTAAATGTATTTTACTGTTGAGTGAAAAAGAAAAGTGCAATTAAATAACACACATAGCTACCAAATTAAACCGAGATACTTTACAAACCCCTTTAAAACCTGCTTGTGACGAAAGCTCTGCCAACTTTTAGGAAGAGAACTATGATTCATATTAGCTGAGACTGTAGGTCAGCCGAACCTGTGAGTAATAGCATATTTTCCTATGAAATAGGGTGAGTAAAATCTTTGTAATTGAGGAAGCAGAAATAAAAGCAATGATTCATAACATTTTTGTACAGTGCAACGAACATTCATACATCAAAGTTCTCTCTCACTGCTATAGGAACAAAGCAGGATAGAAAAAATAAGTAAAATCTCCTAAAGACTTTGGAATAGCTTAGGAGGGAAAAAGGCAAAATGATTTTTAAAAAGCATTGACATGAACATTTGCATTCCCAGTACTTGGGGGAAAGGGGTGGGGGAGATGGGGTGCTGGTGAGAAGAGAGAGACAAAAAAATGTGCCATTTCCTTTTCACTCCCTAAATCCAGTAGTAAGTACCATGTTGGTATCATGGTCCTAGTCTGGTTTGTGGACTGGTTTAGGGCATCTTTGATCTGTTGAGCAACGGAGGAATTGGCTGTTGTCAATTCCTGCAATGTCCCAATCGGCATGCCACCCACTGGGGTGCAGATCCCCAGAGCCCCACTGTGCTACACCTATCCACTTTGTTACTTCCCTTCTTATATCCCTTGGTACAGCAGTAGTAGCCCTGTCAGGATGCAGAGACATCACCAATTCACGCATTAGAGAAGAAGAAACATGAGTATGAAAATCTCCTAGTTAAATAAACATACAACAACCTCCCCAGTCAGGAGATAATAGTAAACTAATTAAGTTGATAAAACACAGACTACTAAATATATTTTGAAGATGATATTCCATTATGTCCATTTTTATTATAAGCCAGTAATATTTTTTTTTTTAGATAGGAAATCAACATAATCATCTGTATTAATTCATTCTCAGTTTAAGATTTGGTCCTATTAGGTCACGCCAAGTATTAAGATGGTATTGTGCTTATGAGCACTAGTGTATGAAGTATTTTGTCAAGTTTCTTTTTAGTAAACACACAACAAATGGAAGTACAACATCTTAAAGGGTCGGGACAGTCAAAGGAAAGTTTCTTGAAGACCACCTATTCAGGCCCAGCCTGAACTAGGACAGATGTGGACCTCAGTATAAGCACACCATAGCTCTTACTTTCACAGTCAAATATCAGTCTGATAATGTGCACTGACTTCATTTGGCTTTAAATGGGCAGCTTATAGCTATGAAAAAGAGAGGTCAAACATCTGTTCAAGCCTCGATGACCCACCAAACATCTGTGATTATGGTAACCCATTTTGCAAATATTTGGGCCGAAAGGTATTCATTTACTGCTGAGCAAAATGTCAGCGTAATGCTGGCTGAAAGCTGAGGCATGTAGTGAAGACCACTCAGTTACTCTCTGGCAGAGACCTAAAGCTAATATTTACTGTAAAAATGTCTCAAGGTTTTACACTAGGTATATAAAAAAATGAAGCTCCAGACAGGTAACTAAACTTCCAAGCCCATTGCCCTTTGAGATAGCTAACTTTGTGTTTTACCTGAGGATGTGTAGAAAATAGACTAATTTCCAACATATTTCTACAAAAAAAAATATATGTGGAAAGTTATTACTCAAGCCAATATCTAAGGGACACGTCATCTTTCTCCACTGTCAGATGGCTCTGTCAGGGGCAAAACCAAAGCATATCTAAGACAAAAGGCAGATAACACAGTTTATATTAGGTCACTCACGTTGAGATCTCGCAATATGCATCCAAAGACTTGTGGGAAGTCTCCTGCTTTCTCTTCTAGGATCTACTTCAGTTTGAAGAAACAATTTTATATTCATTTCTGGACTACAGTCACTCTGTTCATGTCCTGGGCCCCAAGAACACTGAATTATGGCTACAAAGTAAGAAAGCACTAGCAGAAGGAAGAGGCTTACCTGTCTGATAGTTAGATCCTAGTTACGCAAAATAGTACAACCTTAACCTCATTTGTCTTCCTCAGGGCTGCTGACTCTTCTGGGGTATTTGCTTTTATATTCTGACACAAGAAAATAATTGCTTAATGCCAGAAGAGGATATCAGGCAGAAGGAACCTCCCATTCTGCCCTCTACCGAATTTCATTCTCAAATACCTTAAATACTCTTCTGAGGATTCTCTGCTTACATACTTTCTCAAGCTTCTCAGAAGTGTAAACTAGGGGTAAGGATTGCTCCTACCAAGGGCAATAGCCTAGGAAGAAGGGTCATCTGTGTTTCCAGGAACCCTTATATTTTTAATTTTTTGACCAGCACCAGCAAGACCTGGAGGTGGACAGCTCCATTGTACACATCACACCATTGCATTTCTCTCTGAATTGGAATTTAAGAATTTATTTTACATAATATTTTACTATTTCAACAGGTGCAGGTATTATATAGCTAAATCTCACAAGGCTACTGCCAATAATATTGACAGAAAGAAATGCTATTCATCTAGCTTTGCTAATAGTAGAAAAATTACATCTGGTGAAAATACTCACTTTCTTCCATGCTAACAGCCTCGATAAGGAGAGAATATTATACAGATGAACAGAGGAGCTCTTGAATTTATTTATTTTCTTTACTGCTATATATCATGATCTCACTGGTCTACGGACTCACCTTCGACTTGCTACAGTAGAGTCTGGGCCAGTTTATCGCCACATAGAACTATTCCAGTTTTCAGTTAATAGAGTAAAAGTAAACATCCTATATATGAACAACGATTACTGGGTCTTGGAGTTACAGATGTCTCTTAATCTTGCTGTGAAAAGCATATGTGATAAGACAGGCACTTCTAGTCATGAGTGTAATAGTCAAACAGCGAAGTTCTGTGATATTAAGCAGACAGACATGCAGCATTAATCACTGAAGCCCCTCTTACAAGATATTGTACTTAAATATTTTCGAATTATGATACAGAAAAGGAAAAGATGCCTACACAAACTTGTGCTCCAGCAACTGTAGCAATGGGCTGTCATCAAAATGGCTGTTACCATTTAAGGTCTCAAGGGCCAGTGTACCTTCTTGCAGAAAGCTCTTTCAGAATGCACAGCTAGGTTCATATTCAATGAAGGAATAAAGGTCTATAGAAAAAAGAGGTGGGGAATAAGTCATTCTTTCTCACCAATCCTATGCAGACTACCAAGTAAGTACTGACTTCCTGCATTCTCCAGCAATATTTTTCTATCTTTGTATGGATACTGTAGGATTTCAAGATGTACAGAGAGAAGGCACTTTGGTCTTCACACAGGCTGTTTCACAGATGACAGAATTCAAAACTTCACTCTCAAGCCTCCATTGATCATTACAACATAGGTGGGAGAAGAGTGGAGGAACAAAAGTATAATGGGCAGCCTGCTATGCCCAAGTCATCTTGTGTAATATACTATGCATGTATAAGCTTCATCACATTTGGCTTGTAAACTCATTGCCAATTTTCTCTCTGTTTTTCATCAGCTCCTCCCACTGGAACATAAGCAGTGCAGTAAGAGTTAACAGATGCAGCTGATTTTGAAGTGTTTATATCCTTTCCATGACAGCAATATTATTTAAAAAAACAAACATACAAACAAAAACCCCAAAGCAATGGTTTTTTATGAAGGTGGATGAATTGGAAATAACATTCTTGTCATGTCAACCTTGAGTAAGATGCTTAAAAATCCAAGGACACACAGACATTCTATTAAAATTGCAGGGAGAGGGAGCATGGCAGCTTCTTTCACTCTCCTTTGAATTGTCACTACTCCATGACAGCCTTGAGTTTTACCAGATGGATTCAAATTTGTTTCATGCACACACATAAGCAGAGGCAGGCTTCAACTAAGCCAGTATTTTTTCTTTCAAAATATTGGCATTAACACCTTAGTTTTAAGTAAATATAAGCATGAACTAAAAAGAGAAAACTGAATCTTCTCTGAAGCCATGCAACACTGCTAAAGCTTTTTTATGTGCAAGGGGATATGAAGTGATTTGTATTACTTAAAAAAAATTCATTTAAAAGTCTGTAACAGACATCAAAAAGTTGTTGCAACAAAGATGAGAGATATGATGGTTTCAAGCAGCCTAATGGCTAGCTTTGTAATCATCTTCAAAAGAAAACACCTGAAAATTTACAATTCTTACACATTTTGCTGGAATGGCTTTCCTTAATATCTATCCAAAATTAATAGATACTCAAATATACTAGGTGCTTAACAATGATTTTGCAGAAAAAAAAAGATTTTGCTTGATGGCTTGTGCGAGTTTCACCTGCATGTAAATAAAATGTATGTTGGTTCCAATGATACTTTAAGTGAGATTATTGAAATTCCATGCCAAATTTATTTTACTTTTCACAGTTACTACTTTAGTCGAGAAAAGCACTGAACTTTGTATTCAGATCAATACTTACACATGTGTACACATAAGTGCACATACTGTTATTCTCACAGTGAATGTGATAGATGCTTAAGCAATGAAACTAGAGAGCTCATTTGTTTAAAGCTACAGAATTAAATATCTTATTAAACTGGAGTTTACATGAAAAGTATCAGAAAAAAAATCTGACTTGGTCTGATTTAAAGGTTGTTAAGATTTTCTGTACTTTCCGTTCATAACTGGGCATCATTAACCATCTGAAAATTGAATATATATTTTTTTAAGTTTAAAAAAGAGGAAATTTAATATAGCTTTTCTGGAAAAAATCATTATATGCTTCTATTAATATTGGTTTTGTCTTCAATTATATTGATTTTCGTATGGTAGGAATCCAACAAAATTCCATTTGTTTTTCCATATTTGTATCAGTGTCCTATAAAAATAAAAAAGGAAATAACAGATTTTCTAAAAGATCAAAATGTCTCAGTGACCTTTGTCAGCTCTTAAAATTCCCTGACTTTAGAGAAGGATGGCTTCCCTACAAATTTTCTTAGAATAGCTATTGTTTATGGAGTAGAAAGGGAAGCAATACAAGTAATTACAAGTAATCACAAGTAATCCTACATATTAATGATAAGAACTATTAATTAAGCTGTTGCTAAAGCTCCCTTTTCAAATCAAATCAGATTCTGACTCCCATTGCTATTACTGTAACTTACTAGAAAGAAAAAAGTTCTTTGACATAAAGCTAGTACTAAGGCAACCTCTTTGACGACATTACCTATTTCCATTTTACTTAAAATTTACTCCTCTGGAATAAAGAGAAAACCAAGAAAAAAACAAGACATATTTCCTCGTATTTCTGAAAACAGAAAGAAAAATAGAAAAAAAAAATCTGTTCTTTTGAATGGTAGGTCTACGAAGTCAATAATTCACTAAGGGGGCTTAATTTGTTATTGCTGGCATTTGTTTGAGGAAGCTGCAGAGGACCTAAAATATATTTAATAGAAATATTTATCTTAAAGGGCAGTGGTTGCCTCTCCAAAGTAATGACATTTCAAAGATGCATCAGGAAAGTAAGCATCCATAAATATCAGAGTAAACATATAAATCTCATCTTGCAGAAATATTACCAGAATTTTCTCTAGAGGCAAGAATACACAGAGACCTGACAAAGCTGTAAATGGTGCAAGGGACTTAATATTATTTTCTCTTTTGCTTCATTTTTAATGATTTCTCCCCTTATCCAAAAAGAACATATCTTGAACCTAAAATTGCTGTCTATTAAGCAAACAATGAGAACAAAAGCATTTTGCAGTTCTGAAAACAAGATGAAACAATACACTGTAAATGTACATGTGCGATGTAAAGGAAGGAAAGGCATCCTTGGTACCTACAATTTACTTTGGGGATGTATGTGGGCAATGTATAGGGAACTAGGGACTAAGAAACACATTTCTGAAGAGGAGTATTTCAACTATAGCTAATTTCATTACTTCTGTTTGTCTAGTCCATCTCTGCTTCCCTTCCTCTAAGCTTATTAGATATCTATGTCTCTCACCACTGGCTGGCTCACAGCTCCCTCCTCCCTACTTACAACCAGCCTAAACTCTACCAGTCTCTTCTGCACATTTCCAAACCTCCTTCTGATAATTTCTTGGTACAGCTTATTTTCTTCCTATTGTCCAGTCTTCCAGTCCCAGTCTCTATGTGTGTCCAACCCAAGTCTGCTCTCTCATCTTATCCCCCATCCAGCCTTCTACTTAAAGCAAACTCCTCCTCTACTGAAGAAAGAATGGGACCATTGCTGAGAATTCAAGGGTGATAGGTTGTCTGGTCTTGGATGATGCTTTATCTTTCCTGGCCCCTACAAAACATTGAAATTACATGCAAGTCCTGCTTCAGCTGCCTAGACCGAAAAAATACACAGTCACTCTGGCAAAGAGTTCATGTGCAGCCAGGATACATGCAAGTCTTTCAGAGAGCAACATGAACCAGTAAAGGATAGGCCACGGAAGTCTTTTCTGAACATGCTTCATGGATTAAAATCTTCAAAGGCTTATGAATCTCCTGGACTTGGACAGGTTTTCACAAGGACAAAAATACCACGTGCTTGACACAGAGTTTACACAGCTACCATATTTTAATTTACTTAAAATGAAACCACCAAGAACATTTCAACAGTACAAAAGAATGTTTTTTCCACGTTTCTTCTAAACACGAGCTATCGACCGAAACTTTCAAAGACAGTTCCAGACAGAAGATCAGCAGGCAAAATTTCGTTCAAATTGAGCACAATTTGGCTGAATTCTACCTCAATAGTACCTCAGTGTTCCTCAAGTACCTGGATGTCTTGTGGCTTGAAAACTTGTACTGCTGCCTCCCTCACTGCTCTAATGAAGAATATTCTGCCTTTGGTGTCTATCACTTTTTCCTCTTTCTCCTCTTTCTACTTGTTAAAAGTTCAAAAAAGAAGATATGCTGTCACCAGCAGGAAACATGTAGAACCAGGCATTATTTTCTAAGCAAGAACATAAAGATGTTATGCTAGTTTCACACATCCATTTATCAATGTCTCTCTAGTAGCAATAGCTGCGAGGGAAAAACACCAACATCACTTGTTTAAAAGTAGAAATCTTGCTACGTACAAAAAATTTTATCATTCACATTCACAAAAAACTTGGAAATGAAGGCCTTGACTTTTGGTTTATCTAAAAAAATATATATGCATCTTTCAGATTATTGGTAACTAAAAGGACAAGTGAGATACTCTATTAAAAAAAAATACAGATGAAGGACATCTGAATTGTCTTGATTCCCAGAGGACTTAATACTTGACTATACGGTATACTGAAAAGCTAATAATTCAGTATCTGTAAATATCATTTATAAGCAGTTCCATTATCCCAAATATTTATTTGGAGAACCACTTTGGGATTAATAACTAGACAGACAAGTAGAAAACAGGGAAGAGAAAGGTGCTATGTTTTAGTACTAGATAACAAAACAAGCTATTCAAAAACTAAACTGAACCAAATAAACACACTGAGACATCCATGAGGAAGAGACAGTGCATGAAATTGCTCAGCTAAGAAACGCATGTATTTTATTCTACTAGTTATCAAACTCTGTAGATCTTTCATAATGAAGAATCATATTGGTGAATGAAGGGAAATGAAAGAGGCAATGGCCTACAGGTTTAAGACACACCTCATACAGTTGGTTGCAGCCCATTGATCCAACCTGTCCAGGTCCCTTTGTAGAGGCTTCCTACCCTCCAGCAAATCAACACTTCCACCCAGCTTAGTGTCACCTGCAAATTTACTGAGGGTGCACTCAGTCCCTTCATCCAGATTATTGATAAAGATGTTAAACACGCCTGGCCCCAACACTGAGCCCGGGGGAATGATGCAAGCTGTAGTGTTTATCGATCACATTTTGGGCAATGTATGCTTCATCATATCTACCATAAAAGAAGACTCTTAAGACACCCAAATTTCAGATACTCATTAGACAATGTAAAAAATTACAGTAGTCATATATTAAAATAGGATAGATGCACACAGACTGTGCTATTACAGTAAACCTTTTAGACTTGGATAATACCCATGAAAATGAAAAATTTATGGAAAAAATTTACTGTGTTTAATGGACTAGGATTTGGTCTTTGGCAGCAAAAATTCAATAGTTCCACAGTGACAACAGTTCCCTCTCTGCTATGAGCAGATTTGCTGTAGCAGCCCAGTGCACTTCCTAGGTTTAATTCCAGTCTTTATAGTAGTTAAGTTAGCACACTTCATAACAGCATCAAAATCTGTGAACCCATGAATTTTAAAAAAGAGTATTTTGTGATTCTAGTGTACATAGTGAGTTTTAACTGAATGCTGTATATGAACAAAGCAAGAAGCTGTCATTTTGTTAACATCCAAGGAATATATTGTGGTTGAAATTCATCCTTCCATATCCAAAGACAAAGTAACTGGTCTATAATTAACTAAAAGGCCACAGCTTCAGTTCAGTCTCTTGCTGGCTGTGGACTGAAATAGTGGTTGTTGCCCCTTAGCAGGCAATTTGGATCAACGTATTCCTATTAACAACTTGGCACATCTATAATCTTCCCCAGCATGCTGGCTAAATCAGTGCCAGTATGGACTCACAGGTTGCCATACTCCATATGGATGCAGATGTTCCTTTCAAAGTAAAGCACACACTGTTTTTCAGAAATTTCTGTGTGCAGGGAAAGCTGATGAAAACATTTTTTCTACAAAAGCTTTCAAGTTTATTTTTCACTAAAAATATGGTTTAATTTAAGGCAGAACTCTAAGGAGAATGTGATTGTTGCTGAAAGCATTTGATTTTAGTATGTGAAATGTAGTTTTAGTTCAGCTTTTCAGTTAAAATGCAATATAACTACATCAAAGGTATATTCAAAATAACTACTTTTACTGAAAATGTGTTAAGCTGTGTTTTGACAAAATAAAACAAAATACAAATTAATTTGAATGGAAAATATATTTTCAAGTCATTTCTCTTAGACAGAAAAACTCACCTCCCAGTTAAATTTCAAGGGTGTAGAAGTTATAAAGAGCACTGTGTAATTGAGGTGAGAACAGACTTTAAATGAACCTCCTAGTCTTATGCGTATATTAAAGTAACCTTAGAGTTGCTGCCAGTAAGTGTCCTTAAAAAACTGTTTCTTGGCCCATGATCCACCGGACTTTCTCAGACCTGATGTCTCCAAGACCTGATGTCTCCAAAACCCAATTCTAAGGTATCACAGTCCTTTCTCAATCACAATTTGTGTGTGCATCTGTCAGGTAACTCAGCAGAAACAATCCTTCTCCAGGGATCTGTGAATGCTTTTATGTTCAGTTACAGTACCAAAACAGACACCTCAGTCAAGAGTCAGAGGGGGAATTTAATTGTGGGATACGAAAAGACAAGGTGATTGTAAAAGAAGTTGGGGGGTATCAGAACCATGACCAGCCTGCTTCGAGCCTGCTCCCTGCTGATGCCTGTGGGGCCTCTCCGTAAACATATCCCAGTGAGCTGGATCCAATCTGCAAGTCAAGACAGAGCCTTTTGCTGATTTTGTGGTTAGGCTGCCATGGGACTCCAGGCATTAATGTTCGCCTACTGTTTGTCTGCTGGGTTTTGCTGGGATTTTTTTTTTACCCACCCCCCTTTTTTTTAAAAAAATATTATTCTAAAGACAAAATTGGGCTACAACTTTCTCCTCGATGGACTAGAGTGTATTTGCCACAAGGGCCACTTATCAACTCGAGTTTCCTGTGTCACTGTAATACTAAACAACAAAAACAGTAAAAAGAGAGGGCTGATGCAGAAAAATCAGAAAAATTTTAGAAAAAAACCCTATATGATGGTTTTAAATTCTAAAGCCAGCACTGGAAATATTAATTATAAAACTTAGGCAAAAACTTCAGAGTAGCTCACTAAACATAGCAAGATAATTAGATTTCACAGAGAAATGTGGCTGAAACCTGCGATATCTGAAAAACATTTCTAATTTCAAATAAATGGGATGATATTTTGCCAGTAATGACAATGTATGTGGCTGAATACAAGAACAGTTCTGATATTTCTTTTATTTAAACCATATCCCTATAAAAATAAGTGTGGAAACAGCTTGGATGTTCTTCAAAGAACTCAGTGGGCTGCATAATAATACAAATTAAGGCATTTCAGCCAAATTGAAAGAGAGTATTTTCATTTTATTCCATTTCTGTAATTTTTGGTGTAATTTGAGCACTGTTGCAGACATAAAGTAAATCTCATTAAGCCTAATCAAAACCTAATGTAATGCATCATTAATACGAAGTATATGTAAGATATTTATCTATTTTGTATAATCAGCAAAACATTTGTTACAGACTGTCATACCAGATTCCTACAACTCCTCATGTTAATTCCATTAACTAGAGATTTCTAGTTCTTTATAACCTAGTCACTTATCAATCATATTAACATGAGTAATTAACTAATACACAATAGCATTCACATAGGTGAGGCCAAGAATTAGTTGTGAAATAATTTCCTTATGGAAAGTCCATCTGTTTTGTATCTAAGAGCAATGGAAAGTATATCTGCAGCAAAACAGATCTTAATTCTGACTAATCTACCTTCTGACTCTTCCTAAACTGTAGTGGCATCACTGAAACTCTCAGAGCTACAGAATGTAAAAGTAGTATCTTCTCCATAGATTTTATGACCATTTAAAGACAAGTTATTATTTTGTTAATCCCATAATTGGTAAGCCTAGCACTGAAGCCATGCGAGTTTCTCACCATGTTTCTCAGTCAACCATTTCTCAGCAGCAGAAGCCATGTATGCAGAGGTCATATCACAGACTTCATCCCATCTGACTACAGGTTGTTCAATGCCATGGTTTGAAATCCTTGCATAAATAAACAACTTTTCACACTTTTCAAACAAGGTGAACAAAATTTGTTTTGTGATATGATATTTATTTATTCTCAAACAGGTTTTCTCATGCTTGCTAATTTGTTCATCTGTAGTTAGCCCATAACTTAATTTTGCAGTCATTTGTGGAATTGCTGAGATTCAGCAATGCAACAGGCATACATCACATGCCTTATCTGCCTCTGAATTTATCGCCTAAGAGAAAACAGATAACTTTTTTTTTTAACATATTGTCTAATTTTTGCAAGCACTAAATTACTCAGTGTTTGAGACTTGGTTTGGTCATAATAATGCATGTCACTTTAAAATCACTCTTATAAGCTTCAATATTTTGATGTGACCATGCTAACTGGGACCAAAACCTTATCTTCCTTTTGTAATTATATAAATACTAATATTACCATTGTTTATACTACAGAAAATTACTTTATTTCCTGGCAGACATCTTTTCTTTCTAAATGGCTTGGCTTAGTTTTCTAAGCAGTGGCTTTCAACAGCAAGTCCATGAAACTCACAGGAATTCTGCATTACTTCTGAAGAGCCTTGAAAGAGCAAAAAAGTAAAGTAAGATAAATAAATTATGTAGAGGTTTGTGCTTCCACTGAAAAGTGTCAAGTGTTTCCAAATGTAAAGAGTTTAAAACCAGCATTCTAAAGCTCTACTATTAAACACCATAAAAACTTGTTGCACACAGGCCTTGTAAAAAGACATTAACTTTATTCTCCCTTCCTAAATTTTGCACTATTTTCTTACTGATATTCTGCTTTATAGGGGTTGAAATGGGCTCTGTAAAACAAGAGTTACTTGGCATAGCTGTACATTGTCAGGATGTAAACAAGCTGAGGCCTCCAGGAACAACAATTGAACTTTATCATAATACACTTCTTCATTCTCAGCAGAATTGGCACATGGCTATTAACAAAAATACTTGAAATGAATATAACCATGTCAGCAAATATGGGATATTTAGACCATATGTTCTGAGCTTAGTTAATGATATACTCTGAGGTATATTAACAAAAGCTAAAGGAAAAATTAATAACATTTTGAAGATCATCAATAATTTGTACATTTAAAAAAACATTTCCTGGCAATAGCAAGTTATTAAAATATTCCCATTTTTGCTGCACTACAATAATTCTACTATTTTTCTTTTTATTAAGGAAAAAAATCATGGTTCATTATATTCAGTTATTCACTTCTTGATCAAGGGTTGTGATGCTGTGAGAACAGATCATATTCATTAATTTGATTGTGAGTTTTAACTAGACAGAGAAGTAGGGGTTGTTTTTTTTTCAAGACCTATAATGTGTTGACACATTCATATACACCTTAGCATAACATGTGTGGGTTGCGGGGGTTTGGGTGGTTTTGTTTGTTTTGGTTTTTTTTAGTTTGTGTCATTTTCCTTCATGCTTGCTGTTGTGACACGCTAACATTGATATAATTCTTTGTTATGCCTTTTTTTTTTTTAAATTCATTACGTCCTGATTATTTACATCAAGGGGAGTACTAGAATGGCTACACCTCTGCTTTAACATCTTTTTGCTCTTTTCCTGCCTCACTGTAGATGACTGTAGTAAAAACTAATTCAAGTTGCTAGTTGTTCTTTTGTGATGCCTTTTGCTTCTATTGGCGTTGATTACTACTAAAATCATAGTCTCTGTCTTGAATTTACACCCACCCTTACTGACAGACATATACAGCAAATATGGAGAGTTGCAAGCAGGTGACAAGTCATGAGACATACGGCTGTTTTGTATCCGTCCCAGAGCATACTGACCCACAGGGCAGTGACAAAATATCACTCAACAGGTTACAAAAAAATCACACAAGCTTTGTTCTAGAAGAGAAGAGTAACATCTGATTCTATGCCATATTTCCAGCCAAAAGATTATGTTATTTGAGACATCTAAACTAATACCACACTTGGTGAAGCTTTTAGGGCTCATTTTCTTTCATTTTCTGCCAGACTTTTTTGCCATTCCCACAGAGAAACATAAGCAACATGAAGGAGAAAAATACCTGATGAAAACAAATATCAATAAATTCTCAATGACTTGCATTACTAGGCATTAAAAAGAGCCTATGTTTTTACGAAACTTGCATTTTTTAAAAACCAGCACAGAGGTAAAATGCAAACATACAAAATAACTGTATCATAATTGTCACATTTTAACTTTTATTGTTGTCTTCCACTGGCACTAATCCTATAGTGCTCTTTAAGAAAGTCATATAATACTGTAAAATAGCTTTGTGTGTTAAAACAAAATGTTTTAAAGGAAAAATGGCTTTTTTAAAGTTATACAAAATAACTATTATACAGTTGTTTTGGGGGGGTTTTGGCTAGTTTGTTGTTTTTTTTTTTTTTTAATAAGAGCAATTTAATTTTATGTCAAATCCAGACACCCTTAGGAGTACAGACCTCAGTTAGTTAGATATCGGTCAGCCTGGATGTATTCTGCACAGTATTTACTTAACATTAAAGATACTAATAGTTTATCCATCTTCAAAGTATGCATATGCTTAAGGCTTAAAATGCCGTATTGCATTGGTTAATGGAGTGTGGACAAGGAAAGGAAAATATATATATATATATGCATTTTTTAAACTTTAAACTACAAGGCAGTCTCTGACTTCTTCTGTCAGCAGGAAAATTATCAAAGTGAATTTTAGTGGCAGCATATCTCTGTTCCCTAGCAATCTAGCCATGAGAATGTAGGGCAACACTATTTCCTAATCTTGAGGGGCAGGGGGGCAGGGGGGAAAGGAATCAGAGCAGCATTTTAGGCCAGTTGTAAGCACAAGAAGTGGAATTGAATGCCAACCTAATGGTTTAGGGACCTAAAACCTACCTAGTCCTACAGCAACTTCCTGTGTCCAGGGTCCATTTGCTGGAGTGGAAACTCTCCATACTGTAACCATACTTCCCTGAGTATGCCTGCTCGTTCTCAAGGGTACCTGCTCCAAGAAGACAAGTGCCTCTCTCCAGCCTTTGCTTCCTTCCTGTCAAGGCTCACCTTAGACAAACGTACAAGTTGCAATCCAGTTGCTCAGAAAGATCCGTCCAAAACAGATAGGGTCTATGGTTAAAGAACTCCTATCTGGAGTAGACAGGTCTAGGCTTTAAATGCATTCAGTTTGCTCAGCAATAAAATTAGATCTCCTGCAACACAGAGGACTCTTCTAAACCACTAGGCTACCAGCAGATGTACTAGCTGACTGCCCTCTCTGTTCTTCCAACCCACCTGTGCTGCTATGCAGATAAAAACCATGTGATCAGCTGAAGAGCAGATCAAATGAAACTTGACCCCACTATTAGGACACTCAAACGTGAGGAGACGGACCCAGCTCCCTGGAAACTGCATGTATTTTACATGAGAATTCCTTCAGATGACAACACCAAAAAAGCCCAGAGAGCCAAGGCCAGCACTCTTATTTCCCGACTGCCCTGTCTGCACAGCTTTGTTCAGGCTCTTTCTTGTCTCCTCTGTAGTTTCTCCTGCTGGGATTTGGATGAGTGCTAAGATGGAACTGAACTGCCAGTGCTGGCTGTTCTCAGCTTGGTGCTTAAATTATTAAGAAGTAGTAATATTCAGATATTAATAACATACTTAGGTGGGAAGAACACTGACCACTTCTAGGCTCTTCAGAAACAGTCTTATTTGGAACACCATTAAAATATGGGTACCAGAGCTTATGCTCCAAACTAGAGTAATCCCAGGAAGCTTAAGTTGCTGCAATACAAGTTTCTTTTTGGTAGCTAATACTTAGTTAACAACATCTAGTATTCCTATAATTTTACTGTGCTTTATAATAATTACAGTGAAAAAAATAATTACTCACAAAACAAAGGAGTTTCCAGAAATGCTAATTATTCTCATTCCAGATTTCCTTGTGCAATGCAAAGTATTTCAGCATTATAATAATACTTTACTTTAGTTATTTCATAAGCCATTTGATTTGGAAATCAACTAAACAGTTTAATAGTGTAATATCCATGCCAAGACAGAAAATCCAAATAAGAATGAAGCCAGGCTATTTCAAATAATATGGGAATAGCTGCCAGAAGAATCCACATCAATACAAAACAAAAATCCACTGAGCTTAGGTTCATCCATTCATTCTGAATTAGGCCAGGAAAGGAAATAAAGCAGAGTGGAAGAATGGGAGAGTGTATAGACAGGAACAAAGCACAGTGGCATGTAATAGCACAGGAATGCCGTAGTAATGACTCTGAAAAACAAGTAATGAAGGTTTAGGGGCAAAACAGCCTACTAATGACTTTTTATTGGAACCATTTACACTAAGATTTTAAGGAAAAATATCTGGTTTATTTATAGTTTAGCCTAATGCCTCAAATATGTATCAGCAGCAGCAGGGTGGTTGAATTAGTAAGCCTGCCTGTAGCTTAACTGATGACTTTACCTTGTGACTTCCCCTTTCCTGCCACATTTTATTATGAATCTGTTGTGTTTAGTGATCTTAGTGCTCACATTGTTATGGACACTCACCAAGTGGAAGTGTACACTGTAATACCATAACAATGTGTTGATAAAAGAGAGGAAGAGAATAGTATGGGAAAAAAATCAGGATTAGACTGAAAAATCAGGTGCTGTTATTTTTCACTTCCACAAGATTAAATCTTTCTTCTTTGCATTTTATTTTAAGGATTTTTTTCAGTGGAGCTTTACATGGCTCTGTGATGGAAATTTCTCACCTTCCTAGTATTCACTTCTCTTGCTTTGCATAGTTTTATCCTATTATTCTCCTAGAGTAATATTCAATAATGCCATTCTCTTCTTGATGTTTATATCCTTCTTCAGTGGTAGAGTTTACAATAACCCAGTTCTTGAGTTATAACAAACCAAAGTTATAAACACTCAAGCAACAGAAATGGAACTTTCAGAAACAAACAGGCTTATGGACATATGTAGGATTACAGAAACAGAAAGTAAGTCCAGACTTCTTCAGGAAAGATAACATTTTAGTGTTTCAAGCAGAAGCTCATCTACAGAAGCAGCAGAAAAAAAGAAAAAGAAAAAGAAAAAAAAAGGAAAAAAAAGAAAAGGAAAAAAAAAGAAAAAGAAAGAAAAGAAAAAGAAAAAGAAAAAGAAAAAGAAAAAGAAAAAGAAAAAGAAAAAGAAAAAGAAAAAGAAAAAGAAAAAGAAAAAGAAAAAGAAAAAGAAAAAGAAAAAGAAAAAGAAAAAGAAAAAGAAAAAGAAAAAGAAAAAGAAAAAGAAAAAGAAAAAGAAAAAGAAAAAGAAAAAGAAAAGGAAAAGGAAAAGGAAAAGGAAAAAAGAAAAAAGAAAAAAGAAAAAAGAAAAAAGAAAAAAGAAAAAAGAAAAAAGAAAAAAGAAAAAAGAAAAAAGAAAAAAGAAAAAAGAAAAAAGAAAAAAGAAAAAAGAAAAAAAAAAGAAAAGAAGAAAGACTGCACGTGTTGGTATAGAGAGTCCTACTGAAAGAAATGCAAATGAAAGAATTCTTTTTTGGAAGTGTATCTAACAATTGCCTAAGAGAATCTACATTTTATCTCCTTTTTTGTTAGGAGGACAGTATATTAGGCCCAGGTCATTATGTTCAGTCTTCTGCTAGCACAGTAAACCACATCATCCCCTTCACAGATTTCTACCATGCTCCATTTTGAAATAAGTATTTTTTTTCCCAAGCATTTGAATATGAAAGCTGTTCCATGACTTGACTTCTCTGATGGTTCTAATTTCCATCCCTGATGTTTTTCAGGGTCATTTTATATGAATTTTTTTCTTGTGACAGTCATTCAGCTTTTCTTTTTCCCTAATGCTCATTCCTCCCGACAATACACAATGCATTCATAAAGAGAAATTATATTCTCTCTCAACTTCTGATTGAATTCACTAGCCAAGCTCTCATGTAATACATAAGATAAACTGACTGTTCTTCCTGACCATCCTAGCAACCCTACATTTTTATTCTAGTATGTTTATATTCATTTTTCTGTACTATGAAGGCTAGAACTGAGAACGATATTCCAGATGACACCTTACCAGCACCACAGAGAGGGAAGTTTCCTTGCCATTGTCTCCACTGAACATACTTTGTCCAGCAACTCTAGGATCACATTTGGCTTTTCATCCAACTTAGAGCTCATATTCATCTTATGATCAACAAGTATAATTTTCTCTTCTGTTATTTTCAGATGAAGCATCCTGTATGTTATAAATACAGAATCATTAAGACTTATATCTTTCCCTCAACTTATTCTACTTCACGGACTTCAGAGATACCCTTTTATGATGTTTTGATCTTCCTTTGATGATGCATCTCAACTTTGTGATCTACAAATGCTACTGGCAAAACCCTTGTTGTGCCACAGTCACTAATGAGAGTGTTAAATAAGATCCATGCCCAAACCTATCCTACAGCAAGTCTACAGGCAACTTGTATCCGATGAGGGAAATGAGGGATTTCCTCATTCACATTCCTTTACACATCTTGCTAATCATGTACCAATTCCTACTTTATCTGTTTTAATAAATACTTCCTCAGTTGAATATTACTGATCTATTTGTGATCTATTATATTTCAAGACAAGAATGTATACCCTATCTTTGGCAAATCCATGGCACTTTCTATCTCATCATTCATTTATCTCCACATTATTTCTTCTGAAGTATATCATAAAGCATTTAATGAAGTTTTATAGCTGCTTGGATTAATTCTTTCTTTAAATGTTTATAAAACACTTGTTACACTGTTCATCTAGTACCATCCCTAGTTTGATGTCAGTAAAACTTTTGGCCTACAGTTTCATATATACTAGACTTCTTTTTTTCCCCATCCTGTACCTTGTGACCAAAAAAATTCCAGTCCATTTACTGAGAACACAGTCTTCCCTGCCTCTTAGATATGCTAATTTCCATTTTATGCTCTCATTCTAGTTATTTAGTCACCTAGCCTTTGGCTCCAGGTTCAACATCGATATCCTTACTGAAAACTGACTCAAAGTATTCATTTAACTGTGAGGTCACCCTGACTTTACCTTTAATCTTGATGCTACAGTCATGGTGTAATGATTTCCCTTCTTTCTCCTCTCCTTTTTCATGTGACTATAAATTCTTGAAAAATGCTTAAACCAGCTTCACTTTAGGAACCTCACTTTTTCACAGTACTTCCTGACATTTAAAATGGACTTTCATTACTGCTTACTCAATTCTAAGTTCTCTGCATAACCAGATATCCCTTTTAAACTATTAAATTAACCAGTTAAAACACAAAGTTTTTTTATTCGGTTTTTTTTTTTTTGAGTAAAATTTCTAAATCCTTTTGCACTTTTGACTTAAAAAAACCTCCAAGTTCTCTGGCTCTCAAATCTAGCTGACCTTCCTAGCAATCTTTCTTAATTCCTCAGAATTTGCTATTTTAAAAATGAAAGCTGCTATGAATCTATAATTCATTTAAATGGAATCAACATGTGACCACATTAGCAAAGTATCTTTTCTGCTAACAGTTCTTCTATATCTTCACAACTTATCAAAATGAAATGTGAAAAATCTCTTCTTGCTGGTTCAGTGGCACTGTGGTGAAAAAAATGCTTTCATTTCTGATAAAATTGTACTCTAGCTTTGTCAGTAACATTTGTTATCAATTTTTTAACTGGAGACTGATCTTCCATAATAATCCACATTTCAGAAGTATTTTTCTCTCCAATAACTTTAAAGATACCACATTCTACATTAAAATCTGAATCTCAGCATTATCCCAATTGTCACTCTTCATGTAAGTGATATTGATCAAAATAAAATTGCTTTATGTACACTCTTTGCTGTCTATAACATAATATATACTGAACTTTTGGTGTCTGTGCCAGTTGTATTAGTTACTCAATCTTATATCTCCTAAGCCAACAACACCCAGTTTCCCATTTCAAATTTCCATTTTTTAACATTTAGGAACAAACTTTAGAGCTTCAGCCAGTTTCAGGCCATATTAACTGTGGTCCTTTCATTATCTATATCATTTACCTGGAAAGCCCATAAATGTTTGTTTTCTTTACCTTTGCTGCTGCTTGCTGTCAAATCGACTGCTCTTTCATCTGATTGTTACCTTTCTACTTATTAAAAATAGGTAAGGAGACTACATGAGTTCCTTCCCTCACTTTGTTTTAAAGCTCTTATTCATGTCAAAGCCAGTATTCTAGTCAACTCACAATGAAGGGACCTATTTCTGTGAATGCAACGTAAGCTTGTATAACTGGTAATTGTGCATGTTACATTGCATGCTCATTATATATTAAAAAAAATTCAATTGACATTACGTTGACATTATCATCTGAGCTACATCAGATACAATCTACTCCTCTGATGCTGCATCTAATTCAGAGGAAGCAAAACAAAATAGCAAGTTTTAACAACTAATGCTTGCATTCTACCAGCAGCACAGTTCTGTGCCTTATCATTAATACCTCTCCCAGTACCCATTGCCACAGATAAAATCACAATAGTCCCTTCCATCAAGACATGGAATAAAACCAACTCAGTGTAGAAAATCTTTACAAAAAAGTTAATTGTAAATGCTCTATTATATTATATTGGGGCATGAATCAAACCTCTTTTAGTCATTGTATTTGTTGATTGCAACATGGAGAAAGAGTTAAAGTGAAGACACGTATGAAGTCCTTTAACTTTGTCAGAGTAAGAGGGAAAACATTCCCACTAAAGCAAATACCAGTTAAATATAACATGAAAGTGAACCTAATTCCATATGCTTGCTTTAATGTGGTACATCAAAAGTGTTAATGGCGAGTTGACTGTATATAAAGATATATTTACTGGCTACTCCTCTGAGAACAGGGTTTGGGTGTGTTTTTGTTTTTTCTGAAGTTGCTTTTTTATTCCAGGGCATTTCTAATGTCTAGAGTGACTGTTTCACTCTCTTGAGATGGGAAGACTATGTGCTTTGGGAATTGACACTTTGCTAGTTTCTCCCCCTAACTTCTGCGTTTTAAACTGTTTGCATTACATGGTTGTGCATCTCTTGCCTAACAATGTTTTTTGGGATGAATTCTGTTTTGCATTTTAGTAAAGAATGAAATTGAACCTCCTGGAAAACACACAAACCAGCTCTCACATTTGAGAAGCTGACACATAAATGAAATGCATATTAGAAAGTGGGGTTGTGCTATAGACTTTCATTCAGTTGAGTAAGGATCTTTTATTGTCTAGTTAGATTAAAGTGTAAGAACTCTGCCCAAAGAATGAGCAAGGAACATATTCCCTCAGGAGCACAGCCTTGAAATTGTACTGCAGAAACTTACAGGAATATTTGGCTGAGGATGTGCTTTGCAACTTGACCTGAATACTATTTTGAATTTTGATATTTACTTCAATTCTGTGTTCATGGAACAATGCTTAATTTTCCTGCAGACTCAGGTTAGAAACTATCCAAGTGCAGTAACTCTGACTGTGTGGCCTGAAATGAACTGCTGAATATCGAGGGTGGCTTTTTCATAGAGTTTACTTGTTCTGCTCCAATTACACACCAATCATTTTAAAACTACTATTCTTTATAATAATTTTTTTCATCTTTCTCTTTCCATCTCATGCGTCATTCGGAATGTACATCTAGAAGCTTTAAAAGGTTAAACTAATAGAGACACACATAGCTTGGCTTTCAGGCACTTGCTCTTTCATTAGCTTCCTATTTTGCATTAAAAAAAAAAAATAAACTGAGTTCACTTAGGCAAATCTCAAGGGCAGAGGTTTTTTTCCCTTCTTTTGCAGTTAATAGGGCATAAAAATCCTTCAACTCATCAGCCAGCACATTGCCACCAGGGAACTGAGAAAAAAAAAATCCACCAATTTGCTGTTCTGAACTGGAAGCTGAAATTCCTCAGGGAAGACATATTTTGGAAAAGATTTAAAAGAAGGCTGCCATGAGGACTTCGACAGCCTGCACAGAGCATCTCTTGAAGAGAAACAGAAGCTGAAGAAAGAATATCTGAAGGGACAGCTTTGAGATTTGACATAATTTTCACACATTTCTGCTTCAAATTTCTGCTGTGTCATGTCAAGCTGCAATCTTTGCTATAACCTCCAGCCTGCCTCCTCGCTACCCATCAGACCTGAAGAAGCTCATATTCCAATTATCTTTAAGCTTGTATGTAATTAATGTATAAAATCTAAAATCCTATTTAGAACTCAAATCTTATTAAAGAGAACAGCTCATAAAGGAAAACAGACAAAAGCCCAAATTAAGCTTGTTAATAGCAACAAATGAAAATAAGCAAAAAACTGAAGTAGCAAGAGAGTTCATTTGCATCAAATGAAACATAGATGGAGTCCAGTGGAATAGGAAATCTGGAATTTTAATTTTCTAAACCACAAGCCATAATTAGGTAGCAGCTTAATTTCAAAACCAGGCCCAAGTATTCTTGCATATAAGAAATCATTCCTGTTTGCCATTTTAACCAACAAGGCAGTATGTGGTCATTTTGTAGGTATGAGACAGAGTGGCAGAGAGAGAGTAGGAAGGCCCCTCCAATGCCAACAGAGGACTGTGAAGTAAAGGGCAGTGTACAAGCCTGACCATATTTCTAATTGGGAAAAGGTTATTGCAAATTAATATGCGTAGAAGAGAGACTGAATTGTGACCGGGACTAAAGGGCACTGAAATTATAGGACCTTGACAATGCATTCTAACTCATTTTTAGACTCATTAAATCAAAACTCACTTTCCTTTTTACCACTAGCTACACATAAAATCTAAGAATTCTTTCCAGAATATTTAACTACTTCCAATTATATAACTTCAAAAATATTTCACCCCATATCTCCAATTCTTTTGTAACATGGGCATGTTTCTCCCACCTGAACACTTCTGTGTATGTTTCTTTATTTTTTTTTTATTTTTATTTTTATTTATTTTTATTTTTATTTCCTGATAGCTGACTGCTTTTATTTCTAAAGTTGCTTTTTACTGTCTGGTCAAAATGCATAACTATTTTAGAGAAGTAATACATTTGTCAGAACAACGTAGGCCACAGAAACACGGCTTAAGACTTCACTAGACCTGAGACTAAAACTATTGTAGATCACTGAAATATCTGGCTGGGAATTGCGGGCTACTTCCTCTAAAATGTTAATCTATCCATGGATATCTGCTGCGTTCATTTGCTGTAACAGACACATAGATGAAAAAATAACTTTTCACTTATTTTAAAGATCATTAAAAAAACCCAGCAATTCTGACAACAACCAGAAGATGGTGTGTGTTACATGCAATATAGTGGAATTACACAAATGCAGAAATTCTCAGTTGTGTAAAGTGATGATCATGTAAAGCTGAAATACAAATCTAAAAGTTGTTTCTTGTATTTTCTTCAAATAGAACTGCCTTCAGTACAAGTCACAATTTATCATGATAGCTTCTTGGTAGCAAAGAAGCATTTAATTAAGGAAAAAAAATTGACATTATAATGATTTTATAAAACCTGATACTTATTTTCAGGACTTTGTAACATTTATAAAAGTATAATGAAACACAGAGATTGTTAAGGAAAAAACCCTGAAATTTCATTCAAATTCTAAAATCACTTACTTTCAAGAATATGTAAGTATAAAGATTATCTTTAATATTGTATGCAGCTGGCTCTGTAAAAATAGAAACATAATCTTATGGAATGTGCCAAAATGAGATATCTGTCACTATTTTTTTTCTATTTAAAATGGAAACATAACCATTCTTTAATAGCTAATGTGGGTGGAAGTAACTGATGAAATTAAGAGAGGAAGGTCACAGGCTCTAACTGAATTGTCCAACCATGACTCATGACATTAATTGAGTTCTTAATGGCCTTGTGTGATCAGGCTTCATAATTTCCAAATCCCACTTGACTCTCCTTACCACCTGTCCATATTCACAAATGGAAAGAGAGGATGAGGCCCCCCTTTCTATATTTCAAAAAATAAAGCACTTTTGAATTCTGAACTTCTGGATGTGTATTTAAGTATCAGTCTCGTAATAAATTAACTGATTTGCCAATGTTTCTTAAGCTATATTAACATAAGCAAAATTATTCTTAAGGAAAAAATATCTAACTAGTTACTACTAAGAAACCATTTCTTTAATCTTTTTTCAGCTAATATAGCTTATGGTTTCTATTTACAGTAATACATGTATTCCAGCTTAAAGTAACCTACTGAGGCTTTTTGTCCTTCAGGTAGAGAAAACTGCTCTTTAATCTATGATTTTGCACAGATCAGGTTACAAGTTAGGTTTCTAATACTATCTATCTTCATCAAGATTCTTCAAAGATCTACTTTCATGTATCAGAATACAAAATTAATAACTCTTAACAGGGCTTGAAATAATAAAAAAAATAGGTTCTACTCTGTAGAAGCTCATCTCTGAATTTATTTATGAAATGGAAAACCTGTTTTGGGTATAGGTGGTGAAACAGTAAAACACATTAGACTTGCTTAAGCCTAAAGATTTTTGAAGAGCAGGCCTAACAATAATTGTATGATTTTTTTTTTCCCCCCTTCTTTCTGCTTCTAAATATTATTTCAGACCTACATAAAACTGTTTTTTAAAGAAACAACTTTTCCATTTTCAAGAATGGAGCTTTTGACGTTTCTTAGCTGCTACAGGCTAATAAAAGTCAAGTCTGAATAAAGCATGTGTTTTCCTTTGTGAAAAAGACAATGATACGATCTCTTTGCTCAGCAAACAGAAGTCAATGATAAATCTCATTTATTTTTAATAAGTAAGACTCCTTATTTTCAACATGATTGTAAATAATTAGCCCAGTAACAAAGTAGCATAGCATCTTTGGGGGAACTAACATTTCATAAACATCTAGTATTGCAAGCAAAAAAACCCCATTTTTTAATAAATAGGAGTAGTCAAGGAATACAATATAAATGGTTTAAGAAATTATGAAAACTAAGAAGCTCTTCACTGATCATGTCAAAGAGATCAAAAGAGAGCAATGGCTTAGCATTCCTCTGTGCAGAGATGAGAAACACATAATTCTGTGTCCAGGCCCACTATTTCCCTGTGTTTTCTCCTCTCTGATAATCCAAGCTACGTCAACAATTTATACCAACTGTCGTGATACGTGGCAAAGGGGATACCTGGCCACTGAGAACTGAAGCACAACTGCCAACTCATTTCATACATGACAAACAGTTGGCAAGATAATAATTAATTTTCAGTTGCTAAAAGCTTGATGTTTCTCCCAACCAGAAGGGAAGAGGTAACAATCACAATTAAATTACAGTTCTCCAAGCCTTACCCCTCTTCTCCTTTTCTGAACTGTGCAAGTTGGGAAAGTAATGACATGTAATATTTTTAAAGTAAATGTCTGCAATGAGAGTTATTCCTTTGAAAATGCAGCACACAGTTCATTACCCGTAAGCAACATCAATCTCAGACACAGTATGTGAGAATATACTTTCCCAAGGTCAGACTTTTTGTAACATTTTCCATCAAACTGCTGGCTCAGGCCGATAGCTGCATACGGTCCTCTCTAAAAGAAATAAATAAATTAATTGAAATATCGCGTGCTGCTGCTCTTGCTACAGTAATCCTCAAGCTATCTGAAAAGGGGAAGCACAAGCCTAGACAAAACACAGACTAGATGATAAAAATATGAGATAAAAATGTTAGAGACACATTCTGGTTGCCATCATTACATGACAGCAGCACGCACCACTGAAGTGGAGCACTAAGGGGCTCAGTACTACAGACCCCACGAGGACTTACATCACTACTCACCAGGGCAACATGGGCTCTCCCCATGCCACCAGGAGTTTGAAGATGAAGGGATTATAACTCAAGGCATCAGTGGACAGAGAGATTCTCATTCTGCTCAATTTAGAAAACAAGTAGCACATGCCAAAATGCTCTGCAGACTTGTGTTCTGTACAGTGAGATGTCCCTCGTGCTTCACTGGCACCCTACAGTCTGACAAATACCCCAGGTGCAGGTGCTGTATTTGGCCTACAGCAGGGCACAACTTCAACTTGCCTCCAAGCAATTCAGGAGCCACCCTGGCCATGATGAAGTATTTGGGTAACAGGCTGGAGTAACAAGAAACAACGATTACACCTATCCCTGCTGTTCGATTCCTATTACTACAAAATTTCAATCACAATAGGAAAGCTGTAGCACTATTATCCTCTTCTCACAGCATAGCACGTTGCAGTCTCCACCAAAAATTTAGGACCGATTTAGGTACTGGTTACTCCTGGTATCATGAACAATGAATCATAACAATGTGCAAATTATGAGTGTGCATGCAATGGAGAGTGAGAGAGAAGAATTGGCAGGTGCATTAAATTCTACATTGTTTGTAATAATCCCAATTAAATGAATCAGAATTTATATGCTGATAATGCAACACACGTAAATTATTACTGTAAAAGAGATACAAGAAAAAACCTACACTTAGCACTTTGAAAACAAGAAATGCTGAATTATTTAAAAATATTTCCAACATACCAATAAGACCTATAAAAATATCACAGACTAATTACCTGCAAAAATGTCATTTGCCAAATCAGCTCTTTTACTGTAGATGAAACATCTTCAGTAAAAACAAACAGAAAACCTCTGCATCTGTTCTGAAAATTAATGTGGTTTCAAAATGCTCCAAATTTTCCTTTGTCTTTCATGCTTTTCATGCCTGCTTCAGCATATTTGAAACACTGAAAAGGTTTGTGCATGTATAAGCTCTCACTTGGCACTACTTCTGATTAATTTTATATAAAGTAATCAAAACTAATTGTAACTCTTCCTTAAACAGCTTTATTGAATTATTTTTGCAGGCTGTGGTGCCCCACATGTTTTAAGTAGCCTAGAAGAATACAGAAAGAGACATTTTTCTTGGCCTTAAAGGTCTTTATTTTGCTAACAGTCAGGACACAGTGACAGAGCTGGAAGGAGTTTACTGGCAGAAAGTAAGTTTGACGAAAATTGCCCTTTTTGATATAGCCATATTACCCACAGTTTCAAGCAAGATTTGCAAAGAATTCTGGATGGATTAAAATCCTGGGATAGTTTTTTGGACTTTTTATAAACAATTTTCTAAAAAAATTGTTTCAAGCTTTTTTTTTTTTTTTGGGGAAGGGGATTTTCATTTCAAGATTTATCTATTACTTAAAAAAAAAAAATCAGTAGGAAATATTATTGAACTGAGATCAGTTTTGTTCAGCTAAAACAAATTATATGCTCTTTGTCCTCAATGTAGCCTCCAAACCAAAACACTCATAATTTTTATTCTTCTATACAGGAACACTCTTGCAACGGCTAATGAAACAGGAACAGAAGATGAGATCTGGTCACACATTATTTTGTACCTATATACTTTCATGTATCAAATATCAAATTTTGCTCTACTATGCTTATTAAATCTCATAATTATGGTAAAATATCACCTTAACTCCAGTACACTTCTCCCTTTCAATCCAATCCTTACTGAAGTCTTTGATTTATTGCTATGTCAACAATATGGATGTATATTGTGGTTTTTGAAATGTGATTATTCCTTATGGTCAGAGATAAATCTTGTCGCTGCTTACATTGACCTTTATTATGTTTATATAAACCAGTGGTCTTCAACATAGCCCTTCCAAAGAAAATGTTAAATATAATCCTGTTTATATAGCTACATGATAAATTTTACTTTAAAAGCATGGTATTTTTATTAATACTGGAATTATGATAGAAACTAAAAAATTTGGAAATTCCTGAATAAAGATGAAATATAACACCTTTCCTAAGCTCAGCACCATGGATCTGTTTTAGAAAGGGACAGATTTGCTTGAATGTCAACTGATGCATAGTTCATTTTACTCAAATCAGTATTTACACCTCAAAATTAAGGTCAAATTTGATTATTTTAATCTACTTTGAGCTGTATTTTACTTTGAGTAATTTACTTCATGAGGAAAGTTTGCACCTGACATGCAGAAGTTTCTCTAACAGCTTCCAAACATTTTCAAGGATTTATTTTGGTTAAGGTTATTCATAATACGACATTCCAAAGATTAAACTAATAAAAAGTATTGTAATTGCAAATCCAAACACTGGACATTTTCGGAAATGTCGGAATTATGTCTTTTTGTCCCACCTTAATTCACCTTGATTATGTGTACTCTTATGAGTTAATGCATTGTCATGCATTACAGCAAGATCTTCCAAACCATGAGTCATAGGCACAGTACTTATTACCAGCATGCAGTCCCACCAACAAACCCAAAAACACGGGCATTGTAATAAGGATAAACCCAGCACTTTTATACAAGCAAAACTTCAGTGACAGTCATGTGGAACAGGACAATCACGAAACTGTGCAGTCTCTACCCACTGAACAACTTTCCACAGGGAGGAGGAGGGGATACGAGTTCTCAACATACGTGCCTGTTTCTTTGGAAGTTTAGGGGAAATGCTTGCCAGATTTTCTTTTCTCTCTGTATTTGTGCAGGCTGTTGTTTACCATAGGTGTGGATGTGTTAGAAATATTTATGCACCCGTTTCTGCACACTTTGTTCCCATCAGATTCTGATATGCTATGAAATTAAAAGACCTACAAAAATGCAAAACAGGATTGTTATGAATGATATCTATTTATGTGACTGCAAAAATAATGATAAATATTCATATATATTGTTGTTATATAGTACAGTAGAGAGGTGTTCAATGTGCTCTGTAGCAATCTTGACCACCAAGTGCCCAGCAGCTCTCCTACAGAGCTCCTTCCTCAGCTGAGGGGTCAGGGATTACTGTCCCTCTATCTCACACTTCAAAGACAAATGTGCCTGATTTATTTATGTAATTTATATTACAATTATTATATTAAAGCCTACATATTCTTTCTTAGTGGTATATACATTTTTAAAACCCACAATTTTTAAAAGTTTCTTGTATTAAGATTTTTATAAATTCAAAATAAAAGGGAAGATTGTAAGTACAAGTAATAGATGATAACTGCAGCTAAACCGTTTAATGAAGCTTTTGAATGTGAAGATAATCATCCTTTTTTAATGGAATTGAATCTAAATAAGCATTACCATCATTCAAGAAACAATGGCAATATCCATTCATAATTTAAACATTCAAGGGAATAATAATTAAGAAAAAGCACTCTACTTTCTCACTGCTAAATTAAGAGCTACTTCAAAGTCCTTGGGACAAAGTTTATGAAACATCAACATCTCTTAATAATTATTACTTCCATGCACTATTTTGATTCCTTCAATTGCTATTAACAGTATATATCTTCTTAGAAATTCAAAAGTAGTATATGTGATAAGTGAGTACAATATAAGGAAGGTTTTATGTGGAAGCCAGAGGTACATTTGTATCACTTTTACACTTGGTCCCTGGACTACAGTACTCTGTGTGAGCTGGCAATCACACTGGATTGTGCCATGGTGGTTGTGTTGATGCAATGTTCACATCAGCCACAGAAGAAAAAAAAAAATCAAGTAGCCTCTTCTTCAAACACGATAAATCTAAGAGGCAATATACAGTTCTTCATAGCACACCTACACAGAGATTTTGGAATTAATAATACTCAAGAAATGCAATTTAATGAAAAATGTTCTTAGTACTTACCACTAATGTTTACTAATGTCATCTTTTTCAATGATTCATAAGAAATTACTAAGGTAGCTATTAAGATCTACTGAATCATTCATGGAATGTGCTAAGCACAATTCACTGGTAACACAAGCTGATTTGAACAGATTAAATTTTAAATTCAAAGCGCATGTGAGCTGTAAAAGAAATTACTCGATGTCAGTGAAGCTTAACTTTCTATAGAAAACATCAGAAAACACCAAAAGCTCATCCTTTATTTATTTTTACAGTTTAGGGGAGGAGAGGTGGGAGGGAGGAAAACAAACCAAGAGGGCTAGAGGAAATTGAGACACAAGTAAGCTGGCAAACATGTTTTCATAATTAAATATTGCTTACAGAATGAAAGCCAGCTGTGTATGGAAAAATATATTACATTTCCTTTAAATATGAAGACATCTTCAGGTAGAAATTACGTTTCTCAAACTTTTGTAAGGGGAAACATACATGTTACATTACAGAGACCTTTATACAGTACATGTATATTTGATATACTACCCACTGTTTAGATTTGTTTAAATCTCAGTATACAATGATGTATTGCTTATTATAGGCATATTCAATGTAGAGGAAATTTATCATTATTTAATGGAGATGTCCCCAAAAGACTAAAAAAAATAATCAGTATAGTTTCTGAGTTTTTCATATTTGACTGTTTAAGAGATTTTAAATCAGAATAAAAAAGAAGTTATATGCTACTAAATTTCTTAGCCTTAGCAGTCTATTCCTTTTTTTAAAATCTGAGGTTAGTCTTGAGGTGTTGAATTTGTTTGTGACCTTACAATGTTGTACTTCAAAGACAGAAGATGTTGAATCCATCTAGGCAATACCTTCAATATGCAAAATTCCTGTCCTACAATAACAGGATTTTATTTCATAATTCCAGATAATACTCTAAGCAGTAAATGCACAGGCTTATACATTGACAAGTTAATTACTCCACAGTCTAAGAATTCATTCGCAAGAGCATATTAAATTGTGACTATCATCAAAGTCTTCCTGTGGGGCATTTTATCTCATTAGTAATATGTCTGACACTTGACTCCAAATTTTATAGTCATCAGGTCAAACTACAGCATTCATATCTATAAATTAACTGGTAAACCCCTCCAGTTCAATCAATACTACTGGTTAGTGACTGGTACATAGTAAATGACGTGTTTCTAGTACTGCCACACATTTTAGAGAGGAAATGTGTATCACTCTATTTCAGCACACAAGGGGAAAAAATCAAATTTTGCAAAAGAACAAGAATGAAATATGAAGAACAATAATAGGCCAGAGAAGAGGAATACTAGCAAAGAACAACTTACATAAGATGAAAAGCAAAAGACATTTTTGTTTACTTCTACCCTCTTCTTAACCTTTAACATAACAGGTGGCTGCAGGTTACAGTAAACAACAGGTTTTCTTGTAACCTGTTCTTAACCTATCTTGAAGGTATATATTCTATTAAAAAAAAATCAATTAACACAAAGTATTAAAACCCATATTTCACCTTGAAATTGTCAACCTGTATTATCATCTCTGATACCCTGCAGAAGGGGCGGGGTAGTTATTCAATAAGATCATGCAGTGAGCGTATAGGCACATAAGACGATAATCGCAAAAGCTATGATGAGTGTGGGACAGTAATTTGCTAGCTGAATTAGAGGCTGGAAGGAAAGCCTGTTGATTTGTGTTCAGTTTCAGTCAGATGATACTGATTGTATGAAAGACACAGCTTGAGAGATTAGATTAAGGGGCAATGGGTGTAAACCAGAACACAGGAGGTTCCACTTAAACTTGAGAAGAAACTTCTTTACAGTGAGGGTGACAGAGCACTGGAACAGGCTGCCCAGGGAGGTTGTGGAGTCTCCTTCTCTGGAGACATTCAAAACCCACCTGGACGCCTTCCTGGGTGATCTCATGTAGGTATTCCTGCTCTGGCAGGGTGATTGGACTAGATGATCTTTCAATGTCCCTTCCAGTCCCTGACATTCTGTGATTATTAGTTTTATCTACTTTTTGGTGCTGTGGTTCTCTCTAAGTCCTTCTTCCCTTTAGAAGCCATATACAGTATCTATAGCCTGGGACAACATTCCTGTTCTTGGCTCTGCTTGTCTTGAGCCTTGCCACCTATTTCTTTTTGTTATGGATCTTCCAAAGTAACACACAACTCTCTCATTTTCAGATGGTATTCCTGTCATCTCTAACTTGGTGTATGAGGGTATCATGTTCCACTATGTGTTGTGGTGAAATACAACACTTTATATCAGCTAAGGTAAGATAGGTTAAGAAGCACCAAAATAAAGTATTATCACACATCACTACCTATGCTAACTGAAACAAATTAAACCCATTTGTATTGGGGTCCCTATGTTTAAGGACTTTATCTCTGGGAAATCAATTTAAGCCAAGAAGAGAAAGACTGGCCCAAAGATCTTAAAGGTCTGTGAGAGCTGGAAGTGGCCAAGAGGCTCAAAATCTCTGCATGTCTTTCTTTAAAGAAAGACTTTCTTTAAACTGCTGTCAGTCCTGAAAGGAGCGTTAAAAGGAATCTCCCCAGAAGACAGCAGAAATGCAGGTCAGAGGAAGAGTCAGGAACTTCCCTGTACCAGTTTTGCTACACATAGTGGCATTTTCAGAGGGGACAACAACCACAGCAAAAATCTTACACTTGGCATTCCTGCTATTTAGTGTTTTAAGTCTCTGAAGAACAGCCCTTTCATCAGCCTGCACTCCAAACTGAATCTTCAAATGCTGCAGTTGCGATTTCCATGATCCGATGTTGGACTTCTAAATTCCCTTGCTGTTGTTGTGACCTTAGCTTCCCAGTATTCTCTTCTTTTTTAAGTAAAGCCAGCTAATGTAATGATACTGAGACATTACTTACAGCAAAGATCATAGTACTTTTCACATCACTTTTATTTCATTTTTAAATCTGAAGGCCATTAAAATAATATTCACCTTCTGTGGCTCAGGAATACATTCTAGCTAGGTCAAATGATCTCTTTTATCATAAAAAGCAGACACTGTAGATAGATCAAGTCCATCCTGTCTATTTAAGATGCCGCTCACATTGACAGCAAAGCACTGATCCGGAGATCTAAAGACTTAGAAACCAGGCTTATTTGTTAGTTTCTCCCTCTCTCACAAAATGAATTAGATATTAAGGTTTTAAACAGGTGTTTAGTCAGTGTGACTGGATTGTCTGTCTTGGTAGAGGGTGCTTCTTTGTGTTTGGAAAATTATAAGAAGGCAAAAATAAGCACAATTTTAAGTGTCATTTATGATTTTTGATTAATCTTTCTTTAACAATGCTACTTCAAATCTCTGGATGCTGGTTTTGTATAACTATGTACTGCCCAAATACGTTCCAGAGCTTGCAAAAAACACTCTTTTTGAAGCACTATAAAAATTGAGTAAAAAATTAACTAACTTCCAGAGTTACTGGTAAGTGACAATCATGACAGCCAGAAAATCCCAAATTCAAAGTATGTCACTGTATTTCTATAGCAAAAAACATCACGACTCGAGCTTTTTATTTAAATGCTCTTTGACATTATTATTTTACTCATAATTTGGAGTGAATTATCTTGGTCAGATTAAAAAATTACAGCAAACCATGTTCAACAGAAGGATTTTTAAAGGCTATTTCTTTTGTTGCTTGAACTGTTCAAACACTTATCCCACTCATCACTGTTAGCATTCTAAAACATTCTTTGCTATTTCATCCATGTCTTTCACCTTATTATAGTTTAATCTCCCTCCTTTATGTTTTAACCCACTTAACTAGTAAAAACAGGATTTTTCCATGCTCCCTTTATAGCTCTTCATTGGCTTTTGTTTTTCCGTTATGCCTGTTTACATGGGCATCCACACAATGCTCAAGAGGGAATTTGGTATGTGCAAGCAGGAGTTAGGCTACTCTTAATATTCTTCTGAGAATGTTTGTGAAACAGCTAGAAAGCTTATTACTGTGTTCTTTCCTCATTGCATTTTTCCCTTTTAAAATATTTTTTTATTCTGTCATTAAGTTCAATGTTTTCACTGCCTTATGTTGTTTGATTATCAGTTTCTTAAAGAACTTGCTTCATATTTAAAAAGTTTAAAAAGAAGAAATAAAGATACACATTCCCAATATGACCATTAAAGGAGGATGGCTAAATATCATATGACACAGAGAAGAAACTTGGTAATATTTCTTACTGCAAACCAAGATGCGCTCTCTTCATTTTCAATGGCAGCTGTTATCAATAGTGGAAGATCCTACCTTTCCAAAACCAAGATTTTTCATTTTTGCCAAATCTTGCATCAGAAAAGGCATCTAGGCTAATTACCCATTTTCATCACCTATCTTTCATTTGCTGTGTTCCCTGAGACAATCTTCTTAAAGAGAAAAACAAAAAAACACCCCAAAAACCCCCCACAACCAAACAACAACACCCCCCCAAAAATAACCCCAAGTTTCTGATCCTGGCTAAGGCTTGTGATCAACACAGTAATATAAATTTTAAAAAGAATTATACCTTGGGAAGTGGATCTGCATATGAATGGCAATGGAATGAGCTTTCACACAGGCAGAACCATTTAAATTTCACAGTACTGAGATATTACAATGCAACCCATCTACACTGAAAACAAAAACTTATTGGAAATTAAAATAAACTCAAGGACTCCAGTTTTGATTCAGTAGAATAGAAAAAGCTACTTATGTGCTGATTGGGGCCACAGGTGTATCTTGAAAAACAGATGGAGAACCCCTCCATCATACACTTCATTAGCAGGTTGGAAGAGCCCTAGTTTGAGAGCACAGGATGTCACTGAGGAAAAAAAAAATGAACTTGTTTTATAAAACCAAAAGTATAGGGCCTTCCATCTATTTTCTGTGAAAACCAAACATTATTCTGTTATTTAGTGAGCTTGTGGTTACACTATTATTTTCAAGATCCTATGTACTCAGGCTAATCCAGCACAAGCACGATATTTCTATCTGAGTTCTCATATACCTAAACAGAAACCAATGCTATTATGCTGGAGATATTTAACAACTGCAGAGTAATTCTTTTTTTTTTTTTTTCCCCCCCATCTCCTGATCAAGAGCTGCAAGGTTTGAGGGACTTCAGTTTCTGCTTTCCAACTAATTGCTTAAAACTCTACTAAATTGAGAGTCTAGTCATTTGATGCTTTTGAAATATGCAGTGGGCAATCACAGAGCACACTGACTGGTTAATCTACCATGAACTTCACTTGCAGAATTTGTGAGAAGTGTGAAACAGCAATTGGCATGCGAGTACAGCTATAAATTAAAATTAAGTTGGTTATAAAAAGTAACGTAGACAAGGACACTGCTTGCTACAAATCACACTGCCCTCTAGCACACAATTTGTGTAGACTAGCAAAGCAGTGGTCTAGTACACAGGGTTTTTTTAAGGAACAGAAATTGATCCTCTTCATTAGCATTCTCAGCTTTCTCTTATGAGAATAATTCTGTACCGGCATATTGATATATCACCATTTAGACAAATTCTATATAATTAGTTTTTAATATGTCTCCATAAAATCAAAATCTTTAATCATTATTGGTGAGTTTCTCTGAATCCCTCCCAATTTTCTAGTGCCAGCTTGTCCAGGATTCAAATCTACTCCCCGCAGCACTGCAAAACAAAAGGACAATTTGCTTCCGAGATCTGCGTGTAGTACTACAGTGTGATCGAGTGGGAAAGATGTTAGACTGGGTGTATTTTCTGAAGAACTGACCATGAAGTTAGCAGCAATGACTCTTAGTATATAATGCTGCATCACATACAGACTTCTGTCGACTGAATCTTAATTCCCTTTTACAGACCTAACTTACACATGATCTGCACAGATACTTAAAGGAATCAGCTGGGGCCTGTGTCTATCATAAATAACCATATACTTCCATCTCAACTGGGGGAGAGTAGATTTGCCCTGCTAGTAGATCTAGCAGTAGGTCTGTCCTGCAACCCTTATATCTCATTTTCTTTTGGAGCCTTCAATGAAATAAAATACCTTGTCAGGAATGTAGATGGCTATGTTATCCCATGTTCTCCAGGAAGTCAACTAAAGCAGTATCTCAGGTGGATCCCAAAGGAACATGTGGCAGTTGAGCTGGAGCAGCATTAGACTGTAAGTCAAGGAGGTTGGCTGTTGTTAATTAGAATTTTATGTTAACAAATGAAGCAGTAGGCTCTATCCTACAAATGATGAGCACAGAAATGGACAGGCACTAGATGAGCATCTGTGAAGTTGTGACACTGCAGGGAAGACACAAGGTAGGAAACATTATACCCATTTTTAAAAGGGGTAGAAAGGAGGACCCTGGGAACTACTGATCTGTCAGCCTCACCTCTGTGCCTGGGAAGATCATGGAACAGATCATCCTAGGAGCTATGCTGAAGCACACGGAGGACAGGGAGGTGATCCAAGACAGCCAGCATGGCTTTACCAGGGGCAGGTCCTGCCTGACCAACCTAGTGGCTTTCTGCAATGAAGTAACTGCATCAGTAGACAAGAGAAGAGCTATGGATGTTATCTATCTGGATTTCTGCACGGCCTTTGACACAGCCCCCCACAACATCCATCTCTCTAAGTTGAAGAGATATGGATTTGATGGGTGGACAATGGATATGAAATTGGATGGATGATAGCATCCAGGAGGTAGTGGACTCAATGTCCAGATAGAAGACAGTGACAAGCGGTGTCCCTGAACGGTCTGTACTGGGACCAGTGCTGTTTAATATCTTCATTGATGATATTGACAGTGGGATTGAGTGCACCCTCAGCAAGTTCGCTGATGATACCAAGCTGGGTGGTGCAGTCAATGTGCTGGAGGGACAGGATGCCATCCAGAGGGACCTGGACAGGCTGGAGAAGTGGGCTCAGGTGAACCCCATGAGGTTCAACAAGGCCAAGTGCAGGGTCCTGCGCCTGGGATGGGACAATCCTTGTTACTGATACAGGCTAGGAGATGATGTGCTGGAAAGCAGCCCTAAGGAAAAGGACCTGGGGGTAGTAGTGGATGAAAAGCTGGACTTGAGCCAGCAATGTACATCTGCAGCCCAGAAGGCCAAATGCATGCTGGGCTGCATCAAAAGCAGTGTGGCCAGCAGATCGAGAGAGGTGATTCTGCCCCTCTACTCTGCTCTGGTGAGCCCTCACCTGGAATACTGTGTCCAGCTTTGGAGCCCTCAGCAGAAGAAGGATGTGTAGCTGTTGGAGCGTGTCCACAGGAGGGCCACAAAGATGATCAAAGGGCTGGAGCACCTCGTCTATGAGGACAGGCTGAGAGAGTTGGGGTTGTTCAGACTGCAGAAGACAAGGCTCCCGGGGAACCTTATAGCAGCCTTCCAGCACCTGAAAGGTGCCTATAGGAAAGCTGGGGAAGAACTGTTCATCATAAGATGAGGAGTAACGGTTTTAAACTAGAAAAGGGTAACCTGCTCTAGTAAAGATGTCCCTGCGTACTGCAGGAAGGTTGGACTAGATGACCTTTGAAGGTCCCTTCTGACCCAATACATTCTATGATTCTAGGTAGAGTGTTAGGACCTAACATTTTTCAAGAACAGAAATACACTAATTCATACAGCAAGACCAGTGGGTCACTACTGCCTTCTTTCCACAGCCATAACTCTTCCCTCCCCACTTGTCTTTGGCAACACCAAGGGAACAGAGGCATGTGTCAGTGTGGGAAAGATAATTTCTCAGTGCCAACCACTCTATTGAAGGAAATGAGTGGAGGGAGAAAGGCAACTCCAAAGTGCCATCCTTTGTCATGACGGAAGAGACGGGATGTGGAGTGATAAGGGCTGTTTCTAGAAAGATGCAAGAGCTTGCCTTCTTTTCTCCGCTGACCACATCATGCAAAGGAATCACTGTGGTTTTGATCTGAGTGCTTCTGAGCTGAAAAAAAGGTCCCTTTGATGTTGGTACAGACGCAGGCATTCATGGATATCCACCTCACCAGGATAAACTGTCTTTCCTTCCTGTAATCCAAATTGAGCAAACCACTCTTCCCGATAACGGCAAGCAAGTGTTGAAGTTAAGTACATGTATAAGTCTTGCTGAATTTAATGTTAAGCACACAATTAAATTCCTTGCTCAAACTAGATGTAAGCACCCCTGGTTGACCTGAGGCCACAGCAAGGGGTGCAAAAGCTCCTGGAGCATAATAGCAACTACAGAACAGATTTCCTTGCTGCAGACAGCACTGGGGACCTCTCTTTTCCCTTTATTCACAAAGCAAAGACATGCTCAAAGCCAGTTTACAGCAGCTTAGTTCTTGTATTTGTAATATATTTAACCATTTTTTGAAGCAATGGGCACAAGTTTGAGGTAACATGCAGGAGCTAGCTTATACTGAGATGTTTGGGCAGGAAGGTAATTCTTCCACTGGTAAACAAAATCAACAACTGTAACCATAGATCAATCGTCTCCTCTAAAACAGTAGAAATAAATAAGAGTTCTGAAGTGATCTCCAATAAATAAGGTAAGCAAAGCAAATTAAAATTATAACTGCAATTTGCTATTCCACATATGAACATAACTTGTCTCAAGCTATAGGATGGGTGTCTTGTAGTATCTGTCTAATCATGTAAATATGACTAAACATCTCCATCATCATAAAAATATCTTTAAATGTCATGACTCCACCACTCTCTGTACACATGAGAGTAACCGTAATGTCTGTTCCTGAAGAGAATGAATAAAAGATACAGCTTATTTAACTGACATAGGGACAGACTTTCTAAAGTACTCAAGTGAAAAGCTGACCAGCATAAGAAAAATGAACAGTACGTTAATGGTTTATTAACTCCCATGTGGGTGCTTTACAAGTCATCAGTCAAAACTCCCCATTACTAATTCAGAATTTTTCTCTTAACTGTCCCAATATATAGAACAGCAAATGCTTCTCTTTTTTTTATCCTGTTTTTAGTATTTACAATTTCTTCAAAACAGATTTAAGATCTCTTGTTTCTGATATTCTTATTATATCACACTAGTCACAATTGTGAAGCTCACTTTCTTTACAAGCATGCAGTTAGGCATAATCAACTCATAGAATAGATTTCATAATATTTGTCCAGGAGATTATTTTTTTTTATACTATTTATATTGTATTATTTATTTTTGTAGAACAAGCATACAGATCACGAGTATGATTTAACTACAGAAGCTATGTGTATACCCTTTTAAATAAGATGAGGCAATTTCCAAAGATCATTTATAGATAGTGTATTAAACCATACTTATTTTATGAAAGGACTGAACTTTTGTTCTTTTTTATCCCAGAGCAGTTGAAGAGAATGCTTTACTATGCAGAGAAAAGGTGGTTTTCCCTCCTTTTTTAGAAGCAATTAATATCTTTAATTAGATACCTGACCTTTAAAATTTTCTTTATTTCCCCTAACTGTACTAAGTGCCCTCCCCATCCCATAGCTTCTTTCCCCTGCAGACAGGTCATCTTTTGTCCTTGACAGCTACGAATCACAAACAGAACAGTGCAAGGAGCAAGTGGCAAGATAATATACATGCAAAATTTAGAGGAATTATGACAGTGAAGTTGATTTGATGCTTCAACATCTTCAACTTGGATTTGAGGGGGTGCACCCCTTTCTACCCTAGTGATACATGTGGGTGTTTTTTTGGCAGGGTAAAAGGGAGGTGCTTATCCTTACTTTTCCCAATATACTATTAATAATTAGAGATACAGTAGATGTACTTTAAGCTATAAGAGTGGTTTCATGACACATAAATTAGAGTCTATAAAATAAAATAACATAATCCTGAAATTTTGATGTGCTAACTTTTTTTTTTCTTTATACTCTATGGGATGAACATAGAAATATATCACCCAAAGTATATACTGGGCAATTAATCTCAAAAAGATTTTTTTTTTCCTATGTTGAAACTTAGAAAGCATCAGGTTCTGCTCACAATTACAAATCTCTGCCTATACACATACTATGTGCAGTGAATAACATCAACTCATGCAAATGGAAGGCAAACAAGCTACCTGTGTGTTACAAGAAGGAAAATATGGTTTTTAACCAGTAAAACATGAGATTATAGAAGGTCCAGGGGAAAAAAAGAAAGACTCCGTTAAATTACAGAGAGTCTGGAAATAAAACTGGTATTTAAACGTTGTAAAACATCCAGAAGAAACCATTAAAGTAAGAGCAAGGATATCTCATTGTAATGAGCCATTGTTTAACTGTCTGTGAGAAGGGATACAACTCTGTGCTTGAAAAGAAACATCAAAGTTTGCGTCTCCCTGCCTTAAGGTAACAAGCAGCTAAGCAGCTCTCTAGTGTTAGAAACAATTTTCTTGACAGGTTCTACTCGTGCTTTTACAGTGCTGGAGCCCAAGGTGGCAGTGTTACCTTCAGGGATTGCTTTCTGCATCCCAGCAAGGAGGGAGAAGTGCTACCAGCAGCAAACTCCCACCAACTGCTTGAGACAAGGTGCCTTTTCAGTGAGTTGACTTGTCCCTCCTACAGGGCAAGAGGAATATTTTGTCAGAAAGAACTTCAGTCTTACCAATGATTTTTCAGAAGATCTGCTCATTAGAAAACTTTTCCAACTGAAAAGCTAAAGCTTTCCCCTTCAGGGTCTGAGTGACCCTAGCAGTGAACCTCTTCTTTATTCAGCAAGAGCCACATACTGTTGGGTGACAATTTTTACCAAAAACGGAGGGAAAAGAACAGTAGAGCCCATTTTCTCCAAAACAAGCTTGGTCCTCTATTTTAATACAGTCATCATTTATTTCCTTAAAAAAAAAAAAAATGCATTGTTATCTTGTTAACAAGCTTCGTAGTAGGTAAACCAATATAAAAACAGCCTTATGATCCACCATGAGAGATACAACAGCAAAGCAGAAAGCTCATTTTTTATAAACAGCATTCTCAAGAAAATCTGCCTGAACTATTGTTTTTCCATTAAAAATTCAGTGAAAAAGTCAGAATCCTTAGGCTCTATCTTCTTGCTCTTGTTGAGTCAACAGCATTGTTTTAAATTATTTTAATAATCTGAAGATTTGGTTTCTTTTTTTAATGGTGTTCACATTGATTTTAAATACAGAAAGAGAAGAAAAGTGCAGCCTGTAAACCATCACAGCATATATCATCAGCTTGACTACACAAGCCAAAACAGACCAGGCAAAATTTGAAAGAAGGCTCAGCATCACAAGAAAGCTTAAAAACTGAACTCAGGAGCTTCTCTGTTTGACTGCCCTGAAATCATTATGGGAAGCAACCTGTTCTGGAAAGATAAAGCAAACTGTGTTACTTCTACTCAATGTTTATTCAGGCTGAGTAAGAAAAGCAGAAAATATTAATATGGGGAGACCAGCACCAGTAACAGCATCATTTTATCAAATTTCAGCTACCTAAAAATTTAGCATACATACTTGAGCTTTTTGCATAATTAATGGAAGAGGGAGGTGAAGTGAATCACCCCCTGAGGGTTTCCATCTTTCTGTGTGTGCCATCCAGAGATGCTAGACAACAAACACAGACTAGAAGCTCAACTTTTACACAGCTAAGCTTAGGTTAGCTATGTCTCTACCTAAGTACAAAAATAATATAATAAATTTGAAGGAACTCTAGGTCTAAGAGGACTGTTCACCACCATGCAATAAAAAGTGCACTGATGTACCCGATGCACCTATAAAAATCAATTTCATAAAACAACCAGGTTTAATTAATGAGAACAGAACTGCTATTTATAATATTTATTTCATTATCACTGACCAATAGCAATATTGTCAAATCCACAAGATTTTAAATTATAATCTATGTTTTGATTGGAAATGTAAAGGATATTTTCCTCTAAAGTGTTTATTTACAAATAAATAGTCAGCTCTGAAGGAAGTATTAGCAGGTAAAAATACATTCTGAAATTTAACTTTTTTAATGTATGTTTTAGTGCCAAACTGTTTTAAACTACTACTGAGTTTCTACCACAGGAGAAAAACCAGAGCAAATTTAGCACACCTGCAGTCTTGTATGCTACAAGGAAGGAATTTCTGGGGGGCACCTTATTACCAAAGCTGATCTTCCATTAGCTCAGAGTAGCTATTGCTACTATGAAAACAGTCGTCAGAAGAAGAAAATTATTTTTGCTGCCTGTAGTGAAATTATGTACGGCTCTTATAATCAAATAAAATTTTGCTATAAAATTGCTCTTGGTTTATGCATTACTTATGATACTAATAACATTTTTCTTTTCTTTTTTTTTCCTCTGAAATCCTCAAATTTCAGTATTTCTCTAATCCACTAAGAAGGACTTACTTACTTAATTGAATTAGCTCTGTAAATACTGGTTTCTGTCACGTCAGTAAAGAACACACTAAATCAAACAATAGAAACAAAAGAATTTATCACCTCACTTGAAAAAAAACTCCTTTATAATAGTCACACTGAGGAGACCTTAGAATAACTAAAGGTAGGAGGGGAATTTGTATTTTCTCCTTTTTTTTTTCATTTTGCAAGCATATATTCTTACTGTGTCAACAACGTTGTACAATTTAAAAAAATACTTCTGTTAGTATTAAAGGAAAGCTAAAATGTGTATAAACTAATTATTTTTCTAGGGGTTTTTTGTTTGGGTTTTTTTGTTGTTGTTTGGTTTGTTGGTTGGGGTTTTTTTGTTGGTGGCTTTTTTTCTTTTGGGCATTTTTTTTGTTGTGGGTTTTTTAAGAAATCGGGTGCTTTTAGCAAAAACTACCTGTTATTTCTAAAGTCAAAATTATAGATAAATGTCACAATTTTTAATAGCAGTCACAAGTGTGCCATGATTCTAAGACCGTACTTCTACCTCAGGTGTCCTACAACAAACTGCAGGAGGGAGTTTGCAACATTTGAATTCGATGCTCAACGCTGCAAAACTTTCACACACACCTACACTGCATTTATCAATGTAGGAGCATTTGTATTGCCAGCACAGACAGACTAGATAGTGACAGTGAATTTGCCATTAGCTGTATATGAGCCAAAGGCTGGCACACTACATCCCGTTAAAATGTTTTTAACAGTGACAGACATAAAAAAGAGCTAATATTCCAAAGCCCTAGACACCCACAAAACTGATGGAGAAAAGGATAATTGCTAGGAGTATGTTATCAGCAAAAATGCATTACAGCTTGAAAAGGCACAAACATTGCCTGTATTCAGCAGGACACACGCTAATGAGATTGCCACTCACAGTTGTGGTTGATAGGGAAGCAGAATAGCTCTCTAATTAGGTTTACTGACTAGGGGCCTATATTGTCTTCTCAGCACTAGCAAGTTGGGAATGCTACAACCTTCTGCAGTGAAAATAAATGAGATGTCTTCCTTACTCTGCACAAAACCAGAACAATTATGAGTCAGGAGCATCTCAATCACTTCATCTGCTCATCCATGGAGAAAGGGTAGTTACTTCAGTTAGACATTTTAACAAGCCTTGAGGTTACTGAAGACAAGCCTTACCTAAGTCAGATGTAGATCACTTACAATAGTAATCTACTGTTTAATATTTTATTAAATTTTCCTTCTGCCTCTGTTCCAAATCTTCCTTGCAAGGGGAGCATAATGTGTCTATACATAATCAATACTGTCTCCTATTGCAACATACGTACAGATAAAATATAGAATCATAGAATGTGTTGGGTTGAAAGGGACCTGCAAAAGTCATCTAGTCCAACCTCCCCGCAGTAAGCAGGGAAATCTTTACTGGAGCAAGGTGCTCAGAGCCCCATCAAGCCTGACCTTGAATATCTTCAGGGACGGGGCCTCCACTACCTCTCTGGGCAACCTGTTCCAATGATCTACCACCCTCATATAGAAAAACCTTTTCCTAATATCCAACCTAAATCTACCCTTTTCTAGTTTAAAACCATTACCCCTCATCCTATTGCTACATGCCCTTGTGAACAGTTCTTCCCCAGCCTTCCTATAGGCACCTTTCAGGTGCTGGAAGGCTGCTATAAGGTCCCCCCTGAGCCTTCTCTTCTCCAGGCTGAACAGCCCCAACTCTCTCAGCCTGTCCTCATAGGCGAGGTGCTCCAGCCCTTGGATCATCTTTGTGGCCCTCCTGTGCACACGCTCCAACAGCTACACATCCTTCTTCTGCTGAGGGCTCCAAAGCTGGACACAGTATTCCAGGTGAGGGCTCACCAGAGCAGAGTAGAGGGGCAGAATCACCTCTCTCGATCTGCTCGATCTGCTGGCCACACTGCTTTTGATGCAGCCCAGCATGCATTTGGCCTTCTGGGCTGCAGATGTGCATTGCTGGCTCAAGTCCAGCTTTTCATCCACTACTACTCCCAGGTCCTTCTCCTTAGGGCTGCTTTCCAGCACATCATCTCCTAGCCTGTATCAGTAACAAGGATTGTCCCATCCCAGGTGCAGGACCCTGCACTTGGCCTTGTTGAACCTCATGGGGTTCACCTGGGCCCACTTCTCCAGCCTGTCCAGGTCCCTCTGGATGGCATCCTGTCCCTCCAGCACATTGACTGCACCACCCAGCTTGGTATCATCAGCAAACTTGCTGAGGGTGCACTCAATCCCACTGTCAATATCATCAATGAAGATATTAAACAGCACTGGTCCCAGTACAGACCGTTCAGGGACACCACTTGTCACTGTCTTCCATCTGGACACTGAGGCACTGACCACTACGCCTTGGATGCAACCATTCAGGCACTTTCTTATCCACTGAAAAGAGTCCACCCAGATAGACGACATCCATAACTCTTCCCTTGTCTACTGATGTAGTTCCTTCCATTCCTATTTCTGCCCCTTCTCTCATAATAAAATTTAAAAGTCAGTTTCTATACCTTTTTTTTTTTTTTTTTTTTACAAATCGTGCTGACAGTGTATAGTGTCAAACCATATCATCCCTACATCCTGTGGCCACATTTATGCATACTAATACTTGAACTCCGGTGGAAATTCTGATAGTCACATAATGCTGAAGAGGTGGCAGCACTTGCCACTGACTGTGAATCTGTTTCTCATTCAAAGGGTACAGCACAACATTTATGCTTATATTTATATATTATGTTATATTCATAACATTATATTTAATACCCGATTCAAATGACCCAAACTGTCTTCTTAAGTTCTTTATTCTTATATTATCTTGCTGATGGGAGTTTGTGGTTGAAATTGAGCTCAAGACAAACCATGGGCATGGCAGCGCAGAGTGTTGACATTGCCTGAATTTTGTTAGAAAATCTGTGTTTGAGTAGTTTGTGCTTTTGCCAAAATTCAGCTCTTTTTCTTTAAAAAGTGATAGGGTTATTTTCCCTAATTAAAATAGCTTGAGGTTTCATTTAGGGAAAGATCTCTATAGTATTCATAATTTTGAGCATGAATTTAAAAGCTAGCACATTCTTTGTCTTACATGTGAAATTTTTTCCAGATTTGTTATTCAAAATCAGTGAGGTTAATCAGATTTTGCACATTAGAAAAAATTTTTACATTCCTCATAATACTCTCCAAGACTCCATTCTTGCTGAGCAGCCTCATGCTTTGAGAGGTTCAAACCTTATACAAAAATATTTTCCTGAGTTCTCAGCCTTTTTGGACTATATCAGTTCCACTGATCTACTTCTTCATAATACCAGTACAGGAGAAAATGATACACTGCCTGCTAAAAAAAGAGCATGCTTTGTACAAGTACTCTAGAGGTTAAAATTGATGCTCCATTGGAATCAGCGGTTAAGTACATGGTGAACAACATGAGGGGAAAAAGGGCTGTACTTTCATAGCTTAATAAGCTGCTACATACAACTAATTAATGGTGACTGCAGTGCACAGAAGCTCTAAGAAAAGCAAATACCAAGACAAAATTGAAATTGCTGAATATATGGTCAAGTATGAAATGCACAGCATATACGTGCTCTGAGAGAACCTGATTTTCACCAGTATCATCTGATAACTAAATTGGCAGGTGGTAGAGAACAAAGCAAGGAGTTGCAGGAAACAAAATACAGTGTCATGGTTACAGAGTTCAGGGTTTTCTGGAGAACTGGCTTTTATTCCTCTTTGTGCCACAAAGTTTCTGTATGTTGGTAGTCATGTAAGATAAACCAAACCCTTTGCGTGTGTCCACTAATTGCATGTTCCTCATTTTCCGGATACATACCCTAAGATCTGGTCTGCAGAAGCACTGAGCTGGCATAGCTGCAGTGGAATACAAAGACGGCTGTGCCCTGAATGTAACAAGTCCTATATAACACTAGATATTAAGAAAAGACAGAGCCATAGCATCTCCAAATGGACTTTTAAAGTGAACACTGACCTTAAAACCCCTCAGGTACAAATCCATAGAACATTAAAAACAAAGAAACAAAAAACCCCATCCTCTCACTAGACTATTATGAAGGTAGGTTGCAAGGGCAAATATTCTTATGCTGTAATGATAAATATCAGAGAACAAGTCACAAGAAAAGTAATAATTCCATTCTGTTCCTTGGATGATATGAGACACTGGGGAAAACATTGTGCAACCAGGTTCTCAGAGAGCACAACCTGGTGCATGGGAGCCTAGGCAATGAATTTCAGAGGAATCAGCAGCTTTAACTCTCTTTGCTAACATCTGATTGTTCGATAATGCTATTTTGACAATGGTATTTTAATGTGATAACATACACGTAAACATATGATTTTATATAAAAATTATATGGCAACTAGAATGCTACTGGTTTATATATAACACATAGTCCCAAAAAACCAAATTTTGATGGTCTCTCACCTGCAAAGTACCAAAGAGCAGTCATCTAACACCACACTGAAGACTAAATTTGTGCATACAGTATTGAAGTACTCACACAGTACAGCATTTTAAACATTTAAATACAGGTAAGAAGAAGACAAAAGCACTGCTGATCATTTTTACAAAATAATTACAAGCTTGTGAACTGCTCCAAGATACCAGCTCTCCCTGCAGATTTTAGAGGGAGCCTCCTAGGTACCCTCTAATGTTGGAGTTATTCAAGATGCCTCTCTAGATTTAACTCTATTTCTTATTGAAAAAATGCAATTTACACTGAGATTTAAACAGATTCAGAATTATGTTAATCAGTTTAAGGAACTGTTTTGTTGGGATAGAAAATAAGCAAGGGCAGTTACAGTCTTTGCAAAGCTTGTGAGGCAGTAAGAGCATAAAGAATTATATTCTGTTTCTCTTTTAAGGAAGCAATAATACTATTATTTTTAAAAGTATCAAGAATGCAATGTCATAATATCTAATGAAAAAAATAAGCATCCAAACATGACATTTAAAAATAAATGTTTGTTGTTTTGGTTTGGTTTGGTTTTTTTAATGAAATCAGTTGTGTATGACTTCATCAAAACCAAGAGATTAATTTCACTCCCAGGGATTATCTGAAATGAGTTTTTCAATTAATGGTCACTAGCTGGATAAATCTCTAAGGAGATCTTAGTCCATGTTACATTATACCACACAAATAAACTTGGGAAAAGCTGAAAAAGCAGCGAGACAAAGGTTCTTTTTGGTTTATCAAAGAAAACCCATTATCTGTGAAAACCTTTTATTTACTACTTGTAATTCAAAATTGCTGTACAATTTTTTCAATAAAGATAATTATCTGTAAGACACATGGCTACTTCCTAGTATATTGATTTTTAAAAAAGTACAGGCTCCTCTCAAGTTTCAGTTTGAACCAGAAAATAAGGGACTTCTGTTGCCACACAAATCTCTCATAACAGCATCATATTAGCATCAAAGGCTTACAGAAGAAATTTCAGAAGAAATGAACACAAGTGAACAGCTGTGGACTTGCTCTGTATAGCCCTATAGTGAACACTGAATATGGAGATGACCCATGCATATACTCCCTTTCCAGCACATCTTACCTGGGTGCAACTTCAACTCACCTTCCTTGGAGAGCAAGTCTAATGCTGAGATATATTCCTGGTCTGTGAAAGCACATTCCAAGTATGGATCGTATGGAATTATTTGTAATGTCAACTGGGTTCAGAAATAAATTAGTTTTAAAATTAAGTATTCCCTTTAATCTTTATAACGCAGACACAAGTGGAAAAGGCAGACAGGGAAGAACTGTGAGAGCAGGTTGGTGGAGGAGGTGGTCATACAGTTTCACAGCTTCAGTGCTAACCACTTGGCGCTTTCTTCCTTTGTGGCCTCATGCTCGCCAAGTCTAAGGCTTCAGATTTAACATCCCTTAGAGGAGGTACTGGTTGGGGTGTCATTATTGCTACCTCATACAAAAATCTTTAGGATTAGTCTCTAAATATCATTTTGAATATGCAATTTACTGAATTAAGTGAAAAGTGCTTTTTTGAACCTTTCACACTGACCAAACATCTGGTTCTTTGCTGGTTTATCCCACCTTCCAGCCTCAACCACAGCATTCTCCTGTCTTGCTTCCACTTTTCTGCTCTCCTTATTGCCCTGCATACCAGCAAGTGGACCATTTACTGCAGATATAGTTTTGAAATGCTTGGAGAGTTAATTGTAGGGTATCTTCAGTCATTTTTATGGATAATAGAAAGTACCTATCTCAAGAGCAGGAAAAAATAATGTGCTCTTCAGAAAATTACAGAGAAACACTCCCATTTAAAATTGCTTAAAGTCGTTAATGCTCTTGATGGACATTAAGGTAATTTGGAATACTTTTAATGAAAAATAATTGCCATTTTGAAAAGCACTGTTACTGTTTACTGAAGATGACCTAAATCCACTGAACACACTAACCAATGAGAATGATCTTCAGAAGTGGTTACAGTTTTTATTGTGCTTGTTTGTGAGAGAATTTTGTTTAGCTCCTACTGAAAAAAATGTTCATGTTATGAAGAAGAATGGGTAAAAAACTAAACCTCGTTAAAATTCTATAAATGTGAGGGATTTGTTAGATTTCAGTAAGAGTTTAATGGGAATATGAGTGACGTCATTCTATCATTAAGAGTATTTGGGAAAAAAGTCAATATTGAAATTTTTTTTAAGATACAGAACTTAATATTGATTTCTAAATCACAGCATTAAATGGAAACATAAATTCTCATCTTTTGTCAAAGAGTAGGCATGTGCAGCAGCTGAAACATTAATTGTCAATAAAAGATATATGAATTGGGTGTAAAATCTAGTTTAGCCTATGAATTTGTAACTGGCATCTCCATTATTAGGTGGTATTCATAGGAGTTTTAAAGTACAAGCAGTTGTAAACACAGAGGTGCTTTTCCACATAAAAAAAGAACATTTTTTTTTAACTGACATGCCTCTAATATAAATTTGATAACAATTAGTGGCAAATTATTACTATCTTGATAAGCAGAGTACTTAGGCATGTAGATAGTATTAAATATATCTTTAAGTTTTAAAATGTTTTAGGTTGTATTAAGTAACTGAGATTTAAGCATGCTTAAGTTATTACTAGTTCTGGACCCCAAGCATCAAGTTTCAGTTTCTTAATTATGCAAGCCATCTCCTGTCAAATTTTCCATATGTCATAAATAATTCTCTAAATGTTTGTTAGCCATCTGCAATACCTTTCACGAGCTTTAATACTGCATATACAGCAGCATTTAGTAGAAATTGAGCTCTTTAAAACTTTTAAATTCATTTGCCAATATTTAAACTTTTAAACTATTTTTTCCCCTGATGTCAGTTACAATAATTAAAAATAAATAAAAACCACAGCAAGCATATATCCTTAGCAGACATTCTTGTTAACAAACTCAATAAAATTTGCAGTAACTAAAATGCAGGAAATTCTCTGTCATTTCTTACACTGTGCCCTACTTCCTTCCCCTCTCACCTTTTCAACTCCAATATACTTTCAACAACTCCTTGTGTTGCTGCATTTTAAACTGTCTGCAGTCAAGATGTTAGCTATGAGGTCAGCACATTGCACGAGGCCACCCAGTTAGCAGTAATGGGCTACATTTTCTTTGTATAATAAATAGTGGGTTTCCCTTTAATGTCTGTTAACCTTTGAAATACTTTGAACATCCATCTGTGTTCTGGGATTAGACTTCAACATTTCACACTCCAAAAAAGCCTATAAATTTACATAAATTCATTGCTTTTCCTTCGTTAAAAAGAGATGGGCATAGATGCCCTGTATTAGCAACCATGTACATATATCACTACACATGTAAATGTACATGCCTAACCATGCCATACACGTTTGTGTTCCAGTGATATCATGGCTTTCGTGCAACAAGTTACCAAAGATATAAATATCTCTTCCTAATCAGCATCTGGAAATCTGAACAGCCACTTTCTTATCCTTTAAACAGCGACACATTTTCCCTGCATACACTGACAGCAGGATGTTTCAAAGCACTTGCTGCAATTCCTAGTTCATGCGCTAAAGAAAAACAGACTTTTCCTACCTAACTGGAAAGAAAGCTTCCCAAGACATCACTATTGAAATGAGCTGAATTTGATATAACTGCTCCTCCTTTCAAGCATTCCTCCTACCCCTTGTATCACCAGGGAACAAATCCTTCAGAAATCCTTTCTGTTGATGCTATCCACTATATACTCCCTAAAGCTGATTGAGAGGTATGAGGTGACATGACAAATGGAAATCATGTATGTGTACATTTGCAAATTGTATATTTGAGATAATAGCTTATTGTGAAATTTACTTGTGATAAACTCCAAGGTATGTATTTCTTGAAGAAGTAGATGTAAACATAGAACAATATCACAGCTGAAGTGCAAAGCTGCAAGATTAGAGCTGCCACAAATAGCCAGGTGGGCTTCAGAGATGAGGGAAAGTTCCTGCACCCACACAAGACTGGACCGAGTTTGCAGAATCTCAAAAAGGCACAAAGTAAACTGAAAACTGGTTTCAAAGCTGAACTCTACAACAACAAAATGACCAGGTCTATTTTGTTGGGTTTTTTTTAATTTCAATCCTTTTACATACTCACTTTGAAGTCTATTCTAAAAGCTACTTTTTAAAAAACATATATAAAACTTGTCTATTCTCCCCATCCTTTAATCATTCACTGTAGGTGGTCTAGGAACACCTAGACCAAAGCTTCAGTGCATTGACATAAAGGGCAAAACAAAATACAGATCCTGTTTTCATTCAGTGGTTGAACCAGTAAATGCAACATAAAAAATGGACGTGTCAAGCCGATTTCAGACGAGGTTTCTTTGGAATGACTCTGTTTCCGTGCTTATTTTGCTGCAAAATGGAAAACCCAAAAAACTAAGGGGAGTCTATTTCTAGGATGACTAGGAACTAATTAATTATCTTAACTGTGTTAGCAGAATGGTACTTGCAAAACAAACTTTAAATGCCTTTTTATAAGTACATTAGTATGAACTGTTCTGTCATTTCTGAAATAAAACGCTTTATTTTGACTTTTCAGGATGGGGTAAATTAAAAATAAATCCTCTTTATCAATATTAAACTTTTGACAAAAATCCAAACCAGTTCTATAAGCAGCTTCAGTGTCTGTTAAATTTCAGGTTTTTCTTAACTTACTACTCACTGAAAAGAAATGTCGCCCAGTTCCACCTACGAGCACTGTAAGGGTGTCAGTATTAGACCACCCGAGAAGACAGTATTCCACACTTGGTAAGTAGGTTATTAGCCCAAAGCATCTGCCATCAGTCAACCAGCAAAGGGAACCAACTTGGTGGTTTTCCTAATAGTCTATTTCTACTATTGTTTTCAAGTACTTTTGCTTTCTTCTCTTTCTTTGTCAAGTGATTCCACAAAGAGAAATGTTGTTTTTCAATTTACAGATTCCCATTTGCATGAACAAAGGACCCACAGACCATTATCTTTCAAGACAGAAAAATAATTACTAGATCAGCTGGAGATCTGAGTTAATATTTTTTTTTAAATTACACAAAGTGCACATACTCAAGTTTCAGTAGAAGAGGTTAACACTAGAAAGATGGATTTTCATCTCTGCCACATTACTTTAGGTGTGGAGCTAGACATCAGTCAACAGCTTTCCCCAGCATACTTTACTCCTCTTTATTTTATCTAAGTCAATTAAGTTTTGTAGTTGCAATTACCTCTCTTGCATTTGCTAAGGAAGGTTGGATGGATATCTATTCTGATAAAAATTCATTACTGCTGGGATCTTACGAATTTACAAGCATGTTTCACATCAGACTTTTCATTATGATATTAATTGTGTGTTTCATCTCCATACAAACACTTGAGATTGATTTAAAAGGGTCAGTTTGGGTTTTGGTTTTGTTTTTCTTTAATGGGGGCACCACATATTTATGAAGCCACATGTCATCATCAGCTCCCAAAGTGTCTTTAATCCTTCATTCCTGACACAGACACTGCTAACTTCAAAATAAAGTTTGTCCTTATAGTCTGGAAGACTAGTAATATTGGGGGGGATAATCATCCCTAGGTGGTATTATCAGTAGCTGGTGGTGGTTGGAAGAGCTGAGTACATACACACAGGAGCAGTGCAACAACAATGGAAATTTGCCATGAAAAACAGCAAGAGGAAGGGAGCAAGTTGTGATTGACCAAATGTATTAGTGACATGACAGCAGCAATAATGTCTTTCACTTCCACACAAAACAACCCTGAAAGGCAAAATTCTCAACTGCAATAAAGCAGAAATCTTCCTCTGGAACTGAACGATTCAGTGTAATGTAATAACACACAGAAAAATAAAACGTGCAAAGGGAGTCTGTCTCCACTTCTGTGCTATTCAAAAAAGACTGAGTATATATTCCTGTACTATGAATTTAATTCTGAAAGGTAGCCAATGTAAAAGGAAGTGTATTTCTTTTATTACCAGTAAATTTCAACACTTAGTTTTACCCCTTTATACTTGCCAATGAATAGGCTAACATGCTTTTCAGAGAAAGACTTACAGATATCATTAACTCAAAACAACTTGCTAAAAATAGTATATAATCATGTAATAAGGACTGTACCACCATTCACATAGATGGATGCAAAACAGAATTGCATGAGCTACCTTAATTCCATCTCTAAATTATTGGCGTCATATTCTTGATACCACTTCCTTAATGCAATTTTTCTGCATTTGATACTGTTAGTTTCATAACAGCCTTAGAACTGAACCCAGCTAATGAATGGTGTGAGTGCAGGATGTTGGGCACTGAGCTGACAGGCTGTAAGTACAGACACATTTTCTATTTTAGATAGAAAACTACTCCTACAACTGACAATACATTTATTAAGACTCATCACAAGTGTAAAAATTGCTAGCAGGCACAGAAATTGAGCCGAAATAGCTATGACATCCAGGACTAAAAATAAGAGGGGGTTGTTTTTTTCTGTTTTGTTGTTTTGTTGGGTTTTTTTTTTTCCTATTTAACAGGAGAAATGCATGCACATAAACAGACTTAAACATGTACCCCAAAATCACACAGGAAGTCTATGGGACAGCCGAGACTTGAACTCAGAGCTCTTTCCAGTTCCTTAGTCACAGGTCTCGAGGTGTAAACCAGAAGAAATACTAATGAAAGCATAGGAGTAAACCCATTACAATGGATGCAGGAACACGTTCAGCATTAGCAACCTAATTTGAAATCAGTTTCACCTTTAAAATGTCAAATCGCAATCAAATTATTGTGAAAGAGCTAGTATCTTGCCCACTATTCATTAAAAAAATATATATTTTAATGTTGTAATGCAGCAAAGAACATTTCAAAAATTAGAAGAGCTATTCAACCATCATTTTAAATCTCCCTAAATATCAAATCAGTTCATTTTAATTGGCTACCTACATCACAGCATACCACTTAAACACTGAAAACCAAATCAGACAGCCCTGACTTAGCCTGCAACTCAGCTGTCTGTGTTGTACATGATTAATCACTCCCTATTTTGAGCTGCTTTCCACACATTGAAACTTGCATTCATAAATTCACATTAGGCAGTTAATGGGACTGAATCGGGTTGCTATGGCAACAGTGTGATGTGTCCTATCACTTAAGTGAGAAAATGAACATTAGTAATTATCACCAAGCAAATGGTATTTTCGCCTTTTATACACAGTATCATTTCAATGTTTAGTTTAGCTTATGAATGGATTTATGACTTTCTACAAAAGTGGAAAAATAACCCTACTAAAATGACTACTACCTGTTCTCATACTAAAAGTGAGTCAGAATACGTCACTGAGCACAGCCCGTAGGACTTACTAATTTGCAAACAACATTGACAAGATTATAATGACGTTAGGAAGCCACAGTTCTGAGTTCAGCAGTAGGGTGCATCAGATGTAATTCACAGGGTGAAAAAAATCATGTGTCTCAATTTTGCTTTCAATCTGAAATTAAGATTACTTTCATATCATGAAGCCCATACAGTCATAAAGAACATAAACATCTACCTTTCTCATTAGGGTTGCAACAGATTATTTTCTGTATTGCAGCAACATATGCTGTCAGTATATATTTATATATTGCCAAAACCCTTTGTGCACTTGCTTTCCCTCCTTAGAAGATCAGACTACCCTTATAACATATCTCGCATTTAAAGGGAGAGACACAAGCAGAATACAGCTGGACTGATAGTCAAAAATTAAATCGTGAGAAAGCAATGATCTTAGGATCTTTATTATTTTTCATCTTATTTATTCCATGCATAATTTAGAAGCTTCGGTATTTGGTTTAAGTTAACGTAATAATAATAATAATAATAATAATAATAATAATAATAATAATAATAATAATAATAATAATAATAATAATAATAATAATAATAATAATAATAATAATATCTGTTCAAATTTACACCCTTTATTTTCTACCATTGATTTGACTCCCTTTTAACCTCCTGGAGCCTGGACACCCGCTCTTTTACCTGCTTTCAACACGTCAGCAGATAACTTGAAAATGTCCCTATTTTCATGGATGCCGAGTACAGAAGTTCCCATTTTAATCTAAAATAGCCTGAAAGAACAGGCTGCCATCCACTAAAACTGCCAGTGACCAAGATACGGTATGACCTTGTATCGGATTTGCATGGCAAGGCTTTGGTAGCTGGGGGGGCTACAGGGGTGGCTTCTGTAAGAAGCTGCCAGAAGCTTCCCCTATGTCTAACAGAGCCAGTGCCAGCCGGCTCCAAGACAGACCCACCGCTGGCCAAGGCTGAGCCCGTCAGTGATGGTGGTAGTGCCTCTGTGACACCATATTTAAAAAGGGGAAAAAGTTGCTGCACAACAGCATTTGCAGCCAGAGGGAGAAGTGAGAGGATGTGACAGAAACAACTCTGCAGACACCAAGGTCAGGGAAGAAGGAGGAAAGGAAGGGCTCCAGGTGCCAGAGCAGAGATTTCCCTGTAGCCTGTGGTGAAGACCATGGTGAGGCAGGCTGTCCCCCTGCAGCTCATGCAGGTTCATGGTGAGTCAGATGACCACCTGCAGCCTGTGGATGACCCCACACCAGAGCAGGCGGGTGGCTGAAGGAGGCTGTGACTCCATGGGAAGCCCATACTGGATCAGGCTCCTGGCAGGACCTGTGGACTCATGGAGAGAGGAGCCCACGCTGGAGCAGGTTTGCTGGCAGGACTTGTGACCCCGTGGGGGACCCACGCTGGAGCAGTCGTTCCTGAAGGACATTCCTGAATGACACCAGGGAAAGGACCCATGCTGGAGCAGTTAATGAACTGCAGCTGTCTCCTGTGGGAGAAACACCAAGCTGGAGCAGGGGAAGAGTGTGAGGAGTCCTCCCCCTGAGGAGGAAGGAGCGGCAAAAAGAACATGTGATGAAATGACCACAAACTCCATTCCCCATCCCCCTGCACTGCTCTGGGGGAGAAGGTAGAGAAATCAGGAGTGAAGTTGAGCCCAGGAAGAAAGGAGGGGTGGGGGAAAGGTGTTTTAAGAATTAGTTTTATTTCTTATAAACCTACTCTGATTTGATTGGTAATAAATTAATTTTCCCCAAGTCAAGTCTGTTTTGCACATGAAGGTAATTGGTGAGTCATCTCCCTGTCCTTATCTTGACACATGACCCATGTCCAGCTGAGGATGGGAATGACAGAGCAGCTTTGGTGGGGACCTGGCATCCAGCCAGGGTCAACCCACCACTGTCTCATAGCTTAAATAAGCATTGTAATGTAACCTGCCTTCTGTCTCAACAGAAAATTAAGGAGTCATTATTTAAAGAATTTTGAAGGGCCTCTTACCAAAGCACTCAAAACCTGAACATATAGCACATCTTTAAAATTATGAATCCACATGATTATTATAACCTAAATTTCCTTATCAGGAGCTTAGAGATGATAATAGAGGCACAAATCCAAAGACAGACATTTAAAGTTAAGATTTAGTGCAGTCCTGACCCAACTTTACAGCCACTGCTATATCAACAGGACAAACTGCTTCTCACAGGTGTGATATACCATAGAGCATGCATGGAATTGTTTTTCTCCCATTACAGACTCTCACACTTAAAACAGCCTCAAGGGACCAAATTGAGAATTCCTGTCCCATAATAACATCAGCATCCTACAAAATATAGTTAAAGCTCAGGAGAGTCTGAAGAAACAAGGGAAATGCCTGACTGATAAGCTATATTAAAAGGAATAAGAGAGCAAGGAGCTACAACAAAATGACTAAGACTCAATGGATGTAACCACCACCTGCTACATCCAGCACTGTTAAACAATAACATTTAGAAAGTTGATGAAGAACACCCTGATTTTAGTGCACTATTATACTCTTGATATATTGTCATAAAATTATAAGCTTCTAGATAGTATAAGGTGTGGATGTTGATAAGTGTCAGATACGGAAAAAGGAGAAATTAGTTTTATAGGTTATATTTTGAGAGCCTCGGAGGGAGGGGAAATCCAAACCAGCAATATGATCAGATAGTCAGAGGTTAACAAGTTTTCCAATTTCCCCAATATCCAGTTTACTAAACATTCCTATCAAGTTTAGTTCTAGATACATGTATCAATGTATCCAAAGACGATTTTCCATCTAACCAGGACTTGTTGGGTTTATTAAGTAGAGATTAGCTGCAGCTGCTCTTTTTTCCTCACCCAAAATTTTTATCTGCAGGTTTACAGGAAATCTTTTTCTTCAGATTTTAAAGGAAAGTAATGAAATTTGCAGTTCTAAAGCTGGCTGGGGAGTTAAGGAGATTTAAGGACTACATTTCAGACAAGTAATCTCTATTGCATGACCTCTATTGTGATCAGTGCCTCCATGATGTCAGTGGAGACACAGTTTTTGGCTCTAAACACTTCATTGCTGACTCCTTCCTCTTGCAAATTATAATAGCTGTTTGCTGTCCTTCTGTGTATTTAATGCTTAAACCACATCCACTCAGAAAGGCAGATGATACAAGTTGAATTCTAATGCAGAATATAGGACCACTTTGTAAACAAGCAAGAAAAAAATTAAAATAATGATGTAGAGCCTCCTGTTTCTACCTCATTGTAATAATCTCTCAGTGCAGAACTATATTCTACTATATTCTTCGATTTTATGAGGGAATGAAGTTTAAAACTATATTCTATACTTCATTCCCTTCATAAAATCAAAGATACATTTATCTCAGTACTTCTATGAAGTAAGACAACATTATTATATTCTGGTCCTTCAGAAAGGCAGAATTCAGATTTAACACTCTGAAACCAATGGTTTTAAATTAGTTAATAGCTTGTATAGTCTTCATGCTTTTCCTCACCCCAACATATGCCCAGTGGTAGAGCATACTGTTTAGGGTTTGGTTGTTTTTTGGGGGGTTTTTTTGTTTTGTTTTGTTTTTTTTCTAATTGCAAAAATATATGTTTTTCTCACATAAATGATTTTACTAAATCACATAGGAAGTCCAAATATTTACCAGACTTTTACCAAAAGCACAGTTACTCACACATGATTTATAAAATCCCTCTCCACAGCGACTTCCCAAAACTTTTTCCCAAAACAAACATCCCAGCTGGGACAGACCTTCTAGTATACTTTTGAGAAATTGTGATGCAGCTGCTATCTATCAAATCCAGACAGCTTGCATAAAATAAATTATCTAAGCACTTACTTTAAGAGAAAAATCACTGATAGTAATCTCACTAAACACAGAGAAGTATGTTTATTTACACAAGGAAAGTTTTTTATACTGCATTTTCTGCTGCTCATAAATTGTAAGCGAAGAATTTAAGTATTTACTTTCTTCATAAATCTTCATTAAAGATTTTGCTTTTTCAAAACCTCCATTTAAAGAGCACAGTTAGCTAGAAAATTATGGTATAGCTATGAATAAAAACTATTAATTAACTGCCACTTGAGAGTATTCTGACCAAATTTACTGTCAATATGTTCCTAAAACTAGGACACACTGACAGGTGTCCAGATCCCCCCAAATTTATGATAGCATAGTGGAAGTGTACACCTCCAAAGATTCTGTGTCTAGTCAAAAGCCAAAAGTAGAGAGAGCAGTACTCAGTTCCGTGACAACTGTTTTTTGATCTTTGGAGTAGCATAGTAAGAAACACATTTGCATTAATTCTTTGTCAGATTAAAATGGGCTTAAGAGTTAGCAGAAATACATACTGGTTTCTACAGAACTCTCTCTCCCATGGCAGAAACTGCCTAGTATTGGTGCAAAGAACAAGCATGTCTATTTTTTCCTAACACAAGTTTTGTTGAATTTAACCCCTTTTTTCTGATGTTTAAAACATTAAACAACATTAAGCAAAAAGAATGTTGGGGTTTTTTAAAAAAAAAATTCATAGCTAGTAGTTTGACAGGAGCAAAGTTTATACCAATTCAAGCACTTTTGAAAATCCCACGTTCAGATGATGACAGAATATATTAAATCTTGAGGAAAACAAAGGGAATCACTAAATGAGCAACACCAAACGCACGTATTCTCTAACTTTGCTTAAACAGCATGGACAGCTTCACGCCCAAACACACATACTATCTTGCCACAATTTTGCGCGTGTGTAGTGGTCGTGGTTGAGAGCTTTACATATCCATATGTACTCTTATTTACATAGCAAATAAAAACCGAATGAGTTTAAGTAAGGGTATTTACCAGTTCTACGAGTAGACAAATGTGCATAGAGCAAGAAAATACTTACAGTATACTGAGCTCACAATAAGTGCATATCTTGATAATTGCCACTCTAATTGCTAAGAAAAAGTTAAATACTGCCAGTGGAGAGACTGAAGAGTAAAAGATGTGAAAATCAATTTCTATCTCTGTGTTAGAGTCAGTGAGCCTACAGAAAAGAAAGAAAGAACTTATCCTCTCTCCATATCACTATCATTACATGAAACACAAGATGCAACAGGAGTTCAAGTTACTAATGCTGATATATGTACACATCTTTAAAAAAAAATTCCAGTAAATACCATATTTCATGGAGCAGAAAAAATACGATGAACATAAACAAAAGAGAAATTACAGCTTTTCTAATTTGGGACTGAAAATCTACACTAATTCTCTGCATCCCAGAGGTTTCCTAAAAGTTTTGAGATTATCTTACTATATCTACATTTCACTTTCATAATCAAGGAAACAAAGTTGGGGGGGTGGGGGGGGAGGGGCAGGGCAGGAAGCCTCTAAGAGATCAACAGGTCAGCTGTTAAAGCTCTTACAGTTCCTTGGTGGTACACTACACTTAGCAGAAGATGACTACAGTAACGAGCAGAAGAGACATTTGAATTTTAAGCCTTTCTTTGCTTACATTCAGTGAAGGAGGGGATTATTTGTTTGAGGGATGTGGTCCTGCTCTGTAGGAATCCATAAATCCCATATCTGCTATGCATTCGGTTCTTGTCAAGGAGACTGTTATATGAAAACTTGGGGTCATTTCAAAATGAGACTAACCGCATTTAAGCAGGAAAGTAGACAGTAGCTACAGATAGCACAGTAGCTAACTCTTCAGAAACAGTAAGATGCTGCCTTTGAAACAACAGTGAGCCAACTGATATTGTCAAAGCCTCTAAACACAGAGAATGGAAATGGCTACAAAGTGAGACAAAATGTTCCTACAAAAATAAAAGTCATAGTCTTGAAGGAAAAGTGGGTTTTAGGAGGGACAAATGATTCACCAAGGATGTAAATGCTCAGATTAAACTAGTATTTGGAAAGCTTTTAATATTTGAAAAGATAAATGTCTCTTATATTTTTTCCCCTAAATGTTCTGAGAAAGTTGTCCCTGAATACATACAGAACACAGGACATAGCTCCCCGAAAGGACTGTGTGGTTTAGGGTAGGACCTTTCAGCTCTATTTCGAGGAAGGATAATTAGGTCAAGTAGGGGACAATAAAGAGGAGGACAGAAACAGGACTGAGCACAAAGACTGGGATCCTTGGAGCCTTGAATCCAAACCTGTAGTAAAAGTGCAATACTTTCCTCTCAAAATAACTGCTGTTACAGAGGAGGCAGAAAGAAAGTATATCTTAGATTTCCAGCCTTCAACTAGGATAGAAAGAGTCTGCCCTGGAGCTCTGACTCAGCACCTGAATGGCTGCCATGTTGCTGGAGTAGACTGAGGGAGCAGCACCACCATCACTGCCTGCAATAGAATTGTTGCACCGGGAATCTCCACTGTCCCTTACCCAGGGTTTCCTAACTGATAATGCTGGAAAAGCTGCATTTCTGCACTTATCTGTGGCTGATTCAGCACAAATGATCTCCAGGCCAGTCTAGGAAGCCTTACCAAAGAGTCATAGAATCATAGAATCGACTGGTTGGAAAAGACCTCTGAGATCATCGAGTTCAACCATACCTGTCCACTACTAAACCATATATCCGAGCACCCCATCTAGCCATCTTTTAAACACCTCCAGAGATGGTGAATCAACCACCTCTCTAGGAAGCCCATTCCAGTGCCTGATCACTCTTTCAGTGAAGAAATATTTCCTCAGATCTAATCTGTACCTCCCCTGGCACAACTTAAGGCCATTGTCTCTTGTTCTGTCACTAGTTACCTGGGAGAAAAGACAGAGACCCACCTCGCTACAACCTCCTTTCAGGTAGTTGTAGACAGCAGTTAGGTCACCCCTCAGCCTCCTCTTCTCCAGACTAAACAACCCCAGTTCCCTCAGTTGCTCATCATAAGACTTGTGCTTCAGCCCCTTCACCAGCTTCGTTGCCCTTCTCTGGACACGCTCCAGTGCCTCAATGTCCTTCTTGTAATGAGGGCCCCAAAACTGGACACAGTATTCAAGGTGCGGCCTCATCAATGCTGAGTACAGGGGAAGGATGACTCCCCTGGTCCTGCTGGCCACGCTGTTTCTGATAAAAGCTAGGATGCCAGTGGCCTTCTTGTCCACCTGAGCACACTGCTGGCTCATGTTCAGCCAGCTGTCGACCAACACCCCCAGGTCCTTTCCTGCCAGGCAGCTTTCCAGCCACTCCTCCCCAGGCCTGTAGTGTTGCATGGGGTTGTTGTGAGCCAAGTGCAGGACCCAGCACTTGGTCTCGTTGAACCTCATACAGTTGGTTGCAGCCCATTGATCCAACCTGTCCAAGTCCCTCTGTAGAGCCTTCCTACCCTCCAGCAAATCAGCACTTCCACGCAGCTTGGTGTCATCCGCGAGTTTACTGAGGCCACAATCAATCCCTTCATCTAGATCACTGATAAAGATGTTAAACACGCCTGGCCCCAACACTGAGCCCTGGGGAACACCACTTGTGACTGGCCTCCAGCTGGATTTAACTCCGTTCACCACCACTCTTTGGGCCCGGCCATCCAGCCAGTTTTTAACCCAGCAGAGAGTGTCCCTGTCCAGGCCGCTGGCAGCCAGTTTCCCAAGCAGAATGCTGTGGGAAACTGTGTCGAAGACTTTACTGAAGTCCGCGTACACCACATCCACAGCCTTTCCTTTGTCCACTTATCAGGCAGGACCTGCCTTTCATAAACCCATGTTGACTGGGCCTGATCACCTGGTTGGCCTGTGTGTGCCATGTGATAGCACTCAAGATGATCTGCTCCATGACCTTCCCCAGCACCAAGGTCAGACTGACAGGCCTGTAGTTCCCCAGATCCCCCTCTGGCCCTTCTTGTAAATGGGTGTAACATTCGCCACCCTCCAGTCAAGTGGAACCTCCCCACTCAGACAGGATTTTTGGTAGATGATTGAAAGGGGTTTGGTGAGCACCTCTGTGAGTCTTTGCAATTCACAGAAATAATCCCATCTAAGCGTCCTCTACCTTAGTGCTGCTTCCAGCATTTTTGAAAGGGCTAGACACTCAGAGATGCTGCGGAAGAAAACAAGACAGAAATTAGGGCAAAATTTGGAGTGCCCTGGAGCTGACATTGGCAGTTTTCCAGGACGTACTCTTGACTGCAAATCCAGAATGAGACAGTGTCCCAAGAGTGTTATTACAGACCACTGTAGCAATGTGTGATGTTTTCAAAATCAGTCATAAAATTAGGCCTTGCTTACTTGTGATCATTAAACAACATAATTTCTGAAGAGGAAGGATATTTATTGTATTATCTTAAATACTTTCCTGTTACTTTCCTTTTTATCCACAACTGCATTATGGATAACAGATGTGACAAAGAGTTGGTGCAAAGCTCTTCATTCTTCCACACAGGTAAAACCTTAGTATTAGGGAGCAGGGGGAGAGGATTGGGTCATTTGCTTCTATCCCACATTAATCCCACTTCAGGTGCTCTTCTCCCACCCCAATCATCTGCTAGAGATTGCCAATCACACAAAGAAGGTTTTATTGGCTTTTGACACAGCCCCAAGTATCTGTAGCTCTGTACTGGAGCTTGCTGGTCCCTGGTGTCTCATCCAACAAGGCTAAATGTGTGGCAGAAATACTGATATCAACTGAGTGGTTATCAAAAGAAGCATGGACACTTGAGGCAATCTCAGATGTGCGCGCTTTCAGCTAACAGTGCTATCCCTCCTGCCTGACAGATAACCATCTTTCTGCCTGGGGCAGCAGAGCACAGCCCATGGGTTCACACTCGGGCTGCCTGGTCCCCACCTCAATGGTCAGTGGCACAGACTCAGCAGAGAGCTGACGTGCTGACTGTGAACAGCAGCAGCCTGTGCTGGGCCATCGTCACTATGTGCTCTGCTCTCGCTGCCCATTTACCAGTGCAGCCGTAATTGTTCCTCTGGCTGTTTGCACATCCTGTCTGCATGCCATGCTGCTTCCAGTAACCACCGTGTTTCCTTAACCTGTGTGAGATTGAGAGCCCCTCAACACTAGTCAGGGTGTCAACTGATGACTTCAGTATGTGAGAAGAAACAAGCTCTCTAAGTATTTTCTCAACATAGCAGAACATATTGCAATTACATTGCTTACTATAAGGGAATATCTTATTTCAGAGGTAAATCACCTAGAAAAATCTGAAATAACTAAAACCACAGTAGAGTTATATTTGATAATATATATGCAAGTATGCAGACTATGCAAACATAAGAGAATAGCTTTAAAATTCTCTGGTGTCCTGCAAGAAGTCCATGCTTTCTTATCCTGTGGAAATGAAGATTCTGGAGAACAATAGTGTAATTTGAGAGAATTGGGTCTAACTGAAAAGGTAAAAGGGAGCACTCATGTGAAAACACCCCATTTTTACTGAATATAAATACTGTAAGAGTGATGAAAGCTTCCATACAATTTTAAAAGGTACTCATATCATTAAAACCAGTAGTTATAAAACATCACCCTGCAATTCAGGCACTATACAGTTCTCCCTATATTGTTAAACATATGTTCATAGCCTTTATCCTCAGACTACTTAATGCTAAATATTACTGTTATCAATACATTTGTTCACAAGAGTGTTTGTGGAAGTCTATAATGAAAAAAATCAGTACATCTGGAACATTTCTGTTCAAAATTTTATCAAAAATCAAGTGACAGTTTGAGAATCTTCACACAGTCCTAGTATAACCCTAGTAATATTTTTTAAAAAATCTAATAAAACCCTTTTAATGTTTTTTAAGCACACAATTAATTATTTTAAAATATAGAAACATCATTAATATTATAAGAAATTCTAATATAGCATTCAAGAAAAATCACAATTAAAACCCTTCAAAATAAAGGTAATAGCTTTGCAACAGCTAAAATTAAATCCGTTTGTTATTTGCATTTAAAAAAAAATAAAATCAATAGAAGCCTTGGGAAATAGAGTACAAAAGATCCTTTCATGTTCTGATTAAGGGCTAGTAGATAATGACATATTTGTAAGGCAAATACCACAGCAATCCAGATAAACACACAAAAAAATCATATTTTAAAAATGTGAAAGCAGTAAAAACAAACCTTTTGTTTATTTTTGTTTTTTTAATAAGGCAGAGATTTTTGAGGTTTGCATACAGATGGAACGGCAATATTTATATGTGAATACCTGGTAATTCTTTCCTCAAGTTACAAACTCCAAACATAATTTACAGAGAACCTATTGGTCTGCTTGAGCCTTGGGGACAGCAATCAATCTGTCAATGGCAAACAGGAATTACCTGATACATATAAAATTCCTTTCAGTTGAAGCATTTTTTTCACTATTTGGAAAATACTATGATGTTTCTAGTTGATAGTAATCTGCTTCAGAGAATTCTATCCTGCTGCAGATTAAAAAACTAATTTCTTTAACCAACCAAACTAATTATTTGGGTATCAATTCTTAATAAAGGTTTTGTTACAGGGGTTGATCATACCAGTGGCCTTCCATGCCCCCATTGCTAAATTCAGAAACAATGCACTATTTACCAGTCTATGGTCTGAAGAACTGTTAAAACAGGGCTTGAATAGCTGTGTATTTCCTAATTGGAAGATGAAATTAAGAGTCCAAATGAGACCCAAAATACCCAGAAAGGGTGTCTGCCACAAAGAGTACATATGGGTCTATATCATGGAATTTATATGACATTTTAATTAATTTATGTGATTGGCTAAGAAGCAGTTAGTAGCATCTCATTCAGGAGGTGTGACCTTTTCACATAGATACTGACAGTATTTCTAGAAAGAAGATTCATACCTAACAAAAAGAAAAATATGCATTGAATTTATCTTGGGAAGTGACCTTCATCTATGGCAGGATCTACTTTGTTGAATTGATAGCATAATATTGGACCTAACCTGAGAAAAATTCCCAGCTGGTCAATATCATCTGACTGGAGTTGGTGCTATGAGAGAGCAGTTGCAATAATGAATAGTGTCACCACATCTGTCTCCAGAATAAGGCAGGGAGAACAATAATATATGTTCAAAGGTTGTTCTCTGTGAGACTGGAAAGCTGAATCTGGGGTAGATACTAAAGAAATATCTGCCAGATAACACTGTATTTCTTCTTTGATAATTTTAATACTGTACAGTAAAAACACAACCATTTTGGCTTTCTTAGGGGAATTCAAACACTAGTTCAAGTCAAGGAAAAAAAAATAAATCCCAGTAGTTAATTTCTTTTTAGGGTTTGTGAAGTCGTAGTCACTTTGTTTGCTATGTGTTTGGCAATAGCAGGTCACCCCAGTAATGTGAAAAAGCCTGAAAACATGATTTATATTCTCTCTCTCTCCTCTGTATGCTGCTGGAGATCAGTGGGAAATGTACATAGGCAGAAAATGTACACAGTAATAGAAAGAACCTGAAAGCAGCAACATGAGATATGATTCATCAATTTGCACTCTCAGGGCTGATAGCTGGAGAAGGCCACAAGGTACTCTGCTGTTATTGCCATATGGTGGGAAGCTATAAAAATTACATATGATGAAATGAAGAAAATTTCAGGTGCAGATTCCATTGCAATCCAATGTGTAGGTACTTGTGTTCTTTACATAGCTGACAAATGAAGCACCATGATAAGGCACTTAGTTCTAGCCAGGCAAGAAGTGCCTGGGTTTGTGTTTGTGGGGTTTTTTTTGCTTTAATTTGGAAAGTCTCATCATATCCTTTCCCCATTACTAATGATTGTGTCTCTTAAATGTCATCACCAGAAGAAAGATTCTTAAAAATGAATGTTCCACATTGCAGAAATGGTAGTACAGATTGCTCTGTCTTTAACTGGTACTCTGCCCCTGCAATGAAAGTTCATTACCACCTTTATCACCCCACCTCCATTATGCACACCTAGCTCCTCACAATTTCCTTTTCCTCATTCACTAATAAATGGAACTTCTGGGTTTGCACTTACCAGTCTAAAAGTACAGAGGCTGGGACTCTGATCTTGCCAACAGATGCAATGCTTTAAGCTGCACAAGGGAGGGCTGCATGGGAACTCTGGTTCAGTAACACATGACTGTGTATGAGATCAGCATTCCCAATATGCTTCAAAAAGAGCTGGATCTGTGTTTCTGTGGCATCACTAGTCTTTTCTTATGGTCATCTTCATTTAACATTCTTTTGTGATGAGATGAGACTGAACATGCACCCTTAGTGCCTGTGACAGACTTCCCTAGCACTCTGTGTTTCTTTTCTTCATAGATGCAGGACTCTGCAGTAAGTACATGCTGTTCTTTGTCCCTCACTTGCAGAGTTTCAATAAGGAAACACATACATATATGCACATACACACACATGCACACATTAATTTCCTTCTTCCTTAGGGCTGACATTAATACATCATTATGATCCTGGAAAAGTCCCTGGGGAGTTCTTGTCAGATCAAAAAAAAAATGGTCCAAACCGAAGGGAAAAAAACCACTCCATGCGGAGCGAGGAGTATGCCTGTGGAATCGTTAGTGGGGAAAGGGAGAAGCCTGTGATTGCAGCATCTGAAAAAACTCTTAAAAGAGCTCTTCTATCTTTGTTTCTCTTAGTGTATGGCTGGCAACAGAATAGAGAACTACCCTAGAGGGGGAATGTGCTCTTTATTCTGTTCTGGGGATGTATAGGTCTATTCCTGCCCTTTCCTTTTCATAGGGGATGCTTGTGGGGGTTATTGTTTGGGGGTTTTTTGTGGTTTTGGGGTTTGGGTTGTTGGGGTTTTTTTTTTGGGGGGGGGGGGGGTGTTTGGTTTTTTGTTTGTTTTTATTGGTGAGAACAGGACACAGCTGTTCCATTTGTTGCATAAAGTGTCCCCTCCGGATAATCACAGAATAATTCAGTCTGGAAGAGACCTCAAGAGAGCCCTAGTTCAATCTCCTTCTCCAAGCAGGGTCTTCTCAGATCAGGTTGCTCAGGGCTGTTCCCAGATGGATCTGGAAAATCTCCAAGGACTGCCTGCACAGCTTGTGCAGTCACCATGTCTTCCAGGACTTATACAGTCCTCATGGTGAAAAAGTTTTTCCTTGCATCAGTAAAACTTCTCTTTAATTACTCATGTTAAACAAGGTGGGAAAACGAGAGACAAAGAGCCTGGTTCCACCTTCTTGATGACCTTCTGGTAGCTGCTGAGGGACTGCTGTTAAGTCCTCCCAAAGCCATCCCTCCTTCACACTGAACAAGCCCCAGTCCCTTGGCCTCTCATCACAGGGTAAGTGGTCCAGCATCAACCATTATGGTAGCACTCTGCTGCACTCATTACAGTTTACTGGTACCTTTCCTATGGAGATGGGCCCCAAACCAGAAGCAGTAATTTAGATGGGATATAAGGAGTGTGGAGTAAAGGGGATAATTACTTAATTTGATCTAAGGTTATGTGTGTGTTCTCACAGCTAAGGAGACTTTTGGCAGCCTTTGCTGCCAAGCAGATACAGCTGGCCCATGCTCACCTTGCTACCTACCACAGCCCCAGTGTTTTTTCCAGAGCTGCTTCCCAGACCGGCTATCCTCAGCCTGTATCTTTTTTTTGAGTTGTTCCTTTCCAGGAGCAAGGCTTTGCATTTGTCCTTGTTGAATTTCATAAAGCTCTTGTTGGGCAATCCCCCCAGACCTTCTAGGTGCTCCTGGATTGCAGCTCTGTCCTTGGCTGCATTGACTCATCCCCTCACCTATTTGGTGCAAACCTTATCAGCAAGCACTTGTTCCCTCCTCTAAGTCATTACTAAAAATATTGAGCACAATCAGAATAGACCCCTGTAGTACTCCGCTTGCTAAGGGCCTCCAGGCAAAGTATGACCCATTAACCTTGCTCTCTGAACCCAGTGATTCAAACCACTTTTTTGTCCACCAGACCACAAACACCTTCATACAAGAACGCTGGGTGAAACAGCATCAAAACCCTTGCCAAAAAGCTGCTCTCACTCTATGATTTTTCCTAGAACCCAAAAACGTTCAGCTGTAGCATTCCTACAAAAACTACAAACAGCTATTTTCTCCCAAATTAAGAGAGACTGGCAAAAATCTAAGTCTCACTCTGAACCAGTGACAAAATATAGTACTGAGACAACTGAAGACAGTTGTTGACTCTGCATCATGGACATCTTCCAGCTGTCACTTACAAAATGGCATTGTGGTCCAGTTTCCGTGCTGGAATTCCCCCTGGCAAGTTCCAGGACTGTGAATAACCTTGACTTTCTACAAAACTCTTCCCTGCATTATTGAAAGAGCTAAAAAACAATTTCCCTGAGCACCTAATCTTAGTGAGGAAGGATCCCTGAAGAAAATAAATAAATGAATTTTTCCATTCTCATCAGAGCAATTTTAGCTAGAAATAAATCAGATTTGTAGTGCTAGTATCAGTACTGCATATAAGTTGGCTGCATCAAAATGTATTTACATTGATTTTTGCACTGGTCTGATGTTGTCAGAGTTTCCAAACTGTCTGAACTTCCCAGGCAGTGGAGTAGCCAGCTTCAGCTGTATCTTCGGCCATCTAAATTTACTGATGGATGGGAGAAAGCCCCTTGGGTGAAACCAAGTTTCCTTACAAGGACATTTTTTTCTGCTTATGTAGGGTATACAGCTGGATAAGCACCCACCCATACAAATTGACTTCTGCTTCTCTCCATTTAGGCAACATCAGAAAGGTTCCTCCAACATAAATTTTACAAAAGCTTTGTTTGGAAATAACTACTGATTGCGTGGACAGATTTGTTATATAATCAGAAAAGAGTTGGTTTGTTGTTTGGGGTTTTTTTTTAAATAAAAGCAGAAAAGCTGTTTGAAAATTCTAAAGATTAATACTATTATCAAGCTAACTCCCTTCTGCCCTTGTGAGTGAACCTTTCAGAAGACAGATCTGCATGTGGGCAAGATGGTGGCTCCAATAAAGTAGAACAATAGCTGATAAATTTAGAGATTGCCCAATAAAAATATTATTTTTCTTGAAATACAGCATCTTTCGAATCTAAAACTAGGTAATTAGTAGCACTTCACAAATTCAGAGATGTTAAGCTATCTATATTTAATTCTAGAATCTGAAAATAGCTGCTCTGCAGTCTTTACCCAAGATCATATGGATTATGCAATGTGCAGAAAAATAATTTCTATGGATTTCAAGCTTCTATTAAAAAAGATTTTATGTCTCTAAGTGCAAAGATCAAATCCAGTTTTGTGGTTTGCTGGTAACCAGTTAGGGAAATTAATTGTTTTCTGTATTACTGCTTACTTGGGGCAGAAATAAAACATACTGCAAAACTCATTGTTACAAAAAGCAGGGTTGCCCTCATATAAGGTATCACCTCAGCTCTAAATGCAGCGTAACAGACGCACATTAACAATTCCAGTGAAGTCAGACTGAAATAAAAGTCACAGCCTGGCATCAAGAGATAAAATTAAGAACTGAAGTTTTGAGAGGCTTTTTTTATTTCTGTTGTTCTGATCCATTAAGATCTTTAACATTAATATAGTTTTTACACCTGATAGATGATTGACTTTTTCTGTGTTTTGTAGAAGTTCAGCACAGCTCAAATTTTTGTAGAAACTCAGCACAACTACTTGTGTCTGAGAGTTCCTAATATTTTACACACACAGATGCTGAAACCTGCCTGCATCTTCATCTTTTCCTCACTGTGAATTTTGAACAACGTTCTGACTTACAGAAGAAAGCACATACAGACCACTTACAAGATCCCAGAGCTGATGAGGGAGAGTTTTAACAGGAAGGGGATGAGGCTGAACCAGGACGTTATGAGAGGAAAGGCAAAAGTACAGGTTCCTCTTTGCACTCAAAATGAGCGGGGCACTGATGCATTTCTGGGAGTACAGGACTGTGTATTTCATTGAGTCACAGTCATGCCATGTTGCAAAGGTGGTGGGGAAGAACAAGATCTTTACCTCTCCTCTGTCTTTCCCCCCTGCTGATTTCTCCGGTACAGCCAGACTGTTTGGGTGCTGTTCAATAGAAAGGTGCCTGCCCACCCCAGGCTTAAGCACTCCTGAGCCCTGCCCAGGACCATGAGGATCTGGAGAGGATTTGGAGAGAAAGGTATGTGTTCTGGGCATGGTGGGTCTGGCTGTGCTCAGTCTGAGAGCACAGGAGAACTAAAGAGCAAAACAAGAGACCATCCACCTTCTCTTAATTTTTTGCAATTACAATTCCTTCACTTCCTCTGTGATCCTTCCCAAGGTCAGTGCCCGCACTGCAAAATGCAGCACCTCACCTCTCCCCCTAGCACAGGCGGCAGAATTGGCCTTGTGGATTGCACCTTTTCTGCAAATTCTGAAGCTTCATATAAAGCATAAGGCTACTTCTAAAATAGAACTGAAATTCACCCCAAAACATACCCTAAAATGAATATTTAAAAAAAAAATATTTTTTAAATCTGATTTTACTCAGTATATTCTGAAGAGTATCTACAGAACAGCTTGAATTCTGTATTACAAAGCGAGTACATCTTGGCTGAACAGCAAACAATAACACAGTTTCTTGTGACTATGATTGAAGCCTCTGAAAAGCACAAATCAGATCAGATCACATCAAGAATATAATGCAAAACATCCTAGTCGAAATCTTTAAGATAATTTACTTTTCAGTCTTCCATTATTTGCAGTATCTGAACAACAAGTAGACGAGTGATTTTAAAAAGATAAGAGTAAATTAATAAAACCAACTTGCATGATCTGTCTGGTAATGCAAACTAAAGATTATCAGATTTCCTTACCAGTGTTCATGACAGTCTGTTTGTACTGTAAAGATAGCCTGAACAGGAAAAACAAAATTTATTTTGTATCAAACTATAGAATTCAAAAATAGGAATATGGATCAAAGACAGCAGTTAAAACAATAATTTTGTTTAAAATATAGTTAAAATAAAGGAGAAAGAACGTGAACCTGGACTCCAATCTGGATAATGTAACAAATATGGCACAGGTAAAGTACACCTTTGAAGAAGATATAAATAACTTGTGCACTGAGTGCACATAATAGTCAGCATATTTTAGTTAAGCCAAAACAGATGTGAAATATAGTCAATTTTCAATTAGTCATGAAAAAACTATCCAGGTTTCAGACTAATCATAATACATATGGAAAAGACCCTAAAACATTTCCTTTTCCACCTCACTCCATATCTTTATTTCATGTTTAAATATAAATTATGTACAGAATGCTCTTGTAGCTATTTTGCATATGTTTTAAATTTGTGAGTTTGCTTTATCTTCCTTTTCCCACTTCATTATTACCCAGAATAGCAGACTCGATTGTAAATAAATACATGCCAAGGGTACTTCTTATTTGATTTTATTTTCAGCAGTTTTAGTTGCTGTTATAATGAATCTCAGCAGATCTGACTTCTCTCTTTTACTAGGAGATTCAAAGGCTGTAAATGAATCATCAACCTCATTACCTACAGAGCACAGATCTATATGAGACATGATTAAGCAAGAAAGATGACTTATTCTTTATTAACAGAATTTCTAAATGGCCTTTAGATGTTGCTAAACTCAGCCTAGAACATCATAATCCAATCTGTCTGTGACAAAGATAAGCTTTGTAAAGGCTGATCTGGAAGAAAAGGTCACCCTTACAGATAAGGTACAATTCAGGACAGATTTAAAGCATCTATTTCAGAAAAAATATGGATAGTATTCATCAATAATTATAAACTGCTCATCTTATTGAAGGTAGTTGTCATTTGTAAATGCTATGTTTACATGTCAAAAGTACTTCTGTCATTTAGACTGAAGCTGAAAATCTTCACCTCCGCCTTAATTTCACTTAAATAATAGAAAACCTGTATTCAGTGAAGACTGCTTTTGGCAAAAAACAAACAAACAAAACCAAAAAAACCCCACACCTTTGGACTCAAATAGACTCTCAGCTATGGCCTGCCAAAGAACTGTTTTACTGATGTAATTATAGAGTAGAAACGTGCTTGACCTGATGTTGTCATTAGAGAAGATGAAAATTTAAATCCTGAATTGGTGTAAGAGTGCGTGTAGAACAGAAAAGCCATCAACTTTTAACTCCTTCAAAGAGAAGAAGATAGAAGATTTAATCACAATTCTGCTACCCCTTGTTAAAACTCAAAATCACAATTAAAATCTGAATTTAAAATTACCTGTGATTACAAAGACAACTGACAGGTTTCATGGAAGAGAGAAATTAAACCTATTTGACTTATTGAAGTATTCATAAACTGCAGCAATAATGAACTAGAAGTTGGCAGCACTCCCATCTTGCCGCTGAAGAACATCACATACACATCTGCATGCACAGATGTGCCTTTATTGTTAACATCTACAACACTAAAACATAATATCTATTCTGAATGTATATAGTCTCAGATTTTTGGTACAGGATCTTTCCATGAATATCTATGTTTCAGAGGGAGAACTGAATCCTTTAGTAACCTACTTGGAATTCATAGGACACTCATGACAAATATGGCTGTATGCAAGAACAAAATCACAGACTAAAACTCAATGCCAGATGAATCAGTAAAAAAAAAAAAAAAAAATCCCAAAACAAACAAAGCAAACAAGTTCCCTACATCTTTGTGAGAAAATATATTTAATAGTTTTCTGCAGAGAACAGGGGTGTATGCCTAGATGCTAGCTCATAGCTAGTGTTTTGATACCATCAGTGAGATAAATTATCAAGCAATCAAAAAAAAAAATTATGTTCTGCCCAGTTTGGAATACAATTATGGAAACCATTTAAATCACCACCTGAAAATGTTGAAAGTTTGCACCCATATTTGCTTACGAGCATCCAGATCCTTGACAGTATAAGTTAAAGTGCAACCTATCCCACTCAATACGACTCACAATTCTGTCTGGAAAATGCTGCATATTAAGGTGGAAACATGCATTGCATAACTCATCTATAGCAACTCTGACAAACCCTGATGTGTTGGACTCGCTGCAACAGAAAATCAGTCAATCCATTTGCAATGGCTATTTGTCCAAGGTTTCCAGATGTTTGGCAGCCCAGCAAAGACATATCCAAGAACAGTATTTCCATAAGAGGGAAAAAAGACATGTCTGGAAGACCCAGACATATAAGATCTCTATTATTTAACAGTTCAGCATTTTATCCTAAAGAACTGAAAACTAACCCAAAATATTTGCATCTCATTAAAGAGAAAGAAAAAGCACTGTATCTCATCTAGCATAAAAAGTTTCGTTCTTTAGAAGCCCACAGTAGCAGCGCAGTGCAAATGAAATCACGACATCTGCCACATAAAAAGCAGAAGAATGGCAGATCCAAAAAGATATGGCTTATAAAATAAAAATAAGCATCTATCCATGTAAAATGTGTATATTCACTGATTTATGCTTTTCCAATGCCCACAGATTTTCTCTGTAAGGAGTAACACAGGGATTACACATGATTAGCTGCTGCAGTCATTGTGAGAAGAGAGGCAGCAGCCCTCCAGCCCAGGTTGTCTGTGAGCAGAATAGGAAAGTGTTTCCTTTTCCTCTGAAGTAGACAGAGCTCAAACTAAAGCTATATTTATTTCAAAGACTTCAAAAAGCACATGCCACAGCTCAGGTTTTAGATGAATCTTAACATACTAGCTTCAGTAGAGACTGCAGGTTTTAGGTCTGCAGGCAGTACTTTAAAAACTAATTAGGAATTAAATGCATAAATCCATGTAACTGCAACATTCATTGTGAATATCATCACAGAATTAAGAAAATCTTAAGCTAAAGGTTACATCAGCTGGCTAAGCAGCTCACCTTGCTCTTATTTGTAATGCTTATATTTATGTTTAACAATATATTTGGTGTCTGCATAGAAGGCACAAAAACCCAGGTGAAGCAATTTTACTATGAAATATTTTCCTTTTCATTGTCTGGATGCTCTGATATGATTTGGCCCCTTAACACTACCAGACGGCATTTAGGAGCCTAGTTGTACCTGCAGGATGTAATCACACCGGCACAGTTCCACACTAAGCCAGAGCTGTATCTTACTAGATCACAGCCTAAACAAACAAACAAAACCACAAACAAACCAAAACCAAAAACATAGCTATGCCTTCAGAAAGCTAGCTTCAAAAAATGCAAGGAACCTGTGCCACTGACCATAACACAACTATATGCTTGGCCGTAGACACCAACAAGCTGCCACCATGGACAGATGACACTGTCCTTAACAGCTGACGATCTTGAAATTTGAATGTGAAAAGTTCTTGGTTTTGCTCAGATCTACAGTGCTGACAGCAAGTTAATGCCTAGCTACAGAAACAATAATAAAGAGTCTGTCCCAATATTATTTGCTCAGGCACAACTGGTGGACTTCTTGAGGCATGAACATTGAAATACAGTCGTGCAGATGCAGGAAGAAAGGGAAAAGGAATTAAGAATGTGAAAATATCTACCTAAATAAGAGGAATAAATATGAGCAAATATCAACTGAAAGAACAATGCAATCAAAGGTAACGTTTTTGGAAACATTAAAAAGGTCAAAAGTAATTGAAATTTCAGAATCCTGATACAGAAATCCCCATACATATTTCCAGATGAGGAACACGTTTTACACCACTTCATATGCTTGCATGCTTATTTGGCACTTGATAATGAAAAATAATTTTTTTAGTATTTAAACAGCAAACCTAGGATTTAGCTATATTTTCCAAAGCAACCTCTGACTCAGAAAGAATTCTCTCTGTTCAAACATCCATTCCAGAACAAGAATCTGCCAAACCCTTTTTTAGAATAAATTTATATGAAGGTTCATTCACTGCTGAAAATTATTTGCAACAAAAATGTAAAACCGTCTTAAATATAGCAACTAATACCAGAGAAATAGTTTTCTCCAGCCTTAGGAAAGACTCAGTACCTAAGAGTACCGTATCAGCTCTTCTAGCAAGTATGGCACTTCTGTGTTCGTTTGATTAGATCTTCCTTGGATACTGAGTGCCCAGTTTGAGAGTTGTGATTTTTACCTCTTGCTCCTTGATTGCAACCATTTTTCAGAGAAAAGTTACCGTGATCCAGGATGCATGTTACATTGACACAATTCATTTCCCACAGCACTTAAATTTATTTGAATACCAAGGCTGGAAAAAAAAAAAAAAACCCTCCATTTACTTTAGGATTCATATCTGGAGTTTAAAGACATAAGGATTAGCCATAAAGTTTCCTTTGGTTTAAGGCTCCTCAGCCCCTTTTTAATTCTCTTTCCAACCTGTACTACCGAGACTGAACATCTCTCAGTTAAAAACAAAGGAAAGTCTCCACAGAATTTTCACTTTGCAAACCCAACAGGCTTGTAATGCTTAGAGGTTGGAACTGAATGATCTTTAAGGTCCTTTCCAAGCATTCTATGATGATTCTATAATCTACCCCTTTACTGGATCCAGTGGCTCAAATTTGATTTGTTGCCTTTCAGGACAGGTTGCAAGACAGATTTCTTTTTGGAAAGAGACCTTGTGGAGACCTTGTGAAGAGAGAGCACAACTGATGCCTCACATTTGTGTTGTAGATTGGACACATTTATCAGTTAACTCAGTTTTCTGTTGCACTTTTTGATTCTTTATTAAAGCCACTGACTTTGTGTTTGAATGGTGTGTCTGGACATAAGCACCCACAGGCTTTAGGCTCAAAACCAAAACATGTCAACTGAACCGTTAAAATAAGTACAAAATTCTTGTAACTTTCTCAGAAAAATCTTAGTCAATGCTATCTTTTTTTGCTCACTGTCAAAGGTTATAAAACCTGCAGGGTGTCCTCTTCCTGGCCTTTTAACGGCTACTTATATAAGAGCATGGCCATAAGTGTTTTAGAGATAATTCTGTTGGGTGGAAGAAATTGTCCAATTACTTCTAGTATAGAGTAAGATAAATTATAGGCATTTTAGCACATGAGATCCCCTGTCCTCATTCCATCACAGAGACAGTCAGAGGAATATCACAGACAATGTTGCAGTAGGGCCTTTCTCCTCTTGACTAGAGGCAGTGAGAGATGGTCCGACAGCCTCCTAACAACGATGCTGCTGCTATTTATAGCAGCTCACGGATGTTAAACAGTAATGATCCTGAACATCTCTAATCCTACTTGCATGTCTATTAAAACACAGTATACTATTTGAATGGTAGAATTCTGGAGTTTTATCATACTTATGAATTTTACTGGTACATTGTGAATAGGCCTAATGTGGATACACCTGTATAAATTTCCCACTGTATCAGCTACTTACTTGAAAGTCATTAAAAAAAACCAAGATCAGAATAGCAGTAATCCATAAGCAAATAGAGTCATTCTCATTCAGTGCCTTCCAAACATCTCTTTTCCTGTCAGTTCTTGTTCTTTATATGCATTTATTTATTTTTCAGGTCTGATGATAGAATTGTTTCCAAAAAGCACATTTAAATAAAAAAAATCTTGTATTGTGTGATTCTGTGTACTAAGCATGCCTACCACCACCAGTGGAAGCAGAGTTGCTGAAAGACTTTAAGTGACTTCTATATGTTACTAAAGTATTAAAGAAAGAAATATTACACAGATTTACACATACACATGCAAATCTAAGTGTATATATATAAATATGTATATATTATGTACACTGATAGAAAAAGACAACAAATGGTTATCATAAACCTGCTAATGTTCAGTTGGTATCCCTATTGTAATTTTAATGAATTATTTGGCCAGTATGATAGTAATTACTGCATTGAAAAAGCATTTTTAAGGCTATAAATGAAATTCCCAGAAAGACGAAATTAATATTTATATGGGTGAAATTTTAATCTCTATTTTCATGTTTATCTCATTTTTAAGCTAATAGTAAAGTTTAAAATATTAGATCAAAAAGGCTATCAGCAAACCCTAAGACCAGAAAAAAATACAGTCTTTCTTTTTTATTGAAACCCCAGCCTTACACAACTAGATTATCAAGATTAGGAGTATGGCAAGGAGATAGTTAACACCATATCTTTGATAGAAAGAGACATTCCAGATTAATGCTCATTGAAAATACAGCTGAGTTTCAAATATACTGTAAAGCATGGAAAATTGAAAATTGATAGTTAAATCCATTTAATAAAAGATAATTTAGACTGTAGCTATTAAATCCCAGGGAAAAAACAAACAAACAAACAAACAAAACCCAAGAACATAAAACTCTTCTAAATCAAAAGACTGAATTCTGTGAAGATGAAAATAACATCTCTAGCTTAAAAACACCAAGTAAACTTTTACTTTGAATGCATGGAGCCCACTGTCACTGCTATTTCATAAATTCAGTCGGATCAGAAGCAAATCTTATTAAAATAGTTGAGTGTGCATACACATTAATACCCTGTGTTTTTTGCTCAAAGGTCAAAACACATTTTAAATGTTGGGGCATAGAAGGATGTTCATTTTTCTTCTCTCCTTTGTTGGGATGGGACTCAGGGGAACTGTAAAAAGTATATATATTTTAATTCAGTATCCATTTAGATAAATGATAATAAGTAATATTTATACATACATGTGTATATACCTTCCTGACTGGGGAGAAGGGGAGAGGGTGAAGACAACATGAAAAACATAGAACCACTTAAAAAGTCCTTCAAAAAGCTCTCCCTCTGACCTTTTATATGATACACAGACAAGCTCTGTAATCAACAATGTTAATGTATTCAGTTATGGTGGCAGCACAGAGTGGCTGATCATATCCACTGGAAGGGCTAGAAATACTAAATGCTGCATGTTTCCGTTGCTGCATTAAATGACAGTGCTTACTGACACTCTCAAAAGCAAAATATAAAACATTTTGGACTTCTCCCATTATATCTATATCAAATGTACTGGTGGGGGAGTTTTACATCCCCCGCCCCCCCCCCGTGAAGATGAAAATCAAGCATTTTTTGTTTTCAGCTTGTATGACACCAACTGCAGAAAATAACTTCTGCAGATCAAATTTTATCTCAGTGGCATATGTGTGACTTAAAGGTCTTTACATTTTGACTGCAGCTGTTCTCAGACAACAGGCTCCTATCTTACAGTGCAATTGCACAGATTTAGCTAAAGGCAAAATTTTCTCAAAGCAATACCAACAATCCAACAGAGTACATTGATTTAGGAGTCACTGTATAATAATATTTAAGCCCAAACATTAAAGGCAGCTTCATTTCTATTTGTACAACCATAAATAATCACAAAGGCTGTATAGTAGCAAAGATGCAGACACTTGCAAACAAGGGTATTAACAGAACCTCTGTCTTCTGTTACTAGGGCATATTCTCTTACAAGCAGTTGATCATCTAAACTATACTGTGTTCTAACCCACAGAAGCTTTTGCATTCTCATCAGGGCCAACTTCTTCCAAATTCAACAAAATACTTCATTAAAGGAAAGGAAATTAAATTAAGGCTTTCAAGACTACTCACTCCATAAACGAATCAGAAGAGGAATAAAAAACCTTCACTAGAAACACTGACAAGATAATATAACTGATGCCAAGATGATTCTCCCTTGCTATATAGTCTATGCTAATTGAGCACACATAACAACACACTACATGTTCTTATTAACTACAAAAATCTTTGCTTCACTTGAGTTTCTTTAGAAACTTCTATACGTACTTTTAATTCAGGGATTATCTCCCTCCAAACACAAGAGCTGCCTATTTATGCAGAGAAAAGTTCATCAAACCAGTTGATATTCTAGCAGATGTCACTGAAATTGTGGCAAAATATCATGAGACTACAGAACAGTCATCAAACCATATCCTGTGCTCTAGCAGACAAATTAAACTGTTCTTTTCAGTAGATTAAAATATGTTGTGTCTTCACAATGTCTTCAAGTTTTCCTTCCCTCCTCCCCTCCCTGCTAGCTCAAGCATCTCATGGTTACTGGCTTCAAAGTCAGTAACTCCTTAAGTCCCCTGCATTTTCATTTCTCAGATAGATTCCAACTAAAACCACCCCTTTGCTTCATGACTGAGACATTCCATCCATTGAAAAAAAAAAACAAAACAGCAAAGATACTGAGGAATCACAGACATTAATTATAACTTCCCAAGCTGCTCACATAGATTTTGGCCTGGCACACTGATTTCAGAGCAGAAATTGTTTCTGCATATAATTTTGTAAGGTGACAAGCATGACGTGGTCTGGCTTTAGACTGGGGCTGCTAGATATTACTGTAACACACACACTGCTGGAGCAATGCAAAATCCCAAAAAGGTAGTTAAGTCTTTCCATGCACTACCATTTGTCTATTTCAAAAATAGTCATAATATAATTATCATCACCACCTATCCTCACTTAACTCAGAGGAAAAGGAAGATAAAATATATTTTATTGCATCTTAGTATTAATTAACAGCACAACATTTAAACACGAAAGGCTTCATGTCTCATTTAAATAAATATCCTCTAAGTACTTTTATTTTTTCGGAAACAATAACAAAAAATCTGTTCTGTGACTGAAAGGGTTAATGTTGAACCCTCACATGAAATGCTATCAAATATTTATGAAACATAAAACCAAAAGGAAAAGTGGATGCTAAGGAGTTTGGTTTTTGGTTTTTTGTGGTGTTTTTTTTTTTTTTAAAAAAAAAGGAAAGAAAGATAAAAGGGGGGGAGATGAAGAGATAGAAACGGGGGGGGAGAGAGAGGGAGAGGGAGGGAGAGGGAGAGGGAGGGAGAGGGAGAGGAAGGAATACCACACGAGGGGGGGCTAAGAGGAAAAGAAGAAAGTAAAAACAGAGAAAGCAAGCGGAATGCAGTAACAAAAAGAGACTAATACTCCTGAGATAAGCAACAGTCAGTTGAACATTTTACATGCTTAGGTCACAACTGTTATCGTAATTACAGTAATTTCAAGGAGTTTGTTCTAGGGTGGGAGCACACAGGCATTGATGGTTTTCCTCATTTTGTCAGTGTCCTCAGTCACACAAAGTACTGCACTGCACAAACTCAGAGGTGCTACTTTTATCCCTATTCTATTTTTTCATTCATCCATTCCTTGATTCTATAAGTAGACAATCTCTCTCTCCCTGTTATATATCTCTTCCCATCATCTATGAAGAGCAAACTTTTTGTCAAGTCATCAATCAAAATACTGAACAATAGGGATACTGGATACCACATAAATAATGTAAGTGAATATCAGCATTATTGATTAAAATTAGTACTACAAGACCATTTATAGGCATCCATTATTCAAAAAAAATAGTAAAATTCAAGGCTTCAAGGAAAGGCGGGTATCCACTGCCTCATAATAAAACAAATTTCCTTTTATAATTCACTCTCTTAAAGTTTACTCAAACCAGACGATCAGATGCTTTCCTTATTTGTGCCAAGAATAAAAAAAAAAAAAAGAGAGAGAAACTTATTTGAAAATTCTTGGTTGTAGATAAAGACATGAAATGCATGTCAAATTACAGGTTTTCTAGTTTTTGATTTAAGGAATACAAACTGTTTTTTCACTGATATTCTACTGCCCGATTTTCTTTTCGGTGGCTATTAGAGACACACTGTCTGAAAAGTCTTAATTAATCCTCACTAGAAGTCAGCCTCATGAAACTGTGGAACAAATATTTTCATCTTCTGCATTTATTTCCATATAAATGGAAACGCAGAGACTTACAACTAACAAAAAAAAACCCAAACAAACCGATTTTGAACTCTGTGAAAGTAGAAAAAATTAACCTAAGATTTTAATGTACCTGAAATTGCCAGAAATATTAATATGCCAGTGTATTTTTACGCAGAGAGTAAACTATAATACCAAAGCTCTGAGGTTTACTGCAGCCTGGTTTTCAAAATTAGCATGAAATACCTGTGCATATGAAAAATAAGGCTGTATGATACTGTATTGGTGGAATGACCTGTTTTAAAGTAATTTCAATAGTACTCAGAAGCCAAGTTTCTACACTGCTAAAAGCTGAAAATTTTATTAAAAGCTAATAAATGTGATATAAAACAAGCACAATAATTTAAGCATCACAGCATGAGAATGAAATAAAAATACTGCACAAATAAAGTTTGATCTGATATTGCAAAAATTAGGAATGATTATATTTTCTAAGGACACAAACCTCATTTTGCTACCCTGAACTTCACATAAGCACTTTTCCAACAGTCTTTCCACACAAATTCTAAAAAAAAAAAATTAAAAACTTCATCTGCATAAATTTCTCACTCACCTTCCTCATCCTCTACTTAATAGTTGAGCTACTCTTGACTATGAAAAAAATCTGGGGTTTATAAAAGGAGGAATGACTAGGAAAGCTGTTCCTCTTCTGTCTTGTTATCATCTACACTCTCCTTCTTAAGGAGACTTTCATCTGTACTCATCAGGAGGTAGGACAAGGTAGATGGGCTGTAGGGTAACCACTGATTGGGGCACCCCAGAGTATACAGGTACCTCACAAGCAGTCTCTTCACCAGCTCACAGGGTTTGGAAGAACATTTCTACATCTAGAAATGTTCTACATCTAACATCTAGACCTATATGAACCCCTTCAGTTTAACCAATAGGTCTTCTTTTGTATCAAGGCAGTTTGGGGGTACTGTCTGTGCAAATAGTGCCATCTACCTTTAAAGCATAAGCTAGGAAGCTCTGGATACATAACAGCCAGTGGATCTGGAGAAATTAATCAAATTTCCAGAAGAAAAGTGACTGTATGAGAAATTATGCTTAAGTAAAATCCAAATATCATCCCGTGTCTTAGGTACCAGCTCAGCTTGTGTTTTCAGGACATTTTGTTCAACAAATCTAAAACCAAGCTTTTTTTATTCACTATTATGACTTTTTTTCATTCACATTATCTAATGCTCTCTGAGAGGTGGCACAAAAGAGTGTGGACATCAATGGGCCTACAGTGGCTTTGACAAATTGAGATGGCTTTTTCTGGCAAACTTATTTTAGGTTTTTCCCAACAAGGTCAAAAGCTACAGATATTTTACACTTTAATTTCTCAAATGTGATCTCAGAGCACAAGTTTTGTCACAATCTGCACACGCACACATACAAAAACTACATATATTGGCAACTGATGTTGATCGTAGTTTGAACCTGCTGAGAGTAGTCACATTTGGGTCTGGTTTGGTTTTTTTGTTTTTGTTTTTTTAAAGCAACTAATGTTAATTTTTTTCTTTCAAAATTTTAGTAAAGACTTTTTGCAAAAAGATGTTACGTCAAATTCATAGAATCATAGAATGGTCTGGGCTGGAAGGGACCCTAAAGATCATCAAGTTCCAACCCCCCTGCCATCAGCAGGGACACCTTCCACTAGACCAGGTTGCTCAAAGCCTCATCCAACCTGGCCTTAAACACTTCCATGGAGGGGGCATTCACAGCTTCTCTGGGCAACCTGTTCCAGTGTCTGACCACCCTCACAATGAAGAATTTCTTCCTAATATCCAATATAAACCTACCATCCTTCAGTTTAGAGCCATTTCCCCTTGTTCTGTCATTATGAAAAGTCTGCCCTTATGAAAAGTCCCTCCCCAGCTTTCCTGTAGCCCCTTCAAGTACTGGAAGGCCACTGTAAGATCTCCCCAGAGCCGTCTCTTCTCCAGGCTGAACAGCCCCAACAGTTTTAGCCTGTCCTTGTAGGAGAGGTGCTCCAGCCCTCAGATCAATCTCGTGGCCCTTCTCTGGACTCGTTCCAACCGATCCATGTCTTTCTTGTGTTGGGGGCTCCAGAACTGGACACAGCACTCCAGGTGGGGCCTTACGAGAGCAGACACATAGGGAGAATCACCTCCCTCGACCTGCTGGCCACACTTCTCTTGATGCAGCCCAGGACACGGTTGGCCTTCTGGGCTGCAAGCACACACTGCCGGCTCATGTTCAGTTTCTCATCCACCACCACTCCTTAGTCCTCTTCAGAGCTGGACTCAATCCATTCATCATCTAGTCTGTTTGGGATTCCCCAACCCAGATGCAGGACCTTGCATTTGGCCTTGTTGAACTTCATGAGGTTAGCACAGGCCCATCTCTCAAGCCTGTCAAGGTACCACTGGATGGTGTCTCGTCCCTCCAGTGTGTCAACCACACCACTCAGCTTGGTGTCGTCGGCACACAGCTTGGTGTCATTGGCAATAATCATAGAATAATACCGAAATGCTCTACAAAAAGCCTGCCAAAAATCACTAGAAAGATTTCCAGTGTCATCTGAGAGGTCTGGGTAATTACATCTTTAGAGTATAACTGTGAAGTGTTTCAGTCTAAATCTGTATACAACCTTAACCATGGTTAACGCTACACCTCTTAAAAAAAAAAAAAAAAGAAAAGAAAGAAAGAAAGAAAGAAAGAAAAAATCCATGCCCAGCTACTGATTTGATTTTGAGAACTGGTCCATAGCATAACTTACTAGAAAAAACATGTTACGTCACTCATGGCACGTGCCTGGAGCACTTACCAGGATGCATTTGTAGGTACAGCATCAAGACAGACACAGAGTTATCTTGCAAATATAGCAGTTGCTTCCCCACCCCTTTAATCACTGTGTACTGTATTAAAGGCTAGAAATTGTAAACATCATTTAAAAAATAAGAAGAAATAAATATTCAAAACTAAGAAGTGGGGGGTTTTGCCATGGAGAAGTAAAAAGCCTTTATTATTCTTTTTTATTCGAACCATTCTCATTCACGTGGTGTAGTTCTAGGAATATTGTGTCCATAGCATTCCTAAACATATGCTGCAGTAAAGAAAGAAGGCAAAAATGGAGTTCAGCATACTCAAAATACATTGTCTTAACCAGTGTCTCATAACAGAGAGAAACAAGTACTTTTTGAAGACGTTAAATAGCAGTAATGGATTCATTTTTCCCTGTTAATGAGGTTTCAGTTGTTGTTTTATTCAGAAAAATCTTACTAAGAAAGAGAATTTAAAAAAAACACAAAATAATTAATTATATAGCACAGATATTTTGACTCCCACACAGGAGAATCTCTGATTACCCTGGGCAGCTGTCAGAGCAATCAACCTCAGTCACAGAAACCTCCTTCACAGGGGAGAAAAATTAAAATTATGAGCAGCACCCCACCAAACATATGTTCCACGGTTTCCTCCTTATCTTCTCTGAAATTCTATTGTTACCCAGGCAAGCAGCATGGCCTGAGCTGCAAACTTAACAGTTTAAAAATCAGTGACTGAACTTACCTTAATAAAAATTAAGTCCTGGGGAACACAACTTCCAGTCTGTTATACCAGCTGTTCTGCTAACAAATGACAACTCTGCCTTTCTTTCTAGCTGCACAGTGAACTGACATACCAAGATAACACACCAAGATTTTTGACAAATCATATTTGTATTGGCCACAATTATTAGATACACATTGTGGAGGAATGACTTTGCTTTTAATTGTTCAGTCAACATATATCGATAAGTAAAGGACAAGAAAAAGGCTAACTACTGTTAAGGGTATTTTGCATCTCTTGTTATGCTTAATAATTTGTTTATACCAATACTAATCAAAAGTGAACAAAAACACCAGAGGAGAGGAGGGAGAAAGAAAGCAGAAGATGTGCACTATTTCTGTATGGGCTAAAATAGGCTAAAATCAACTCTAAGATCTCCAGAATCACTCTTTGGCACTTTAGAATTACAGATCCACTTAGGAATTTTGCTTTAGGGATCATCTTTGTTTATGTTTACATACCATTTTAGTTCATTACTGTTGAGCGTAGGATAACATGGAATATTGAAGTTCTTTTCTGCAAGAAATGCAAATTAAATCTTGATGTAATGTTAACTCTTAACAGACAGTTTTGACTAATGAGTGGTTTTTTATGCATCTTTTTATTATTTTTGTATGTATGGCAATTCTGCAAATCAGCTTGCATTACTGGTACATTTTTTAATAAGTGAAATCCTTTGGATTTTGAGCCAGAGAACTCATTTTACACCAGGATTGATGCTACTCCAGAGCACATTGTAACCATCTCCATCTGCTTTGAGAAAACCAAATCCCAATTATCTAAACTGGCATAGGAAAATCCTGTAATTTTCTTCTATTATCTCTTTTTTCCATCATCCCAACTGATCCTTTTACTCCTTTTGCAGTTATTTCCTTAAATGACCATTTGGAAATATATAGAAAGAGTAAGTGGCATTATAAGTAGTAGTGATGTGGCAGTTGACAAAGTCCCATCTACCTTAGCTACTCCGAATGCATTCACCTGTGTAACGCACAGCCATACTGGCTGCTGTAGTCCTGAGAGCAGAGCATGTTGAGATTACTACGATGGAGAAAAATTGGGAAATTAGGAGAAAATATATATACAATGCAGTAACAGCTAAGGCATTGTAAGTTTTTGGTGAGCATGACAGAAATAAAAAGCTTGTGTATTCCTTTCCTTGTGTACACAAACTTCTCCCTCCTCTCACACACAGTACAACTTAATTCCTAAGTGATGGGTGGTTTTATATAGGAGAACGCATTTCACCAAGAAAAAGACATGTTCCACTCCTGGGGACTGCATACAAGAGCGGAATGAAGGGAAATGTCAAGCAAACTGTAAGGTCTTTAAGTCAGACAATCTTTTTCACTATGTTCCTACAGTGGCAGCACAACTGTATCCTGATACATGACTGAGGCTCTTGTCCTCTACCACAATGCAAGTAAACAGCCGAGTGCAGTGTATTTATTTTAAATACTAGGCAAATATATTTGACCTCCAATCTGAGGATCTTAGTGCTCTTGAGAGAAATCAACTATCAGTGATTCAGAAGATCTTTTATTTTTACAGATGGATAAAAACAGGTTTAAGCAACTTTCCTGAAAGTACAAAGAAAATTCACAAAGCTAGAAAAGAGAGAGACATTTAGCATGTCTGCCTCGACCTTTACTTACATCATCCTTCCTAACAGTGACACAGCAGCAACTGTAATATAATATAATATATGCCTATTTATATTATTAATAGGCTATTGCGTAACACAGATACAGATGGTGTTTCACAAAGCAGTAACTATTCCACTCTGAACACAGAGTAGGTTCAGGCAAACTAACCACATTCCAGAATTTTTGCTTTAATATTGATCTGCTACCTCAACATCATTAAAAATGACAGGTGTCTAAGGTAATTTCTGCTAAAGAAGTCAACATATTTTAAAATAAAATTAAATTTAAAAGAGAGAGAACACCATCAAGACGTCAATATGTACCTAAAGCACTACACATCAAGTATGTAGGAAATATCTTCAAGATATCAGAGCATATTTTGTGGTAACCATAGGTAAAAGTTGGTTTTAAATGATGCCTGCCATTGGGGGCCATGTTTATTACTGCTTTATGGATACTTTATGATGTTGAATCACTGTGCAGTTGTGTATTGTAGTCTGCTTTAATTCTTGTTTACAATGACAACAATAAACCCAAAGTCATCTGACATCTGCAATCGAGCCAAAAAGAACACCTGCTGGAAATTACTTCTTCTAAATAACAAATTACAGACACAGTGTTTACATCAAGCAATTTAAAGGAAAAAAATATATTATTGGCAGCTTCCACCTAGTCCTTTTTTATTGGTACAATGCCTCCACCGTACTTATGAATAACTACACCCTCTTACCATGCAACTTATTACTGGCATCAGTTTAAGGATTCAGATAAAGAGGGACGTTTGGTCCCTCTGCTCCATGTCAGTCAGATGATATGCCAACTGAGAGTATTTTAAGGCTGCCTCTTTACCGAGAACTAAGAGCAACTACCACGTTTCTTACTAAGCTGGAGAACACTGACAGGCTCTACAGTGGAAATGCGGGAACACAGAAATTTATCAACAAAAAAATTTAAGAAATATAGATTTAAAAAATAATTCCCAATTTAAACAAAATGAAACTTTTAAACCATATAATTGCTACTACTATTGTTTTAAAAGCCTCATGAGCCCTAGTTACAGACAGGTGACTCCTGATCTAAGCTCTGCACACATAAGCACACAGACATGCAGGGTGACAAAGGCTCCAAGCTAAGGATAAAATTTGCCAGAAAAAATCAAGAAACAAATGGAACATGGACAAAGCAGAACACTTTAACATATGATTATACTAGGGATTGTCCTTTTGCATCATTATCCATATTTCATGTCTATATGCAAGCCCCTGCTTAAAGTACTAGTATACATAGATACATGCATACATATGTATATTTACACACACACAGTGATCTGCATACATGTGTGTGTACATATACGAATTGATAAGCCAGGCTGACTTGAGCAAGGAAGAAGAAAAATGAAAACAGATAGAGGGCAATAAGCATGCATCAAGGATAGAGGGAACATGACAGGTAAGGAGAGTACAACTGACAGAGAAAGGAGAAAACAACAATAATAACAAAAAAAAAGAAGGGACATACAAAAAAAAAAAAAAAAAAAGCCCAACTAGTAAAGACATCCTGCTGGCTTGCATTACATTCATAGTTTTTTTTTCCTTCAGTAATAATAAATGTTATACTGGAAGAGCAGCTGTTTTGCTACATAAGTTCAGATAAAGACCTGGATTCTAGGGGCTGTCCCTTTACCTGGCACAATCTACTTTTGGCCGCTCAAGTAAAAGTGTCATTACGGGAAATAGCTGTGCCTGATAACTGACAATCCTAGAAGACATCAAGAAAATTAATATTTAAAAATTGATGGGTTTTGCATGCAGCAGTGCCTACTGAGATACAATTTTAGAACATCTAAACACACTAGAAAAAAAAAACCCCGAAAACACAAAACCCCACAAATAAATCATAATATTCTAAGGTTCACTTTACTAGCAGTGGATTTAAAAAACAAAACAAACCCCACAAAACAGAAAAACCACACAAACCAAACCACCCAAATAATAATAATACAAGCAAACAAAAAACACACACACAAAAAACAACCCACAGTTGGGAAGAAGAAGAAATATACTAGTATTAAACTCAGCTCTACCAACTATTTCTTCTCTTCCAGCAAAGAAGCTTTGCTCATTTACCTGCAGAAAAGATACAGTGTAACTATGTTGGTTTGTATATATATACACATTTATATTCAAATCAAAATGGATATACATGGGCTTGCAGGTAATTCGCTGTGAAAGAAAGGAAGTTTGCACTGAAAACAAAATTATAACCATTTCCAGAGTTCTTCCCTGCCTTTACATTCTTTTGTACCTCAGCACTGGAGAAAAGCTAATACCAGTACATAGGCATTAAAAAATAAAAATGAAGCATCTCCCAGCAGTATTCTGTCATTGGAACACAGCATGAATGTACCCTGACAGTTCGGTTTAAAGCATAAGGAAGCATAGTCCTCTGTTCTGGTAGCATAGCCAGACTCAAGAGATCACAGGTAAGGACTGCCTGCATTGTGAAACTGACGTGACAAACCAACGCAACCTCAGCTATATACCGTGACCTTAATTTTACAGGTTTTGTTGGGTTTTTGGTTTTGTTTTTTCCACATGCATTTCCTTTAGTAAGCATGTAAAAATCTTAGAAAACTCATTTGTAGAACCAAGGCTTTAAACTTTTCTGTGCATCATTTTTGCTTTTGTACCAAAGTTTTGTCAATCCTTCCTCAATTTCTCTATTCAGAGTGTATATTCACATATTGTATCTAAGAAAACAAGATCCGGTTTAATTCAGGACTATAAATTGTTTGGGTAATCAGTCAATGATTCCACCAGGTGTTTGTATTCAGGAGCTAAAAGCCACAATATCAGACAGGGTTATCCTCTCATACATTGCTTAAGGCTAGACCTATCTAGAATGAGTTTAAAATGTTATTAACTCTGCTTTATAAGCATGCAAACAACACAGTCTCACAAGAGACTTCTTGCTTTAGCATATGCAAAATGTATTCTTAAAAAGATCTTTAAATGCCTCCCACAAAGGCACACTACAGTACAGTCCCTCGGCTTATTTCTTCTGATACAACAGCAGCAGATGCTTCTCCTTCCAATTTCAACTAGTAAGTGATCCAGGGGAATTAGAGAGGCAAATAAGTAGGACTTCCATTCACAACACACAGATTCAACAGCACCTGTAATTCTTTACTTGTACTGCAAGAATGCAGAGATAACCAGGAAGATGCAGCGTCCTTAAACCCTAACGTGAGTTTAGGATCCAGTTAAAATCTCAAGGTAACCATGCATAATGATTCAGAGAAACTAGCCCAGTACAAATGTGGTGAAAACAAGAAAAAGTCTTCCCAACTACTTGGTAAGCACAGCAGTACCTTTCATTTAACATAAAAGTAAAATTATGATCAAAGCAGGAAAAAAAGTGTCTTTAGTTTCATCTGTATCAAAACTGCTCTAGTCATGTTTTAGTCTTTCAGACAATTAACTTTAGTCCAGAATGGGAGTAAGAAGGAGGTTCAGATTACTTTTACTTACCCTTCCCAACACACTGAGAGGAATCTTGACTAAACATTTTTCAGCCTTTATTGAACACAGCCTATTCAGAGTTGGAAAAAAATCCTATGGAAAGTTCAAAATTGAAGGGAAAGGAAACAAGAAAATACATATTTATCCTGAATGCAGATTTCGATACTGAATCATTCATAGGATTTTAAGAAATACTTAAGATCAGCAAGCAGAACAGTTGACCCCTAATGCACTCATTATAGGACCATCCCTATTTCAAAGATCAGATTTCAAACTGCAAAAACCTCTAAAGGCCTTTTTGAAGGTATTGATCTTCATGAAGTTGGGCGATAAAAATCACAAAACAGTGCCACAGTGCAAGATCACCTAGAAGCCTCCAATCAGATTCTCCACTGTACAGTGCTCTGTGCAACTGCTTCTCAAGCCTTTGTGCCTTCTTAGAAAGGAAAAGACAGACCATGGTCACATGCTATTTCTGGAGCCCAGCCTTTTCCTAACCTGCATTTCATCCTCAAAGTACAGCAGATTTTCCCAGATGACAATTTCAAGTCAAAAACAGATAAACAAATGTTATTCTGTAACACTTTTTTAAAAATACTAAATAAGTACTACAGTGATTTCCTGATGTTAAAACAGACTACAGAGAAACAAAGGAGAAAGCTATGTGATTTTATTCACTAGTTTAGCTGTTTATCACTTAAGTTGTTCTTTGTCCTGAGGCTAACAAGGGCTTTCTTTGACAAAGCTAGGAGCAACAGCAGTCAAAAAACAGCATTTATGGTAGAAAGCCTCTAGCCTTTTTTGTCTTTTATACTTGACAAATGAAAACCTTACAGATCGTTTGTAACCATCAGTGTCCTAGAGCAAACTGTATAATCATGAGATATTACCTCCATGAATTTCACTAGTTGCTGCTTCTTAGCCATTGTATCTTATTCCAAATTAGATAAGACTACTTGAGACAAAAGTATTAAATCTGCCTTTGCATATGTACCAATAGCAATGTAATTGGTTGAAATGGAAAATCGTGCCTTTCATAAAGACCAAGGCCATTAAGTAATAGTATTACTCTTTTTGCAGAGGAGGGGAAGAAAAATAACCAACTCAAATAAAAAGTCTCCTTCATCTCACTCTACTCTGTAGTGCATATCCAAAATCATATTGTATGTGTACGTCCAAAATAGTATTAATTTCGGCTATCCGATTACACAAAAACCTGCCAGCACAAACAACTGCAGAGCAGCTGAGCTCCTTCCAACCAGGCTGTGATAACATCCTGTACAACTTGTACCTGGTATTCTTAAACAAGTTTTATTCAGTTATCAGGCATGTGTTAGCAGCAACAGCTTATAGATAATATTGAGTGGGAAGAAAAGCAACCAGCTGCAAACCAAGGTATACTATTGAAATATAAGATACGGCCAGCCAGTGTCTTTTTAAGAACATAATTAATTAGTCAATATTTAATTTCTCAGCTGTTTTGGTATGGCCCTGGGTCAAAATACTGCTCTGTAATTGAGATTTTGTTGCAGATAGCGGTTTTGGGAAGGCAATGGAAAAGAAAAAGCATAAAAAAGAAAGCTGTACCATCTTATTTACATCATGGTTCTCTAATAGGAGTAAAAAAAATCCTGTAAACGTGCAGCAGAGGACATTAATTTATTTTATGAATTATAAAACATGGGTTTCATAATTCATAAAATTATATTTAACAGCATTTATTAAGCCTTTTTTTTTTTTTAAATTGGAACAACTGCGGTAGCACAGTGCACAGAACAGTTTCAGCAAGTGAGAGGAGTAAGGTGGTGGGGACCCCAAGAGGTTTGACAGTGAGGGAAATAATTCAAGTCTTTCTAGCATAAATTTTGAAACAGAAAACTCCTGGAGTATGGAGAGAGAGGGCTTAAGGGAAAGGTGGAGGCAATACATGATACGTTGATACAGCAAAGAATTTGGAAAGTAATTGTAGGTTTATTCCCACAGCCAATTTCTTCTTATCAGGTGGGTAGGCTCTTCCTATCTCTGCCTAATTAAAAAATATCAAAGGAAAAACAACAGCACAACAAAAAGAGAACAATCCTCACCCCTCAGCCCTGAAGACCCCTCACTATCCCCTCACCTCACTATTTTTGGTTAAAACACTGAATATATGTCCGGGGGGGGTGGGGGGGGTGAAAGAAAAAAAAACCAAAACCAAACAAGAAAACAAAACCCTGCCAACTGTTGTGAATTAAGGGATAATAATGAACACTGAGCTTAAGGAGTCCCTGAATCTTCCCCAGATCTTTGTATCTCCAGTTGTTTGCAAAGCATCCCCAGAGACACAGATGATGGACAAAACCACGCAGAACATATATATATATATATATAAGTGTAGGAGGGACTGGGGTGCAGAGAGGGCAGAGGGAGAAAAAACTCAGTTAGAGCTGCCTCATGGGGAGAATTAAAAACAGAATGGCAGAAATCAACATCATCCAGATCCTAGGTCCTCAAGTGAAAAAGAGCTATTAAATAAGAATAGCAACAGCTCTGGCCTACCCATCATTTAATGCTATTATTTTTAAAATCAGTCATGAAGTGACTACAGCATTAGTCATAAAAATGAGAATCAAGATGTGAAAATGGGGAGCACAGACACAGCAGTATGAACATGTTTGCAAGAGCAAATTGTGCTTCTGGCCCAACTGCTTCATGGTGACGACATCTGATTTTCCTGAAATATTCTTCTGTGCACTGAATATTAACTACAATGAAGCAGGCAGGGATGGAGGAAAAGTGTGATGTACAAGCTGATTACCCCCATTTCATCTGTCCCTTCTAAACCTTCTCTTTTGATTTGATTTATAAAGGATTGCATGTCAATACTGCAAGATGCATTTGACAGTAAACTACTATTTTACCCTACCAGGCAAAACCTGACTGATTATTGGACATTTAATTAATCTCCAAATGGCTACTGGACAGACCAGCAAAACATCCAATAGTAGACAAGGCTTGTTTGGTATTCCTGCTTATTTATTATATTTAAAAATGGTCCAGTAATAGAGTCTTGGTGTCTATTAAAAATCCCTCCAAGTTCAGTGTCTCATCTGCCTACAGAAAGGAAGACTGACAGAAATAATGCAATTTGTTCTGAAAGCAACTGAGATCCTTGCACTTTCAAGGATATTTAACTTTCAAGCATATTTGAGGTGGTGGTGGTGAAGTACTAAACTTTCCTTCATTTTCATTTGTTTTGGAATAGCCTGTACACTGCGGACCAAGGCCTTTGTTCGAGAGATTTTAAAAGAAAATGTGATTAAAAATTACCCCTGTGACCACAGCAAGCATTCTGGGTGTGCAGAACTCCAAGCCATGTGTCAGTGGGGTTAGCAGAGGTGAAAAGGTTCCTCTTTTGAAAACTAGCAATTCTGCAAGAACATCATTATCACCCTATTCTTCATGATAGATTTCAAATCTAGGCACACACCTTTCGGTGTGAGTCAGGACAGGGATTCAGTGGGTTTGTCTGAAACACCTTAGACACTGTGAAACAGAAAGCACTAAATCAGATAGCAGGCTAAGCAGACATGCCAGACCTTTAAGGGACAGGTACTATTGTTACTGGGAAACATTGTACATTGCTAATGTTCTGAAATGATTTTATAGTTTTACACAAGGACAAGTACATAAATGACACTTGAGGGTATTGCAATCTGTGTTAGTTGCTCGTGTGCCACCTCACACGCATCTGTATGCACTCTCAGGCTCCCAGTCTCTGAACCTTAACAAGGCCACAGCTGCAGCATCATTCAAAGATTTGGCTTTGCCTGCCTGCAGCAACCAGGTGTTCTTCCAAGATACCAAATAACCTGGACTGACTGTCAAAGAAATGGCCACAATGGGACTTTCTTGTAGGGGAAAACAATAAAATTATGAAATACAGATGGATAAGGCAGTCTTAAAATGGTTATTTGCAGCAAGTTGCATATAGAAACTAGTTATTCAGTTGCTAGTTCATAGCACGCTCTACCATTTACCATGTGCTAAATCATAAACCTGCACCCTATGCTGTAAACAGTGATACAGGCATTTGCTGCTTATTGGCATTTATGTCCTAAAGCCTTGAATATTATCATACTTTTTAAATAAGAAATTACGGCACTCTGTGAGAATGGCAAATAGATCCAGAAGCACAGCATTTAACCTGAAATCTCTACATAAACAGCACAGTATGCCTGGCATATCCAGCTTAGAAGAAAGAAGAAAGGAAGCATTTTGGACAGAGATACAATGGACATATGGTCCTCAAGCAGATAAAGCTGATGGACATTCCAGCACTGCCCATTCCAACTCATTACTCATTTTCTGAGGCTTCATACCCAACTAGAAGAATTTGTAGAGAGAAGTCTTCCTTTCTGTAGGATGTCAAATCAATTAATTACAATGATCTTTATAAAAATCTTTTTCCCCTCTGCACTGCCTCCTGTTAGCCTGCCTTTCTCCTTTCCCCAACACTTCAGCCCCAGAAATTCCACTCCTGCTTCCACACAGCTACCAAAAGCTCCCACTTCATGATGCCCGAGACTGATTTTGTACTCAGGAGGGTCAAACACCTGAGTATCAGCCCAGAGACACCTGTCAATCCCACAAACATAAACAGATGATTGCCAGAAATCAATAAAACTGTCATTGCATCTTGCAGCTACAGAAAAGTTAAGGAGCTTGATAGCTCTGCAACCATAAAAGGAGTATGCAAATATTTAAAATGCAAGTGATAGCATTTGATGAGTTTTGTGATAAGGAGCATATCTGAGTGTCCTACAGACATGATAGTTCATGTGGTAACAGTATGAAACTTATATAAACATAGCTGTCCAGGCCCAAATCCAAATCATAAGAAAGAAATCATGTAGTATGTATATAGTATAGCTATGAAATTATTAGAAAAGCTAAATGCCAAAACACAGTCTGCATTTTTAAAACTACCTGAGATGTTTTATTTCATTAATTAACATGGAGCTTTTTTCTCCATTTCATTCCCCGCCCGCCCCCCCAAACACCCCATGCAGAAAACAGGCCAGTAACAATACATTCTGCAGCAACACAACAGTTGAATCTTCCCAGAACAGCATATTTTTTATTTATGTATAGAACATGAGCAATTCAAGAAATTCAGCTTGACTTCTGCTTTGTTTCTTCCAGACATAGCACCACTAAGGCATCCATGTCAGCCAGTAAGTCAGCCAGTATTTCCTAAAGTGGTCCATTTTATTTTACTCATTTCTATCTAACATATTTCAAAACTTACTTTAGAGCCAATGAAGCATAAAGAGATAGCCAAATTACTTCTACTTCCTGTGTTTTCCTATCATTTTTAAAGCCTTATTTTATTAAAATATTAGCCTTCTATAGTGAACTTGATGCTAGCATATCAATGATATTAAATTACTAGTAAGGTTCCTTGCATGTAATGGAAACTAAGCAGACTTCTGTTTATTATCATCACATTTACTTCTTCAGCATCCACCACGCCACAGGAGCAGAGGCTTTTAGCAGCTGCAGAGCCTTCCATGGTTGTTGCATAGTTCTACAGCTGGATAAAATATCCACAGACTGGCTCAAAGAAAACATTTGACCTTGAGGTACAACAGATCCTTTTTGAAACAAACTTTCTCCTCCTCAGCAATCTGAAGAGTCAGTCTCTAGAAGTGAATCTGCAGGTATCAGACATAAAGGGAAAAAATCCTTTTGAAATAAGAAGGGAGTTGGGGAAAGAGGGGACTCAAGCATATTTGATTCCAGATCGGATAATAATGTTTCAGAAACCAGTTCATCGGATAGCGAGAGTAATGCTAACTTTCCTCAGCTTTTCTTTTGTGCCACAGAAGGGTGGGAATTATGAGTTGGAGGAAGTCCCATGCTCTAAAATATTTATCTACTATCACATACCTCTGTTTTTTCCATTACAAAAAACCCACTCAAAGACTGAATGTATTTTTGCAGCAATCTCATCATGTGTGTTATCATGGTAAATTTCCTGTGATTCTCTGCACTTTAAATGGATATTGGCTATGACTGAATGACTTAGATTAACACATACAAATCTCAGAGGTACTAAAACCAAGTATTTTATTTTCTAGGTCTTAAAATTGCTTCATTTATATTGCCCATAAATTCCCCCAATTTGTATTTTTCACAAACAAGATCAACATTATTTAAAACATTAGCCAACAACTTTCATAACAAAATTCAAAAAAAGGCAGAACCCAGTAGCATTTATTGTAATAAGCTTGTATAATAATAAAGTACATAACCTGCACGCTAATACATGACTTTTTCAATAACATCCCTACTGAACCTATGCAGTAATTCATAAAGACCAGTAAATCTCATTTTAAAGCTTAATATAAAGTGCACCACAGACACAGAACACTGCACCAGAAAGCACTCCCTCAGCTGGCTGCCCTCTGGTGCAGACTTTATGTTAGAGCCCAGCTGCAGAAAGTATTACAGAATTTTGAACTTTTAATAAACTGGAGATTAAATAAATAAATAAATAAATAACCAAACAAAAACAAACAAACAACTTTTTCCAGGAAAAAAAAAATCTATGAATGTAATATCAAAAGACCACTAAAGCATAGGAAAATAGAAGAACCCAAAGATATTAAAAAGCATCAATTTGAGGTTTATGAAATAAGCATTAGAAAAGTTTTGAAACCATACTATAAGTAAAGGAGATTAAACAGGAGGGTGAACTTTTTGGGTCAGTCTGTTGCAGAAGTGGGATTTCTGAATGGATTTCTCATATTGTGGAAGCATGAATTTATTGCTTAAACTGCCTTGGGTACTGAAGGGTAAAACTTGAACACCACCACAAAATTATCAGAAAATCAAATTATACAGAACTACTAGTAGAATACAATGGGAAGGGTCTATCTACATATCCACTGTAAAGGACAAAGATCTCTGTCTCAGGCTGATGTCAGATACTTACTTCAGATTAGATGGTCCTTGCCATGAACTCAGCATTGATAGTGAGTAAAGGTTTTGCCAATTAGCTAGACAAATTCAGGGAGCTTTTGACACAAAATTACCAGGCAATCAAGCAGTATTATAAAGAAAATTGCTAGACAATAAAGAAAGTGAGCCTCATAACAGCAGTTCACTGTACTGCAATAGTATGTGAGCATAGCAGACTACCCTCAAAAGCACATTAATTTCCAGTTTACTAAAAATCACCAAAGAGTTTGCAAATGGTTCCAGTATAATTAAGTATAATTAAAAATAATCTTACCTTCTTTTGATCTTCTAGTTTATGACTTAGTGGATTCCTTCCATGTTTGTTCATCTCTGAAGATAAATCCATCACATTCACTCCTTGCTCTTCAAAACTAAATCGGTTCAGCGATACAGCAAACTAATCCAAAAAACAGGGGCTAAAAATGCAGAAGTATGGTGTTTTTTCCATCACACATCGTCTCTGAACATCAATGACTTGGAGAAATTACTAAGAAACCCATTGACTGAGCTGAAGAAAACTTTGCAGTTCACTCTTAGGACTTTCCAAATCACCATAGCGTTTTAAAAAGCTGATGCTTAAGCTAAATATCAATCCACTACTTTTAACTCCAACTGCTATCTGTATCTTTCTTCAGTTTCCATTTTACAGAAGGTTACATCCTGACTGGGAATCTGTTGAGAAAAAAAAAAAAAAAATGAAGATTGATTTGCAATTTGCTGTCATTCTTTGTAACAGATTATGTCTTCCTCAGGTGTAGAGGGGGTTGTTTGTTTCTTTGTCTTGCTGATTTTTTTTTTAAGTAATTAATACTAAGTTTTGATTTAATACATGTCAGGATGAACCCATACATGATCCCACTCATCCTCCTCTACATCACAGGGGACATGTACAGTATTCACTGAGAACAGCTAGTGAATTCCAGCTACAGACATCAAGAAAAAGTTAAAGGAAAAAGAAGAGCAAAGTCTATTTAACTAAAGGCAGCATAGATTAAAATTTTTCATCATCATCATATAGTTCCTGCTCAGTGCATTCAAAAAGTATAGCCAGTAACAGCTAGTAACACTGACAGGGTCAAACAGGGAAAACCTGTAGTCACAATACTAAGTCCTAGCCAACATGACAACTTCAAAAGAACATCTCTCCCCAAAAGTTATCTTGAAGGTTGCAAATAGCAGACCAGAACAAAACAAAATAACAACAAAAACCACCACCCCTACAAACAAGATGTTTGCCAGAACATTAAAATTCTGCTAACAGCAAGAGAAAGAGCCAGTGTCTCTTGATATTTTTGACAATAAAATTGTAAAATATTCATACCTTCAGTGCAGCTGAAAGCGAATTGTGTTGAAACTGTATTAACTGAGTAATGAAGCCCACATGAAAAAAAAAATCTAATGCCATTTTACTTAATTTAAAATGCATAATATTCACAACATGCTTTCACTAATGCATACGGAATATGTCTAAATAGTGTATTGAATGGTACATGCTATGTCGTGCAGTCTCTCTCTAATAAAATGTCATTGAAAAGGTTATTTTCTCTTAAAAAAGTAAATAAATCCAAAATTCAATGGAGTCACTATCAATATTACTACCATCTTAAACTGTCTTTCAATCAGGCCTAAGGTGCAAGTGTTCCTCTACTGTAACTAATTTATACTTAGGCCAAAAATTGTAAATCTGGTGGCTGAAGTTTTCTTTCAAAGACAGGAATCCATATTTAGGCATCTATGGGGTTTTTTTGTGATTTTTTTTTTGTTGTTGTTTGTTTGGGTTTTGTTTTGTTTTCTTTCTCCCAAAGGTGCCTAAACCTGACGTTCAGAAACAAAGGCTGTGAACTGACAGTCAAGTCTGACAGCTGTGTCTAGGAGGATCTGAACTAACCTTCTGTACTTGCAATAGAAGCCACTTATGTTTTTTTAATAGAAGATGTCACTGGGCTCATGCCATGGTCACAGAACTCATAACTGCTTAGTTTTTGGCTTGGTTGTTAACGATATCTTGGATTTCTCTGAGTATTCTCATGTTTACATTTTTCACCCAGGACTTAAAGGTAAAACATGCTGTGACTCATTGAGAATTCTCCTTTTTTTATAACATTGAATTAAAAACAACAACAAAAAAAACCTAAGGAGGCCTGGTCCAACCACTAAAATAGCAAGCTCTATTTTTGCGAACCAGTTATAAACAGGAGAAAGATTTCAGTTGTTACCACAACTTGGGTGACTCCACAAGGGTGGAACAGTGGGACAAAATCAAGGGCTCAATACTGATACAAAGAAACACTGACAGCATGTTATCCTATAATATAAAATTTCTCCTTCAGACCAAAGAGTGTTCTAACAAGGAATAAAATTGCAGTTATTCTCAGTGCTACAAAGTGAGGCACCTATTTCTTATCCATATTTATCTTCATGTATATTTGAACATGATATCAACAAATGACTAATCTTGGAATAACGACAATCTGTTTCAAAAATAACTACAAGCAAACAGAAGATACATCTGCCTTGTGAAATCACAGGAATATAAACAATTGTACACAAAGCTACTACATAACAGAACACATACCCAGAGAGAAGCTTGTTTCCCAAACACAGCTTTAGCCTGATATATCTCACCTAAACACATAGCCTATACTATTTGCTATTTTTTAGAATGATCTCCTCCCACAAGTGACACAGGTAAGCATCATATTACACTCACCAAAGTAGACTTAAATGCTTGGAGAGCACCTTTCTATTCATAATTTAGGGTATCCAGGGGAAGTCAGTGAAATTTATAACAAGACTGTAATGCATGTTAACCACCCAGAAAATTGCAAGTAGTCATTAAAACTGCACTGTTAAAAACTTCCATAACTTAGAATTTTATTGGCTTAAGAAGTGGATGAGCTTCAGCAGTATGCTATAATCTTCCCAAGCACACTTGGCTTTTCTCAATCTGTTTCCACAGGGGCTGAGTGCAGCAGGACAGAGCCAGACATGACCCTCAGAAACAGAGAGTTCCCACCCCTATCCAGGGGCTCACAGGCTCAACCTGCAGTTCCCCCTGTTTGATATTTGCAGTGATCCACAAAATCCACAAATCCATAATGCCAGGATGCAAGAAAATGAAACACAAGGTACCGCTGCAGCGATTAACATCTGGATTTATACTTACAACAACTCTGAAGCTCAGATACGTCAAAACCAAGCTGTTAAAACCCATCAGTTTCCTTGGTTCATTTCATGGTCAGACATGTAAATTGCTTTATTCCCCATGCCTGGCAATTATGCTATACTTGGCAATTAAGCTATTTTGTGGAAATGTGTGGTGTTTTCAAGCCAAAGTTGAACAGAATGCAAATAATTTTGTTTGGACTGCCCTCATTACTTTTAACATGCAAAGCACAGGGTGGCAATTCTTGCTTATTCCATTCAGCACACTGTTCCATGGTCTTCAGCCTTTTCAAAATAAATAGCTATAATTAAATGCTCTTGGCTGGCTTTTGCTCTTTCTTTTTTTTTTTTTTTTTTGACAGTGACACCCGATTCATCATTTTACACTGATACTTTACACTGATATGTGTGACATATACACAATCACAGAATAAAATACCCAGAGAGTCCTAGAAATTCTAATGATCACACACTAAATAACATAGATTTTACTAGGTCACCTACCAATGTACAAGGTAAAATGGATTAGAGCTTTTTTACAATTTTATTCCCTTAACAGATACATAGCAGTCATTCAGTAATAATCTCTAACCATTTACATATACTTGTAATAAAATGATTTGGTAGACTAAACATTCAGCACTGCAAACATAGGCCTAAAGGAATTGAGCAAGATATCCAAGCTAGGAGGATCCTTAGACTTCCTTGTTAAACAACACAAAAATGAAAGTATTTTGCAGAAGTATTTCTGACTAGGAAGTTGGTGACTTCCTCCTCTAGAGATGTTATCTAAGGCATTCAGGGTGATTAATCTCCTGGTTTAGGTAGCACTATTACTTGCCTAAATTCAGGTGGATTTAATTATAGAATGGTTTGGGTTGGAAGGGACCTTAAAGATCACCTAGTTCCAACCCCGCTGCCATGAGCAGGGACATCTTCCACTAGATCAGGTTGCTCAAAGCCTCATCCAACCTGGCCTTAAACACTTCCAGGGAGGGGGCATCCACAGCTTCTCTGGGCAACCTGTTCCAGTGTCTCAACACCCTCACAGGAACGAATTCCTTCTTAATATCTAATCTAAACCTACCCTCCTTCAGCTTAAAGCCATCTCCCCTTGTTCTATCACTAACTGCCCTTGTCCAAAGTCCCTCCCCAGCTTTTCTGTAGGCCCCTTCAGGTACTGGGAGGCCACTATAAGATCTCCCCGGAGCCGTCTCTTTTCCAGGCTGAACAGCCCCAACTCTTTCAGCCTGTCCTCATAGGAGAAGTGCTCCAGTCCTTGGATCATCCTCGTGGCCTCCTCTGGACTCATTCTAACTGGTCTGTGTCTCTCTTGTGTTGGACACAGTACACCAGGTGGGGCCTTATGAGAGCAGAGTAGAGGGGCAGAATCACCTCCCTCGACCTGCTGGCCACGCTTCTCTTGATGCAGCCCAGGATACAGTTGGCCTTCTGGGCTGCAAGCACACATTGCTGGCTCATTTTCAGCTTCTCATCCACCACCACCCACAAGTCCTTCTCCTCAGAACTGGACTCGATCCATTCATCACCTAGTCTGTATTTATGTTTGGGATTCCCCAACCCAGATGCAGGACCTTGCATTTGGCCTTGTTGAACTTCATGAGGTTGGCACAAGCCCACCTCTCAAGCCTGTCAAGGTACCACTGGATGGTGTTTCGTCCCTCCAGCGTGTCAACCACACCACATAGCTTGGTGTTGTCAGCAAACTTGCTGAAGGTGCGCTCAATCCCACTGTCCATGTCTCCAAAAAAGATGTTGAACAGTACCGGCCCCAGTCCTGACCCGTGAGGGACACCAGTAGTCACCAGTCTCCACTCGGACTTTGAGCTGTTGACCACAACTCTTTGAGTGCAACCATCCAGCCAGTTCCTTATCCAGCGAGTGGTCCATCCATCAAACCAACGTGTCTCCAATTTAGAGACAAGGATGCCATGCAGGACGGTATCAAACACCTTGCACAAGTCCAGGTAGATGACATCAGTTGCTTTAGCCTTATCCAACAATGCTGTAGCCTTGTCACAACAGGCCACCAGGTTTGCCCTTGGTGAAGCCATGTTGGTTGTCACCAATCACCTTTTTCTTTTCCATGTGCCTTAGCATCATTTCCAGGAGTATCTGCTCCATGATCTTGCCTGGCACTGAGGTGAGACTGACCGGCCTGTAGTTCCCCAGGTCTTCCTTGTTTCCCTTTTTTAAAATGGGGGTTATGTTCCCCTTTTTCCAGTCTGCGGGAACTTTACCAGACTGCCCTGACTTCTCAAATATGATAGACAGTAGTTTTTGAGCTTCATACACCAGTTCTCTCAGGACCCAGGGATGCATCCCATCAGGTCCCATGGATTCGTGCACCTTCAGGTTCCTTAGGTGCTCCTGAACCTGATCTTCTCCTACAGTGGGAGGCTTTTCGTTCTCCTGGCCCCTTCCTTGGATTTCTAGGACTTGGGCAGTGTGGCACCAGCCCTTGCTGGTAAAGACTGAGGCAAAAAAGTCATTGAGCACCTCAGCCTTCTCAATGTCCTGGGTGATCAGATCTCCCATTGCCTTCCGGAGAGGGCCCACATTTTCCCTAGTTTTCCTTTTCTCCCCAACATACCTATAAAAGCTTTTTTTGTTGCCGTTGACATCTCTGGCTAAATTTAATTCTGTCAGGGCCTTGGCTTTCCTAACCTGATCCCTGGCCACTCTGGCAGTTTCTCTGTATTCCTCCCAGGTAACCCATTCTTCCTTCCACCCTCTGTAGGCTTCCTTTTTGATCATAACTTTGTTCAGAAGCTCCTCGTCCATCCACGCATGCCTCCTGCTGTTTTTGCCTGCCTTCCTCTTTGTTGGGATGCAGTGCCCCTGAGCTTGGAGGAGGAGATCTTTGAGTATAAGTCAGCTTTCCTGAGCCCCTCTTCCCTCTAGGAATTTATCCCACGGTACCTGACCAAGCAGGCATCTGAAGAGGTCAAAGTCTACTCTCCTGAAGTCCAAGGTGGTGAGCTTGCTGTGCGACTTCCTCACTGCCCTAAGGATCTTAAATTCCACCATTTCATGGTCATTGCAACCAAGGCTGCCCAGGAGTTTCACATTCCCCACTAGTCCCCTATTTTGGTGAGAACAATTCGGGTGAAATATGCCCGAAAGAATTTTGTGTCTTCATGGAATCATAGAATACCACATTTGAAGGGACCTCAAGGATCATCTGGTCCAACCTTTTGTGGCAAAAGCACAGTCTAGACAAGATGGTCCAGCACCCTGTTCAGTCAAATCTTAAAGTGTCCATTGTTGAGGAATCCACCACTTCCCTGGAGAGATTATTCCAATGGCTGATTGTTCTCCTTGTGAAAAATTTTCCTTTTGTGTCCATTGGAATCTCTCCAGGAGACTGAAAAATAAGATACATACTCTGCAGAACCTAACAAGAATCCACATGGGATATACAAGAAAAGACAGCATTGAGCTGGAAATGAAGGGAAAGATAGAAAGCATATTCTCATATTCTAGTATACTATGGAAAGAGTGGGCAAGAAAATACAATTTAATCAAAAAATGCAAGCATACCCATATGAATCTTAAATAGTCTTCATATATAAGGAGACTGTTTCAAGTTAATGGGACAGAGAAATTTATGAAGCTCGTGAGAAAGAGAAAGGTCAATCAAAAATAGTAGAGAGCTTGCACACCTTTGAAATTTTGTTTCCTAGGGAGCTATTAAGCCTTCCTTTCTGTTACTTGAAGTTTTTTTTTAGACTGCAAGTCAAAGATGCAGCTGGTCTGTGCTTGAGCTGTGGCCGCTCTTCTGGGACTTTCAGACATCTACAGCTATTGTTCTAACCAGATTGCCAAGATGCTGGAAATCCCAGACAAATTACTAAATTTTGTCCACTTTACAAAATTTCCAGGAAGAAAAAGGCAATGTGCTTTGGGAAATACCTAGATATATGGTAGCTCTATGGAGACTAATATAGCTGATATTACTCAATACCCCATATATGTTAAAACTTTGCTATCACTCCAAGAATGCCAATGCTGTCCAAAGGGAAGGCTACAAGTAAGAGAAACAGGACCACGGACTAAAGTTTCACATATGTTGTTATTTTGAGCAATTTATATATTCAGACACAGAAAGAGTATATTGAGAGTTCACCAGTTACCCTTACATGAAACAGTTAAATCCATTTCCCCTACCTTACTGGAAATGAAGACTTATACTCCCCACTTTGATAAATCTAAATCCTTAAATCTTAAAAATACCATTAAATCACACAGCCTCTCTTGGTCTACCATGAAATACTAAATAACGCCATTGGATCAAATAACTAGCTGCTTTTTCAGAACATTTTTAACTCTATGCCTGTTATAAGCGATAGAGCAAAAAATCATACCTATCTTGGCAGAACATGTCTCTGACAATTTCATGGGTGCTTCAAAAGTTGCCAATTAATTCTTTCAATATTTGTTTAGTGGCAGTCTTTTCGGATGAACCTCATGCTTCTCCCAAGAAATTACTTATGAGTGCTGATTAAACATCACAAGTAATGCTCCACTATGCCTGGTGCCTCAGTATTCTATCCATGTCCAGACTAGTTCCTTGCAATTAATTCCATTGATTCAAACAAATACGTGGCTGAAACAACAAACAGCTTTTAGCGACAGTAGAGCAGAGAGATAGCCGAGCAAGTGAGACAGCTGTTTGAGAGATGCAGGAAAAAAAGGGATGCAAAAGGATTAAAAATATTTTTTAAAGAATCAGTCAAGGCATAAAAAAAAATATTAAAATATTTGAAGACAAAGAGCATCAGTAGCTGGCACCTCTTAACCATGAACTACAAGATGACCTTTATTGGTGGAAATGTGTTAGTTTGCACAATCACAGGATCAAACTTGTTTAAATTTGAGCTGGGAAAGATCTAGGTAAGTTAGCTTCATGATCTGCCAGTGCAGAATAAATTATTACAGTGTATTTTCTAATACTTTATTCTGGTATCACTTTAAATTTCCAAGTGACATAGGTCATAGTGTTTCTCACAGGAGAATATTAAATAATCCAATACGCCTGAATGATCTAGGAAGTTTCTTAAAGGCTAGGTATATGGAGCTAAATTTTAAGCTAAAGTACACATTCTTAAAGCAGTCTTTCAAACTGCCAACATAGGCACCTGCTCAATCCACACGCCCATTGTATCTTCACAATTTTGAACACATGGATAAGTTTCTTCTGTTAATGTGAGCATCTAAGCAAACTCTTATTTAGATTCAAGTTTGGCTTATCTAATTCTCAATCCATTGAAGTAAAACTCAAATAGACCTTGAGAATACCAAACATACAACTGCACGTCAAGATGTCAAAGCACTTTGCCAATTGTTCCTGAGAACCTCAAAGTTGAAAGGTTACCTTAAAAGAGCTTTAACTAAAAAATAACATGAGTCTGGAAACACAGGAATGTCTAGACAGTCCTAAGCTTTACTGAAAATGGAGAAGCACAAAGGGTTTGAGGTAACACATAGGAAATAATCCTAAAGTTTTATATAGCTCTCTGGCATATGATTATCGTCAACTCCACATTAGCTCTCTCTTGCTATGGAAAGCGTATGGTTTTGTGTTTACTTAGAGCAAAGCATATGTCCACTCTTGAATGTCCTAAAACTGTCAGTAAGGTACTCAAAGTTACATTCCACTTGTAAACACATTTGCATCTGCGGGAAGAAAAAACAGTACCCAATATCTGTGAGACAGTCTTGGGTGGGATTCATCTTAACCAACACAGATGCACAAATCTGAGCTAATGGCTCAGTGGCCTCTGCAGTTTGAGGAAAGAAATAGACATTTTTAGAATGGGATTCTTCTCAGCCAAAATAGCTCAGAAGAAACATGACCTAGAAATCCCTACCTCTTTCCAATGACTGCAAAACCAAACACAGCATGACAGACCTTTGACGACTGATGTATGAAATCAGGTGAGAGGAGTCTCATCCTCCAGACCACACTTCTTAAGGACCCAGTACATGAGGTTGATGGATTCAAAGCACAATGTTATTAAGCCATTAAAAAAAACAAAAACAAACAAAAAACCCCCCCCCCAAAAAACAAACAAAAAACCCCCCACAAAAACAGAAAAAGAAAAAAGAAAAAAGAAGAAGCTTTAGTATTTCTTCATTCAAAGCAGAGAGCAGTGTCTTACTGCAGAAACATCTGACCTTTTCTGGTTCATCACAGCTAAAAGTTTTGGTTGCTCCAATAAATGAGCTACTCTAGGGGAGCTATGGATCTGTTCCTTTCACAAAAAAGTTGCCCACAACAACCTCTTCACTGAGAGCTATTCCTCTTCTTCCTTAAAAGCTAAATTTTAACTTGGCAAACAGTTTTGCAAGTCTCAAAAACTTTCCTGATTCCTTTTCAGTATAAGAGGTGTATTTGTGCCTTTTAAGTACTCTAAATCCTATACTGTTTTTTATTTATGTTAAAGAAAATGTATTGTATAGCTACTCAAATAAATGATAAACCTTGAGAAGGAAAAAAAAAAAAAATTTTCACTATTTTACTTTAAACCTTGGAAACAGTTTTGAGAGTTGTTTTAATATGCATAACAATTTTTGACACAGTCTTAGCTTGTCCTGTTTCTGTAACATAACGCTATGAGGACCTTCTCTTTTTTTCATCATGCAAGTTACCAGCCTTGAAAAGTAGCAATAACTGTGACAATCCTATGATTCTTGCTGTGTAGATATCACTCCTTACATATCAGTTATATGGATCCCTGACCTAGCTACAAATTCTCTCCTCACTCATATCCTGTATTTGTATTTAGAGGTTCTAAGATTCTTTGTCACACATAGAGATTAAGAAATTTAAATCAAATACTGTTTACAACATGTTTTATAATACCATTTGTAGTATCTTCTACTCTTTATTGCATAAATAACATTAATGTTGTCTGTAACACTTTTTGTTTTGTTCCTGCGTTTATAAGCACTTTTTAACAACATGCAAACATATAGTACCACAAATTTTCCTCAGATCCTGAAAGCGAATCTCTAACAGTGAATTGCCACTTTTTGTTAGTCCACCTTCATCCAAGTTAATTATAGGATCTATTATTTAGAAAGTATTACTTTCAACACTTTTTGTCCCTGGAAAGGATATGGCCAAACTTGAGACATGAATTTTTTAGAGTGCTCTTAAAAGCTAGAACTACTGTAAAAAGGACACTATTTCTTGCCTGGCTAGTGCAACTATTTTCATGTCATCAAGGATTATCTTAGGGTGAAATTCACCCTGTGAAAAGGAGTAGCAGATGACTTCCATATCTCTGATGCTAATGTTAGCTTGCCCATAAAGCCCAGACAACACAAGTCTGATTAATATCTGGGCATCACTTTGGATTTCAAGAAATATACCTACAGAGTCTATAGTCAGGCTATTTCAGATGACTCACTGGCTTTGCTAATGTTCAGCATTCTAGGAACAGTGCATTAATCCTCCCTTAAAAGTATCACAAACAGCTTGTCCTTGCATTGCCATTCTACAATTTTAAAATTAACAAATTACTAATGTTTAGCCCTAAGCCTATTAAAATATTTAGAAATATAAACACTAATGCGTACAAAGCAGCAAATATTACTCTTCACAGCCTTTATTCAAGGAGTCCAATAACTCAGAGAACAATACTGCTAAATCCCCCTTCCTTCTTCATACCACAATGGCTACATGTATAACGCTGATCTACAACTCACCCAGTTTGAAAGCTTACCAGAGGGTATGTTCCTCTTTTTAAACAAACACATGCTCCAGCCCTTTGAAAAGTGCCAAAAAATTAACTAAGTATGTTTGAAATGTGTAGTAATTAAAGGAAAAAAAAAAGTAATTAACAATGCAAACAATTCTTATTTTCTCTGTTGAGACAGCTGTCATGTAATTTGCCCTCCCAATTATTAAAAAGTGACTCATACCACAAACACACTGCTAAATTAGACCACAAACTTGCACTGCTGTATTTACATCCAAATATTGCCAGTCTCCCAGATGCAGTTGGTAATCACCATGTAGAACATATATCATTCAAAAGATAAACAAATATGAAGGTCAGAGATCATCTGCATTGACAAAATAAGAACAATTACTTCATGTAATCAAACACACACGGACTGTGTCTATTAAGGTCTGAGAACAGTGTTTAGCTGGATAATATCTCCATTTCATCTGTATAATAATCCGGATTTACCATTAACATTACTATTAATCACAAAGCATGTGTGAAATAACTCCAATAGATATTTACCAGCTGGTAGCTGAGTCTGTATTTTAAGAAGATCTGGTTTTTGAAATTATAAACTTGAATTTAATTAATTTGTTCACCAGATGCTCAGACTAGCAAAAAGAAAATTGCAACAGTTCTGTAAAATGTACTATATATGCTATCACAGAAACAATAACTACCTGAAGAAATCTCTGCAATTAATTGCATTATATAATTGACTACAAATATTAAAAACTTTCACCCTAAAAAGATGTCCCAGTCCTGTTCATTTTTGATAGTAAATATTTCAGAGAAAAAGGGTAATTCTGACCATATTACTGCATCTAGAAATATAGCCAATATACACAGTATATTAATGTTAAGCATAAAAATAATCCACTTGAAAAAAAAAAAAAAATCAAATTTGATGACTGCTATTACATAGCACACATACAGATCTCAGAGATACAATATATCAATGTTTATATTTACTTCAGTATCTTCTCCAAAACTATACCCAACTTTTAATAGTTTAGATGAAGCAGTCTGAACAATCTCAACCAAAATAAAGATTGTTATAGATATTACTGTATAATACTGACAACCACCTCAAAATACTGGCACAATATTGATGTGTTTTTAAAAATAGAGCACTGATTCAAAAATTCAGCAAATTTATACAAAGCAGCATGATACAAATTATGTCTCATTTTATAAAGTCTTATACATACCAGATAATGGAGTAAGAATGCATAACTTTTCATCTTGTCACTGTGAGATTTTGCATGAAAATACTGCATTATTACTACTTACATATTTCTACATTCTTGGTGTTGGTAGATTTAAAGAAAAAAAAGAAAAAAAAAATCACAAAAGTGCAGGTTAGGATAGAAGAAAAGGCTCAGAAAACAATGTCTCTACCGAAGGAGTGGATCACATTGCACTGATAGAAATTTAATGGTTCTTCAGGAAGCATAATGAACAACCTTATCCCAGGAGACCTCTGCTCTCCACACACATCAAGAGTGGTGACAGCTCATCCTTCCCAGAAACCAATACCAAGAGGAAAGCACACTGCCTGAGAGCGTTAAACCTACGGCACGTTAGATGCCTGCTGTCATCAGAAACAAGTACTACCACGCAGCCTACCAAGCTAGCTCAGATACTGCAATTCACACAGAGACCTTTCCCATATTTCTCATTGACACAAATTGGGAACACCTCTGTTTAATTTGAGCATGTTTGCCTTTACTAGCTTGGCAGCCCACTGCATAATTCCCCATACCACCGTGTCACAGAGCCAGGGCTGGTCTTTTCTTGGCAGGTGGTGGGGAGTTGCACAGGCAGGGAAGGCAGCCGCCTGGACTCAAGGGGACTACATGGCTTTATTCTGCCAGATTAGGAGGGGCACTGATTGGCTGCGAGACTATTTTGCGCAGACATCCTCCAGTAGAAGATGGATCTCTAATATTGAAGTCTTGAGCACAGAAGTAAAAGGGAAAGCTGTGAAATATTTGGGGTTAGAGAAGCATTCAAATAAGCTTAGTCCAAAACAAGAGCAGAAAGCAAAACAGCCTAACTCAGCAACTATGTATTTGCACACACAACTTTCCTAGATAATAGGAAGCAGAACGCAGTCTTTTGCACAAGAATCATCATGAAAATTCATGGCCTGGTCAAAGTTACTGAAGCAAGCAAAAGGCTCTGTGGTCCATAGGAGCTTGAAAAAGGGACGGGTAAGCAAGTTTTGTAAGCAATAACACATACTCCACTAGACTGTAAACAAACATTCACAAAAAAACTATTCCATACAACCTCAGCTACATATTTCTATGAACAACTTCTCAATAAGTTCAAACAGTAGTCTTGTACTTACAGTCTGCAGGAACTGACTCTTATTCAGCATTAATTTGCTCAAGGTTTAGCTATACTGCATGAGATTCCGTCAGCGCTCCTGCGCAGTGCTGCACACCCAAGCTAAACATCAATGCCTTCACTAGAACACTTCTGTTTTTACTTTATCTGAATGAATACACCAAGCAAACATCACTGAGAGCCATATCAGGCTCTCTCCTCATGAGCCATAGAAGCAACTATTATTCACAAGTTAAAAAAAAAAAAAAAATAAAAGCAATTAAAAAATAAAATGGTTAAACTGCTAGAGTCTCTGCATTATGAATGTGCTTGTTTACCCCAAACATGCTTATTAATTTGTAAGAGGAAAACAAAGTGAGTTGAAAAAAATAAACCAGCCCATTTTCATGACTGCCTCATAAAAATAGCCTTAGTAACCAAGATAGCTTATCTGTGAAGCTTACCAGAGATGTTAGTAGCATAACATAGTCAAAATGCAGAGACCCACATTATAATGTATGATCTGAAACTGTTTTCATTAAGTACCTACAGTGACATTTCTCTGCATAACACTTTCAAGAACAAAACATAATCAAAACAATGCCAATGTTTTATAAGCAAGGCACTTTTTGTTCCAGCTTCTATAATCAGGCTAAGAAGCATCCTAGCAGCCATTTGCAAGATGGCATTACAAGAAGACAATTTTCTGTCTCCACATTAAATGGTGAAAGAAATAATGGTGGTGACCATAAGATTCATATTTCATAACCTTGATTTGTAGGCTCTTTCTTTCCTTTACATAAAAATGGTTGTTGAGCTGGATAAACCATTTAACACCACATTCTTCATTAGTACAGAACGAAAAAAGAAACGGAGGAAGATAGCCTCCACACTGTTCACAGCAGGTCATCATCCACAGTAAAAAAAAAAAGCTACCATCACAAATGCAGGTATTAACTGGCAGTTTTAACATAGCAAAGAGGTGAGCTGGAAGCTGGAGGCAAGCCATCTAGGACAGGGCAGCAGTACCAGCAGGATAACTTACAGTACTGCTGCCCACGGTGCATATGTTCTGTGGGTAACGGATCAGGCAGCACTGTCAATCTGGCACCTCAGAGAAGCCCTAAGTTCTCTTGCACAAGTATTTAAAAATAGTTTGCTGTTTTCATGATAAATAACTCCTCATATATTCCATTTCTATCATGCCTTTCACTAGGCAATTTTCAAGTGGTTAATATTAATTAGCTCTCAAAAGGCTCCTATGAAGCATTTCAAGAATAGAGACAATAATTTCACCCACCTCTCTACCCTCTGCAGTACAACATGACAGCTTCCTAAAGAGCAAAATATAATAACGGAGAACCTAAACCTGCTCAGGGTAAGTTTTCTTAAGCTTAGATTTTCAAAGCCCCATTCAAGGCCCCAGCTGGGCTCCCGCAGGCTGCTTTGAAGATTCTAGCTTTCGTAATGAACCCAAGGTTCTTTTTATTCAAAGAGGAAACAAAAATCTCAGTTTTATTAAACCCTATTAAGCACATACCTTTGCCTTAGCCTTGTGTTTTGGTTGTTTGGGGGCTTTTTTTGAAGGTTGTGCAGTATTTATGTTTTCTTTCTTCCCCATGAATATTTGGCACCCTTCTACTTTTTAGAAGGGCAACCTACTAGTACATCTCAGACTTAGCAGGATTTTTTTTGTTTTCCTTCATGTAAAATTCAGACTATGAAATTAAGACCTTTCTTACACAAAACCGAGATGGATTGAGAATAATGAAGGGAAAAAAATTTAAGACTGTATTTCAAATGTCTGAAAAATGCATAGCCAAACAATATCTGGCAGGTAGACTGTAAGTAATATTGCACAGCTGGTTTGCAATTAAAAGGCTTAATGTACCAATAGTGATAATTAATTTATAGTTATTTTCTATTAAGACATTTTTTTCTTGTTCATCTATGATATTGTGATAAGTCTACATTTTAAAATGGTAAACATTGCAGACATTAGCATATACATCAGAAGTGCAGCAGAGGAGCAATACAAAAGGATCTTAGACTCTTCAGAACAGTAAAATATTGCTTGAAAACATCTAGTATGTGTATGGAGATTGCATAGATGAATTATCAGCAATGAAAGGAGTAGCTTATGTTAATAACCAAGTTAAATTGGTAAAATAACCAATTATAATGTCATCTTTAATTACAATGCCAATTAGAGCAAAGGATTATTAAGATACATGTCAGTTGCTAATAATGATGCATCCTACTTTTTTAATATGATGTCCTTTCTTACAGCATCCCCCAAAAGTATGAGTTTTTACCAGAAATAAAGCCAAGCTCTCATTGCCTTACTTTAAAACATTTAGCATTCAAACTATCTAAAAAGGGAAAAATTAATAGTGCTACAACATAAAAAGAAATTAACCAGACTTTAAGACAGAGAGATATCGAACACATGCAAAAAAATGAAAGAGCAAATATGCTAGCCTGAGGGTAGCTTGGTATGGCAGCTGATACGAAATGCAGATCATCCTTCACAGCTCCACTCCCATCCCCCACCTTTGGAAGAAGTCTTCCTCAGATTTCAAAGCTTGTGTAAAGAGGAACCAATAAAACATTATAATCTGCTAATACTTATTACCATTGATTCATAGGACTTCCTCTCCCTTCAGTTAACCCACATCACACAGATCACCATGGTTTACCAGACGATGCGCGAGTATGGGGATTACGCCACAACTGACATAACACACACAGTAGAAACGGAGCAATAATACTTCCAGCAACACCTGTAACTGGAGCTGAGATATTCTAATGACAGATTTATCAGCCCTCAGTCAGTGGAAAAATAACCTGGAATTCAAGCTTACAAGGGGCAGTTTTCTGGCCTGATCAAAAGCTCATAATTCTCCGATTTTTTCCCTGTTGATCTCTGTGCTTTAGATCAAGACAGTATCATTATTTTGGTATCTCAGTACTGCTACATTCAATCACATCAAGCAACAATAAATCCACACATATAAAGTAGCCCACCAATCTGATATCATTCTGCCTTCCTCCACTTTCCTCAAACACAAAATTTAGCCAAGAAACATAACCCAGGGAAACTTCATTCACAAATCTGAAAACAGGTTCCCAAATGTAGAAAGTAACAGCAAATGAAAAAATATGCATATATGCACAATTACTTTGCTTCAACAAGTCTACTTCTTTGGTTCCATCTCAGTCTAGCCTTCCCCTGTTTTGCCACCAAACTCCCTTGCATTGCTTCATTTAATGATCTCATTGGACAAATGCAATTTATTTTCTGAATATGCAAGCCAACTAATCTGTTCATGGCCTAATCAAACTTGCCTCCTATGGTTTTTCCTTCCAGGGTGAATGTTTTAATGGTAAGATTAAGAGTACTAAAAATTAGGTTAAATTACTAAAATTAAGGATAAGATGATTCAAACCGTCTCTATAGTTTTCTCATGAACTATGAAAAATAAACAAATGAACTAACACACTCATTGCCTATTCAGCACTTTTATTTACAGCTTCTTTCTCTTCTATAAATTAATTTCATCACCATGCTATATTTCTAATACATAATATTAGAAAAGCCATAAATCTCACACTCTTAAGGTTGGTTTATATTTTTAACTAAAATTTTCGAGTGCCTGTATGTTGTTACACTTCTACTTAGGCAGAACACAACTGTATTACAGACTGTTCTGAACTACCGAGAGAGACTTTACCACTCTGCATCAAAATCTGCAGATCCATCATTGACAATGCTCTAACTCATTTCTTATGCCTTCTTCCATGTTATCTCTGGCATTCAGTCGGCCCTTTGATGATGAAAGATGCAAACTAAAGAGGCAGACCTGTGAGGTTTACATTCCACTTAGTTCTGCTGTTGAAATTCAGACATGGGGACAAAATCCGTGTGAAGCACTCCTGCACTCCAGCCAGGCCATCAAATGTCAGATATGTTTTATAACATAATATTCACAGGAAAATAAATAAGTAAAGGGAGATTAGAAAGCTGTCTGGAAGTTATTACTAAAGCCTGGGAAAACTGTTTTCTGAAAGGCTCATAAATTGTCTACTAATGGACAGGTCACTTTGATAGCTCTTTAATAGTTAGGTCAAAAACTGAAAAGACAGTGCAATTGTTTTATCTTTACTGTTGACTTTCTTTAGCATATGTTTTCTGAGCACCGTAATAGCTGGCTTAATTTGTCTTTATATTCACTCAGTAGCAACATTGCATTTAACAATCTGTGGAAGTTCAGAAATTGTCTCCAAACATCCCAACCATGTTGGTCAGTTCACAATATTGAAAATGGCCCTTTCAAAACTATGGTCACTTCAAAACAGATGCTCAAAATCCTGGCATCCCTAAATGAGAAATTAAAACTTCCAACCTAGTCCAGCACAAGCAGAGGAAAAGAGGTAAAAGCCCCATTTGCAGTCAGTGCATAGGCCACAACAGATCCTTATTAAAAATTAAAGCAGTCCAGAGGCTTTTTTAATTTACACTCAACTCCATGCAATTCAAAGAAACCTACGTTTTCACCAAGAAATGGGAAACTATAGGCATAGTCTAGTCAGAAGTCCCACACAGCGAAAATTTCTTTCCAAATTATCACCTGGCTGGAGATGAGGTAGAGCTACAAAAAAAAAATCCTCAGGGAAATCCCATCTCCTGGAAGCAGAGCAGAATTTGTCTTGCAACTAACTGTATGTTATGATGAATAATGCTCTACATACAAAATATATATCACAAGGTAGAAGTCTCTTGGTACTCTTTCTTTAGGTCACAAATTGTATTACTAACTTAATGATGACTAAGCTGAATATTGGCAACTGAGAACATACAAGTCATTTTTAATTACTGTAACAGGAAGAATGAAACCTGTATGTCCAACAGGCTTGCATTATTGCTTCAAGAATAGATTCTGCGGGTTATCCTGAAGAAGACTATGACAATTAATAACATCCTGCCTCCCCGGATTACTAAATTTTCAGCTCTAGAGAGTGCAAAGAAAGCAGAAGTTGCAAAAGATTTGCCATTTAAACAAGGCCAAACAAAACACAAATCAATGAAGTGAAAATAAGAAAATACAGCTCCTAACAGTGAAGTAGTGACTGCACCAAAACATAAGAAAAAGAGAATTAGAGATAATGGAAGATTGTGATTTTTTTGACTAGCATCTTCTATTACAAATTTAGGATCTCAGGCTAAATTTAAATTGTATGTATGTGCATATTAAACATGCTTTGTTTCATTTTCATTCTCAGATGTTGCTTCTTCAGAAAAGGTGAGAAAATACACTATTATGATTTGATGGTCATGTTTATGGTTGCATGGGAAACTAATCAGCTCTAACTTCATGAGTTTTAGGCTGTCTCTGGGAAACAAGTTTTCCCCCATTCTTTGCTCTGCTCCATGTCTGCATTGTTTCATCACCAGAGCCCTATTCGCTTGTACAGAACAGATTACTTTTCAGCTCTTCTTTTTTGATTCAGTAACTCTGTGGTGCTGTCCTACATTCTCTCCTGTAAGCCATTTTATTTTCATCATGTGGGTATGCTTGCTGAATATCCATAAACACATATTTTTAATGGCTTAAACATATGTAAAGACCCATTACACTATTTCCCTGTGTCAATGTGCACACCTCAGGATAGAACATCTTTCAAGAAATGTTCAGAAGAAAAATGCTGAAATCTTCACCCATCATTTTTTAGTTTGAGTTACTGCTTGAACTACTTTATATATGTCTCTTACCAGGTCATCCCATGTACTATGTTAGCACAGTACTGATCATTTTAAAGCATACAAATTTCTCTTCACATTACCACACCGCTACTGCCACTACTTAATCCTATGAATTTGATTTGCACACCCAAGCACACAGTGCTACTGTCACAGTACATCTGGAGTTCATCAGCGATGTCCTGTCTGGCAATCAGTCTCCCTATGCTTCAGGAAACAATACCAACATGCATTTGGTAGAGCTTCTCGTGGTCCTCATTCACATACTGGAAACAGAGGACTAGAGTCAGTCCCAGTAGAAAGAAGATGCCAAAAACAAGTATCCATAGAAAAAGATGACTGTTTCTTCCAATACCCCATATATTTTCCTGTCACAGTGATATTTTTTTTTTCCTTGATACAGCCAACAGCCTTTAAGAAAATAAGTAAAAAGACTTTGTTTTCAGTTGATGATGGCCTTATCAGTAAGTCCTTCAAAGCTCAGCCTAACCTCTGCTACACAGGAGCATACACATCCACCCTATACCTCAAAGACTCCGTGTGAGGGGAGTTGTTCACACTGTCCTGTCTTTCCACATCCTCCCCAGAGCTTCTGTCCTTCAAAAGCCCATACTACCAACCTGGACTATGGCATATTTATACTTTTTCTCCTGGGAGAATTCTAATGTTATGAATGACTCTTAAAGTGTTTAATACCAGACACTAGAACAAACGGGGTTTTCCCAAACAGCGTGCTGAAGTTAAACATCCTGGACACTCCAACATCTAGATGAATCTAGAGGATGATCTTTCCCTGTACTCCACTCTCATAAGGCCCCACCTGGAGTCCTGTGTCCAGTTCTAGAGCCCCCAACACAAGAGAGACATCAACCAGTTAGAACGAGTCCAGAAGAGGCCACAAGGATGATCCAAGGACTGGAGCCCCTCTCCTATGAGGACAGGCTGAAAGAGTTGGGGCTGTTCAGCCTGGAAAAGAGAAGGCTCTGGGGAGATCTTATAGCGGCCTCCCAGTACCTGAAGGGGCCTACAAGAAAGCTGGGGAAGGACTTTTCATAAGGGCAGTTAATGACAGAACAAGGGGAAATGGCTGTAAACTGGAAGAGGGCAGGTTTAGATTTAGATCTGGGAGAAATTCTTCACTGTGAAGGTGGTGAGACACTGGAACAGGTTGCCCAAAGAAGTTGTGGATGCGCCCTCCCTGGGAGTGTTCAAGGCCAGGTTGGATGAGGCTTTGAGCAACCTGGTCTAGTGGAAGGTGTCCCTGCTCATGGCAGGGGGGTTGGAATTAGGTGATCTTTAAGGTCCCTTCCAACCCATACCATTCTATGAATTCAACAAAATCATCCTGGAAAACTTAATTTGATTAAGAATGTTAAGGATATTGAAGGAAGGAAAACGAGCCATTTTAGCTCTAAGTGACTGAAGTATTTTCATAACTGAAAAATTAAGAGGCACAACGTACAACATAGAGCCTGAAGGACTGGTACTGCTCAGTCTTGACTAAATCACACGTAATTTGTACTATGTCTCTGAGTGCAGTTATGCGTAAAGCTGAATCAACTTGTTTTAACATGTCCATTCCTGTAAGGGTGAAAAAAACCCCGAACAAAATCAAACTCTGCAACACGACCACAGGCAGCAAAGGTAGCAGCACAACAGTCTACCTGACACAATGCTACACATCAAAGAGTGTCTCCACTTTTCTCTCCCCATGAGGGCATCCAAGGATGCTCTCTGTGTGTGAACCAGTCCCATGACTACATCGATAGATCACGGGTCCTCTTCTCATGACATACAAAATCTCTACTGCTTGACCACTGTCTATGCTCTATGGGTGTGGAGTGAATCTGTTCTTTTGACAGAGTAGCCAGCCCCAGGCTGGAACAAGGAGGGCTTGTCCACTTGGAATCTTGGTTCTATGAAACTCAAGTCAGCCACTAAAAAGTATCTCATCCCTAACAAAAGGCCAGCATTTTGTTTGCAGGTTGTAAATTCAGTACTACATTACTTTGAGACACAACTAGGGCCATTAGCAGCATTTCTCTTCCATCCTTTTGCAATATTCTCTTGGGAAATTAATTAAAAACCTACCCTTTTCCACACTGAGACTTGCTGAATTTCAATCTGAATAGTTCCCTCCCTCCTTCTCCGCTATCCCCACTGAGGAAGCATGTTAAAATTAAAGACAATTATTTTCAAGAAAAGCCAGATGTGATGCAGCACCACAAGTGTTAATACTTTTGTGACTATCATCATAAAGCTGTTTATTCTTCACTACTTACAGTGATGTAAAGTATAAAGGACATACTACTACTATCAGAAGCTTCTCAAATAAAAATAAAAAAAAACCCTAAGATGACAGCTCTATATTGCTGCAAATGTTCAGAAAATTACTGCTAGCAATGAAGTCATGTGTTGTCAGGATAGAGTTGTGTCTTCTCATAATGTATATTAACGTAATAGGCACAGAGCAATTTATCAGAGACAGCCTGTGACAGCTTACTTGGAAATCAAGAAACATGTACTACATGACAAAGTTGTTAATAATGGCATCATCCTACAGGCTGACAAAGAGGTTATTCATTTACTGTCCATTACACACTGGCTGGATGATGTTTCATAGCTCCAAAGGAGAAGAATATCTGTTTATATTCTTACAAGCAAGACATTAATAGTTTAAAAGTTCATATTAATTATGCAGTGAACTATCCAAGCATAATGCTGAGTTGTTCTTTTAATTTCAGAGAAGCAGAAAGCTGTGTTTAGCTATATTATTACAGTAGTTTTCATACTGGGATAAACCAGTGCATTTTCACCTGATCTCTACTAGAGAAGAATCTAGGAACAAAAATGAAAACAAAATTCATAACAGAAACTGGTTTGTTTGCAAGAATGTCTTCCACACATCTTCAGATATATTAATAACACACTCTTTGTAGCTGTTACTGTATTACTGGGGTTTTTTTCTTTCACTTTTAATATTTATAGATTTTTTTAAGAATTCATTTTATATTAAAAAACTCAAATGAAACTCAGTTTTAACCTGACTCTGGTGTGAAATACTGGAAGATTGCAAACATGAGCACAGAATAGTGGGCTGCTAAGCAGGACACAAACTGTACTTCGGTGCTGTGAAACAAACTTGCATGAGCCTAGACACTGATCTCAGCAGTGGAGCTCAGTCCCTAGTGAAGACAAGGTACTGCAGACATCCTTATTACTTTAGGAATGGATAATAGAAAAATCCACAAAAAAAGAATAGTTGTAAAACTACTCACCTATCTATCTGTCTTAGAAGTGATAATGGAAGTGTCTTGGACATATAAATCTTCTGATGCAAGAAGATTCATTTGTAGAAAGGAAGATTGTCAGAAAGTGTTGTAGAAAGTGTTAACACCTCTTAATAACAGAGTATCTGTCTAGGGGAAAGGACACAAGTCTGATGCAGTTCTCCACATCAGATACCCAGCGATATATAAATGAATGGGGAAAACATGGCAGTGAAGAGCGGGACACTGCCAGGATGGCATCACTCAACAGCTACCGTTTCTCCTCACCAGGGTGGTGTTACTGAAACCTCTACATCTGGCAAGAGGACACTGACCAAATGATAGTGGCAAATGAGTAAGGAAAGTGGACAGAATAAGTTTTTCTGCCTACAAACTAGTTATCTGGAGCAGTGTTTGACAGACCACAGTGCTGAGTTACCTCTGCTCTTCAGACTTGCCAGACAGAACAGCGATTTAGTATTGTTAAAAGAACATGAGAAAAGAGCTCTAAAAGCCTCATTCCTAAAAACTCAAGGACAAGATGTGCTTCCCAATATTATTTTCTGTAAAGGGCACAGCACCAGTGCAAACCCTCCCAGCCCACCTAAAAGATTAGCCATTCACACAGCAGGTTTCCCAGCTTTAAACCTTTAAGTGCAGGAAAAAATACTGCACTGGATTTACATAACATTTTAATAGGCTATGGAGACTGAAGCTCATGAGGAAAACAGTGCTTGCAAAGGGTTCCTGCTGCCTCCAGTCCCAATCTGTCCCATCTGAAGACCATTCCCAAAATGTCCTGAAAAGAAACCCCCCCCCCAAAAAACAAACAAACAAACAAACAAACAAAAAAACCTACAGATTGCACAGAGAGTCCTAAACAAGGATGTAGACCAACAGCCCCTGTGCTACAGCCAGGATCTTTTCTGGTCTAAAGTTTGTAAGACTTTGAAGAGATTAACCACAAGTCAGGCTAAAGCAAGAATTACAACCCCTCTCCAGATAGATTACACATCATGCTTGGTTTCTGTAACTTCATGCTGCTATAGAAATAGACCCGGAATTAGTATTTTTTCTGAGGCTTTGTGTTATTTTCTCCTTAGTTTTGGGGGTTTTTTAAAAATTATTTATACATTTACTTTTTCTTTTTTTTTTTTTTTTAAAAAAAAAGCTGCCAAGATGACAGACAGAAAACAGAAAGATTATTTCTGCACCGAAACTTTCAGTCTGCATGAAATGGAAGAGTACTTCTTAGGATCCCTTAAGGCAAAAATTAGGAAAGTGGGCTAAAGAGAAGGCAAAAATGCATATCTCTATGTATTTTTGATTATTAAAGAATACTCTTCATACTATGAAATGAGTTAAAAATTTCTGAATCTTATACTAGTATATTAGTATATATATATATATATATACACACACACACACACACTGTATATACTTACACTAATACAGTCTCCTCTGAAGCTGCATTAGTGTTCTTATTTGTGAGTACGTTCAAAGAAAATAATTCAGTCAACATGCAAATTAATTACTGTTAACATGGGTCAACAGTTCTTGATTGGGGTTTGAATCATTACTTTATACTTCATCAGCAGAAGATTTGAAACAGGACATTTCTAAATGATTCACAATGATGAATTACTTAAACGAATGAGAATTTTTTTTTAAAAAAGTTGAATTTTAGAAAATAGTTGCAATCCATTAAGACTTAATTTTTACATTAAGAAATTTGAATTTAAGCAATTTGGTGACTGTTCAAGCAAAGATCCGATAATGGTTTTGGTATGTTTTTCTTTCAATTTCAGAAAGTTATTTCATTGTTGACTTGATGCTTTCTTGGCCACCTAGATTTTTGATTATACTTGATAACATAAATATTTTTTATGATAGCATTTATTTAGAATTAATTATATATTTGTTAGAAGCAGCAAGGATTTGTATATAACCAAACAAAAACAGCTGCACCACTCGAGTTAAAGTATTAAGAAAACAGCACATGATCTTGCTTTTACTATGAAAATAAAAGTAAACCAAGTCCCATTTAGCAAATGACACTGTGAATTTTAAGAAGTTGAAACGTTTCACATCTTTTTTCATATAGATATAAAATAGACTATTTGCTTTTTTCTTCTAATTAAAAGTTATGAAATATTACATTTCATTGCAAAATATCTATTTTCTCTCACAGTTACTGTTATATTGCCTACAGCTTCTGTGTCACATGCAAAAGAAGTGTGGACATGTCAAAAGAGGATATAGAATTCATGAAAATACATAGAAGTGAAAAATCAGACACACTGGAAGATCAAGAACATAATTTCATCAGATATTTTAACCGAGATAATTTTCTATTATAATAGAATTTCATTATGTGACTTTGAAAGCATTCAACTGCATTAGGAAAATACCAATAATTTGGGAGAAAAGAAAAACCCTCACGGAGAGAAATTAGTAAATTCTACCCAGCATAAAATTGGGAAAGTCATAACAGTAATCAATAGCAAATCCCCGCACTATTGTGATTTGTGAAATCAACTTCATTGTGTTTGAGTTGCATCTAAACATTCACTAGATTAAAACAAAACAACAACAACAAAAAAACCCAACTCATTTTTCTATGAATGTGACAAGGAAATAACCAACTTTAAGTACATGGCAGCCACACAACTAACTTTAGAGATGATTACACAGTCCTAAACATAATGACGTACTTTTTGACCCTGAGTTGAAATCCTTAATATTTACAGAATTTTTAGCATATTTATGGTCTTCCTGGTTTTGAGGGACTTCCCCCCTATCCCTTAGGATAATGCTATTGTGACTGAATTTCTTCTTCCTCCCCACCTTAGGGACAGAAGCTGCTTGCAGGAGACCAGACTTTCACCTCAACTGTGATATGCAAGTTCAGTTTCTGCAAAACCCCTAGCAGAGCAATAAAATAATCTGTGGACATAATATTGCTGACAAAAGTGCTCCTTAGCAATTATTCCTTGTAAAAATGCATGATGCAATTGCAGCAAATATGGCATTTATAAGCAATTCAGTGTTTTGTTCAGCTACAAGACTTTTCCTCTGAACAGACTGAGGAGCACCAGAACAGACAGCAATTTCCTGGTGTACCCTGACACAAGCAGAGAGTTCAAAGCCTGTTTTTCCTCTATTATATCAGCAGATTTATTTTTTTGAAGGGCACAGTAGCCCACTGTCAAACCTACCAAACAGATGAATCACCACTGCAATTTGAAAAGCTCATTTAAAAGAAAATGCCCACACTGAAAGACAGACATGATGCACGTAGGTTAACTTTGGAGCTCAGACTGGTATACCACTTAACACCTAACAAAGCTACCTAGTCCCAAAAAGCGTGGGTATATGTAAAAGCAGAACTTCTCTCTGTACTCCTGTTGTCAGAAACTGTATGGGATCACAAGTTGCCAGGACTGATTCAATCAGAGTAGGAACTCCCAGGAAAAACATATAGCAGATGGCTGGAACTGCAGGATACATGCTGCATTCATTCACCCCTTTATTATTCATCTTTAAGTCGCTCTTGACTGAACTGTAATTTTCAGGAAATTGCAATGATAATTGTAGGTAAATGAACAAAAATTAAACCTAGTGCAAATTAACCTCATCCATAAAATATGATTGATGTTGGAGTCCTGTATTTTTTAAGAATCAGAAAATGCAACTGATCTGTTTCTACATGCAGATATGAGCAGACACACAAATGCTACAATTGCACAAACATAAAAGCTCATGATGGTGGCTCTGCACACAATAGGGTCCATCACTTGCATCCTACTCTTCTCAAAATTACCCCTTAGGCTGATAGAACTATAATTAGGAGCTGGAGGTTTGTTACTGTGTCACTTGAATGACTTGATCTGCAGTGAGCCTTACAAAAAGGAACGTGACTTGCAAAGCAAAAAAGGCCTTAAGCAACCAGTCTTCAGTGAACTCTACAGCCAGGAAGACACTGTTTCACAGGACTGAAGTATCATGACATCTGCAAACAGAAACTTGTTTAAAACTAAGCATGTGCTAAAGTGAACTGGAAGAAAAAAGTTTCAGTCTAGTTTGAAAGTTTCCTCTTATGGAGCATGAAAGACAGCTTTTTTACAGGGATATTATTAAGTCACACAAATTTAATTGTGTGTGAATTACAACAGTGGAAATTTAAAAGCAGAATTATTGTTCAAAAGGTATGAAAATATTTTAAGAAACTGAAATATAGTCTATTAGCTGGAAAACAAAAAAGTAGCAAAAATAAATAGCACTATTTTATGAGGTTATTTGTTGAAATGAAGACAGATATAAAAGGGCTCTTTCTCTTGTAAATAATTTTTCTTGGGCCAGTATATTCTAGTGGCTTATTTTGACAGTAAAGCTATGTATATATAGGGCAAATCATAGTCTAATAAAACCAGCAACAGAAAGAGGCTAATAAATCATCAAGTCCATCACTCTGTGTTCAGAGTGACTATTTTCTCCAGCACATTTTGAAGTGCCCTATTTATTCAAGGAAAAGACTATGCAAGAACCTGACATGTATCAAATACTATGATAGACACACTCGCACACACATTACTAAGCCTTGTTGCAAAGCCTTACCTTGTGGCAGAACACAATGCTTACCTAATCTCTGTCATTTTAGCAGACACAGAAATTGATCATAATCATTATTGCAGATAACTTCATGTTTGCTCATTCACCCTTCCCATCAAAATATCCAATCCTTTCTGTGCTATGGAACTGCTTCTTTAAACAGTTGTTTGAATTAACATAGCTAATGAAGACTGAGGAAAAGATAGCTCTCCTTTCAAATCAGACTCTAAACTGAAACAGGATCATGAAGCAGCACAGTCAGAAAACAAACTGTGCTTAACTTATTACAGAGCTATCTTCCAAATGAAATAATCAATCAAAAAAGAAAATAGGACAAAAGCTCTCTGAAACATTGCTGATTCTCTTTGAACATGTTTATAGATTAGCTGTAGACAGAATATCATATGGAGCACTAAACCAACCTTACTTCTTCAAGAAATCACAGAATTACCTTCTGCTTCTAACAAGCATTACTGTTATTCTAGTTTTGTTTACCTATATGGAAGAGAAGCAAGCAAATGTCTAGAACCAGTCTAGCTAGAGGCAGGCAGGTGCCAACGAGAGCTTTATCATCACAATACCAGCAAAAACAAACCTAGAACCCTCTTTCAATTTATCATTATCTACATGGGCTGGATTGACAATATTGGAAAAGATACAAGAGAAGTATAAATACAGAAAAGTTACCTGATATGACCAAGGTCTAGTGACACCGTAAAAACACGTACCTCTAGTTGTGAATTCATGCCATCATATACTTGGGCAATATTTTCATGAGTGCTTGAAATATAAACCTACATAGCATACCCTTTCATGACCATTTACAAGCTTCCAGGGATTCCCTTCACAATAAATTATACAGTAATTGAGACCACAATCCTATTTTAGAATTCAGGATCTCACCCATGTACCATATTATTCCTTAAGGACAACACTGGCTGGGAAAACCAAACCCAGTTCTCCAACAGATCAAGCTAGGGCCCAAATTTGTGAATGACTTGTGGTGTGAAGGATGTTTCACAACAATGAGTATTAGTTCCCTAATTATTTGGGCCCTTTCAAAACTTCTTCCTATAGCTCAGAGGTTCAAGACTGATGAATACTCTGGAAGCTCAAGTAACTATTAATTTTATCAGCCACAGCAAAAAACAAAAAATAATTTGCTGTCCAACAGTTTTACAGGTGCTTGGGCACAAGAAGTTCCCATTACAGTTATAACTGTATTTATGCAGCTTGATTCAAAGGAGCCATAAATCTGCAATTCTCAATAGCACTTGTAAGAAAGGACTCCTGCTGGAATCATGAGAATTTCTCTACTTCCTTCTGGGATATAGTTTTCTCCAGTGGTCTGGAAAGCATCTAGTACAATGCTTCTTTGGTTGAGTGTTATTATTCTATATTTATTCTGTGGTACTGCCATGAAAATCTAGCCAAGACTGTTATTTCCTGTGCTAAGTGCTACATAACAAAGAGCAAAGTTCCTTTTCTGATAGTTTTAGCAATATTCAGCAAGTCATGGAGAAATCCACTCAATAGATGGGAATCTTATCCTTTCCATCACCACATGCTACTTAAGACATTCATTTGCAAGTAGACCTAGATTTGCAAAGATCCAAAAGTATCTACTCACACTAAACACCTTGTCCAAGTTTCTGTGCATATCTTACCCTGTTACTACTCAAGTCTCCAGGGCATTTCAGTTTTCCCCTGTCAAAATCTGCAAGGTCTTCAACGTACCAATAATTTCTACCCTCGTAAGAATCCAAAAAACTAACACGTCCCTTCAAGATAGCCTCAGCTCTGAAGAAAGTGCTCAGAAGACATCTAAGTCCCCAGACTCTGAAGCAGGTTATATGCATCAAACACCTATGTCCAAAGGTGGCTGAGGGGAAAAAAAGGGAAGGCATATGTCTGCATCCTGCTGAGCTCAACTTTCAGCTTGGATCTAGCAGGCAAAGGTACAATTCTCTGTTCTGCCTGACTTGGAGCATATGCACTGGAAATGCTACAGAATTTATGATTCTGCATAGAAATGAGGGTTCTGCTTGTTGCATCTCCCACAGCACAGGAAGCAATCTAAAAATAGAACAACCAAGTAAACTGTACAGATTGATTTTGGCAAGTACAGACTTAACCCCACCAAGGCTTTTTAGGAGAGTTACAAGACAGGAGAAAACAGCTATCACATTAACCAAAGCGGATGGGGAGACCAAGGAAAAAAGGTCAGGTAAGGGGAGAAAGTTAAACTGGCAATAATATTTGAATTCAAAAAAGGGTTGTACATAAGCAAGCAAAGAGTATCTTAAAACAATTGTCTGGAGTTATAACTTCTCTTTTTTATTTTTATTTTTATTTTCTCCTTAGGCAGCCTGACGTTGGAGTACTTAAGTATAGTCATGTGTCCTCATGTCCTTTCACCAGTCACTACTCGCATGATTGACAACAGTGCTAGACTACTGTGTGACTCTCGCAATCACAATTTGCTGTTATCAGACAGGATTCAACAAATAACTGAAATACTACTGCTGCTAACAGAGAGAGAATAAAGAACATGGGAGAAGACACAATTTAATCACTTCTGATAGGATTCCTTTTTATGGAAGGCAGACGCTAAAGCCATACACTCTTTAAGATCTCAGTACTAAAAATCCATTAATCTTAGAAATGTCAGTACCTGATTACTGCTATCGGATGCCTCCTTACCAAGCAGCACTCCAAGACAGCAAAATGGAAGACATGCTGATCTTCACAGTTTCTGTGGGTGCTGCTTCTGTTCCAAAGTCTACTCTCAACACTGCCTACATGAAAGCTGCTTAATCCTAAAGCTTTTCCATCAATGGCCTATTTCATAAAAGTTTTATGACCTCATAACTTCTTTTTTAAAATATGACCATAGTCCCCAAAATAATCTCAACATGAACAGATAAGTTATTCTGAAATACTGCATTTACTCAAATCCAAGACAACCCCAAATTTAAAACATGAGTCCATAAGCTCTCATGGTTTCTTTAAAAAAAAAATACTTCTTAAAGCTAGAGGCTAACAATACAGCTCTTGTATTTCATAATATGGGAGACATCTAAAAAGGAGGAACAAAACATTCCATTTTCAAAGATCTTTGAAAATATAGTTAAAAAAAAACCCAAACAAAAACCCCCCCAAAAAACCCTGTAGTCATGTAATTTTAAAAAAGTAAGGCACTAATTTTTTTTCTTTTAACCACAGTGCATTACTAGTTTTTAAATATTCAGATATAAATAAAAAAATAAAACCTTGTTTGGACAAATAAGATAAATAAGGCTTATAAGATAACTAAGTAACAGTCCACAATGTCGATTCATGACCCATGTATAAAAGGGTAGCAAGTCATCTGTTTTTTACTTCAAATTGCTGCAGCAAATTACAATATGAAACAAAAAGTAAGAGTTGCAAGATAAAGATTAAAGTAATTCCTGCCACCATTCCACGCAGCAGGGCTGTCTGCACTGATGGCAGTCCGATTGGCACATGCTGCCAAGGAAACTAGGGAGGCAACTGGTGGGATCTCTGATACTCTCCTAGAAGCTCTTCACACAACATCTCCATAGTTTGCTAAGGGAAGGAACTGTACATTAAGGTATCCATCATCTCTGGAAGGTCATGGAGAATGGGAATGGTGCCTGAGGACTGGAGGAAAGCCAGGGTCACTCCAGTCTTCTAAAAGGGCAAGAAGGAGGACCTGGGAAACTATAGGCCAGCCACCTCCGTCCCTGGAAAGGTGATGGAACAGTTCAGTCTGGAGGCCATCTCTAAGCATGTAGAGAAAAAGAAGGTTATCAGGAATAGTCTACATGGATTCACTAAGGGGAAATCATGCTTGACCAACTTGATAGCCTTCTATAATGGCATGACTGGCTGAGTGGATGAGGGAAGAGCAGTGGGTGTTGTCTACCTTGACTTCAGCAAGGCTTCTGACACTGTCTCCTACAGCATCCTCATAGGTAAGCTTAGGAAGTGTGGGTTAGATGAGGGGACAGTGAGGTGGGTGAAGAACTGGCTCAATGGCAGAGCTCAGAGGGTTATAATCAGCAGTGCAGAGTCTAGTTGGAGGCCTGTGGTTACTGGTGTTCCCCAAGCGTCAGTACTTGGTCCAGTCCAATTCAATGTATTCATCAGTGACTTGGATGAAGGGACTGAGTGTACCCTCAGCTAGTTTGCTCATGACACTAAACTGGGAGGAATGGCTGATACACCAGAAGGTTGTGCTGCCATTCAGCCAGATCTGGATAGGCTGGAGAGCTGGGCAGAGAGGAACCTGATTAAGTTCAATAAGGACAAGTGCAGGGTCCTTCACCTGGGGAGGAATAACCCCTGGCACCAGTACAGGTTGGGGGTTGACCTGCTGGAAAGCAGCCCTGCAGAGAAGGACCTGGGAGTACTGGTGGATGACCAGTTGACCATGAGCCAACAATGTGCCTTTGTGGCCAAGAAGGCCAATGGTATCCTGGAGTGCATTAAGAAGAGTGTGACCTACAGGTCAAGGGAGGTGGTCCTTCCCCTCTACTCTGTGCTGGTGAGGCCGCATCTGGAGTATTGTGTCCAGTTCTGGGCTCCCCAGTTCAAGAGAGATAGGGAACTTCTGGAGAGACTCCAGCAGAAGGCTACAAAGACAGTTAAGGGGCTGGAGCATCCTTCTTAGGAGGAAAGACAGAGTTTTGTTTGTTTAGCCTAGAGAAGATTGACAGGGGACCTTATCAGTGTTTATAAGTATCTAAAGGCTGGGTGTCAAGAGGATGGGGCCAGACTCTTTTCAGTGGTGGCCAGTGAGAGGACAAGGGGCAATGGGCACAAGCTGGAACACAGGAGGTTCCACTTAAACATGAGGAAAAACATCTTTACTGTGAAGGTGACAGAGCACTGGAACACGCTGCCCAGAGAGGCTGTGGAGTCTCCTTCTCTGGAGATGTTCAAGACCCATCTGGATGCTTTCCTGTGCAGCTTGCTCTAGATGAACCTGCTTTGGCAGGAGGGTTGGACTAGGTGATCTTCAAAGGTCCCTCCCAACCCCTACCATTCTGTGATTCTGTATAGATATACACAATAGACGCTGTCATTACTGAAGATGCTTCACATTTATAAGCCACTGTATTCATAATCAACACCTGGCAAGAGATAGGCCAAAAGCACTGCAGGATAGGGGGGCTGATGGGGCCCCAGGCAGCCTTGGCCCACCATACCTGAGCAGGGCTGTGGTGGCAGTGATGGCCCCACTGATCCCCAGGGACCATCAGGGGTGAGGAGGGAAGGCAGCAGAGCCAGAGTCTGCCTGGGCAGCCACTGCGTGAGGAGGCCCTGTCCAGGCCCCAGGTCCTGGCCTGCCCAGAGCTCCCAGGCCTGCTAAGCAGCTTGCTTTACCTTGTACCACATCCACCCTGTCAGCTTGCCAACACTATTCTTTGGCTATTGCTTTAGAGAACACAGTTTTTGAAGAATAACTGGGTGCTGAAGGTGCGTGGGGTGGAGGAGAGGTCTGACTGCTGCTATCCAGCATGGAAAGGATGAACAATGGGATAAGGCACATCATTGCCAAAACAGCTTTTTCCCCTCTGCACCTGAAGGACTGCTGCAGCAAACTAGAAAGGGTCTATACTGAAGTACTCCTGACAACAGGAGAAGAGAATGAGAGGTGATGCTTTCCCCTGGAAGCCTTTCTGAAAGGCATGGGGGCAATGGCAGTGGGGGGATCATCTCTTCAGTGCTCTCTTTCCTTCAGCAACCCAAGAGCCCCCTGGCCATCATGTCCACTACCATTTCACCTCTCCTTTCTGCATTTCATTTGTTTACCTCCTGCTTGTTTGTTGGTTTGTTTGTCTGACACAATAGTAAAACCTAGATTTAGGTTTCCAGCTTTGACTGTTATTTTCCTCCCATTGTGAGCATCCTGCAAAGGGTATTCCTGCTGGAACTGGATTTTCCTCCTCCCCCCAGCTGTGAGGAGGCAGGCACGCACTCCACTTCCCTGTAGTCCTGAGAAGCAGCAAGAATTAATTTCTTTTACTCTACTGAGTTTTAATTTCTATCCCTGAATGAGATCACAGAAAAGTCACACCTTACTGTGTCAGCTTGGCAATTTTAACAGTAATGAAAATCTCTGCTTTTGAAATGGTGCAGAACAACACTAAATTAATAACTGAATTGACCCAAGGTAAAAAAAGAAGTTGTTTGGGTTTTTTTAAGGAACATGTTCTTGTGATATTCAACATCTGAATCATTTAAATTGGAAACAAAATAAGAGATTATGAAATAAAGGAAAAATAGATTAATTCCTCATAAAAACATCTCTCCAGAGGGAAGTGTTTCAGATTATTTACATTTATATGCTGACTAATTACATATAAACTTGAACAAATCTTACCTTTAGGTGGTTTTTGTTAGTTTGTTTGGTTCTTTTGGTTTTTGTTGGTTTTGTGTTGTTTTGGTTTTAAATTCATAAACGAACCGTGCTTTTAGTTTTGTTTACTTATTTTACTAGTGGTTAGGCATTCAACCCAACATAGGCTACTAACCTAACTGATCCACATCCAGTGCTGGTTGAGCTTTATCATTTCCTTACTGTAAGGAACCAAGGAACAATATAACTTTTATAGCAATAGATATTCAGGGATATTTGGTGGGCCTGGCAAATGCCACAAAAAATGTGACAAGAACAATTGTTCACTTTGACCACATTGGAACCTGTAACCATACTGTATTCAAAAGCAAAAATGCAGACAAAGGTTTTAGTCACATGGGTTCAGCTTACAACATGTGGACCAACTGTTTGCTCCATAAACATTTATAATTCCATGTAAATCAATTCCATGTTAATCACATGTTGACAGGAATATCCACCAATTTCCCACTTGCTTGTTACTTTTTTTCTTCCCCAGTTGTTTAAACTTGCAATCTTAAGAAGCATGACATTTAGTTACAGGAAATAAATACAATGTAACTGGAAAAATGAATTATACATAAAAAATACTAGATCCTCAACCCCAAAATGCTGAAAACAGATAAGAATTTCTAATACGAATTAAAGGGCATGAGAAAAGATTTTTATTACTGTCAATATATTTCATCTTAGTAGCAGTAACTGTTATTAAAACAAAAATGCTATTAGAACAGGTGTTCTTATAGATCCTTATTTCACCTGTAAAATTTCTGTGCTTGTGTGGCTGGGCAAACGCATGCTTCATGATCTGCCCCAATTCACTTGGTCTTACTTTTGCAAAGGCATTGAAGAGCCAGGGCAGATCACCTGCCAACCAAAAGCAGACCCTGAATAAACTTTTCTACAACAAGAAGGAAAGTGGCTTATGAAACATAATTGTGTTACCCAATATGAAAAAGCAAGCTAGCTTCAGTAAGTTATGCAGTTAGTAATGAAGACTCTCAAGCAATGAGGTAAATAAAGGAGGGACCATCAGAACTATCCAGTAGGTACTTCAGACTCAAAGGACAGACGCAAGTTCTTTAAAATTCAAATATTTACAAAAAAACTTTTTCAGAACAAACTTGAACAGTGACCTTTACCTTACCCTAACAACATATAAACACTTGTAGGTATTTCCAGAGCACAGTGATATGCTTAGAAATTTAACTTCAGTAATATTTTCAATGGATAAATAACCTTTAACTGTCCCTTAATTCTCTTGTCATAGGTTAAAATAAATAATGAAGATCAGCCATTTAGCACTTTTTAAAGGCAATGTTGCATTCTCATTGAAAGTAGATAGCAATTGTACTCACGTATCATCATAAGGAGGTGGGGGGAAGTGGCGAAAAAAAGGGTCTCAGATTAAGCCTTCAGTATTTTCTACACTTTCAACAGGAGAAATATTGACTGAAGTTCAGATTTATTTGTTAAGAGGGTTTTGATGAACCTGCAATCCTGGTTTGAAACCGTGGTGGGATTTTGTTTGATAGGGGTTGTTTTGTTTTAAATAAAACCAGAAGACCAGGTAGAAGGAAGAAAGCCAAACAAATTTTAAATCCCTGAAAGCGTGGACCACATGTAGATTTAATAATTGAATTTAAAGAGAGTTCCCATTTATTCAAAGATAAAATATAGTTCAATACACCACTCTGTAAAGATGTAAGAATCAGTGGTTTCTGAATCCTTTTTTTTTTCCATTTAGCTTCAATTTTTAATATAATAGATCACTATTCATTTAATTAAAATGTTTGAAATATTTCTGTGATAAGTAATTCTTTTCATAGTATTTCAACAGTGAGCATCTGCGCTAGAAGTGATAGGTCTATGTGTATTATCTCTCTTGCAATACTGAACAAAGGGAATGTTTAAAAATATAGGAAGTCTGTATTAATGTTCACATTGAAAACACAAGCAAGAAATTATACAGATGAATTGTTTGTTACCACAGTCACCTGGGACAATAGCTCAGCCCATTACTCCTTCCACTGCACAAGATATGCAATCAAGTGTGCAGCAGGAATATCTGGCATTTGAAAAACACTCATCACAGAACATATTTTTTTCATTAAGGAAAATTTTCTGCTTCATTGATCTTCTACAGTTTACATGAAACCTAAGAAATAGAATCTCATGCCCCTGAAACATCTGCATTGCTTTAAAATTTGAAGTTGGTATGCAGTCCAGTGAGTCATTAAATCAAACATGAAGCTGGACCTTATTCACTATATATAACAGCATCCAAATCATATTTGTTCTTTCCATTCCCATTTCTTTAGTTATCTTTAATTGTGAAAACAGACATTTTAGCAAGGATTAAGGAACTCAATTCTTCCTCAATTCAAAGATCACAATTCTTCCTGACAGAGGTAAAGAAAAAAGGTCATATTATTTTTCAATTATTACAGTCACTAGATTACTGAGTGCCTCAGGAATTTTTCTGAAGTTTTTGCAATGGTCTGTAACTATCTGTTAGCAAAAGCAAGCATAATGCCACAGCCAAAAAACATATCAATGCCACAAGGAAAAACAAGCCTAAATATAATGTTCGACAACTGAAGTCCATGGGAACTTCTAAAGAGACTTTGTGAGACATCTTGTGTAGTGGCATGGGGAAATATAGAGTCACATCTCTCGCTGAGCTCTATATCACACTCCCAGTCTGGAGTGGAGATGGGCAAAGGCAGCATAACCCTGAAGGGTCTCATCTCCACCCAGAAGAGTGGAGAAGCTTCCATAGGAGGAAGACATATCATTAAAAACTACTCAAAGAAAACTAACTTGTTTGTGGATAATTCATCAACATCAATTCCACTCACTACAAAAGTTTGGAAAAGAAAAAGATTAGTCCAAAATACATACGAATATGAAAATTTTACAGTTCTGCTGACCAAAACAGCATTAGCTGTTCTTAATCAGGTCCTTGGCATATACTTTAAGTTTCACATCCCTTCATTTCAAGTAACAACGCATCTTGCACCTCTGACAATAACACAAGAAGTACTCCTGTGATAATATACTTATTTCTGAATAAGCATGCCCAGCAAGACTATTAAAGACCTATTATGTCATATTCAGGAAGCAGAAATCAGCACAAAGTGAGTAAGTGACCCTTCAGAAAAAAAAAGAAAAGAACCACTCTTTAAAAATTCAGATTTACATTATAAAGTAAGGAGATTACAAACGTGACTTGGTGGTTTTACTTGGCTAGCAGCCAAACACAGCCATTTACTCACTCCTCTACCTGTGGAGAATAGGGAAGGGAAGAGGGGGGCAAGGGTAAGGAGACTCATAGGTGGAGATAAGAACAATTTAATAATTGTGAAAAAAAAAAAAAAAACCTAAACAAACCCACCTTAAAATAATGACATTAAAAACAAAGATAATCATAATAGGAATAAAATATGCAAATGAGTGATACACAGGAAAAATTGTTCACCGCCTGTTGACCAAGCCTAGCTCATCCCCAGATAATGATCCTGGAGGAGCCACAATCCTGAAACCACAATCCCAAAAGAGCAAGAGCCTGAGTGAAAGCCAGACAGAGCGAGAGTAGGAGACCCTCATTAATATACTGAACATGACATTATATGATATGGAATATCCTACTGGCATATCCAAATGCCAGTCTAGCTTATTAATTTAAATATTCCTCACCCACCCCTCCACTCCCTGGATCTTGTGCTTGTAAACTAATAAAACTAAGTCCTTCAACTTCCAGCAACAACTGAAAACACTGGTATGTTACCAACATTTTTCTCATAAATCCCATGTTGAAGCCTAAACACAGCACTATTCTAGCTACTAAAAAGAAACCTCGCTCTGTCGCAGCTAAAAACCAGGACACATGTCAAGAATCCTGAAGAGTTATTTCAAATATTTTTTCAGTCTAGCAGTCAGACTTTAAAATGTCAAAGCTGAACAAGATCTTCCACTCCAAGCAGATTTTCCTCCTCTGGCTCATTATTTGATGCATTAGTATATTATATGGTTAGGCACTGAAAAGTGACTTATAGGCATTTATTAAATCACAACAGTTTTACTAAAGTTCTAGATAAGGTAATGAGCTTGTAAGAAGTAGTATCTTGGGAAACAAAAAAATACAGCAGGCATCTTTTTCTTTGGACATCTTGTTTTTCATCAGGTGGCAGTGGGCAAAGTCTAACTTGCAGCAGAAGGCTACAAGAAAAACACTAAGAGCATTACATGTCAAAGTATCCAGTTTCTTCTCTGCCTTCATGTAAAAGAGCAGTACAATGTGGAGTGGCAGATGCTAGTGCATGGGCCTTTTACTGCATCACAGCCAAAAACTGAAAATGTGAGTAATTACAGTTAGTATCCTCTAATGAATATAAACTAATTGTTAAGAGAGGTAGGCTACCTTCTACTGAAGAATACATATAATTTGAAACTAATAGCTTGTCCTATGCCCCTGTTTCACATTGGACAGACAGTATTAACCAAGATTCATATAATTTAAGGCTGGGAAAGGCCAGATCAGGCCCCTTAGTCTGCCTTACTGTATAATGGGCCATATAATGTGGGCCACCACAGCTGACCCAAGATTGAAACCAAGAACTTGTGACAGACCAGCACAGACCTATATCCAACCTTGATCCAATCAAGATACACAGACATATATGTTCATTTCCATTCCATGGTTTACTTTATCAGCAAGAGCAAAAGTTAAATAAAATGCTGAAGTCCTAAGAATTCAGACTTCAGGTAGTGAAAGGAAATCTAAGAAACTGTTGAAATGCATTTTTCATGGAGCAAAATGAGAAGATGGTATTTGCTATGAGAAATCTTGGGCTGTCTTGCCCTTATCCTCAGAATACACAAAGAAGCAGATGCATTTAACAAACAGCATCTTCAACTTCAGACACTGGAGTAAAAATGTTATAGGACATTACTAAAGGGACTCAGTGGTTTCTCCCTCTTGGTAAAGCTCAGCTTTGCAGCATAAGCAGACATTTTTGCTTCAGATCACTGTATCTGACTTACTCTTTTTCATATCTTAGGTGTTGTAGGACACAATAATCATCCTGAACAATGCCTACCCACGCTCAAATTATTAATTGCAATCATACATTAATTTTCTAATATTGCTTCATATGAAGTATGAATACATTTCGCATTAATCTATGTCTGAAAAATAGTTCATGAATAATTCATTCATTGATAACTCCTCCAATCAATCAGAGAATGATTTAAACACATTTTACTAGTGTTGGACTAACTGTGTTCATTACTGCTTCACTGAATTACATGTAAAAAAATGTCAACATTTCTCCAAACTCTGCTATTATTGGCAACAAAAAATTTTCTTGCACCAGAGTCTCCTACTGAAGTGGAAAAAAATTCACATTACCACTATCCAAACATATATATATATATATATGTATGTATCTCTGAGGAAGAATGGGAGGTCTCTTGACAGATTTAGGGATGCAAACTCAGTGGGAGAGAGATGCATCCCAAATCTATTTTCATCCAAATAAACCCCAAGCTTTTGTATGCACATCTTCCAATTGTGGTTTTGAAAGTTTACACCTTGGAGCATACCTGGCAGCAGCTGAAAATTATAAGTGCTTCAAATCCGTTTCATGTAATGACAGCCATGACCTCCCTGGCTCTGTCCTCCAGGAAAGATTCTGAGGCACACACCACATAAGGAAAACTGAAACTAAATTGATTATTCATTTGTGTTATCATCATACCCCCCAGAAGAAATGAGAATCTCTACCACATGGCAGACTTTCACTTCACTAAATCTTTTTTTTTTTTTACTTTGCTTTTTCAGAGTCATTTTTATCCTGCTTTTCTTCTCTTATGCAAGTCTTATTGTCTTCCTTTTCAACTGCAATTATCACTTTTCAATACTAATCCTTTCCCAAGCACCCTACATTTTCACCCCTTTGTATTAAACCAGATTCCTCACCATTTGATCCAGTAACTGGTTTATTTTACCCTCTAATCCTTCATTTGCCAGCTCTTCATACAACCTGGATTTTTCCCTACCTAAACAAGCCATTTTCCACACTCTCATTAGCCCTGCCTTTGTACTTCTCACCTCATTCTCTCTAGCACATAGGATTATCAATTCCTTTTCTGTCCAATAAACCTTGTTCTGTTCCTGTTTTGCCTCTAATATTATTTCCTTAAAATATATTTTAAATATTATTTTTCCTATTCATGTTTAATGCTCAGAGTTTAGCTGACTACTTTGAGCTGTTGCTTTGTACGGTGTAACAAAGAAAATCATAGATAATCACAAAGCATACCAAAATACACAAACCGGAAGCATAAAAGATTTGTTCCACCATGTTGTATGCATGTTAAGCTATTCTACCCCTATTGAGTTCTGAGGAACCTCCAGCCATAGCAGCACAAGAAATAGAAACCAGCTTCCTTCCTACTGGCTGTAGAAGCATAGAGAGAAGGAGGGGATTTTTTAATGCCACACGTTGCATTAAAATTGCCAGCTATTTTTAAGGGTAGAATCATTTTTATTTCTCAGTGACATTTGGATTAGACAGCCAGCACCACCAGACACAGACAGCCCTACTACAACCAAGTGTATTAAACTCCAAAGACAACTTGATGGGTTCCTTCAGATTTCACTGATATGTCTCCCTAAATATAGCTTCTGTTTAAACGAAAAACAGAGAAAAGATGCAAATAGAGAGCACAGAGAACAGTTAAATCAGACAAAGAAGCATTTCTTTGTTTAATCGCAATAAAGATGTTATACATAGATATCTTTTACAGAGACAGAAGAGCTTTGCTCACTTCCCTGGCACCAATGGCTTGAATTAGACAGCAAAAGATTCTCCACTTTCAGGCACAGAGCCATGGACAGGTGATGGCAGGGCATTCACGTGCCAAATCCCACATCTGGACAAACAGTTCACAGGGGACCATTTTACCTTCACACGCTGGAGGCTGCTGGGGGCTGCAGCAAGCTGCACATTTCCAACACGACCCTCGCCAAGGCAGAGCCAGCACGTGGAGCTGGGCTCCTGCTCCCTGAGAGCTGGCATGAGAGCCAGCTTTTCCACTCCAGCACCTCCACAGATAGTTCCTTTGTGAGTGACAGAGATGACATATCCTCAGTTCCCTCAAGAATGCTGTCAGTGTTTCCCTGTATGTTTATAGCCCGAATATTTCCAGTTTACACAGATCTAAATAGGTGTGGCAGTAGAAGGACTCCAGTTCGTTTTCAGGTTTGTGACATCTGGGTTAGCCAGAAGTTTATACCACTCAACAGATATTACTTCAAAGATGAGTTTTTAAAAGTGAACAATCCAATATATGCTGTACTTGGATTACATTCTTTCACAACATCTGCAGGGATACAAACACTGAAAGCAGACCAGATTGCAAGGATTTAAATCTGCATTAGTGTTAGTTTTATGCTTTTACAGTTTCATAAAAAAAACTTATGAATAACCAAAACCATTGGGGTAAGAGAGGTTAATGGGATTGATTTGCCAGACTACATGCATTTCCATAATGTTGAAATGATAGATTTTTTTCCTCAGAAATGTAAGGATTATTGTCAGGTGTCTAGAGGGCAAGCACCAAGGAATAGAAGCATGTGAACCCTTATCAGACTATCTTTAATGTGCAGTATTGTTAGAAATAATGTAATTAAGGATAGCAATATGGATTTCTAAAATAAATTACACTAATTATATTATCATTTCAAAATTATAATTAAATATTCAATTATAAGAAACACAAAGGAGATTCAACAATTACATGGCATGTCTGTCATGGTGAATATGATTTAAATTAACATAGCAGTTCATTAAAAACAGCTGATTTTACAGAACTATATATGACATTTTTACTATGTACTTTCACTGACATTGAAGTAAAAATCAATGTACAGTAATATGAAGGGAGACATTTCCACTCCATTTATTTAAGCTGGGGTGCTTTGTTAAACCAATATAACCGGGTTCAAATGTATGAAAATGGGGAAATCCTCTCCCTTTTGTGCCACTTTTTACCCAGCTTTTTTCCAGTGGAGCTCAGTTACAGTGCAGGTCCACAAATACTCCTACCACATCAATGAACAAATGGCAAATTTCTGTGCAGGAGTGGCCCAGGGCAAACAGGAACTTCTTAAAGTGGTTTCATCATCAAAACCAGTCTCCTGTGGTGCCTAACCTGCTTACCTCAGCGTTCAGGGAAATTCCCTAAAATCTGCTCAGAAACATGTTTTTGCAAATGTTGCTTAATTGTTAAAAACTACTTGGGACATAAACATATATGGTAAGTGGTTTCAGAATAAACAGGCATTATGCATAAAGTTTGATTTAGACTGGGAAAAAACCTTGCTTTCCCACTTTTAAATAAAAGGAGTCCATGCAAGCTACAAGTGGTTGAAAAATTATCCTGTTCATTTCTTTCCTCTCATCCCTAATATATTATAAGCAAGCATGTTTCTACATGTTTTCTAAAACATATTAAGCAGAACAGAAGGAAAATGAAGCTTATCTTAATTTAAATAACCCCTACATTAGGTCATTATCACTTTTTTTTAATTATTTTTTTTTACTGTGGGAAAAATTCACTTTAAAAAGTAGAAGTGAAAGTAAGCATTTAGTTTTTGGCTAGTTCCTCACCAGTTTAACTATCTATCTGAAAGCCAAAGCACTGTATTTAAGAAATTCCTAAAGCCTCAGTTCAAACAGAATTTGAAGCATAAGTTAACTCGGAAAAAAAAGATAAATTGAAATTGGAAATTAAATCTTTGTTTACTTTGGGTACGGTCATCTACAAATGCTGCAGATTTCACTCACTCAGACATCTTCCTTCCAATTCTGAATGTTTCTATTCAATGTTTTTTAAGCAGAGGTTACATTCTGCCTAAATGCAGGTAAATTCCATGTACGAGATAAAGAAAAACATGAAAATAATTTAATTTATATAGTCTACTTTAATGAAATAACCTCTAGACCCCATCAATTTAGATGCTTCCTCATAGGCAAGACATCAGTCATTTTAAATAGACTCCTATATTGCTACTATACTATCTTAAATAAAGTCAAGTCCTCCTTATACCCATAACACTGTCAGAATAACACTGTCAGAAAAGCAACACAGTAATATTATAATCTAACTAACATTGTATCATATGCAAAGATAAGACCACAGTCTTATTGGGGAAGGAATAAAGCCACAAATTTGTACCCGTTATGAGAAAAACCTAAGCTCTGCAGGATTCTCAACTTCTCTCACCTGCAGTTAATTTGGCCATGTTGTCCAACATCATTAGCCCCTTCCAGTACTTCCTTGCAAACAGAAGCTTTCCGTTTTAGAGACTACAAACAGCAGTGGCTCCAACTTCTGCATAGTTTAAGCTATTGCTCCTCTCACAGTACCTTCTTTAACTGACTGCCAAATACACTATTTCATCTCACGTTAAGCGACCTTGAAGCAAACTGCCACTAAGTTGTTGCCACAGGAAACAAATCTGAACATGTATAAAGATCTGGCAAGCATTTTTACACCACAGGTGATACTGGCCTCTGCCTTTCAGCAGCTGTAGTACCATGCCTTCAGCTGACATATCCCATAGCTAGTCAAGCCCCATATTCTCATATTTGAATGTTGCTTTTTGTGTATCTAAGGAAGTATCCTATGGCTTTGTTCACAACCATTGTTGTTTTTTTTTTCCCCTCTCAATCATATCAGCTATAGCAGAACTTGTCAGATGTTGTGAGGTTAACAGGAAATTAAGCATACTGGAGAACAAGTGATTTTTACCTGTCTTAGTACCATGAAGTGGATGCTTTAGTGCTTTAAGCTGGTGTACAATCCAATATCTAATCAACAGCTCCAGAGGTAACTTGCCAAGCCTTGAAGAACTTCCAAAACAACTGTGAAACTGCTTGAAAAAAGCTAGGGAAGATCTTGACAAAGCCCTTCTGAGAGCCAGGCCATCAATTAGAAAAAGGGAAATCCATTTGGTGGAGCTGCCCAGGAAGTTTAAGACAAGAGGATTCCCCTTTCCAGATTCACAGGAAACATGTATCATTTATTTCTCCCACTCTGTCTTTTTAGTATAGTTTTCGCTGACCTTCCTTGTAAGTCATTTGAGTGATACACTTGAAGAAGCCAGAATTGTCCCTTTCCGAAGTTCCCCTCTGTGTTTTCTCTATACACTTGAAAATTAAAATCAGATAATGGAAGCAAAATCTCTACAAGGAAGGTTATTTAACATTTGTTGTCACACCTTATCAGATAATTTTATTTTATTACTTCATATTTATCGTTTGTTCCTAATGTACCCTGGTCTCCAGGTGATAGGAATATTTGCTATTTAACATGTGAAAATAAGTTAATCATGAATCATTTGCCAGGACTTACCTTTTTACATTCTCCCTCCACCCCACACCCCGATATGTTTGTAAGTCAATTATGAAGATGTGTTAGTGGTAACTCAATGAGCTAACACCTGATAGTATTATGTGTTCTGGATTGTAAATTTTCCTTAAAAAAGAAAAAAAAATCAGGCCTTAAAAATAAAAATAAATAAATAAGAGAAAGGCTTATTAAATGCCCCTGAATAGGAAACAAGAAATTCCAAGCATAATCTTCTCCACAGAGTTGCCCAGGAATATTCACTAAATCATTTGGTGAAATTTGTTGTTTTCCCCACTCCATTAATTTACAGCACAGAAAAAACAAAACAAACAAAAAAAACCTCTATGAAAAATAAGTCTGTTCAGCAGCAATTTAAAAAGCTGAGTGCAAAGAAGGTTAGGAAAGGATGTTAACTTCACCTCTGGAGATACTCCCCCCATTCCCAGTTCTTTCCAGGTGCAATATCTGCAAATAGCTCAGTCTTGCAGGTGAATGAGATCACACACGTGGTCTGTGAAAACATTTAATTTTACCTCTGTCAACAGAAGTAGTCTGCTACGGTTCAGGTTCATACCAAGCACCAACTACAATATTGCCCAGTGGAGGTGCTCTCTGCCAGCATAGACTGGGAACCTGATTAACTAGAAGATCTCACAGAAATATCCCTCATCTTTGCCTAACAAGTACAAGTGCCAGCAACGAGGACAAATATTTTTTATTCTAAGGCCGAGAGCTTCCCATAGCCCCAGCCTGGCCTACTAATGACAGCAAGAGCAGAGCACCCTTGTACCCTCCTTTCATCCTCACTACTCTCTCCTGGAACATACTTTTCACAGCAAGAGAATATAAGGCCAAAAAGGACAACTACACTCTTCTGACTCAGGTACTCCCTTCCTGCCTCTTCAGATAATGGTATCAGGGAATGGCTCAACAGCTTCTTGACAAACTAGATCAAGAGCGACTAGGCTGCATCTAGCCCAATACATACAAACATTCAAACTGCTCCACCTCAGCCCTGTCCTCAGAGATGTTAAATCTCTGCATTTTAAAGCACCACAGACATGTACTTGAAGGAGATATCCAACCAGCTGTCCACAATGTTTCCAGGTCTGCCCTGGTCAACTAGGAAGACAATACAGGGTTTTATAACCACTGTACAAAGTGCCATATTCTAGACAGTGCATTTTTTTTATTTGCTCCTAGCTTTATTACATTCAAGCACAAAATGCATTTTCAGACAATAAACATTATCTACAGTCCTTCTCCTAGCTACACTCCTGTTATCCCATAGAATGAGAATGAATAGCTGTACACATTTTCAATAAAGTTAGAACTAACAGTTCCCAATCTAGTCTTAAACGACTGCAATAAGGTATGAATAAGGTATCTAGAAAAAAAAAAAATACAGTTTATGCTAACACTTTTTCCTGTGTAACAACTTGAATAAGGCCATTCCATCTGAACAGAGCACCTAATCACCACTCAAGTAAGGCAGGTAAATATTGTGTCATCAGACTTGCCTTAAAAAAAAAAAAACAACCAAAAAAGACACACCATCAAAACCAGATTTTGTGTAGGCAGAAGGGGGGAGGAAGGTGACAAAAGTTACTGCTCTACAGAGAAAATAGGAGCACAGAAATGCTTAATCAGTCTCAGTTAAGTTTGAAAAGAAAAATGCACTAGCTTTTCCTCCTGTGGACTGTCTTTTTCATCCACTTTCTAATTCCCAGGAAAGCTGGTTGGAGCCTTTTCACAGACTTTATGGAGAGCTGGATCAAAGTTTTCCTACCATAATGATAGCATTCTTATTCATCCCAGTTCACAAGGACATTTATGCATGCCCACATCATGAGAGAGGGTGAAGGAGTATTTGGCTGACAGGTATGCATTTACCCCCAAACACACACAATTTACGAAGACTAAGGCAACCATGCTTCAGCTGTTATTGGTACATCTGCTATATCTTCTGTCAAAAACAAAATCCTCCTGTTTTACTGCTAGAAAGGTGCTAAACAGCTATGAAGTACTTGAATCAAGTTGCCATGATTTTGCATTATTGCTGACTAGCAAAGAAATAAGCTAGTGCAATATCCAGTGACACAGAAGATGAAGTATTACCTTGCTCTGCTTGTTATGTTACCACAACTATAGCAACAGCATCAGGGAATCATAGATTCACCTCCCTCCTTACCTCTTACCCTCTCTACATTCAGGCCCCGCTCTAAAGGAAATGGTCATTTCCTGGCTTATAAAATGGCAACCTGGATACTTTCCACGTGTTTTGATGGAGCTTAGTGAAACACAAATCTACATAGCACAAGAGAATAGCATGGAGACAGGACAATGCCATGGACTTTTATTTTGTCCCTTTTTCATACTCCAGAAACATATGGGACAGAAAGTAATCTCACTCCACGTGCCTACAAAAGCCCTGATGAGGCGTCACTGTTAGCATCAACTAGAGCTGCCTTCAGCAATACCGTTCTGTGTGAGAGCTAAATGAAGCCCTCTTTGCCGTGTTTAGGGTGGGATACTTTCCCAAACCACTTGCATGTAGTACATTTCACATACACCTGAAAACTTAACCCAAATACTTGCATTTCCATTTTATCTCAATAAATCCAAAAAGGAAAAACTATGAATATTAATATGAATAATTTCTTAGAGTGATCATTTTTTTTCCCCATGTGACTACCACCATACCATACTTTTAAGCAACAGACTTACATACAGATGGCATGTTCTTCATCACAGGTGAATTTGATCTCTGTTGTGATATTTTAATAACAAGGTAAAAAACAGCATGCATATAATAGCAGGCTAATCAGAGTTTAAAAATAAGTCTCCTAAGCAAGAGTAATAATAGCACATCCTCTTCCCTGCTGCTGCTTTAGATAATGACTTTATTTGGGTACCAACTGTCAGATTCATAGAAACATTCTGAAGAGTGAGAAAGTTGAAATACTTTCTATAAGAGAGAGATCACAACAGCAAATGACTTTTCAAGAGAAGCACAAGACAGAAAAAGGTATTTCATAAATGTTCATTACATATTACCTACCTAATTTGCCCCTCCTAGGTAAAGATTTCTTTCCATTTGACTTTAACTTTCATTACTTACAAGAAATAAAATGTAGTTAATGCGATGTTTTATATATACATTTCCTCCTTTTTTTAAGGTGTCACCAGAATATTAAAGTAGGCTCGGGCTCTGAACCAGAGCTATGGTTCTTTTCACTTATCTATTACGGAGTTTCAAAGATGATAATGGTCAAAGTATAATGTTGCATTTCACAACAGTAGGAAACCTCAGTACTTTTTAAAAATTGCTCAAAATCATTGCTAAGAAAAAGCACTAAAGTACTTTGAGAAATACACCGTTACAAGAAAGCCATTGTCATTTAAAAATATTATATTTTAACATAAAATCAACATGACTTTTAAAACTATAAAAGAGTGATTCCACTTTTCAGACACATCCTGTCAGAAAACACATTGAAACTAGTTAATAAAATTATTTCTGTAGACACAATGGGATTTATTTAGAGAATCCTGTCAGAGATTTTTATCAGTCCCTCACAGATATTTACTCCTCCTTCTTCTTTCTTTTCCCCAGATCCCAGGGATCACTAAAAGGGTTCTCATTAGAGCTACCCACTGTCACAGTTTCCTTCAAATTGAAGATGCTCACTCTTTTAACCTAATTCCCCATTAATCTTATTATGGTTTCATATACATGAGGAGGCAATGGACTTTGCCCAATGTGCACTGAAGCACAGCTAGACTTACACATGATAAGGACACTTTAATACATATTACATATTAAACACAATTATTACCAACTTGTTTGATGCCTTCTATTTATAAACAGCCATAGGGCTATTTATTTTCCGATTCATAAATTTCATTTGCATAGCAAGGCCCATGCTCAAGTAGTATAGAATAAAGAAACACAATCTGAACTCCGGCAGTGTCATGAGGCGTGAGCAATATTTACAACAGACCGTAATGTCCTGATGACGCACAGTAACAGCCAACATCTGCTTACATACACAGTGTACATCACCTCAATGAGGAAAGAAATATATAAAAGAATCACTTCTACGAAACCTTAAAAAACCCCTGTTTTCACACACTCAAATTTTGAAAGTATAAGCAGACAAAAAAATACAATTTTTTCATAAACAGCAATCTCCTTTTTAACAGCTCTTACCTGACAAAATCATAATGAACTAACAATTTGCTAGGAAAGCCATCTAGAACTGTCTCCTCAGATACAATCACAAAGCACTTACATAAAATCCCTAAAAGTGTGAAAATTATGCTTCAGCATATGAAAGTGTAGAGTCTCTGGTAGTAGCAGTGGAACCCATAAACATACAAATCTTTTTTCCAGAGAGACTAATATGCTCCTATGCTTAAGTTCGGCAACAACAGCCTTTCCCTTCCAACAAATGCTGTAGAAGTGAGATGTCAAATGACCACAACCTGCAAGAAAAAACTAAGGATTGGCGAGGTCCCATTAAAATTTCTGAACAATAAGGGAAAACAGAAGTCTCGCATTTTAAAAATTCCCTTCCTATGTTCCTATGTTCTTCATAAATGTTCATCCAACTTTCAGGTTGTTTGGACTCCAGCCCTGGCCATGCCTTCTATTAGTTTAGAGCACCTGTTAGAGTCCAGCCACCACCTCTACTTCTGGGACTCAGCCCATCTTTCATAAGGTTCTCATAAGACTTTTTTGCTATCCAGGGTATGTGTAAATGGATTAAAATTTGAATAATTCAGATGAAAATTAAAATAATGCTTCCCAGAGATTAAGATCTCCATCCCAATTTGTTGATGATCCAAGGCATATCCAAATCATTTCATCTTGTAACTCTGCAGTGAGGTTTCACTTACAATTCTTATTCCATGAGGTTTTCTTATTTTTATGTTGAACAAGTTAAAATGAATTACAGTGTTGTTGGTTTTTTTTTCTCTGCAGAAAAGGTTTTTTAGTTTGAGGGGGATTTTTTGGTTTTGGGGTTTTTTTTTAGGATAATCCTTACTAATTTTTTTTTCTTCCTTTTAACTGTCACCATAAAGAAAGGACACAGATCTTTATCAAGGCAAAAAAGGAAAAGCTTTTCATTTTCTATCAATCAGATGCATCTAGTTTGAATAAGCATATAGTTTTATAAAACATCAACCAGAATGAATAATTATTCCCCTCTCATTTGAAAAAAATTAAACGGTTGGCTGGCTTATATATGAGATTTTTTAGTGTAGGGACATAAATCTCCCACGTTTCCTTTACATCCAAGTGACGAATCTCTTTGCCTTTTTATTTCACTGTGTCTGGGAGCTCTGAATTCTATTTATACACAGGAATAAAACTGTTCTTTATTTCCTACTCAAAGGTCTCCTCTTGACAGTTCTCCATTACAGTTTTTCTTCTGAAAAAACATGTATTTTCACTCAGCTATATTCCATTAACCATTACAAACATCTCTGTATACATATTCACAATGCTGAGGCAACATTCATAGCAAAACTAACTGAAACAATGGATAGTTACACTTTTAGTTACAGTGCATACTTCTCTCAACAAAAACAGGATAAGAAATATAAAGGAAGATTGAATAGAGAGCATGGAGAAGTGAGGGAAAGCATGTTTTAGGCCAAGTCATAAGACAATAAAAGGTCTTAGATTGGAAAGGACCTCTGGAGGCCATCTAGTCCAACCCCCTGCACAAAAGAAAGCTAACTTCAAAGTCAGACCAGGCTGCTCAGGTCCTGCCAAGCTGTGTTTCAAAAGCCTCTGAGGGCACCCTGGGCTGATTGCTCCAGGCTCAGACATGCTGGTTCCCCCCAGCAGCCTCGAGTTCCTGAGGGGATGAACGACAGTATATAAAGAGAGCACTCGGAGAGTCTCCTGTCATCCCTGCACTCCACATACTACATTATAATGCCATGGAAAATGCAAGTAGCACCAACAATGTCTACAGAACTGTTTAACATTCAAGTGAAGTGGAAGCATAGGAAGATCACTAAATAATGAAAGAAGTAATTTCCCATGACCTCGTCAATAAGATACTAAAATTTAGTACTATTTTGTGCTAGTCCTATATTGCAGCCATTCTTCAGAGGCTCTGGAAAATCTAAAAGCATCAACCAATCCTCCCTGTCTTTTATAGTAGGAGCTGACTGACCATTACCGATGCAGTCTTACAGCAAAGGAGTTGGAGCTTCTGCACATCTGTAACGTTTGCTGCCCTAGTCCTTCCCATACTATTAAAAATAATAACAATTTATTTTTGTGTGTATATATATATATATATATAATTCACAAAACACTCACCACTGACCTACTTGTGCTCGCAGCAAAGCCTATGGATCCTGCAGCAGTTTTACTGGACCAGCCAGCCTCACAGGGAGTATTTTCAAAAGCTCCCTTAATATTTCTGACTGTGAGAATCATCACTAATAAGACTGCAGAAAGATTTGCCATCACTGTGACCTGCAGGTATCTAGATTGACAGAACAGACTGTCATCTTGTATGATAATAGTTAGATTCTCAATAATTTCCCCAGTGTTTATTCACCCAAAGAAAATTTAATCCTGTGACCTTTGCTTCCTAAAATTAAGAAGAATAATTTGAGAAATCATTCTATAATTGAAACACACAGCATGATTATTGGCAGCTCAACTCCAGAGATTTTTACCTTTAATCCACACCTCATAAAATCTGTAATGAACATTACAATTAAATACACCAGGCAATAATAATAATAATATGGTGCTGCTTAAGAAGACCAGTAATGTTATTCAGTGCTGTCAGTGCCATAAACAGTATGCAAAAGAGAATAAACTGATAATAATGAATTCACGATTAGCATTCATGTTTTTTTTCCTTTCAGTTAATGTTTTGGGGAGAAAAAAAAAAAAAAAAGATGAGTTACCAATTCTTATTTGAACATCAGTAGACAAAAAGGACAAATGAGACATGGAGCATATATAATGGAACTGGCACTACTGTATCAGAAATTAATCAGACACATTTCCAAGACGGGAAAAAAAAAAAAAAAAAAAAAAAAAAAAAAGCTCCTGTTTTCTTTCCCTGTTGTATTGTAGACAAGAGAACAGGAGATTGCAGGTAAGCACATCAGCCTTCTATAGTCTCCCACTACCATCTCCTCGAGTGTAATAAAATATTGTATTTTTTCAAACCTCAGCTTATCTCCCCCTACACACACGGCTTTCTAATATGAACCCTCAAACACCTTTTATTTTTTTTCCTGTTTAGCCAAGCCTCAGTTATGTAAGAAGAAAACCAGAAAATCCATTTCAGGGCAAGATTAAGAAAAATAAAGTATTGCTTCCTGATTGGAATTTTAAGTGTGTTTCTAGAGAAATAAATGATGCAGCAATAAAATACAATCTGAATCAACTTTTCACTAATAACATATAGTACCTATAGGTATTTATGTCACTATCATTTGTAATATTTTGGGACTGACTTGAACTAGATGGAAATGCCAGTTCTACACACTCGAGTCTCTGGAATAAGGAATCATTGTCCAATGGATCCCTGACCAAGCATGGCCTTTCAAGACAACCTGGATTACATTTTATACTCAGCACCCCAAATAAAACCAAAAAGGCTTTGAAGTCTCCCATGCTGGGTTTTATTAGAAGGTAAGTTAGGGCCTTTTAAAACAGAGGCAACTCCTCTCTGGTGGGTGAGACAGGATAACAGTAAGAGAGACATGCAAACTCATCTGTCCTCTGCTCAGCGTATTCTTTCCAAAAGGATTCTTTTGCTCATGCTTTCATAATCTCTGATGCTGCGTGCACCCCCTCAACTCTCTAGAGACCCAAAAGGTCTATATAAGCCTTACTGTGCATTTTCTCCTTGCTGTTCCCATCCTCCTGCACATTCACTTTTCCACCAGGAACAAGTAGACACCCTCCCACCACAGCCTTCATGGAACCCAACACACAGCAGGGAGGACAAGGCAAGCAGGCAGCTTCCTTCTTCCCTGCAGCCCCACCATAGGCAAGAGAGCAACTCAGACGAGAGGACTTTAGAGTTAATATATTGTCCTGTCATTCGTTGCCAGTATTCAAAGACCCATCCTCTTTACTATCAATCTGCAATTCCTCCCACATGCACAAAGCCTTCCAGACAGTTCACAAAGCCACAGTTAAGCAGGCGGCCAAGCCAAGACATTTGCATTTACTCTTTTGTCAAATTTTACAGGGCAGTTAAATCTAGAAAAGTTTACCAAGCTTACCATACACATTGTGTTAGATGTCTGCTGGGTATTTCCAAGGCACGCACCCATGGTGGTGGGGAGCGGAGAAAAAAGATTTTTAAATGGTGGAACCCAAGTGGCACAAAAATACCACAGAGACAAACAATCCTCTGACACCAGAAAAACAGGCACAGGCTATTACAGTTTTAAGGCTACATGTGTGCTGGCAATCTGCAGGAGCAGATTTGGTGTGAAGCATCTTTTGGTGTGAAGGAGAGGGGCGTGAGCAGCAGCTCTCCCCCGCCAGCGAGGGACAGTGCCCAGTAACTCTTCACTGCTAGTGCACTACCTAAACCACAGCACACATGGATTTAACTCTGGGAATATCCACACCCCAGTAGACAGAATAAGCCGTGAACTCCTGTGCTGATTCAGTCCCACACGTGAGGCCTGCCTTCTTTTCCTATCCTTTTCCATGCCTTAACTAATAAACAAACAAGTAATTCGTGAACCACCATATTTCAAGATATATTTCATGTGTCCATTCCCATATTTGCTTTTGCTGGGTTCTCTTATCTATTTTCATGGTTTTTTCCCTCTTTTTCTTCAAAGAGTTTCTCGCTTTATCTCTGAGAAGCAAGGCACATCTGGTTCAGCTACTTGGCAAGTTCACAGTGTAGACCTTCATACAGATTCAAAACACTCCTTGTAAAAAGGAAGAGTGGTATATTATAGACTTAAAACTCTCTACAAAAAGCCACAATAATCTGAATAGTCTGATCTTGCCCAGTATCTCCAAAGCTCCCTGCGTAAATTCTAAATTTGCAGGAAATAAGGACATGGATAGTAGCCAGTTTATGTATACTGCTACAGTTATGTGCTAAAATCTGGATTCAATTTCTAGATCTGATACCAGTTTCCTCTGTGATTTTCCACAAGCCTCTGTTTCTACATTCAGGTCTGTACATTTAAGATATCAATATTCCCCTGCATCCTGCAGAGATTCCACATAAGCTTTCTGAAGGGCTATGCTACATCAGAGACAGGAACAATATTTAAAAAAAAAAAAAATCCAAACCAAGGGTTATCATAAACAGAGTTGGTTTCTTAAGGTTGTTGATACCATACTAAAGCTGTAGGAAAGGTCTGCAAGAAAAGACAAAACAACAACAAAAAGTATCCTAATCATAGTATTTGAAGTGACCAGAAAACACTTTATATCCTTATTTTCAGACCACAAGCTTCCACTCCACATACACAAAATTTAATGTGGTTAACTCTGTATGGGAATAACTCAAGGAAATCTAATATGCAGCAGTAAACTTTACATTTTAAGATTCAACATTAATTGATTTAAAAATATTTTTTTCTGAGACCAAATTTTAACGGCAGCATATATGCAAGTTAGAAAGCTCAAAGTCACTTTCAAGTGCAAAGTTCACCTTAAAGTGCACAGGTAAATCAAAAATTAGAGAGACCTAGGTAAAAACATGACTCTAGATCTCTACAAAGCACAATACATTCTTATTTGTTAATAAAACAAAATAACCCTTGTATATCAATGACAGCCAGGCTTTCTGTTTGATTGCTCTGTTTGTTTTGAGAAGATGAAGGATGTTACTGTTTCCCCTGTGTTGTCAGAGAACAGTACCACTGTCTACAACTAGAAGTGGTAAGACTAACAATGCCTAATGGCAGAGAACTGCATTTAAGTTTTGCTAAATATTCACTGACTTTCCAATGCTTTGAAATCTAAATCCATTCTTAAGAAAATTAACTCCACCATCTGCATAGGATAAAACTAATCTTACCCCACAATTATTTTTAAATCTTAAAATATGAAACCAAATTCAAAGACAAATTAAATAGGAAAGTGTGCAAATACTAAACTGCGGTTTAAATTCATAACAGCAAAAAAAATATCACCTCTGCAAAAGTCCAGTGCATGCACTTCACATTTTTCTTCAAGCTTAATTCTAAGTTATTATACTTAACATTTTTTCCCCCCCCTCAACACCAGAGCTATGAATCTTGCCAATGATTTTGGCAGTTATCACTATCAGTTCATTCAGAGTCAGATTTGCACCTGACTTCTGATTGCTGGCACCCATTTACCAGTTTAAATCAATGAAACTTATTAGCATGTTCTCTGTGATGAACTTCATTTTTTATAGTAATGTATTATTAATGTAATCATCCCAACAGCCTTATACCATATAAAAAAGGAAAACTTGGGAGGATTCAAGCTACAGAAATGTAATAAGCTAAGAAGGTATTGTGCTGTATATTAGTTCAATATTAAAAGGTAAACAATTTGTTGAATATTCACTGTAACATATAATTGACTCACTCTAGAAGAAACATTAGTAACAATGACAGAAAATTAGCAAAGAAAGCAACTGACAAAATCTGAACCTGATGCAATCTATGTAAATAGATTATTCTATGGGAATAGATCATCAGATTTCAGTGTTATGGGATTTCTACACTGAAACAAAAGTAGCTCTTCTCCAAAGCCAAGTAAGTACAACGCATATATTCGATACTCCAATTGTCACATAACCTGTATTTGACAATGGATAATTACTTTATCAAGAAAAATATAAGCTTGTGTTCAACTAATGATCACCTTTAAGTAATCTCATTTTAAATAAAGGTCAAAATTTTATTTTTCTAGGATAAGCAGAGCTGCAGAAAATGAAACTAAATGCTATATTAACACTCCAAATATCAAATGTTTTAAGCCCGGTTTTCACCATTAGAATTAATTAGCTTTAGAGTTTTGTATGCCATTGCTGGTTATCCTTTGTGTTAACTGGCTTCAGTTCAACAATCAGGACCTCTTTGGAAATGCCAGTTGATGAAATACAGTTGTTTATCATACCGCTGGAGCAGTAAGAAGGGCACACTATTTGCTACCTGTAGCACAGAAAGCAAATGCTATTTCATGCTTCATGGCATCAACTAATCATAGCAGAGGCTGTGACAGATCCTCTCAGGGGCTGCATTACATCCCTGGACTGGTATATTGTGGGAGATGTTACCATCAATCCAGGTCAGTACCACAGCACACAGTCTGGGAAACTTAAACACATACTCAAATGTGACAGCGTGACAACTCAGCTGGAGCCTGTGCATAAGAGCTCTGTAAGAGGACCCGAACGGGATTGTTAAGGACCTGGGGCAGCAACCCTGACAGCTGCCATCCTACAGACCAGCCCACACTTCTTTGCTCCTAAGCAAGGCAGAAGAACTGCAGTTTGGTGTGTCGGGGTCAATAGGAAAAGATCTACCATTCCAGGGAGCCTGAGGATCCCCACCTTTCTTCAAAAGCACTAGAAAACAAGCATGATCAACATCAGGCAACACAACACTTACAGAAAAATCAATATTTTAAAAAAAAAGTCTTAGTCAGTCTCAAACAACTGTAGTTATATCCAAAATTATAGAAAATTCACCCCACAGAAGCTCTGAATACAGAATTTCTTCTGTGGAGAAGAGAAAGTATGTTGTGATCATACAAGTACATATTGTTTTCTGTCAGCTCAAATGGGCAGGATTTGTAATGAGTTTTAAGCAATCCCACAGACACTCAGAAAACTGCAGAGATGGAAGAGAAAGCTCCTACATCATCTTGTAGCCTATAAACACAGGTTTGTCAGTGCATCTTAACCACCAGACATGCCACATGCAATATTTGAATAACAGTTCATCAGAATTGCATTGTTTGAGAAGCAAAATCCAACAGCAGATGTTCACAGAATACAGATCAGTGCAAGTATAAGGCAATCTAACACCTCCTGCTGGCTTCAAGCAGCCTTCAATTCAGTGAGACCTCCCAGACTAGGGTTACATTTGAATCAGTGTGTCAGTGCCTGCTGTAAACTTCTGTTAGTATGTCTAAACCCGCTTAAAGCCATTCATGCTTCTGGTCTGCTCACCATTCTGGGGCAACTAATTACCCAAGTATTGGTGCCTAAAAGTTGAGAATAAAAATCACAGTTGTTGGTTCAACAGCCTAGCTTTGAGTCTCATTTGATTTTCAGATCCTTTTAACAGATAATGCTAAATTAACAGAGATTTAGATCATACTCATACATAGACTAAAATATAAACATGTAGAAAGGAAAAAAGAAAAGGAAAAAACCCATTACCTCTCCTTCCACACTCACTGAATTGCAAGGTTGATAAGTCACTGAGAGGACATGTACATAGCTAAGTACACCTCGAAGTCACAATCGTGCAAAATATATGCATGTGGAACATCTGGAAGTTTGTCTCATTCACAGCAGCTCACATGGCTAGAAAAACACTGAAACTAATAATAGATCTAGTATTTTCTCAGTAGCAAACAACAGGATTTTTTCATACTTTTGTGAAATATCTGTCCAACCTCATGCCCTCTTCTAATCTTTTTTCCTTTGTTTTGATTTATTCAAGAACATATTACCAGAGGAGGCCATAAAGATTAGATGCTATTTCAAAGCAGGAGGTGGAAAAAGGAGCCTACTATTATCCCTCTCAACCCTTCAATCCTCAACACATATCTGATTCACTGTTTGAATCAGAATGTGCACAGGAATATTATTAGCCATACTTATTCAACTTTACATGCATACACAAAGCACCTGCTACTAGAAACATGGAGAAAACTGGTGCCTGAGGGTTCATAATCAGCACTAAGTGATTTTTTTTTTCTCTCAGATGCACGTGGAAGCATATTGGAAAGCTGTAACTGCAGGGAAGAAAGGGAAATAAAATAGTTCGTGGAGAGTGAACAGGGAATATTGGATCTAGGGAGAAGAGGTGAACATCTTAACAAGGAGAGAGAAGGCAGGAAGAAAGAGGAAGAACAAGAACATTCTAAAAGGTATAGGAAAAAGAAAGAAGTGGTTAAGAAGGCATTCAAGGGAAAAGAAGTATTATAAGTCACTGGAGAATGTGAAAAAAGAATGCAATGCAGAATACTTTTTTAAAAAAATAAATATATTAAAACAAAAATAGCAATGAGGAAGAAGGAGGGGTGGGGGTTGGGAAGAGACTGAATATGAAAACACAAAACACTGAAAGACAGAAGAAAGAACAAGGTGAGAAAAAGTATAAAGTAAGAAAATTGGAAAAAATGAAAATTCACAACTGGACTGTGCCAAGCGAGGAGAGAGGTTAGGATGCAAAATATAGAATTATAAGAGTAAATATTTATTCATGTTCATGAGGTGTCCCAGCCAAACTGGGGCACCCCAAACGTGGTTTTACATAGAGTTCTTATACCCTTCAGATGATCAGGTACAATGTGTTTTGACTAATCACTAGCACCCACACTACCCGATTACTAATCATAGTAAGACTTTGCAAAGCAACCATGTTTCTACAGCTTTCTTGATACTTGTCTATTAATCCAGATGTCCCTGGAGTCAGTCTTGCTATAGTTACTTACCTACGATGCCAGACAATGCTGGGAAGGTTTCAAAAATGTGTTAGCAGGGCTAGGGTGCTGGTGTTATCTTGGCTGTCCAGGGGTATCCTTTATCCTTCGCAGACAGCTCTAAGATTCCACAAAGCAAAGTCCTTATTTCCAGGGCCAGACTGTCTCTTAGTTTTACTTATGCATGAACAATGAATATCAGAGTCTCCAGTAAAATTCTACTAATTCATTACATTACAGTGTATAATGTGAACTAATATATCTATAAACAAAGTCAATACACTTTACTATAAAGACTGATTGATATAATAAGGAAGGGAATTTTCATAAAACACATTTGGTTTTGGTTTGTTATCTACTGCACTTTTACAAAATAAACACAAAGCATCCATTTCTGATTCATGATAAATCTTCTAACTGACCCTAAAAGGCAAATATTTAAACGTTCAAAGAAGGAAAGCTCCTCCTTTTCCACACCACTGTTTCCTAACTATTGTCTGATCCCATCAGCCATTTACTAATGAGTGAATCCATCAAAGTATTTCCCAGGTGAATTGTTATTGTCTGTGCATTCTAGGCACAACACACATTTTCTATTTCTATTATTTCCTTAGATTTATAGGAGATGTCAGCCATTCCAGAGGGGCCTTTTCTATGCTCTAGAATCCTTTGCAACAGCAATTTTCACTGTCTTATCAATATCATTGCAATAAACAGAGAATTGCTCAGTGCTCACTAAACACTTAATTCTATAATGGTCTACAGTTCAAATGAAACACTGGAGGAATATAAATACTCCCATATCCTTTCCAGTGATTTTAGAGAAAATACCTCAGTAACTGCCTGCTCTTGTTCACCATTACAAAAAGTACTCTTCTCTTTGCTAATGCTATCAGAAACAGGCTAGATACTATCCCTCTTAACCAAATCCCAAACCCTTTATAGCTTCAAAATTGTGAAAAAGCAAGGATCTTACTCAAACATGCAGGTCGCCAGCACAGCTCCCCAAGCTTCTGCTTTCGGCAGACTTTGCTCAAGACCACTGGGAAGCTGCTGTCCTTACCTAACACATCAGATCAGTGTGAGTGCAAGGTGGCAGGCACACATGCAGGACCACAGTAAGGTGAATCTGCTGAACAGACAATAGCATTTAACTTAGCAGTTTAGGCAAATGAAAGCTGCACAGTCCTTGTTAAGGCCCTTATCCAAAAAACTGTCAAACCAAATACTAAAATTAAAATGGGGGTGTTAATAGCAGTTTGGCTGCAGGTTTCCCCACTGTACATCTACCCATTCAGAAGACAGACCTATTCCTCTTTGGAAACTGATAATATTACATTGCACCTCCATATTTGCATAGCTCCATCAGTTTTATGACTCTATTGTGCACATAGTCATGATTTGTGGATAGCTGAAGTCTTTCCTTACTGCACTGATATTTAGGGATTTTTTTATTACTGCTTTAAGGCATCTAAGTACCTCTCTTTCTATCCACTGTTGTTAAGATGGGGTTTTTTTAGTTTTAAATCTTTAGCATGTTCAGCTTTGATATTCAGCGATTTGGTCTTTTGTGTGTTTTACCTCATTAACATAGAATGCAGAGCCCCTAGTGAATAATTAGCTGGGGTATGATGCTTGAATCCCATAGATGCATCCTTAATTGACATTTAAATTAACATCAGACTATGGTGGCTTCACTCAAAAAATAACACAAAAAACCCCAGTAGCAACCTACAGAAGAATATAGCCACTGGGAAATCAAAAATTTAAAAAAAAAAAAAAAAAAATCTGTCTGCCAGATAAGCTACACAGGAGTGCTAAGTTATTTATGGAATTAATTCTATTGCGCTGTTCAAGGAGAAACAGATTGAGGCTGTGCCCAAAATAAATCAAGAGGAGAGAAACCTGTCACAAGACAGCAAACAACTGTTATTCAAATATTTTTCTAAATGTGGATAACAATGGGTGATCCACATTGCATGAAGAGCAGTTCTGAAGAAGATATCCCAAGCTGACTCTAGAAGCATTAAGGCGATTATGTCACTTGAATGAAGAATCCTTTAGCAAATTTATTTATGCACTGACAACAAACTACTTCCTACCTCACCAGACCAGCTACAAGGCTTGTTACTTTCCTCAGACTATTACAACCTACTTACCATGGTCAAATAAGCAAAGGGTGTTTATCAGATATCTGTCTCCAGTAATAACTGAAAAGGAATCATGGATATCTTAGCTCTTCCTTGGCATCCACAACTTCAATAGTGCTTTTGCTAATTTCTGTTGAGGAAGCCCAAATCCAGGTAAAAAGGTAAGGCTGAAGCTGTGTGTCTAACTGCCACTTCTTTTTAGAATTATATTTCATCAGGTGAAATTAACAAATTACATATATAAATTCAGGATTATTAGCATGAAAGAATAATTTCAACAGTTAATTAAACCTATTATATTCATGATGGATGTACTGCACACTAGATGAAGACTATCCCTCTTCTTAGGCTACCAAAAAATTGAGTTGCAAAGGCGTGAAAAAACACTGGCTCAGCCTGCAAGTTTAAGTTGTCTATTTTCTGTCATGATTGTTCCCAAACTTTGAATTAACAAGACAGAAACTCCAACTTTAATGCGTGGACCAAAACCACAGGGACTGCATGACACAAATCACTGATCTAACTTAGGCTCAAACAATTTTGACAGTTCAACTTGTACAGCTGCTTTACACTAGATAAGGTATCACCTTATCTGTAATACTGTAACTTTATCAGGTACTGTGTCTGGCATAAAAACCATGAAGCTAGAATAAAACTCAATCATATTTTCTGACTAATACAACAGGAATGTGACTGCTTGAATACAATAGCCACTGAAAGGTTTGAGACACAAGCAGTCAGGCATAACACCTCATCCTGCTAAGTTTCTGATCTTCTTCCTATCACCCTAGCGTCCCTTTCCCCAAAGCTATTTATTAGACCTTCTTTGAAGGGCTTAGTACACAGACAGTGATTGACTCTACTGGGTTGACTGTTGACTGCAAAAGGCTTGAAAACACAAGGAGCCTGAAAAAACAGAGGCTCTCTGGTTATAAAACATAAAGAATTTCCCTCTTGGACACAGGAATTATATATTTGTACAAAAACTAATGAACTTCATCAAATGTCACTGCTGGTCTTGTAATTACTCAGGTCAAGCACCTGCTTTGATGACCAAAGACCCAAAGGTGCAACGTGCCATAGGGTCATTCTTTCTCTTTCTCAGCTAAAAAGCCTTTCTCAGCTACGCAGCACTGTTAGCCACAGGCTGCATAGCTCCTCACAGATTTTTAAAATGCTAATTGATATTACTGATACTATCTAGAAGCTCAAGCAAGGCTGAAAACAGGAGGGGGAGCTCTCACTGCACCATGGAGGAGAAACTGGTCACCAGTGGTGCTTTCGCCTACCAGAAGAGCTCAGGCAGCTCCTGCTCTGCTTCCTAATGCCAGGCTTTGGAAAGCCTGCTGCTGCTCTTCCAGCTAGCTCCTAATCTTTAAAGGATTTCCCATTCACTAGAACCACAATTTTTAATTTTTGGGTTTTAATCTAACCTTTTAAATTATTTCCACTTCCGGGAGCAAGAAAATAATCATATTTTGCCTTCCAAAAGTCTCCTCCTGTCCTCCTACCCTGTGCTTTTGTCTGACTGATGAGCTAGAAGACCTCCATGCATTCTGATCTCTGTTAGGGTTATATGTTCCAATTTTCCATTATTTATCTTTACTGACTCTTGTTTTATGATCATTACAAAAAAGTTATTTTTAAAACAAAAGCAAAACCCTAGATCATCTTTGGTGCTATACAAAGGATTTGCATCTAAAAACCCCCACAACCTTGGTTCCCACAGTAACTCAGCTACACTGCATGTATATATTAACATGAGAGCTTAGCAGCACTGAGAAGCATATAGCACTACTAGACTACAAATGGGGAAGGATCATAGTTGCTTTGGTAACGATCACTTTGAATTTCCTGGCTTTTTTTTTATTCTCCTTGCATTTAAATTCTCAGATATAATTCTACATTAACTCAGGTGTCTGCATGAATATTCATAAGATTTAAATAAAATATAGTTTCCTCAACATTACAGCTTGACAATTGAAATTTTCTTGTTTTAAGCATATTCAGATATATATCTAAAATTATTCTTATCCGGGGCTTTTGCTGAGCTGAGACAAAACTGGATGTAAAGATGGCTTTCTGCCCTGGTGGTTTGACTAGGCAAGGGCAGACATAAGTAAAAACTAGCTGTAACTTCAGGACTGTTTTAACGCTCTCTTACCATTTCACTCATACACCAGATAGAGACGTGGCACAGGATTAAACTGGGGTGTTTGCCTTCTAGGAGATCTTCGTGTCAGTAGGAATACCAGCGTTTATCACACACGCAACAAACATGTTTAATACTGATCCTACCAATTTTCATTAGAAGTTTTGATGATACATTCATTTCTAATAAAAGAAGTATTTTCCTCCTTTAAAGGAATGCAGGCTCTTTTTGTTTTATAGACAATTCATATGTTCAGTTTTAATTATTACCTATTGACTGCCTCATTAAAAAAAATGTCCCATACTGGGGCCCCTCCCAGGCAGAGATGCAAGCAGCCCAAGGAAAGTAAACTTGGACCTTCACAGCTCGTCTACAGGATCTACCTCATGGATGAAAAGATAACACCTGAAAACAGACCCAAATCACCTACAAGCATTCAAGGCAAGTGTCTCAAATCTGCTTATAAAACTGTAAGGATTATGCTGTCTCTGAAATAGTGCAACTACTGAGCAAACTCAGAATCAAGACCCTACCCCTTGAGAAGGACTTACTTTTAAACCCTCCCTATTTTACATGTCTCTTCTTTTAAAATTAAAAAAAAGAAACCCCCTGACAAGTAGAACCAAATACCTGCAGTTCAAGTCTTGCTTTTACTGCCTTGCTATTACAATAAGACATATCAAAACAGATTAAGAAGGCTAATGCTGAATTATGCAGAATTCAGTAATACAGAATTACAGTGGAAAAACCAAGTGCTTTGTCAAACTGCCTGTAGAGAACTTGGAAGTATCTGGGGCACTTGCCAGATAATAACCACTGAGCATTTCTTTCCACAGAATCATCTATCATCTTAATTTTTTTAGGATCTCAAAAGTCACTTATATAGATAGAATTTTTCCACAGAAATTTTAATTCACTGAAAAATACCATTAAGATGGTCAACACTGTTCACAAATTCAAATTAAATGTGGAGAATAATTTTGGATGAACAAAGAACTGAACATTTAAAGGGATGACAAAATTATTTGTCTGGCCCACTTTACATTTTTGGGCTGGTTTCCCAGCAGCCATCCGTAGAACCAGAAAAAGAGCTGCAGCTCTTTCTTAAAATTTAGAGTCTGTAATAACAGGACACGCAGGTTCAAACCTAGTATTTGAATAGCTCTACTTGAAACATCTGGCGACTTCTTTACCTCCTTTACTGAAAAATCAAAATGTAAAAACGATTAGGGGCAAATTACAGAAAACATGTGGAGCCAAAAGTAACGGGTAGAGCACAACAGGTAGAGGCCAACCAGCATTATTTCCCTTTCTTTGATATCAAAGACTGCAGCCCTAGCTCCTGGGAGAGCTCTGAACAAGGAAGGCTATGGGAAGCAATGTGCAGTCCCCCCTGTTGCCCCTGGACGGACCCTCCCCGCCTCCATCCTGCAGCTCCCGCTGCAGGCACCGCTATTCCTGTCACCTCCTGGCTCCAGCCAAACCATACTTGCTGTCCTCTAACACAACTCCTTTCCTTACATATCAGCTACCAGAGGCTTCCATTTGTATCAGATGATTGAAACCTTTTGCATGACACCCTGTGCCCACAGCATTTGCTATACCCAGTCAGGTTATGCCTTACAGACTACATCAGGTTCCTATTAAGAAAAATCACACACTAGCGTTTTTAGGGAGTTTTATCAGAACTATTCCCAGGACATCTAGATATATCAAGCTTCATTATTAGGAAGATTTCCTATAGCTGCATGATACAGGGTAGCTCTATGGGTAGCTCAAGAGCAAGAATGAATCTGGTCCACCATGTCTTTCTTAGTCCAAGTAAAGTCAAGTTCCTTCTCAGTTCCTTTGCTGATGTACTATAGCAGCACAGTTGCTGCTTAAATTAGAAAGTTAAGTAAATCAGTTGAAGCTAATCTGAATATTTGATCTCGATATAGAGTTCCAGTACATGCATTCACAAAGATAAGGGAGTTGTCTTAACGATTTGGTGAAGCTGTCATTTCAATAACTAAGCAATATAATTTTTTAGTATTAAAATAGGAACGATACTCTTCATCAGCTTTCTTACACTAGTAAGATGCTTTAGATAGCTGCTGTTGTTTTGTTGAAAGCTGAGCACGCTATCACTTAATTCCAGAGAATGAAAGAACCTGTTTTCATTTATTAAAGTAAAATGGAGCTACGAAACCAAGTTTATCAATTGCCTGTCAAATTATAGTACCCTTCAGAAACCTACCATCTGAATGTCCAATGATTTATTCCTACTCACCTCTCTGCAAGCTGTTGGAAGAAGCTGAATTTAATTAATTTAGTACTTTTCCTGGCTCCCACACTAACGCAGAGACAATGCACCTGCTGCAAACTGTAGAAAGGCTCTCCCCAGGAGCAAGGCTGATCAGACGTGGGAGCCTTCCCTGTGCACTGTACCCAGGCCACCTCAGCTTGTGAGCATCTCCCAACTGCCAAGAACAGAAAAGCAGGCCTAGAGTTAACGCAGTCTCCAGAAGTTTCATATTAGCAGCTACTGTAGAGCCCCCAAAGGCAAATGCAGACCTAAAATAGATCTCTGATAGTGAAAGAGAACACAAAAGAGTATTTTGGGCTATAAATCACACCCCTGTAATTCCATAAAACATGTTACAGTTATTTTGAAGTTAATGGAAATAACTGAGAGCAAGTTTTGTCTCTAATTACTCCCCAGTGCTTAGTCCTGCTACTGAAGGATTTTTTTCTAGCATTCAGCCGTTAGGCAATGACATAGTGAAGCTAATCTCTGCACATCAAAGTAGCAAATTCTTGCGTTGGACACTTACATATAGACATTAGTTTTGTATCTGAATCAGAGTTTGTCATGGAAAAAAAAAAGTATTAATTGATCAACCATTCTATTTTGTATAGTTGCATAAATTGCATTATCACGTGCATGTATGACTTGATACAAATTAAACTGATCATGCCTGTTAACTACATACATGCTCACAAATTATCTCTCCTAAACTCTCCCTTTTGCAGGCCAATAAATGGAAATAACACCAAGGAACAACTTCATTTCTCCGTGTTAGAGGTTCCCTATCCAGCATAAGAATACCACAGAAGGAATGAATAAGATCTTTTTGTAAATTTGTACACAGATGACCTTTACGAGACACAGAATAGAAATACCAAATTTAAGGTCTGCCCTTTTTCCATAATCCAAATACCAATAAGGAAAAGATGAAACATTTCCCAGCACTCTGTTTCAGAGAGGCCTTTGAATGTTTCAAGCCAGTCAACAGAAGTAATCTCTCTTGAACAGATCAAAGAAAAAGTGGAATTCCCTTCACACCCCTTCATCCTCACTTCTCAGAACGTCTCACACAGGAAGGAAAATGAGTTTGTATTTGGTGAGCAGGAGGCAGGTAGTGAAGGCACTTATTAACTTTCAAGTGTTGGCCAACATGGATCTCGGGGCACTATTCAGGACCCCCAGGAGACATGAGCATCCCTCAGGTACACTTTGTGATCCCACAGCGGTCTCATCCTCTGTGTACATGCTCCCGCTCTTCAACAGATCTGTCACCATCCAACCAGATGTTCAGGAACTGCCGGAGATCTCTGAGGGGCAGTGGGATGAAGGCACCACATGTCCATCACGTGCTGCAACAGGAACCAACAGACTACAGCTGTGTGGTTCATCCCTCTTCTACATCTGCACCATAAACCTAGGAGTACCCTCCTCAAGGAAAGCACACTCAGCACCAAGGCAGATCCCTGATATCTCAGGGTAGATTTCACTTTCAGATTGTAACTTCCTTGCACAGCAAACCTTCCGTGTTAAGGCAGCAAATATGCAGGCACTTTTAAGTTCTACCCATATCTCCTCTGTACAGACTAAGGGGAATGACTGTAGTTATAACAATGTAATTAATTCAGTCCACCTGCTTGCACAAATTCCTCTATAATATACGTTGCTGGAACCTTTGGGGGCATTGTAAGTAAACAGAATGGCTTCTCTCCCCAAGATTTTGAATAAACATAAAATAAGAGTAAATTTAGTTGGCCTTCATTTTAATGAATAAACAGGATGGTAAGCATATTAGCAAAATAGGTCAGGGGAAGCAGGAAATTAGAAGAAAATAAAAGCTTTGAAAGCCTAAAATAAAATAAATTAAAAAAACACAAGTATACATTTAATTTATAGTATTTTCTCATTTGTCGTCAAAACAGCAATAGACATTAGAAACTATTTGTCCTATTTAAACACTAATTAAGAATATGCCAACCCTTCCCATATCCCCACTCCCTAGAAAATCTCAAGAAAGTAATACTACAAGACACATTTATTTATTACATTAATAACTACTTAAGAATGTATTCATAAGCATGGTCCAAAGCCCACTGAAGTCTCAAGAATTTATTCCAACTCAATAAGTCTCTCCTGAGGCTCCATTCTTGGAGATGCTTGTGGAAATACCTTGATTATTTCTAGGCTGTATCACCTTATTGATAAACAATTTCTCCATAGAAGTGGAGACCTAGCAGTTGGAAAACTCAGACTAATGGGTTTTGAAGGACAAGCTAATTTTTTCTTCATCCAGGTATGGCTTCCAATGGAGAAATTTTCACCAAGAAAAAACCCAACATCTTCAGTTATACCAGCACAATTCTTCGATATTTAAAATAATTTATACTATGGAATTTGACTGACAAACTTGGAAAAATTTGACTCTGCAGCTGGGGATTAATTATCAACTTCAGTGATTAAGTATAAAGCAAAATAAAATCTATTTTTGATACATGACAGTTTACTGACCAACTGGGATAAAAAACAGTGAAAGATGATTTTTTTAGTCTTTAAAATTAATGAATGAAACAGACTAAAAATACAGAGATCAGATCTCCTGGGTAGAAAAGTGCAATTTTTAAAGTCATGTTTCAGTTCAGAACCAAAGCACATTTATCATCTTAGTTAAAGGTGCTTTTCCTTTTTTTCTAAGACTCTCCTGACAAATTAAATAAAAAAGGCCAATTGCTTTACAGAAACTATGTGGATTTAAAAAGTAATGACATAAAATACATTTTATTTGGCTCACAAGACAATATGTACTACTGAACTCCACTTCCATAACATGTGTTTAATAGCAATTGAATAATAAAATAGGATATATTCACATTTTGTTATTCTATACTCCCTATTGTCTTTTGTGGTGTTTTTGTTTTGTTTTGTTTTTTTTTTTTTTTACCCAAATATATTGTTCTAAGCATCTGAATGTCTTGGAGGACTCTAGAATCTTTTAATTAAGCCCTTTACTAGATATAAAAATATTCTTCAAATGATTAATCTAAACATGTCTTTCTCCAGCCAATAAGCTGCTTGAATCCCACTTTACTCAAATTATCTCCACCAAGTACTGCCTCAAAACACTGTAACAACTTGGCACTTTCATTAATAACAGCATTACTAATAAAAATACAACTCTGTATTGAAACGTTCAGCCAGATGACAAAAAGACAGCCAACTTCTACAAGTCATAAAATTAACTGAATAGCATCCAGCTCACAAGGGCTTTGAAGAGTCATCCATCCAAGAATACAAAGTTATTTGAGCCTCTAGAATGAGGAGTTATTGAATATATCATTATTTTAAAAGAAGCATTCAGAGGTATCTTTGTATAAACATAGGTGAGGCTGCAATCACCACTTGCAATTAATTGTACAATCTGTTTAAAGAATGGTTTTGATCAATTATATCTTTGAGTATCTGAACCATTTCAACTGAAATATTCTACCCAGGGTGCCTGCTTTAGGATGCATTCATTTTACATGGACTGTTTTAGCAGAGAGATCTAGCCATTTCTCATTTAATAATTCCACTTTTTAACCCATGCTAAAAGCAAACACATGAGCTGGCAGTAGTTTGGCTGAGGAGCCCTTGCATTCTTAATCCATTAGAGCAGGGAGGAGAGCACTCCATGCATCCAAGGAAGACTCCCTCTGGTTTCCCCAGCACCTCTGCCAACCAGAAAGACTCCTCTGCTTGCAGAGCCCATCCACACCCATTCCTTTCCCCAGGGTCCCAGAGCAACATCCCCAACAGCTGGTCAAATGCTGGATGAAAGAAAGACAGGGGAGATGAAAAAAGCCTGACAGGCAGCCAGGATGGAGGATAACCAGAAACACTGTGAGATGTGTTGTATTCCAGTCACTCTGGTCTGGATACTCCTCAGATGGGACAAGACGCAGACTTTTGGCAGGAAACTTGCATGTGTGGGTGCATAGCCTGTATGGGGAGGAGATCCCATGTAGACACATAGCCAACAGCAGCACCAAACTGGGAACAGCTCTTGGAGCGGCATAGGCTTCAAAACAGGAAGGAGGCTGCTCTGCTCTCTGGACCTTGCCTGTCACACCTCTGAACATCTGCATAGAGTACAAAAAGCTGGGCTCCTGAAAGTCTCAGTTTGTGCATGCTCAAAAGACTTCTTAAGAGCTTGGCAATTGAATTCCCCAAGGACTGCAGGCATGCATCCTGGCTTCAACCTGGCCTCAGCAGGACTTCTCTGCAATGGTCCTGCAACTGCTCTCAGCAACCCCACAAGAGCCGACCACAGCCCTGCTGCCCTTAACACAGCCAGTCTGGGACAGTGGCAGGAAAAGAACCCTCACTGCCCAAACCATGCTCAGACAGTAACAAATAAATTAAACATTTCCCCACAGTTCAAGACTTACACATACAAAGCCTCAGCTTGCACAAACTGAAGCAAGTCTTTTAACTAGGTTGTGACAACTTACATCAGTTGATAATCTACTCCATAATGTTTGTCTATAAACATATTTTTAAAAAGGATTTTTTGTTCTTTTTTATATTTTTAAAGGTGTTGAAAGTCATTAGCAGACTAGATAAAAAGGTCTAAGTTTTTACGCACATTTTGCTGATTTCACACAGTCCTGCCTCCCTTCTTTAATTAGAGTAAGAAATTTAAATTTAAAATTTAAACATATGAAAAGCCGCTGGATGTCTTAAAATCAGAGCCAGTTTTTCATAAAAGAAAAGTGTAAGGAGCAAAAATATTATCACTGTAAGCAAAAAAAAGTGCTCTCAGGTAGGCCCCATCATGGCACTAAAGAATCATACCTAAATATTTAATGTAATTTGCGATGTGAAGAACAATATCTACTCATACTTTCATATCTATTAATCTTGACATGTTTTCACTCCTTATCTTTCCAAGCATTGTCCAATATTCCCAAAGTATCCAACAACACATGCACACATCCCCTCATAGAAGAGGCTTGGGTTTTTTTTTTTTTTTTTGCATGCAATACCATGAAAGCTGTGAACCTCCAAGGTAACTTAGTTTTTTTAATTTCTACCTATTCATCTAAACCTTTATACAAACTGAATTCTTGCTTTCTTCCTCAAAGTTGTCTGGTAAAGCAAGAAAATAACTATCAAGAATATGGACCTTTAAAAAAAAATAAAATAATATAAAAAGAATTGCATAATAAAGCCTTAGTCTTTGTTAGCATTCAGAAGCAAAAAGCCTCATGAAAAATCTACTGGTGAAAGCAGACACGAAACAATACAAGCCCAGCAGGAGCTCACACATTTTCTGGTTTGCTATACTACACGATGCATGAAGCTATCTGCCCTGTCACATGTGAATCCCAGGCAAGTAGATAAATGGGTCAGTGGTGCCAGTGAAGCTCGCACTGTGGTGTGCTTGCTGGGCTCAGAGGTGGTGCCTCACAACACGTCTAGATAACCTGCCCAGGAGTGCCACGGGAGGGACAGTTCTTGTGGCCACATTCCATAACAAAAGGAAGGATCAAAGACAAAGGTCTGGAAGAAGAAAAAACACAACAAAACAAAAACCCAAACAAAACTAACAGAAGTACCAAACAAAAAGCCACTAAGTAATCATCTTGTTTCCCTGTTTGATAAGACAAGAGAAGTTAGCTACGGGTCACAAAAGTCGCATGCAAATAATACACCTCACAATTCTGGTAAATTAAATGTAATATAATGAGATTTATTAGTAAAGAATTTGTAGAACAATTTGCTAAGGGCATAGCAGCAATAATAGTTTTTCCTCAAATACAATAAATTAATTAGGAACCTAGAAGGAAATTCATATGGCCAAAAACAGATAGCAAAAGGGCTACAGACTTGTTTGCACCAGGAGATTTTTTTTAATGATCCCACACCAAGTCTTTCCTTCATGTAGAATGAGAAACTATCTTAAACTAATGTGTCAGCAGAGTAGCTGTAGAATAGACTGATTAAAAATGGTATCACCAGATGGTGTTCACCCAGGAGATTTGAAAAAGTTCTTATGTGAAATTGCCAAAGTATTGTCATAACTATCATGCAATATCCCATTTGTACAATTTATTAGTGCTTTAGTGCTGAAAATTACAGTAAAGGATAGCATCATTATATAAATTAATATCCATGATATAAAGAAGAAGGGCCAGCATGACTTTAGCAAGAGAACTGATAACAGACAAAAGTATCAAAAATTCTTTGAAGGAATTAGTCAGCATGTAAATAAAAGGTGATCCTATGCATTTACAAAATGTCTTTGATCAGAAAGCAGGACAGCAGTCACAAAACCATCAGGGTTTCATATCTAAAGCTCTGAAAAAACATAGCTATCTTGAAATAGAAGGAAAGATCAACTCACAGATTAATATGTGCTTAAAGACAGAAGGAATATGAATGAAAAGTGTGTACGGCAACCCTGAGTAATTCTCAGAAAACTAAGATTATGAAAAGCTAAAAAAATAACCAAGCGTCTCATAGTACAGAACAAGTGGGCAATAAAATGGCAAGTGAAATTCAAATACCAAAGTAAGGTACATAACCAAGACTAGCTTTGGCTATCAACAGGCAATAACAGACTCTAAATTTGTTAAGTTACTGTTACTAAATGGTAATAGATTCACCATAAAATCTTCCAGTTAAAAAAAAAGGGCAAAGCACTAACAAAAAAACAACAAACCCACAAAAAAAAAAACAAAAAACAAAACAACCCACCACATAACCATCGCAGATATCACTCCATTTGATGGCTATCCAAAGGACAACAGGAAGGATTACAACAAAAGAGAAAACTTCAGAAACTTCAGCATGCCATTATGTATACATCACATGCTCCCAGCTGGAATTCTACATGGAGTTCTGGTATCTTTAGCTATTATCACAAAAATCTCAGACTAGAAATAGAGGAAAAGAGAGAGAGTGTGTACACAAATTAATGGAAATACTTTTGTTTTAGAAGGATTATACAGTAGAGCTGTCCAGTCTGACCATGAGAGAGAAGACAACAAAAGTGACATAAAAATTCTGTAAAATCATGAGTCATCTAGAAAGATAAATAGAAAATAATAATCTCTACTTTTAATGAGACATTGTCCTGTTTTTTCTAGGATAGAGTTAATTTTCTTCTTAGTAGTTAGAAGAGCCATGTTTTGATTTCAGTTCAGACTTGCTTTGAGAACATCATTGATAAAGTACTAATGTTATTAGTTGCTGCTGGAGCTCAAGGCCACCGTGTTTGGCTGTTCACAGCTGCATTAGTACTGGGAGAGAGAAGCACAGTGAATAGCAAAGCCGAGAACTGGCATTTGGATGTGCCATTGAAATACTCCATATCATATCACATCATGCCAGTATATTAACAAGGGCTGACCAGAAAGGGGGGGTGGATTTGCACAGGTTTTGGTCTGGGACTTTTGTTCTTCCGGGATCACAGTTTTGGTTCGGGACTGTTGCTCCTCTGGGATCGTTATCTGGGAACGGGCCGGGCTTATCAGTGGGTGGTGAGCAGTTGCACTGGGTTATCGCTCACTTGCATATCTTATTACTGTTATCGTTATCATTACTATTTTAATATTAGTTGTTTAATTTTCTTTTATTTCTATTATTAAACTGTTTTTATTGCAACCTACAAGCCTCCTAATTCTTACCCCCAATCCTCTCCCCTATCCCCTGGAGGTGCGAGGGAAAGTGGATGAACAGCTGTGTTGGCTGCTAGACAAGGGCTAGCCCAGTGAAACTATTACAGATATGAAGTGTCAAATAAAATTAAATTAGTAAACAGAAGTTTGGAAAAGACAAAAAAGAAGTACTTTTTCCAAACCAAATAAATACAGTAACGCATGATGTAGCATACGTTAAAAGTCTTAACATGGATCAAAAAACTTTTTAGGCAAGCTCATTGATTAAAATTCAGCATTCAATAGAGTTCAGATATGACCTTGGTTCAGGAAGCCTGTAAACTGAGGAACAGCTAGACGGGTATACAATAAAAGCATATATTAGACTGCTGTGGTCCCATATCTCTTCCTCACACAGCCTTAGCTGAACCATCACCTACAGATACTATAAGAATGCACCCTAAGTATCACACTGCTCAATGCCATCTTTAATATTGGTAGGGATGGGCTACTTATTAAATGCTAAACTAATATCAATTTGAGAGAAGCTAAGCAGTGCTTTGCAACACAAAAGATATGCAAGATGGGATGTAATTCTGCTCTTTTCAGCACACAGCCTTATATATCTCTGCATAATGATTTAGAAAGATACACCACCAATTGCCCGAATATTTAGCATCAACTGGGCAGCCCCAGTCACAGTAAAGGATTTGGAGAGCCTTTCCCTGGCAACTGGGAAGTCCTACACAGTACATTCACTCATAGGTGAGGTCTCCACCTTTGCTGCAAGAGGAACCTGCTTTTATACAAACTAACAAACAAATTACGTAGACAGTGAGATGTCTGAGAAGCTACTGTTTTGATATTCTGCACCTGGCTTTGGATTGCAGGAGGAAAAGTCTCACAGCCTTATTCCATACTGATGCAATACAGGTTGGGGAAAGAATCCAACGGTCCCATTTCATGCTACAGTGGTACAGGTTGGGAGGTTCACTCAAAAGTCAACTCTAATTTAAAGACTTATGGTTTAAGCCTTTGTATATCAGATACCCATAGAGCTGAAGCAAAATAGACAGCATAGTCTCAGACATACATATACACACAAATGATTGGACTAGAGGGGCAGGATTCAGATTTTAATATATATCAACTTTTACCCTCAGTCTACATTTACCATAGCTGTCAAGTTATCTTAATATTATTCTGCAGAAGCAGTAAATGTAGAAGTTAATTCAAAGTCCTGTAATCTTCTTTTAAGTCTCTTAATATCAGGCAATATGTCAAATTAAAACTTCAGAATCAATCCATAAATAGGAATTATTATTCTTTATATTTGAAATTTAGATTATTATTAACAAGTAAACAAATATTCTTTAAGGGAAAAATAAATTACTTTTTCAACTACATACACTAGAAATAAAAAAAATGTACAAAATATTTCTCTAATTCATTTAAAAATTCAAGTCAAATTCTAGCCCTAGACCACAGAGAAATCAATCCATGACAGTTCTGTGAATAATTAAACAAACAGTTAGCTTTAATAATAAATGATACATTGATATAGATCTCTAGACTGGAATTGTTCACTTAAGGTCTATGACAATTAATGATAGCTGAAATTTGACCATTTCAGAAAAATGGAATTTTAATACTATTTCTTATTAAAGTTACCCAACTTGAACCTTTTTGAAAAGCAGACTTAAGAGGCTTGTCATTCTTGTAAGTTACGAAATACTGTGTATTTCAGAAGGAGGGTGCAATATTTTTTGTAAAACTAGTCCATTTTCGATGTCTTTTCCCTTGGAAAGCTCTGGAGGGCACAGAAAGACCATCACTCAGTTATATACACTTAAGGAAGGAAGGAAGGAAGGAAGGAAGGAAGGAAGGAAGGAAGGAAGGAAGGAAGGAGGGAAGGAAGGAAGGGGGGAAGGAAGGAAGGGGGGAAGGAAGGAAGGGGGGAAGGAAGGAAGGGGGGAAGGAAGGAAGGGGGGAAGGAGGGAAGGGGGGAAGGAAGGAAGGGGGGAAGGGGGGAAGGGGGGAAGGGGGGAAGGGGGGAAGGGGGGAAGGGGGGAAGGGGGGAAGGGGGGAAGGGGGGAAGGGGGGAAGGGGGGAAGGAGGGAAGGAGGGAAGGAGGGAAGGAGGGAAGGGGGGAAGGGGGGAAGGGGGGAAGGGGGGAAGGGGGGAAGGGGGGAAGGGGGGAAGGGGGGAAGGGGGGAAGGGGGGAAGGGGGGAAGGGGGGAAGGGGGGAAGGGGGGAAGGGGGGGAGGGGGGAAGGGGGGAAGGGGGGAAGGGGGGAAGGGGGGAAGGGGGGAAGAGGGGGAAGGGGGGAAGGAAGGAAGGAAGGAAGGAAGGAAGGAAGGAAGGAAGGAAGGAAGGAAGGAAGGAAGGAAGGAAGGAAGGAAGGAAGGAAGGAAGGAAGGAAGGAAGGAAGGAAGGAAGGAAGGAAGGAAGGAAGGAAGGAAGGAAGGAAGGAAGGAAGGAAGGAAGGAAGGAAGGAAGGAAGGAATTACTGCAATCATTTCTTACAAAATAAGTGCAATCCACCGTCCTATAATAGGCTACTGCTGGGATCAATGACAATTGATTAAATTTTGAGAACAATTACTGAAACTTAAAAAAAAAATCTTCCACAAATAACCTGATTTCTTGGTAAATTTTGCTTTGACATAAGAGCTTTTGATTAAGTAAGGTCACACCATCAAATTGAGGCCAGTTTTCTTTAATATCTTGATTAATGATCTACACGAAGAAATCAAACACACTCTCAGTAAAGCTAAAGATGACACCAAGTTAAGTGGGAGTGTTGATCTACTTGAGGGTAGAAAGATGCTACAGAGGGATCTAGACAGGCTGAGGCCAATTGTATGAAGTCCAGCAAGGCCAAGTGCCAGGTCTGCACTTGGATTACAACAACCCCATGCAATGCTAAAGGCTTGGGGAAGAATGACTGGAAAGTTGCCCAGCAGAAAAGGACCTGGGGGTACTGGACAACAGCCAGCTGAAACTGAGCCAGCAGTGTGCCCAGGTGGCCAAAAAGGCAAATAATATCCTGGCTTGTATCAGAAACAGCATGGCCAGCAGGACTGGGGGATTGATCATCCCGCTGTATTCAGCACTGGTGAGGCTGTACTTCAAGTACTGTCTCCAGTTTTAGGCCCCTCACCAAAAAACAGACATGGAGGCCCTGGAGCATGTCCAAAGAAGGGCAACAAAGCTGGTTAAGGTCTTATGAGGAGCGGCTGAGGGAGCTGAGGTTGTTTAGTCTAGAGAAAAGGAGGCCGAGGGGAGAACTTATTGCTCTCTCAAACTACCTGAAAGGAAGGTGTAGTAAGGTGGGTGTCGGACTCTTCTCCCAAGTAGCAAGTGATGGGACAAGAGGAAATGGCTTCAAATTGCACCAGGGGAAGTTTAGATTGGATATCAGGAAAAATTTCTTCTCCAAAGGGGTTATCAAGCATTGGAACAGGCTGCCCAGGGAAGTGGTGAAGTCACCATCCCTGGAGGTATTCAGAAGACATGTAGACATGGCACTTAGGGACATAGTTTAGTGGTGGACTTGGTGATGTTATGTTTATGTTGGACTCAATCACCTTAAGGGTCTCTTCCAACCTCAATGATTCTATGATTCTCTTATTCTGGAGAACTTACTGTTAATCATTTTGGTTCACAGAATGTGGCAGAGGACAAATTAACTGTATTCACCAAACCTGTTACCTTACTATTAAAGGCATACATTCCATACTCCAGTGCCAATAAATCTATTACTGTAGTCTCATACCTCCTAAAATGCTTGAAACATGTATTAATACACTTAGAAAACATGACCTATGGAGATTAATTGTTTAATAATCATGTTGCATATACTCTTCATGAACCAGGATGTTCACATCCTGTTACCCTTTCAGAGATATTGCTCATGGTAGAGTGATTAAACACCGAGACACAGCCAAAGCAATGGATACTCATAAACGCTGTTCTTGCCACAACACCAGAAATACTATAATATAGTATGACAGGAAAACATGAATCAAACTATAATAGTATTTAAATTGTGCATTTCCATACCACAGGAGAACTAAAGTTAAGAGCTGTTGCAGATGATGCATAACTGTCTTAAATAGGTGAGTAATTGTGAAGTAACTGATTAATGACCATCCTGTCTCAGTGCTTCCACTGGACACAATGAATTAGTTTCTTAGACTTGAGCAAGACTGCAAACTTGAAGCATCATCAATGTCTTTGCCAGTAAAAGCAGAGATACAGCTCTAGTTTCATAAGATATTTAATCACTGGTCAGAGGTCATAATATATTTCAAAATAATATCCTTAATGGAAGAACCTAGTTTGGGAATAATCCAACAGCACTGCATGCAGCATTTATCTTGCCTGCACGGACAAAGATCAAAGAATCAAATTCTTGCAGAGGGGTGAGAGAGGGAGGGAGGGAAGTGTTGTCACGTCTTCACACCCACAGCTGAAACATGCATAAAAATCTTGATAGTTTATTTCCTCAACAAAATGCTGAGAAAAATCACTTCTCTATAAAAAATGTTAATATCAAACTGTATATCAGAAAAATATTTCCTCTCACTCTTTCATAATGTTCGAATAAACTTTTATACTAAGCATTGTCTCTGGTTTTGCATACATTTTCAGTTTAAAATCCTTCATGGAAACGTTAGCACAGCAGTCACTGAGTATTTCACTTCATTTCAGCTACAGGTGTTATAATTTTTATTTGATAAGCAGTTCAAGAGTCCCAGAAATGCTACGTCTACTGCTATCTCAGGAGGAAATTACTGCTTAATATTTTCATTATGGCAATAGACAGAAGCTCCAATCTGATCAAGATTTTGTGGAGTTAACGGCGGAATGGGCTTACAGTACTTAAAGTACAAGTTGAGACAAGATTCAATAAACACATTGTAATGTGACAAGTTAAATGGGTGACAGAATAGGGGGGTTAATAGTGGCAGCAATGAACAGTATTACTTACAAAAAATCCATTACCAGACAGAAAAGCAAAAGTAATGCACAATTACGTAAAGAATTATCTTTCTGTAGTAGAAAACGGAGTAGGGCTTTGAAGAGATCAATGTTATTTCTACATTAGTAGTAGAAATAGTACTTTCAGAGAGTCTAGAAAATATAATAGTGATCAAGGATTGCCTCTGGATGCAGTACAGTATGGAACAGTAATAAGGCAAGAAGAGGAGGAGAAGGGCTGAACAAGCTCCTCTTTCCCTGCTCTGCCCACCCTGGCAGGCTGCACGCACCTCGTTCATATGGCATTCACATGGGTGAGAGCACAATGCAACAGCAGCTCCCGGGATTAACAGCCAGGGTGTTGGCAGGCACGGTTGGAAGTATGAGCAACGCACGGGTGCACCATGACATCTTCAGAAGTCATCTGAGCATTTTCACGCTCCTGCTCTGGTTTATATATGAGCAGAGGCACTGGGGAATGAAAGATGGGCAGGGGTCATTGTAGGATAGGGGCTGTGGAGCTACAGCAGCATGGCTGGTCCAATTCTACCATCGTCTCAGCTACAGGCAAGACCCCCTCAGAGCCAGGACATACATGGAACCAGAATTTTAGAAGTAGAGATTTTAAATATAATAATAAAAGTAAATACTAAAATTTAAAAATCTAGGTTTTCATCACAGTAGTTCTTACTAAGGGTAGTAAGAGGAAAATATGCTCCTTTTTGATTTTTCTTTGATGAGCTCAAGAAACATATCAGTAGAAAGAGGGACTGACAAGTGCAAATTTGCAGCTTCATTGAGGATTATGATTTCCTGTAACTGTATAGAAGTTGCCCTACTTAGGGCTCTGTTACCATCACTGCTTTCCTCTGATGAGTATATATTAATTTTAACACACAAAGAAAGAGAAAGAGTAGCACACATACAATTTTGCACGATGCACTGGTGAGTTAGATTTACACATGGAAAGATGAACTCAGCTATGGCACGCACAAGTGTAATGAAAAGATAATGGTCTCAAAACAGCTGTGCAAGCTTGAAACCCAGCTATTATCTACCTGAGCATACAACACAGCCAAACCAGGTTCTCAAGCCTGCAGGCCCAAATCGGCCAAGTATTTAACACTGAGCTTTTTTCTCTGAAACACTGAGACAAGAGGACCAGATGTGCTGCAAGCCATAGGTCTTAAAAGCATTTATCTTTTATGATTAGTAACATTGTTAATATAATTTTACTACTATACAGGCACATAGTTGCATAAAGCAGTTTTGAGGCAAAGATTTCTAAGATGCCAAAGCATAACCCTATAAGATGCTGACCTTAGCCAATGGCTTTCACAAGATGTTTTGATAGGGACAGACCATATTAAATGCAGATTTTGTAGGCATTTGTAGGATTATCTCTTCCACTGATCACAAAGTAAGCCCTTCACCTCTAAGAGAAGAAGGATGTTTTATTAGTTTAGACCCCAAATTGGAATTAATTTGTACCTCCTAGATAAGACATCCTCCCACTATGGTTTCCTGAGTCAGAGCATCCCTCCTTGTTCCTGCCTGAAGAGCTTTAGGGCTGTGTCAGGAAGCAGCACAGCCCAATAGGGGATTTGTAGTGTGAAACAGCTGGTGTTAAGGACATGACATCCAAAGTACACATAGAATGTGTAGGAAGGGGACTATTTCCAAATAACTCCATGGACTGAATACACACTGGTTGTTGGAGCACTTTCAACTGGTTTAGTTTCATCCATGAGAGTGGTCCAAAGCTGCTCTCAGAACCAAAATGGAAATATTGATTTCAAAAGCATCTCCATAATTCAAGCTCAAATGCTAACATAAGCAAATGCTAAATATGGAGTTCACCGTCTTTAGGTGATTAACACAGGTCCCATAAGCAAAAGGTTTATCTGCTGCTATTTACAACTATCTATTTGATGTGTGAAACATTAGGTGATTTAATGAGAAAACAGAAGAAACTACCTACTGTTCAAACCAGTAGATGTTCAGAGCATATCTATGTTCCACACCCAGGCAATGGCCATGCAACAAATGTCCTTGTTCATATAAGTTTATAATCTTTTCCAAATATGCCAGAGTTGATTGCTTAAATTGCTTCCCAAGTCTAAAGACAAGGGCATGTGTATTTGGGAGCAGAGCAACAGCATGCAGAACTCCATAAGAAGCTATACCATTTCCAGAGTCTGTATTTAAGTTCATTCTAATTTGCATGTGTTGATCTCTGTATGGTACAACCTATATGCCACCTGCTCTGTGACTACACATGCACAAAAAGACATGGGGACAGATTCCCAAGCACGAATACTCTTTTCACATCGAGACAGAAAAAGAGGCTTTTATTCTGCCAAATTTCACCAGCCAAAACCCACTTCCAGGAATTTTCCTGTTAGCACACATCTGCCAATGCCAAGCCTTGGTCTCATCCTTTTCTGTCCTGCACTGGGAGCAACGTGCTCGGAATGAACAAACACATTGGTTCTCCCCTCTATGACAGAAATTTGTAACTGAAAGATCCTACAACAGTGACCTAGAGCTATTTGAAAAGTTAAAGTTGCAACAAATTCCCCTTGTGTAAAACCTGGCTCTGGACAAAGAAAATCTCTACTTTCAGCAGTACCCCCCATTCTAAAGTAGTAAATTTAGCAATTGCAGGTACCAGTTGAAGTGCCATCTGGCTCTGAGGGGCAACATCCAACCTGTGACATTTTCTATCATCCAGAGGGTCTCAAAGACAGGAGGGGAAATGGAGATTGGACACAGCTGTGTTAATTAAATAAAGCAGATAAAGTTTTGAGGGCAAAATGAAATGGCTTGTCCTCTCTCAGGGCTGCAATCTACTTCCTGCAGTACACAGAGTGAAAAAGGCTTTAGCTTCATGTAAAATTTCACTAAACATCTTGAAAAACTGTGAAAAATGCACAATTAAATACTGTTACTTGAACACCATCAACAAGATGTTATTTTTGAAAGCATGTGTGACATGATGTAATTCTCCTATGCTATGCTGAATTTTAATACTCTTTTATAAGTTCTGCACAGATTGAAATTTCTTGGAACCTGAGAAAGTCGAGACAGTATTTTTGGTGAACTAGCTCAGAGAGTTTTCTTTGTGACTCATCTGGGACATCAGGACTCCAATGTGTATATATAAGTGGCTTTAGCTTTACCCTGCTATAACAACTGACTGAGAGAGGCGTATTGAAAAAAACTAATTTTGCCCAGGTCTAGTTGTAGAGCCACCCAAGTCTAGATGTAGTGACAGATACCCAAAAAGTGGCCATGTGGATAGCTCTAATATAACCAAGTGGAGAGTTATGTTTAATATTCTCTTAAGGGTAGTGGGTGCAGATGGGGAGTATTTGATGAAATTAAGAGAAATAACGGTCATCTTGTAGCTTTATACACTGTGCAGTCCAGTGCATAGCAGAGATAGACCATAAAAACCCCCTTTCATTCAGAACAGTTCTAGAACTGTGCTGTATGAAATCTTGAATCTTATTTCTGTGGACCATGCCTGTCTGTCATCGTTGGTGACTATAAAGAAGTCACAAAGGAAGTGTGCATCCCACCATGTATATGTCCAAATCCATAGCTTGCAAGCAATGCTACTCAAAATCTCAGACATTTTTCACTCTGATAAATTAAAACATCATAACCATGATAATAGACGTACATATCAACTTAACAAGAAGATCTGACCATGAGGCTGTCCTCCACATAGCCCTTCCTCAGTACTGTAACTCATCAGGCAGAAGAGGTACCCAGCGTGGTCAATGTCACTGACCCACCATTGGAGAGTGTGATAAAGAGTCTGGTGGCACCAAGTCACCATATCAGTAATTACCACGTTATTTCTGAGCAATTAAGGCCTTTTCAGCACCCTGTCTCCCTAAACTCATAAATAGCGTGGTACACTTATGCTGTACCTCCATAACTCTGGAATCCAAGTATCAGAGATGATTCATGCACAAAACAGAAACATATGGTTATAATTGCTAAGCATGAAAATAAAGACAACCTGATTTATAAGAAAAGTCTGGCTCTGGCTGGCAATTTGTCATCCTTGTTTTCTCTACCACCTTTGGAAAATCCTAGGGTTTTTTCCTTTTAGTGGCTGCTGGTATTTCCATCACCAAATTGCACTTACTGAGGCAAAGGCAAAGGCAAAGCAGAACAGAATTTGGGCAGAACTGAATGAGAGAGAGTTTTCTATTAATGAATTGACCAGGCATACACCAGGCTGTAAAAATAAGCTGGACAACTGATTTATCTGAGACAATAAAGCTTGAAGAGGTTAAAAGATTGCAAATGAAATTTGTATAAAACCAGTGAAAATATGGGCCATCATTGGCATCAGAATCAGACAGACCACAACATGAAACACTAAATATGTGATAGGATATGGTTACTGTATTAATTTGATCCAGCATCATATTGCAGAGCCATTATTTAATGCCTCAAATATTTGCAGTGCAGCTAGACTGTGCTTCTAATTATAGCCTTTGACAAGAAACATGTAAGAAAGGTATGATCCCCAGAGCATCCTGTTCCTTTCATGTTTAGGGCTCAAAATTGTTCAGCATGCCTGCTCCAATAGGGCTGTTCCAACCAGCAATCAAGGGAGGAATGGCCATGGCAGACAACAGATGACAAACTTCAATTAGATCCCGAATGAACACAAATAATTAAGCAACGCACTGGTAAAATCTAGGATAACCACCTTTCTTGTGGGAATGAGTTAGCAAAAAATTTGAAGTAGATATTTGAGTAGATATTTCTCCTAAGAAGAACTATACTTGTATATGTTCTGAACCCTGGAGAAGAAAGAGGAGGAAAAAAACAAGTTTAAAAATTATTAATAAAACCCAAAAAATGCACAGCAGGAGAGTATCGGAAGAATGATGAACATGGAAAAGATCTGACATGAAACAGACAATGTCATAGAAGTCAGTGATAGAAGAGAGCAATCTGCAGAAACCAGTCTTTCAAAAATAAAGTTCTAGGGAGAAGAACTTAAAAGATCCTGGCCCATTTTCTAAAGAGTCCTTCAGAGAGGAGGATGAAAAAAAACAACTAGTACTTTCTAAAACAAGCAGTGCTGAACCTTTTGCAAGGAATACATCTGTTTGCTTTCCTCACTGTGTGCCCTGTCAGCACACTCTTTTCCAGGTACTCTTCTTAGGAGTTTGGAGAAGCAAGCAGTGGTCACAGGGTTCCAGTGATGAGTTCTCAGCTCTCCAGAGAGAGTTCAAAACACGAGGGAAAACTAGGGAAGCAATTTACTGTAGCTTACTAGCTCGACACTCATCAGACCAACAACTATCTCTTCACATGCTATCTTGCACTCAGTGTAGGCTACGGACTTGATTTCCCTTAGCCCACAATGAAACAGGGTTACATCCAGTACAATTGCCCTGCACTGATTACGTACTGACTACAGGCTTAGCATGCACATTGCACTTCACAGGTTACTGCAGATCAGCTGAGCCATAATAACCTCAGACACAACCTAAGCCCTGACTCTTGCTTAGAAATCTACAGCCAGAGACAACAACTTGTGTGCGTTCTACCTTAAAAGTCCAGAAATATATTCAAGTTCACTGGATCTAAATGCAGAATCTGAATGAATGACCTAGGCTGTGATAACTGTTACCTTCCTACTTGCTATGTTTCCTCACTGAGTGTGATAATGGGGAATGTTCTGTAAATATCTTAATGGTTTTTCCTAACAGTACACTGGATCAGTTTTCCACTATCATTCTTGATCATGCATTGCCTTGTATCCTTATACAAAAACACAACCTTCTCACTCGGAGATAAAAACCACATCTAAACGTAAACAAAGCACTTACTGCACCAAGCCTACAAAAAAAGAAAGCTACCTTATACATACATATTTCAAAGAGTGCAAAAAAAAAAAAAACCATAGCAAAAAACCAAAAACCAACCAAACAGGAAAAAAATAATTGAAGAAACACAACCACAAACACTCAAAAACCCAAATTAAGACCACAAAGACTTAGGCATCACACCAACTTGCACTTGGGTGAAGGAAAGGTCAGCTTAGTAGCACGTGGCTGTACAATCTAATCCATAAACCTTAACTGAACTCTCCCATTCAGTACAATGGGGCAGTCAGGCCCCAAAGGGATCCATAAATGTCTTCATATTGCGTAGGTGCTTCCAAAATTAAACGGTCTGAAAAACTGAAAAGGTAAAATCAGCTTCCAATTTGTACCATTATTCTGTCAGTGAATTATCTCATTCTCAGAAGAAATATTCAAAGTCCATAGAACATATTGAAATTTTCTGCAAATAAACTTTGGTTGTCTCCAGGTTAGGTGGTAACTGAACAAAAAATCTGAAATTTTAAATTTTGAATTTAGGTAGAAGGAAGGTACTTTCTTTCTTGGTGGGTCTAGCCTGAAAATATAGTTCATATTTAAAGTTGAGCATATGTTCAAATATCTTGCTCAACTTCACCACTACAGAATTAGTTTATTCTACCATTCCTCGTAATTATTTTGTGCTCCTTCCAGAATCATGTTTCACAAATATCAAAAGGAAGCCTTAGTGTCCTACTGAAGTTCAGTTCTTTCCTCTCCGTTTGTTAGTCATTAGCAAAAGTATTCCAGCTTGTATTACTTTAATATTTAGGGGGATATTGAAAACCCCTTTGTTAGGGCTGTAGGTCTAATTGTATCTATATCAATTTTTTCTCCTACTTCTCTTCACAAACTTGATTTTAGTTCTTTGGTAGTGAACATATGTCCAAACACCCTAAATTATCAGGTTTCCAGGTTCTGTTGTTACACTTTTATACTATGATCTTTTGGTCAAACACCATGACTGCCAAGTTAGCCATAGCCTTTCTGTAAAATGGAGCCAATGGATCAAAGGTATTTTGTTCATATTACTGCACAGGAAGAATACAAACAGGAAATAAAGTGGTTTATATATTCATGCTGCTACTAGGATTTTGTTGTTGTTTCTTTGGGTTTTTTAATAATGTTACTGTTTGAGACACTTTAGAAATTTATCTATTCAAAACAATCCAGGCAATATGTGGTATCTAGCCTAGGATACAGTAAGGTGTTAAGGGCTGTTGCTCAGAAGTCAAGAGTGATTAAGAGGCCATTCCTGGTGGAATTTCAACTGTTGCATGCACTATTTTAACCAAGACCAGATAAAAAGTCATCAATACATAGTTTTTCATATAACTTATTGTGTGGAAACATTTTAAAATAATACAAAGTGCTGTTGAGATAATTTAAAATTAAATCAGATGACATAAGAAACCTGCTCACGTTATGTATGTGCACGGGGAGAGTAGACGCATGCCTGTGTACAAACTATTCTCAGCAAGTGACTTTCAGCTCATACAAATACTGAACTAACTATTCTCAAGCTACATATTCACATCTATATATAGGTTTTTTAGCCACAATATTATGTAGCATATAATAAAGAAGGCCAGCACTAACCTGGAAAAGCTTATTAAAGGTTTGTTATTAAAGTGTTGCTGTACAAAAATTAAGTTCTCATATTGTAAATTAACAACTAAGGCCATCAAAATAACAAGCTATTATCAGAGGCAAAGCAATTGCTCTGACTAGGATCTATCCAAGATTAAAACATCCACATTTAAGGATCTCTGAAAAGCATTCAAACTCCCGTTATAGTTACTAGTCAAGACAACGGACTTAAATGCCTACTTCAGGGAAAACTGAATCACCCTGTAGCCTCTCCCAACTTGGAGCCTAATGCAGTTGCCTTAGTATCAGTGTTTCATTTCATTTAAAGTGCCCAAGAGATGGCAGGTACCAAATGGGGCTGATGGAAGACTCATATACCTCTGGAATAACAGCTGGAGACCACAAGGGATGTCCAAAGTTATCTCAACTGGCACTAGATGCTTATTCAGGAAATTGAATAATTTCCTAGATCTTCACTGATTATAATTGGATTGTTATTAGACACCTAATTCACATGTAAGAGCTAACTATAAATGCTTAAATTCATGTACCAGTCTCAAACTGCAATTAATCCCAAGATACATGAATCTGAGCCCTCATCTTCTGAACTTAGTACAACAGGGAAAAGGGAAAGGAGGGATGGTTGTTGTCTTGTGCTTGAAACCAAACCAAACTCCCTTCAGAAGCTTGCACCCCTTCATCCACCTTTCATTCTGGCCAGCATCCAGAGATGTGCACCAGCTGCAGAGTAGGAGAATAATGACAAGTTGCATTCAAATTCTATGGAAATGAAAGCTACTTCACATGCAAACAATAGAAAAATACAGCCCTAACCACCATATATTTAAATAACAAAGGATTAGCTAGTACATACAGAAAATGCTATTTTTCAGCTTGAAGAGTTGGAGGGTTTGAAGGGAGCAGAAAACAGTTTTGCAGCACATTTACCATGCATTGTTCATAAGCATGCCTAGGAGCTTTACACTTTGTAATCCAGTTGAAAAATGCTGATAAATCTTAATTAAAAATAGCCTAGGGTATAATGATTCTAGAGCTCAGTGTAGTTCAAGGTTTACTTCCAACGGATTACTTCAGCACCCCTTGAACAAAGTTGGTGTAGTTTTACTGTAGAAAAACACCATTTAGCCCTTTAAAACCCCTAGATGCAAACCTGAATTCAAGTCAGAAAATATATCTACAACCTACCACTGACATTGTAATCTTGTATTTAGTTCTTATCTTATTACCATGCTAAATTTTATTATTAGCCTCATTTGCAGTTTCATTTAGATAACTGATTTGTGGCTATATCTTGTCTCTCAATACTAATGAGATAGAGGATTCTGAATTATATTCCAACAAGCTTTATTTCTCTGTCTTGCACATAATTTTTACCTCTGCTTCCTCTAAATTATTTGCAGCAGTTTTGGGGGAAGGTGAACCAGAAATGGACTGATTTCTGTAGTTCATGGAATAGAGGCAGTGACTGCTACTGCTCACATCCATCCAGAAACAGCCACTGAATCCCTTCTGCGGCTTCTACCAAGAGATCTTGTCAACAGAGCATGTATTTGAAAAGTGAGACAGCTAAGGAGGAAAAGAAAGGCCAGGCTGCAGCTCAGAAAGGCAGTTGCCTCTGTGGATGTCATGACTCTCTTCTTCAAAGCCTCCAGGTACCCAGGGAATTCTTTGTCCAAGAGTCCTTCAGACAAGCAGGGCCATGGGACCACACTGTCCCGCGCTCAAATGTCTCTCTTCACATACACTGCAGGAAATTTAAGTCAATCACAGGGATGTTACTGTCTCCCTCAATCTCTCCTGTGGATTTCTTATAGAAGAAAGGGTGAATTGGCCGTATTATATAACAGCAAATAATTCCTTTTTTCCTTCAGCATTTGGATAGAAAATATCTTGAGGAAGGAAGGTAAATATAAATGTCATTTTGAGAAAAGCAAAAAAGTAGTTTTGCATCTAACAAATACCCTATATTCAAACATTCCTGATTACAGTTTTGAGACAGAAGTTAAACATTATTTGTAAGAGCACTCTGGAAAACAACAAGCAAGTCACTACCAACGTTACTGACAAAATAATGATGAACTTAACAGTAGCAAAATTGAGGGACAAATTTAAAAAAAAAAATACCAATCCAGTCATGACCACTACTAATTTCAAGAGTGTAAAACAGAGACAGCTTCGTTCATTGTTTCTGTAGTCACGAGAGCATTAATGGTACCCAAATAAGAAGCAAAGGTGAACATGTTAAGGCACCCAGCAAACCTGTTGTAATCACCCTCCTGCTATCACCTTTGACACTGGGAGAACCAGAGTCATTAACATGCAGCTCTAGTGGCAGAAGACCATACTCACAGTCTTCATTTGTCAGGTATCCTTGGAAAAAACCCTTACACTGGCATCTCTTTTCAACTGTTAGCACAAGGGCATGAGAACATTAGGCAGGTTTCCTTGACTCTGTCAGACTAAGAAAACCCTGCCCTTAATTTCAGTTTGCTCTTGTCAGTACATACTATGGATTAAATGGTAAAGGTCTATGCTTGTACTATTGAAATTTAAGGTTTGAAACCCCCTGATGAGGAAAATTAAATTTAAATTCTCACATTTTGTTAGCTTTTAAAATGCCCTTTTTTTAAAAAAGGAAATCAGAGAACAACAAACAAAGCTACATTACAAAGACAAGCATTTTATTTTCATGAGAATTTCTTATGTGCAAGTATTATGATATTTTGTGAACCCATGCTATTTTTTCTGACCCTTTCAATAAGCAGAACCACTGCATGAGAGAAGTCACTCTATACAGGCAGTTCCAAGTATGACTTTCCATTACCCACGGCAACATGAGCTTGCTCACTCAATACTCTTAATGTAATATTAAAAAAAAAAAAAAACAAACAAAAAACCCAACACCTTTTCAGGTCCTTAAGAACATGTATATAAAAAAAAATTCCACTGCACAAAACTAAGATCAGTCATGTCTGACAAGGCAAATCATGCATCAGCCTCAGCACCTCCAACAGTAACTCCAGCAGTACTCACATTTTAGGGAGGTAAACAGCAGCAGAACATCTACTCAATGATTGTTTCCTTGGGAGCGCTACATCTTCCAATAACTTGTAGCTTAGGGAGTTTTTTGAGTCAAAGACTGTATTGAGATCCTCCATTCCTATGAAATTGTTTTCATTCCTTTCAAATCCTTCATAGGTTTGCGTTCCAAAATATCCTCTGGCAGCAAAGTCTACACTGTATTACATAGGGAAGGCTCGTTTTTCATTCACATTACATTTTACTGCTGTGTAGTTTCTATGCATCTCCCTGTTTCTTGCAAATAATGAAATACCTGCTCCTCACTTACTCCTTCTCCAAGGCAGAACATGAGCAAATACAATAGCTAGATCCAGGTAGTGTTCTTAGTTTCCATCTCCTGGCCGCAAGCAGAAGCACTGCAGAGAGGTCACATTCAGTCAACCCTACTCTGTCATGGAAACTGCTGCACAATGCTGAAATTTTAACTTGTTTTCTGAACACTAACAAGGCTCAGTTAGGTTCAGAAAGAATGGTGGAAACAACTGTTCTGATAAAACTGAAATTTTGAGAGTTCATTTTCAGCATTTTAATCAAAGAATAGAAGCACAACAGTAACAACAAAAAAAATAATGTTTTGAATTCTATAATTTTTTCATTCTAAAAAGCCATGCTTCATTCTAAGATGTATCATTTAGAATGTTATTTATTATTACATGAAACAATTAGAGAAGCCAAAAGCCGAACACAATGTTTTGATTTCCTTAAAATAGTGCTTCAATGAAGCTGAAATAATGTTTTTTGAAAAATCAGTTTTATGGACAAATTAATGTTTGTTTTCATCCTCATTCAAAAGAGGAAAATTCAGTGTTGGCGTAGCATCGAAAACAGGCATGCCAAGTTTCAGCCAGCTGTAGTATCACAAGTAATTATGAAAACAGATTCCAGAGGTTCATAATCAGATTTGATTAAAGCAACTGTTAAAAGCAACACCCACACCCCAAAAAAACCCTACTCACAAAATGGCAAAAGGTATATGATTTGACAGAAATTTCAAAAAGCATTTTAGTCAGAGAACAGCTATGCTCAAGCTTCTCAGCAACGTTCCTGTGGGAGTTTAATGTGAGCAAAATAACTCACTTTTCATAGACTTTCTCTGAGAAATGGTAGTTGCTTTTGCTATAATTTTCATACAATCCTCTTTTCCTCTTCCTTCCTTTTGGGGCTTATATAAGCCATAGAAGATTTCTACCCAAAAGGTTAATATTCAGGAAAGTTTCAAGCAACTTAAGACATGATAATGCAATGTAACTGTCTTATAATAGAAAGAGCTGGGAAACAGGTATTTACATTTATGATGTCTAAAATTACTTACATTTGTATTGGGTTTACTAAAGCAACAGTACCACATACCAACAGCTAATTCATACAAATATGATGTAAACCTTTTCAGGAAAGAGGCATATGTACCTTGCTGTACTCCAAACATTGTATTCAAGCATTCTTTCTGGGATTTTGATTTTGCAAGATCCAAGTCCTCTTTATCACAGCATAAGTGACTATTTCAACACTGCACCCACATCCACCAAAAATCATTTTACAATTGTGGGTTTGTTTTTTTCTCTTAATCAGTTGAGCAGTCATAACTGCTTTTCTTCAGTGTTAAAATTGTTTGAGTGATTTTTGTTGCTTGGAGAAGATTACATCTTCTGTTGGATAAGGCTATGAAATTGTCTGTGAAGTACCTGTCTCATCAGCTATTAGTACATTCAAAGACTACCTGATGAGCTGTGGTGGTTGAATGACCAGAAATCACGCATGTTGTGGTTTATCCTTAGAAAGCAGTGGTATTAGAAATTTTAAAAGGGGGGGGGGGGGAGGGGGGAAGTAGAAATTTACTCATATACAGCTCTCCATCTAGTGACCAGAGACATCAAAAAAATCATACATTAAATTGTGAAAAAAAAGTCACAATAATAAGTCCTCCTTGGAAATTCTCTACCAAGTCAGTCCTGTCTAGTGTATAAAGCAAAATATTACAAAACATATTAGCCTTAAATTTGTGTGAGAAGTTTATGTTAGGCACAGAAATTATTTCCCCAGTCTAAACAAAAACTGTGCCATGGGGTCTCCAACAAAAATGAGACATAAGAAAGCACAAAAGAGGGACTATTTCTGTCTAGCACTGTTGCCTGCCACCCAGGAAGGGTGAGGCCAAACCCATGGAGCTGGGGCATCTCAGATTTTTACTGCCAAACACAACAGCCTGAGGCAGCACAGCCAATGTTTTTGCATGGTTCACTTGAGTTATCACCTCCGAGTGAGAGAGGCCCAGCAAGGAAGCAATAGGGCTGGACAGTGTCCTAATTCCTGCATCAGGACTGCACTAGCAGAGAACGGGCTGAGCTCATTCTACCAACAGCTTCTGTCCCCCGATGAGCACCGACATGTCTGAGAAGTACTGCCTACAGATTACTTTCACTTCATGACAACACTGACATACTAAACCAAAATAGCAACAGAGATGTTCCCCTGGAACTATCCACCTGAGGAATCAAGGATCTGTGGAAGCAAACCTGGATTTTCCTCAGGGACCTCAGGTCTGCGATGCTCCAAAGCCACTATTATCTCAGTTTTTCCTGCACTCTCATGGGTAATAGAGGAGAGGAAAGAATGGCACTAAGAAATATTTAAACAAATAATATCTTTGATGAGGAAGAAAGAAGACCATCTTTAAACTTTTTGTCTCTTAGCTTGAGAGTAAGACTTCTGAACAGAATTTTTCCATTTTCTTTCTGCCTTTCTACTTACATGTTCTCTGCACTTAGAGAAAACAAGCTTAACCATCCAGCAAACATTTACAGTACAGGTTTTAAAAAACCTGCAGTTTCTTCCTTCAAATTCAGTAGGGGTGAGAAAAGAGGAAAAACCCATAGTACTGCCAACATTGACCTCAAGTGTATTATGTGTTCAGAATAACAAACTTTTATATAACAGTTTTTAACAGTGATAAAAATAAGCACACTTTTCACAGGGCTGTGTGTACAGGCATTAAGTGATAATGAAAAGCTACTTAGAGCACGGCAGAATTGCCACTCCACCAGAGCAGAAGGAAGCTCCCTGCTAACACAGGTAATTTTACAATGCACAAAGTCTACCTGCTGCTCTTTCAGTGTTGCTTTATCTTTAAGAACAATAACGCTTACTAGAAAGCTTAATAAAAACACCAATTATCACATGGGTGATGCTGTAGAGTGAAATCCAAGCAGATGGATGGAACTTCGGATCATCACATTTGGAAATAAGCACATGGGTTTACATAGGAAACTAGATTAAAAGCACCACCTACAACATGAAGCAGAGTTTTCTATGACTAGCTTGATAAACTTTTAAGTTAGTTTGCATCCCACTGCTTATAGCCTCCACTCAGAGCAGCCTCTTGAGAGGCTGGGCTGGCCTAGGGATTTAAATCTGAAGGTTTTCAGACAACATGTCTTATTAGAAGTACATGGCAAGAGAACATGTGGCTAAGCCACATTTGCCTCCATAAACTTACCCCTGCATCTGGATCTGTAGGATCATATTACCAACCAGCTCTCCTCATACACAGTTTACTTGCTGCAGAGCTAAAGCTGTCTCAAGTGTTTCAGGACAAATGCAAAACAGATACTAGGAGGTCTAGTCAAATAAATGGAGCTGGGAGGATGCTAGACAACAAAATTTGAGTGATGCTCACTACTATGTTTTTCTAATACTACCCGCAATTATAAAAATACAACTAGCTTAAAAACACCCCTAAACTTCCACTTTAAAAAGGAAATTTCCAGATCTCTTTAATGAAAAAAAGCAAAACAACACACTAAAGCAAAAAATCGAATACATCCTAAAGGCCCAGAAACCTAAAAGCCAAAAAACAAAAACAACTCCAAGGTTGCTATTCTTTCAACATCAGCTACATGATTTCTGCAAGGCTCACTGATTTTTGCTTTTGTTTTGCAACTGATCACCCTCCCCAAACATGGTCAGTCCTCCTAATTGGTCCTACAAAGGTCTTCCAGATAAAACAAAAAAAAACCCAAAACAAAACACCAACTTGCCTTACATCTCATTACCACCCCTAATAGGCAGCCTATCATCTTAAGAGACCACTTTGAAGCATCCTTAAGGTTTCCAGGATGGTTATGTTTGATCTGTAGTTTAATAAAGCACATCTATTAAGCAACTGATTTCCGCTAGTTCATTTCATACTAATTTAACATATTTCAGCCCTATTCCCTTCCTCTCAGGCATATATATTATGCCAACACACAATAATTATTTACAGAATACTGTTTTCTGATTTGCTACCTTAAAGGGAGGTATAAAGAGCAAAGGTTGTCACTATAATTTAGTTCAAAACTTCAACCTGTCAAATTTCAGAGTACTACCACTGTACTTGAAAGTGCATTGGCACAGTGTCTGCAGTTATCTTTGACAATGTGAAGAAGTAAAATGTTACCTTAAAGGGGCAGCACTGTCATTTTCAAGCTTAAATGACAATTTTTACTCTTAATTGTTATGCTGAAGTTTGTAGACAGAAGTTTCCAGGTTATATAATGTCAAAATTGTATCTTTTTCCTCAAGAGACATTTGTATTATGACAAATAGTCTTATTCCTGAAGCTTTAGACCATCCTGCAAATAAAAGAACTTGACTGTGCAAATTGGTTGGAAGTGAGTATAATCTTTTGTACAGCTGCACAGCCATTGTTTGTTAACCTCTTGCGATGAGTTTTACTGCTTTAACTTACATTTTAATGCTTTTTCAAATACTATGCAGGAGTGAGACACAAAATATACTCAAACACCATAGAAAAATACTCTACTATGAAATCTCTTTGAAAATTTTGTGCATTGTCTATTATTTCTCAGTGTACAGTATTTCTGATTTATGAGCCTGGTCTTGCAAATCAAAACATAGAGCTGAACAAATATTATCTGTATTTACAGAAGGACAAATAGTAAAAGCAATTTACAGCACTAAAAAAGAGCAGCAGATTTCCAATATGGAAGCATATAAACCTTCTCTGACAGCGCTAGATTAAAATAAAAAGGAAAAGCTGTTGCAATAGCCCACCAAAGAGCACACAGGTATTTTCAGCAAGTCTTATAAAAAAAAAAAAAAAGCCAGGGTGAGATGTGGCAAGAAGGTGGGAGCTAGCATTAAGAAAACTATCCAGGTAGTTGCAGCCTTACTTACCACAAAAACTCACTGACTAACTCCACACCAGCCTGAGTGCTTGCTCTACATCTTATAGACTTGCAGATGCATGCACACAGCTGGAGCTCGAGCACAGCCTGCCACAGTCCTGATGGGGTTCAGTGTGAGCACATCTGGACACGAAATGGCATTAAATTACAGCAGCAAAAGCAACTTTCAGTTCATAAAACCAGAACACACCAGTGCATTAGTTATGAGATAGTTATAATGAAGCACAGAAAACTTTCCACCTCTGATCAGAGAGGTTTGCTCACCTCCAGTGGATCCCAGGCTCTTGCAATCCCAGCTGCCCATCTTCAAGAGGGAGGCCACAGAAAATGTGAACATAGGCATTATGCTCACAGGCTCCTGTCCCAACCTGGCACACAGCCTTTTCTAAAGAGGTGCCCTCCCTCTGCTGCAATAGCAGGTAGCTTAGACACACCACACAGGCTCCAGACAGAGTGACGTGGCTGCCAGGCTTTTCCATTCTTGGTGCTGGGTGACCAACACGGGCATCCTAGATCTTGCCCATAATTGAGAGCACTGAATACCACCAAGTCCCACTCGTTCAGCTCCCTCCTACTGACTGAGGAGCTGTAGGGTGGTCCCAGCCAGGCTGGCAACAGTAGCAACAACTAGCAGCATATTCCTGCACATGACATGTAAAACAGGGCATTCGTTATCTGCACAGATGCCAGGCTGGGGGGAGGTAGGGGACAGAGAGAAGAAATTGCAGTGGTAGCTTGGATTAATGAGCCAGCACACATCCTGCAGGCTTAATGGGAAGGATTGACAGGGTTCAATTAGAGAGGAGTCTGCAGCCTCATTACTACCACCAGTTGTCACTTAGGGCACTTAGTGCAGACAGCCTGCACAGCAAGAAGTGAGGAAAAAGGAGAAAGAAAAGTGGATGAATGGAAACAGGAAACTTTCTTAAAACACTTTTCATACCAGAGCTCATAACTCTGGCAAGTTTTGTGTTTCAGGAAGAAACAGAAATGCAGACATCAACATTCTGAAAAGACTGATATGAGAAAAAACCCAAAGTCAGCCATGTTTTCTTTCCTTCCTCTTGACACCCAGGAACTACACACTTTTTAACTGTATACTGACCTACAGCTGTCAGCATTAAATAAGTTTTCAACAGTTAATTGGCATGACAGCTTCTGTATGCAAATATTAGCAGACCAAATGGGCACCCTCCTGCTGTAGGTCAGGCAACCTGGCCTTACCTGCCTCTGCAAACAGATAGGGAGTTCTACAGCTCCTTAATCAACTTCATTAAAGTTTTCTGATTTATTTAAGATTAGACAACACACCACACTCTTCTCCCAGACAGAAGACATTTAGCCCGGTATCCCAATTCCAGTAATGACTCTCATTCTCATCCCATTTGTCCTGAAAATTATCCTGGGAGTTTTAAGTGGGTTTTTTTTCCTTCCAGATTCATCTTCTTTCTGTTATCTTCCCTTAATTAGGGGCAGCTTTAAGGTTTTTTTGGGAGGGACTTCTGCAGCAGATACCTAGAGAGGGATGTAAGAAATGAGGCAAGTACAAGAATTCTTTTTTAGCAGCTCCTGGCAATAGTTTAGTGACCTTTTGAGCTTGAGGCTGCATCCAGACCATTTTGTTTAATAGTGACCAATGGACCTTTCTATCAGCATAAGGTATTTAATCAATTTCTCAGGCACTAATGAAGCAATCCTGCCTTTTCTTAATAAGGTAATTTAATTCTTTTTAAAGTATATAGAAAAGAAAAATGACCAGCATCACTGGTTAAGATGCAGCACTGAGACTCAGAAAATTTGATTTCCTCTCTTTGTTCTTCTTCATGTGACTTTGAGTAAGCCCACAAGGAGAAGGAAGTTTTCAATAAAATTCAGACATTTGATTCACCTTTGCAAAAGGAGGATTTTCAGTTTCATTTTACTGAGATTCAATTCACCTTTAGTAAGGAGAATAAAATTTACTTTTCAGTTCTTGCTTAAATTGTAAGATTCTAAGAGCAGGGATCATCTTTATTGTGCATTCATTAACTTATGCTTGTTTATGGAGGCCCATGTTGGTAGGTACAATTATAACAGTACTATTGATATTTAAAGCCTTGGAAGAGCCAAAATAAGCAGCCTACAGCTCTTCAGAAAATATTTTATAGCTCCAAGATGGCAATTTTTTTAAGATGTTCAGGAAATCAGAGAAATAAATGCCAATAAAAATCCTATGGAGCTTCACTCCCACAGACAACTGGAATTCCCAGCTTTAACAGCTAGCATAAAGCAAGGAATGAGGACTGGCAGTTGCTGTCTGCCTAGTTCACTACACGTGCTGGTTGTCAACAAGAGGCTATCACTTTTCCTCTCTACATTCCTCACCTTGATAGTTAAATCCCTTCTCCCACCTGCATTGGTATAGACAAGATGAGTATGCTTAGTGAGGAGATCCAGTGGAGAATTTCTGTTTTGGTTGGTTGGCTTTCCACAGACTTGGCCCATGATCACCAGGGATAGAGGAGCAGGACTATCCTTCACTGGCAGCCTGCAGTTTCATAGCATGAAACTACAGTCCTCAGCAAACACCCTTATCATCATAGCTGCCAAAAGCTGCAGTCCACCCCTCTTGGCCATTAATTTCAATCCCTAGATGCTCTTCCGATTTTCAGCCACTTATACAGGCATGTGATGAAACAGATCAGAGAAATGTGGCTTTTTTTCCCCATCTGGATGTGCCCCTTGAGCTGGTTCATGAAGCTGCCAAACAATAACTGATGCCAGTGAAGGAAGGCAGCTGGTAGGGACAGAAATAAACAGAGAAATCATACTTTTTTTTTTTTTTTTTTTTTTAATGAGGTGAGTGGTTAAGGCAATGCTGCTAAAAAAATGTGTTCAGACTACATTTGAGGTTGAGATCAAATAAAAAGAAAAAAAATAAGAAATTACTAATAGTACATTTAGATCTTCAAATATGCCCAAGTGCTACTGACTTCTTCAGGAAATAGATACTTTAACCTCTCCATGCATTTGGGCATGTTGTTTCAACATGTTTCATGTTTACCAGCAATAGGAAACACCTATTTATTTTATAATTAAATATGATACAAAGGATATAAAACCCCACATGATTAGTTCACAAAGGAACTCATTCATAGCATGCTTTAGAGAGATTAAAATGCTTACTTGGGCTCACATACTGCTACTTGATCATGTCTTGTGCATTTGTGTGGTGGCTTCTAATCATAATCCTTTTCCCTGACAAATTAGCAGTTATTGCTATTCACACAATTCTGTGTTCTAATTTTTCTTACTTACACTTGTGGTTTCAAGAGCCAGGTGTTGCCCTTTAAAGACAAAAAAACCCAAAAAAACCCCACCAAAAACCCCTTGATAAGATTAAAACCTTTCTGCATACCAGAAAAATACAAGACCTCTCTCAGATCCCCCCTTTGCATGTGCTATTCAGCACTATTTCAGCAGTAGGAGCAGTTAAGTACATTTTAGTTTTCCCAGTCTCCAAAGTCCAGCCTGTCAGAAGTAGCTACATTTCATACGCAGTCGCTCAAGAAACTTCATCAAATGTGCTGTTCAAAGGATATTCAAAATAAGTTTACATGTCCTTAACTTGCATTACGTCTTCAACCCCTGCATGCCTCAAAGCTGACCATTAAAAAATGGAGAAACCTGAAGAACAGATGCAAATTTCTGAAAAGCTGTATTTCTAGTCAGCAAATTAATGGAGATGTAGACTAAAATGTGTGATGGCTTCTAATCACTATCCTTTCTCAGATAAACTAACAGTTTCAGCTATTCATACAGTTCTGTGTTCTAAACTGCTTCTGAAAGAAGTTACAAGTTTATAGGAAAAAAAAATAGAAAGGATGTATCCTAGTTAATGATAAAAAAGACTGGTATAATACACATTTAGTACCCATGGATAATATGCATTTAGCAAAAATATGGAAAACCAGAGATTAGAAGTGTATATAGTCTATGATTTAAAACTCCATTACACCCTGAGACACAGTACTCAGGGCTGATTGATGACCTGGGGGAGTGACGGGATGGAACATTTTTTTCCCCATGTTTCATACAATTCATTATAGAGGTCCTCAGTTCAGTAAACCCAATGTCTCTGTGCCAGTGTATCTATCCTTAGAGCCCTCAGCATGTGTTTCAGGGAGACAGAATAGTTCCTGAGAAAGCTTGCTGGCGCAAGCTGTTGCTAAACTGTCACACACATTTCAATTTATTAATAAATAAAGGCATTAATCTTGTCTTTTTGAAATGTTGATCTTTATTGTAACAGTAGGTATTATTTTCTGTAATTAACATGAAAGACAATTTCATTTGGCAGGGAAGGTAATTTCTTGCCTACATAATCATAGCTCATAATCATAGCTTACTTGTCCATAGGAATTTAGAGAGTGCCATAAACCCACAAAATTTCTGAATTAAAAAAAATGAGAATTTGACTGGCAGATGTAGACAGTAAATATACTAACTTAAAACTTCAGTGAAAATAGAGATCTGGATTAAAGAATGCTTCAATTATTCCTGCTAAATTTAGGATTAAATTGAAATATCCTGCTATGCTTCTATCTCTTTCCAATGGTGTAAGTTTGATTTAAATAATTTTAATGATTGTTTAATTATGTCATTCTTACTATACAAAAATTAGAAACCTCATAAAACCCAGACTGGGTGGAATGAATGGATAACAAGGTCTTTTGATCTGGAGACTGATACGTCCTCTTTTATGTGCAAGAATTAAGCCTCATTTCAACATGAACCTGACATATCACACAGCTCTAACACTTTGTGTTTTAATGCCAAATGCTTTCTTAAAGTGTTGGAAGAAAAGCATTTTTTTCATATTGAGGAATTCACTGAAAAATGCTGCCGGGGGGGAAAAAAAAAAAAGGCAAGGGAGGATGGTGAAGGTAGAATAAGAATATGTTTAAGCTCAGTATTTTCCTCTCCTGCCATTTAAATTAGGACCACAGCCATACAAAAACCTAAGCAGCACAACCTTTTGTCTTTGAATTCAAACCAGAAATCCTCTGCCATTATCACTGGCCCTAGCATTTCACTATGGCGTGAATAACTACCTAAATATCATTCTTTGCTACAATCTCCTGGCCTTTGCATATCTGCCCGCTCAACCTGTTGCAAATCATCTTGTCCCACTCTCATCTCCGTTTGCTCGTAAAAAGCAATTTCCCACTGTGTCCACCTCCTTTACACAGACAAAGTCCTGGGCATTGCACTCACCTTCTGGAAAGTGTAGCTGAGTTTCTGCTCTACTAGAGTGGGAGAGGACTGTCTCCTTTTATGAAGAAATGCACACTGGCCGAACAGTCGTGTAAAGAGAAGGAAAATGTTCCCACCTAAAAGTATCTGCAGTGAGCAGGCAATTTTCACAGATGAGGTGGAAGGTATAAAAGGACAAGAAGCATGTCTGAGATTTTGATGTACAACTTCCAAGTTGCTCTATGCAAAAGTAAGGAGTGAACAGCAAGGATCATTTTTAATTAGTCCCAGAGAGTCATTTAATTGTTGCTTATTTTGCAGGCTGCAAGATGGGTAATAGAGATCCTGCATAACAATCTGGTATAAAAATAGGAAAGTAAACTTATTCAAAAACACACACAAACCCAGACATATTGCTATTAAAATTTTTATTGGTGTTATGCAATATATTCCAAATGCATCTCAAATATGCGTTATGAAAAAAAAAAAGATTAATGCAGCAAATAAACATTTTTCCAATTAAGTGAAAGCTCTTTAAAAGTTTGGGCTATATTCACTAAAATTGGATTACATTCTGACTTTAACTAAAAGAGACTTTGTGGGGTTCCACATTTATCTTTTTCGGTAATTTACATATAAAATGCAGCCATTTGCAAATCAAAGTGTGCTTTTTGCAAAGTACACACTGCAAATTCAACATGGACTCTCAGCACAAACTGAGCTCAGGACGGTCTCTTGAGTAGGCCTGCAGCGCTGCACTTGCCCAGGTCTCCCCTCCATGCTTCACCCTCACCCTCCTCAGCATCACACGTGGTTCCCTTCTCAGCTATAGAGATAGGAGCAGCCCTGCGCTCTTCCTTAAATACACATGCAAAGAGTTACTACTTGCATTTGCTGCTGTTCAGAGAAGGAGTCAGGAATAGTTTCAGGAAGGCGTCCAACCCATCACTCTGCAAGGCTCTGGCAAAGAAATGCACAGTCTTGCTTTGCACCCATCTCAGCACCCTGCTTGGCCACTACTACACAGCTGGCACAGCAGATGGATCAAGCTGACTTCAGCTGAGTGGGTGAGCAGATATAGTGGCCCACCAAGTAAGACCTCCCTGACTCCTCTGGCCACCTCCTCTCTCAGTGCTGCCTGCTCAATGAGAGCAAGCACTGTGTGCGAACACCAAAATGGCATAAAACTACTCCATGAAGGAAACCCTGGAGTCTTCTGCCATTCCTATGGATTAAATAGGCTCATAGGAGTGTTGAAAAGCAGCACAGCCAGTGCAAGAAGGAGGTAGATGGTAAAGCCATGGGAAGGGGACAGGAGCAAAACTCTCACTCCAGCAAAGCACCAGAGTGGTTCAGCTGCTCATGAAAGAGCACTCAGAAACCACTGTAATTAGCTGGAAGCTCATTTTAGTGGAAGTGAAAGGTGGAAGATAACTACATGTTAAAAACAGAAAAATCACATGGCTTCAGCAAGGCTTTTGCACACTAAGTTTGTGTGAAAAGAGGTGCTGAAATGCCAGTATATAAAAAAAAGAATTCAGTAAAACATGAGGAAGGACACACAGAGACAATCCGTGAAACCTGCTACTTCACTGCTGTACTGGCACTGTGGGGCAATGGCAAGAGTATCATTCTTTCTTCCATGGACATGAGCAAATACAGTTTCAGCACTCTGGGGGGTTGATATGCAAGGCAGGTGAGACCCTTCCTTCAGAGCTATTTTTCTGTCTATAATGGTACTCTAATCTAGTTCATCTTCATCAAATGTGATTGGGGGAAAAATGAAAGTGCATTTGTCTCCCTTGCCCCTGTGAAATGGGTATTGCTGGAATTCACATGAGCTGCATCTGCTCTACCTGCTACTTGTATCAATTTTAATTCATTTTTTAAAACCTATTTCTAGCACAAATTGCAGAAATGACAGGATAGAAATGAATGGCTGCACACTATCTTGCAAGGGCAGGTGATTTTGTCAACTTGGTTCGTTGGTATGATTAACAATCAATCAATCAAAGTTCACCAATTTCATCTCAGCATTTCGCCTGAAGACACTGTGAATGAGGTACTATATCTACCTTGAACTTGTAATTTTAAACTGCTTCACTTTATCACAGCTCTTCATCTGAATGACTGGTGCCAGGAACTTGCCACTGGAGAATTAATAACATATTGACACTTGCAGCCCCTCAGTCCATCTTTGAAGTTTGAAAGCAAAAACAAGGAACAGAGTATTTTAGTTGGAAGCGATGACAATTCATTTAAGACCACAATTCTCCAAATGTAAACAAAACAGAAAGTACACATTTTGGCAGTAATAAATAGATTCCATTTGCTTGGACAAGTGTTGAGGGACAGATGATATGTCTGGCCTCTCCACAAGGGCTCTAGGGCACAGATGAAGCATATTAAAGGATCTCTTTCCTTCACGATTAAAATCAGCGGGGAGAGACTACTCCCTCCCAAGGTAGGTGATGGGTAGTTGGGGCCATAGGTCCAACTCCCTCTAGGAAAACTTTAGCTGTGATCCAGGCTGTAGCATGATGCTGCTACCTTGCACCAGGGGTGGTTCCTTTGTCTCTCTGTGTGCCTGCATGAATGAAGCCCCCTGCATGCCCGGAGGGGTCAGCACTACTTGTAGGAAGAGGAGTTCCAGAGTAGGACCACAGGGAAACCCAAGCAAGATTTAGAGGCAGCAGCTGTGAACTTCACAGGGTGCCTGCTGCTGCTCAGTTACTACAAAATACAGACCACATATGCAATTACTTCCTCCCACTGCCCTCCATGGGGCTGCTTTCCCTTGCCAAATAGCCATTCAGACAGTTCTCATCACAAAAATGAATGTGTGTTTTTACCAGGGTTTAAGCCAGGACACTCCACTGACCACACACAGTCTTCTGAGCAAGCATCCATGCTGCTGCATGCTTGAGTTGGCCTGCCCAGCTTGGGGTATACCTTAAAGGTGGGACTCCAGTTAGTAGCTGAGGCTGCCACCTGAATGCATCCAACCCTTCAGTGCCTTTCCCACAGTTTTCTCCAAAGGACAAAACAGTCATTCCTACAACTGACAGAAATGACTGGTGGGGAGATACCATGGCAGGCTTCAGCCCAGGGAGCCATTGAGTAAATCTCTAGTCCCTATACCTAGTTACATATGGCTGAGCTCAACTGCTCCCAGGGACAGCGATAGGAGTAATCCTTCACTACCAACATCCTTACAGCCAGGTTAAGCTTATGCATACGTTCACTTTGGGATACCAATACCTCAGGAGCACATCTGAGCAGAAATATTTCACTATTAAAAGAAATCTTCAATCTATGCCCACTTTCTATGTCATCTTTCTTCCCCAAATGCCTCTATCTCTTCCCCTGAATTACTTATCTCTATGCCAATAATTTTAGTGAGTGCTTCACACATGGCTATAACTTTTCTAACAGCTTTGCACTAACAAGAACATAGTAGTAACAGTGAATAACACAAAAAATCAGAGCAAAAGTACTCTTGTCTTATGGCAATGCCCTACAGAGTCAGAAACCACTGCTAATTCAGCTTGAACATCCCCCTGAAAGCAGTACCAAATAAGTCTGATTATTCTTGAACAGCAATATACATTTTCCCTTGTAATTTATTCATTGCAGAGTCTAATCCTGATGCCAATAAGTCAATATCCAATCAGCAGAAAAACATAATTATGTTTGAGGACAAGAATAAGAAAGCATGCCCAAGCCATTTCCTGCTTTGTCACAAATGATTCCAACACTGTTTTGTTTTATTTCTCCCTGGAAGCTGAATGCCAGCATCTAATGCAGGGTTCCTCAAACTTTTTAAACAGGGGGCCGGTTCACTGTCCCTCAGACACTGTCGGGGGCCGGACTGTAGTTTGGAAAAAAATGAACGAATTCCTATGCACACTGCACATATTTTATTTGTAGTAGTGCACAAAAAACAGGAAAAAGAATGCAATATTTAAAATGAAGAACAATTGTAATCAACAAAAATAAATAATATTTCAATGTGAACTATGGGCCTGCTTTTGGCTAATGAGGTGGTCAGTGTTAGGTTCCATATTTGTCACTGCCAGTCGTAGCAAGTGATGCAAGTGTTCATCAGTTAGTCTGGGTCTGATTGGAGATCAGAGGGGAGAGATGCACAGAAATTAGTAAGGCTGCTTGATTTGAATGCATCTTTCAGCAAGTCACAAGTCTGTATTTCGGCCAATTCCATTTGGTAAATCGGATCAACAGAAAATGGGTTCTGGAAAAGCTGTGTGTCCTGTTCATGGAGATGAAGCTCTTTAAATTTGAAACTCCTTTTGCAACATTTCTAGTACATCCATACATGTTTTGTTTGGGAATGCAACTGCTGTTTTTTCTGCAGACAGGTTTTGAGTTGTGGGGAGATGGCAGAAGTTTTCCTCCTTTACTTGGTTAATGAGCAGGTCTGATTTGACTTGGAATGCTTTCACATGTGAATACATATCACAGATGAGCTTCTCCTTTCCTTGAAGTTGGACACTGAAATTGTTGAGTAGCTCTGTTACATCTGTCAGAAACGCAAGGTGCCATTTCCATTCTGCATCTTTGAGCTCTGGTACTTCTTTGTTTTTAGAAAGCATAAAATCATAAACCTCTGGAAGTCAGTCATAAATTCGTTTCAAAACTCTCCCTCGACTCAGCCAACGGACTTCTGTGTGGTACAGAATATCTTCATAGGCAACATTTAGCTCAGACAGAAATTCCTGAAACTGTCTGTGGTTTTGTGCATGAGCTCTAATGAAGTTAACACAAGAAACCACAATTTTCATGACAGAGTCCAGCTTCAGTGATTTACAACACAGTGCTTGTTGGTGGATGATGCAGTGTATGGCTATTGGATGTGAATGGTTGTGTTTATCCATCTCTTTGTTAATGCGTGCAACCACTCCTGTCATGGACCCCACCATGCTAGGGGCACCATCAGTTGTCACACTGAATAGTTTACCCCAGTCCAGCTCCAAATCATTCATAGTTTGGCAAACTTTCTCATAGATATCCTCTCCTGTAGTTGTTCCTTTGATGCTTTTCAGTGCAGCAAGCTCCTCTGTGACTTCAAAAGAATCATTTGTCCCACAAATGAAAATTAGAAGTTGTGCAGAATCACGAACATCATTGCTTTCGTCGAGTGCCAATGAGAAATAGCAAAGTTTTTTTGAGGAGTTTTGCAACTGCAGATTCAAATTTTCCCCCATTTCTTCAATCCTTCGTGTAGTTGTAGGTCCTGAAAGACTTGCTGTACTAAATAAATCCGCCTTCTCTGGACACATCTCTTTGGCAACAGAAAGAAGGCATTCTTTAACAAATTCTCCCTCTATGAATGCTCTGCCAGTGAGCGCTATGAGCTTGGCAACTTGATAGCTTGCTCGAAGTGATGATATATTGAGCTGCTTTTGCTTCATAAAAGTATTCTGCTGAGTTGTCAATCCATGTTTCAGTCTTAATATTTTATCTTTTCTCACTTGTCCGACCAAAGAATCATATTTATCTTTATGTTGAGTTTCGTAGTGTTGACACAAATTGTATTCCTTGAACACAGACACTGAATTCTGGCATATCAGACAAACAGCTCTTTCTTTGTACTCCGTGAAAGAATAATCAGAAGTTCACTTTTCCTGGAATACCCTGCACGCGGAGTCAATTTTTTTTTGACATGATGGTGCACGCGCTTCCCACTGGTGCTGGTTTGCTTGTCCTGCCTGGGAGCTGGAGGGAGGGAGGGAGAGACGGGGGAGTCACCCACCTCGCTGATGCCGCCGCCCCCCTCCTCAGCCCGGCCGCGCAGTCCAGAAAGGGTGGCCAGAAGGGACTGAAGGAACTTTGCTGCGCCGGGGCTCTGGCGATTCGCCCGAGCTGGCTGGACCTCGCAGTCCAGAGGCTGCTGACTGAGCTTGCCTGGCAGAGGAGATGCCTGCGCCTCTCGCCCACCACAGGGGGACAGGTCGAGGACGAGGCGCTGGTTCCAGCCCAGTCCCGGCGGGTGCTTGGGGACTGCAGAGGCCGGCGCACGGATTAAGTGGCAGGAAGTCATCTGCGGCTGCTTGGTTCCCCCCTCAACCGCCAGCGGGGCGGGAGCAGGGAGTTCTGTAAATACCGGCGGGCCGGATTGAGGACCCTGGGGGGCCGTATCCTGCCTACAGGCTGTAGTTTGAGGACCCCTGGTCTAATGTTTCAACCAGAGAAGTGTATTAAACATAGTCTTTTCTCTATCAGTGTTATTAGTCAAGGATGAATTTTATAGCTTAAAAACATGCATAAGCTGCATTAAAAATGAAATAAATGGTGGGAAGAGCTCTGCTTTGCAGGAGTAATGATAGAAAAAGGATGTATGGTTTTATAACAGTTGTCCATGACTGAAGCCTCTATTAACCTAAACTGCTATTAGAGCTACATTGAATGATGACAAAAATGCCACTGGCATGGTTTTGCACCTGGAGGACTGTCCTGAAAACCCTCTCTGCAATTCAACATGTACACTTCATTGAGGGGCTCAGTGGAATAAACTACTCGCATACACACAAGCTTTTGAAATTCTGCTATCCACCTGTGACCAACATTTTCAGCCCAAAAACTGTAGTGCTAATGTCTGGGGGAGGAGGGCGAGAAATGACCTCAGTTAGAGAGTTAATGCCTTGTTTCGAATAGAAAGTGGCTGTTAGACTAGTTCTCCCATTGCCATAAAGTTCACAAGGAAAATGTCATATCTTCCATCCAGCACTGTCCCTACCATAAGCCATGCTGGTGTGATCCTCCCATCACTGCTCAAGCCTTTGGGTGATTCTTTACACATAGCTGCATGAGCATAATGAAAAAATAGCATGAGGCAAGTATCTCAATGTTTTGATCCAGGAAGTTTCAGGAATCATTTATACATTGCAGTTGAGTGAACTTTCAGATTACAGACCCATCTTCACCCATTTGATCTGCTGTGCATCAGTTAATTACCTAACTCAAGCAGATGGTGTTTCCTGGAGGAAAATTGAGGGTTTAGAACAACCAGAAAGGAAGGAAGAAACAAACAGAACAAGGAGATCAGTAAAGAGAATGAAATAGGAGTGGTCATTGAAACAGATACTATTAAGTACAGAAAGCATACAACATCAGGGAATAGTGTACAAGACATCATAAAGGTCTTTGGAGGTCAGGCAGAGGATGTTTCACTTAGATAGTACAAAGTGAGCAAGACCATAGTGAACAAAAGAATGGAATCAGCATTTCATGCATCCAAAGTTTATTTTATAATCCTGATTCAACCGAGATGTGACAAGAGGAGAGAAAAAAACAAAACAAATATAACCCAAAGGATTATAAACTGTCCTAAGGGCCTGAAACGAAAAGGAGGAAATGCATATGTACACAGAAATCTTCAGTAAATACCATCTTCATAAAACAAGCAACATTCCCTAGGAAATCACCTAAGGTATCTCACAGATCTTAGGTCATTTTGTAATTATCTTCATCACTTGATCAGTGTTTTGGCATTGTGTGATATTGTTCTAGAATTAGTTCCAAATGCAGCAGTATACTTTCCATAGATGTAGAATTATGTTTTTATACTGAGACATCAGACAGTTAAGTATAATAAGCTTTATTACTGAGATTTTCTTATGTAAGTGCTTCAGGTTAAATATGGGATTTTCCAGGGTTCAGAGCCTGAAGCAGCACTCACTGAATAAAAATTTTCATTTCATACATGTTTAAAGCAAGTATCATGATCTCAGTGGAACATGGTCCTTTCTTTAAAAAGGGGGAAAGGTTTAATCCTTTTTTTTTTTTTTAGAAACAAAATTGTTTCTAATTTAAGAACTGATTTCTGCTCTCCATTACACACATGCCAATTTCAAATTGTTTCTGATTTTAGTGAAGACCTTTTGAGTTGATCTGGTCCTTAAGAGTTTTACAAAGAATAAAATTGTTGATCCCTAGTAGTTATGCTTTAGCCATAAGCTTTTTTTCACATTCTTAGCCAATTGCATTAAAATCCTATATCCTTGAAGAAATCAGTTCTTTGAGCTCTTTGAGATGGGTTTCACTAAATAGCAATCAACATCTAAAAGGTGCATTTGGGACTATAGAAATATATTAGTATAGAATTGCAGCCAATTAATGCTAAGAGAAGGGGAGGAATATTGCTGTCTTGTTACTCAGCAGACGTTGATGATCGTAAAATTAAGAGAAAAATTTTTTGAGTGATAAATCTGCCATATGTAGAATTAGAGAGATAATTTATTCAGCTGGGTTATTCAAGCTCAGACAGCCAGCTTCAAAATCCTTGTTCTGCTTCTAAGATCTACAGCATGTTTTGCACACCCAGGAATTAAGCATTGGTTTTTATCACAGCAAATGGAATAATACATGCAGTAAATGGCATGGTGCTTATGAAAGAACTTCTAATCACAATAACTATAATTAAGTTACCATTGATAATTAAAATTACAAGAAATAATGAACAAACAAGAAACTTGATTTTTTTTTTTTTTTTTTTTAATAAACCCACACATCACGCTTTGGGTGAAATCATTAGACTTTTTAAACTTGTGACTGTTTTTCAAAATTATATAAATGAGAACATGGGTAATTATTAGATTAGGGTAAAAAAATACTGGGAGGAAAAAAATGTCTTACGGATGAGAAACAGGTAGTGGAGAAAAAATTTATATGGACTAGGAACAACAGTTAGAAGTCCATGCCTAAGCAACTAAGAGGTCCTTGTCAAAAAACAAGCCCCCATTGCACTTGAGTGTCTTCAAAAGTAATCAAAAATCAATGTGCCTGTCTGAGAGATCTTACATGTGGGAAGAGATGAGAGAGAAGAAGGAGAAAGAGAGGGTGAAATAACAGGGAAAGGGCATAGCAATGATCAGGTTGACAGCTGACCAAGTCAGCACACCAGTGAGTCATTGGTTTTATAGCATTACAACAGAGGAGAAGGTTTCAAGGAGGGACCTGAGGAAAAACCAACACCCCCTTAAAATAGCGTGCAGATACTTGTGGGGCACCGTCACCAAATAAGGGCTGGAAGAAACACAAGAGTGCTAACCTGAAAGTTTTGCAAGGGAGTCTTATATCTGGCATGATAAAGGCAGTAATCCATACAACACTAGAAGGACTCTGGGAGCAAAGTGAAGCATCTTAAAATCAACCTAAAGGAATGAATACCAAAGCAAATAAGAAAAGTGTATGGCAAGAAGTGTTACAATAACTGATAAAAGCATTAATGGAAGAGAAAAACAAAAAAAAATGAGACAAAGTAATTAATTTCCAGAGGACATAAGTATCGTAAGACAAAACAAGTTACTTGCCTTCTCATGAGAGAAAAAAAGATCCCTCTCCATCAAAAACCTAACAAGGGTGTGCTAGAATGGGTCCAATGACTAGAGTAATTCTCCCCAACACTTTGGGGCATCATCCATCCTTCAGGGAATGGTTTGGAGTCTACAGAGTCTGCAGACCACCCTAAATAATGGTCTCAGGACTTCCCAGGCATCAGAAGGAAAGTCTGAGCTAAGGAGCTGCCTTGAGTTAACAGCTGCTTTATCTCAGTGTCTTACAAAGTGCCTGTCTGTGATGTTCCTCTGTAATTCCTGCTCTGGAAAGAGCTGCAGAAGAGCTTATGCAGGTCTGCATTGAAAGAACATTTTCCTCTTCTCTCACGTAACACAAAACACCACCTGCTTAATTCTCCTTCACTTGCTTATGTGGAGGGCTGTGTAAAAGGGAAAGACTCTCTAAGAAAAATGCTTATAGGTAAAATGATATTGATTAATAGAAGTATTATGGTTAAGGTGAAAAATTAGAAACAGGTGCTATGAAATAATACTAATTCTTATAAACCATGCAACCATGCTGCTTCTCACTTTGTCCTTTGTATAGCCCTCTCCATGGTTGGTTTAAACCCAATCCTGCTGAATCAAGAATAATAGAATTTAGAGACATAGCAATTATAGAGGATAAGTGATTAACTTGGAGTAAGCGAATTGTGAAAGATTACATATTTTAAAATAGATATAAGTTAAATGACATTATGTAAGTTTTTCTTAGAAGTGCAAAGGTGAGCAGACAGGAAGCTCATCTTTGTTCAAGAAGATAAGTGAATACAGTGACCAGAATGGGACCAACAGGTTGCAACTTCTGAAGAGGCACTGAGATGAGATGAGAAGAATCAGCTGTGTTTGAAGACCACCGTGGACTTTTATAGAATTTTAAATTAATGAGAAATTTGGAACTGGGGGTTCATGGGAAAACACCAAGAACTTTGAAAATAATACCTCTTGTATGTTAAATATAGCATATATAGAGTTTGATTTTTGCAATGCATTTGCCACTCATAGAGATGATGACCCGACTCCGAGTTGTAAATAAAAGCAAACCTAGAGTTATCCACTGACTGCGTTAAATTCCTTTAACAGGGTGCACTGATATCCATAACAAAAATAAACAGAGGACATGACCATGGGCTAAAGAGGAGCTTTTCTGAGGCTGAGCTTTAGAAAAAGACAGAGAATCTGAGACACTACAGGCTGGTAAACTTTACATTAGTACCGTGGGAAACATAGGTAGCAATGAAAAGAGAAGAAAACATTAAACAGATCAATTTTAGCTTGTAATCACACATAATATGTAAATACAAAACCCTCTTCATAAAGACTTAGGCAATTTCAGAACTTGTTGGCAGCTACAGTTCAGTGTTTCTGGAGACTGACAACCAGTCCAGTGTGAACTGCATAACAAATGACTCTGTAAAATCCATTCACCAGGCCTCAAAATCCAAGTACCCGTTCTGAAATTCAGCACAAGGCTATATCCAGCCTGGCAAAACCACAGGCTGCCACAGAAAGAAGCACTCTCACCTCCCACCAGGCTCCTCCCTAGCATCAGAAGAAGCAAACATGCGACCACAGCACCAGCTGGCACAATGACCTGCCTGACAGAAGATTAATCTGCCAAAACAAGGTTTTCTATCCTATCAGTTGGCTGAACTGGCTCACTCTGTGCTCACAGATTGCTCAACCCAGTACAATATAAGCTAGGGAAACAGATGAGACGGAGGAAGTGTGGGACTGCCCCTCCTGAACACAGCCTCTACTCAACCCACATCATGTGCAAAGACAAAGGTGCATGCTGAGATACTTATAGGGGCTAGGGGTACAACAGTCAGTCTCTGCAGCTATTTAATAACTGAGATTCATGTCGAAGAAAGTATCATTTTCTTATTGCAACCATGGCTGAGAGGTCCACAGACTAACAGCTGTTAGAAAGCAAAGACTTCAGATCAATATGGAGCTCCTGAAATCTGAGCCTAAATGCAAAGCAAATATGTATTTCAACACAGAAGACGTGGCATTCTACATCTAAGGAATTGATTTCACTTTGGGACAATACTGCACATTAATCAAGATGGTTAGCAAAGGTAGTTCAGTGTAATCAAGGAATCTGCCATGCCTCCAAAGACAAGGTATTTGCACCAGCTGCACTTGTCTAGTGGAGAGGAGACACTTGCATCATCCAAAGGACACTCCAACAAGTGCTGATGGAAATCCTTCCAAAAGTATGGCTCTGTAGATTGGCCACAAATAACAAACCTCAAGGAAATCTCAAGAAAAAACACTAAACAGTTAAAAGTGTTTGACAACTTACTCAATGGAGCTGCAGAGTAAAAAACACACTAAAATAAGAGAGTGTGCCCAGAATAAAATAAAACCAGAAAAAAACCCAAACATAACTAGAAGAATTAGAATTAGGCCCAGACATAAAAATCCCAAACTGGCAAAACTTAACAAGATCACAAACAAAGCAAGGCAAGAGAAAAACCTTCACAGTTCATGTTACTTGTGAAATTATCACCTTAATTTTCATTTTTTGAACATCTGAGATGTATATTTTTAAGGGACTTTTATTTACAGACACTAAAGGTGGTTTGAATCAGTTGCAAGGTTAATTACTTCTGATAAAAGGAATGAGGTATATGAGAGAAGATAAATTCCAGCTATCAAGAAGCAGAGATATTTTTATGAGTGAGCACAGTTCAGCCTAGATGAATGCAGTTGGGTATAAAAGCAGACAAATCACTGTTCAAGATTTTTTTCTTGTACTATATCTAGTGTGAGATATACTGGCCAGCCAATGGGCCATTAAGCTCTTTCATATTTTCCTTATCAGCACAATCCATCTTTGATTCAGGTACAAAACAAACACTCTTATTCATACCACTAAAATACATCAGTATGGAAAATATATAGATGACTAGAATAGGTCATTAAGATATCCCAGAAAAATCAATTCAGAAACAAATTTAGATTTTGCAATACTGTGTACCTCTGATGACTAGTAATGCATTAACTTACTGAAAATTTATGTAAATGAGTGATAAAGATTCCCCCCAAAAAAAGGCTTAGAAAAATACAAGAAACAAACAAAAACATATAAACTATTGTGTTCCATGTCTCTGTCCCTTCTTTTTCGATATAAAGGATCTGTTTCTGCCTCTTCCCAAGCATGCTTCCCAAATGGAAAATGGCTGCCAACAGATTAAATGTTACAGCTGACAGCATGCAAGTCTTTTTTATTATTATTTATTTATTCTTTTGGGGGAGTTATCACACAAGCATTTGCCTCTGGCAACCAATTCCAATGCACACTGTCATAATGTCTCATTTTGATACAGGCTGGCAAAAATTATGCATTGTTTGCATAGGCACTATCTCATGTTTTTCAAGGTCTGATCTTGGACATGGTTAATTGAAAACATGGGTCCCTTTATTACTCTTGCTTTGGTTGTCAGTCACCATCATACATTCTATACTGCAAGCCCTGCCTCCACCTTATCTAAATCTCATTACTGCATGTACTCCGAAGGAAAAGAGCCATGGAACAATGACCTGCTCGTACTTGATTTATGCTGCTGTCCACCTTTTCTTGAAACAAGATATTTTGCTTGGGAGCTTAGGTTTGCATGACATGGAAAGCCAGTGACATGATTTGCAAATGAAATAAATCATAAAGAGAACTTCAAAGTAGCATACACAATATGGTACTCTCCCTCCTGTAGTAGAGGGGGATTAATTTTGTAATCTTAGAAGAGGTAGTTAGTGGCTTTTTTTTCAATCTCCTACAGGTGACAGCAGGATCATGCTGGAGCTTATCCCTTCCCAGATACCCTTTGCATTTCTCCTGACTTCTCCATAAAGCATACAACCCCTGTGCTTCAACCATGGGTTGTCACCATAGAATCCCTCTAAGCATGTCCCCAAAGCAAGACTTGTCCGTACTTCCCAGGGAACCAACACCTGCATGCATGCTCACGTGCCTCCTACCCATTCTGTGAAATGTCTGAGCATCATATACGTTGCCTACCAGGAGCATCCTTTACCACAAAGCACTGAGTCCTGGAAGAGAACCAGCTCGTGTTTGCATGTCCTGTAAAGCACTTGTCCCATGTTTCCTCCCAGACTTCCTTCTCTAACACTTCAGCCTATCTATTAATATCCCACATGATTTAAGACCCAGATGTCTACCTATCTCCATTTTCCACCCCTTCTTAGTCTCTAGACTTTGGAAGCAGAACTGCCATATATTTGCTTTGCAAACGATGACTTCCCTCAGCTCCATCATCAGGAGACAGTGTATTTTTGAACCAAAAATAAGTGTTTAAACAAAAGAAACTTTCTTTTAGCATTTCAGTGCATTTGGATTTTATTAAAGCATTTTTAAGCCATATTTTATTTTAAAACTGAAGTACTGAGATATTAGTGACTGCTCAGTGGCACATGTATAAATAGCACTAATGAATGCATCACAGAGCTCTGTAACTGCAAAAACATGGATAATAATTATGTTCTCTGCTCTTTATCCGTGTTTACCCATTTTAGTATATACACTGATGGATATTCTTCACAGAGCACCAGGATAGTGAAAACTCCTACAGAGTCAGTGGTTTCCTATTACTGCAATATTGCTGGAATCTGAGGGAGTAGAGCCAATAACACTATCAAAACAGAAAATTTTCCTGGCAGCAACATATAGAGATGGAGGGAAAGAGAAAAATTCAAAATATGTCCAAATGGCAGAAGACAAGGACAACCCGTGCAATAATGAGCAAGGAAGGGTCCCTTGCATTTCTTAGCTTCTTTCTTCTGACTTCCAATTTAGTTCAGTGAGATTTCTGTATTATGTAACCTCTTTAGTGGTTGCACTTTTGTAATGAATGAAATATAAAAATGAATGACTGAATCAATACAGCTATTAGTGATGGTAGTACAGGCTAGCGAAGAAGCTAGGTCCACTAAAAAGAACAGTACTGAAGTAGTCAAGCAAGCCTTAAAATTACCAAAGCACAAAGTTTCAGAGTTAATAATGTCTCAAATGAGGTTTTCATATTTCACATTGTCAAGATCATGAAGGAAGACACACCTTCCTTCACATTTTTTAAGACTTTGTGTGCAGCAATAACAGTCAGGATAATTTTCTCTTTAAATGAAAGCTTGGATTCCAGAACTGAATTTTGTGACAAAGGATGAAATGTGAAGATGTACAATACTAAAAAATAGAAGGGTTGTACTAAATTATCTATCCATGTTGATGCATAAACTGTCCAAATAAAATAATAATCAGCTTTCCAAAAAAGAACTGAATTCATCTGTGTTTGTCCAGAAAGATAAATACATCTACTGAAATCTCAGTCCAGACAGAACTTTAGAACTGTGAAAATATGGATGCTCATTAAGTTTCTACTTCACAGCATAGACAAGAACCAGTGTTTCAAACAAAGTTCTAGCTATGACCTGCCAAAAAAGTGAACTTTACTGCCTTCAAGCAACTGTGGTCTGGAAAGCAATACTAACCAACATCTATCACTGTCAAACATTTAAACAAAAACATATTCTTCCTTTCTCACATTTTCTTCTTGCTATCCCTTTTCTTCTGGCCTTTCTCCATAAACCCCATGGTCCTGCATGACAATGTGCTACTAATCCACAGAACATGAGACTAACTCATCACATGGGATAGAGTGATCCCTCTAATTAAGGTAAGGAAGACACCAGATTTTTGAAGGCCAGCCTTCTTGAAGTAATACATTTCTTTGTAGTTCCACCAGACATAACACTGTTGTGGTGCCAGCATGAAGCTGGATGTTAACACCTTAGTTTGCCTACCACTGTCTTAGTCATTACCCTGTAGGGAAATGCATGCTGGAGTCTTCATTTCTATTCTGGTTACTAGAAGTATTGAGTGGCAATGCCAATACTGGAGCAGCTTTTGAAGAAGTGCAGCCCATGCTGGAGCAGTTTGTGAAGGACTGTGAACCCATGCTGGAGCAGGATAAGAGTGTGAGAATGAAAGAGTGGCAGAGACCAAGTGTTATGGATGGACCGTAACTCCCATTCCTCATCCCCCTGCACTGCTCAGGGGATAGAAGAGCTAGAACAGTTAGGAGTGAATTTGGGCCTGAGAAGAAGGAGATGGGAGACAGTGGGTTTAGTCCTGTCTTTGTTTCTCACTCTCCTACTCTATTTTTAATTGGGAATAAATTAAATTAATCTTCCCCAAGTTAAGCCTTTTTTTCCCATAATGGTAATTGGGGAGTGATCTCTCTGTCCTCATCTCAACCCACGAGCTTTTCATCTCATTTTCTTCCTCCGCCCTGTTGAGGAGGGGGAGTGAGAGCAGCTGGGTGGGCATCTGGCAGCCAACCAAGGTCAAACCCTCCTCCATAATAGGGAATAAACCCCACCAATGGGAAAGGACCCAAAGAAGCACTTCTATAGCATAGTGCCCCTTACTTCAGCTGCAGCTCTCGGTGAGCAGAGAACGGGAGTACGTGTGCCAAACCACTGTCTGTCTGATGGCTGCCCCACTCCTGCCTCAGCCTTTACCACCTGGAAATACAAACTCAGACTGTGAGAAGGGGTAAGGGATGGCACATTTCCAGGTTTGAGGTTTTCCATGTTATCTTTCTGTGGAGTTCACACTAACAAAACTGATTATTACCAATAAATAAATAACAGTTATGTCCCAAGGAACAGTTAAAAAAGAATTTTCTAGGCAAACAAATAGCAACATTTTTCAGCAGATGCAATACTTCACAACTGCAGAAGGGTAACATTTTTGAGCAGATATATTGCTTCAAATCCCCAGTACTATCAGCAATGCTTTGGCTGGTTTTTTTTGTTTGGTTGGTTGGTTTTTAGTAAGAACATAGTGTTTTGAGAAGAATCTTAAGGACTATTTTAGGGAAAGGAAGGAATGGACATCTAAAGATCCTTCAAGATGAAGATTTTAAATCTTCCTTGCTATGGAAGACGACATGAGTGACACTATCAGGCATCAGAATGTTCGGTTTGAGGAAGTTATTTTAAACTGAGTCACACCTTTTCTGGTCAAGAAGCTCCACTTCAAAGGGCATCAAACTAATAGGATATGGGTTGCTGCATGCAGGTTTTATTCCCATTTCTTTTTCCAGAGAAATGTGATTACGGAGTGGCATATGTGAGAGAGGACACACTCCCTTCTGTATCTGCTGTCTTTGGCAACAAGCAGTCAGTTTTCATCAAATTTGTCAGAAAGTGGAAGTCAAGAAGCTACTAAGTTCCTACAGTGTTTATGAAGACCAGTATCAGAGCAGAGATGTTAAATTTGATCAGTACCCCCACAGAGATAAAAGCCAAATGCTGAGTTTGGCTTTTGACACACAAAGAAGAATCCATTTAGAAAGATTATAATAAAGACTAAATTGCCTTTACCGACCATTCAGACAATCAGATTTCACACCTAACTAGATGCCAGAGGATCCAACCACACTCCAAGTGATGCACACATGCACATTCACATCCACAAATCCTCTAGTAAACCAGCCTTCAAAAGCTTCACCATTCCAAAACCTACTTGAATGTTAAAAACTAATACAGCTTGCTTTCCTTTCAGCAACAAAAGCACTTTAAGCTCACTTTTAGAGCATTCATATTTGGATTGACCTCAGAAAGCTGGAGGACAGCTTCAAAAAATAAAAATATCAAGATGCCATTCAGCAGTCCCTGGATTATTTGGCCCACCTGATACAGCTTTGGTCTGCCCTGAGGAGAAAGTAAGTGGATGTGTAAATGCAAAACATAACATTTCAAGTAATCTGTTTGAGGCGTAACAGCATTTGCCATACTCATTCAAAACCACAGATCATTTCCATGGAGAATACTACAGGACAAAAAAGACAAATCACCCCGCTGCATGCCAAAATCCTCTCCATCTCCACGTTAAGAACTGGAGAAGGATGCAAGCACAGGGATACACACACTAGTATGACCTGCACATATCCCTTCCTATAAATGTTTAAGTAAATACAGGGTTTTCATTTCAATTCCAAACTCAGACTGCATGCTACTATACGAAGAGTCTCTCTTCTTCCATACAACATTGCAGCAGCTTAAAACAGGATTTGAAATCTGGTAATTTATGCCACTTTATGCATTTGCTGACAGGAATACCATTCTACAATTTTAAATTATTTCCTGGGGTCGCTACGGCATATCGCCTTATAAAATGGGGTGTTGGTATTAGTCCCTTGTGATGCAAGAGGGCATTAAGACTACTATATCAAATGTGCAGTGTCAACAAGTAAATCATCAGGAAGAGTTGATGAGCTGAAAATTGAACCTACCTTTCAGTACGGCTGGAAGCCCGACAGGCTTGATGGTTACCATAGTAATCCTGTGGCAGTTTCAGATTTATTGCCTTGTACTGCATGGATATAAAGGTTCTTCAGCTACCTTCTGCACTGCTTCCAGAGTCAAGAGGAATGCTATGATAAATGTCCACTATCCAAAAGATATATTCAGGGGGATATAATGCTGGAAAGTGGTGCTTTATATGTAAATTACATGCTTTTTGCCCTTTTTAGAATATTAAAGAGTGATTTCAAAGGACTGAAAACAAAGAACTCTGACCTCTGACACCATGATTCTTTGCTGCATGGATCACAATTTTCTGTGGGACTGGCTACTGCATATTTAAGTAGTGTGAAGCTGAAAATGAGGTAATAAATTCCACTAAAGATAGTCTGAGTAATGCATTGATTATGAAAATAAGCATACAACTGAGCAATTACTGGAGCAGGCAGTCATGGAGTCTTGTTCAGTATATTTAGATCATTCTGTAACCATTAGAAATTAAATTATTTCATTATATCTAATTTACATCCCTTTATATTTTCACTAACAGAAAAGAATATTGCTACATGGAATAAATATGATGAGCCATTATTGTTTCAATATTCACACACTGTGCCATAAAGTGTGCACATTAATGTTATCAGATTGCATTAGATTTTAGTTTACCTCTGTGATGGGCTTTAAAGGAAAACACTGATAATTTGCCTTTTATTACTACCCTAAATATTGCCTGCTACTCTGTTCAGTTATGTCTTGAAAAGAGCAACTTCTAGTCTTGTTGGTAAACATCACAATTCATGAAATATTCCATTATATTTTACTGTATTGTTTGTGTCTGTAATTCTCTTTGATTGCACAGCAATAAAAGACTGAGGCAACACAGGCTATCTTTCTTACCAAGTGCAAAAGCACCATGCACTAATTTGTGTATTAGCAATCCCCATGTGGATACTACATTATTGATTCTGCCATCTAAATTCCACTCTTTGACAGGAAGGATATTGCGTGTAGAATTAATAAAATTATTTCCTCAAGCAATATTTTTTTAAAGCGCTGGTTATGTACTTTTCCTTCAGAAAAGCTTTTCACAAATGTACCTTACATGAAAACAAAATTATGCTGTGGTGCAACATGCTAAATACAAAGGAATACATGCTGTATGTCAACAATTCTGTAATACGCCTGTGCATTAAAACATCAGGCTAAAACTGTTTTTAGAAGTCAGAGGAAGATGAATACCTTATAGATGGTTCATTCATGCAAAGGGACATAACACTCATCTGATTAACTTTCTTGACATTGTAAGATAAGCTATCCCAAAGACAAACAACAGACGGTTCACAGTCTGCTATTCTTGAAAACAGCCATGAAGTCCAAATCTTGTGATCTTTGTACTGCAGAAACAGAGCTCCCTTCAGGTGTTTACTTTTATAGACAAATTGAAAAGGCATTATCAAAAGAATCATCTCTTGCTTGTAAGAAAAATAAAGAGTGGATTTTGCCTGGCCTGGTGTATCACAGAAACACCAAGACATCCTCACGCAGGGTTATCTATAAGAGAAGGTTACACATGAGCAGACGATGTTTCTTTTCATTAAATCTGGGCTGCCCATTCAGGCTGCTGGGCCTTCATGGACATCTCCCCAGAAACCACCACACCAGGAGAATCTTTCAGCTTTAATTCAAGTATATCTTGAAACAAATAAAAAAGGAAATAGAAGATTATTATTTTTTTTTTTTAAAGTGGGGTGAACAAAGCAGTTATAAGGAAATCTCTGGAAAATCTATGCACCCCTCCTCTGCCAGGCCTAGTTTGGCTGCAGCTAAAGCAGCCACTAAAATGAAAGGTTCACCAGGTCAGGCCACAGTTCCTGCCTCCATATGTTCCTTTCCCGACAGCAGGCTTTTTAATGGCTTCATATGTAGACAATAGGACTGACTGGGTGGGGTTCTATACCCAGCAACAGGGTTGCTGGCTGTGGCTCCAAGGCTGCGGCCATGGCTTCGGATAGCACAGGGCTGTGGCTGCACCACCCCGCAAGCTGACTGCGGGAGCTGCGTGCTGCACTGTGACGACAGCTATTCCCGTCCCCTCATCAACCAAGCTGGGGCACTTGCTGAAGCTCATCCCAGGGCTCCCCTGCATCCTCTCGGGTTTTCTTCTAGCAGCAAAGGGGTGCAATAGGTGAACAAGACTGCATCCTGGTCTTTTCCTTACCTGTGGGATCCACATGCTGACCAGAGATCAAATCCTCCTGGTTTACTCAGAGACATTATATCTACCAAGTTATAATACATTATCACAAACGTTGATTGTGTTTCTGTGCATTAATTGCCATGCAGTGGGAGGGAGGTCCTTGCATCCTCCCTACCTGACACGACATGAACCCACGCAGAATCACATAGTCTCACCTGTGGTCCTAGTGAGTTTGTCCCTCCCAGTTTCAATGTAACAAAAAATATAAAGCTACAGAGCTGAGAGACTTTTTTTTTTTTAAACTTTATATTATTGTCTTTATGAAAAGTGTGTTGTGTGGATCTAAAAGTTCCCTCAACATCAAAGCCTGGTTAATGTTCCACAGGAATGACAAGTTCAATCCCTTTTTTCTTAGGAATGAGTCCCAGAAAATTCATTTCTCAGTAGTTGACTGAGAAGCACAGAATCAGGCCTTATTAGAACTGAAGGTTGGCATTAATAAAACATAAGGAGTAGAAAGAGATCAAATATGTAAGATTCAACAGTTGGTAGTCAATGAATTAATGTTGCTCATCAGACACCAATACATGCTGTTCTATCACCCTCACCAGGAAACATTTCAATGCACTACATTTCAGTCACAAAAATATTTATTTCTGTTGTCTATAAAAATTATTAACAAATATAAATGCAACTATATGTTTCTTTTTCTCTCCTTACTTCTCCTGACCAAAAGCACCTTTATTTTGCAAAGGGCAGGAAGGGATCAGGCATTTGATTGATTGTATACACCAGCCAGTGCTGGGTCCTGTTCTCTCTGTGCAATGACAGCAACATGACATTTCCAGGCAGCAATGTTTGCTGACATCATGAGTCATTTTAATGTCATTTTCTGTACCTCATTTATCAGCAGCCATTTAAATAATGAGGCTGTGAAGGAAAACAGAACTCAGTAGACCCCGCCTTTGCCCATAACTTTGCCCACCCTTTACAGACTCAGGAAAACCCAGTGCTGGTCTTGATGCAGAGCTTGCTGCAGATCAGCAGTCTCCTTGAAACATTGTTTATCATGCTGTAGATAATAAAAATAACAATTTTTTGCACGGTACATGCAATCACAAGATGCAATGTGAATTTAAATGAACTGACAGTAGGATGCAGACTTTACCCTGCATCAGAAGCTATACAGAAATGGTTAGCTTTTTCCCCTGCAGAAAAAATGCTGAGATAAGTGAAAAATGATAGCTCATGGGTACGGTGCTGCTGACTAGTCAAATTTTTTTGGTTAGCTTGGTACATATCAGTACTGACATCAGCTGTGGACAGTGAGAAACTCTCAGTAATAAGAGACTTAAATAAGAGAATAAATGACATCAGTGTCCAGTTGAGAGAAATCCTCCATAATGTTTTCTGGTGCTATGGCTCCTTGGCAGGAGAAGAGGCTGCTACTAAGGAAGGTGGCCCATGAGGCACAGAGAAAAGTACAGGGTTCTCTTCACACACACGTCTATCAAGAAGGAACTTTTGATCTCCTCCCAAGGACTACTCCTGCAGAAAGCTTTGTGATACGGAAAAAGGCCAGTGAACCCCTCTCTTCTCCATCGCAAGACCCGAGAAGTTGTCCAAAAGGAGAATAGAAACAAAAACCTCACCCTGCCCAGCAACTTAAGGGTAAATGTAAGGGGTGGAAAGAACAGCAATAAATATACGAACACCAACGAGCCAATGAAAGTTGCTGGGCTAATAGGGACAGGCTGAGGTGTCACTTGCCAGTCTAACTGGCTTATGACTCAGTACTTTGTTTCAACTTAAGAAAAAAACCCCAAGTTAGCAAGTTTTGCTCACTGATTTAAAATTCAATGTACAGATAGTTTCAGAAGACAACATAAGTAGAAGAGCACCTATTTGCAAAAACATAGACAACATTGTCGAGCTCTGATTCTGAACTTGATGGAAAAATGTATCTTACTGATGGTTACTAACTCTTAAAAGTATATTGGTCTAGCCAGGGCTGTTTTACCAGTGTACCTTAAGATACTAATATCACTCCAGAGACTACAGAAATACTTCTGCTTCTTTCAAAATGTGACTCAACATAGGCAAGATCCTTCCCTGCCAGTTCATCCTTCCTAGCAAGTGAACTACATGGACCTTATGTAAAAATTGGGCTACACGGTCCTCCCAGAAAAATGAGGCTTTTGATCACACTGAGAAGAAGAATGTTCAATAACAAGGTGGTTTCCAGGTCACTCATCATTCCAATGACAAGGAAAGGCTAAAAATGACAGAACACATCAGTGGTTCATAAGCAGTTGCTGTAAGACACGAGCCAGGTAAATTCTTCTTCCCAGGTGAGTGGTGATGCAGGTGTACTCAGCAACATTTCTGGTAACATATTTAGAGAGAGGTGACAGTTCAGACTGGGGAACTGAGGTAGCAGGATTTGAGCAGCAAATGGCATATCAGCAGAGGAACAAAATAATTTAGCATTAGACAACCTCTTAGATTAGTCAGAATTCAACAACTGAAATACCAGTCAAGTTCCAGAGCAATTTGCATTTTCGCTTCTGGTTTAGATGATGGTGATAGCTGTGATGGAGCAATAATGTTTGCAACTAGGAAGAGCACAAAAGGCAAGGTGCCTTCATTTCCACCACTCCGCAGCCAGTGTGGGATCATTGATCAGACTTTAAAAGCCTTAACCTGTGCTGTTACAAGCTGAATCAGCATGGAGAGGATAAGGGGTGAGGGAATGAATGGGATACAACTAACTGAAAACGTGCTCAGTTCTGTCTGATTCTGAAAAGATTTCCGAGTAACAGGAAAGTTCAACTGATTCACATTCAAACCCTGAAAGAGTCTATTTTCTCACAGCTCCTTAGTTGTAGTGGGAGAGCAGCCTGGAGGAGGGTTAACAATTTCTTTGTTCCCAGGGCCTGAACGTAGCTGAATTTTCTTATGCAAACAGATTGAGAATTCACTTTTTTCTTAGTAGCCACCTTTTTTTTTTCTTTTTATCTAGCATGCCTTTCCTTACCAATAGCAGCATGCAATAACTTCCCTTAAACAACAATTACATCAACATTTAAGAAAATATGCACTGCTTTTTTGAGTGCATGGCCTTTATGCAGTGCTTACCAGAAAATAAAGACTTGGTACAAATATTTCACTCAGTCTTCAAAATACTCAAGCACCTCATGATAACATAGTTTCAATTTCAAACAATTTATTCTAGTGCAACTGATTATTATGTGATTGAAAAAAGATGGAGTTAGCATTTCGGAAATCAGATAAATGAGCAGCTGATTTTTGGACTGCTTATGGCACCAGAATTACTCTAGAAGTCTTCAAAACCCAGCTAGATTATTGTCTGATGATTTTGGTGGACTGTAATTTGGTCATATAGGAAAAAGAGAAGGTTTCCTATCATGGAAAATGTATTCTTTTTTTCATTATGGCCTCAAACTACTATATTGTGCAGTCCCTCCTGCTAGTAATAGAGGTAGCATCTGACAAGTGCAACATGATGTAGCGTGCATCCATTTGCTATTCTATGAAGACTGTAAACAGTATAACTATTATCTCCAAAAGTTGGAAAATACTAAATACTTAAAATGCATTACAGGAACAAAATGCATCCAGTTCCTCCAAGTGGGTCATTTGTAAAATTCCCTTAAAATGTTTTTTAGGGAATCATTATTTGTGAGGATAATTTGAACCAGAGTTAGTTTAATGGCACACAAGAAACCACACTGAACTAAGAATCCAAATGGAGGGAGCACTGATTCAGCTGAATAGTAAACTAATATGCTGACCATCTGCATTCAAGGCATTGTGGTTAAATTCCTGATGCTGATGCTTGAGTTAGGAATCACAAGTGGGTAATACATGTACATATAGAGAGAGAAAATTTCTTGACTCTGGTATAGCTAGACAGGGAGTCAGTACTTTGGAGCTGCTGGTCTGTGGGTCTGAAAGAGTAGGTGGCAATTATAATTAATTAGCATTGTGAAGCGGACTTATTCCACTGGATTATGACTTTCATTAGGATTTACAAAGATTGCTATTGCTATTCCAGATTATCATTGCATATAATCTTGTTCTTGAATAAGAATTCTCTTGCTTCCTTCAGAAATGTCAACAGGAAAATATTTTACCCACTCAGTTGAAAAAAGTTTAACAAAATAATATTATGCATGTCTCATTATTTTATAAAAAAACCTTTTATTAGCCTTGCTTTGCAGTAACTCTCGGAGCATTTTAGGACAAGGTGTTAGAAGTTGATTGGATGCACCTTAAAAGGGTCTGTGGTTTTTTGAGAGTTAGGGTGGAAATCAGGTCCCTTAGAAATTACTTTAAGTACTACCAAATATCAAGGTAGTAAACAAAAATACGCAATAGAATTTCACTTACTGGTAAAGAATTGTGCCAGCATGAAACATTATTCACACAAAAATCCTTCTGAATGTTAGAGGACGAGTCATGCAATGGACATGACAAGTTGTCTTCTGCACTCTCCTGTGACATGACTCTTGAGTATTAGCAGAAGAAGAAAGCACAGAGTAAGCACAGAGAAAAAGGGCATTTTTTTTACACGTTATTCCTGACTCTGACTCTTTAACATTCAGTTGTTTTTTTTTTTTTAAACTTTATACTGAAGAATGGTCTGCACTAATAATTTAAGTCACATTACTGATAGAGCAGACCAGCTTCCAGTCAATTCATAATATGGGGACACTACGCTATTAAAACATCAGCAATATTATCTATAGCTAACAATGAATAAAACCCCCAAAAACCTCATTGTGACATTTAACTCCCAGATATGCTAAATTGTTTTTTGCAAGTGTTTTCTGCCTATACATATATATATATATGCGATACACTTATTTTCCAAACCTTCAAAATAAGAATACAAAACAATGCCACCCAGACATCTACTTCCCTAGTACCCATGAGTTTTAGGACAAGCTGGCAAAAGCCCATCAGAAAACACAATGGCTATGAGCTACTATGTCTTCTTTATCCCAAACAATAGATGTTACAAGAATAAAATAAAAGCCTATTTCAGCTTGTTAAAGCAACTGCTGAGCATCACACACCAGGCATGGAGTGCCTGGACTGCAAAGGATGCACCCTGTTGTTATGGTAACTAGATGACAACTTTGGTGCATACAACCAGCATTGTCACCTCTGGGACTGAAATCAGCTTGCCTGGGGATCTGCACCCTGCCCTGCCCCATCACACCACTGTTGGATGGGACACAGCTGTCACTTCCCCAAAGCAAAGCCCAGGCCCTGCATGGCACAGGTAGGGCATTGTCACCCTCCCCTGGCTTCCCCATGCCCTCTCCATGCTCCCCAGAGCTTGCAGAAGAACATGCTGCAGCTGCCAGGACATTAGTGGATATGGTAGAAAGGATATGGGCCTGACTTCTCCAAGTCATCATCTCTAAAGATAGCCGTGACACCTACAGGCATTTTGGCTGACCTGGATAGCGAGACTGAATCTCTCATTTTAAACAGAAATAAAGATATGTAGCACTTCTCCACTTACACAAAAGATGCACAAGGCATTTTCTTTGTACTAGAAATAGACACCATTCACTCTATTAAGTCTTTTGTCTCTTTGCCTGACACAATGAATAGTTGATTCAGTCTATCCTCTGCCAGCAGAGGAGCATTTCCCTTTCCTCCTGTGTCCCAGCAAAACCTCCCTCCCTCTCTCCCATCACCTTCTCCATCTATTCATTTGATTGTTGCTATTGTGGTATCTCTGCTAGAGCTTGGATGGTGGGTTCCCTGAGACACAGCAAAGCTCTGTCAAGGGTACCTGATGTGACTGACCTCTTTACTCCAGATCTTATCACAGACAAGAGCTTCCAGCATTTAGTTCAGTGTGCTCTAAGAGTATTTTCCTCATACTACTCTACCACTTTACCCCCTACTTTTGCCACTGCTGCACAGAAAGCTACAATGAAAGGCAAAACGGGGCCTTTTTTGACCTTGGTCAAGAGCACTTGCATGCCCTTCCTGGCAGGTCTCTAAGAAGATTGCCTTTGGAAACAGTTAAATTGCCCATAATCAGTACAACTGCATGGAACAGGAAAATCAACTTCCCATTATATACCTGGAAGTGAGGTGCAGTACACAGGGATGCCTGGGGAGGACACAGATAAAGAAGAGAGGGTCAGAGTGAACCTGTGCTATCAGCAGCAGGGAGCACTGCTTACGCACGCCGTACGGTACACCTGTGCTCACACCATGGCTGCGAGTTGGACATACCTGAACTAAATTTCAACCACTTGACCCCAGAGCTACCACTAAGACAGCTCAACATGTGCACAGGGATGCTTCCTCGGCCCCTGGGTTTCCTGCTAGAGCTTTACCGGAGCAGGAGCCTTGCTGCAGGATGGTACCCGTTCCTCTCTGAAGGACTCAGGTACAGTCCTGCAGCTGGTCAAAGCCAGCATCACCTTTCAGTGGTGGTACTGGCTAACAAGTACCATTTTGGCAGCACAGCCCTCAAGCTAAACAGATGGCTATCTGAGGACCAGGGGGTACAGCTGCAGCACATATCCTCATGATGTGAGATGCCCTCAGCAGAAAAAAGATTGTGAGTGCTTGTCAGGTAGGATGGATAACTGTGGGGATGAAAGATATTTTGTGAACTTCTGCTGTGAGGTATACTTTTTAATATGATGTATTGGACTTGCCTTTATTTGTGTGATCAAAGGAAGAAAATCCTTGAAAAAAAATGTTTGAGAATAGGATCATTATGAAGATGATGAACACCATGTGAGCTTCTTCTCCAATATTGCTTTTAGAAACCCCCAAAAAGTGCAGTTACTACAACCACAAAGACATTTTATATTCCCTGAACCCCTACATTACAGTAGAATCTCATGCTGTACAAATATACAGCAGTAAAAATACCTGCTTCTCACAGCATTACTTCTCTCATAGATTAGCTATAACAAAAATGTGCTGAATTTTAGACAAAAAAAACCCTAACTGCTTTGCACTGTAAGCCTGCTTCTCTGAGTGGGAAAACTGGTAACATTTGAGAAGCACAAAGTGACTTCAAGGCACAAGTCCCACTGACCTGGCACTGGGAGTGAGGCAGTTGGGGCAGTTGTGTCCACCATCCTCTGCTGAGTTCCTTGAGACTAAAGCAATAAACATAGAAAGCAAAGATTGTTTTACATGGTCCTAACCCAATCTTTTTCGAACTACATGTAAATATATAGTAGAAGCATAGTATGAAATGTTACAAAACAAAGTTATGGTTGTGGCACAGAAAGTTAAAACTTGCATGTATTAAAAGTTCAGCTGAGCTGACCTGCTTAGAGCAGCAACAGCTTCTGCCCACAGGGTGCTCTGACCTCTGGGGTGCAGATGGTTTTTCTTCTTTAATCTTCCTTTCCTAACACAGATACCACTTTGCTTTTAGCAGAACTTAAGTGATGACCCATCAAATACCCAGTAGTCCACATGCATTTTTGTGAGAGCACAGAAACCTGATATTTGAACCTGAGACAACACCCGAGTCTAATCTTGAAATAAACAAACAAAATTGATAAAAATCAGAGATGGTTTCTTTTTTTTTTAACGGAAAGGTAGGAAAGATGTCTATTTTAAGCTTGTTTGGATTTGTATTATTTTAGTTAATAGCAGGAAGTTTATTTTTTTTAAATCAGCCTTCTTTCCAGAACAAAACATGCTTATTACATTCCCCTGCATTTTTTGATTCCCATGTTCTTTTCTATCCTACTACTCCACCCTCTTCCTCTTCCCACTTCTTTCCTGCTACGAGAATTAAATTAATTTCAATCTCTCTGCTGAGGGAAGATTTATAGGGAAAACTTCAGTCTTCACAGCATGCTTTAAGCAGGCCCAGGCTTTCTCTGACTCTGGCTCCCAGCTTCACACAGGGCTGTAAGTGCAGCATCTTTGCTAAACCTGTGCATCCTGGCTGAAAATGGAAACGTAGTCTCCAAGACAGGCCCTAGTCCATTAAGAGCAGGAGGATCAGGACCTCAAAATGTATTCAGAATTGAATGGGGAACCACTGGAGTGTGTAGAGCATTAGTGTGATACACTCCTGGTAGTCCTTTTTCCCCAAAAGACACGCTGCAGCACATCATCCGTATAGAAGTTTTAGCATCAGCTTTCACCTCCTGTGCAGCTTATGTCACTGGCATGCTGACCTAAATCTAAAGTTATATGAAACTGAAAGAGATTAGCAGCTTCTGTTTCATCAGCTACATTGCTTTTAATTGCCTTCAAGGATTCATTTGTCTTCACTCCAGTAACCTTTGGCAGCAATCAGCAGTTCAAACACCAGTACTGCCACACATGGCAGCTCTTTTCACAGTCACATACCATTTACCAAAAGCTCCATAACAAATAAAACAACACTCATCCTGTTAGCTTTTACAATGTATCTATTTAAATTCCAACTCTGATAAATTAAAAGATTAAGTATACTTCTGAGAAGCAAGAAAACGCTTAATCATCACCAGGAATGGGCATTAAACTCTTGTCTGTGTTTTACAAACAGTATAATCAAAGTTCAATAAAAAATATGCAAAGACTGCAAATCTATAGCAGACAGAAATTTACATAAATAACAGATATGAATATCTGATGTTTACGGAAATAGAACTGCATACTATGCAAACAGAGTAAAGTCTGTAACACTAAACAACATTTAATTACACTGATTGTCCAACTCAAAGTTCTTTGTAGGTGAATATGTATGAGGCATACTGGAGTGACAGGACACTGAAACTGGCTGCCAGAGAGGTCGAGTCTCCTTCTCTGGAGACATTCAAAACCCGCCTGAAGGTGTTCCTGTGTGACCTACTGTAGGTGACCCTGCTCTGGCAGAGGGGTTGGACTAGATCTTCTGAGGCCCCTTCCAATATCTAACATTCTGTGATTTCACTCCTATAATGCAAGGGAAAACATCTATAGAAAAAAAAAATGTTATGCTACATTGTTTAAAGAAATTTGGACCAAGGATTGGAGGAAAACAGAGATTGTTTCCCCCTAAGACCTTTAGGGTTAGAATTTCACAGCTACAAAAGGGACTGTACAATTGAATGAGAACTGAATGTCCAAAGACCTTTAACAGCCTTAAAAAATCTGATTTGTAATCTCTCACAATGAGAAGTGGGAATTTGAGGTTTTAAAAGTCTTATGTAAAATACCAACATTGAGTAATAGAATCATAGAATTATCAAATCATTTAGGCTGGAAAAGACCTCTAAGATCAAGTCCAACCATAAAGCTAACAGTGCCACCTCAGACTAAACCATATCCCTAAGCACTGCATCAACATGTCTTTTAAACACCTGCAGGGATGGTGACTTGACCACTTGCCTGGGCAGCCTGTTCCAATGCTTGACAACCCTGTCAGTAAAGAAATTGCACTGATAAAACTGAATCTGCTTTGGAAATACAAGGGGGTTATATAGAAAGGTGACTATTTACTACTCTAAGTTAAAACGTTAAATATAGTAACACTATCAGCAGAGTGTTACTCAACCCAATTCATTCATTGTAGAGCCAGACTGTTTCAGTGCATGACCAGAGGTTTATAAGCCAAATCCTACTCTTGCAAGTATGTGTGGTTCCCACTTGGAATCAACAAGACCCTATTTGCAGCAGAGACAGAATTTCGTCCAAAACTCATTATTTGGGTTTTTTAAGGATAAAAAACTGGTTTCACTAGTACCTTTAAGACACTGACATCACGTCGCATTAAAAATACTGCCAGCACTCACTCAATAACATAAATATAAATGGGGAAGGGAACCTGGATTAGCTAGCATACAAAATTCAGGGATTTTTTTAAAAAAAACACACAACAAAAAATAAACAAAACACCCATAAACCAAACCTCCCCAAAAAGCAAGGAGAACCAATACCTCATGTAGCCAGACACATTGTGCATGACAAGGTCACCCTCTTAATGCAGAGAATTCAGTTAATCCTCTGGATGAATGCAGCATGTGTTGCATTCCCAATGAAACTGCACAGGCTCCAAATGAGAGGCCATCAACTACTGCTATAAATGCAAGCAAATAGCTGGGAGTTTGAATAACACCATTCATTTTTTCTCTTTCCAATATACAACCAAAACAAAGAGAATTGTTTCACTGACGGTGTGAATTGTTTAAAAGGCCAAAAGGTGCCTTTCCTTCTAAATTTTAAAACCATTAATCAAGCATGAAATAAACAACATGTGCAAGTCAAAGGTTAATATCCCAGAGTCTTTAATATGCAATAACCACCCACTTCTTTTCCATTAACACCAGCACCTCTTCCCTGTTTTTCAACACCCCCCACCCAACTATTCTTGACTTGTGTCCCACTGATTCACACAAATGAAAAGTAGTAATTATTTCTCTCTTAATCTTTAGAAAACTGCTCCACAGAAAGCAGGCATTGCCTTCTGTCCCAAAGTCTGAAAGGAATGACCACTAGAGAGAAGCAATTCTTTAATTTCTGCTATAAAGACTTTGCCCAGATTTTGTTTGGTTTTTTTAAGGATGAAAAGACTAGTTTCACTAGTACCTTGAAGACACTGTTATCATGCCACAATAAAAATACCGTAAGCAGGAGGATAATTGAGGGCTATGGACCAGACTTTGATTTTAGAGATAAGGGCATTAGTTCAAGATAGATTTACATTATTTAAATAATGTGACTGTAGACATTCACCAGTGTTTTTGAGCACAGAGTATGGCTCTAATTAAATCTGAGTAATTAATCTTTACTATTGTGCTGTTTAGAGTGTTTCTCTGAGCAAGTATATTCTTAATAATTGGGAAATTAATTAAAATTACTATCTAAAGGGGTATCAGAAGTCTTCAGTAAAAATAAAATAAAATAAATTGGCCTAGGGTGGAAACAGCACAAAATATTCTGTCTCCAAATGTGTGATCTGTAATACTCACTTGAAAAAACAAAGCCAAGCAAAGACAGTGAAGCAGCTGCATATTCTCTATGGATCTAGAAAGTATGGAGCAATATTTGAAAGCATGGCCATGCCAATAGGAAAAATAGAAGATATAAAAAAGTTAACAAGGTAACTTAGAATTTGTTCCTCTGTTCTTTTCTGCAAGGTGGAGCAAACCTACAGGTATAACACACCTTTTTCATTTCTCAGGCTGATTTTTTTTTTTTTTTAATTCTGATTAAACTGTATTCATCATGCAGTGCAAATCTCTAGCATTATTACGGGTATTTACAGAGGGAAGATTCTTCCCAAGTCATTTTTTCAGCAGTGAAAACAAGGGCTGCTGTGCTTACTCAGAAATTATTTCTCAAATTCCATTAAGTGATCAAGTTAGAGAAGAGAAAAAAACCGCAAGTGAGATCCAGCGACCTATGTAGCTCATCTGGCAGCACCTGTGACATCCAGAGAACCGAGGCAGGCTGGACAGCCTGAGCCTGCAGGTTCTCCATTAGGTTTATTTCCACTTTTCTGAAAACACACTGTGCTCAAGAAGAAAACCAGATGTATTTATAACTGCTCCTTAAGAGTAGCGACTTACACCAAACTTCTTTGATTTTAGCAGATAGGTATCAATGGATCTGACTTCTGACTATTTCCAGACAGGCATGCTGATGACAGGAAGCATCCTCAGATCACAACTCACATTTATGACCATTGATGAGACTAGAATATGCAAGTCCAGAACATGTTTCCTTAGTGCTTCTGGACTTATTTAACCACGGTACTAGTAACAGCTGTCAGCCTTATTGATAAAATCCTTTTTGTTGTGGAGCTACTCTGCATTACCCCAGATGCGAAGGCAGTGCATGTGCACTGGTCTTTGTCCAGCAAGATATACATTTTATGATTACCTTGGCCAACTAGAGAAGTCTTTAGAGGTGCCAGCAGAGGCTGGTTTTATATCACATGGCAAGAGAGTTGAGTGTTCTGGTGCTCTGCAGATTTCTTCTGCCTTAAACTCCAGTGCCTTCATATCTGCTATTTGCTTCCTTGCACTCCTCAAGCAATGGGTTGTAGGGCACAGATAGGCTTTTCACATGTCAGAAACAAGGAAAATCTCTTACAGGCTCTCAAAGCGGAAAGTGGTGGTATGGGTCACTGAACACTATCAGTCATTTTATCTCACAGAGCCATGAATTAGAGGGCTGGGTAGAAGGAGGACAATGCCTCAAGCAGTAAAATGCTGGAAAAGTCTCTTGTGTGCTCCCCAGGACAGCATGGGCATGCTTGGGAGCTATTACCCACACGTGCAGGTGGGATTAATACTTTTTAAAACAAACACCAAGTCATTTGGTAGTTTGTGCAAGTGAGTTTAAAAAAATAAAAAAAATAGAAACAAACATCTTGGGCTCTTTTTACCTTGTCATTACTCACTCCTTCCAAAAATTCATTATTTTATTTATTCATGATTCTGTCTCTTCTTCTTAACAAGTACAGCAAATTTTCAGAAAATTAATTTGAGGATTCATAGCACTGAATATCTATTTTAAATAAGTACCTTAACTCAGGCTAACCTTGACTTGTGCGGTATTTGGTGGCATTATTGAAAATCCTTTCAGTGTCAGTGTCAGTGATGAAGCAGCAGTGAGTAACCTGCATGTCTAGCACCAAGCTCTGTTCGGCGTTACCTGAAGTGCAACTCTCACACTGAGGCTACACAGAAACTGCCAGGTAGTTCAGATCCTGCAAGAGAAAAAAATTGAGCTAAGAAATGACACTGAGGCCATTGTTAACGTCAGTCTCGGACCACTCCTGTCTGTAAGAAACAGTGGAGGCCACCTCCATCTTCCTCCTGACAAAAACCTTACTTGCACCATTCACTCTGCAAGGAAGGAGACATCAGTTCTGTAGCTCTCACTGTGTGAAGATGGCAATATGCATGCTGGAGCATCAGAAAGTTGTCTGCTTATAGCATAATATATTGCTTGCAGTCCAAATACCTGAGAATCTTTGCCACTTAATGGCTAGAATAAATCAGGATTTGACTTGCACATATTGACTGATCATCATAAAATGAAAATGGTTGGAACTCAGTGCCTCAAAACCTCTGCATGAAAAACTAACGTGATATTACTAGAGAGAACGGCAATTTGAAAATGGAAGGAACATGTGATGGGACTGGAAGCAATCTGCAGGTAAATGTCAGCTATATTCAGGTCACAAACAACTCCCTTGTTACTTCTCAGCCTGAAATTTATTTAATAGAAAGAAATAAAATGTGAGAGGGAAGGGAATGAATTATTCCATTTAACATCACTGAATTATGTGCCATGAAGTTACTGCACTGAAGTTTTCATCAGCATGAGCAGAGGCTAGGTAAGTTGGGGAGGAGCAGATCTGCCAACAACAGCCTGTAGCTCTATCATAACTGACGTTTTGAAAAGTACTTGTAAGTTTGCAAACTTGTGATTTTCATGGGCCCACACCTGGTCTAAATCTGATCTTTAATTATGTCATTGATGCTGGCAAATTCTTGCAATGAGCCTTAATAACTAGGGAAACTGATTTTACTTCACTCTTCGTAAGACTCACATTAAAGGACTCTCTATAATCCTGCTGACACCCAGAAGAAGAAAATGTTTTGGAATGTAGCATATGGGGCTGAATATTTATTTTTCTTATTCGCACACTTACTCTATCGGCTTTAACATTATGAGATACATCCTAGTTCAAAGAATGTAGGAAAATATGTAACTAATTAAGTTGATACTACTACAAACATGTGAATGAAGTGTATTCTTGCCAGAAGGACTCTAGTCATTTAGGAACACACTGACCACGGACTGTGTAAGAGATGCTGTACTAGTGCTGTCACTGCACTTAGTTTCCAGTCACCAAACCACTTAGATACCAAATCTCAGGAGAAGAGTCAAGTTAAACAGTAACGATAACAAGATACACAGTAGGAGTAAAGTAAGGTAATTCTGACTCTAAAAACCACCCCTACTAAGACTTTAGTCAGCTTTTTCTATCCTCTACCCTTTCATTGGGATGATGTTTTGAAACAGTAGGTGCCTGTAGCATAGAACAGGAAAAATATCTTAACAAACATAGGCTTACAGTTGCCTCCTAGAGTTGGCTTATAGTCTAGGCAAGAGGAGTCAGAAGTTTTTGCTTATTGTAGCCTACTCTATAACCATAAACAAAATCTTTTGAAGGAATGTCTGGAGAAATTAATTCTCTTTGGAGTCTACCAGCACTCAGTTCACAGGTGACTAATATAAAATCTGGAAACTACTATGAAATGTAAGGTATGCAACTGAATCCAGGAATTCAAGATCAATAATTTTTGTTATTTCCAAAGGCTTATTCAGATTCCTTTCTCTTAAAAAAATAAAAAGACTTCCCATGGTGATCAACTCAATAGAAGCAACCAGACTAGAAGTATGCCTGGCAGAATCACTTGGATTTAATCCTTGTACCTGAATCAAAAGGGCCACAGAATCTGATAGTGTTTTTCAGGATGTCCCAGGCAGTCAGACAGAAGTCTCCAAATAAGTTACTTGACACCCAAAAGATAACTTGAGGAACTTTGTTTTCTACACATAATAATGTGAACTATTTGCAATACACTATGCAAGAAAAAGACATGAGATGGTATGGATCCAAAAAGGTCTCTTACCAAAGAGGTATTTATAAATTCCTCTCAAAAAATGAAGGTATAAATCAAATTTATTCAAGCTTAATCTTCTATCAAAGTACACTAAATTAACAGCAATTAATAGCAAGTAGCTTAGCAAGTAGGTTAGCAAGGGTTCTTAATTGATTCCTCTATGGATCAGATTACAGAAAATTATCTTACTGTCAACCTACTGTAAATGAGAGAAATTTATGTTTGGTTTCTAATGTAGTATACCTGTTAAAAACAAATTACATTACTTTAGTCAAAACTGACTCAGTGTTAAAGCCAATGTTTAAAAACTGGCTCTTGCTGAAAATGAGCAGCTACAGAGACATAACAAAGTGACCACAAGGACACAAGCATCATTTCATCATATGGATTTAAATGTCATCAGTACGCAGACATGGAAACTAACAGTGCTTCTATGTTAAGCCCAAACTATCACTTGCATCTTTTTTAGCACTGCTATCAGATCCAAGACTTCCATAACACTTTGCCATTTACCAGCAAAATCTAGTCCAAGAGTGAGTGATGTGGACTGTCATTTTGCCTTCTTTTGTTCATTAATGAAATGTGATAGAAAACTATATGAATCAGAGAGGATGTACGTTTCTTGTACTATGCCCATAGCAAGTCAAGTGACATAAGTCATTTCATTCAATTCCTTTTAGCTACTGTGGTGGTTTTAGCCTGGCCAGAAACCAGGAAAGCTACTTACTAAAAACTATCTAAAATATCTTTTCAGTTCAGCAAGTGCCGAAAAGGAGCACTTAGCAATTTGTGCAGTAGAGTTTGGCTCTCCCCTGTCTCTGTACTAGAGTAAGAGAGAGGTTAGGCTGGAGGCAGGTCATGCAGCTCAAAGAAAAATGGTCAAGAGCACTGCTGATCCTTCATATTGGCAGGAGTGCTGAGAGGAAGGTGGAAGCAATGTCCATAAAATTATATGCATTATCAGTCCTTAACTCTTGACAATGAAACCAAGAGCTTGGCCCTGCATGAAAAAAATGAAAATTTTATCCAGAAACAAATAATTTCCTGCTCTATTTCCCCTTCTTATAAATAAACAAACAAAAAAATAAGCCCTAAGTAAAATATTTTGGTCTTCCAATTTTCTAATCACCCTCTTAGCTTTTCCTTCTCTGAACTATGTTAAAACGTAAATATGTTTTCAAAAATTCAAAGGGACATTTCAGTGTTCAGAATCAGGGAAGCTTTATTTAATTGACCTAGCTTCAACTGCATCATATCTGCTGACAAAGTCTTAGTTTTTGCCATCTCTGCTGCTTGTCCTTTTTCTTTTTTGAAGAACTTTTCTCATTTTAGGAAAAATAACATTTGTTGGACAAAAGCAAGAAAGGGGGGAAAAAACACTTCATTGTTGTGTTCTGTGAAACTCATTTGCAGAACTCTGTCAGATAAGAAGAAAAAGGAGAAGTACTCACATTGAATACAGGCCTTAACTGGGAATTTTGGATATTTCAGAGAATCATTAAAGGATGTTCCATTGAGTCACCAGAGCTGCAACTTGGAATGTCATGCCATGACTCCTGCTGCCACCTCATCAACACGCGGGCATGGAAGACATACTTATGTCCAAAGAACATCCAACAGGGAACAATGGTGGTGAAAGAGGATGGGACTGGAGTTAAAACTAAAAATTATTAAATATTTTGGAAACATAGAATCACAGAATAGTTTGGGTTGGCAGATTAGTATCGGGCAGGGGGATGAAGGAAAAAATGCTAAACAGCCAGTGCTTTTATTTAGAAGTCATTCATGATCTGGACACTTTCTTCTGCAAACAATAAAAATCTCAGCAGGGTAGTTTTAAACTGGGACTGTTTACTTCTACCCAGATGCACAGCCTGAAACCTGCTTACCAATACAGAGCTTCTTTACCTGATTGCTGAAGTCATCTCCAATGCACAGCCAAAAGAATTACACTGTTATGACAGTCTATGAAGGTTTGACTTCATTACATCTGCATCACAGTGACACAGAACCACCAGACTGCTTTGATACTCAAAATAAAGGTCAACAGGTTACATAAACAGTGTTTTCTAGCAACAGAATAAAACAAATTCCTCTCAGACCCTCCAAAGTAATGACCTAGTTCACTTATTACTGCTCCTGAATTAACTACTATTAGGTTTTTTTCCTTAAAGTTGGTCCCCCTCATCTCTTCATGCAGCCTGCATCCCAAAACAAGCACTATGAAAATGCACTGTGCATCAGTGCTGATGTGGCATACTCCACTTGCTTTCACTTCTACTCAGTCCTACTGTGGCAACGCCTATATGCAAAGCTACGCCCTTCTTCTATGCTTCAGAATTATATTTTTCAGCTTCCTCAGGGGTATCTTAAAGAAATCATTCCCCAAAACATATGAGCTCTGCGGGAGTTTGTATCTGTGACATGCAGATAAAGCTTCAAAATTAAGTAATACTGATTTTACTGGAGTCTTATATTGCCTGATAGTTTGTAGTGTAACTCAGTGCCTTATGCATATTGAAATGCTTTTAAATAACTAAAGCAATTCCCCAGTGTATATTCCAAGATATGTTGACTCTTGCTTTAACTATTTTGGCAGTCTGGATGACTAATCAGCTTTGTCTGTTGCAAGTTAAGACTTTCTGAGAAGATATTTGGATTTGCTACTTCCAGGAGAGCAATGCTGCATGAATTTGCAGAGTCCTTAAATAGATCCTAGCAACCCTTATCATCTTAGGTTGTTCTGCAAATTTATCAGCTGTTCCTTCAACAATTTTTTACTCCTGGTTTGTCAAGGTTATTTCAAATATTGCCAATTTAATGTTTTTCCCCTGCTTTACTAATTTTTATGGCTTAATAATAATGCATTAGGACATAGTCCAAAGACCAAAGATGCAAGTTTTGTAGTCCAGCTGGAATTTTACCATAAAACCAGTTCATAGCAGTAAACAGAATTTTTCATCATGAACAATTAAACAATTTCAGTTTTGACATGCTCTTCCAAATTACCGTGTTACCTAGGATCGGTTTTCCAACTAACTTGATGTTATATAAAACAGAGGCAGACATGGACCTTTATTCAAAAGCCTGGTGGAGTTAAGCCTACTGTCCAAAAAAAGCTAGATGTTACATATAGACTTGAGAAAAAGTAACATTTCACTCTATGAGGTAATTGACATCATTGTGAAATATAGCCAAATATGAGCAAAACAAAACCTTCAATACAGTAACTACTCCTGAAAAAGGTAATTGCACCATAGTTTCAGATTTGTAACTGTAAACTTGATTAATGCTTCATTTACAGATTGTACTATCTTCCTTGTGGAAGATATTTCCTCACAAACCTAAAACAGTGATTCTCCTAGTCTTCAGAAAACCATTTTGTTTCAAACAGCATCCATCATCTTACCAATGAAAATGTCAATAGCACAGAGAGAAACAGCGCATTTATCTAATCTTTCACAGAGAAGAAGGTATATATGTAATAAATCTAATACGAAAAATATATCATGTTGTTTTTATGACATGTAAACACATTTGATATATTTTCCCTCCAAATCAAATTATTTAGAACACTGCAGGATATCCCACTTTAAAGGACTCTAGGATTATGTTTTATTTTTCTACAAGCATGGTTATGAATAATCAAAAAATCTCAGGTTTTCTATTTGTCACCAATAGAAGATTCATTAAAATCTGGTGAAACAACAGCTGCTTCTATCTCTGTCAGCTCTCAGTCAAGCATTATTTCTTATGATCTTTAATAGCTCTTAGGCTTTTTTTAACTTTACACAAATGTGTGTCTGGTTCAGTAGAAATCTTCACTTTTTTTACTAACACTACTCCTTCATGAGCTTTCAGTTACTAGTCAATTATTTTCAATATTTGCATCTAAAAGTTATCATCAGTGCGTTACTCTCCAAGCACCGACTGGAACCACCTCTGTTTCAAATTCCAGTTTAGCACCCACTGCTGCAGTATGATATGTACAAGTAAATCAACTAGTGATGACTATATTGTGATATAACAGAATACAATTAGTACTTTTTAAATTAAGTCCAGAGATGGAAAGTCATCGACATATCAGTAGACATAATGGCATGACCTTATTTTTCTTACTCACATTCCTGTCCTGTCTCTTTGAGTTAGTCTAAAATTGCTGTCTCATTTGTCTACTGACTTAAGCATCTGGATGTGAAATATATTTGCTCTACGGAGTCATGAGCCTGACTGAGTTCTCTCAACTCCACTTAAACACTAATGCTGTGAACCAGTCACTGCAGTAAGTGACATTTACTGGCCTACTCCTGAAAAACTTGAGTATCTTCTCCTTCCACTGAAGTTAACAGTTAAAGCTCATCAGGCCTTAGGATCAGTTGGCTCCACTTCACACAAATCCCCGGAAGAAGCCACTTCTATGGACATTTTCCTGACTTGCATGTACATAGTTACATAGGAGGAAGCATTAGTGCTTGGACCATCCAACACTGAGCTCCTCAGAGGACACCTGATTTGAGTGCAGACAACCATGTGAGGCAATGATCTGAGTAACCAGTGAGGACCAAGAAGCTCTGTCAGAAGGACTGGCTTTTTCAGTGCTTCTGGACTGCACAGATGCCTGAAGGGAGTCCAGCTCCAGAGGACTGGAAGTGCAGGGCACCAGGACCAGCAAGTCTTGGGGGATGCTCAGAGTTGGCACTCAAAGTCAAATCCTGGTCTGCTAATGTCCAGCTGAGAACAGAGGTCAGCTCACACTCCCATTACCCTGTCTGTCTTGTTGGGTTAACAGAAGAAAAATGTCACATTTGCCACTCACTTAATAGATATGATTCTAAATATAGATGGGAAAACAGGAAAAAACAACTCAGGAAAGAGGTGCTATCTGTATGCTGTCATTTTCAAGAGCAGAAAAGAAACATTAACGAAGAAAAGCAAAACACACAGCAATTAGCATTACATATTACATATTACATCCTTCTACAAAATGTTTCTGTAAGGAAGTTTTACAATAGTATTTCTTACAACGATTTTCAGGCTAATGCTGAGCATCTGGGTAAGGCTCTGATTTTACATTGACAAAATTCTAAGTATTTTAATGGCAAGTTCAATGTTGGGTCCTTGTAATGTATATTATACCAACTAGCATAAGTTTTTGAACATAATAGGAAGCATGGTAGTATTTTTGCCCCGATTTGCTTGTTTCTCTGACATGATTCATGAAAGTTTATCTTAAAGAGTGTTATTTTAAAACTAGGACCCAATTTTCAGAAGCCAGCATCCATCTGTGGTAACAACTTTCCATGCATACACTTATCTTCACAGTAATAACTGATCTACAAATAAACAAACCAGTTCTATACATGCAAATTCTAACAGCTCTCAGGCAGATTGCTTCATTAACACGTGCAGGCAATACCACAGGCAGCTAGTACAAAAAAATGCACATGCACCAGTGCAAGTCAGATTCCCTATTTAAAAAAACAACTACTACACATCTCCCAGCTGTACACCTCTGATCCATCCCAATGTGGAGCTTAACTGCAAAATTTAGCATGAATTAGATAAAGCTTCTCTAAGAAAATGAGAAATTCTATATCATTACAGCCCTGCACTACCAATCAAACATAATGAATTTTTGATCCTCTGTAGTATAAACCACATTAATGCCAGCCATCTAAAGCAAGCATTCCCAGACTCTGAAATACAGCTGTGAATATTCTTGCCCAGGGTGCTGATTGTGGTGGCAATTTCTGGCGTTGATCTGCTCTACTTTTCCTAAGTCCATACCGGGCAAATCTGGATGAAACAATAGCTTTATGAAGGGTTCTGTCAATTCCTACGAATTATTGCAGCTAGCTGCTCAAGCAACATAAAACTGGAATTATTTTTACAATTGTCTCAAGCTGAAATTCAAACTAATTTCAGCTATTCTCATAGTATTTTTAATTGGATCAATATCATTCAGCCATTTTGAAAACTGTTATGACACACATAAACTAATACATACATACATACATACTCTTTAACATAGGAGAATAAAGGCAATGCTGCAACTCCTTTTTTATATACATATAACATTAAAGTGTTTATTAGAGGTCTACAGGTTCCCTCATTGTACTCTGTTTTGTATGGGATGTATGCTCCCTGCAAGGTAACAGCTACGCATCTCCTGCACTTTAATCCATCCTGTGACTGCTGGCGACCCCTCCTCACAATGCACTGCAATGTTCACTGGTGGAAATGCCCTACGATTGCTCTGAATCTGGCCCCCTGAAGTCAGATTACTGCAGGGGGTTTTGATTTTAACTGTGGGAGTCTAGGCTAGGTAAAATGTGAACTCAGGAAAGTGAGTATATTAAAAGGTTCCTCAATTCTCAGATCTGATTTTTGTTCGTATTTAAAGCCCACAGTAGGGGAAAGAGGAAAGATTTTTTTTTTTCCCTTGCAGCACTTCAGAGTCAGTACATTTACCAAGATAGGATCTGAATTCCATTCTGATTTACAGAATGGTTAGCTAATTGGCAAGCACATACAATTTAAGAACTAGATTTCATAGATTAAACTCATTACTTCAAGCTTTTTTACGTTCTGCTCCGAGTCCCTGCATAACCTCTTCCCCTGCTGATTATCTGCCCTGCTCCCTTTTCACGTTGCATTTCCCTGCTCCGGCGCTGTATCCATCTCCTTCTCCAGGAAAGGTCGCCTCACCTGCCCCTGGTGCCTCTTCCTGCCCAGGCTCCCTCTCTCGCAGCCCCGGCTCCTCATGCTGCCGCCACCGCAGGCTCGACCCGAGGGTTACAGCTGTCCTCTCTCAGCCACCAGCACCTCTGCACAAATTACTTGTCTCACTGAACTGTTACATTTCCCAGAAGGAAGCTAGTTATTAGGTGGCGGTGGAGCTGGCTGTTGAGCTGTGTTACCCTCCAGCTGACTGCCTTTTTAGCATGCACGATCTTCAGGCCACAGACTACGCCTTCCTTTTGTGTCTGGAAACACAGTTGCTGGGCACAAGGAACAAACCAACCTTTGTACTGGGAGCTACAAAAACTCACCTAAAAGGACTCACCTCCTCATCCACCTTGACTAAAGAAAAAGATTGAAAAAGGTCCAGGATGTTTTAGGATGGGTAACCTCCAAAGGAAGGCACATTTCCTATGTTAACTGTATGTTTGTATTCCCACTGAAAATAAAGCTCATCAAAAGCTTGAAGTTGCCTCTACTTTGAAAGGAATATATCATCTTCAAATATGCAAAGCAGGTTTAATGTTGATAACCCAAGAGTTATTGACCTTGTATTTCAGCTGTTTGCAGTGTGCACTTTGCCTTTTTCTGTAATAAGATCATCTTACCACCAGATGATTATTGATCACTTATGACAGAAACAAAAAGCCTTGACCAGACTCATCTATTCATTGTGCTCGGTGCAAACCAATATAAGAAATGACACCCCACCCCCTCACCCCCAACTGAGTCACAGTTGAAAACACCATCTAGGGATGAAACCCAGAGGGGTGTGGAAGACAGCAGCAACAGTAAGTTTTAACAGAGACCTGCTTGGTGAGCAACTACCACCTGGCAATAGCCATGGCACTACCAGCCGAGTATGACAGCAATTGGAAGAAGTCCTCATCACCTAACCTAAACCTTCTGGGGCCTTCTCCTTACAGCTGCCCCAGGCCAGGGAGAGGGTGGTGTGCTGCAGCGTAAGGAGGCTGTGGAGCACGGCTAGGGGACAGCTCAGGACCCACGAGGCCATCAGCGCCATAGCCTACCCAATGCCAAGGCAGCAGCAAGAAGATGCGTTCCTTGTCCTCAACTTCTCCAGATGGGCCCAGGCGGGTGGGCCAGGAGCGGGTCAGGGGGGAGAAGCTTCCAGACTAACCTGCTCACAGGTTTCCACGATGTGCTTTCCCCCCCGGGGGGTGGGTCCCAGACCGCGGCACTCAGCTGAGGGAAGCTTTGGGCTACTCTGCCCCTCTCCTTTCCTCTCCGACGCGACGGCGAGGGCTGGCCCCTGCCCGCCCCAGCGAGGGGCTGCGGGGCGCCCCGGGAGGGGGGCACGGCCGGGGGCAGGCAAATGTGGAGATGCGGCGAGTACCGGCCGCGCCGGGAACGGGCGGCCGGGTGGCTGCGTCCTCGCTCGCCGCAGATTTTAAGGTAAAGTGTGTGCGATTTCTCACCCTCATAAAAGGGAGGAGGAAGGAAAGATGATCAAGGAAGCAAACCAGGCAGGGGAGGGATGAGGGGGGGGGGGGGGGGGGGGAGAAAAGGAGGGAGAAACAAAGGGAAGAATAAAGCCCTCTCTGGGAACAAGCAAACAAAGAGGGTAAGAAGAGCTCGGCGGTCTCCCCGGGGGTTAACCCCCCTGCTGGGCTCCCCGGCACCGAGGCACCCCGCCCCGACGTACCGCCCCCCGGCAGCCGGCGGGGCTGCGGCCCCGGCCCCGGCCCCGGGCTGCTGCCCCCGGCCGCGCTTGGCGGAGCCCCGCGGGCAGGACCCCGCTCCTCGCCGCTGTCGCCCAGGGAAGTTCGGTGGCGCGGAAAGACCCCCGCGGGGTCGGGGCACCTTACCTGCCGGCTGGCTCTCCTCGGGGAGCGGGGGGGAGAAGCGGAAAAAAAATGGGGGAAAAATAATAATAACAATAATAAAGCCACCCCAGTTTCCGAAATTGCACCGCTCGATCAGGTTACTATGGAAATCATCGCGAGGAGGCAAAAAAAAGAGCCAGAAGCCACCCTCATCCTCTCCGCCTCCGCCAGGGACCGCGGCGCCGGCAGCCGCTGCCTCCCCCGGGCGCCGGGCTGCGCTCCCCGCTGCCGGCCGCCGGCTGCTCTCCGCCGCCGCCGCGCACCGGCAGCCGGCCCCGGCCCCAGCCCCGCGCCGCGCCGCCAGCGGTGCTGCCCCCTCCGCACAGCTGGAATTTAAAGGGGCCGTGCTCGCCGGCGCCGCTGCCCCCGCCGCCCAGGGCCGGCTGGGTGTGCCTCTAACCGAAACTGTCCCGCGGGGGCCAGGCGCGGATGCGCTGGAACACCGGCGTCCGCAGGGGCACGGGGGACGGGGAGCGAAGCGTGTGCTGCGCCTGGCCCTGGGCGCTGTGAACTGGTGTGTGTGTAACAGCAGGATCCAAAGGCCTCAACAGGGCTCAGTTGCAATGAGCGCCGTACGCAGACATGGATAAGAAGAGGCAGCCTCGGCCTCTGAGAGCTTGTAATGTAAGCGGTGAGGACGGACAAAAGGGAAGAAACCGTTTCAAATGCATGGGGTGGGGAGGGGGGGTGAAAACTTCCTAACACCCTCCCCCACACACACCCCTCACCAGCCCGGCACCTACATTTTTCAACTGCAGATAAAAGACCCAAGAAAGACAATGAACAGTTCTGAAACAGATCATCCTCCCTGTGTTCCTTACTCAGAATCTGAAGTGTTCGTCAAGGCCACTGGTCCTGACAAGGAGCTTGACCTGCAGGACTCCCCATCAGCCTGGGGGCTGGAAGCTGGACCCATCCAAAGAGGAACCATGGACAGAGCTGTGCCAACAGCTGCAACTCACAGGCGCGATTGGACTTCTGTGGGAGTGGGTGGACAGCGTGACAGCCGTTGCCACACTTCACTCTGCACTACTCATTCCTCACATGCTGGACTGCTCTGTACCACTCAAGTGTGAGCCACCTCCCACCATAAGCCCCCTCTCTGCTCCAGCAGTGTCCGGTCTGCTGGCTGAATCAGGATCTACCACCAAAGGGGCAGTTTTTGCCCAGACAGAATATATTCCGCGAGTTTCTGCTGGTGGGGGACAGGGCTTCTAAGTTATTCCAGCTCTGAAAAATGTCTGCTTGCAGAGCACAGAGAAAATCCATCTTTGTTCTGTTGTTGCGGCTCCTAGGAAGGGGAAATGTGGAGAAAAAAGACTGCAGATGATTGCCTTAAACACCTATGAAGAAAAGTGGCCCTATGCTACAGCAGGAGAAAGGAAGGCAAGAGTGGGAGGGAGAGAAGAAAAAGACCAGTGAGTAACATCCAATTCGAAAAGCTTCTGGATCCGTCCCCTGAAGTAAATATGTTAATTTCTTCTCTACTTTCTTTATGTAAGATCTTGAAGACGAAGAACACATCACAAGTGGTAGGTTTAGGGAAGATTGTGCAGTTAGTAGCCCCAATGACACCTGTGGATCTTTGAAAAACCTTCCTCTTCCAGACTGTCATCTGGTTAGGCCTCACAGCTCTATTTTGCGCAGACATTCAGCGCTGCTGCTCAGGGTAGCTGCAGCTGAAACTGTACTTTCCAGCAGATCCTAAATTGTTCATGGAGGTTGAGGTGAGGGAATTAGCTAGTGGAGCCATGTTTGGGTGTACGAGGAAGAAAACAAACAAAAGAAACAAAACCCCTCTCCTACTGAGAAGTGTGGTATTTCCCCATTCCAAATAATTCCTGGCATTTCAGCAAGCCATTTCTATTTAAAAAGGCAAGAGGCATAAAAAATACAGCAGCTAGCAGCCTAGTGAGAGCTTAGTGTCTAAAAAATAACAAAGGCTATTTAAAATAGCAGACAAAAAGGCAGGAGTTGACAGCCATATGGTCCAGGAGTCCGGTTTTCCAAATACCATAACTTGCAATATTCTGACCAGCATAAAACAGGATGGATTTTGACCATATTTTACAAAGCACAGTAAAACATAATAAGACCTTTGAGGTTGCCTTTTCTTAAAGGTGCAGGACAAGAGGGAGGCTGAACATCTTAAAATTAGAATAACGAAGCGATAGATCCATGAGATAAGTTCCCAGGTGACAGCCATCTTTCAGAAAAGACAGTCCCGAGAGTGGGTAACTTGGAGGTTATTTCTTTCAGTGTGTGGCAAGCAGAGAGCAGCTATCAGGGCAGTCCCTATGCTGCAAGACCTCTCCCTGAAAGATTAATTGGGTTAGAGGTATAATTTTTATCTAGCAGAGGTGTGCCAGCAGAGGCCTCTACTGTAGGTGCAGTCCATATTGCCAGAACTACATTTGTTGACGTAACATTTGTCACTGCGGTTTGGAGTAATTTCGTTACGCTGGTACAAAGATTGGACCTGGGGGTCCAACCGCATCTGCTCAGCCACTGTGTCAGTGCAACGCACTGAGCCCCTGTGCCAAAACAGACGGCAACGTGCACAAGGCTCCCAACAACTTTTTGCCACCAACAACTGTGATTGCTGTTTTTTCAAAAAAAGTTTTGCAAACAGAAAGCATGTTTTGCTGTTTCTCAGGCTCAACCACTGTCTTATGCCTCAAGCAGTTTTAGGATCCTGTGTCTGACAGTGCAACAGTTGCCTGCCTAGTCCTCTGGAAAGTGATATTCCAGAGCAGAAAAAGTATCTTGAAAGTTTACTTATTAGCAAGAATTTTCTGCAATGATTTTTCACAGTTTTGCAGAGAAAATATCTAGTTAATTGTCTGTTTTTCCTTTTATTGCAAAACACATGACTAACAAAGCATGGTAAAGAATAAAAAAGTGCTTCCCAGACAGCTTTAGAATAAAGTACATAGCCATACCTTTAATATATAAAACTGGGTGTAAGCTGGAACACAGGAGGTTCTGCTTAAACTTCAGAAGAAACTTCTTTACAGTAAGGGTGACAGAGCCCTGGAACAGGCTGCCCAGGGAGGTTGTGGAATCTCCTTCTCTGGAGACATTCAAGACCCGCCTGGACGCCTTCCTGTGTGATCTCATGTAGGTGTTCCTGCTCCAGCAGGGGGGATTGGACTAAATGATCTTTCGAGGTCCCTTCCAATCCCTGAAGTTCTGTGTGATTCTGTGATATATAATGGTTCTTTATTTAACAAAGTATATGAGAAGTTTTATTTTAAGTATTCTCAAGGTGCCTGTGAATTAATTTGCAAAATTTTGAAAAAAAAACAACCCCACCACATTAGTTACTTTATAGTTCTTTTCTACATGAGATACAAACAAGTGTGGTGATGTCATTTGTATGGGATTAAATGTAAATTTATTTCAGTGATATCTAGGATAACTGCAGTGATACAGTAGTTTGAAATTGTAGTATCTTGGCTTGTGTCTTTAAATGTGATCAATTACCTTAGCTAACATACATTCCTGTAAGTGAAATGACCAAATAATGCCAAGCTCACAAAGGCAAGCTAATATATTATCCCTGTGGACTCTGGACTTTCAGTCCTTTTGAAATTACATCACCCTATGACATGTAACCTCACCACAAAGACTAAAGGAGTCTCCTACCAACCATGAAAATTTATATGATGTTGCTAGTCAAATACATTAGCACCTTTTGCATGCTAAATCCGCATCTCAGACAAAAACCCACTTATATCACTCTAGAGTGATAGCAAAAGAGCATGCTTCTTCATTCCCAAAGTATGACGTATTAAAATAAAAAGTTTATTGCTACAACAATATTAAAAAGTTTGAAAACTCCAAACACTACTGTTTCTCTCAAAATGTTAACTCAGCCATGCTGCACATTCTCTGTATTTTCTGGTATAAAATAAAATGCAAAAACCTTTTTCACTCAGTGTGGAAAGCACTGTAATCTGATGTCACACACGTCGTGTATTTCCTTGTTGAAAAGGAAAATTACAGCTGAACCTTTAGTGTCTGAAAAGGTATATAAATTAGAATAATCTATCAAAGCTCAGGAATTTGACATTCACAGGTAAACCTTGAGGGGAGCTGTGTGGCTTCACTCTGTGGCTTCACTCTGCAAAGACACTCAGGCACCTAGATGGGACAAGTAACACATTTACACAACTCCTTCCAGATCTACAAATACCAGAAGTCCATCAGTGCCTTTGCTTTTTAATTTTGTGTTCCCCCAGATACCTGCTGTGGCTATTTGTAAGACCCTTTCCTGCCTGTCCACCTTCCCTTGGGCACCACGACAGCACTCCTTCTCCTGCCACTGTTGGCTGAAAGGTTCCCTCATGTTCTCCAGTTTATCACCCTGCTAAGCCCCGTGCGAGTCCATGCTTCCAATGTCCTGGTCTCTCCCTGCCTCAGGAGGAGAGGGACAGCACCACTGGAAGGTGCAGGATAGGTGGGAGAGCAGGTGCTGGTGGTGCAGAGGGCCACTGCGCTCCAAAGCCACCCATCTGATCTCTAACCTGCACCCCCATGGGATGGTGTGTACAGCGAGTGGGAGGAGAAAGCCTGGATGAAACTCCACATGCATTGCAAAACCATGAGCACAACATGCTCAGAAGATGTAACACCCTAAACGGACTTCAGGGAAAAAACTCTTAAAGAAAAAAAAAAAAAGGAAAGAAAGAAAAAAAAAGGATGTATTTTTGTCAGGAGTAGGACATTCCAGTCTCCATCAGGAGAGCAAAAACTAAAGGTTGCTCTGGTTTGTTGATAAGCCATTTCAGTTCATCTGTTTGTTTGGATCATCTTACCCCTCTTTTGTTTAAGTTAAGCCACCTGGTAAGCACTGTCCTCTTTCCAGGCTTTGACAGCCACCTTCTTTCTGTATCACTGGCTCTTTTAGGAGATTTGTCTGCATTTTTTCCATAAATGAGTAAATGGGGTTTGTTATAAAGATTTATGAAACACTAGTGATATTACAGATATCACTGGATAGTTGCTGTATTTCCCAAATGAAAGTACAGCCCATTCCTCAGTGTGATACTAGAGTCACCATCCGCTAGTATGGCTACGGTGTCTACAGTGACACATATGACCCTGAGGCCAAAGCCGTTCTGTTTTCAGGTGGCAGGGACATCTCACAGGATGTGATATGGCCTGACAAATGACTTCCATTCTTTTGTTGTGGCAACAAGCATGGACAAATTTACAAGAATGGGTGTTGTGGAAGGGAAGTAGGAGATAGAAATTGTGATTTTCATTATAAAAAAAAATAGTTGCAATAGTTTCTGGATTTCTGTTAGCATATTCTGTATGCTGGGGATCTCCTGGCCATATTGGGATGTCTTGTCACCCTTTTTTCTCCAAAATGTCTGAAAGACCCATAGCTCTTCCCCTAAGGCTCAAGGAATGATCTCCAAAAGGCTATAATCCTCACTGGAAGCAAATCATGTGTATTGATCCCCTCCTTGTGTGTAGACACATGCATACACATATGCATCGGTGTTAAAAGAAGAATACAAGGTCAAGTACTCCAGAATTAGGAAATGGCACAATTTAAATTGCCTGTCCATCTTAATTTGGCCACTTATTCCTAGGCATGCTCTTAAATGAGCTCATAAGATTCAGTGTACTTGTATGATGCTCACTTAATGAGCATCTCCTCAATTATATGTTTTATCCTAATTGCTCATGATTTTGTCTTATACAGTATATATCATACTCTGTAGGCAAAGTTTTCACTTCTATGCCCCTTGCTAGTGTAGACAGTAAAACTTCACAAGTTTTAGGTAGGGAGTTACTGAGAGAAAGGTTCTGTCCTTCTTTTCCAACGCTGACACCACCTTGGAGCAGAGACACACAGAAAGGCTGACCTTGGAATTGGAGCCCTTCATAGCTGAGATCATCATGTCCTTGTTCCTGGTGGGGAAGGCACAACCAGGCTGCCTGTGGAGGTGCGAGGTGCTCAGGAGCACACAATGAAGACTGAGTCCTTAGAAAGCAGAGCTGATAAAACGTGAGGCATACCTGCAGCATCTGTGCAAATGTGACTTTTCAAAACTGAATAGCTTGAGCAAATTTGGAAATGGGTTTTCTCAGTGAAGACAGAGTCTTCAGCACCCTCACTCTTAGCTGTTAACAGTGAAGGCATTCTGCGGAGCAGCTGGGACTTATAAAATGACCCAAAGTGGACAGCTTTTGTAGAATGGTGAGGGAGTATCTCTGATTACTTCACTACTAATTTTCAAACACCTGCTCTAAAACTGGAGTTATTCAAAGGAAAGAGCACAACAAACTTTAATACTGGTAAAGCAGCCTCTTTTTTTCTGAGTCTCATTTTCACATATAGCTGGATTTTCCAACAATTTTGTTTTTATCATACCGTGGCTGCAAAATAACCTAAATGGTCAGAGGTGGGCAACATTAGAAATGTCTAAAAACAGTCTTTTCACAGGAAAAATTTGGGTGAAACATCCAGTTCCTTTTATATCAGTAATTGCAATCTGACTCTGAAGAAGTGAAAAGCTCTCCAATTCCCTGAGCCAAATTCACAGCTTCTTCAACAGCACGCTCAACTCTTTTTATAGGTTTAGCATTTCTAGAAAATTCACTTTCTTAATTTCTGCTGTTTCTGTTAGCCCCAGACCCTGTATGTTTCATACCAGCTGCATTCAACTGAAGGGATAGCCAACTGGGGATACAAATTGGCTGCTGAATGGCCCCCTCTGACTCCATGCTGTTACTTTCAACCTCAGATGGCAAAGAAAATGTTCTCTAGTTGACTTGCTTCCAAACATAAAAAAAAAAAAAAACAACCTCGAAACATTTAAACATAAAACAGAGGCAAACCAAATTATTTAATTTTAAATAACACTGCAAAACAGTTATATCACAAATATAGCAATAAGAAAAAATTATAAAAGATAAGCTTCCTGTAACATAAAGCAGAAGTACCCTGAAGAGTGATTTTTATAATGTATACAGAAGAGCTCATATACATTAGAAATTAGCTTCTATAGCTTCTTACCGAAAACAGTTTTCATGGGCAAACAGAATTTTTTGCTATAACTGGATCTGCCTGGCAGACATAAATATGCTTCTATCAAATTCACCAGTCTGCCATGGATACCAGAAAACATCTTGGGGAGATGTGGACATGGTTTTACTTCCTTTATTAATCCTTCAGTGCTTCAGTTCCTAGGTGACTTGGATCTCTTTTGATCTTCTGTATTTTTAACTCTAATATTCTGGCAAAAGTTTATGAGCACCTTACAAGTCTACTACCTTTACGATATGTAAGATCATCTTTTTAGATATTTTAACATCTTTTGACATGTAACTGCAATTAGAAGAGGATTATGGATTGCCCTGTAATTCCAACAAGCATTTGTCTTGTGGCATTTCTGGCACTCACTCAAGTTATAAGTTCTTTACCCTGTTCCAAAAGCCCAGTCCTTGATAGAGGCAAAGCTACCTACAGTCAGTGGTGGTAATCCACAGCAAATAAACATGAATCATGTATTGATGAAACATGAATAAACAAGAAGATATGGGCTTTGATCCAGATCTTGGGCATTTGGTGTGAGGTTTCTGCCACCCAAACAGTGAGACAGGAATTGAAATAGTGATGGTAGCAAGAGACACTAAGGATTACTTGTATGGCAGCTGACAAGGTTTAGGGTACTGGTGAAGAATAAATGCTTTCCAGGAGTGACTTCTAGCAGGCTATACCTGGAGGACATCCCTTTTGGTATAGATGGACGTATCATCAATCATTAAGACAGCATTAAATTTGGAAAGTGGACAATTTGTCAAAAGTGTGACCCTGCATTATTTTAAGCCCTTGCTGTTTCAAATTTCTCAGCTTATCAAGGATCAAAGGCTTCTTCTCACTTCACCTGCCTCTTTCAACTGTGTTTATTAGTAGTTACAATGAAAGAGGACAGCAGTTTCTCCTTTAATTTGGGGCAGGGCTTATTTCTTTCTGTAACTGAAGACAAATAGCAGACATTGCCTTCCTCATTTCTCCTGCAGGTATGTCTGGATTCCCTCTCTAGAATAGCTGGCAAATTTATTTCCTTTCTAAATGGTCGAGTTCTGCTGGATAGAGAAGTTTGTAATCTTTAGTGTTTACTATGAGCAAACACTGAGAGGTGTACAGAAAAGAGTATTTTCTGTAAGATACATATAAGTGTTTCTGCTGCAACCTCAGCTGTAACAGTGGGTCCAGATTTGGGTATAGATTTAAAAACCAATGTGCATCAGTTAGAGTCACTTAGCGATACGACGATGATCAGAGATTTAGAAATCACAGCCTGGGAGGAAGGATTTTTTTCTCAAAAGCCTGTAGGGGGTATAGGAGCACACAGACAGGAAACCTGGTCTTTCTCTTATATCAAAATGGCTCCTAGCTAAATTTCTGGGAGTCTGTGTACCAAATTAATGAAGAAGACTTGTCAGTGTAAAGCCAATAGTCAATGGCAGAATTCATCACCCCAGTAAAACAAATGAAATGTAAAGTACAAACTAAGGATCAGAAAGGAGAGAAACAAAATAAGACATAAAGAGATCCCAACAGAGGCTTCTGACATTGTCACATCAACTGCTGAAGTTAAAAGTTAGCAGAAGTTGATCTGACCATTAATGTTTCCTCATCATTTCATTTATGAGAAAGAAAGGAGGAGTTCCATCCCAAACTGTTACCAGGTTAAGTTCTTCTGCTAGAGCAAAACAACTAAACCTTAATACAACACAAGAATCTGTCTCTTATGGTATGATTGGAGTAGATCCATTTGTTTGTGTAATTGCCATTTGGGTGGTAGTCTGTGCTTCTGTATTTGTGCTACTGCAATTATTTTCCTAGGAATGAAACGTCCAAATTTTAGTATCCCGTGTATTCAATGGAACACAGCATATTACAATATCTTGACCTTTTCAATGTTCCATTAATTGATCGGTCTTTACAGTCCTCCCTTGTTTACAACCCTGGCAACCTTAGAAGAAGAGGTAACATGGGCATCTCTGAGTCATATCTTCTGTTCATCAGCATTTTCTGAATCACACTGCTGGTCTGTTGAAGTCTTGACAGAAGCTACATACTGTGTGCCTGAGGTGTCATAGCATATAAAATCGTGCCAGAAAAGGCAGGGATAAGAGCTACAGGCTGGCTCATAAGGTCTACCACAGGTGGTCCTGTTGAAGTTCACATTGGTTGACCAGTGTTGTTATCAAATTGTGATCTCTCCAGTGAGTTATTCTGACAGACAGATAAAGCTCCAGCTAAGTAAATAACATGCATAACCTTCAACTAACCAAATGTAATTGTTTAATTAATGTGCTTTTTCTAAGCAAATTAAAAAGCAAGGGGAAAAGACTTCTGGTCTCTTAAGGATGGATAAAGCAGAAAATGTAATACCAGATCTAAACATGAAAGGGAGAGAATCCTCTTAAAGTTGAGGATGCAGTGGTAATGCAAAGCAGGAAAATGGTTATTCATTTCCAGGCATCACCTCAAACTGATAGACCAGTAAAAATAAGATAGAAATTGTAATAAACTGTAAATATCGGAGGAAGATGTTAGCATCACTCCAAAGAAAGAGCAATTGCCACCCTCTCACTGCTTGTCCTACATCAAAGAAGGGAGAGGGAAAATACCCATTTGGTAGTGTTCGTTATAATTATTACTCTCCAAGAATCTCCGTAGAACTAAGCAGAAATGTTATGGCTCAAGCTCTTCCCCTGAGACTAAAGGTAGAAAGTTGTTCTGGGGAAGCTTTTCTACCTCTAGATGTGCGTTCAAGTCCCACATGTGCCTTAAGGTAAACTCATGTGCCTGCTGAGTGAGTGGCTGAAGAGGCCTAAACTGCTTTAGTAGCTTCCTGCAGGCATGGCTCCAAACCATCTGTCCCTTCAAGCAGTGGCAACAGCAGCAGTAAGACTTGCTTTGTCTCAAAGCACTGAACAGAACAGTGGCCTTCAGTTTCTGTCTTCTCTGCATCCCATGGAGAACAGTGCTGCCTTTCCAGCCCCCTGCTAAAAGCAATATCAAAATGAAAAAATAATCACATTAGGGTAAATCCAGACAAAACAGAGCAGTCACTTCTGGGAAGAGGAAAGCATGCATTTTCCCCTTCTTTCAAAAGCATAAATCTTAAGATTGTTAAAATAAGTCTCAGTCCCAATTTTTTGGACAACTTGTTAGTTTTGGATGCCCATTTACCTGTCATAGCAAGATTCATCCATTTCTGTCTTCAGTTAATAAGAACATTTTGAACAAGCTAAGTAGGAATAAGCCTGATCACTGCCCTGTTGATGTTGTTTCCCACAGGTTTGCAGCTGAAACTGGAGCTTCTTGAAGGCTAGCCAGTTCAATATGCACCAGTCTTATCCAGCAATGAAGACTATCATATGTTGATCACTGTTATAGTGATACATACTTTGTTCTTCTTCTTTATTCAACATAGAGCCTAAATCATGGCCTCTGTTCGGGTAATAAAAGGCTTCCCTGCTACTGAATTATATTATTTAAGGCATTACCTATGGATAAGTTACTAGTTACAATTTGTGCCTTAACAGAGACTGCACATCAGCTCATTTCCTTCCCAACATAATGGAAGAAGCATCAAGGTCAGGAGGCAAACAAGTTTTATTATTGAAATCAGCTATGGAAGAAAGAACTTGTGATATATGTGGTGGTATAATTTGACTGACAACCAAGAAGCCTGCAGTAGCATCAAGTGTGACTGATTGTGAAAAAGACACAAGAGCAGGGGCAGAGGCCTTTCAGAACAGCAGATGTAAGCATGGTAGGCAAGAAAGGATGAAAACCTACAGCAAGAAAGTAACTTTCTCTAATGGTGGAAGTAAATTGCTTATATAGGTATATGTCTCTGGATTTTTTTTTTTTTTTATCACTAGTGAAAAATTAATATCTGCAATCCAAGCTATGAGGTTGTTTGGAGCAGGATGAAATAACAGTTAAATGTATTATTGTGATGTGCTATTTGTTTACATAATTTATGTTATGTCCATTTACCTCCATCTAGCATGGGGGATCTGGAGTGGACATGTTGTAAGCAGAAAACACTGCCTTGAAAAGCTTGCTATCCAAATGGGTGATACAGGAGACAAGGAGAGGCACAAAGTGAAGGGACTTACCCATGCTCACATGACAGATGGGTGCCAGAGCCAGAAAATGGACAATAAATTCACAGTACTTGCATCTTATACTTCGCAGACAGGCTATGCAATTTATGGTTCTTGAAAAGGGACATAATGAAATATTCCCATTGCTGTCCAGACACTCTAAACCATGTCAGTATGATTGAAAAAACAAACAAACAAACAAACAAAAAAGCCTTGTGTATCTGAAAAATTGTTCAGAGGTTCTTTCATAAATCAAAAAGTTATTTTGATTGTTGATTTGAGGTGCAAGCCATTTCATATATCTACCTATACCTATAGCCTATCCAAACATAAACACCTCACCAGCTGATTTTAGGCTAGGGCAAGAAGATACAGAGGGCCAAAGGACAAGGATATTTCTTTCTTTGGGACTCATTATGTCTTATTTTATTTGCCTTTTCTAGGTTTTTCATTGATTTCTGAGAGAGATTGGGACAGAAATTGTTTGAGGAGATGGTGCTTATGAATTTGTGCATATTTTATTGCTCAGGATACAGCGCCAATACATGACACATTTCAAGATCTTTTGAATAGTCTGTGCTGGAACAGTGGAAAGGGTTTTATGAGCAAAACTTAGTTAAAGAGAAGCATACAGTTTTCTTTCAGGAAAATAAGAATGAGTCATCCATGCATGCATTTGATTTCCAGATCCAAGAGTTTGCAGTCTAGACTTATGGTTTTCATTTTTCTGAACACTTAATTGCTCTCTCTGTAGTCTGCTACTTCCTGATGTAAATTAAAAGTTCATGAGGATATGAAAAACAGAGCAGAAGGTACCAGATTTTCCTTCCAGGTGAGAAGATGCAATAGTTTTCCAAAGTTACTACCTAAAAAAAAAGTGACTCCTTGGTTCTCTCCATGCCTGATTGACAGAGAAATGACAGCCTATCTGTATGGAAGTCTATAAATTCATTTATGCCTCCTTAGGGAACGCAGGCTTGTAAAACCCCAGTGTACTCTCGAATAACAACAGCAATTTGGCTCTGAGCTCTGTAAGACCACCAAAGGACTGGGGAATGATTTGCCTAGAGAGGCTGCATGTGTTGACAGGTGGAATGAGGGTCTTAGAAAATGGGAAAGTGTCAATGACATATGGCGTAGCATCGCATGGAGGAGTCTTGGAGGAGAGGTTTCTCTTATTTGACTCCATGTGCGCAAGATGGAAACCTGCAGCAGAGCCAAGTCCATGTTTTCCCTTACTCCAAGGGCAGAGGATTAGAAAAGCCATCAGAAAGTATGTACATACACACCCAGATAGCAAAGAGCAATCATTCCTCCAGCTGCGTATGTCATGGGTTATCTATTTCCCAATCACTTACCAGCACGTACACGAGTCAATTATATTGGGAGTGAGTACTAATCAAAGTGCACGTTAGGCTCAGCTCTCCTGCATGGGAAGAGGACAGAGGAGATCCTTCTGCTTCTTTGGTCAGGTTATAGGAAAAACATCTTCTCCCTGTTTCCCTTCATAGCAGAAGTGGAAATGAGCTGCAAGCATGTATTTTTTAAGTCAATAGACCCGCCTGGATGCCTTCCTGTGTGAACTCATCTAGGTGTTCCTGCTCCAGCAGGGGGATTGGACTAGATGATCTTTCAAGGTCCCTTCCAATCCCTAATATTCTGTGATTCTGTGATTCTGTGTCCTTAAATGACAGGAGAGGGACTCGGGTTCCTCTGTTCCTCCAGCAAGAAATTATTATAGCAGAAAAGAACAGATCCTTCAACTTAGGTCCTGATGGGTGCAGCTAATTAAAAGAAGAAACTTTAACTTCTGAGTAAAAACCACACATGGGCATGGTGATAGTTACAGGATGGAGGCACTGCCCAGATGTGCTCCATGCCTCGAGACAGTTGTGGTGTATTAAATCTGAGTAAAGTAGTAGTGTCTCCAAAAAGGTAATCCACTTTCCATCCATATGCAAATGAAAGCTGTCAATGCATCTGCCATCGAAGCAGTCACTCACATGCATGGGGCTTCAGGTCCGAAACATTGCTTGATCTGCCCAAGTCTCCCACATTTCTTCTTGTGGAATTAAAGTCCTGAGAAGATATATATATAACCTGTCTTCATCAATTCAGTTGATATTTAGCTTTTAGCAGAATATTGATTCACAGCAAGGAGCAAAGAGGAAGGAAAAAAGAGGAAATAGCAAGTAATGAAAATGTAAATAACATGCAGGAACAGGAAAGTCAGTCATGAAGCAGACAGGAGCAGCTGTCCTGCTGCCTTCTGGAGCCCTTGAATATCTACCCTGGGCTGGCAACCAGACTCTGCAGTCTTAGGCACAACACCAGTGCAGAAAAACCTTGCTTTTCTGTGCTTCAGGTGCTCAGGACTTCTCACCTCCTTCTGTTCAGGCAGAACTAGGCTGTAATAATTACTTAAAAATCAAACCTCTCTGTCCTCAAATATTAATTAGTTACTCTCCCAAAGTAAAAGGGTGCATTTAAGCCCCAGCTTGTTAGCTGATGTTACTTTCAGTGTGCTAAGTTTAACAGAGCAAGGTGTATTCAGCAGGATACTGCTGGTAACTGGCAGCAATGACATGAAGTTTGAATGTCAGCACAGGCTGTCAATCTTCCCTTTGCATTCTGGAAAACACAGACAGCAAGCAGCGACTTAATTGCTTGAGTCACTTGAGCACATTTGTTTGCTCTCCCATTTTATTTTTCAAGGTCTTCCAAGCCAGAAGCAGAGCAGCAGCTTCCTGAAGGATGGAGGTAAGTACCAGCATGCTCCCAGAGACACTGGCATTGCTATGGCAAACACAGGAGGTAAATCAATGCTGCAGAATAGGACTTCTCTACATTTCCCATGCTGGTCAGAATGTTAAAAAATGACTGGAAATCTTGCCATTTCAAAGTAACAGGGTTTAAGACATTTTTCCCATGCATGTATATTGACACTACCTACTATTTCATTTGCTGTTTTTCTTGTAAGAAAGTTTTGTAGCTCTTAATTTTATTTCTGTTGTTAGTGCTTATTATGTTAGCACGGTCATATCAGAAGGTATGTAACCAAGGGAGGTGAGGGCTGTTACAATAAATTTGTTAGAACAATAGAAACACTTAGAAAAAATGGACAAGCTCTCAGACTCCATCTCTGAAGGTCTGGCCATATTTATTATGACTCCTGTATTAAAGACAGAAAGTAGTATTAGCTTAGGGAAAAATACTTAAATTATTTTTGTCACCATCTTTAAAAAGCCATTTAGAGTCATTACCATTCAACTCAAGCTCTTTAAAATGCTGATTTACAAATGTTAATAGTTACTGGCAAAGAAAGTGCTCATGATCTTTCAGTAAGGCTGCATCCTTGCCACAGTTCACACAATCAATTTTCAGGCTCCTTCTAATGTTTTCCTGAAGTATCCAACGAAAAAAATACACCTCATACAGAAATGACGTGAAGTACAATCTGACATAGAAATCACCTGAGTTACAGTTGTTTCCTAAAATAAAATAAAAAATAAAATCAAATACTGAAAGTATAGAAATGTTTCTGCTTCTGGCAGGACGAACTAGCACCAAAATCCCAGCAAGTTTATTGGCATTTTCATCTTCACTCCTGTTTTGTCCACACTTCAGGAGGAAAAAGGTCCTTTAGATTTTGTAGGTTTTGGCTTTAAACACTTCCAGAAAAATCAGCAAAATCAGTTGGGTTTTTTGGTTTTTTTTTCAATCATTTAATTTATTATAATTCTGTGGCTGCATCATGTTCTTTTGCTTACTTTCCTAATTTGAGTATATATATTTAAGAACAACTGCAGAGGAATTTCATATTAAAAGCATTAAAAACAACCATTTGAACTTACAGCAGTTTTCCCCAGTTCTGGTACTGGTTTTCTTTCTTTTTCTGAGGCAATACTAAAGGGGTTGGTAGATGATTATGTTGCTATTTTTTGCATAAAGTCTGTACATGAATTACATCTTCCATGGAACATCACATCTTCTGGTATACTGAAGGAATCCTCAGTTATGTAATTTGGAGATATAATCCAGATTAAGTGGTTGGCCCATGCAATAATGACTGAGGACTCAATTGAAATGTTAACAGTTCAAGGAAAACTATTTATTTTTAATTGTTAATTTTTTTTAACATGCAAAAAAAAAAATCCAAATTCCCACAGACAGTGATTGCTGTTGATTAGATCTGTATCTTGGCAAAGCCCCTAATTTTTAGGCAAACATAAACATGGACAAAAACTTTAGCTAGCCCTGCAAATATTTAGGCACGTTTAGTGCTCACAGGATGCTGTAAAGTGAAGAAAAAAAAAGATAAAAAAAAAAGAAAGTGAGAGGTGCCTGCTTCTTTTATCATCTCCTACTTGTGAGCTTGCTCCTCTCACTCTCTGGGCCAGGACAGAAGAGAGGTCCCCTGGTAGGAACTCACCCTGTCCCCAAGCTGAGGGACTGGTATGGCACAGTGCTTTCCCCTGCTCTGCACAGCAGGGAGGATGGCTGGGCTGAAAAAAGGCTCATTCTGTCATTTTTAGGAAGAAAGGAAGGAGGCTGCAATATTTTTAGGAGTGGGTGGCAGCTGGAAGTGTGTCTTATGAAGTTGCTCTTTGACAAATGTATAGCATCCCTGGAGGAAACATAGGAGTTTGCAAAGTTCAGACGTTTTCTGTTCTCATATAACTAAAGCTGCTTTAATCTAAATTTGACAAATGATGTGTATACTATACTACTGCAACCACTTTAGTCTTTTTAGCTCAAAAAATAAACAGCCCAGGGACCAAAATTTGCTCTCAGACACCCTTCTTGTGGAACTCCCACTGCTTTCAAATTACTAAGTATGAAAGGTAGGTACGGCAGAGCAGCATACAATAAACATTGTTCCCAGGTTCTTATGAGTGTTTGTATGGTTCAGATCCTGGGATGCTGGCAGCTTGGCTTGGGGGCTCTGGGTTCGTGTCCCAGACTGAATCCAGGTTCCTTTCCAGGGGAACAGTACCAGTGCTGGTGGTCGCATGAGAAGCTAAACCAGCCATGAAGCATTCCCCAAATCTTCACTGACACTGACTCATTTTTTACTCTTTTTTTTTTTCTTTCATTTCAGATGGATCAATATTTCATCTCATCTATGGAAATTAATGACACATAATGTCAATCTTTTTAAAGATAGCCCATGACATATAAAAAGGAAGATTTATAAACTTTTAGTCTGCTTAATTTTATCTTTCTCAATAAAGTCTGATTGAAATATTGGCAACTTTGACTCATTTATTGACAAAATTACTTCAGCACTCTCTCTACCTGGTGTATGTATTGTTATGCCAGTTTTTAATAAAATAATTTAAGAAGGTTTTTGAATTAAATTGGGACTGAGAGGCAGCAACAGGCTTGTGCTGTCCATGAAAAAGGGCACACTGCTCCCCAATTGCCATTTCCACTTCCCTGCCACAGCCTTACTAGAAGAAGATGGTACCGAGTAAATGTATGATCATGCTTAGCAAATCCATTTTGCTGGTGGAGTTGTATCTGACACACCCATTGTTAACATGGAATAAATCTAAGCAGTTTCCAATGAAGTATCTGTTCAGACAGGTAACAGCCAGCTCACATTCTCCATAGGACAACAGATTGGTAGAAAATAGTGCCAAAATACTAAGAAATGTATGAAAAAAGGATGAGGAGTCAAACTCTCACATATACCTGGCCCTGCCACCCCATGGAGCTGTGCCAGCGAAGTCATGATTGGCAGCCACTGCCATTTTCGTCTCCAGGAAGCCCAGACCAAGATGAGCAGCATGGCCAGGGCCAGACCTCAGATCAAGGCAACTTTGCCTGACAGCAAAGGTGCTGTGGTCTCGGGCAAGGACGCCAAACCACACAGCTCCCAAGGCTCCTCAGAGGCCACTCAAACACTAACAGAGTGTTTTATATATGCATTGGACAGCCTGCATTTGTTCTCATTGGGGTTTTTGGTCATCTTGGGCTGGAGAGAATGCGTGCAAGTGCATTGCAGACACCTCGTCAGGGCACTTGCCATGGGGCCGCAGTGAACTGTTCAACCTCAGGTATCCCATGTAGCCAACTTCTGTCAGCTCCCTCTGAGAGATATCCAGAAACCCTGTCGGGGTGTCTGAACAAAATTCATGCTGTAATGTTAAACCCTTTCCCATGCCTTGCTCAAGAATCATTGCTGATGGGAAGAAGGAAATCCTGCTTTCATCCTAGCTATACCTTGGGAAGTTGGCGAGGCCAAGCTTTCCATGTACCCCACTCTAATCAGCCTGCTGAAAACTCTTATACTCATGAGCTACAAAGGATGAAAATGGTGGAAGGGAAAACTTTTAGTGTCTCCAGGCACAAGTCGTCTTCATTATGACCCTCTAAACCAAAATCCTCACAGAGTTCAGCTAAAGTAGTTCACGCACAAACCCAGCAGCACAGGGGGCAATGGGCTTGTTTTTGTTTGTTCCATCTCCATCTTGGAGTTGGGGCACCCAGTGATGACCAGTATGTTACCATCACTTGAACTGGACCTCCTTTCTCTGGGGCAATTTACAGATCTCTGGTAAATATGTGAAATAGAAACAGTTGCCTACACCTTCCTGCTGGGAAATTAAGACAGAGTTAATGCTAAAAATAATGGGGTTTGTTTCACAATACTAAGTCATGAGGACATCTATCAAATCTAAAGTTAAAATGTTATTTGTTCCACTTCAGTTTTCTTTTAGAAAAGACAAATAATTGGCTTACTTGCTTCTCTCCTTCTCTTTTTATTGTCAGCATGATTTCCCAGGAAGAGATTTTTAAAATTTACAGCCAAACAAAGCCCAGACTGGAAAAGGGGAAGGAGAGAACCTACAGTCCTGTGAATATTGGAAGCTGCACTTTTTGTGGATTTAATTTGAGTTCAGTAAGCAAGAAAAAAAAAAATCAACAACAGTATTTTGTTTCATATTTCAGGAAATCATACAGTAAATGCCCCGAGAAATGCAATGTGCTGGGGCCAGGGCATACTCCAGCACAGCTTCCCACATGGAGAGCTGTTTGCCAAGCCTGGCTGATGCACAGTTTTTGTAAAATATAATTTTTAATTTTGGGGCATGACTTTTTACCAAATTATTTTTACTATTCTAACACATAACATGGATGTTTTTACATGAGAATAATTGTTCATTGTCCTCTAATTATGAGCATATTTAGTATAACAAAGAACCAGTAGGAACTGGAAATTGTTTAGGTCATCTACTCCATTCTGTTTCCTGTGATGAATTATTCCTTACATTGTGTTCATTAAAGTTTTTTACAACAAATGAAAAACACTGAAAAGTCGTATTATGTGACCAAGGGGAATAGTATAGAACCAGTAAATGGGATTACAGGAATATCTGCTGGAAACTTGCAAGTCCACAGCCCATCTAGGGTGAATCTAGTTAATCAGTGACTACATAAATCAGCATGTTGTCTCATTCCTGATTTTTATTTCAACCAAGGATGTGGAGAAGGTGATGAGCACCGAGGGAAACATGAAAGGCTTTCTGGGACAGTCGGTATGAGTCGGAGTGATGGAGCTGGCTGGGCCTGAGATAGTTGGCCAGAGCCAATGTTGAAGCTGGGGAGGAAACTGCTTCAGCTGGCTGAGAGTTAAATGTATAGAAAAAGCTAGCCTTTATTCATTCTAGTGTGCCCAATTCCAGACTCTTTATACTACCACAGCAAACTCACTTTTTTTTCCTTCTAAATCCAGGACAAGGGACTCAGAGAGAGCTCCTTGTCTAATATTCAAAGAGTAGCAGAAATCTTCTCCTCAAACTAGCATCTTTGGCTTTATTTCCCAAGTGTCTTCAGACCAATTACTGTAAATTAAAGTTTTAGCCTACCCTAGGCAGACAGACTGACAGACTAGGGCTCATGTGTGCATAGTTTTATCTGCTCTCTCTTGTGTGTAGATCGATAAGGGTTAATACAGGGCTGCGGCTCTCCCCATACAGGCAGCTCAGGTAGTCCTTGCACCCATTTAATGGAATCTCTGGCACCAGCCTGGTGGGTATATAGAATTACACCAGTCAAAATGTTTTCCTAGCCATGCAATGAATAATGAAAAGAGTTTAAGAGGTACTTCAACTGATCGCCCTCACATCCTTTGGAGTATGGGGTGATCTTTTTGAAGGGCTAAATCTATGCAAGTCTTTAGTAGTTTCCTGACATGGATATAGAGCTAGGGAAAAGAGGTGCTTTGGCATTGGTTTTATTCCTGAATGTGTTGTCTGTACTGTGCCTATTTAATTCAGCTTCGTTACATCATTCGGGTCATGTGGGCCCCCTTTGAAGAAAGCCATGTAGGAAAGGGGCTGGGATGGTGCATAGCAGCTATATCCTCGTCGTAGACGACTATAGTCCTGATGGACAACAGCGACTGCCAAATGGCCATGGCCAAGGCTGAAGAGGGCACAATGACTTGGAATATCCTTTTGTTTCATTCCATGTATGGAATTTGTTTAAAGGCTTATTATAAATGATAAATGTTAGCTAATTTCACAAAACCTTGCAGAAAGCTGATGGCAGACGTACCAGGACATTTGACTGGGCAGCTTAGATTTCAGGCTGGCAATGCTTCTTTTCTTTCAATTCATGGTCCCTCTTGGGAGAGTATCTTGTCATGTCAGCAGTGCATATCTAATGTAGTCTTCATACTGTGCCAGTAACCCATTAGTGAAGCTTCCCGGTTATAATCCTGCTGCTATCTTGCTGGCTTTCCACCTTACCTGTAAAGGCACGTCACAGGCAGTGTCAAGACATGCCTTGTGTTTCCCTGTTCAATGCCGAGAAATAGTAGTTACATATTAATATATTTCTAAGATGAGGCTTAGATAGAAATGGCAATGGCTGAGAACAAGGAGAACCAGGCTGTCTGAGTTGTTCTATTTTTTGCCATGGTGGTGACCTGTATGTTAGGTAACACCTCAGTGCTTCCATTATCTATTTTTTTTTTAAATTGTAATTAAAGGAAGGAAAGGTGATGTCTTTTGAGTAAACTACCCAAGGTTCCAAAACAATATACATGTTTAGTGGTAGTAAAGAGACTTGAACTTGCCTAGTAAATTAAGATATGAACTACCCACACAAATACTTTTGAAAGTCTTGTGAAAAAAATGAGGTTAATGAGAAACCAAATTGAATCATGACTAATAGTTGAGGTTTTTTTGGCTAGGGGGAGGGGTGGGAAGAGAATCATAGAGACAGAATTGTAGATCCTAGGTTGTTATTATTCAGTCTTCTAAATAACTTTTTTAAATGTAAGTCTTTTGTTCAGCATACTTTATTAAAAGTTAATGAGCAAGAGACATTTCTGTTTCACAACAACAGTTGCTTAATGGGTCATTTTGTTTAACTGATGACTCATTCTTCCTGTCAGGTGGTGGCAAAAGCAGCCTTTCAGAGCAAAACAAAATCTGCATGCGCTGTTGTTCAACAAACACTATTGGAATCAATTGCAATTTTTTCATGTGTATTTTCAAATATGACTCTTTCCTTTTGATCTATTTCAGGGTCTACTTCACACTTTCATGTCAAAAATCTATTTTTACAGATCACTGCTAACGAAGTTTTTGGATATGTACCATAAGTATAGGTATATTTTATTCAACAGAAGCCAGTTTGTATTTGCCATTCCCATACCCTCACACAGGAAAATAAGCTTGCTCCAGTTGCATGAATTCTTCATCTCGCTGCACAAAAGAGAAATTGAGTGAAAGAGTAAATTTGCACCATGGGAAAATCAAGCATCAGAAGTTATGCCAGTAACAATCAGAAGAAAAAGGGCGTTATCTAAATATATTGGAATCTGCCATTTCACAATTCCTTGTGAGTACATTTAATAAGAATCTAACAATTTTTTATGTATATATATACACGTATATATATGTAATGTATATATATACGTTCATATATGTTTAACCCATTTAAGTAAGGATAGTGTCAATGCAAGCAAAGCATTTACAGTAAGGACAAAGAAACCCCATGTGTTTGGCATTTATATTGTAATCTAAACTTTAAAATATTGTACAAATTTTTATTATAGTAGTCCATGTTTTCATTTATGTTTCACAGAACAGAGAATTTGAGCGAGATGATCAAATACTGGCTGGAAACACAGGGCTCCTGACTCCACTTGGCTCATTACATATCCCTCTTCTTGAAAGTTTGCTCATTTTTTTCTTTTCTTTAGGCAACTAGTTACTGACATTTCACCAACCTGCCCCCACCCCCAAGTAAATGATGGTAATAAAAATCTTCATTTCTGCTGTTACTTTATTACTTCAGATACTGCAGCCACTCCTGTTACTGATGACAGAAAGCCAGGAGAAGACAAGGAACACAATAGATACCTGTGGCTAAAATGTAATGGACTTAAACAAAATGCCTTTTCACATGGAGCTTAATTAATATAAAAACTGTAAGGAAGATAAAAATTAATTAATGAAAGAGTGGTCCATTGATGGCTACTAAACATGAACATCTGGTTATAGTCTGTAGTTCAGGGACTCTCCTATTGCTTCAGAGGTGTACAGAGATGGTTCCTCCTCCTTTACTTTTGTACTTCCCCCTTCCACACACAGGAGCAAACACACACTCCTTTGTTCTTATATTCCTGTCTCCTAATGGTGTGCATGGAAGAGAGAAAGCAGGACCAGATGAGCCTTCTCACTGACATAATGTGGATGTTCTGTGTTATGTTACGTGGCGATGTTATAGCAGGGCAAGCTGCTCCTCCACTCCTTGAGCTCATTTCAGCCAGCCCTGTAAGGTGAGTATCTGCTGCAAAGCCCAGTGTGTTCGGTGGAATCTTCGTTTAAGATCTTCAGAGCAGACTCCCAAATGCAAGCCTGGTTAATACTCCAGCAGAGAACATCTGATTATTACATGGGGCAGGTCAGGAACAGTAATCAAATTACCTAAAGGAAAACATTTAGGATACATTATTTAAACTGCATTAGATATCTGTGTAGTCATTCCCAGGCAGAATGAATATTTCCTCAATTCGATTCAATTTTTATCAACTTAATTTACACTTTTTGTTACTTTGGATGAATATTGCTCTGTAGCATGTCTTAGAGAAACAGTCTCTGCAGGAAGTGGTGTGAGCTACTGATATGGTTTCTTCCATAATTTCCAATATTAGAAAACATCACAATAGGAGAGTGTTTTCTGTTGAATAAGATACAAACCTGAGGTTCTCCTCTGATTGCAATTATGTGGTAAATATAATTGTGACCTAAACGTGGAAGTACAGAAGTTGATGGTAAGCAAGAACAGCTTAATGTTCAAATTTGCAATCTTTCCCTTACTACATGGAAACAAAGTCTGCCACAGTGCAGTCCCTCCCTGCATGATGTCTGTCCTGCTGCATCCTCGCAGGCTTTTGGATCCAATTCCCAATGGCTGAATTCCACCAAAGTGGCAGCATAGGTGTATTTGAGTCATCCAAGTCTTGGAGAACATCTTTGCTCTCAACAACTGCTTCTTTTCACAGACTTTAAAATCAAGAAGTGCCTCTGCTTTTGAGCAATTCTTTAAGCAGAGACTTTGGAGTTTGCTAGTGAGAAAAGGAAGATTTTGAGAGGCAAAGAGTGTCTGATACTCTGCCCACCTATTCTCCCTCTCCAAATGTTGTTCCAATCACTGAGCTATTGTGGGAAAGATGGAGTATTCCCTCCCCACCGCTCACCTTGTCAGGCTCCCCACCACCTCCAAACCAATCACAGCACCTTAAAAATATCCCTCACTCCATCAGTTCAGCAATGATTTTTCAGCAATAAGAAATCATAATTCTTTCTTACTGCCTACTACATGCTGGGTCTGGAGTCACTGAAAAGGTAAGGGGTGAACAGTCTCTGGATCTTAAGTTTCAAGGAAATCTTGCTCGTTGTCCTCTGAAATTAGTGGGAGTACCAAGAGAGTAGTTACTGTGACTACTTAGTGTTGGTGTTTACAAAAAATGTGCTCCCCATAAACACTGAATAGTGTCACTATCACTGTATATGCTGGGCTGTCATAAATATTGGCATTTGGTAATTAAACAGCTGGCTGTAAACTTGAGACAACAGTCATTAAAATGCCCACTAAGAGAGCTCAGAGCAGAAAAAAGGTTACTTCTTATTCATTCAGGACACTGGAGCTCAGAAAAGAGAAACTTTCATTTGAATAGGGCAAATGTACATTTAATGTAATCTCAGTTTTATCTCTGCTCTCCTCATATCTCTTCAGCTAGACACTGTATTTTGGGTCTTCATTTCCAGATTCATCTATACAGAAGTGGGGCTGTGTTTCTACATGCCCATTCCAGAGTGCTCCAGTGAGAAGGATGCGCAAAAGATCTTGTGAAGTCTTTGTATGAATTTTAAAACCTGTGCTGGAAAATACCAGGTAGTATTGGAAGGCTGAAATGATTGATATATAACATGTTTTCACAGGCTAAATACCACTGTTTTTAACTGAACACTTTGCCTTTTATCTCAGGAAAAATACCCACACTTGACTGGGAATAGACAGTGGATAGTTTTCTAGCTTAGGTTTTCTGTTAGAAAGATTGAAGCACGGTGTTATTGGGAAACCTGTCCTCTTGCATCTTGTATGAAAATGCTGTTTCACTGCCTGAAGAATTTTAGTCAGCCTGATAATGTACCGTTCATTTTTATTATTTTTTTACTTAAACAAGTTGTATAATGCAAGGCCAAACTTCATCTTTTCAGTGGTCAAAATGAGTGCTGTTATTTGCATAGTCACAACTGCTCAGGGGAAGACAAAGAGTTTTCAAAGCTGGGGCAGAGCTGACTGAACAATAGTGCTTCCTAGTGTGCAGTCGAGGGCCACTGCTGCTCCACCAACCATTAAGAGGTGAAACAATTGGAAAAATCCTGCCCTTCAAATATCAAAATACACATGTTCCAACTCATATTAGTGAGAAAACAGAGTAATCAGTGGAAGTGAAAATTATAACATAGCAGTCTGCTTTTGTGCTGGCTATAATGACAGGAGTTGCCATGCTGCAGAAGACAAGTCCACAGGTTTTTCTTTCTCTAGGAGTCCCAGATGGTACTGACATTTTCCTTCATAAAAAGTTACAGTTGTCATTAATTGGTACTGGCTGAGACACACCTCCATAATGACTATAAATACACAGGCAACTTTGAAATTCATGGACTTCAGTCCTGCAGCAGGCAGGTGGAAAACCCTCTGAGTCACTGCCACCCAACGAGCCAACTCTCCCTTATTGCCATTAATTGCAGTTCTTCGCCTGTCTCTTTGATGAGAGCCAATGCCAGTAAGCATTACAAGCGGATTATTGTTTTACACTCTGCATGAAGGATATGTCTAACAAGATGAAATAAGATTAATCTGTCTACAATCTGTTTAAGAAAATGATTGCAAATTGAAATTATTTGTAATGGTAAGTCTAAAAATGTATGGGATGCAGATAAGCAGCCAGGGAGGTGTTGGAATTTGGAAAGCTGCTGATATGTATCTCTTGAGTGTGTGCTATTTTAGATATAATAATTTCACTTACACATTTGTTTATAGTGCACTGCACCACAGCTGTATGTCTGCCCAGACTTGTGGATGTGGATGTGTATACTTACAGGGAGAGGAAAAACTGATGGACTTTTCTAATTCAACATAGAGTTTTCTGTATTCATAGATGATCCTGCTTGGAAGGAAATATAATCTGCTGGCATTGGTTTTGTAAGTGAGCATGTGTATACATGCAGTATCTGAATGGCATAACAGAAAGCCGGCCAATTTGTTCTTAGCACAGTGTCCAACAGTTCACCTCTTGATCCTGCCCTTTTCACAGCTGTTTATTTATCAAAGAATGATTCCAGCTAGGAAGATTGAAAGGTGGGAAGCATCTCATCTCCATGCACATGTGATAATTTTTTTCCCATTCAAGAAGATTTCAGAGCTTCATGGGGGACTCGGCAGAGAAGTCTGGCTTGTACCACTGCATGGGGCTGGGTGAACTCGGGGTCTTGCATAAATCATCATTGTGGGGATTTAAGCTCTGGGTCTGCAGCTGTAAAACAAAGCTAATACCACCTCCTTAGTGCCCATTTTCTGTCTCTTTATTCCAAAGCTCTCCAGGGCAGAGATTTTCACCATGGCATATTTGGAAGGTGACTCTTTGCCTTTGGTTGCTTTTTGTCCCGTGGCCAAATCAGTAATCTCTGATGGGGAAACAGGAGCCACGTTGGGGTCTGAGTGCTGAAGTGGAGGAGAAAGCCCTCAAGCTGACCCACGAGTTTTTGTCCTTTTTACTTGGGACTAGTGGAGGGAAAGGAACTTCTGTGAATACCTCGAAATCTGTAGGGTTTCCTCAAGCCATCCCCATAGGTGAGGTCTTGCCCTTCCTCTTCTACAGGGAAACCAGTGCGGGATGCACCTCAGGTTGCAGAGACCTCCCCCACCAGCACCCGTCAGGTGAGTATTTAGTGCTGGATCCATCCCTCAGCATGCTCTGAGAGATTCACAGTGTGACTGCTGCGGGAAAAGACAACGGCAGGAGGGGCTGAGGCTGGAGACGATGAGATACAACCTCGCTCCAGCTGTAGCAATTACCTGCACTGTCAGAATAACAGCAGGTCTTAAATTTTGAACAGAAGGGACTAAATGCATTCCTGGAGTAACTCCAGCAATTTCTGCAGGTTATAGGAGAAAGATTTTGGCCCTCCACCCAGTTTATGCACAGAACTAAATATTTTCTTTAACACTGAGTCAAAGGACTGAAATTATTTCTCAGATTGAGAAGTTTGGTGTTAAAGTCAGACAAAAAACATACATTACTGCCAATGAAACTTGCCTTTATATTTCTAGCACACATTAAGCAAACCTGCATCTTTCAGACAGATGGCTTTTGTTGATGGCCATTTTGAAATTTCAATTTCAAGTGCACTACAGCATTTCTCTATGAGTGAGAATTGCTTCTTACTGTCATTTCTCACAGGGCTGCAGTGAGACCAAAGAATTGGCTTCCTTTAAACATCCTGCAGCATCCTGAGCTAATTCAGTGGTGAAAAATACCCTCTGCCAGTTACTGCCTTCACTATCTGGGCAACTGCCATGTGGGGAGTTGTCTGAAGAAGTTACCTTAGACTCTGACCCTAAATGTTTATCGCTAGTTGCATTCAGTAAGACTGAAAATATCCCAACAGCTAAGGAGCTAAGGGATGAGGTAGTAATGTTTGCAGTGCAACACTTAGTTCTGTGGGGTTCTCAGCATTTGTTGCAGGATGATAATCCTGGCTATTTCTCTTTCCAATGGACATGAGACACAGGCTTTGATTCCCACAGTTGTGAGCAGAGTGGGAGGCTTGATATCACATTCCCCAGCGTGGCATGGGGACAATGGTGGCAAATCCCATGTCTGATGCTCCAGTCCCACTCCTGTCCCCCAGGATAATGTTCCCGTGGTGACTTCCACAAACATGTTGTGGCTGCAAAGGGAGGATGGAGAAAGAGGCTGAGGGTGCTTATCTGAGCAGGAGGCTGCTGAGCTGTGTTTCCAGCGAGGCCACTTCTGCTCAGCTTCTTTAAGTCTCATTTTAGCCATCTGCTATGTAATGCTCATTTGCCTGGTGTGGTGTCAGGAGACTTCACTGATGTATATGAAGTTCTTTAATGCATGACAGCTCTACATAAAAGATAAAATAATCGGGGCTTGTTTCTATCTCTGTCACTTTTACTTGGACATCAGCAGCTAGTCAGTGTTACTGAATGTGTTCAGACAAAAAAATAATTTTCTCTAATCAATGGCCCCATGCATGGTACCCCCCCAGCTCAGAACTGGTTTCCTGGTCTTGTTTCTTTTGCCTATAGTATCGAAAAATCTGCAGTTATTTGTTTTTCTCACAATGCTGCTTATGACCTCTTTTTCCCTCTTAAAACAATATAAAAATCCCCTACTCCTTTCCTATCACTACCTTTCCCTGGGGTACAATGATCTGTATTGCTTGCAAATTATGTTTGAAAAAACAGAGGAAAAAACACTATTTAAAAGTTTCCTTACTAGGCATAGAGTGTTACAAACTTTATATATATATATATATATATATATATATATATATATATATATATATATATATAAGAAGCAGAAAGCTGATTATTAACTGCAAAGGATAGTAAAGAGAGTTTTCTCAGAGGATGGAAGTGCACCAAGCGGTGAGTGCCCAGTTACAGGCTTCTTCTCCAAACCCGCCATCGGGGGCACAGCTCCCATCGCTTCTGCATCACACCTCAGATGTGTGGACGCTGCAGCTAAATGACTGCAAAAGCCAAACCACTACTCTCTCCATGTCAGATTGACTCAGCAGCTGGTCTAGGAGATACAGACGCTGAATGCAAAGCCGCTAGTTGATAGGCATTGCCATTAATGTGTTTTAATTAAATGAGAAAAGGAGATGGGAAGGGACTAAACCAGTGACAGTGAGTGGAAACTGAGCACCGGAGAGCCTGGATTTTTTCACTCTCCTATCTGTTTGCTTCATCAGCAAGTAGGGAAAGATTACTGCTTGCCTGGCTAGTGCATATTACCAGGAAACATGATGGGGTTTTTATCTCTAGGTTGAATTTAAACCTTTGATTAAGACTGTTACTAAAAAGACCCACTTCAGCCTTATATTCCTCACAAAATCTTGGCTTAAACATTTCATGTATGATAGATTTATTTTTTTTTTACTAACTTCCAGTTATCCCATATTCCCCACTGGTCCTAAGCCCTCATGGTTCTCCATCTGCAGAATTATATTAGCAACCACCGCAGACTTAGATATTGTTATGGAGATGTTGCATGGTGGTTTTGGCTTTCTGATGTCCCTGCTGGCCTGATTATGCAGGGATTCTCCACGAGTGCATATGTGCTGCAGATACAGCAGCCGACCTCAGCATCTCCCTATTAAAGCCCCGCCAGGGGAACTGCTGGTAGGCTGCAGCTCCTACATCATGTTGGGGTCAGGGGGGGAAGGCAGATCTGGGCGTGGGGGGTGTCTGTGTGTCTGAATGTGACTCCTTTGTTTGCAGCAGATGCATAATATATGTCATATGAGTGTGTAGGCAGAGTGTGAAAATGTATCTTATGTGGAAAATTGGGCAGACTAGAAATATACAGTGAAAGTTTCTTTTCTCCATTTACAGTGAGTCTAAAACATCTATACCTCTATGAGGCTTAGACACCGCATATCTGTTTCACCACAGCTTGTACTGATTTGAATTTTCTGGTTTGGCATCATTCAAAAAGAAAATCTTTTGGAATTTCTCACGTACCTTTGAAAACACTGCTGTTACCTCTGCTGCTGGTGAATACAATCACAGGAAAGCGGAATAGAGCTGCGCTACCTCTCGGTGGCTTTGTCACAGTTAATGCTGGAAAGGTGCATGCTAATTCCTGCTCCTTTTTCTTAACTGTGGAACTTGTTCTCCTCCTCCATTCAGCTCGGTTTTCCACAATGAGTTCCAACCTCTCTGTAAATCACAGTGTTTAGGTTAGAGTGCACACACTGTAATCTCCTACAGTGTAATTTATAAAATACTGTGAGATTTTCTGAAGGTATAGTAAATCACAAATAAAATCTTGATAGGAATCTGTTTAGACAGGGGGATTTAAGTGTGAAGTATTGCTCTTGTTCCATAATCATGCATTTGTATTTGGTCCAATGTGGGAAATATTGGACATCACTTACATCTGGGCCAAGGAACTTCATAAAAGCCAGTTAAGTAACGAGGGTAATTTAAGGGATGCAGAGATTCAACTCGTAGAGGACTCATGACAGGAACAAGCCAACACGCTAGCAAGGGGCGATTCATTTCTTCTAAAGTTAGCCGCCTAAAACTGGCAAGTCTAATCTCTGCTTGTTTGTTAGGCCACCAATGGGAAAGGAAGGCAACCTGCAAGACGACTGACTCGTGAATTAGAGAGGACCCTAGGTGACTGAACCTTGGGCATCAAATTCTATCCAGTCCCAAATGACTTTGGTCTTTATGGGATTTACAAAAAGCTGCAATGCAGACCTTACTTCAGAAGTGGCAGGGATTGACTCATTAAATTTGATGTCATAATCCCTGCATCAGCTTTCCCATGGGATTTTATCCTTCACAAAATGTAACTTTTTTCTAGGCAGCACGAAAGAGAAGATAGATATGAAGGGATGGAGTTTTAAAGGCCATTGTTTTTTTAACAGTCCAGTATGCTGCTCCTTCGGAGGTTTAAAAGCTTCTGGGTTATTTTAGAAGGGATGAGGGAGAATTGCATAAGTAAAATGTAAAAAGTAATTCAAGAATAATATACACATCACAGTAAGATCCTGTGACTAAATTTGGGCTCAAATATTCACTGAAGTTCATGTACTGCTTCTACACGGCCATAGCTAAGGACAAAACATTTCAAAATGGGACTAAGACAGGAAAGGGATTAAATCTCTTTTCCTAGGAGAAAAATGTGTCAGAAGAAAGGAAAAAATAGAGACCTTTAAATATGCAATGGGAGAGCTGAAAATAGATGGGGACAGACACTTCTTGGAGGTACCTAATGAAACCACAAAAGACAATATGCACAAGCTGCAACAAAGGAAATACCTATTTCCAAGGTGCTAGAAAAATAATTGTCATACTCAAACACTACAAGAGCAACCCAGACAGGCTGCGAAATCTTCACTTTCCTGGACATTCAAAACTCATCTGGACCCGTTACAACTCACCTGGTGGCACCTACTCTGAGTGAGGTGGTTTGACCAAGTGACAGTCGTATGAAAGAATCTTTGTATATTTGTGAATGGGTACCTAGACAGCCAACTTGACAGATATATAGATAAATCAAATACAAGGGTGTTCTGAAACTCTCTTTCCTAGTCTCCCTGCTAGTTATCATGGTGTTTACATTTTTGTAACAATGTTCAAAGATCAGCAGGACACAAGTGACAGTGCTCATATAGCTGTACCTCCTCCCATTTAGGACAAGGAGAAGTTGTACCTAAATTATAACCTCCAGATAAAGGTATAAATATAAACCAGCTCCCTCAATAATGAAAGCATATTTCTGTTATTCACCAGACCTGGCAATTTAAATGGAAAGGTCTGACAAATTGTTATTTGGCATCTGGCCTCTGCAGTTAGCATGACATAGGCTTGCTGCACAGACATCCAGGATTCAATACTTCAAGTAAAGGACTGTGAGGCCTATGGCACAACTTGAAAAGCAGAAAAAATGAGCACCATCTGTTCAGGCAGCACCTCTTTCAAGATCGATGATGTTGCTGGTTTGGGGTTTGGCTTGCATGGATGTGTGCAGTTGAAATTGCAGAACCTAGTTTCCTTATACTCCTGTAGGAATTTCCATTGGCCTGATTAAGAACAGGAATATCAGTTAATGACATATTATTCCCTTCCTAAAAAGGGAAAGTCAAACTCAGGTAATGTAATAAAATTAAAAGATGACTATAGAAAAGTCCTTTAAACTCTCTCTTCAGGCTGCTCCCCCATCTGCTCACCACTGCACACATGCAAAAGAGGGTTGAAATGATTAAAACAGTGGCACTGGTGGAGTGACTGAGTGTCCTGGTTTTTGCTAGGATAGTGTTAATTTTCTTCTTAGAGATCTTCTTAGATCTCCAGGAGCCTGGACAGAAGGATTTTACAATAAAGAACTGACAGGCAGGGGGAGATTAAGTTGTCGGCAAACACATGAAAAAAACAACCAACAAAACCCAAGCATCTAGCTATAAGGCTAATGATTCAAAAGACTCAGGTCAAAACTTTATCTTGCAGCAGGATTCATTTCTACTGGATATTCTCAGGGTGGTATCTTGCCTCAAGCAAGGAACTGTAGGAAGATGTGGAGCATGTGTCTACAAAAGCTCATAATAGTGGTTACAAAACTTTATCTATTTGACTACAGCACTAAGTGCAAACTCTGACCTTACTCAGAGCAGCAAGGATCAAGTCTGTACAATGCAGTGAACTGCTGGTGCAGATGCCATGGTCCTGCCAGTGCAGAGGAACCACCAGGTGTCATTCTCTCTAGGGCATAATTCTCAGAGCTAAGAAGGGAGACAGTTTTCCTGTCAAAGAAAACAAACAAACAAAAAAAGATGAGAAGTGTATCTGTACAGAGTATGGTGAAATTATCTGTAACCAAAAGGAGAAATTCTGAAGGGTAACTGTAAAAAGCATTTCTAAATTAAAGCACACAGTTTCTAATGAGCATTTTTGTTGCGGTGGCTGGAAGCTAGTGTAAATTTAGTACCTGTGATAAGGCTGGACTTAAATCAATACCCAAACACAGGACTTTGATCCCTGGTAGTCTCTGTCTGGCTAGCAGACAGGGGCACAGACAGCTCAAGTAATGTCTATAGCTGCTATTAGATGCTCTAGAGCCATGCTATTTTTCTTCTTGCTATAAGTGAGTAACATTAAGGTATGTTTTACCATCTGGTTTGCCAAGGCCTTTGAAGCAACTTTTTGGCTCCCAGATAGAAAAAAGCCCTATTCCATGCTTCCTAACCCCTCTCATGATAATTACCCTTACCTTAAAACTGTTTGAATGCAAAAGGGCTGGTAATTAAATAGAAGAAAGGATGAGTTTCAGTCTAGATTTTGTTGTTCTTTCATGTAAAGAAAATACTCCTTTAAAAAAAACTAAAAATAAGAATAAAGTACAACCCAACAACAACATCTTTCTACTTTATTAAGACATTATGCTGCAGAGCTCCAAACAATGATAAAGGCAGGCTGAGGGGTGTCCATGATCTGGAAGTCAGGTGATTATTCTGTGTTTGACTAGCAGAATGAAGCCAGAAGGCCCCAGTTGACATTTTTTTTCTGGAAATTCCCTGGAGGCATCAATATGGCACAGCAGAACTTGCCTTATTTTGCTGGACTCTACATCCACATAAGGAGTAGGGCATGAGAAAAAGGCTTATGGGCAACACGCTTCTGTATCCCAGTTGGCCAGCCCCTGCCAGACCTTCTTCTAGCCGTCAAGCCATGTGTAGGTGGAATTCAATTAAAGTTTTCCAATTTTTCTTCTGAACAAAACTAGATACATGGAGGAATTCATGTGATAAATGTTTCTGGCTAGCCCTTCTGAAGGCAAAAGTGGTTTGCAAAATATAGAGTTATTTCTCCACCAGCTATTTTAAAATAGTCTGTTTGCTCTCTCCTGTGGTGGGACTCCATAGCACACATTTCGACAGGGAAACTTGCTGGTCTCAAAGCCACGGGGTCCCTGACTGCACACCTGTGCTCACACCAAAGGGCTTCACCTCCACTCTGGGAGCTGAATGCTTCAGCAGCCTTTTCCTCACTAGAAAAAACCAAAGGTCTAAGAACACTTCTCTGTGATGATGCCTACTAATAACATGGAACCAAAATAAAGCCTAGGAACTTAAGTAGGCTGAAAAACTCTTGTCGATAGAAAAACTCCATTGTTCCGTGCACTGCTTCTCCTGTGCGGTGTATGTGAGCATCTCTGAACAGCTTCTCCAGTGCTGTAAGCTGTAATGCTGGACCACTCCAAAACCAGCAATATGAATGTAAGCCACTCACAGCTGTGCCATTTTTAATAAACCATTTATTAGCTAAACATGGGCTGATAACAAAGACATCTATACTGAGCAGGATCCCTCCTTTGAACTGGAATTTGCACAGTTCAAAATCCCATTTCTTCAATCGTCGGATTAATGTCTGTGTTATCTGCGTGTGAAGACAGTTCCGCTTTGTCCCCATTGTAACCAGGGCCTGTCGCCCAGAATGTACATGTTTGTATTTGTAGAAGGATTGTATTCAAGGCAAGCACAGCTTGACTTGGGGAGGGAAATGCTGCATAATATTTGTATTACCATTAAAAAGCCCCCATACTGGGTATTAGGCATTATTTCTCTCATACTTGGCATGTTGTAATAGGTTCTGAATGCTGTAATGCCCCTTTGCAATATCAGTGGAAGTAAAGCCATGCAGAGAAATAGAGAGAGAAATCCATCTTGCATGCTAACCTATTCCTGAGCTCAGACTGTTTCTTATGCTTCTCTTGAATTTAGGCTTGATGTTTCTATAAATTTGGAAATATGCCTATGTCTTATCAGTTTTGTAACTTAGCAACCTTTAATCTGGGTTTCTTGCTGCTCCTTATAGAGCAGCTGATAAATCTAGTGAAGCATTTGCAATACACTTGGTAGGGAAAATATAAGGGGTTCATCAAATACATAAGTAACGCCCAAAGCTCCATTCATTTTGCTGACATCTACCTTTACACATAAAGACAAGCACAAAACCGCCCACTGCTCAAAGTCACATTTAATCAGACTGAGTGGCTTTACATTAGCAGACACCAATTGCTAGAGGGTAGGCTGTGATTTGCAGACTAAAGTTTCATAGAGCATGATTTGTCTGCGACATGGTGATCTTTGATTTAATCACGTAACTTAGTTAATTTGCCATCTCTGTATTTGAAGAGGGAGTTCACCAGAGGTAAAAATGAAAAGGAAGCAATAAAAATGGAGAAGATTATCTTGATGAGGTATAATTTTTACAATTATTTGACCCCATTGAAGGCCACAGACCACTGCTAGGTTCTATCCTATCCTTGTGAATATTCCAGAAAATAAGAGCTGAGAGCTTTGAGTGACAAAGCTCTGAATGACACAGTTGTCACAAGTGTTTGGCACATTCATTACAGCATTGCACCTTCCCAAAAGGTGTTTCAGCATGCTGCTAAAGGATTCTCAGTCACACATGGGAGGCTGCCCAACAAGCTTCTCTCTGTTTTCTTCCTGCATTAATGCAGCTATGTCCCCCTGGAATGGCACCTTGTTGTTGGGCATCCTATGGAGGGAAGAGAGATACGTCCAAAAGGCAGAGTTACACGCTCAGAGATGGAGGCTGACACACAAGTTGGGTTTTTTTAGGCACTTCTGCACACTGCTGCATTGGACTCATTTATTTCTTTCTAAACAGTGTGGCTATTTCACAATCTGTTTTGGTATTGTTTATCACCTGGAAAAACAAGCACTGAGGTAGGGTTGGTTCCAGGAGAGCAATGTCACTCCCAGCTTAAAGAACAACTGCAAGCGATCACTGGTTTGCAGGCTTCAGTTTTAGGGGTCTTTTTCATGGGAAGTGAGAAGGGCATTTTATCAGTAACATGAAACAAGTCCTTTGATATAAAGATAATGAAAGTCATAGACGAAGTGCAGCTGTCTAGTACTCCCAAACACATGGCTATTAGCCAGCACAAAGGTTAAAAAATATACGCAGGATAGTTTTACAGTGACTTAAAAGTTTGTATTTAATATCAGTCTCTTTGGGCCTACAGACATGTTATCACAAGTTGTTGCCTCTTATCCTTCAGAGTTGTATTAAGTTCTCTCAAGATAAAAAACACGGAGTTTATGCCTTCTCCGGGTGCTGCAGAAAGCAGTGAAGAGTCTTAGCTTTTGCTGCGAGGTAAGCACCAAGTCCATGTGCTAGCAAAATAAAATAGGCTGCTGGGTCCTAGTCTTTTCAAAGCAGTGAAAAAACAGCTTCTGGACTGCTGGTGCTGAGGAAACCTCACCCTTCTGGTTGAATTCCCACCAACTGAACTAACGTGTGGTTTTAGTGTTTCATAAAATGCCAATGGTTCTAGGGGCTGCAAAATGCCGTATGAATCTATGACCTACTGATCACTTATCTATATGTTTCCCTTTTCTTTTGCTTCCTGTTTTGGATGGCTGTGCCATTCTGCTATAGCTCTTCACTAACACCATCAATGGGGAAGACACTCACAGGGTGAGCCATAGGAACAGAGTCTCCTCTGAAAGGTAAAGTCACCACCTCAAAGGAAAAGGGAGGCCCTACAGGTCAGTACTGTGGCGGAAGCTCTCACACAATGTCTGTGAAGGGAGCAGGACAAGGTGCCTTTGGAAGTGTCTGTACACTGACACAGGGAGCACTGGGAGCAAAGGGGAGGACTGAGAGGTGTGTGTGGAGGGGCAGGGCTGCAGCCTCACTGGCATCTCAGTCATGTGGCAAGAAAAAGAAGAGTTTTAGAAACTTTTACAACTGGATTTTCCTTTCACTACCAGTCAACCCAGAGACCCAAGAATAGGAAGAGACTAAAGCCACAGTACTGCTCTCTGGAGTTTGGACTCATTTTCCAGAAAGAAGGGCTAGGTCTTTCTGGTTGTGGGAACATCTGTTGAGAGCAGGAGCCCCTTGCAGGGAAGGACAAGTAAAGTCTCCTCAAGCTCTCTTTCAGTTGCCACCCCCACTCCCTCACAGAAGACCAACACATGACTTAAATTCTTGTGAAGGCGCTGCTGAATCTGCCATGGGAAGGGTCATAGGGGAAAACCTCCATGGGCAAAATTCCCAGCTCCTGCAAAGAAAGACTCTCTAGCTGCCGGGGTTGGTTGCAAGTAGCAGCAAGTACTATGACTAGATACCACTTTTGGGCAGCACCACAAGCCACAGGGATCCAGGGTCTGGGAGAGAGCAATGGAGGATCTCTGTGCCACTGCTGAGTGCTGCACAGGCTCCCACTTTGCAATCATCAGTTTGCAGCATCTCTGCTTACGGGCATTTCCCTGGAAATGGCAAAGGGCAATGCAAGGGAAGGGAATTTTATGAATGCAACTAAAAGACATGAGTCATATTTACTCAGAATATTTACAGTCTTTTTAGTGAAGTTTATTTCAGTGGCAGTGCCTGCCACATTAGTTAAAGGATGGTACAAAAAGAGGTGTTTCAAATCATCACATGGGAACAAGGAAAGGGGAGAGGATAACTCTATCATTATAAAAAAATCATTCAAAGTCTCATTTAATGGAAATTTTCCATGTCAATGGCAGTCTGTATTGGGTTTGCGTGGCAAGGTTTTGGTAGCAGTGGAGGCGGGGGACATGGGGTGGCTTCTGTGAGAGAAGCTGCCAGAAGCTTCCTCCATGTCCAACCCGACACAGCCAATGTCAGCCGGCTACAAGAACGGACCCGCCGCTGGCCAAGGCCGAGCCAATCAGTAACGCCTCTGTGATAACATAATTAAGAAAAAAAAGGAAGAGAGGGAAGAAAAAAAAGCTGCACACTTTGCAGCTGGAGAGAGGAGTGAGAAGATGTGAGAGAAAACAACTCCACAGACACCAAGGTCAGTGAAAAAGGAGGGGGAGGAGGTGCTCCAGGTGCCGGAGCAGAGATTCCCCGCAGCCTGCGGTGACGACCATGGTGAGGCAGGCTGTCCCCCTGCAGCCCATGGAGGTCCATGGTGGCGCAGATGACCACCTGTAGCCCGTGGAGGACCCCACGCCTGAGCAGGTGGATGCCCGAAGGAGGCTGTGACCCCGCAGGAAGCCCACGCTGGAGCAGGTTCCTGTCAGGACCTGTAGCCCGTGGAGAGAGGAGCCCACACCGGAGCAGGTTTGCTGGCAGGACTTGTGACCCCGTGGGGGACCCACGCTGGAGCAGTCCCTTCCTGAAGGACTGCACACCATGGAATGGACCCATGCCAAAGCAGTTCGTGAAGAGCTGTCAGTCATGGGAAGGACTCACGTTGGAGAAGGTCGTGGAGGACTGTCTCCCGTGAGAGGGACCCCACACCGGTGTGGGGGAAGGAGTCCTCCCCCTGAGGAGGAAGCAGCAGCAGAAACAACATGTGATGAACTGACCCCAACCCTATTCCCTGTTCCCCTGTGCCGCTGGGGGGAGGAGGTGGAAAATCAGGAAAGAGATTAAGCCCGTGAAGAAGGGAGGGATGGGGGAGGTGTTTTAAGGTTTGGTGTTACTTCTCATTCTCATTCTCCTCTAATTTTGATCGGTAATAAAGTAAATTTGGTTTTTTTCCCCCAAGTCGAGTCTGTTTTGCCCGTGCCAGTAATTGGTAAGTGATCTCTCCCCGTCCTTATCTCCACTCATGAGCTTTTTGTTATATTTTTCTCCCCTTGCCCATTGGAGGAGGGGGAGTGATAGAGTGGGCTTTGGTGGGCATCCGGCTTCTAGCCAGGGTCAACCCACCACACAGTCTTCAAGAGCTTGTTTAATCCTGATAATTAATTATACTCTACTTCTGTTTTCTGCTGAGTCCATGTAAGCCCAAAACCAGGAAGGGTTTGATAATCTGCTTTTTATCATACTACTTTCTGTGACTGCTGGAGAAAGATGACATTTTAGTACTGACCCCCATGAACCTTGGGAGCATCCACTGGACTTTCTTGTGGACCTCATCATCCTACAGTGAAAGGAAGTGCCTTCCTTTTACTTGTTTTTCCTTTCATGGCTGGAAGAAGAATCTTTCACATGTTTTCCACCAACAGGAACAGTGCGGTGTTCCCCGTACAAAATATAAAGCTTTGTTTAGTTGAAACCTGCATTTTATTTTGGGCAACGAGATCCATCAAATTAACTTCCTCTTCACAAGGGAAAAAGTTGTCTGCAGTGCACTGACATGATTGCCTCTGACAACACTGCCAGTTCATGTAGGAGTAACACCAAGGAGGCATGCTGGAATCAGAAAATACAGGCAAGTAACAGCCAAGAACCACATGAGAGCCCAGCTCAGTGATAGCTGCCAGTTGCGTGTTTAAGTTAGCAGATGTCTGTGGGGCTTTGGAGTTTTAACATCCCTATGGTTTGCTCAGAAGTGTCATGTCTTTCTCTTGTAAGGATTTAGCTTTCTTCCCTCCTGTGGGCTTTTATACAGTGGTGCCCTTTCAAAATTTGCCTATTGCAAGTTAGATAAATAGACAGTACTTCCTCATATTTGCAATAGCCTTGTGCTTCCTGTATTCACTAAATGAAATATGAAGTCTTGGACCTTATGCCCTGTAATAATAATAACAAATAATAAGGGCTACTTTTTCTCTTAGAAATAAAAAGTTCTTTACAAAGAAAATTAGTATCATTACTGCCATTTTATGGATGTACATAAGGTTACTAATCTCATCATCTCACTTCAGGCCTAGACTTCATATCTGGCTGATGAAGAGTGAGGTGACATTCCCTAGAACACAGTTCTGAGCTGAAATCAGTTAATGTCTAAAAGGAGACACTGTGGATACTCTGCTCTCACTGGAAGAAAAAGTGGAAGGGCTGAAGTCAGACAGCTAAAGAGAGGCTGAGCTGAGATGGACCAAGGTCCCAGCCCAATCTCCACACACCAAGTCACATTGGTTCTTCTCTGGGGACCACAAAAGAACAAAGGACCACATCACTATAGACATACATTTGGATTTTTTGTGAAGCAATAGGCAAGTTTTTAACAGCAACACTAAAAATTCACTGCTTGCAGGCTTCCTGAATATTTGTTCAGTTTGTTCCTTCCTTATTAAATACATCTTTTATAGATCTTTTATATATACAAAAAATATATATCTAGTTAAGACATATCTTAGCTAGACATGACTACAGTCACATATACATGTATATATCTTAACTAGATACATTCTTTTACTGAATACTATGTAAATGCCATTTGAGAAAAATTGGTTGCAAGTTTCCTGCCTTGGTGTCTGAAGACCCTTTCTCATTACACTACAGAGGATGGTGTTGACTAAACATGCCATCACAAAAATACAAAGTGCATGTTTATATTTTTGAAACATTAAATGGGAATTCTGTTATTTAAAACCACTGAACATTTAGAGCATTTTAATTATTTATGCTTAAAACAAATTTCACTTTTCATTTCTGGAGTTTTAGAAAGCTCCTTTTTCCAATTTCATAATGAATTAATATTGATTAAAAAAATTTCCTGGAAATCCAAAAATGCTTGTAAGAACTGTTTTCTTCTCCTCCTCATTTTCAGCTAGTAGTGAACATGCTGATCAAAAATTGATAAACTGATTATTATTCCTACACAAAATAGCAGGGAAATTATTATAGTATCTTCAAACAATACTTTTTTTTCCTATCACTCTATTCTAGAAGCTTGAAGAACAGAAAAACCATTATTCTTGCCTGCCCCTGCTTTCATAATTGTCACTATGAAGTTATTATCCATGCTGTTATCCAAACTGTTATTTCTCCATAAACAGTTGAAATTAACCTTGCTAGTTTTCTTCTAAAAGTCCAATTCTTGCAGCAGCTCACCTTAACATGATATTTGCCAGCAGTATAATTACAGCTAGAATTTGTAAGTTATTTGCTAAGCAGCTGCTTTGTGCCCAGACATTGGAAGGCTTGTGGGAGGGATGCTCTGCTAACACTCATTCTGTTCAAGCTCCTGAAAACATTCTAATCTCACCAGGGCCCCTTTTAGTCACCAAGACCCAGAGCCCCCAGGCATCTGAGATCAGTGAGACTGCTGGGAAAGCCTATGTTAGAAAACCTGGCCTTCAGTCAGCTCCAGTTTGTCAGTGCTGCAGGTCCCTGGCTGCGTTTCTCCAGGCACAGCCATTGCTGCAGCTCATGCCAGGGTCAGGCTGATGGTGCTGCAGCCAGAGCCAAGCCCTGCTTGAACATGAGCAGAACCACTACCTGTTCCATCACTGACCCCCACCCAGCCCCATCTGCTCCTTCAGCAACCCAGTGCTTGTGTCTCTTTCCACCACTATTTAGTGCGTAACAGAGCTCTTCCAGCTCCAGCTTGGTGCAACACCTCAGTGCTCTCCCTGCTGGAGGGATGGCCTCCTGAGAGAGAACCACTGGGGAATACACCCCAAAACACAGACTCCAATTTAATGTCAGGACTCTCTCTTTTATCTTTTCTCCTTTGCTTTCTGCAATCAACCAAACGCCGTGGCTTGAAGTTAAGAAGGTGGGGATGGCGGTGAGGAAACATGGTGAGTAAGGATGCTATGAGATCCTCGGAGATGCTGATTTAAACTGAGACTAGGGAAAAAGACAGAGCACTTATGATACAGATGTATATTCTGTGGGAAGCTGGATCATTCCTATGCTGCCTAAGGTTATGAGTAACTCTTGTAGAGTCAGTTTTTCTCTGTCTTCACATTTCGTTCTGCCTCTGGATCAATAAACTGACAGTCAAAGGGCACACTGAACTTGCTACTCTGGAAAGAGGAGAGCTTCAGCAGCTTGTAAATCTTGAAGGGTCCTCTGGGCTCAGGGCACTTAGGGCTTAGGTTCCCAAGATCTTAGGGCTGTGAAGGAGCAGCAGAGCAAAGGAGCCTGGCCCCAGGAGATGCCAGGGTCCAAAGGGATACAAATTGTGGCCAGGCAGAAGTGTGAGAGCAGATGCCCCTGGTGTACAGGGACAAAGAGCAGGAGCTAAATGAGAGCTGCACCATTGTCCCTCCCACAGGAGAGATGGTCTTAGGCTGTCCTTAGGCCATTTGCCTGGCTCTTGGTTTGTTTGTGCATATGATACCTTTGCCTTCCCTGTACTGGTAGGATTGGCATTTGCTTAGAGTTGAAGATATGAGCTTTCTGGGGACAGAAGTCTTTGTCAGCTGCTCATTAGCATTTGTGCTGAGTTCATCAGCCGAGCTTGCAAAGTCTTTCTGAGCTCCAGCAAGGGTAAATGAAGAGCTTTGTTATGTTTAGGAGGTTTCTCACTGTCTGAATAGCTCACTTTGTCATCTTGTTAGCATGTGGCTACCTTGGCAGAGAGAGGATGTATTGCACCAATAGGTCTGAGCAAATTCCTGATATTCTGCATGCTTGGGAACTGTCTGTTCAAAATCTGTGGTACTCCAGCCCTTGTAAGCAATGTCTAGAGACAGATGGATGGAGAGAGAGAGGGGAAGATGTATAAGAAGAACATGATGGCATAACACAAAGGTTTTTAGATAAACTTTAGTACAGTGATCATGTGCATCAACAATCACCCTAAATGTGAGGTAATAACACCTCTACCCTGCTATCCAGGATTCCTGCATGCTCCTCTGCAAGCCCCAGAGCAGGTGAGCTCACAGAGCAGTGCCAAGTGCTGGCAGGGATAGGCTCTTTATTCCCCCTATAAACGCACTACATCTCTCTACCCAGTTCCTCCAGCAAGCTGTTGAGGCAAGATGCTCTGAATAGCTTCTTGGAAGTGCTTACTGCTTACTGATAGGACTTGGGGGCTATGACTATTCTAGCAAAGGAAGCAGGGTGACAGACCATGCATTGGTCTGTGATCATCATTCTATTTAACTGAGTAGATGGAGTAACACATCACTCAGCCTGGATTTGACCCATGCCAAGTGGCACTTTCCTGGACAACATCCAAGCACGGTTTGGGTGATACACAGGCCAGGAACCACTTCCAGAAGGCAGAATGGATGAAGTCACCATGCCCAGGAGGAAGAGTGGCAAAGAGAGTTTTGTTGTAGGAACACAGCCCAGAGTTTTCCTCTTCCCTTAAGAGCTAGGGAACAGACTCTCTCCTCATTTATTAACATTAATGTACTCAGGGAGACCTCAAGGCAGGCAGATTGTAGGCTTTTTTGTTGTTGTGGTTACTGTAAGTTGAATGGCATAGATTCTGTCAAAAAAAATCCCAAAACCAAAACCAAAATCCCAAACCAAACAAAAACCCCTCAGAACTAAGACATGAAATAACTGTTTAAATGTTCTAAAATTCTTTTCCTATACTTAAGAGGGCCTCTCTTTTAAACCCCAAGGCTAAAAGCCAAATAAGATTCTCTTGAGAAGCTGGACACTCCCAGAGTGAGGACATCAGAAGGCAAATTTCTGAATCAATACATTTCTAGGAAGATGGGACTGTGCTGGGCTAGCCCTGAGCCAAGGACAAGCAGGGATTGTTACTTGTTCAGGAGAAGGAGAACAGACAGAAGAGGAAGGAAGAAAACAAAAGCAATCAAAAGGAAATATTTGCAGATGCTTAAGAGGTGTCTCAAGAAGTACATTAGTATGTCGATTGAGATGTCAAGTATCTGATAAACTGCAAAGGAATATGCAGTTTTATTCATGAATTTTATGTCCACGTATGGTTTGGTTGTCCTGTGGGGAAATTCAAACTAAGTCTAAAGTTACTAACAAATCCCTTTCAGTCTGGGTTTAGTTTGCTTTGCTTTATGGTAAATACCACTGACTGATCTTTGCATAAAAGTGCATGTTAGTTTCTCAGATGTTACCCATTGTCAATAAAACTGCCTTCTTTAAGGTATGGTATTTTAAAGCAAATTTCTTTGAATTACCTCAGTGTCTATGCATAATTTTGGTATCTCCTTAGCAGTCTTAGCCAAACCACCACATGTTCCCTGATGGATCTGAGGAGAAAGCAGAACAGAAACATCACATATTGGTATAAGGTCTTGTCACTATGTAAGCTTCTGCTACCCCCAGCTGGTGTGTGCTACTTTGAGCTAATGGCTTATCAGTAAACTCACAACCATTACCCCTTGTTCTGTCATTAACTGCCCTTCTGAAAAGTCCCTCCCCAGCTTTCTTGTAGGCCCCTTCAAGTATTGGAAGGCCGCCATAAGATCTCCCCGGATCTGTCTCTTCTCAAGGCCGAACAGCCCCAAATGTCTCATCCTGTCCTCATAGCAGAGGTGCTCCAGCCCTTGGATCATCCTCGTGGCCCTTCCCTGGACTCGTTCCAACTGGTCCATGTCTCTCTTGTGTTGGGGGCCCCAGAACTGGACACAGAACTCCAGGTGGGGCCTTACGAGAGCAGAGTAGAGGGGGAGAATCACCTCCCTCGACCTGCTGGCCACGCTTCTCTTGATGCAGCCCAGGACACAGCTCTGGGCTGCAAGCACACATTGCTGGCTCATGTTGAACTTCTCGTCCACCACCACTTCCAAGTCCTCTTCAGAGCTGGCCTCAAGCCACTCATCGCCCAGCCTGTATTTGTGCTTGGGATTGCCCTGACTCAGGTGCAGGACCTTGCATTTGGCCTTGTTGAACTTCATGAGGTTGGCACAGGCTCACTTCTCAAGCCTGTCAAGGTCCCTCTGGATGGCATCCCGTCCCTCCAGTGTGTCAACCACACCACACAGCTTGGTGTCATGGGCAAACTTGCTGAGGGTGCACTCAATCCCCCGTCCATGTCACTGACGAAGATGCTAAAGAGCACCAGTCCCAATACCGAACCTTGAGGGACACCACTCGTCACCGGTCTCCACTCGGACTTTGAGCTGTTGACCACAACTCTTTGAGTGCAACCATCCAGCCAGTTCCTTATCCACCAAGTGGTCCATCCATCAAACCCACATGTTTCCAATTTGGAGATAAGAATGCCATGTGGGACAGTGTCAAACACCTTGCACAAGTCCAGGTAGATGATATCAGTTGCTTTGGCCTTGTCCACCAATGTTGTAACCCCATCATAAAAGGCCACCAGATTGTTCAGGCATGATTTGCCCTTGGTGAAGCCATGTTGGTTGTCACCAATCACCTTCTTGTTCTCAATGTGTCTTAGCGTAGTTTCCAGGAGTATCTGCTCCATGACCTTGCCTGGCACTGAGGTGAGACTGACTGGCCTGTAGTTCCCCAGGTCTTCCTTGTTACCCTTTTTTAAAATGGGGGTTATGTTCCCCTTTTTCCAGTCTGCGGGAACTTTACCAGACTGCCCTGTCTTCTCAAATATGATAGACAGTAGTTTTTGAGCTTCATACACCAGTTCTCTCAGGACCCAGGGATGCATCCCATCAGGTCCCATGGATTCGTGCACCTTCAGGTTCCTTAGGTGCTCCTGAACCTGATCTTCTCCTACAGTGGGAGGCTTTTCGTTCTCCTGGCCCCTTCCTTGGATTTCTAGGACTTGGGCAGTGTGGCACCAGCCCTTGCTGGTAAAGACTGAGGCAAAAAAGTCATTGAGCACCTCAGCATTCTCAGTGTCCTGGGTGACCAGATCTCCCGTTGCCTTCTGGAGAGGGCCCACATTTTCCCTAGTTTTCCTTTTCTCCCCAACATACCTATAAAAGCTTTTTTTGTTGCCCTTGACATCTCTGGCTAAATTTAGTTCTGTCAGGGCCTTGGCTTTCCTAACCTGATCCCTGGCCACTCGGGCAATTTCTCTGTATTCTTCCCAGGTTACCTGATAATTTACGTGCTATAGGCTAACAGAAACCATCCTCACTAGCAGTACATATCTCTGCTTCTTCAAAGACATCACTTTCCCAAAGCTGAAAAAAAATGAAGAAAAAGCAAGTAGTAGAGGGTATTTCAACATCGACTTCACGTCAGTGGTAAGCAATGGCTTGGGGCTATGAATATACCTGTGGTAGCAATGAAGTAAGTTTGGGCTCATTGCCTGGCATTTGCTCTTCTTCTTGCATGAGTTTTCACATCAGGCAGGGATTCAAGCTGGCATGGCTACACACCTGTAGCCCATGACTAGCCAGCCATCCCAGTGAAAGTGCAGGGCCATACCTGTTGTAGCCCAGGCAAGTCAGGGCAGAGGGCTGCCGTGGGCTGAAAGGCTGCCATGTCCTGGTGGTACTGCCTACAAGGGGAAAGAGCTCCAAACACAGAGACACTGGATGCTTTTGGGGTAGGGCAGTGAGGAGCCCTTCAGAAGAGTAGCTATTAAGCCATTACCACCTTGAAGCCTCTCCTCTTTTACATGGGGCTAGAGAAGGGAGCCAGGTCCCCTAGGAAGCATAGAATCATAGCATGGTTTGTGTTGGAAGGGACCTTAAAGATCACCTAGCTCCAACCCCCCTGACATGAGCAAGGACACCTTACATTAGACCAGGTTGCTCAAAGCCTCATCCAACCTGGCCTTGAACACTTCCAGGGAGGGGGCATCCACAACTTCTCGGGGTAACCTGTTCCGGTGTCTGACCACCCTCACAGGAAAGAATTTCTTCCTAATATCTGATCAAAACCTGCCCTCTTCCAGTTTAAAGCCGTTACTCCTTATTGTATCACTACCTGCCCTTGTCAAAAGTCCCTCCCCAGCTCTCCTGTAGGCCCCTTCAGGTACTGGAAGGCTGCTCTAAAGTCTCCCTGAAGCCTTCTCTTTTCCAGGCTCAACAGCCCCAACATTCTCAGCCTGTCCTCATAGGAGAGGTGCTCCAGCCGTTGGATCATCCTCGTGGCCTCCTCTGGACTCGTTCTAACTGGTCCATGTCTCTCTTGTGTTGGGGGCTCCAGAACTGGACACAGTATTCCAGGTGGGGTCTCACAAGAGCAGAGTAGAGGAGGAGAATCACCTCTCTCAACCTTCTGACCACACCTCTCTTGGTGCAGTCCATGATGCAGTCCCAGAGCATCATCTGGGATCATACCAGATCCCATCCCACCTTGGCCCCTCCTCCGGCAGCAGCAAATGTGTGCCACATTCAGTCTGTCTGTCCTGCCAAGAAGCCTTGAGGAAATTCAGTGCTGAGATGAGCCACGGGGACAGAGGTGACTGCACAGCCGATAAACCCAAAAGACACCATATTAGAAAGGCCCAGTTCTGTTCTCTGGTGGATATTTCCTCAGTTTCAGATCAAGAAAAAGTAAATTCTACAGAAAGCAGAGAAGCACTCCTAATCATCCATAGCTGTGCAAAGACTCCTCACTTCCTTGGCGGTGAAATGCCTCCCTTCATTACATGATTAAAGGTAGAAATACTATTAAAAACAAAATGGTACTGATAGCTATGGTCAAAAATAAGGAAATGTGGAAATATAAGTAATTGCTAAGGGAGAGAGGAGGCACCACTGGCCAGCCAGGGTAAGGCTAACCAGGAGGAGTTATTTACATACACCAGGAGCAAACGAAATGAAATCCCATTAACAACACGGAGCTGCTGTTAGACAGGGTTGGCAGGATCATCGATCACAAAATGCAAAAGGCTGAAGTGCTCAAGCAGCGCTTCCCTGAGAAGGAGCTGAGGTGACATCAGCCCAAGCCAGCCACAAGGGATGGGCACAGTGGACAGGACCCTCCTTCCCACGCCTCCTGCTCAGACAGCTTTCACACTGCAAGACCAGATACTTTGCACCTGTAAGAATTAACAATTTCAGACAAGGAGCTCTTTGAAATATTAATGCTTAAAAATCCTAGAATGATTAAAAAAAAAATCCAACTTGCAAGGTTACAAACAAGGTTAGATTGTCATTGTTCTCTGATAAAATCCAGGAAAGGCTGGCAGGGAAAACAATCAGCAAGGAGTCAAAGGAATAAGTGTTTCAATCAATATTAATTTTTTAAAATTATTTTTATACTAAACCTCAAAAGTTTTGTAACATCATAAATTTGATTTGCTTACCCACCTTCTGTAAGGCATTAGAGCAAGTTCTCCATAGCATTCTTATAAAAATTAGCTGTACAAGAAAATCAATGCAGACTCATTTTAAAAAGATTAAGGATTGCTTAGTTGGTAGATCTCAGAAAGACATTTGAAATCACTAAGGGTTTTTCAAGCAGAAGCCTCGAGGGAGCTGCTCTCATCCCATTCAATATCTTTATCAATGAACTTGAAGAAAATATTAAATCATTGCTGATATAATTTGTAGCAAATAAAAAGAAAATAATGAAGAGAGAAAATATGATGGGCATAGGTCAGGGTCACTTGGAAGGAGGGTGGGGGTTCACTTGAATGCATATTTGAACTCAAACAAATGTCAGGTCATTCTTCACGAGAAAATAAATCCCATTTATAAGGGAGAGGGGGGGACATATCAGAGGAAGTAGTAGTTTTTAAGAGGGGTTAGTAACTGTAACAGATAAGCAAAGCAACATGATAGCTGAAAGAACAAATCATGTCCATTAGCATATAAACAGACAAATGCCAAGAAGGAGTAAGGAAATAATATTGGTTTGTTGTATATGATGTTTATTACTTCAAAATACAAAATTGACTATGAGTAACCATGGAGCTGCCTCTTTTGTTTCTCAGGTGGCTGGTCTATGTTGCCAACTTCTGGTATTTCCCTCTGGCTACCATGCCCTGTTGGCAGGGCTGGGGCAGGCTCAGTGCCCCTGGGGCAATGGGCAGGATAGCTAATGCTGGGGCACTGGTCACTCCTGCCCCAGATGGTCCAGAGAGGCTGTAGGTGGGGAGACGGGGGATGCTATGCTGCTGTGTCTGGGAATTGGAAAAGAGCTGGGAAAGAATGTTCAGTTTTGGGAAATGTCTTCTGGTGTGAAAATCTAGAAGTTTCTTCTATTTTGATTACCCAAGAAAAGGTAAGAGGTGATTTTATCAAAGTGTAACAGAATCTAAACACAGAAAACATTTCACTGCTGGCAACACTTTAATCTTAATAGAAAAAGACACACAATCCAATGGTTGGAAACCAAAGCCAGACAAACTCAGCCTAGAAACCCTTCTGTTTCAACAGGGGGAGTAAGTAATCGTTGAGCCCTCTCTTGCAGCTTTTAAACATGAGTGAATGTCTCACAAAATGATATGTTATGGTTCAGACGAAAGTTTGGGCTGGAACAAAAAATCATTGCATAAGGTTGTTTGAGAGACACAGTAGACCACATAAGGCCCTTCTACACTTATTTTACTATTTTGGTATTTTCCCCAGGCCTTGGAACTCATCTGGAAGTCTGCTACTATCCTCCTTGGCTTTTGTTCTCTCTTCCTGAGACCGTGGCATGACATGGAAAAAATACAAAACCAAATTATATACTCTTCGTGGTCAGGCAGGTTTTCAATCCTGAATTTGCAGACCCACATCGACTACTCAGAGAACTGATACTGACTGGAGGGATTTTTTCCAAGCACATGGAAAGGGCTACCTGTAATAGCATTTTGTACTCTAGCCATGAACTAAATTTAACCAGAAAGATTTCGGCATCTTTTAAGTACATTGTCATTTTTTAACATTGCAAACCCTTGGTTTAAGGCTACATCATGCAGTGGTTTCAACTTCCTCTTGAATTGTACTGCAATTACATTATAATTAGACTTTGACTGTACTTCCCTGAACACAGGAATTCTGAAAGTTGGGGGTTGTCTCTATGACTGAGTTACTTTCTGATCACTTAGTGTATTTTTAGACCCCAGATACACCAATTCTGTTGAGTCTATGCTGTAATAACAGTGTCATGTACTAACCAGCTTACATCAATTAGTAGTTGCAGGTAACATGGAACCATAGTAATTTTACTGTAATTGCTGTGTAATTATTATGTAGTTCATATCTGATCCACAAATTAAAACATACACTACTTCGCCATTGATGTTTTAGCTATATTTACCTATCTCTAACAGATTTTAGCTGTAAAGGAGTGCCTAAAAGAGAATTTATTTTCTCCAGGGAATAATCTTTATTCCAGCTCTATAATACTCCTTTGAAAGGAAGACTCCTTTTGCTTCACGATTCAGGGAGGCAGTTAGATTATTTTCTGTGGTCCAGGAGAAAGGTTGCCTGGTCAGGACAGACTACCAAGAACACGTGTACCATTAACATCAGTGTAGTCAGGATTCACCCTGGACAGCTATGATCCTAAGTCCTGAGTCAGATAAAACTCCCCTTGTTTGGAAAAAGGGCTGCAAGAATACAAGAATCACTTCGGAGGTGTTTCTAAGAGATGGCCTGGAAGAAAATTACAGAGTAAATTAGATGTTTTCCATGATAAGTCTCCAATACTTTCTACTTGAGTGTTGAGTTGACATCTCCCCAGTGCTGGCTGAGACAACTGCCAGGCTAAGGGTTGCCCTGATACTGTGTCCATCCAGAAGCTCTTACACTTAAGGTAAATACGTAGAATCAAAACAAAGGCGAATATATTTTTGCCACATACATCAGGAGGGCTGCTGGTACTCCAGCAACAGATTGACTGCCCTAATTTTATTACAACATCCATGTCCATATTTTGTCATCCATCATCAGTGACCATCTCTCTACACTTCAAGTTCTTCTGTAATTAAAGAAGTAAAAAGTCTGTTAGAAAATGAATTCTTCAGTCAGCTTCTTCTCTTTCCCATCTTGCATTAATATCACAATTCATTCCCTTTTCTCTTACTTAACATCTCATCTTGCTTGTCATAAATATCATTTATATATAAATCACTACATTTCAGGCAGAAGCAGCATGGAGAATAATTTCTGTAGGCCCTAAACTACAGGCTCATACTGACGTTACTCACCTCCCTTGAGATTTATATGTTTCCTTTCCTGGCTACATTTGCATAAGAACAGTTCAAACTCAAAGTCCACTTACAGATGAGATTTTGTAAATACTTTGGGTTTTTTTTTAAATGATTTATTTTTCCATTTACTTCAGCTTGGCTTGTCTCCAGGAGGTATTTCAGAGTAAAACACAAGATCTTCTATTTCCTTTGGAGGCAATCTTTAAACAAGTATTTGGAACCCTCTAAAACATTTAGTAATTCAGCACATGACATGGTATGGAAAGGAACTTCCTTTCAGCCTCCTGGGCCAGCTGGGAGTCCATGCAAGGAGCCACCTGAAAGAAGTGAACCCGACAGAACAGTGGTAGCCAGGCAGAGCACCACGTGGCAGTCAGCACCAGGCAGAGAGACTCAACCCTGAAGATATGGAGGGAAGAGGAGGCACTAATTCTGTGACAGTAGAAAGTACTAATTTTGCTCCAGGGTTTCCAATTGGAAATTTCCCCTGAGTTACCCCTTAATAAGGTCACACGTATGATGATAGAAAAATTTAGAGAGTGGAATTCAATTCCAGTTACAACACCTAAAATCAGGTTTGTATTTCAGGAAACTGCCATAGTTCCCAGGATAGCCCATGGAGGTCTCATCAGTTTTGCCACCAGGGGGTTATCTCTGCTGGCCAGCCAGGATGCATCCACTCAGGAAGAGCAAAGGCCTTCTTTACATTCTGTTAAGGAGCTGAGCCCAGTCTTAATGCAGGTGTCCTCCCAGTTTGTCCACAGGACCTCTACACAAACACCTAGGAAGGGTGCTCTAGTAAATGCCTAAATACAGTTCTAAAGTGTTGCTGAAAGCACTAACTAAAAAGCTATTCCATAACACTGGGTATCTATTTTGCTAGCTTATTCAATGGCAAACAGTATGTAGAATAAAGATCCTGATTTTTTTTTGTAGTGTTTATTCAAAACGTCAGAACAAATTACTTCTATCCAATATAAACTCTCTTTTATAATTCCATACATTTTTGTTAGGTTTTTAATGCTAGTCTTCATTTGCATTTTTATGCTAAAACATGAAAATATAGCTCCTTTCCTTGAGCACCTCCATTACTCATTAACTGCAATAGAAATGTCTCATGTAAAAGGAATCAGAAGTGGAAGCTACAGGAGTAAGCTCAATAAGGGCATGCCAGAGAGGACAGTGTTCTCCAGTGCTCTACAAGGAATACCCCTTTTAAATTAGGCCATATTATGCCTACAGCTTGACATTGCAAGCTTCATTTTAGATCCCACACCTACAGTTTTCTGTTGGTCCCATACTAATTTCAAGAAATATTTCACAATCCCAGACGGGTAAAACAAGGGGCTGAAAAGGATCCCCTGGTTGCCTACAAGCCTTCAAACGGAGTGGATGGTAGAAGTTGGTGTGAAGAAAAGGGCACATCTTTTAAGGCAAGCAGTTACAGCAATTACCTGGTTATTTCTGTTTTGATTAACATGCCACCTCAATGGGAATTTGATTCATGTGTATAGATGACACTAACAGTGATCTCTTAAAGACCAAACACAGCATACATCAACACATCATCTCTTTGGAAGAGACAGTTCTAAATATAAGCTTTAAAATATTTATGGAGTATACACAGAGCAAGTTTTCTGCTTCTACAAATAATATTCACTGTTATTTGCTTCATCCATATTTGCATCCCTCAGCCATACATACAAATGGCACTGGTTTTCCACAAGTTAGAAAGATTGCAATGGCATTGAAGGGACCTGGTTTCAATAATACTGAATAGATCAAAGTAACAAAACAAAACCCCAAAACAACAGAAAAACAGATCACAGTATAATTAGCGCTGTAAACTAAAGGTATTTCTGTCAGTCCCAGCACAACATCACACTAGTTACTTCTGGCTCCTTTTGTTAAAAAATAGCTATGTTCCTTAGCTAGAAATTTGCATTTTATTCCTGATTGCATTATGTATTCAGACTGAGAAAGTGCAGAGGACAAGAATATTTAAGTATGCGAATCAAGTAAGACTGCAACATTGCCGATTTCTTTCAGTCTATTTTTTCATCAGTTCACTGGAGCTTCACACATTGCTTCCTCACCATTAATAGGAGTTATTTGCCAAGTGCACCTCATTAACTCATTGAGGAAAACTGTAAGACATTTGTTGGTTGTTTGTATTTACAATGTAAGAACAGGCTGCAGTGCCAATGATTTCCATGGATGCATTGCCACTGATGCAGGCAGGAGCAGAAGATGCCACAACAGAGGATATCTCATTTTCTTCTTCACTATATGTGGTGACAAATCCATTGCAGACATTGCCAGTCTGGAAATGGCATGCTAATTTGCCAGGCAGCTGATATTGTTTTAACTAATATTTTAGTACTCTTCCTATTGCCATGAAGAAGCTTTAAATGTGGGCTTAAAGTAAAAAAAACCAAAAAACTTGGAAATACTAAGTGTAGAACAATACAGATCCATGACTGGGACCTACATCTTACAGTAGCTGTAGAACAATACAGATCCATGACTGGGACCTACATCTTACAGTAGCAAGTAGTAGTTATTTCTGTGTCAGTTAATCAGTTAAAAGTGCAGAGCCACACAGATGGACCCAAAGCAGAGCATGTAAGGAGAGCAAATTATTTTTTAGATGATGTAAAGCCTGAAAAATGCCCAGTGGAAAGGAAAATAAAGAAATCTTCAGTGTGAAAATACTCATTACACCAACTCTGCATCCAGCCGAGAAACAGCTCAGCTCTCACTCTCAACTTTAGTGGCTTTGATATAAATACCTCCAGAAATGCCCCAGTCCCTACAGCCTCTGGTTCCTACAGAGCAGCTGCAAACCTGTGTGCTGATACATTTGGATGAGCCCATGGAGATCTGTATTCCCATATTTGCAGGAGATTATTCTAAACAATGAACAGGAAAATTTTGGACATCAAGTGTCCCTGACTGTCTATCCTGAATTGCCATTACTTTCACCAATTACAGTCTTCATAGCTATACCCTGGTGTGAAAATCTAGAGGAGTGTTAGTGTCTTCAGCATAAATAGCATATTAATGTGTTTTTTCAAAAACTGTACATTTTTACTAGGGAAATTGAAATCTTTTCATTCAAGTGTATAATAAACTTATATTTCTTTACAGCTTATATTCCTCTTAAATAACTATAAAACCTTTCAGCAGGGGCATACTCTAATAAGATTGCAGATTCAGTATTTGATTTAAAAACAAGCAAATGAGAATCTATACTTTCCATTGAATGAGAAAAATAGTATATTACTGGTTTAGCTCTCCTTTTGCCATACTATCTAAAGCAATATTAATGATTGATATTGACTAATTTGGGAGGAGAAAATAATCTTAAAAATATGCCTCCAGAAAGCATGGTGAAATAACATGTCATGGAAGGAGGATGGATCCCCAGCTACACCTGTCCTCAAGTCCTCTTGACAGGACATCAGAGACCTAACCTGCAAGCACCTGTGCTCCGAGGGGCAATCCTCTGCAGTGCAGGGTATGACCCCATTACAACAAAGGTTGCATCTGTGTCTAGGCTGCTTGGAGATACACAGTTAGGCTGTGTGAATGAGCGTGAATGGACGTTAGCATGGTTCCTGGTGCCCCTGTACTCTCATGCATACAGTCTGGGCCCAGAGCAGCCAGCTCAGTGCCTGGGAAAGTGTTTCTGCAAGGCTCTTCCAGGTACATGGGTCTGCAATACCTTGTTGCCCTGGGGTGTTCATGCAAGCAGCCTCAGCATAGCTGGGAGGGAGGGGATTGGGCATGGCTTTTGAAGGGATGTAATTTCCATTGGCGTGTTCATTTGGCTTCTGTTTATACAAATAAACTTAACAAATATGTCATCATAATGCTTAAATGACTAATGATATTAAACCTAGGGTAGTTAGCAATGGTAAGCTAATCAGAAGCATATGCTTGGAGGTCAAATGGTCCTAACTCCCATTTTATCTGTTCTCCGTACTTAATCCAAGCAAGCTCCCAAATAAGGCACAGGTGATGGATAATTTAATCTTGAGGGAAACATTAAAAAACCTACATGGTAATGAACAGCTTCATGAATGAAGAAAAAAGATTTCAAAAGCAGAAAAAGTGATCAGAAATAGTGTCTTGAATCAGTTGGGACAAGCAAATAATTTAGGGTTGAAGAAATCTAGAGCTGTATAAGGCTGATGTGCACAACAGGGAGCAAGCTCGGGTAGAGGGTTTTTATTTGGCACAGGGCACCTTGCTTGGCTGTTCCACATCTGGCTTGTGGCAAGTAGCTGGCTGCACCCCCACAGGACACACAGCAGCACGGGACTCCAGCAGAAGACAGATGCTCAAAGACGAGCCACAGAAATCCTGTGGAAGAATAAGGTCCTTTGAAAACTCTGAAAAGTGGAGTTGAAAGGGGTTTCCATTGGATTAGAGAAAGGACAGTGACATTTTGCCTCTAGCAAGAAGCTGAGTTGCTGTGGCTGGGATCCCCTCCACAGGCACTCCTCTGAGGCTTCTGGCAAGTATTGCAGGGTAGGGTTTAATCACATAGTTTTATCCATTTAAAAAAAAAATGAATTAATTCTCTGTTTCTCTAGATAGTGATCAGAATTGGTAGCTCTGGGAGGAAATACTCCATTTAACAACCCTATTATAAAATGGGACAAAGTGCCTGGTGGGGTTTCCCTCTTGTTCTCTTCTCTCACTTCTCAGATCGTTGAGGGAGCCTAGGTGAACAGCTTGTGCAAGATATCTTATTTTTAGATGAAAAAAGTTATTTGAAATGAATCCTGCTTTCAGCTTTTTCTTTCATTTCTGGAAACCACCACTATGTCATATTAAGATTGATGGCTCCCCTCTTGGAAAAGCACAGTGAAGGACTGCCTTTTCTGAATCACACTTGATTTGATGTTTCTTATGTTTCTGTGTTTGAAATAATTTCCTAAATGTAATTATACACTTAAGCAATGCTTATATGCATAAACCAGCTATACAGTTTTCCTGTTTTCTGAAGAGATTGGCTTGGTTAGGAACATTTTGCCTTACTACTGTGTTTTTGGACTAGATATCACTATTTAGGATACAAGTAAGGGAAACGGACTATTAATTGTGTTTTTGAATTATTTGTACAAAAAGGTCCCACATGAGGCCACACCTGCACAACAAAAAAATGTGTATGCATAGCACAGAAGTGTAATTGCATTGAACACACATATTTGTAATGCCAAAAAAAAGGGGGGGGGGAATGGCTTTAATGATGTGCCAAATATTAAATGATGCCTTTTTTATTCACATTCACAGTAAATCTTCTGAATTTTGAACAATCCTTGTATTACAAAGACACTAGCATCTCATCCATTGGCTTCCCCACAAAAACCTGCCTCTGTCAAATTTCAAGTGAATGCAACATTTAAAAAAAAAGCAACAGAGTTCAGTGGTAACCAAATCCTGCAGTGCTCATACAGCTAAAACCTGACTGCAAATTGCAAGTGGTTACAGACTGCGAGATAATGGTCTCCAGCCTTTGTTAAACCCTCCGTCTCAGGGTTTAACGGCACAATTCTGGAGACTGCAGGGAATAGTCCTGCTTTAGTGTCACTCATTTGATTATTTTTTGTGTGTGTGCATTTCCCACTTAATGAGATAGAGCATACAAGCCCATAACCTCCAACAAAATTGTAAGGATATAAATGAGAACTGGGTTTAGGCTGTAATATTTGTTGTGTAAAAGCCTTTGTGAATTAGCCTGCAAACAGCCACAGAGCGATACAAACTGAACAGCTTTTAAAGCATGCTTTACAGTGTTATTTTAGCTAGTTTAGCAGCTGAAGCAGGATTTACTTATTACAATTCTTGAGTGGTCTTGTTCTCTGTGCGGCCGATGGAGGCTCACAGCATTTCCAGGCTGGACTGCCACAATCCCTTGAAGACAGGTGGCAGGTACTTAGAATGATGACACTTTGTTTAAGCAGTAAAATGTCCTAGATCCTTAATTTTTGCACACATGGCCCTCTGAACTGTGGCACCTGGAGGGGTGTACAGCAGGAAGCAGACCCTTACCTGCACCCATAAGCAGTCTTTTTCCCCTGAAGTGGGATGGTGATTGACAGCTTACCCCAGGATTTGCTCAGCTGGCACAAGGCTCATACAAGATACAGTATCCCCAAACACACACAGAAGGAAGGGTAACCTCTTTAAGGACTCTGAAATACAACTGGCCCCACCTGCTCTGGAGGAAAATTAAGTGCAGGTGCTGGGACCCAGCCCAGGGACCTTCGGCAGGAGCTGGCAGGTTTAAACTTGCTTCCAGCCCCCAAAGCCAAGAAAGATGGTTTCATCCCAGCCCCGTGGGGAAGGGTGTGTGCCACCTTCTGCACAACTAATAAACATCAAGAGGTTGCTTGCAGAAGGTGGTTGCTTCTTTAGAGAGATGTGAGGTCAACCCTGTGTAGCTGGGAGGGGCCAACAGCTGCTTTGCTGTGAATTGAAAGGAAATTTCTCTTTTCTTTGCCAGACCAGGGATAAAAAGTACTTTGTAACAGAATGGTGGTGCTAAAGGCACATTATCCTTTGTGGTCAATGGGACAGATTCTAGTTGGAGGCCTGTGTCTGGTAGAGTCTCTCAGGGGTTGGTACTGGGACCAGTACTATTCAATATGTTCATCAATGACCTGGATGAGGGAACAGAGTGCACTGTCAGCAAGTTTGCTGATGATACAAAATTGGGAGGAGTGGCTGACACGCCAGCAGGCTGTGCTGCCATCCAGAGAGACCTGGACAGGCTGGAGAGTTGGGAAGGGAAACATTTAATGAAATACAACAAGGGCAAGTGTAAAGTCTTGCATCTGGGAAAGAACAACCCCATGTACCAGCATAGGCTGGGGACAGACCTATTAGAGAGCAGTGTAGGGGAAAGGGATCTGGGAGTCCTGGTGGACAGCAGGATGACCATGAGCCAGCACTGTGCCCTTGTGGCCAGGAAGGCCAATGGCATCCTGGGGTGCATTAGAAGGGGTGTGGTTAGTAGGTCAAGAGAGGTTCTCCTCCCCCTCTACTCTGCCCTGGTGAGGCCACATCTGGAATATTGTGTCCAGTTCTGGACCCCACAGTTCAAGAAGGACAGGGAGCTGCTTGAGAGAGTCCAGCACAGAGCCACCAAGATGATTAAGGGAGTGGAGCATCTCCCTTATGAGGAAAGGCTGAGGGAGCTGGGCCTCTTTAGCTTGGAGGAGACTGAGGGGTGACCTCATTAATGTTTATAAATATGTAAAGGGCAAATGTCAGGAAGATGGAGCCAGGCTCTTCCCAGTGGTGTCCAATGGTAGAACAAGGGGCAATGGGTGCAAGCTGGAGCATAGGAGGTTCCATGTAAACATAAAGAAAAACTTTTTCACTGAGTGACAGGCCACTGGAACAGGCTGCCCAGGGAGGTTGTGGAGTCTCCTTCTCTGGAGACATTCAAAACCTGCCTGGACACCTTCCTGGGTGATCTACTGTAGGTGTTCCTGCTCCGGCAGAGGGTTGGACTAGAGGATCTTTCAAGGTTCCTTCCAATCCCTGACATTCTGTGATTCTGTGTGATCCTGGTGGGCTTGAGGCACAACTTACCAGCATGTGGCCCATCAAGTCAAGACTCATGCTGTGTGCTTGGGGCCTGGCACTCTATGCAGGTGCCCAGCATTTGGCCCTTGTGCGTACAGAAATTGAGAAGAGTCCCCGCTAGGCTGACATGTGGTGGCCTACAAAGAAGCCATTCTAGATAGTTGCGGTCAAGGTAAAATTAGAAGTGTTAATTTAATCACTCTGCTGTATTTCTGATCAAAGGAGCCCAGAGTCATGAGAAAATCCCTTTTACAGCACAACTTAATGTGGTTGACAAGATGTCAAGTTTTTTAAATAGAAAAATTATCCATTTTTTTTTATTTAAAACACCTTAATACCAGGCTATGCAAAGAAGACTTACAGGAAACTAGTATTTGTCTGCAAGGTCCTTGATCACAGAGCCAATTTGCTGGCCTTTGTGAAAAGGAAGTGAGAAGTGATACCATCCAGTATAACTAGCCCCAGCTATCTGGTGCTTTGGTTGGGAGTTGACCTTACCAGAGTCAGTTCCAAGCCCCATTCTACTGGTTTGGCCCTTCCCTCCTCCCAGTTTTATCCAATCATTAATGGAAAAGTGCATTAAAACTACTCCTGGGTGCAGTTCAGAGCACAGAGTTCCCAACTCCCAGGGTTATGAGTCAGGCTTTTGCTTGAAAATTTGCTCTCTAGATCATTAGTTTTACCTTTTGCAATTGCACAATTTCAACTGCGAGAGGTAAAAGGACCCACTCCCAGCTTTCCTGTAAACCTGTCTTTCCCTTTCTCCAGCTTTTTTTTTCCCCATTTATCTTGTCTATGCCATAATGAGTAGTTTCTTAAAAAACAGGAACAATAGATTTAAACCTCACTTACACTGAAGCGGGCATCAAACCCACACCTCCCAGTCCTTGACTGAGAGCTTCAGGCTACCATGTGAAAGATGAGCTGCAGGTGACACTAGTAATTTGGAGGAAGAAAAGCCATAGCTAGTCCTGTGTTTTGTAGTGTCAGTTCTCACATTGCCAGTCAGCGTTGGCATTATAAATTGCTGCATTTATTGAGACTGAAGGGGATTTTACATAGGTCTAATACAAAGGGAGATGGATCCTATTCAGGATGAGATACAGATTTTTTCATAGTGGATCAAGCTACCAAGTCTGAAGCAGTAGACACTTCAAAAGGTGCAAGATATTCCACAAAAATAGAGCCATAGGAGCTTTTTCCAGACCCATAGTTACTCAAAGTGGAAGTATAAAGTTTCAGGCTTCCCTTCACCCACACCAATTTTCTAAGGAGTTTACTGTCCTAAATTTATTTATTCTGCTTATTGGTATAAATATCTATTCTCTGTAACTGGCATGTTCACATTCTCCATGACTTCCTATGGCACTGGCTTACACACATCACTACACATAAAGACTTTTCCTTTATGCTCAGACTCTTTCATCCAATTAAAAGTGTCTATAACAAATGCTTTCATCTCGCATAGTATTTGTATATGTCACCTGGTATACACAAAGCTTCTAATTGAGGATGGAAAGCATGGAAAATCCAGTAACAAATACACTTTGAAAGTCAAGATTGTTTGAAACTGACAGATTTCTTATCACAAATACTATTCTGTCAACAACCATACCTTTTGCCAGCTTTCATTTGTCTCAGTCTATTGATTGTCCCTTGTGAGATGTTCCTACACAGCTCCTCTACGGTTATAGAAAGAGGAAGGATCACTTCTACCTATGGCTGCAGCCCACACAACCTTGCTGAAATTAATGACATGACCTGCCATCTGAAGTCATTAATGTAACATTACGACTATAAAGTCTGGGCCAGCTCTGGCTTGCAGGCAGGTGCACATGCCAAGGAATTTAATTACATCAGTAACACTGGACTGATACGAACCGTCTCACTGGAAACACTCTCCTTTTGCCACAGCTGAGGCACGAGCTGGTCTTATGCGTGTACCTGTGCTTGCTTAGACAGCCAGGAGGACTTTGGTCCTGAGATGTACTCCAGGCAGAGTAGGCAGACCTCTAGGTGCTTAGGTCTCTTACCAGTTTTCTCGCTGTTTTATGAGACTAATTAGCTGGGCTGATTTCCCCTCCCAAACTAGGTCTCTGCTTCTGGCTGATGGCATCCATTTCCCTCCATACAGGGATGTCGCACAAACACACTCAAAACCCGTCAGCTTTGCTTCGGCTTTCCTCTGGGAAGATTGGGAGCCAGAGGAATCTATGAATCACAGTCTGGAGCCTGTTCAGGGATGAGTGTTAAGAGCTCGCTGCGTTTCAGAGCTTTTCTGAAGAAAGCTTCATGTGCTCACCTTGTAAAGCAAGTACCCACTTTTCATTTCTGAGACTGGATTGCTGAGGCAAGGCTGAGTGACTTCTGGCAGAGCTGGAGGTCAAATTCAGGCATATGTTGCAGCAGATACAAGACCTGCATGAGCTTCAGCTGTGCCTCTGAAGTGGGATAATACCTTTTGTCACAGAGGAGCTCTAAAAGTAACTTTGCTGATATTTGTGAAGCGCTCTGATTTCCCTGCGACTCACACTTCAGAAGAGCATATGAGGCAGAAGTTACTATCTCCATTTCATGCAGCACAGTGCTTAGTGAGGGCAACACAGGGCCCTGCATGGGAGAGCTGGGAGAAGGGGAATGCTGAACAGCTGCCCATCAAAGAGCACCCTATGTACCAACTGAAGCAGGAGTTAAATGGGGAAAACACCGTATGTGATCATGTAATTAGCAACTGTATCATAATGCCTAGGCATAAGGGAGCTAAATTAAGCTATGGATGCATAATCTTAGCTTGCATGTAAGATCTCCATAAAGACTGTAGCCTTTCTATTGTTTTCAGTGGATGCTCCAGGCAATAAACAATCCTGGAGTTAGATTTCCTCGCATGTGCAGATGCCTGCTAAATTAAGCTTTTATTAGTGGCACTTGAAAGAGAGACCAGTGTTATTATTGATGAAAGCCTGAGAGGGAATAGTTGCAGTATCACAACTACATCTCTGTAAAAATGGCTGGGAAAAAATTAACACTTAAAAATTGCTGTGCATGGGGAAGAATTCATAGTACTCTACATGACACCTGAATAATTAGAAGATAGGATAGTTTTGAACAGAGTAACTATAGGGTGAACAAAGGCTGCTTGCCCATGTCTACCTACTATGCAGCTCAGTTTAGATAGTTCTAATTACTTGTTTTGTAATGGCATTATGAAGCTGAATTAATGGTGTGTACAATATATCTTAATGCTCAATAAAAGTGCTCCAGTACTCCAGGCTCAGGGAGAATATTGAGTGTGAAAGATAGATGTGAAAAAGGAAAGACTGATACTCCCATTTTTCATTTTCCTTATGGATGGACCCGATAACAGTCACCCTGTTTTGCAGTCTGCCTGGCATGAACTGATTTACATTTCTGCTTTGCAGCATGTGCCTTTCCTGGGTGAATGCCATAAAAGGTATCATTCAGCTCACTGGTCCTTGAAGACCAGCTTCCTCACACTGAGCCACAACAGGTCTGTGGTCCACCAAGATAAAGCTTATTAATGTGGCAAGTTAGTGTGATGATAAAGGGTATTGGAAGCAGGAGCAAATCCTCCGTGCACTGAAGGATGCAGCAACGCTGCTACACGATCAGAGCTCATTTACATTTGTATTTCTCACATAAATTTTAAAATGTATACAGACTTGAGTTACCAAACAAATTCAATACCTGCATCTGTATCTTTGCAGGGTGTTCATGCTTACCAGCTGTAGGGTGACAGTCCTGGGCAGAAGGGCGGCCTGGAAGCCTGACCTAGACTGTATTCCTCCCAGCCAGGTGCTGGGCTCCTCATCCCTCTCACCAAGCTTTCTCTTGTTAACTACAGACACACAATGCTGGCTTAGAGCAGCAACATTTTGCACTACCTTCTTCCTTAGAGATGAGGCTACGAGGAGCACAGGTGGGTCCAATTTTGCCATCTGTAAGTGGAGAAGGCAATTTGTTGCTTCCCACTGGTGCTGGGAGGTTCTATTCACTGTCATTTTGTGCTTTGCATGCAGAAGGCACTACACAAGTGCATGTTTCATACAGATATTTGCCAGAGGCTTACAAAGCTTCCCATATGGCATCTCCATGCAGTGCTCATGAGCTCAGATTTTCTCTGCACAGGACTGAGGTGATAAAATAGTATCTCTGTCAAACTGGAAGCCTCCAGGAATCAGTGCTAATGCCTCAGAAACATTTTAAAGGGTTTTCTTTATTTTTTAAAAAGCATCTGGAAGTTTTCTGGCCTTTCAAATTTTTGCTCTAATTCCCATCTTAAATGCCTCCACTCCATCCCTTTAGCTTCTTTTTCTACTCAGAAAATGGGAAACGGCTTTAGGACGTTGAAGTGAAACAGTTGCACTTTTTTAAGTGACATTTTTGAAATAACATTCCCATTTAGAGTTGCGATTGTTACTGTAGGCTGAAAATAGTATTTGCTTTCACTTTGTGTCTCAACCTTAAAAACACTAATGCAGGCTTTTTCCCTAAATGTAGACAAGGAACGTTTTTGTCCTTCTCCTAGCTTCAGTAATTCCCTCTGTAAAGAGAAGAGTGTGCAGGGGGGATGGACAGTGCCTAAGAAGGATACCGTGCCTACTTCCATCCTGCCCCATCCCTTCCATTGCCCTAACAACAAAAATCACTTGCTGATTTTTAGGAGCCATACTAAATTTGAGCTAAGTCATGTTTATTTATAGCTAAGAGGGATAATTTTCAGTCAAGCCTAATGACATATTACACAGTGATACATAAGGTCCTTGTCTCACTGAGGGAGATAGAAGCACTCCCCATCACGCTTTCATAGCTCATTAATTAATTTTAGGACATCTCTGGAAGGCACAATACATACATGGTGCTTCAGTGGGATATAACATATGGGGATGTAACGTAATCGGTCACAGTGAGTTGGGTCACTTGACTAAACTCAAGTTTGACACCCGTGTCTGACCTAAAGGGTTGGCTGATACTTCGATTCAACTCCTGCACTCACCAAAAAGGCAACTGTAAATACAGTAAAAGAGAGCTGTGCTTAGAGCTGTTTCTTGGTTTGCCTGTCATACTAAAAATAGGATTTGTTTCGGACAAAACATTTTACCCCAAATGAAAGCTGGAAAACAAAAGTAAGTATTTTAATAAGGAGGTTTAATTCAAAACTGAGCTTTACTTAGGAAAAAGCACCAAAAAAACCAAACACATATTATCATTAAAGGTCACCTGATAGTTTTGACTAAATCCACAAAATATCTCAGTCATGTCCCCATTGCTGGTCAATCTGTGCCTTCATAACTGATAGATTTCAGTGCCCCCACACCTACAAGCTTTGTGAAGCAGAAGAAGCGTTTATCCCACTGATAGAAGGAATATCAAGACTGTGGGTTGTTTAACAGCACAAGGACAGCTTGACTTTGGGAGAAGGGCAAGAAGTTGTGTTAAAAAAGGGAAATTGAGCCCAGCTATTCTGCTTCCTCTTCCTCTGCACACCATACAGGGGATCAGCTCTACGTAAGCTGCAGAGGCAGATGGCAGGAGGCATCTCATTGTAGAGCACCTCTAACCTGAGGAATGAACCTGGTGTCCCCATGCCTGAGGGTGCCACAGCATGGCTGTGCCTTCCCCAGTGCCCCATGACGGTACCCTCAGCCCTGCCGCTGCCCCTTTGGGCCTCATCCCTTGTGAAATGCCAGCCAGGGTTAAATCATTTAACCAAGGCCACAAGACAGCTCTGCAGCTGATCATACCTATGTCTCGCAGTGCCCGGTAAAGCAACCTCCCCTTCTTTGCATGGCTCCAGCTTGAGAAAGGAGTTCCATATGGTTAAATGGATGTATAAAATGGTAGAGATTTATGGATTCAGAATTTTATTCAGGCTGTTATGGTGATTTAGAGTTGGGCCAGAACCAAAACCTTTGATCACACACACAGATTTGGGTGGTATTTGAAATCTGGATCCACTTCTGAAGTCTGCATCTGACTCTAGCTGCACACACGGCATTTTACGGTTTTATTTCTATTCCAGGGGGACATTTTAATGCATACCTTGTAGCAGACAGAGGAGGTGGGGATCTCTATATGATTTATATTCAAGGTAATGCATACATAACTACATCTCTATTTCTCTAGCACGTAGTGGGATATAAATTTAACTGTATTCATTTGCTGCACTAGGAAACAATGCAGCTCCCTTGGCAACACACCAGCCACAGACAGGAGTTAGGTAGAAGAGAAATTCAAAGCCAGTCTCCTAATTGACTTTTTGAAGTCATAAGCCATTTGTAGCTGTGGCAGTAACGGCAGTAAATAGATTGCTTTAGGGACAGTAGGGGAAAAAAAAAAAAAACAAACCAACAAACAAAAAAACCAAACCACAGCACAAATCTTTACCTAAGAGAATGCTGGAATACTTCACATGTTTTCTGAAGATGTCCAAGAAGAAGCATTTCTTGTTTTGCTTTGGTAGACTGCTTTGCTAGTGAAACTGTTGAAAGCAAATTTCCAAGCTTTTGATATTTTAAAAGGTTAAGACTTCTGGGTTTTTAAACCCAGTAATTTAATCTCTGTGTAACAGAAGATTGTATTACCCTGGAAGAAAAGTCATTTTTTTAGCTAGGAATAGATGACCTCGTTGAATATGATTCGCTTATCTGTGGTTTTAGGTGAACAACTTTTTTAAAAAATTGATCAGGAGCACAAGCTGTTCAGCTGGCTCTTGAAAAAAAAAAAAAGTTATTTTCTGTGGCTGATTCTTTTTGTGGCAAATGTGAAGTCTAACAGGTGTAAGGCAGAACAAAATGAATGTGAAAACAAGAACATATTTCCATATGCTATTTTGAGAACTCTGGGTGGGACTGAATTGGTTTCCACATGGAAAAGCAGCGGCACACACACCCAGTGGGATTTTTGTGTTCTCCAACCAAGACACTCATCTTCCCAAGGGGCTACAGTAATATTGAACCACCCTTTGAATTCTTGGGGCAAAACACCAGGATGTGTCAGGAGCCTGAAGTCCATTTCATGCAGACAGCAGTGCCAGTGTGTGCAGTGACAGAGCTCCCTCTTGGCTGCTCCCTCATCTCCACAACCCAGGGGAGGTCCCTCTGACCAGACTTGTTCTTCCTCTAGCCACTGATTTACCTGCCTGCTGAAGTATCCGCAAACAAGGTCAGATTTAGGGTCCTTTTGAGATGCATTCACATATTTCTTAGCTGTGCCACAGGTTCCTGTCTACTAGCTACTAACCTGACTAAGCGAAGGATGCAAATTTACAGAAGCACCTACACCACACATCCTGAGAAGACTTAGGCAGAAACTCCTGAGTGAGACAAGCCTTAAGGAGCCCAGTTCCCACAGTGAAAATCACTACTGCAATGGATGCAGATGGTTCCTTACATCATTGCACAGGGAGAGCCAGACACCCAGGAGGATAATGTTGAGAAGTCACCATACTGAGCAGGGAGCTGTCATATCTAACCAGGAGGAAATAAGCAGAGAAAAGTGAGACTGCAAAGCTGACTAACTTCTCACACAGCTCTGATAGTAATTCTCAGCTGTACACCTCCTTGTGGAACTAAATCTTGCAGCCAGGTCAGTCTCAGAGCAGTCACAGCTTTTCAAAACGAGACATCATCTCATACATTTGAGATGCCTTGGGATATCCAAGAAGGGGCTGGCAAAAAAAAAAAAAAACAAAACAAAAAATCTAGAGGTCCAGGTTACTCTAGAGCATTGCAAATAGCACCAGACCTGTTCATTCAGGCAACCAAAGCTGACTCTTGTGAACTCCAGCAAACCAACCAACAGTCCTTCTACTGGTCCTTCAGAAAATCCCTTGAGAGCCATAGAGCCATGGCCTTATGAGCCTGGCATGCCTTTCAGGATTGCTTCAAAGGCTGGGAGCATTCCTGCTCAGCTTTGCCCTTCAACACTGAGTGAAGTGCTGTTAGCCTATATTAACGATGGATTTAATCCCTCTGGAGGCTGGGACGTCTGGCATTACAATAAATTTTGAGCTGGCATTACAATAAATTTTGGGCTGGCATTACAATAAATTTTGGGCTGGCATTGCAATAAAAGTACCTTACTGCAGTTAGGTTTAAGCTAATTCTTCAGTGGCCCACAGTGAATCAAAGCAAGCTCAGGACAAACTGCAGCAATTTCCACTCTGTTCTTCTTGTACCTGCTCAGGTGCAGCGGGTAAAACAGCACTGTTAGCTGGACTGGTGTGAACCTCTCATCAAAACAAGCACTACTGGATGTACAAGCTTAGGCTACTCTGTCCACATGGGTGACCAAATTCTGCTAGTTCCATATAATGAGAGAAATGACAGCAATGCAAGCCTGGAATCAGAGAGTAGAATCTATCCTCTCTGTATCCAGCAACGCCTTGCAGCCCAGAAGTCTCTGCCATGCAAACTGCTGGATTTACAAGGGTCAGCATGTTCTTCCAAGCCCCAAACCTGCCATTAATAATACAGCTAAGCAAAGACGAGAGCTAGTTGTTGCTAAAAGGCGTGATCCCACTTTCCCCTTCTTCCTTACACTTTCTGCTTGGCAGTGGCTCTTGACTCATTGGACCGTCTCTGGGCAGACAAGGGAGCACTGGTGCCAGGAAAGTGGCGTGAGTGCATGCCGAGTGCAGGAAGGGCCACGGGGGCACTGCTTTCAGGGACAATTAGCTATTAAATTATCCGCAGCATCAAATTGCACCCCTAGAAATGGTCTCGGGCCTTTTCCAGTGCAATTTTCCTTTAATCAAAAGCCCCGGCGAAGTATCTCTTCTCCCCCTTTCTGACCGTTAGCTGGATGGAGGGTACCGCAGGCCTCGCAGAATAAACAGCAGGTTTCAAGTGTGATGTAGCTGAAGAGCACTTGTTTGTGAAGGAGGATTCAGGTGACATTATTTATCACAGACATTTTCTTTGCACATCTTTTTAGCTTCCTCAACTTATTTGTGAAGGAATTCCAGAACAATCAGCAGAGGATGTAAAGCTGATAGCTTATCAACCAGCAACCAGAAAGACACACGCGTTCTGATATATATCAGGATAGAGGAAGGAAGTGATTCAGTCTTCTAGAGTGTGAATGCTGGTGCTCTGCAGCTCACAGAAGCCAGCACATAAAAGACTTTTCCAAAAGCTGGTGAGTAATTCAGTGCTGACTTTTTCAGCTGTGTGGAAAACTACAAACACAGCAGCTCTGCCATATTTGTGAAATGTAAAATGAAAAGATATTGATGGCTGGTATCTGCAGCTGGGTTTTTTCTGCTATTTAAGTCCTATTTCAAATGGGAAAAAAATAGAATGGTATGTTACATAGACAGTATGTACATATCAAGGCTTGGACTATAGGCATACAGAGCAATTCTGCCTCAATTATTGTGCTTCTGCAAATGTCCTGCAGGAAAAGAGAGATGGCAGAGCAGCCATGTTCAATAGCTTATAGATACTGGAATTCTTCCTGGTTTTAACAATCTAGAAAATAATAACCAAAAAGTGATACCAAAGTAAAAATATATCTGTTCAGTTTACCATTTTTGAAATAGGGTATTTGAAATGTGATAATCTTTCTGTATTAATGCCTTCCTGGAGCTCCTAAATAAACTAGCCAGGTTTCTACGCCTTTATACTTTCATCTAACACCTTATGTTTCTGTTCACTCTTTTTTCCTCTCTCTCTCTTGAGGTTGTACAGCTGCTTAGTGGATAAAGTCAAGCCATGCACAAATATTCAGAGTGAAACCAAGTATGAAAATACTCTAGGCCCACAGCAACCCTGAAACATCAACAAGCTGTTGTGTTCTTTCCTCATATGTTGTAATACAGCTTCTGCTGTGAAGGCAGAGACATAAGAGAGGGCCAAGAACTTTCATACCCCTAAAAGGAATACGGTCTTCCATGAAGGGGGCTCCCACAGATTTCAGCTGTATTTCTTTACCTAGTGCTTCCTGACTCACAACCCTACATGCTCATACTAAAAAAAACACCACAAGATCTTTTTTGAAAGGTTAAGAACAGCAATTTGGGAGACAGCTCACCTTAACTTTAATTTTAATTTAAATTTTACATTTACATATTTACATCATTCACATGAAAACTTGGCTTTAATTTTTTATTTTTTTTTTTACTATGGAGATTGTAAAAGTCTGGGAAGCAAAGCACTATATTACACTGCGGACTGAAATTTGCTGTTTTCACAGTGAATGGGTATGATGAATTGATGCTTGTGACTGTGGAGCCAGCTCACAGAAAAAACATGTCTTCTCAATAAAGGGTTTGCTAATACTATTTGCAAGGCAGAAATTTGGTCATTAACCATAAGCTTGATTACTTACACAGTCTCACATCAGGATAAAAACGACAGAGGGGGTCAATTCTATCCACTAGATGGAACATTAAAACTTACATTATAATGATGCTCTCTTCCATCACTCTGGTCATTACAAATTTTTAAAGGGGACAACATCCTAAGTAGTGTCTGCAGACAGATTTAAACCTCAAACCATTGCAAGCATAAGAGAAAGAAGATCACCTGCTGCTGCTACCGCTGCTTTTGAGGTGGCTCCTGGGGGAACTGCCTGCTGCCATCTATTGATGCACGGGAGGAAGGCACTGGACCAGCCAAGTCCCCACTCCGGTCCTTCAGTGGACATTTTCCTTGCTTGGGTTAGATGTGATATTCTGAGAGAAATCGTTATTCGGTGACTTAAGAGCAGCAGAATTAATTAACATAGCTCAAGCCAAGAGCTCACTGCAGCCAGACCTTAGCTACCTAGCCCAGCACAGCAGGGCTGAGGGATAAGAACAACTAAAAGCAGAGTTCACCCTCATAGGACAAGCTAAACTCCTTAAACACCATAAATATCCTTATTGCATTCCCTTTCCTTTCCAGCGGAATGGGAAGCATTAAGACCTTGATTTTTAAGGGACCCACCTTATGGAGATGTCATGGTATCTACTCACTGCAGCTGTAACAAAGAATTGGATGAATTAGTGATCATCACCTTCATCCAGCACCCACAGCACTGAGGTCACTTGGCCTGGGTAAAAGAGGGAGCCTTCTAGCCAGTGTTGACAGCACACGCAGATGAGAGCAGCATCCCATGGGAGCAGCAAACCCCTTGGACATCTGCGCTGTGTGACCCCGCTGAGGCTGTAATCACTGCGGGGGCAAGCTTTGCTGTTACGAGAAAGAAGAGTGGTAATGAGGCAACACTTCCTAAAAGGCATCTGCCTTTGCCACTTTGTTTCAAAAACAGTTTTCTTCCAGGTAAAGGGAGAATTCAGGGTTTGCTGCACCTGGTACTGGATGCCTCAGCCCTAAGCAGCTCAGCACCCTTGAGGTGATCTGCCCAGAGGCAATGCCCAGAGCGTCAGTCAGCTGAGATTCAAGCCAGTCCCCTCCTGTATGCTCATGGTGTACAATGGGAAAGCACAAAAAGGTCACACTCAACAACTACATGCAGCAAAAATCACAGGGGTCAAAACCTCCCCCTCAAAAAACCCCCAAAGCTACCTTAGGGATGGAGTTTTAAGTATGGCTGTCACCTGGAAGGCCAGTAACCCTTGAGGTGAGTGTAAATGGTAGGGACTTACTGGAGTGAGTGACTGCATCTTTGCAAGCACAGAACACACCAGGATGATTTATTTGAGTTTCTTCAATACTAGGCAGCAAAGGGATGAGAAGGTTTCAGCTTGTGAACAGAGGCTAGAAAAATTATTGCAGACCATTGTAATGAAAGAAGCAAGTTTTAAAAGGGAATCTTTACTCATGATCTGATCCTAGTTAACCCTGCTAAGAAGAATGAAAGGAACATCTAGGAGTTAGTCCCTGTAGATAATATGTTAGAGAGGAAGAAGACAGGCACCCAAAGAGCTGTGATCCAATTGGAATGGATATTTTACTTACTATTGGCATCCTGCTGATTCACTACTGCCATGATTCTCCTAAAACAAAAGAGCACTCCTCAGTCCCTTTATTCAGTTCGGTACTGCTTTTATGTGCAGATTTGGATCCTGTGAAAGCAGAGAAGTATTGACCCCTGAGGTCCCCAGTGGAGATAACAAGACTTAAGTGGGAGTGGAGGGAAAATGTGGACTCACACCTATTTGCTTTTGTAATATTTTAACAACCTGCCTTTTTTTTTTTTTAATTGGAAACTAGCACTTCCTCTGGCTACTGGCAGGGGATGGTTTTTATGAATGCTCTTGTATAGCTCACACAGGATAATGGGGCATCAGCAAATGACTCCCCTCTGTCCCTGGTTTTCATGCTATTTTATGAAATAATCACAAGGAAATTTTCATACTTCTGAAACCCAGTCTTTGTCTTTTGAGGTACACGTCATATAAAAGGTGCAGATGAAGCAGATGTAGCAATAACAGAACATTCACAGCTCTTGATTTTTGAGCCCAGGGATAATGATAATGCACCTGTAAGAAAGGGGTAACTGAAACTCTATATCAAATAACAATTAAAAACCTGCACCCTCTTATTTGACAGGGAGTCCTAAACTTCAAGTACACACTTTTTTATTTCATGCTTCATCTATTTCTATTAGATTGCTTTTGGTATGTGAACACAGAGAAAATAGGTTGGCAATCTGTCTGCAAGGACAAATAAACTTGACAGGTTACCTAAGGAGTCCTGTACATTCTAAGTGTCTGTAAGTTTAGGCTCAGCTAAAAGATTTGTTTTACAGATTAATTTCTCAAAGGATGAATTTTGAATTATGGAACCAACCAAGACTTTTGTCTTGTGATTTAGGACTAACCATTCAAATACCTCATTCCATAATTTTGGATTCTTGTGTTATGTTGATATACACTCAGTATGACCCTCACCTCCAAGAAGAGAGATATTTCATTGACGGCTCCTTTGATCAGTGTTGCATCAAACTGGAAGAACTGCAAAGGAAAATCTGACATAGAGTTAATCTATAGCATGTACTATTTACCAACAATTTCAAAAGCATGACAGTGGGACATACTGCTTTTACCTCTCCTATTTTGCTGATTTAGGTGGTTTCAGTTTGTTGTTCGAACAGTGTGTAGAAAAGTCCACCACAGGTTATTTGGTAACCATTTCATTTGAAGGAGAAGAGAATGGTCATGTCACTCCTAAGTTGCATGGGTGCATTTCATAGAATCACAGAGTCATAGAATCATAGAGCAGTTTGGGTTGGAAGGGACCTGTAAAGGTCATCTAGTCCAACTGCTCTGCAGTAAGCAGGGACACCTTCAGCTGGATCAGGTTGCTCAGAGCCCCATCCAACCTGACCTTGAATGTTTCCAGGGATGGGGCTTGGAACATTACAAGTTAAAAAAAACAAAACAAACAAGTTTTTAGAAAAGTTAGAATTTAAATTTCTATTTGATGTTTCTTTTTTATACACTTTTGTGAATATTTATGAATTCCAGTTTCAAAATACAATATTTTCTTAGAGACTGAGTTCAAAATTTGCATGGCTCATACACTGCTAAGGCTTGTAAATCGACTTTTAGGACTCACAGCAGAAACAATTATGGGTCCTTCAACTCATATTTTGTCTTAACTGTCAATCTTTCTCTTTTTTCTTTGCAAGTGCTTTCTCACACAACATTCAGAGGCAGCAATATCTCTTTTCTTGCAGATCTGCAGCAGAGACAGAGGTGTGGAATAGTAAATAGCACACAATAAGGCTATTCCAGCCCCCTGGTAATCGGATCATGTTCCCTACTGCCCTCTTTATTCCCTTGTGAGGTTAGGGCACTTTGCGTCTGCAGGTGGATCAGCAAGGACACTTACATGAAGAGCAACAACCTTCAGCAGAGGACTGGATCTATGAAATACTTTCTAGTTTCCTGCAAGGACACAGTATGTGCATCTGTATTACAGAGTATTAGTTTAACACACAATGCCAAAGGGGACAAAAAGCTTATGCCAGTAGATTTTATAAATACACCTTGTAAATGAAATTTTAGTGTAAACAAAATAAGAGAGTGACTTAATTCCAAGATCCAGCCCAGAGATCTCACTAATGTGGTTAAGAGACTTAAGCATGGTTATGTCATGCTCAAAAACAGAAAAATTAAACAAGCTGTGGGTAAAGTATTGCCTGGAACAAGGAATCTGAAAAGAAACTTAAAATTTCTCTAATCATAATGACTTAGCACCTTCCACTAACAATTCCTTACACCTTGGGTGTATCAAACGTCCTGGGAGCTGCCTGTGCACTCCCACTCCTACCCAGTAACGACACCAGAGTAACACCATGATGAGACAGAAAGTAGCAAAAGACATTTGAAAGCAATAGCTAAGATTAAACTGATTCGGAATGTTTCCACAAGTGTACCACTTGTAAAGCACTAAATAGAACAGTGTCTAACAAATGTTTCAGCAGGTGCCCTGCATACAGGGATTCTGTGCATATAACAGACACTGGTGGCATTTAAATTTAGTTTATACCCATAAACTAAATAAGAGGGTATACCCATATAGAATAAGAGGGTTTCCGATGACCATCAGCCATTTTTAGACTCCATCAGGAAAATAAATCTTTATCTTCTTTACATGCAACTTGGAGACAGTGTAAGGTGGCAGAGACTGAACTATCTGCCAGCTCAAGTATTCTCGTCACAAGATACAGCATCAGATGTTGTTTTGATTTCATTTCCCACATACTAGGCTCAGGAAGCCCACCTCCTTTCTTATTCCAGAAGTAGCTGTCTGTTCATTCAGAGACCTTTAGGAGCCTTGCCCTTTCCACAAGACTTGTCAAGCACTATCAGCCAGTAGTGAGTAAACTCCTCTGCTCACCGTTATCTCCGTTGCTAATCGCACAGCAATATTCATGATGTTGACCTTGGTAAAATTATTTCTGTTAAAAATAAAGCAGTGGCAAGCATCCCACACCATTCCTCAATAAGTCTACTTCAAATTTCTTTGCAGATATCCGTTTTGTCTTTTTTGGTTCATATATATGTATACACAGGCCCAGTCATCTATCTGCTGAGCTGACTCTGTCAAGTGCTGCTCATCCTCCTGTCTATTTTCAAGAGCAAACAAAAACTCCTCTCCTTCACAAAACATGGAATGAAAAACAATGCAATTGATAAACTGCTATATCCTATCAAAGGATTAAAAGTGTTGCATTTTTATTTTCAGAAGATAAAATGCTGTGACTTACTGGAAATTCCCTATTCTGAAGTAATTACAAAGCTAGTATTTTTTTTCAATACTTAAGACAGGATAAAAAATAGCTTATGTAAAACATAGCAAATAGAGCTTATTGTACAATGAAAGAGGAGACTTTGAAGAGAATCATCTCTAGATTTAATCATTCAAAGCAGGATTAATAATATGTCTCTGGCTGCTGAAACTAACAGAATAACAAATGGTAATTAGCAAGCAATCTTTCAGCATTATTCATCAATAACAATACAGTTTTATAAGGCCCCTGTGTACCTTTTGTCTGATACTGAAAAGCTTCAGTGTCCAAAACAGCCTATAGAATCAAAGGTTTGATCAAATTTAAAAGAAAACAACAACAACAAAACAAAAAAAAAAGCCAATGTCTTCAGTAGGAAGTGGGTTGGGTCACCTTTGTGAGGGAAGCATTTAAGCAGTAGGACTGCTGTATTAATTTTTACAATTATTGACTGGGAAAGTGATTGGTGCTCAGGGCAATTAATACCTTCCAGAGATGACCTATATGTGAAGAAGTATTGAAAAGTGCAATAGAAACATATGGTTAGATACAGGTTTGGTGAAGGAAAAAATGTAGTGGTGATTAAAATAAAATAAAATAAAAAACATATACAATTCATTGTTTAATATTCTTTTTATCAGTTTTGGAATAGCCTCATATCTCAATTTTTCTTTTTTTTTTCCTAAATATCTCAATTTTTCTAAGAGAGGATATCCATCAGCATCATCTGAAAATATATTCTAAGATAAAATATCTTCTTTATATTTCTCCTCTGCTATTCATAGACTATCTCCAGCAAGAAAAAAACATTCACAACCTATTGCTTCTTCATGATGGAGGAAGAAGCTGGCAATAAATATTGTCACAATGAGATCATCTGTCCTTTTAAATCCCAATTTACAGTTCACTATCTGTCCAAGTGTAGGTATAACTAAAGACAGAACAGGTCCAAGTGCAGCAACATACATGTCCAGAAGATTTTTTTAAGAGGAAGGCTAAAAGGCTTGTAGAGTATATCTTTACTCAGGAGTCTCATAGTTCATCAGGGCTTCCATTTAGTGACAGTGCCAATGTGAGTATCACTCTTCAGAGCAGACTAGGATCTCCAGTAGCGTCTGAGAGGGAAGTTCAGTCATCACAGCAGTGCCATCCTTTACTCCTGAATGAAGACTCTCAGCAAGACAGCAACTCATCTAACATAGGCCAAGCAGCCAGCAATTGCAGTGGCTTTACTAAAAAATACTGGGTTTGATGGAAAGTTGAGTTCTGTATTGTATGGGCTCTACCTTAAGTCAAGGTAAATGCTAATGAAAATCGTGCAAACACACAAAGCCCTACTCATTTGCATTTGTTAAAGCTTTCCTACCAGCCTGGATCCATAACTGCCTCTGAGACTCATCTTCCTGCCCCCTGGAAGAAACTTATCAGCTCTGATCCAGATCCCTTCAGTCCTGACCTTTTTCCCCACCAGCTTCTTTTCTCTCTGGACAAACCTGGGCTAGGCATTTCCTACTCACTTCGAGAGCCGGGAAACTTTCCTCACAGGAAAGTGGAGGAGTTTCTGGTGCCACATGCCACTGAATATGATGGCTCAGATAAGTGCTTCAGCTTCTGACATAACTCATATCCTAGACAGCCTACCACTAAAAAAGTCCAAATACCACTCCACCATCACACTCTTCTGAAGATAACTAAAGAATCTTTGGTTCAATTAACCTCAAATAGAGGCATCTAACATCCTAGGCTGTCCCAACCTACTTCCAACAGCCTCTCTGTTGAAATGCAATTCTTCCAGAGGTCCTATATCACATCTAGCAGATTTATTCCAAAGAGTCTAAATTCTGTAACAGATGGGCTGGCCTCGCTTCCGTTCATGGAACTGGCTCCCCTTTCCAAGTCTGCATGTCATTCACCAGCACAGGCATGGAGAGGGGAGCCAGTTCCATGAACACAAGCAAGTTGAATACTGGATGGGTTGCTAATCCTTAAATATGCTCATGACTTTTCAGTCTGACTCAGTGTCAATATAAAAATACATGAATTTGCCAGACTAAAACCCTCCCACCTCACTCAAGATTCAAGCAAAAAGACAGGAATGGAAAGGATAGGATGACATGTAGGCTCTGAAGGACATTACTGGGCTGTGTTACACCCAGGTGGTGTACATATGGTGCCAGGTGCAGCATTGTTACTCGGAAAATGAAAAATTAAGACTGTTGGGTTTTTCATAGTTTAGCAAGACAGTCAGACTATGACAGGCAATCAAGTTAACTGCAAACGACTCAGTCACAGTGGTCCGAGAACCTGACTCATCATCCGAAGGATTTTAACTAACCATCTGCATGCTTCTGACTCATTGCAACCGAGGAATAAAACCTATATATTTAACTTAGCTTAATATGTTTTGCTTCACTGTGGCACCAAGTTAGGAGTGTATACACAGGCCAGGCTAAGGCAATTCAACTCTCCGTCTGCAGACTGACCATCTGTTCAGCTGTTAATACTTTCAGACATTCAGCACAGCCTACCAGGAAAAGTTTATTAAATATTTTGCTCCCTAAGCATTTTGTTTTCATTTTGTACTCTGAAAAACCCTTTTAAAATCAAAGATTTTAAAAGGGTTTTCAGACTCCTAACTGGAGTGCTATGGAAAGCTGTTCAATCTGCAGAGAGAGGTTTGAGCTTCTACATTGTTTCCCATTGAATATTTTGCTGGCAAGATTTTGACTGCTGTTTGTAAATCCTCACAAGCTTAATTAGTTTAAGTCAAGCCTAGATTTATTTGGTTCAGTGAATGTTCTTGAATAACCAGCAGAATCTTAGTGACCTGTGGGTTTATATAGCACAGCTCCCTTTAGAAATCAATTAAAATTCCATAATGGGAATTCCATAGTGTTACATGATATGTTTGCAAATGTCCAGATTCAGGTATTTTGTTAAAGTTCTCTTGGTAGAAAACACCTCGGATACATAGAAGCTTACAACAAATTTAGATTTTCACATTTCACGTTACTAAACATTCGAAGGTTAGACTCTATTTTTGTTTCCAGAACAGTTTTTTTTAACTGCATTCTTCCTAAAAATATGTTTAGCATTAAAATTAAAGCCAAGACACTGAGAAATATTTTCTTTCCAGGTAAAAGAACGTTTTCCTCCCAAAACAAATATTCATTCAGGCACAAAGAGAAGAAATTATTGGCTCCTCAGACAAAATGTGCAGCCTTAGGCTATTGTGCCCTTTTGTTCCATTATGTCTCCAGCAAAGCTTAAATTGACCAGTGATAAAACCACACTTTTTATTTTGTTTATGATCAAGCCAAGGTATTTGTCTACATTAATGGATTAAAAATACTTGCCTAATGCAGTTTAAGATGTACTTGGTAGTTTTGGATTGCTTGAATATGATTGATTTTCCTGTTTTTATCCTTATCTTTCTCAATAAAATAGTAATGTGCACATATATCAGCATAATTCATGTCTGGCCATTCTCAGGTCTCTAAAGAGTTCTATAATGTTTCCCCTGAAGTCAGCATATACTTTACCAGATCAGCCATTTGATGTTTTTATGTAAAGCTTAAGGATTCCTTTGCCCAGTAAATTCCTTGATGCTAGCACCTATATGACAGACTTGTGTCACTTTGGCAGGTGTCTAATTCTATTGCAGAAATCAAAACCAAAGAATGATCCTCAAACTTTATAGTGAAGGAAAAATATGAAATGGGAAAATCAGATTAAGAAGCACCTAAGCAACAAATAATAAAATGACGTATCATAAAATGAGCTATCTACCTTTTGGATTTTTTTAATGTACAGCTGTTGGTTGGAGATTTTTTTCCTTTGTATCAAGGAAAAGCCCGGCTTTCGGAGGTACTCAGGAAAAACAATATATGGAACACAGGAAATATATGTGTAGTGGGTGGAAGGGGTTCATAACCAGAGGGGACCATGCATGGTAGAACATGATACCACCACTACCTACAAACTAGCAGAGGACAGTCACAGTCCTGTGGCTCACATTCTGCATGGGATTTGGTGAATACTTTGAAATTATCACCTACCCTGAAAATGTAGGGCATCTAACTAGAAGGTTAGTTCAGTCTCCACTTGAACCACTGGCTTCCTTCAGAGGTTTACCAGAAGGGGAGCTAAACAGAAGCATCTAAGCACATGGGAGCCCGCTGTTATGGAGCTTAGAGCAGAAGCAGCCCATGTCATCTGTGGATGGGTGGAGAGAAGCCCCATGTCTTAGTTGCTGTTCAAGGCCTCTTTACATCTCATAGAATCAACAGAATTGCCTGGTTGGAAAGACCTTTGAGATCATTGAGTACAACTGTACCTATCCACTACTGAACCACATCTCCAAGCACCCCATCTACCGGTCTTTTAAACACCTCCAGGAATGGTGACTCAACCACCTCCCTAGGCAGCCAGTTCCATTGCCTGATAACCCTTTCAGTGAAGAAATTTTTCCTGACATCCAATCTGAACCTCCCCTGGCACAACTTAAGGTCATTGTCTCTTGTTCTATCACTAGTTACCTGGGAGAAAAGACACATACCTACCTCGCTAGTGTAGAACACATTCTGCAAAAGACACGATAAACAAGCACAAATGTTTCATGGAAATTAATTCTGAGACATACTTCCTTTAATTTGAACATGCTTGGCTTGTGGATCACTGCGAGCGACGGAGGGAACTATGCGAGCCGACTCAAAGTGAGTGATAAGGCATAGTTCGCTTTATTGCTCTCATTAAGTCATGTTTATACCGGCTACGATAATTATTCCTACTAGTCCTTTGCTAATTGGCTTAAGCTCTAAACGTCACATTTACATAGTCCTCCTACTTGCGGTTTAACAGTAAAGCATTCTCTACATTTTTCACACACTTACTGTCTCAAGGTTGTTCACCAGATTGAGATAAAGTCACAGTGTCAGTGTTCAGTACTTTTCCACTGCAGCCTGCTGAGTGTTAGACCAGACTCTGCTCGTACAACTATTCTGCGAATCCATGTCCTTGTTCTCTGAGCCATTCCCCAACAGATCACAACCACAGGCAGGATTTGCAAAGGTCCTCTCATGCTCAGTGTTGACAGGGGAGAAAGCAATTTTGAAACTTCTGTGCTGAAGGCAATGCTGAGGATGAGGAGTAAGTTGAAAGACCAGGATAGAGCCACAACACTGACATCAAAAATGGCCACCAGGTATATCACAAGGTCTGCTTTTTCTTTGCATTTTTGCATTGGTAGTTTTAGGATTTATGATTTTTGTGCTTTCTTCTGGAAGATGAAAGCTATCTTTAGAGGTGATGAAGATAAAAGATTTCCTTAAGCACAAGCCGTCACAAAAAGTTACTCAGGACAAAGACCAAATACTATGGAACAATATAAAATCTGAAGGAAATGTCAAAGCTGCATCACTTTTTGGAGGGCCTCTCTTGCCTGAGGGAGCCTGATGGATCTGTTGTTTGTGTTTGTGCTCCCTGCCACTTCTTTTGCCAACACCTTCCTCCCAAGGACAGTGTCTTTCTGGACTTAATACACACTTGAACAGCTTCAGCTTTCTACAGTCTATCCTGAGCTGCGGATGACTGCTCCAGCATGTCAGGCAGGATCTTGAACCAGCCACAGCTCATCCTCAGTGGCTTAGCCTCCATAGACTGTTTGGGGCACCCAGCTGGAACAGTCCTTGGGAATCATTGTCTATATTGCAGACCCCTAGTAAAGTCCCTGGTTAATGTTAAGAAGAAGAGATTAATATTCTGTCCTTTATTTTTCAGAGCTGTCACTTCTAGCGCAGTGCCTTCAGGGACTACTTCTCAGCATAAAATATCAGGAGGCTTCACAGTCCCCTTGAAATTTCCTCTTGGTGGCAGAAGGAACCCTCCTAGGGGAAGGCAGAGTAGCAGGCTGCCAGGACCAGCAGGCTGCCAGCTACACAACTCTTCAAGGTCCTCCAGGAGAAAAGCTTCCTACTCATGCAAGTCAAGTGCCTCAGCATAATCTCTTTCACCAGAAGTTAACTAATCAGCCCAGCCAGAGCTATATCATTTGAGCTCACTCACACCCTCCTCAGGCTCTTTCCAGCTACTGCTACAGTCTCTCTGTCCCTCTGACAACAGCCAGAAACCCAGGCAGTGACTGTCCTTTTCCCACAAGCATCGGATGGTGCCCTCCCCATGCTGCCTGTGGCTCTGGGCTCAGCTCTCTTCAAATTAAATGGCTCCTGCTGCACAACATCCATTTCCTCGTGGTGGAACACGACCTGGTGTCTAAAAAAGGGGAATATGGTAGTATGAGTTGTGAGGAAGAGGACAAAGATAGTCTGGTGGACATGTGTGCTGGCACTATACCTCCAGAAAAGGGACATTTTAAACAGGCCAAAAAAAAAAAAAATCTGGACTTTACAATTTGTTCAGTTAAATTATTATTATTATAACCTCCCCTGTTTTACTGTCCCTCCAATATTCTGCCTTTGTCTCCCATTCACTGCTTCCCCCTTACATGTTCCATGGGTGGTTGATGGGCAGTGTGTGCTCACAGGCACATCCAAGGGATTAAAGATGTTATAAATCCTGGCAAACAAAACCAAATATACACATTTGCTTCCTGGGTGGACAATCAGGCACCCACCTTCCTCTACTATAACATCTTACATGCAATTAGTAGCTTTTTATAACAATATAATATTGCTAAGTTCTGTATATGCAAGAGCATATGAAACCCACCATCTTTTGTTGTAACACAACTTTCTGTGGTTTTTAGGAGTGACAAGTAACTGTAAACCTGTTAGGTTGAGGGTGCCTTTTGCAACGTGCCTCTAGATGCTTCACTGGAACAAAAATATGAATATTCAGTTTACAAAGATGAAGGCACTTTCAGGACTGTGGGTTTTATTTCTTGGTATGGCTATAACTAAATGGAGATGGGATGCTTTTAAAAAGCTCAGTAGAGAAATTACATTTAGCTGTCTGTGCTTTCCTACTGATTTTACCCTACTTGTGGCCAGAATTTAGACTACCAGCAACTCGTACAAGGTTTACTCATGGCAGAGATCAGAAACCAGCTGAATTATGTTGTTGGGAGCTGAGCTAAAACACAAATCTATTTAATGAGCTTGAAGAATGGCCCATACTTGTTCAGAGAATCCTGCTCTTCTGTCTCCTTGAAGGGTTCGCAATTGCCTTGGCAGACTGATCCCTACCCCAGCTCCAGACCAGGCTGGATTATTTGAAACAAGCACATTTCTCCCCCATTTACACCAACGTGCACCAGAGCAGGTGAAGCCCGATGGTGGGACTTCCTGAGCAAAGTTAGCCGAGGGCTGCCCTGGCAACTGCAACGGTACTGCAGTTTCATCAGTTGTGTAACATTTGCAGTTATTAAGATAGCAGCAGGTCAACACTTGGACCTTCCTTGGGGATGCACCTCATTGCCCACCTCCAACTGACACTCTTCCATAGAAAAAAAAGCACAAGGCCTTGTAAACAGGCGTGCTTTGCCTTTTACATATATAACACGACACACTGTCTTACCTCCATTAATCTTCACTTGCTTCTTTTTTATGGAACTCCTTGTTCTTCTCTCTTTTCCTGCTTAATTTTTCCCTGCCTTTAACCTTTTGACTTGTTAATTGATTATTCCTTCTTTGTCTCTCTTTCCTTAACTCCTTGCCTCCTCTTTGACATAAGGTGTCATGCTGCTCATCCTGGGAGCATCTATCAGATGACTGTGAAAACAAGCTCTGGCTTGTAGACTGCTGGAGGAAATGACAGATGTTCCTTCCAAAGTGACTGCCACACAAGTGCCAAAAAATAGAGAGATGAAAATCAAGTCATTTTCAGGCAGAAAGGTATCATCTTACCAGGACTTGGACCAGTTAACAGGAGTCTGTATGCAGTAGAAGCTCAGGCTTCTCTCTACTCGGGCTGTTCCACTGGTCTGGCAGCTCTTCTGCAGCAGCCTTTCGGGGAACATTTCCCCTTGACAGACTGAAGATTTTGCTTCACAATATCAAAATTTGACCTGCACCAGGTTGCACAAATAGGGCATTGCACAAATAAGTACTAATATCTTGCTATTTTCATAAATAGGTTTCTGAAATGCCTTACCAAGATCAGCAACCTCCTCCCTGCTCTGCAGAGAGAGACTGACATATAGCACAGTGCAGTGACCAGCTCTGTGTCACACACTGAAGCAATGACAGAGTCTATACCTCCTGTACCCAGCCAGGCCTCTACCTGCTTCCCAATAATTATTATGATACTTGTTTTTCCAATTCTCTTCTACAGAGGCACCCTTCAAATGCTGTGTAATCTAACTAGACAACAATAAATAGTCTAAATGGCCACCCTTCCCTAGAGTCACGTGACAGCTACTTGGTGCTTCTTCCTGAAAGGGCCAAAACAAACAATTTTGCTTCCAGTTGTTATTCTTTTGTTGTTTTAATAACAACAGTGCTTTATAACTAAGTGTCAAAGTGAAGACCTGAAATCCATTTGCTGGATATGAATTCCCATGCACCCTCCATCAGTAAGGGCTGTTTTGACACACCTAACTAGAATGATTACTGGATTGATTTGATTTCAAATGGCTGCCTTGAGAGTCTAAAGAGCTTAAGACTGATTAAAATTTACTCAGAAGTTTTTAAAGCCACTAGAGCTGCCAACACCTTTGAGATGCTTTTGATTTCAAAGCTTACATGCATTTTTGGTCCAGTAAGTGGTATAATGTTATCTGCTTTACTTACAGATTTTTTGTATTAATACTGGATGGTGTTCAGTGCTGCTTTTACTTTACAACTATATGTTGTGAAACAACAGGAAAGCAAGACCAGATCTGAGAGCCCTTGCACTCTTAATAAAGTTTGCTATGGTAGCTATTTTATGCCTCAGAACTATAAAGGAGAATAGGAATAAGAGTGAATGAATCTTTCATACACTCCAGTCCTGGAAAGCACCACTCTGCTTGTCTAGTTTGGCCTTCTTCATCTGAAAACAAAACAAAAATAGCAACAAAAACCCCAGGCCATAAAATTTCACCAAGATGCTGCTTAATCAAACCCATAACTTTGGCATACTAATGCCAAGATAAAAAATAAATTCTGCCAAGTCTGCATTTTACAATAGCTAAGATGTGGGAAAACAGGTTTTTTTCTTGATAGGAAGTATTTTTAAAAGGCTTGTATACCAGCTCTGCCCCACTTCTCCCTACATGCTAAACTTTGTCTTTGGACTATCACACAGGAAAAGGTGCTGTGCTACAGCACAGCCTTACCATCTTTTGCTACCTCAGGGCTCCTCTCTAACACACCAACATCTGAAGATCCTTTCAGGCAGCTCTGTGCTTGATGGAGCAGTACAAGAAACTACAAAAAGGACAGATCTTCAGATTTATAAAAAATTTTGCACATACCAATATCAGCTACATCAGACTAGTGAAAACACATTATAGATATAGCCTGCTATGGAGAAAAGTTGGGCTTCTATATGGTGGCTGTGTCTTTGAAGCGGTTAGGCAAGTTACCAACTGGTGCCTCAGCCCCATGCCCCACAGGAGTCTGCAGCTCGCTCAGCTGTGTCAAGTGAAGGGGGAAGGCTCTCTAGGACAGGTCGTGCTGAAACACAACCCTAACACTTTTACTCTAGGAGATAGTTTGAGCACTACTGTTTTTTTTCTTTTGCTGCAAAGCCGATTTAGAAGATTTTTCCACTCCCTGTCCCTTTTTTCTGGACTCCAGAAGCTATTTATTTCACTCTTCTGCAAAGTTTTGCTGAGGCAATTGTTTAGCATGTCATGCTCTAAGCCATATTAGTAAAATGATCCAGATTAAAAATGGATCCAAATTAAAAACATAACACAAATAGACATTTTTTTAAAGCCTGGTATATGTTATGGTCTGGCATGCATGGCATCCACAGAAAAAGTTTTATCAGAACATTAAAGGAGTGCTGGTGAACTGCAGGTGGGAAGGAGAAGAAGAGCTATGGAAAGATCAGCAGCCCCTTGGCAGGCAGAAATAACACCCATGGGATGTCATCCCTGTCCTTGGGCTCTATGTGGTCTTCTGAAAGAGGCAGTCCTGTCCCTAGAAGCTCCTGCTTCTCTTCCTGCTTTCAGATGTTTACTCCCTCTCCACAGTGCCAAGCACTTGTGGAGCTGCGCTGGGAGCCCAGCCAGGCAACTGTTCTGGGTCAGAAGCAATCCTTTTGTACCCAGGGGCAGGAACTCCTAAACCAGCATGTCTGCTAAAGAAAGTATGAAATTATTATAACCTGTATTTGAGAATCTGTGTGTTTTGTTAAGCCAAATAATTCTAGAGATTTAAAGAGCAGTCAGGCAAGCAGCTCAGCTGGCAGTGACCTCCAGAAAGGGAAGGGGCAGAGAGACTGGAAAAAACAGCAAAGATAATTACCACACCTTGAGCACAGTCGCAGCAAACATTTAATAAATAATATAACATCCTTTACACCTTCATTTTCTTTTCCTGTCACTTCCTTGTCAAGCTGACAAGAAATAGCAAGTATATTTAAAGACTTAAGTTCAGGCAGATTCAAGTTAGTCATATCCGTTCACTTGACATCCAGTGGATCAAAATCAGATGCCTGAATCTGGGCCCAAGACTAATTATATGGAACAACATATTGAACAGAGAAGTCCAGTTGCTCATAAAAGGTAGTTTCCCACACAACACACTCCTTTCTGAGAATATAGAATCATACCATAGTATCATAGAATGGCTTGGGTTGGAAGGGACATTAAAGATCATCCAGTTCCAAATCCCCTGGTTGCCAACCACTAGATCAGGCTGCCCAGGGCCCCATCTAACCTGGCCTTGAATGTCTGCAGGGATGGGGCATCCACAACTTCTCTGAGCAACCTGTTCCAGTGCCTCACCACCCTCTGAATGAAAAATATCCTCCTAATATCTAACCTAAATCTCCTCTCTCTTAGTTTAAAACCTTTTCCCCTTGTCCTCTCACTATTTGCCAATGTAAAAAGTTCTCTCCTGCCTGTTTATAAGCTCCCTTCGAGTACTGGAAATCAATGAGGTCTCCCTGGAGCCTTCTCTTATCCAAGCTAAACAAGCCCAGCTCCCTCAATCTTTCTTCATGAGAAGTGCTCCAGCCCTCTGATCATCTTTGTGGCTCTCCTCTGGACCCACTCGAACAGCTCTACATCTTTCTTATGTTGGGGGCTCCAGGCCTGGACACAATACTCCAGGTGGGGCCTCACAAAGGCAGAGTAGAGGGGGACAATCACTTCCCTTGCTCTACTGGCCACCTCTCTCTTGATGCAGGGTACAGTTGGTCTTCCAGGCTGCAGTCACACATTGCTGGCTCATGTCATCCTTCTCATCCACTAGGACTCACAAGTCCTTCTCAGCAGGGCTGCTCTCAATGAGTTCTCACAGAATCACAGAATCACAGAATATTAGGGATTGGAAGGGACCTCGAAAGATCATCTAGCCCAATCCCCCTGCCGGAGCAGGAACACCTAGATGAGATCACACAGGAAGGCATCCAGGCGGGTCTTGAATGTCTCCAGAGAAGGAGACTCCACAACCTCCCTGGGCAGCCTGTTCCAGGGCTCTGTCACCCTCACTGTAAAGAAGTTCTTTCTCAAATTTAAGCGGAACCTCCTGTGTTCCAGCTTACACCCATTGCCCCTTGTCCTATCATCAGTCGTTACTGTGAAGAGCCTGGCTCCATCCTCCTCACACTCACCCTTCAAATATTTATAAACATTAATGACGTCCCCCCTCAGCCTCCTCTTCTCCAAGCTAAAGAGGCCCAGCTCCCTCAGCCTTTCCTCATAAGGGAGATGCTCCACTCCCTTAAGCATCTTGGTGGCTCTGTGCTGGACTCTCTCAAGCAGCTCCCTGTCCTTCTTGAACTGTGGGGCCCAGAACTGGACACAATATTCCAGATGTGGCCTCACCAGGGCAGAGTAAAGGGGAAGAAGAACCTCTCTCGACCTACTGACCACAGCCCTTCTAATGCACCCCAGGATGCCATAGGCCTTCCTGGCCACAAGGGCACAGTGCTGGCTCATGGTCATCCTGCTGTCCACCAGGACTCCCAGATCCCTTTCCCCTACACTGCTCTCTAGGAGATCATTTCCTAACCTATACTGGAACCTGGGGTTGTTCCTGCCCAGGTGCAACACCCTACACTTTCCCTTATTATATTTAATCAAGTTTTTCCCTGCCCAGTTCTCCAGCCTGTCCAGGTCTCTCTGGATGGCAGCACAGCCTTCTGGAGTGTCAGCCACTCCTCCCAGCTTTGTATCATCAGCAAACTTGCTGACAGTGCATTCAATTCCCTCATCCAGGTCATTTATGAATATATTGAATAATACTGGTCCTAGTACCGACCCTTGGGGGACTCCACTGGACACAGGTCTCCAACTAGACTCTGCTCCATTGACTACCACTCTCTGGCTTCTTCCCACCAGCCAGTTAATAATCCATCTCACTACCTGCTCATCTAATCCACACTTCCTCAATTTATCAGCAAGGATGCTGTGGGAGACCGTGTCAAATGCTTTGCTGAAATCAAGATAGACCACATCCACTGCTTTACCATCATCCAGCCACCTCGTCGTGTTTTCATAAAAGTCTAGAAGGTTGGTCAAGCACGACTTCCCCCTGGTGAAGCCATGCTGACTGCCCCTAATGACCCTCTTATCCTTGATATGCCTAGAGATGGCACCAAGGATAAGTCGTTCCATCACCTTTCCAGGGATGGAGGTGAGGCTGACTGGTCTGTAGTTACCCGGGTCCTCCTTCTTGCCCTTTCTGAAGATTGGAGTGACATTTGCTTTCCTCCAGTCCTCAGGCACCTCTCCTGTTCCCCACAACTTAGCAAAGATGATGGAGAGTGGTCTAGCAATGACTTCAGCCAGCTCCCTCAACACTCGTGGGTGCATCCCATCTGGACCCATAGATTTATGGATGTCCAGATTGCTTAATTGGTCCCTGACCCAATCCTCATCAACTGAGGCAATCTCCTCCATTGTCCTGTCTCCATCTGGGGTCTCCAGGGTACAGAGCTCCTCAAGACAGCTTCCAGCAGAGTTCTCCTTCCAGTCTGTACACATACTTGGGATTGCCCCAACCCAGGTACGCAGCCTTGCAACTTGGCCTTGTTGAACCTCATCGGGTTCTCATGGGCCCACTTTTCAAGCCTGTCCAGGTCCCCCTGCATGGCATTCCTTCCATCTATTGTATCAACCACACCACTCAGCTTGGTGTCATCAGCAAACTTGCTGAGGGTGCACTCAATCTCACTATCCAGGTCATTGATAAAGATGTTGAAGAGCACCAGTTCCAAGGCTGACCCCTGGGGGACACCACTCGTCACAGGCCTCCACCTGGACATAGAGCTGTTCACCACACCCCTCTGCCTGCAACCATCCAACCAATTCTTTATCCATCAAATAGTCCAGCCTTCAAACCCATATCTCTCCCATTTAGAGATAAGGATGTGATGTGGGACCACGTCAAAGGCCTTGCACAAGTCCAGGTAGACAACATCAGTTGCCCTTCCTTTGTCCACTGATGCTGTCACTCCATTACAGAAGGCCACCAGATTGGTCAGGCACAATCTGCCCCTAGTGAAGCTGAATATGAAGAACATCTCTTTAAATACAAAAATGAAGAATATCTCTTTAAATACTCTGCAGAAACACATAGTGTACTCCCATAAGAAAAGGGAATGTCTTTACTTAAAAGAGGTGTGTCAAAATTACTGGTCTCAATAATAACACTTAGAGTGAATAGACATGAACTACATGAAAAGTTCTCAAACACTTGTCCTGTGTGATATATCAAATTCCTTGTGTCTTTCAGAGTCTCACAGTACAAAAGTCAAGAGTCACAGAACTCTACCAAGTGCCAATGAGTATCTCATTCACTTCCCAAAAGGTAAATATTTCCATTATTAAAAAGCTGAAAAGGTATGTCATGGGCACGCTACAAGCAGCATACAGAACATTGGAAGCTGCAAGATGGCAAGGAATTATTGAAGCAGGAAGTATCTGGAAAAATCAGCATGCTGCAGTAAGAGACAAAAAACCCCAGTATCATCTCTAAACTCAGATCTGGTGACAGTAAACCAGAGTGTACGAGCAAGATATACCAGCCAGATATAAGTGCACACTTAAGTCCTCATAGTTCTTGTCCACAGTATGCTGAATTTATCTTCTGCCTACATGACATACATAGTACAAGTCATGGAACTTTCTGTAGGAATAGAACAGTTGCAAGCTGTTTCAGGAGTCTTAAAAGGGCTTAAAATATAGTAGCTCAAGCATGTCTTTCTGTCCTTCCCTCTGATTTAATAGGGCCTTTTGCACTTCAGTTTGAGTTACTTTGTTCAGTGAACAGATGGAATGTCCTTTAATTGAAATCACTTGGCAAACAGAAGGCTGCTGATTGCACTTTTTTTTACCACATCCTTTACATCAACTGCTGTTTTCACCTCTGAACCATTAACATGCTTTTTCATTTCAGATGCCACTGTCACACCTATGAAACTGTCCAGGAAGAACAAATGAGTAGTGACAGGTATACACTTAGACCTTCTATTCTGTCAAATTCGTTCAAGCAACAGCTGATTTCCAGAATCGATACTGACTGACAGCACGTCATTCTAGATATCAGCATCCTCATGAATCAAATCTTACTCCATATCACACTATATCTACACAGACAGCATAAGAAAAGCAAAACCTTGAGAGCTGGAATTAGGCACATCTATGATTGATGTTGCTAAGTTCACTATACACGCACATGTAGTTGCTGAATAATTTGTCCTTAGCATGCTTTCCAATTTCCAGGGGAATACAGAAGCTCTAACCAATCCATCTACATGTTTGCAAGACTGGTAGTACAAGCCTCTTAGCAAGAAAATAGGTGTTTCCCCATCCTCTAGCTGACGAGTTATCAACAAGTTTCGAGCAAAGCAAAGAAATTCATGCCTGTAAATACTTCATGCTAATCTGTAGTGATGATAAGATTCTGACCTTGAATCAGTGTCACCAGTCACCAGCCAGTGGCAGAAGACCCATTTGTTCTGTCATTTGCACAAAAAGCCATGTTTTTGTATGAGTTGAATGCTTGGGAATACCTGCTGTTCTTGGACTAAGTGCAACCAGGATGTTGCATTGGAGGTGGCAGCAGTATGCAACTTCCTCTTCCAAATCACTCATCATTTCTTTCCAGTGCCCTAGGAACCTAAATTTGCTAGATACCCTTCTGAGTGATTCCTCCAAAGCGCAAGATGCAACATAATTTGGAACACTCAGCATCTATGCCTGAACCCCCACTGGATCTCAATTTCAGATTGAATTTGGGCATTGCCAGGCTGTGTGTGGAATTCCTATAGAATCATAGAATGGTTTGGGCTTCAAGGGACCTTAAAGATCATCGAGCTCCAGCCCCCCGCCATAAGCAGGGACACCTTTCCACTAGACCAGGTTGCTCAAAGCCTCATCCAACCTGGCCTTGAACACTTCCAGGGAGGGGACATCCACAGCTTCTCTGGGCAACCTGTTCCAGTGTCTCACCACCCTCACCGTGAAGAATTTCTTTCTAATATCTAATCTAAACCTGCCCTCTTTCAGCTTAAAGCCATTTCCCCTTGTTCTGTCATTAACTGCCCTTCTGAAAAGTCTTTCCCCAGCTTTCCTGTAGCCCCTTCAGGTACTGGAAGGCCGCCATAAGATCTCCCTGGAGCCGTCTCTTCTCCAGGCTGAACAGCCCCAACTCTCTCAGCCTGTCCTCAGAGCAGAGGTGCTCCAGCCCTCGGATCATCCTCGTGGCCCTTCTCTGGACTCGTTCCAACTGGTCGATGTCTCTCTTGTGTTGGGGCTCCAGAATTGGACACAGAACTCCAGGTGGGGCCTTACGAGAGCAGAGTACAGAGGGAGAATCACCTCCCTCGACCTGCTGGCCACACTTCTCTTGATGCAGCCCAGGATACGGTTATTTACCTTCTGGGCTGCAAGCACACATTGCCGGCTCTTGTTGAGCTTCTCATCCACCACCACTCCCAAGTCCTTCTCTTCAGAGCTGGCCTCAAGCCACTCATTGCCCAGCCTGTACTTGTGCTTTGGATTGCCCCGACCCACATGCAGGACCTTGCATTTGGCCTTGTTGAACTTCATGAGGTTAGCAGAGGCCCACCTCTCAAGCCTGTCAAGGTCCCTCTGGATGGCATCCTGTCCCTCCAGTGTGTCAACTGCACCACTCAGCTTGGTGTTGTCAACAAACTTGCTGAGGGTGCACTCAATCCCTCTGTCTATGTCACTGACAAAGATGTTGAAGAGCACCAGTCCCAATACCGAACCTTGAGGGACACCACTCATCACTGGTTTCCACTCGGACTTTGAGCTGTTGACCACAGCTCTTCGAGTGCGACCATCCAGCCAGTTCCTTATCCACCAAGTGGTCCATCCATCAAACCCACGTTTCCAATTTGGAGATAAGAATGCCATATGGGACGGTGTCAAACGCCTTGCACAAGTCCAGGTAGATGACATCAGTTGCTTTGGCCTTGTCCACCAATGTTGTAACCCCATTATAAAAGGCCACCAGATTGGTCAGGCATGATTTGCCCTTGGTGAAGCCATGTTGGTTGTCAAGAGAGAGAACAAGGTGCAGCATGGCACATCACCTCGTCGGTTCCTCGACCACCTGGAGAAGGAAGTTGTCCTCCACACATTCCAGGAACCGCTTGGATTGTTTGTGGCCTGCTGTGTTGTCCCTCCAACAGATGTCAGGGTGGTTGAAGTCCCCCAGGAGGACCAGGGTTTGTGGACATTAAGCTGTTCCTATCTGCTTATAGAGAGCCTCATCTGCTTGGTCTCCCTGGTCTGGTGGCCTGTAGCAGATCCCCACATTAACATCCCCTTTTCCTGCCTTCCCTTTAATTCTTACTCACAGACTCTCCGTTAGCTCCTCATCCATCCCCAGGTGGAGCTCCATACACTCCAGCTGGTTGTTGACATAGAGGGCAACACCCCCTCCTTGTCTCCCCTGCCTGTCCTTCCTGAAGAGCCTGTACCCTTTCATTCCAACGCCCCAGTCATGGGAGCCATCCCACCAAGTCTCCATGATGCCAGTTAGGTCGTAGCCCTGGAGGCATGCACACATTTCCAATTCTTCTTGTTTATTGCCCATGCTACGTGCATTAGCGTAGAGGCATTTAAGTTGGGCCCCCAGCAAAGTTGACTTTGCCCTGTTGGCTGGAGCAGCTGGAATCCCAGTGCAGTGCTCTTCAGGCATGTACCTCCCACAGTTACTACCAGCAGTCCCATTTATATCCCCTTCCCCCTTCCAATCTACTTAGCCAAGGTCCTGCTGCAGAAAGGGCAGAATTAGGTATTCAGTACATGGTGTGCTGAGCCTGGGACAAGCCTAACCCAGCTGACTGTGGGATGACCTGAAATCCTGCCTCTCCAGTGAGCCTGCAACCATTGCTTCAAGCATCTTGCCATGGCCCTAACATAGTTCGAAATGCAACACTGAAAACACCTCCTGGATTTTGGATACTCAGCTGTTCTAGTGGCTGTTAATCTATCTTCCTGAAAGTCAAGTAGGCCAGGTCTCAGGGGCAGGTGGGTCTAATCATTATTCTAAGATAACCCAGTCTCCCATACAGAAGTATGAGCCTTGAACTGCAGACTCCAGAGTCCATTCAAGTGAGTTTCCCAAGCAGTAGACATCCAAGTCCTTTTCTGGCTGTAGTAATTATTATTTTTTGTGAATGCAGCAATGAAAGAACCATGAAGCCTATTGTAAGCAAGGCCAGAATATATCTGTTAACATTTTTTCATTACTACATTCTTACATATTTGTTGAGCGAGAACAGGTGGTTCCTTAAAAACTCTCCTGAGCATCTTAAAGTTTCTCATTTGTACTCAACATTAAAAAAAAAAAAAAAAAAGGACTAACGGAAAAAAAGAGCAAAAGCAGTCACTGACTTTTCTGGGAGTTATTTTGATTCCTTAGTGAGTAAGAAGGGCTAAGTAAAGATGCTAGATTATTAACAATTTTCATCAAGAAATGAAAGTAAGCCCTGAGCTTATATTTAGCCATCCTTGGTATTCAGCCAAAAAAAGTAGCAGAGGCTTCCATTTAAGGTTTGGTGCCAGCCCTCCAGGTTAGATACTGCATTCTTGATAGTGTGGGCAGCACCAGTAAAATCAGCTCTTGTTATTCCATCTAAAAATACAGTCACTGCACTGAGCCTAATTACTTGCATACCCAGCTACCCAGGACATGTCAGGAGGACACTGGATATGTTGAATAAGCAATTCATTCCATGCTTGCTCTGAAAATGAGTGCTTTTTTAAAGGCGTGTGATTGACTACCTGGTTTTTGCAGCTCTCCAGCTATTCAAGAAGAAAACAGTGCTGTTATCTATTTTAAGCACTGTGTCATATCAGACAATTGCAAACTATGTTAGGAAGCTGCAGTGCAGGCATATTCAGAGGTTTCACACAATTACTAGGGGCCACAGAGCTTTGATAATTATTTTCACTTTTCACCTGCTCAACCAGACTAGCTGAAAGAGATTAATTTCATGCTATAACTGAATTCCCAAAGGAACCAGAAGCCTCTGATTGCACACACTGCAGCTCACACACAGCAGCTTGTTCATACACTCCAGAGGGCTTTGGGGAATAAGAACAGCACTGCCACATAAATATGTGATTTACACCTGCAAATCAACCGGTAGCATTAACACACTTGAAGATAAATCCTACAGCGGCACACCACAGCACACCTTTCATTTGTTCATTTTTACTGTTTCAACAGACAGCTTAATATAAAGAAAATCTTTGTACTCAGTCAGGCAGCATATTTCAAAGCAAAATGAAATTTCCATGCTGTGTAATTACGTTGTGGAACTTGTGGCTCCAGAGCACCGAGGTGGCCAAAAGTGCAGGTAAGTTCAAAAGACACTTTGTGCAGGCTGAGTTCAGAGGTGGCGGCTCAACATGATGGTCTAGATGCAATTTCCTTCTCAGGAAGTTCCCTTAAGTGCTGGACCTGGGAAGAATGATCATGGAAAGGATCATTTTCAGTATATGCTGATTTTATGCACTTTCCTTAAGTGTTTGCTACTGCCTATTGTGGGACACAGGGCTACTCAGGGCAGACTTCTGACTTAATCTAACATGGACATTCTTATGTTTCACCGCATTTACCAGCACTGACTATAATTACTGGGTGACACAGATGTTGTACAGTTTTGCTCAGGGTAACTTCCCTGCATCTGGTATTCTTACTGCAACTGACTGAATTTCTGTACATGGGAGTCTTTAAAAGAGATACTGGGTGTGTTTACATAAGTTAATTGCAGCCAATAGGCCTGACCAGACCCAATCTAAGTGACTTCCTTCTCTGTCCTTCCTCCGATTTCTTGCTATCATCTCCCCAACAGGGCATATGCTAGTGTTATATTTCAGACAAGGTAACGTTATCTCTGCTTCCAAGAGAAGTATGGTTTGTACTTTTCTAAAAGGATATAAATAAGTGAGTTTGAGAACCTTTCTATCCCTGCTGAAAATACCCATCAAAGGCTCTAGCTGAAAGTCTTGTTCCCCGTTTGTTTCTTATGAACTATATCAGCACCCAGTTGTTAGGCTAAAAAGTTTTAAGAATGAATTCACTTGAAAATTTGACTGGTTGACGAGAAAGGATATTTCCCCCTGACTTTTCGTGTAGTGTACTGAAGCAAAAATGCAAAAAGGGTAACACAAAGAGTAACTGCCTAGAGGGTAGGCAGTCTTTCTGGGCTTGTAAACTAGATTCATATTGAATCACTTGCACTGTGACTGATGAGCTGCTGGGGTAAGTTGGGTCTTAAAATGTACCAAATGCTTAGCAGTTCCCCAGTTGATTTTCAAGTCTTATAGGGCATGTCTTGAGCATCTTAAAAGAGACTCACAGCTCTACTCTGTATTGTCATTTTAAACCCCAGTAGGCTAGGGTTCTAGTGTTATTTTTATGGCATTGGTTGACCCCTGCCAAATCATCCACATTCATACATTAGAGAAAGAGGAAAATATTACTCTTGGCTTACAAACATCAGAGAATTGGAAATGTGTTTAGAGAAAACTTTAAGACATGTTTTGTAATATAATATGCTCTGCAAAACTTATAGGACAACAATGTCATCCTGTTCTCTAGCCTTGACAGGATCATTACATATAGGTATTTCAGTTTATTCCACTTCCAAGAGCCTCCTTTCATATAATGGAGGACATTTCATTAAATCACAGCCTTCATGTGCCAACCATAAGTATCAGCTGGCTTGTATTTTCCTTGAAGTGCATTGTAAGTATAATACTAAATCCTTACAAATACCAAGACATTCAGAGTCTGCTCCTGTAAGGTGCTAAATGCCTTCAGTCTTTTGCAGGTCAAATAAGCCCCTACTGTCTATCATCAAATGCAACGCTGAAGCGTTGCTTTCTTTTAGTGTCATTATTTTTAAAAATGCAGTTGTACAGGACTTCAGATATATAGTCAGCTCTGCTCTCTTACTTATTGGCAATCTGTCTGGATTACAGACTAGCCTCACTGCAGGTGGAGACACATCATATGGCTCTGTGCAGAACAGGCTTAGTGCTAGTCTATTACCCCAGGGACAGCACTGCACAAGTGCACCTGTATTGCTCCACACTACAGCCTGGTAGCAATGCTTTTGAGTGGAAGCAGTCCAGCTAGTAAACACTACTGCTCTGCCAGATTGCAATTAGCCCCCTGAAGAACCATGGAGCTGTCTTTGCTCAGAACTCCGAGAACAAAAGTATTGAAAAGCAGATACCACTGCATAAAAGACAACTAGGGAGCTAGGCCAGCTCCAAGCAAACAGGCTAGTGGCCTTGGGGCAAAAAGGAAGAGCTGGGGCAAGGAAGAAAGAAAAGTGACATAAGCAATAGGAGCTCTGACTGCTGTGACACCTATGATGGAAGGAGGGAGGCTGCAAACGATCATAGGGACAAGCTCTTCTGCACTTCAAAAGGGTTTCTTAGCTTGTGTGCAGGGACAGATGGCACCAGCTTGGGTTCAATATCCGAGCAACACACTTCTGAAACAAAAGCCTCCAGGTGATGTGACACACAGTCACCAGAGTGTCTCCCTGATGTACACTTTTGAGATCAAGACTTCACATCAAAGTTCAGTTGCTCTTAAGACTGCTACACCAGGCTCCATCCTACAGGACAGACACTTTCTGAAACATAGGCTTAGGGGCTCAGCCTTGCCCTTATTATGTCCTGTTGTCTGACTGAAAAGGGCTTTCCACTAAGCACATGGGCTTTAGGTTTTGGGGTGGCACCTACCTCTGCAAACACTGAATCTGACTAGCACTGGGCTTCAGATTCCACTCTGAGGGTCAAGGACCTACAAGTTGGCATTGACATCCCCTACATGCCTAAATTATATTTTAGCTCTGGCTCCCACTACATGAAGCAAATGCATTGTGCTGTACTGACCATGCAAATATGTTTGCATCAGTTTAGAACTAGCTATTGACGGTAGCTACAGCTGATGGTGATGGGTTAAGTAGCCCAGTTTCAGCCCTGGCTCTAGCCTAATATCTTCTCAGGTGGCAGAACTGCTCAGGTGAAAAACCCAGGTCTCCTTCTTCTCCAGAAAAGCTGACTTCTGGGGTTTGGTGGTCACTATGCAGAGGCTTTTTTGGCAACAACTTTTACTTTTAAAGGCTGAAGTCTGCCTAAGGTACTCTTTAACTTCAAGTTTGGATCTGATCAATTCCTTATCAATATCTAAGAGCTTCTTCAGCCCTGCTGGCAGTAGAGATTCTCCCCATTTTTGCTTATTTAGAAGTTATTTTCTTTGTCTGTTTTGGCAGCCCTGCCTTTAGGAGCTTGCACCAGACAGGCCAGTTTTGTTTAAGCATAGCGCATACATAATATGAGGGACCAGTGAGAACTGCCCTCCTTTCTCTAGTAGGTTGATTGGCAGTGAGTCCAGTGACAGTTTTGTTGACACATGGTAACTTCCCAAAGCAGCAAGACTTGAAGACGTACTGTAAATGGACAGCTGTGCCTGCTAACTTTTCAGCAGGTGCAAACTTTAAACAAAGACAAAAATTTAAAACTGATAAAATTTGCACATGAGAAGGGTTGTCATATAGCAGATATGGACTGCTTGATGAGAAGAGCCCTTTGCAAATGAAAAATATCTGTACACACTCAAGTTGTTCATTTAAGAAAGAGGAATGCAGGTCCCTTTGAATAGCTATGGGGCTACATAGCAGTGACTTCAAAAGATCTGGAGCCCATAAAAGACAACCATTTATTGCTGAGCTCTCACTGCAGTGCAGGTATGAGGATGACTAGTGCAATCTCTGTATTAGAAGCAAGGAGCAGAGCAGGCTGGAAAGTTCTGCAATATGTTTTTCTATCCTGATTGAAATGTTGAATTTATCAAAACCAAGAGCTTCACGGGAGGATGGCCAGTCAAAAAAGTCAACTTGATTGATACATACACTTTGTCTGATAATTCACTTTGTGAAAAATTAAGAACCCCAAAATAGAATACAACTAAAAATCTCCATATGGAACTTCAAATTTACTTCTGCTGAAGGAGATCTTTCTGCATGCAGTTTTCTAAGGGAGTGCAAATCAGTAGTGGGCAATGATCTTGCACCTGCATAAAGCATTAGTGTGATTGGTACAGTAAAAAAAGATAAAGCTTGGGTATCTGTATTTCAAAAACATATGCCATAAAATTGGAAAAGCAAGTAATTTGAAAGGATCAGAAAATGGCTTTTAGTAAGAAATTAAGGCTTTTATTCTGAGTCTGTTAAAATGAGCAGGAGGTGACTTGCTTATGGTTCCAATACTGTCATGGGAAAAAGCAATACTTGAAAGGCCCTGCAGATTAGGGTAGAGGAGCCCAACAGGAACCAATGACTTGAAACTGAAGCCAGACAAAATCCAATTAGAAATAAGGAAAAAAAAAAAAATAGGGACAATGGGACAATATTTAAACAAATAGTAGTGAAAATCATGGATCCATAGTCTTGTCTTCAGATCAATACCACATCCTTCTCTGGAACACAAGCTTTAGCCAAGCAGAAGTCCTTAGGATCAATACGAGGGTAATGAATGCAATTTAATGGCCTGCAACACACAAGAGGTCAGACCAGATGATCTAGTGATCCCTCTGGCTCTATAATCTAGGGACAATCATGTAAGATCAAAGTGTATAGGGCAGAGTAATGAAATGAGTCAGGAGTATGTATGGCAGTCATTGCCAGGACTGCTGTGCTACAAAATTATGAAGTATGGGACTTTCTTTTTCCTTTTGTGCCTGTCCCTCTCTTGATTTTGTTCCTTTATCAGAGGGTATTTTGTGGATAGATTGCATCACTGACTAAATGTTCTTACAGAATCCTCTGGGTAGCCCATCACTAGGGTCATATTGGGATTTCTGTTATAACATTTATGGTCATAATTTCCAGGTAAAAGCCTGCTTTTCAAATTCCTTTTTTTCCATGTTTGGTCTCAAGAGAAATATTTAAATGATTGAAGGAGGCCAGTTGTCCTGTTTTTGGACTGAAATCAGGAGGAAAACCATTCATGTGTAAGAAGATACTTGGCATTCTATTTCACTGCCAATTCAAAAAGCCAAACTTTCAGGTGGCAGGTCCATGGAGGAAACCAGTGCTGCTGAACCATTCTGCACAATGAAATAGGAGCAAAGGATCACTGGAGAGCAGTTGTGAATATTTACAGCACAGACTGCGTCCTTCTTTGAGTTAAACTACTGACAGTTTTGTGGAACAACAAATCTTTTTCTGTGAATTTTAGGCCGAATGGTCGTGTAGGAGCATTTTCTTGATATTCCAAAGAAGAAACAAGGAACTCTAGAATTCAGCTTGAATCAACGGGGACTGCAGCAACGTGGTCTCACGTCTGAATGTATCCTATGCTGTGAGGTCCTGATTCACCTTAGGATGAGTCTAAACAAGCTAAGCAGAGGTGCTTAAGCAGTTTGCACTAAAGATAACCCAACAAGACAGAGAGAGAGTTTGCACACTGTATCTCTCTGGTATAGAAACCAGCTGAAAGATACCCATAGCTCCTCATTTTTTAGATCGAAGGCTGTCCTGGGTAAAGAGACCACATGGTATACAGGAAGACAGGGCTTCAACTAACTGTCATGATGGCCTTCTGGTGTCACCATGTAACATTTTAGTATTTTTTTTTAATAATTTAAAACTGTTTTGTGCTAAATACATTGATTTGTTCTTCACTTCTTTTTTACTGAAAAGTTATTTACCTGAAGCCCAAGTAGAGAAGGTTTATTGTATGAGACATTAAGCAAACTATATCCCACTGAGAGGAGTAATGAAATTATAACCTTACATAGAGTTGACCATTCATTTCAGTATGCAAAGAGCAACCAAATTTCAGTATGCAATAATCACGGGGGGTGTAATACTACCATTGTGAAGGATTCCACTTTTTGTAAAAGCAGCAGCTGGAAGTGATTTTCAGGTGCAAGACTGATTAAAATACATGTGATTTAGTGAGCTACCTGCTTCCTTATGTGACCTTTGGCAGCCTACTTGAGATCAGAGCCATAAAAGACTGAGGCATAGCCATGCCAGTTGCTCAGCTCACAGAAGGGATTTCTCAAACCAGCTGTAGCACCTACCTACACTATCCACAAGGCAAACAGCTGTCTTCCTCCTGTGAATCTCCAACTCTGAGCAGAGCTGCAACTGAATTAGGCAATGGGAAACACCGAAGATCTGAAGCTCTTCTACTAACTTGTAGCCTCAGGTTAAAACATCCAGCGCCTTCCTTGATTCAGATCTAAGGAAATTGCCTACTTTTTTTATAGATAAGACAGCCAAGGGACACAGCAATGACACTGACAGAGCAATTAAGCAGAGCAGGCAGAAAATGAGAGACTCTTTCAATGCCTTCCTCTGCCAGAGTGATTTCAAACATGTGTATCTTAGCTGTCGTTTACCTGAGCCACCCAGCTGTGGTCTACTTGTGGCCCCTCTCTGTCTCTCCTGTCAGAGGTAGGGCTCTGTATTAGTGAATGCAAACTTCAAAAGCAAACACAACCCTACAGCACGGTGAGAGGAGGGCCTCACTGGGTCCAGGTCCCGCTCCCAGACCTGCTTCTGTATTTTTGCCACGGCTACTGATGACAAAATGTCCACAGGATCACTTCTAATGCAACCTCTTCCAGCTGTTCTTGAATGTCAGATGGTCATGGCTGCTGCCCATGACGGTGCAGAACATGTCTAGCACAAGGCAGTCCGAGGTCCTTGAAGGGTGGGAACTTCTAAGCTGCCCCAGGAAGGAGATGACACCTAAGCCAGTCACAGCCTGGGAAACGACTGATCAGCAGCAGACACCAGGCATGCCACTGCCTTCACTGGTGAGAGCGCTGGTGTCCACAGATTCCCTGATGGTTCAGCAATTGGGTGACTTAGTCTGGCCTTTAATGGAAAAAAAAACCTCATAATTGGATCTGTGTGTGGATCTGTCTCTTCCTCCCTCATAGCTTTTGAGCTGAACTTGATCAAATATCAGTCAAAACAGAGAAGTATAATTTTCCAGCATCACTGAGCTTGTAGGAAAAGGCAGCTGGGAAGAGGAGAGAGGAGCTACTAGGTCTTTGTCACATCATATTTTTTACTTTATAAGAAGTCATACAGGTTTAAAGATACTGATGTCTTCAAAACTGTTTCAGATTCTGTGACAGAGACTACTGGTCAATACGTTGGTACGATTTGTTTGTATCCATCTCCTCTGCCAAAGGTATTGGCTTTCTATCAATCACATGGAATTGGCATCTTTATCTCTACCTTGCGTAAAATATTGTATCTTCAGGTCTGGAAACACGAGAGGAAGTTAAAGGGAATGTTTAATTCTTAATAATATTCATGTTAAATAGAAAAATATATACATTAGTCCATGTATCATTCAAACAAAATTGTAAATAATCAGACAGGTGTTTTCAGTCCTGTAACAAAGTCATATAATGAAAACATTCAAGAACGGGCACTTGTACTTAAATTTAGTAGTCTTTTTATTAACTTTTATTAACTCTTTCCTGACAGTTGTAGTAGATCACCTGTGCATATAAAGACAGATATAAAATCATCCTGGAGCATATTATGACACGTGTGTATGGCTGCAATAATGAATCTTATCTGATAACCAGCAAGCTTCTTTCAGCTGTTACAGCCAGGAAAGGAAATGTAGTGTCATAGTTTTGTTCCAATTAACTCACAGCATGTTAACTAGTTAAGGCTTGCATTTCCCTATCAGAAGACATTTGGTTATTTATTTCACTGAACTAACTAATTTCAAAGAATTAGCTTATTAAATGCATTACAATACTATATATTGATCTTATAGAAAAGATTAGCATTAAGAAATAGTACATTTTATGTTATATATATTCCTCACATTGTGTAACATCTTAGGATGAACATGTTAATTCTGAACATTCTCTTTTCCATATTGCAGAAGAGTAGGTACCAGATCCAAATCACTGCCAATACCTCCTGTGAAAGGGGCTTCTCCAGTCTAAATACACATCATTGACTCAGGCTAAACCAGCACCCAGTGTCTCGTCCCTTCACACCCACTGCGGCTCCCACAGCTGCCCATCTGGTCTACAGCTCACTTCTCCCACCTCAGTCTACATATGCAAATCATACCCCTTATTGTACCAAATAAGTACTCCAGTGCCAAAGCAGGCTCTAGTACCCCCTTGAGCACAGGAGTGACCCCTCTCTCCCCCTGACACTTTTTTTCTGCTTCTTGTCCTTTTTCTGCTTCTTCTGCTTGATTGTGGACTCCACAATCCCTGCTGGGGCTGAATTTCACCCAGAGAACAGGCTGGGCCTCCAGCTCGTCAGAGATCTGATTCACTTGTCTCATCTTCAACAGACCGCGGGTTTTCCAGAGCAGAGCCATTACATCATGTCAGCCAGCTTCTTTCAAGCAGTCAGCAGTTCTGCTGCCAAGAACACCGCGCATGTAAAACGTCAGCAAAATTAAACAAAGGTGTCAAACTTTATTCAAATTAGTTGTCTCCTGACGACTTGTAGAGAGCTTTAGTAGTAACGTGCTTTATATTCAGAGGCATCCTTAACCCAAAGTATGAAAAGTCACAAGTCCTGAGTGTTGATTAAGGCCCCAGGTCCATTCCAGCAGCAAAATGATGGTGTTACAAGTCAGTAACATCTCAACTAGATGTTCTGCATTGCCTACATAGCCTGTGCTTAATATTGACAAGTATCTGGATTTGGGCCTGCCAGGTCTCATGCCAACTTACAGATACTCTGTTTAATCACTTATAAATGACCAGATTTCTAAGGCCAGAAGCAATAATTGTAATGATCGAATGACCTTATACGTGCACATGCCATAGTATTTCAGCAAGTGGCTCAAATATTAAGGTCCTGACCACCATTAAGCTCTTAACCAGAAAGTCTCTGTACTAGAGCTGCAAATGCAGTTACACCTATTAAACTTTCACAAGAAATAATACGTTATTGTAAGTGTTATTAATTGGTAATGAATACACAATTGCCTGTGACAGATCTAAGACAAAGGTCTGAAAATGTATTTTTCTATGTCATTTTATTTTAAGCAGGTGACTAAAGGGGCAAGATGGTAATTTCATATCACTGGGGGTGCAGAGCACAAGCAGGTTCTCAGCTGCTAAACTCTCGACTTCTTTACCTTGGCCTAGAGTTCATGCCTGGGCACATGCCTGGGCACATCAGTCTGCAATGTTTAGATTTTCCATGACTCTGCATCTCTTATGATTCTCATTATTCTGTTTTCAGAGTTTCTGTGATTAAGAGCAATAGTAATAGTTTACTCATTAGAAATGTCTCTTTCCATATATAACTGCTATGGATGCAAATACATACTGAGAGACATTTGCAATTATGGAAATTATTTTCCTCTAGACAATAAAAAGACCAAGGCTTAAAAGCATAAACAGCTTTTTTGCAAAGGGCTTTTTTTTAATTAAAAAGATGTTCTCTGTGAGTTTATATTTCATTCTCTTCAAGAAACTGCAGTGTACTGGAATTTGCTGAAAATAAAAAATCAGACTATGTTAAGAGTGAATAAATTAAAGTTAATGCAAGAGACTTAATATCTATCTCTTAGCTACATAAAAAAATGACTTTGCTCCCCAAAAATTAACAAATAAATATTTTTTATAAATTATCAGAACTGCGTACTGGAGTTTTTCTTCTGTGACAACTCATTACTAACTCATGAGTGATTTGAGAAGGAAATCCTCCTATGACAAAAAAAGACAGGAATAAGGCAGCAGCACGTCTGTCACTAGCATAACAAAAAAATCTTAAATAAAAAAAAAATCTTAAATACAAGCTCAATTTAAAAAGCAAAATTAACTACACTGTATGGAGGAAATTTCTCCAGAAAGGGTCTCAAGCTTAGAGCAACCACTTTCAAGTCTGACGAAGCTCTGCATAGCAGAAAGCTGTTACTTTGACAATTTTTCTATCATTTTTCCGTAACATTGTGTCTCCACAAACTAAAAACTGGTCACTGTGCAGCTCCCCAGGGTGCTCGGATGTGGTGTGTTAACTTCGGGCAAGGCTCTCCCGCAGTTTCCCCCTTATCTTGGTCCGCAGTGAGGTACCAAGGGAGGGACAACCACGGACCCGCGGCTTGAGAAATTTTCCTGTGTCCAGACGGCTGCCCAGGGCGCCTGCCCGCCTTATCTTCCCGCCCGCAGACCCGTTTCGGGGATAGCCGTGAAGAACGCTGCTCAGGACGCCCAGGGCAGCGCTGCGGGCTCCCGCACGGGCCCGGGGGAGCTGCCGGTAGCGCAGGCCCCGCACCGAGCACCCCGGGGGAGCAGCAGCAGTAGCCCCGCGCCTAGCCCGCCGCCCCAGCTGCAGGGAGCCGCGGCAGCAAACCACCGCCCGGGCGGCTGCTCTCCTCCCTCCCACCGCCCGTCGCGACGGCATGGTCGTGGGTCGGCAGCCGAGCGACAGAGGCTGCGCCCGCCTCTACGCCGCCTCAGCCCTTCCTCCCCGCTCGGAGATTTCAGGGCTGACCCAGCCGGCGCCAGGCAAGAGGCTCTGCCCGCCCCCCGCCACTTTCCCGTCAAGAGTCACCCGCTCAGCGACAGACCCGCCCCACAGGGCCGGGGGCGGCCCGGATCCCCCCCTTTTCCAGCCCCACCTGCCGCCCGCCCGGCCTCCCCCGCCCTCGGGCGGCCCTTTCCCGCCGGAGAGCTGCCTGCCTCGCGCTGGCGGCCCGGCGGCGGGCGGGAGGGAGAGGGGAAGAGGCGGGGGGGGGTAGGTCGCGAGGGCCGTCCGCGACCGCGCGAAGAAAAGGAGCGAAGCGGCCCCGCGCGGGCGGGAGCTCTGTCCCGCGCCCCGCTGCCGCGCGCCGCCTGCCCGCGCGCTGATTGGCCGGCCGCGCGGCCGGGGCTCCCCGGCGGGCCGCGCCTGATTGGCCGGATTGTAAAGCGATGTCTGAGGGCGCCTGGCGGGAGCGGCAGAGTCCGGAGCCCCGCGCGCCCCCCGCCCGCCCCGCCGCCGAGGTGAGGGCGCGGAGCCTCCCGCCGCCGGGGCGGCCGCCCGCCCCCTCCCTCCCTCTCCCGGAGTGTAGCCCCGAGCTGCCGCGCTCCCCTCGCGTCCCGCCGGGGACGGGAGCGCTGCCCCGGAGCGGGAGCGGAGCCTCTTAAGGGCCGGGCTGAACGCGCCTTCTCGCTTTGCAGATGGAGGTGAGCGTCCTGGCGCTGCGGGACCTGTCGAGCGGCCGGCCGGGGCGGCGGGGCCGCGCCGAGGCGGCCCAGAAGGTGAGCGGGTGCGGGGGGCGAAGGGGGTCCGGTGCGCAGCGTCGCGGCGGCCGGGGCGCAGCGGGAAGCTCCGGGGGGGCGGCCAGGACTGCAGAGGGTTTGGCCATTCCGGCGGCCGGGGCTGCAGAGCCCCATCCCCCTGAGCGCAGGGGTACACTGCCCCGGCCCGGAGGTGGGGCGGCCGTGCGGCTCCGCATCGTGCCCCTCGCTCCCGCTGGCGGCATTGGGAGTGCTGCCCCTTGGGCCGCCGCACCTGGTCTGTCCTGTCCTGCCGCCTTGGTCTGCGCGGCAGCATCTTACCTGTCGGCAGCCTGGAGCACGGGGGCGACCGATGCTGCCGTTCAGATAAACAGGCGATCCAGTAAAACAACCGCGGGTCGTGGTACCGCTGTCAGTACGTGGAGCGGTTATACTCTGGCATTGTTCCCAGGGAAACAGCTTTTAGTTTTCGCTTAAGTAAAACTCGCAGCAACCCAGTGGCAACTCCTGGGTAAGGTGGAGGAGACTTTTGTACAGACTCATCCTTCAAAAGCTGACCAACACCAGGCCTGACATGACATGGGAATAGTATAATCCTGTTATTCAGTAGCAGTTTAGCTGTGCTGATGCACATCAGCTGTCCTTACCTTCTGGCCTGGAAAAGTGTGCCTGTGTCTATACAGTAGTGTTCTCAGGTCAAGAGGCAAAGCAGTGCCACTCAGCAAGGAACAAGCTCATCATTCCCCTCCTGCCCCACCAACCAGGAGACAAGGTATCTAGCCTCAGGCACACCTTGCTCAATAGTGTCTGTTGAACTAGACCCGAGTCATGACCTGCTGTCCCTGCTCAATCTGAGTCCTCCAAAGATCACATAGTTCTTGTCAGACTCGGCTCCTATCGTCTCAGATATTTGTTTCAATTCCTGCTTACATACTGAGTTCATTAAGCCAGCCTTTCCTGCCCTCTTGTATTTGTAAGCTATCTCTGCCTGGATCAAGGTGAATCTCATACTTCTACCAACTGCCCTTGTAGTTTTGTTGAATACAGCGAGGAGTTCATAGAGCATTGCAGCTACTGAAAAAAATAAAAAGGGGAGCGTGGGGAAGATGAGTTAAAAGTGTTTCTTACCTTAGTAGGCAATTATGACATTCAAGAAATAAAGATCTGAAAGGCTGGTAGTAGGTGTGTGCTTCTCATGTAGTGCCACTACTTTTTTCACTTTGATATTTGCACAAACATGAAAACTTAAGGTTGCTGCTTCAGCTGCCCTTACTGCAGTTCCACTAGCACCAGCCATAGTGAAAAGGACCATGAGGGGAAGGTAGGCTTTCTCCATTACAGATTAAGTGTTGATTCACTGCCAAATGTGAAATTGCAAGAATATATTGAGTGCCAACACTATGTGAACATATATTCCAAGAAGTACCGTGGCCTTTAAATTGACCCCTATTTATCACAGTGTAGCAAGTTACAGCTGGCTATCTGTTAATTGTAAAAGGAGATATATTTATTACATCCTTTAGGGTAATTCATAGTGTGGTATGCAGAAGTGTTCATCAGTGCTCAGAGCACAATGCTTTCGGTGTGGCAGATTTGTTTCCAGTTTGAATGCTACAGAACTATGCCCAGTAAAAGCCAGCTTCAGTAGTTATTAGAACTTCTTTCTGCTTTCTACCTAGACTGTAGCTGATAAGATGATATTTGGAATCACCTATTTAAAAATCTCTATCAGCTGGTGATAGCAGAATTACTCCAAATAGACAGATAAACTTAACTTGGGAAAGTTCTTTACAGCAAACCAATAGTAACTTAACATTTTCTTTCAGGCTATATTCCATTTCAGATTTGGACTTCTTGCAGCACAAAATACATAATCACAATATCTGGCCTCAAAGTTGTCATGTTAGATTTTCAAAACTATTTTTTAAAAAAATTAAGTGGCAGTCTGAGCAAGAAGACTTGCTCAGTTTGAGACCAACACCAAAAAAGCCATAGCTAGACTGAAGAGCAAACAACTTCAAGCCTGATTTATAGTTTCAAAGCAGTTTGATGTGGTTTCAAAGCCTTCACTCCCAATTCCAACAAGTGACAAGCTCTGCTAGCTTTTTGATGAAAATCTGTTCACCGTGCTTTCTCTCTCTCACTTCACTCAAGGTGCATGCAGTCATTTCAAGGGACTAAATCTAGAAAACACTGAGCAGTATTAGCTGGAGTTCCAAAAACAGTGTTCTGTTTGTAGGGTATTAAGGAGAATTAAGTGATAGCTGGACTATCTGAAAACAGAACATTGATCTTCCTGGGCAAAAAGCAACAGTACAACTTTCTGCATGGGCATTTCTGGAAGTCCTGCTCTGTGCCATACTTGGACCTCAATTTTTAAATCCTGTAAAGAAAGCCAGTATGGCATCCTGCCTTCATGCCTTTAGTCTTCATGAGCTATTTGCACTAACGGGCTACAGTGAAGTAGTGTCTCTTGTTGCTCAAAACCAGATCTCAGCTCAAGGATACCATTGATGCTTTCTTCAGTCAGTCCCTTGAAATTAATTGTTCTGTAGTGATAATTCTTGCAGTAAGAGGAAGGGGTAAAATTGGACCTAAAGTTGAAATATGAAAAAAGTTTCATTACAGCTAGGGACTGGAGGGAGTTGAGCCTCATTCAAAGAATGATAAAAATCAGCTGATGAATTAGGCTTCTCCTTCCAGCAACTCTTAGCTGTAGTCAAGGAATACAGATACGGAGATTTTCTTCATGGTTTTGAGCAGCAGATAGTGCAGATGCAAAGCTTACTTCACTTGTACATTAAGTTACATCCACTTTAGTTTTGACATTTTATGGCAATCTAGGCTGCATCCCCAGCATGTCTTTTCATTGAGGACCTTTCAAGCAGAATGCAGTGTTTGCTTGCTAAGTGTCATGTGACCAATGCATTATTTCAGTTTCAATCCAGTTTGGTGATCTATGTGGGCAGTGCTGTCTGTAATATCAGTCAGTTTAAAAGCGTGATAGGTCACAAGCTGGACTGGCTGACCTCAGGTTCTGTAATTCAGGGTACTATCTCATATACACTGCCTCCAGTACATGTAGTGTACTTCACTGCTTCCAACAAAGGCAGAAAAACTGCTAAATGTAGCTATGAGTATCAAGGCATGAGTCACTACAACTACCTTGGTAAGAACAGTGAAACTGATTGTTGGACTGTTTTCTTTCCTGTTGTGTCTAAAGAAATTTTGTTTTTAATAGGAAAACATATTTGATCGATCCAGAATGGCCCCAAAGACTCCCATTAAGAATGAACCAGTTGATTTATCAAAGCAAAAAGGCTGCACCCCAGAAAGAAATCCAATTACACCTGTTAAGCTCATTGACAGACCTCAGCCTGATCCCTGGACCCCCACTGCTAACCTGAAGATGCTTGTTAGTGCTGCTAGCCCTGACATGAGGGACAGGGAAAAGAAGAAAGAGCTCTTCAGACCCATAGAAAACAGTGAGCAGAGCAACACACCCGATTTGTTACAGGTGAGACTCAGAACACAATTACCTAATGTTCAGTTAGGACTAAGACTTTCCTTAAGCTGTGCCTCAGTTTTCTTCCAGATGGTCCTTTGCTCCTTATGGAAAACTGCAGTACTGTAAAACATTCCCAAGGACAATTGCCTACACAGCATTGGCTAAGCAGTAGGACTTTCAAAGACTAAAAGTAACTGTCTTAATAGTAACTGACCTGAGACCCCCTCAAGAGCCTGAATATTACTTAAAAGAACAGAGGAAGAAGTAGAGCTTAAATGTAGAATTTTTCCCAAGTACTTCTGTTACTATTTTCTGAACCACATTAGAAAGAAAACATCCAGATCACTTTAAACAGACAGGCAGCATTTTCTAAAGTTATTTGACAATGGCTAGGGCATATTTTCCAGTATACTTTTGAAACTTTATACCTTGTCCACAACAGCCCTTACGGAGTGGTCAATTAAAACCTTTCTCCCCCTTTCCACCCCACCCCCTAAACTAGTAGCCAGACAGCATGGTCAAATGTTAGAAAGATTTTTACTTGCCAACACTCAGACAATGCGGGGGCTGATCCCTGTCCTCACTTCAGGAAGTCTGTCAGTGGAGAGGATCACAGCAGGTTGTGATAAACATCATTGCTGTTTTCTTCCTTCAGACCATTTTTTGTTCCAACCACTGCTTTCCCTCTCCTGGATTATTTCTTGTAAAATATCCTTCCTTGGTAATTTCAGTGAAAGGAAGATACTTCTGGGGTCCTACTGAGAAGCATTGTTTGACAGGTACAGATCACTCCACAAGAGTAGGTTTTACAACATCTACGGTGACAGTAGTCTGGAAAATTCTCCCATTTAGATAATCATAAAGGAACAAACAGTCATCTGAAGATAATTCCTTACACAGCTTCCAATAAGTAAAAAATAGTCAGTGTTAAAGTTTAGTTCATTACCACACCAAGCCTGCTAAGATCATGTAGCATTTTTGGGGTGGCTAATATAAAAGGGTCAAATATTTCCTCGTTATTAAAACTTGCACTTAATAATTTTCTCCACAGAGAAAGTTAACTTACTAAAGATGTAGAAGAGTTACTGTAAGAATGCTGCTATTTCCATACCATATAAAACTCAAAGAATTCAATCAGAGCAACAGCCTGCCATAAGTTCACTTAGTCACAACCACTAAAGGACACTTAAGATCTCATATGCAAAGAAACTTGAGTTTCAACAGCTGCCACCACTCTCAGCTTTTCTTTTCCAGAGGGCAAGATTTTTTCCTTTTTTTTTTTTTTTAACACAGAGGCAAAACCCCAAAGTTACCAGTGCAGAAAAATCCTCCATCATTCTCATTTTGTAATAAATAAACATACCTCTTCCTACATTCATAGTTTTGTTGAGGTTTTTTTTTTTTTTACCTGCAGGGACCAAAATACCATATTCAGGCCATCCTACAGAATTCAGTTAAGCTAACAGCTTGACTGACTTTAAGGTTCAGGGACTGGGTGTTGCCTTTTATAGTCTCTTAGCATCAAGCCCCCTCCCCAACACCTGGTTTCCTAAAGTTATAGAGGCACTGTAAAGGACAGTAAACTCTCTTGAAAGAGGAGCTCTTTGATGGCTTGTGCATCTTCTGGTTTATTAGATCCAAAGGTGTTTGAGGGAATATTCTTCCTCCTCTCAAAAAGAAATATTCCTTCCAGGTAGGATCTTACCATCTGCTAGTCTGCAGTGTTTGATCTTACTGTTTTGTTTCCTTATGCATAACCATTATTTTATGATCTCACAGATAAGAGTTTTTCTGTAGATACCTTGTGTGATGAATTAAAAAGAGCTTGCAAGCAGAAGTGTTGTCACCTGAGTGCTCTGTGCTTGCAGGGAGTCCGTGGTGTTTTCCTTATTAGAAAGTCTGAGCTTAAATATTGCTAACATCTGGAATATGCCTCACTTGGCTATGCCTTGCTTCTAAAGATCTGCACTAAAGGGTTAACATTTATTTTTTAACAGTATGATATGGTAGACGACTGCACGGTTGATGAATTTGAAAAGCAGAGACCCAGCAGAAAACAGAAAAGCTTAGGACTCTTGTGCCAAAAGTTTCTGGCTCGCTATCCAAGTTATCCATTGTCAACAGAAAAAAACACTATTTCTTTGGATGAAGTGGCTTCAATTCTTGGTATGTATACCTGCAAAAATGGGGTAACTGATCATCTGGATTAACCTGACAAGGGGGCCTTCAAAATGTCATCCTTCTTACAGAGTACATTCAAGGTCTGCCTTTCCCTGGGTCTGGATGCTCTTCTAATCGTACTAATCAAGAGTTGGAAATGCCTAATATTCCTGAGTGTCTTTACTGCTTGATAATGCTACCATTTTTAACTCTCTCACAGTACTTTTTACTAGACAGATACATATCCTCCAGCTGTTTACCAACTCTTGCATTCTTAAATTTTCAATTTGCTGAGCACTGAAGGAGTTATGAGTTACAAACCCTCTGAAGGAGGACTTAAAACCAACAAATTTTGTCAAAATGGAATGTTTAGGGAAATAATCGTAAACTAGTAAATATGGGAAATTAGTTGGCTTTACTGCCTGGCTTCAGTAACATGCCTGACATTATACTTTCCAAGATCTCATGATTCACTGAGGTTATCTTAGCTTTAAATATTGTCTTGTGTGGGGAGGTCACTAGGAGACCTGCAAGAGGAGAATGAGAAAATGTGTTATATTGAGATGGCAAGAAGGTATCGAGTAGCCTGTTTGCTGTGTCTGCTGTTAGGTTTGGTCTTAGTTAAAAGATTAATGAAATATCTGAGAGAAATAATAAAAATTGGGAGAATGGACTCAGCCAGGTCACATCAATAACAAAATGATCCAGGTCCTTGGAGGAGTTGTCTCTTATCTAGGAAGGGTTTTATTAAATTTGACTTAAATTGGAAAAATATGTTGCATTTACATTTAGAACTCGGGTATTTAATATAAAAGAGGTAGCAAAAATGAAATGTGTTTATTTTGGGAAGAAAGGGAACAGAAGGGTGATGTTCCCTCTGTCTCTGGCAAGAAAGTCCTTGAAATATTCATTTATTTGCCTTGGTAATGGGAATTAGAAATAGGAAAGGATTCAGATTAATTAAACAGTTAAATAAAAGACTTTTTAAACAAATTGTTCTTTTAGATTTTGCAGTTACTCCTTTCTATGTTTGCATGAGATGCTCGTGCTCCAGCCTTGTACATCTGAACATGAGTAGTCCTTTATTCTGTGTTGGGAGTGGCATTATCTTCCTTTCCTAAATACTAGAAACTGTCTTAAAACTGACTGTTGGGGATTTTCCCTCCCAGAAGGGGGTGTGATGGTTCTTCTCCCTTTGTTTTTCACTTCCTTGCTTTCCTGTGTCCACTTGCTTCAAGAACCACAAAATTATTCACTGCTGATGGTGCTGCTCTCTGTGTAACAAACGATGGTTGTAATGCAGCTTTTGCTACGAATGCATATTGCTTTGTTCACTAAAGACCCATGGAAAGACCACAGAGGGGGCTATGCTGCTGGTGCCTAACAGACACCAGGACACGTGTAGCACTCTTGTTTTTCTGCAGTATGTTTCACTTCAAGAGCTCCACACACTTGGAAATACTCATGAATTGTTTATCCTAATAACTGTTAGAGGCTGGTAAGTATGAAGCATATTCCACAGATGGGTAGACAGATGCATCAAGGCCTTGCCTTCCGCAGGGAAGTCTTTCAAAACCTTTCCCTTTGGCTAGCACTTGTTCTGCTCAGCTAATGTTAACCATTATGGGATTTCTGGTGCAGCTGATGCCACCAGTGTATAGTGCACTGTGTTATATGTAACAGTCGTGCTTCAAACGGCGCTGGACACAGGTACTCAAGATAGTGAGCAGAGCCACTGGTCTCTTCATGTTCTGTCCCCAGCTTTGCTCACGACAGTCAGGCTGAACCTCAGCTGCACATATTTCATAGATTTCCTGTTGGTGCAGACCCAGCCAACACCAAGGACTTGTTTCTGCTGTGTTTAGGAACAGTGAGTCTTATTTTCCACTGCTTTGCACCTTATGAAGCCTTTGATGCTCCTTTGCTTTATACGTGCTTGGCATGTAACTGTGCCATTGGAAATGCAAGGGGAGGACCACACTCCCACTGCTTCCTGTAGGAGTGGGCTTTTATATCTACCCTGTGTCAGTTCCAGGCTCAGACCCTTTCCTGCCCTCTGTTACACACAGGTCTCTGAGCAAGAAGCCTCTGACAAGAAGAGCCAAAGTGCTCTGAAAACCTCAGGGCAGTCTGGATAGGTCTGAGTGAGTGAGGCTGGGCAGACTGCAATCAGTTCTTCTACACACAGTGCAGATGCTTTAAGCTGAAGCTATGGCTGGACTGGCAGTTAATAATATAGACAAAGAACACCATACCATGGGGCTGGCCATACATAAGTCAGTTCTTGGTTGTGCAGGTTTGGATGGATCTAATGTAATATGTCCAGGTAAACAGTGAAAAATGTGTTGTGAACACTCAGTACGAGGTTAGAAAACAGCCTGTTCTCTGTTCCACTTCTGCTGAAGTGCACATTAAAACTAGATGAGCATCTGTGTCTTTTATTTCCTCCCCCCTTAAAACAGGAGTTGAGCGGAGACGGATTTATGATATAGTGAACGTCCTGGAGTCATTGCACTTGGTTAGCCGTGTGGCCAAGAACCAGTACTGTTGGCATGGCCGGCACAACCTCAGTCAGACTCTGAAAACACTCCAGGAAGCAGGAGAGCTACAGTATGGAGAGCTAATGTCCTTCTTCCAGCACAAAGATCAGGACTCGGACTACAAATTTGGAGAACGGAAAAAGGAAACTATTCCAGATTCTCAAGACAGACCATTACTGGACTTTTCAGAACCAGATTGCACCTCTGGTAAGATAACTAATGTGTGATATACAGACACAAGTCTCTTTCTCCAATTTATTACATTATTTTTTTCCCTTGCTTTGCTTTTAAACTAAATAATAAAAAAATAATATTTGCCAAAAGGTGCTGAATTCACCACAGAGGTGACAGAATTCTTCCTTCTATCCTGTCCTTAGCATAGGCCTCAGGATGGATTTTTCCCTCTGTCCTACAGACTGGCAGGAGCTTCTGCCAGGCACTTCAGTTGTTCTTTCTCCACCTGTACCTGATAGTAAATGCTTTATCCTGACAGAAGGTGCCATCTTCCATTTGTCCACTGTTTGCACTCTGCTCATATTACACATAGTGTTTAAGTTACAAAGTCCATTGGACTAAAAAAATTACAGTGGCACAAAACTGTGTAACGTAACATAGAATCAACTTTGGAGTCTGACTTTCTAAAAGCTATTTCTGCAATCTTTCATTTTTATTGCCTTTTGAAGAGAGACTTCTGTCTGCATTACTCGGTTATTTGCCGCCTTTCAAAAGATTTCTGCTTCCTGACAAGGAAATAGTTTACCCCTTTTGTGTGTGAGAAGCCTGCTTGCTAGTTTTCTGGCTGTGATGGATGACATATGCTAAGAGACTTGGGTATTATTTGTAACACAGCATCTGCAAACAGCAGAAAGGACAAGTCGTTGCGGATTATGAGCCAAAAGTTTGTGATGCTGTTCCTTGTCTCCAAGACCAAGATAGTCACTCTGGACATCGCAGCAAAGATCCTGATAGAAGAAACGCAGGATACAGTGGACCATAGCAAATTTAAAAGTAAGCTGGCTGTGGGGAGACTAATCAATTGTTCAGTGAGTAAAGAAAATGGGCATGTTTGGAGTGACACCAGTAGGTAACAGCAAGAGCAGGTCAGGAATCTTTTGCTGAAATATGGTTTGATGGTATTTTAATTGCAAATGGAAGTTTTTTAAAACAGAGCTTAGGGTGAGGAAGAGTCAATTTGACAATTATCTCCAAGTTTCAGGTTCAGAATGAAGAAAAATATTTTTTTTGTTGTTTGATTTTTTTTTTTCATACTTTAACCCTGTTTCCTGTACCATTCTGAAGGACGTTTCAGAACTTAGTGAAATGAAACATGTTGTTTAATTTAATGGAATTCATTTTCTGCTCTGCAGAAATGTGTTACTTCTCCTTTTCACCCTAGAAATCTTATACAGCTGGATGGCACAGTTTGCTTTTAAGTTAGTGGGGATTAGTACTTAGATCCCTCTGAAAACATGGAAAAACTCAGCATAAGTAAATATTTCTTCTAAAATAAATACTTTAATTTTAAGTCTTTAAAGTACGTTTAAAATAAAGTACTTGCACTTCAGTCTTGAAATTCTACCCCAAATGCTTCGAGGGATGTGAGAAGTTTAGCTGGACAACCTGTGTGTGTCATATTCCGCTCAAACATTATTTATTGGAGTCACAGAGATTTTTCTTGGAGTTTTAGATTTTTAAGATTGTAAATATGTGTCCTCTTGTGATCAGTCGTGCACTTATGTGCCTTTTGCCCCCAAGTGCCTGTCTACCCCACATGGAGGTAGCTACCTCTTCTGGGCAGGCTGATGATGTAATCACCCTAAACCATTTCCATCAAAATGAGGTGAGCTTAAACCTGAGCAGCTAAGATGGATGAGCAACTAAGTTGTGAAAAAGCAGTGACAAGTAGGTGGGAGCTGGCATGGCAGGCTTCATAGGAGGTGGCTTAAGTCCATCCCAAATTGATTTTACCCCCCTAGTTTATGAAAGCTATGGTGATATTCTGGAATGAAATTACCATGTAAATATGAACTGTATGCATTGTAAACATGACTGTTTTGACTATTTCTGATCTTTCTTGTTAGCAAAGGTACGAAGACTGTATGATATTGCCAATGTTCTCACCAGCCTAGGCTTGATCAAGAAAGTTCATGTCACAGAGGAACGAGGACGCAAACCAGCCTTCAAGTGGATTGGGCCTGTGGAATTCCCTGGGAAGACCGGTAAATTGTGTAACTTGCATCTCCTTTATTTTTGTTTTAACAATCCCCTCCAAGGGGGGAGGTTGTTTCCATATGTAAAGAATGGCTTGGCATTAATTGTCCACCCTGTGATTATTAACTGCTGGCCAACCCAATATTTACTCTTGTTAGAATTTGCGCTCAAGGGCTGGAGCTGTGGAGCGATGTTGAAGGATATTGCGTCTTGCTGGTATTTTTACGCCAACTCACATAACTGTATGAATTGTAGAGAAATGGCAGATAACGCCTGCATTTCCAAATCTGGAGCCACAGCTTTTCTGGGTTGCAAAATCTCAGTATTTCTGTCATAACTGGGCAGACTGGTCTTTGTAAGGGGACTTATCAAAGTAGATCAGGACTGTTTCTTGCACATGTCCCCTCGTACAAAAGCTTTGTCTACAAAGAAGGAGGCAGTGGGCCAGGGCATCTCCGTAAATTGCTGATTCCTGGCTAGAAACCAGGGCAAAGGAAAGCCCTTTGCTAATAATGAATTTGGGTCAGGCCAGTGCCAGGACCAAGTAAAAGTGAAGGATAGTGTTAATGCCGTCTTGGTATCCTCTGTCCTCTGGGATACACACACTAGAGTGGCTGCTGCTGCAGCTGCCATGGAATGGGAAGGAGGAAAGCCCTTATCTTGTCTATTGGTGCTTACCAATCTTAAGTCTGCTTCAGTGTTGTGGGATTTGGGATAGTGTAGATGTTACCTCTTATGGCCAAGTTTGGTAACATGGCAGAAGTCTAAATGATGATTTGTGTTCCCTGACTGTTGTACAAAATTATGTTCCTACAGATGAGCTGGGAGGGCATAGCCCAACATCTGTTCCTCTGCCAGGGATGCAGAGAGGCACCTGTGCCCCACATAAGATCTGTGCTACTAGAAAGCAAAGGTTTACACGTCACGCTTCATTTAACAGCACACAGCCTTGTGAAGGAACCAGAAGGAAGGTCAGTTCTGAGCCCAACAGCCCGCGTCAAGACAGGCAAGGTAACTACTAAGGAAGCATGTTATTTTGTACCCTGCTGGATCTGCCCAAATGTGGGCCCACCAATTTAAGGCACTTGAATGGGTGAATCAGCCTAATTTAATGCGTGAATTATCCTTGGGCGGTGCCTATATTTCTACTGTCCCTGTGATGAGACTTCTGTTTTGGACCCTCCAGTCAAATACCTAAAGTTAGATGAGATGAATCTGGGCCATACTGCCTTGAATCTGCAGTTTGTTTTCTGGTAAATGTTTCTGTTCTCCATTAACTGCAACCATACTACAATTTTTTCTGTTAAAATTTGGTATAGATAAAAAAAGATTCTTTAGCCGCAAAAAGTTACTTTGTTTTATGGTTCCTAATGTAGTGGAATTTACTGTAACAATCTAATGGGTAGCTGTTAAAACAGATAAAGTAATTACAGGGCTTTTCATAGTTCCCTGTTATAGGAAATGATGATGTCAAGCACCTCTCTGGTGGGACTGAGAGTTCTAAGTGTCTTGCAGGTTCTGGCTCTAAATGATTAGTGGATGTTATAAAAATGTGCCAGGATAGAAAAAAATTATATCAATTATTTTATATGGCCAATATAAAAATACGCTTGGTAAACCTACCTGTTATTAACTGAATGCTCCTTTGTTCTTTTAGGCTGTATTGTGAAGTCAGACGAATATTGCTCCAAAATGATAAATCTAGCAGCTGTCTGCAGGCAGAAAACAGAGGAAGATACTAGGTAGGGTGACCTTAACTCTGTCCAGTTTGAGATTCGTGCTTGTAATGTTTAGTTCAAAGCTAGATTCCATTGATGGAACTGACATATAAAATTGCCAGAGAATCTCATTGTTACTATTTTAATGCTTATAAGTCTCAGTGTGGCTTTTTTTTTTTTCATGGCCGATTTATACTCACCCGTACTTGTACCAACGTTCTCCTTTAGCTTCAGTAGTTCCTCATTTCATGTGTGTTTATATAGGTCATCCCTACCTCTTTAACCTGTTGTCTAGGTACTCTGAGCAAATCATGATTCCATGGAAGAGCCTCTCTGCCATATCAGTGGATCTTCTCTACACTGATCCTCATTTGTGAATGATTGACTCTAGTCAAGTGCAACCAAAAGCATTATTGTTCTGCCAAAAAACTGAGAAGTCTGCTTCTGTATAATCAGAAATAATAAAAGTGACCCTCCTTGTAAATTCTGTAAAAGTGGTAATTTAGGAGGGGAATTTTTCCACATTTGTGTCCAACAATGTACCTGTTTACTTTTAAGGATAAAATAGAGGTTTAATTTTGGACTAAATATTTTTCCTCTTTTCATTACTTTTTTTTAGGAATAAAGCTTGTGCCACAGAAACAATATTAAATTCAGCAAGAAACCCAAGCATAACCTCACCTCTCTCCCTTCTTCAAGTTCCTGGGGACTCTGAGTTTTGTGTTAACCCTTTGCCTCAGGCAGTTTTCCCTGTGGTTCAGGCAGATGTGCCAAGCCTCTCGCTGCCAAATGGCATCAACAGCCAAGCTCTACATCCTTCCACACCAGCAGCCTGCCAAACAGAAAACAGAAAACCTACCCTGCTCCCAAACCAACCCTTCCTGTGCTTCCCATCTTCATCCCTTTTTATGTTGTGCAGCAGTCTTCAGGAAAATAACTCGAAGGAGACCCTGCCCACCACGGGAGACATAGGAAACAAGAGGGCAGAAACTCAGGCTACTGTACCTCCAGCTGCCTGCCAGAAACGCAGCTCCCACAAGTGTCCATCACCCTCTGCACCTGTAGATGATCAAGAGCCAGCTGCTAAAAAGCAGACCATCGAAGAGAGTGATGTGCCCCTCTCACTTGTAGTACCCAAGGTAAAACAGTTAATTTCATCATCACTTGTTAGTGAGAAAAGTCTTTTGCCCAAGACAGTGTTTTCAGAAGTGAGAATTCACTGCACCACTTAAACACTGAAAGTGGGGGTCAGGCTCTAGGTCGTATCAGTGTTTGAATATAGGTTATTTGAAGGAGGTGTTTTTTCTTATCAGTAAAGAGAAATGAATCCCCAAGTTCAGTTATTTCTTATCTAGTGTCTCCAAGTACTGAAAGTGAACTACAGCACAGAGCTTAGGCATCACTAGTATTGCTCTTCAAACTCTCAAACAACATTTTTAAGTTCATGACTTGCTAATGCATTTCATGCTGCCCCTTTGTATGGGTGCCCATTTTACTCCATAGCTGAGGAAAGTGTGTGAGTGACATTGTACTGTGTTATTTCAGTTTGGACTTGTCATTTCCTCTTTTGTTTTTGCTTAGAAGCTTTCTGAGTCACCAAAGGCAGAATCTACCCCAGGAAGTGGCTGTACATCTGCTGCACACCTAGAGGGTTTTCATCTTGACCTCACAAGTCCTGCTGCTCCAGAGGCCACACACAAGGAGTCTACTAAGCCTTTAGATTCTCAGGAGCAAGAAAAATGGTCTCAGAATAAAGACCCTGATGAACCTTCTCCAGGAAAAGAGCACATCTCTAAAGAAAATGCCAATCAGCCTCTCCTACCACAGTATCTTTATGTTCAGCCTACTGCTGGTAAGGACAGCAATGATTAGATAGAGGCATCTGAAACTTCTGCATCTGTTTATTGAGCTGTTCAAATAGGGACACGTTCAGATAGGTGAATAAGTCTATATTTGGCAGAAAAACTGTCAGCAGTTCTCTGTAGTAGTTTAATAGCTCTGAATTCTCTTGACTCCAGATGAACTGTTGCTTCTATGAAAATACAGGCATTTTTCTGAGTTACCCAGACATTAACAGAGATGAGTAATGTGGGGTTTGCATGCTCAAATTATTTGCAGCAGGAAAGACACCTGTCCAGCATAAAAAACTCGGAGGAGCTGGAAGTCTAAGTTTGACAGTAAGGCAGACAGAGCAGTGCAACAGCATTCCCCTGAGCAGGTGAAGCAGTCATCCCTGAACTTTGTAATGTCTTGTCACGTGCATCACTGGGGTAAACCCAAAAAACCTGAGGCACTGGCAATGTAGCCAGACCTGCTCATAGGACACAGTAGGGATGGGGAGGAAGTAGCTGAAAATACTACAAGAGGCTTTCATGTCCACCATTTTCCATGCCTGTGTTTCTGTGGAGTGGTAGAGTGTTTTGTGGGAACAGGATATGTGTGTCAGATTTCCGTGACTAATGCTTTAGTATTTGATTCACTTGTGGTGCCAAGTGGGATCTATGGGATTTCACTTATAGGATGGAGACACTTAGTTTGAAAATGTTGATCCTGTTGTTTTGCAAGCAGCTTTTGTTTCAAAACAGTATTTCAGCCATTCTCAGGAAAATTAGTGTCTTGAGAGTATACCTTTGTGGGTGTTTACCTGTTGTTTTTTTTCTTATTACAAGCAATGTGTTTTCATATAGCAGAGGATATGATTTCTGTTGGTGAAAAAAGAGTTTGTATAGCCAAGATGTTGCTTGTAACTGAATTTAGAAGCAGAAAACAGCAAGGTGTGTGGTTGGTACTTAGTATGAACAAAGTAAATGGATGCAGATATAGTAAACAGGCAGTAGTGGGGGAGATGGACGAAGGTAAGGAAAGGGACCTTGACAGATGATTCATAGGTTTGTGACAATTTTCTTCCTTCTCTTATTCTTTTTGTCAGAGTTTCCTTTCTGGGCAGTCTGTCTCTTTCTTTGTTGTCATCTCTCTTTCCTCTTCTAGGTGGAGTTATAATAGCTTAATTCCAATTTGTCAGCTGTATTAATGCCTTGATTTTTCTCTTTGGTTTAGGTTTTAATTTCCTGTTCTCTGCAAACCAAGCCCCTGGTGCTATCAGCCTGGCTGCAAGCCAGTTACCTTCTCTGAGCGTCCCCTGTGTCATGGTGCCATCAGCAGCCTTGGCTTCTTTCCCTCTCGTCTGTTCTCCCACAGTCACTAGTCCTCTTTCCCCAGTTCCCGACGGCACCTTCTCAACTGCCACCTCCATGAATTTCAGCGTGTCTGGCCTGGCATCAACGACGCCTGTTTTCATAGGCACTACGGCAGTGGTTGCCCCCAAGGCCTCACCTGCACCTCCAGTGGATCCCCAGCAACCAGCTCACCCCGCTCTGCGTTTGAGTCCTGTGCTTGCAAGCTCTGGTGGTGCTGTTAAACTGGACTCCCCCGTGTGTATGGGGCACCCGGTGACCCTTCTGAAGCTGCAGCAGGTAAGAGGGAAAGGTGGTTGAGTGACAGTGAGACAGCAGTGCCAGGCCACTGGGACTGAAGGCAGCTTACGCTGCAGGCCGGTGCCAGCGTGTCAGAGTGGTAAGTTGGCAGGCTGGGAGCTGATGTCTTCCACTTAGTTTGCGTGTCCATCTGTAGTGGTAGCAACGCTTGGGACAGTCTTAAAGACATAGCTCAGCACAGCACATCTAGCCCTGAATGGTGAACTGGTGAGTTTTAAAAATCTTAAAGGAATTTTAAAATCATAAAAATCTTAATCTTTAAAAATCTTACAGGAATAGAGAAAAAAACAAGTTACAGGGATTTTTTTTCCCCCCAAAAGACTGCGTCGGTATTTTTTCCCCACTTGACAGTATCATTGTGTGTTATACAATGGTACAGAAACATGTTAGGTGGACAGGAGGATTGTTTGTCATAATTCAGGAATCAGCTGGCTGCAACATTTCTCAGGTAGTAGTATCCTGGGTTACCTCCTCACACCCTTTCTGATCTTTCTTCAGTAAATAATGGAAACGTAATAGCAGCATCAAAACTGAGGGAAAACAATGATTTTTGTGGGTTTTGTTGATCTTTCTTATAAAGTTATTTTTTAAAATCTACCATATAAATGGACTTTTTAATTAAAACAATTAGATATTGAGAAGTGAAGAAGGACTCATTTATCTGAAATACAATGAGTGACGTAAAACAGTCATGTCACACTGTTACCTGGGTCTTTACAACTATTAGCAGAGTCATTTTGGCACTGCTTTAGCTTACATTCTTAAATCTGTGATTTGTTTGCCTATTGTCTATACAGTGACAAACGGGTTGAACTTTTGGAAGCTTTATGAATGTTACTTTATATTTATCTTTTTTGAGCTTTAGCAAAAGGCTGTAATAGAAATTGGTTGGCAGCCAATCTGATTACAGAAACTAGCGTTAGTGGTTACAGTAGAGTGGCACTTAAGACAGAAGTGGCCAGGGTTTAGAAGACTCATTTTAGATCTGTTTTGACACTAACAAATAACGAAAGCAAGTAAAACATCAAGGAAGGGAAAGAGCCACGTAAGCTGAAGAACAAGACTGGCATAAGAATAAATGAGTATGAACTAGTCATTAATTAAGTTGGAAATTAGATACAGGCTTTCAGCTTTCAGCAGTGGTGTACTGGCAGACAGTTCCTGAACAGGCAGAGCCTGTAGCTTTTCAAGTGGAGCTTCTGAAAGGATGTGTGGCTTGGTTCCCTATAGTAGCAGGTAACAGGGCTTAATGTCTACAAGCTGTCCTCCATTTGCATGTGTGCATGTAGGCTTTGAGAAACCCTACTGAATCACTTTGGTTTTGTTTCACAAATAGCCTTCGTCAACTCCCCTCACTCCCAAGACCATTCGTCCTGCACGTCATGAAGCATTTTTCAAAACCCCTGGAAGTCTTGGAGACGCTGTTGCATGGAAGAAAAATGAAGGCAATCAGACCAGAAACGCCAGCTCTGTGCAGAGAAGACTGGAAATATCTAGTACCAGCCCTGACTAACTCCACTCATTGCAAAGGGTGGTCAGATTGTCCTAGGACCCTGTATCAATTTCAAGAGAACAAGCTCTTATCTGGCAAGAAGAGCACGTTAAAATGTCATCCCTTTGGTGTGCTTCCCTGCTATCTGTTCACTCACTGGTGCTGTTAACCACCTTCTTCACAAATCATCCTCAGTACTGAAAACCTTTTACTGAATTGTTCCTTCAGTACTGATTTGAATTCAGATGCTGTGCTTCACATGGCTTTGTGGGCATCAAATTGTATTTGGGGCTTTAATTTGGAAAACTCTCTTTATTGCTGTGAGGAGATGCAAACAGATTTGTGAATCTCCAGGGGTTCTGTATTCATGGGTTTAAGTGAGATGTGTAGCACTTATCTGGGGCAAGCATTTTTTTTTGCATGTACTCTACTTACCCTGAGTAAATCTGTGGTGAAATTGATAAACTCCTGCAGTTGCAAGAACAACTGCTGCTTTGGTTCCAATCTGTCAAATCCTGCCTCCACAGTGCAGCCTCTTGCTATTTATTTTGTACATTAAAGTGGGATTTAGTGCAAAAAATTATTTTTGCAGCTTCAGAATAACAGATTTTCTCAGGGTAGGATTACTTGAATTACAGTTGTTTGTTGTAGATCTTGCCCAGCACTTGTGGTTAAAAAAACGTAATAATAACTTAATACAATATGATTGAATGTATACATGTGAAAAATATTAAGACCAAAATAACTGTGAATGTTAACATTTTTATAATTGTGTTAATGAACTGTATTAGTCCTTGGGCTTTCTTTTTCTTTTACTCTGAGCAAAGTTAGATGTAAAGAATACAAAACCCGATTCCTTAAATAAGTTTGACCTTATACCCTTATAAGGGTACCAAATACCCCTAAATAAGGGTAATTTGAGAGTGAGAAGCCACTGAGAGGGCTTCATCTCCTGCTCAAATACATAGTCTAGATTTTATGACCAAGGAATACTGATACGTCGTTAACCATTATTAGATTCAGTCTAACCTGAGTCTACTTGAGTGCCTACTTAAGTCTGCTTAAGGGTTATGTACTTAAGTGCCTAACTCTTCTTTAGGGTAATTTTGTAACTAGTTAATAGTGCATTTGAGTGTACTTGGAAGACAAGGGAGATCTTATAATTTGGCTCATATCTATCTAAACCATAAAAAGAAGCTGAAAAGAGCAGGAGCCATAAATTTTGGAAGTGGGGGGGAAAAAATATCTGTATTCCTTAGGAGAAGATAAAGAGGAAGAAAAGTATAACAGTTAGCATTCAGAGTCCTCAAATAATGGATGGTGCTATTATTAATATAGGATATAATTTTAAGAGTTAATGATCTAATGCTTGGGTATGTTTCCACTGGTGTAGCAATCTGCAATTAAATTTGGGCAGTTTCCTTTTTAAAAGACAGAAAGTGTTGCTGTTGACATCCCGTTACCCTGGACTTTTAGCAAACGTAGGGCCAGTGTTATCAGCTCTTCTCTCCTTGGTACTGTTTTTCCAAGGGTGGATACACTGTCAGATGTACTACTTTGTTGGTCAAGGGAGGCTAGGACTTTGTCTGGGGGTTGGGGATTTGATGAGGTTTTTTATTTTTATAATGAAATGTATTATGAAAATGGAATTTAAGACAGATTTTTAGTGAAGCTGGGAGTTTGAGTAATGTGGCCTTATCTTAGAATAGACCAATAACAGCCTTATAAGGAGGGCTGGTTAGCCCTTGTTGAAAGAAAATTTCCATAGTAGAATTGTCACAGGAAATTTCAGAGGTGGTAAAAAGAAATCTTCAGACTGCTAAATTTTAAGACGTTCTGGGTTTTTTTGATTACACTACAGTTATGAAAGTTTACAGTTTTTGCTTCTGAATTATTTCTTCTTATACATCCACTTAAAGTAATTTAACTTTGAAAAGCAATGTGTAATTGGCACTGTGCTGCCCCTGCCTTTCTGCTGGCATGCATTTGTTGCTGTTGGGGCTGGAAACAGGCTGCTAGAGTTCAGGATGACAGGGTGGATGTCAGTTCTTTAAACCTTGTCTTTTCTATTCCCTTCTAGTACAATGCAGCTTTTTAATGAAATGGCAACTGCGAGCAGAGAAGAGGATCAGAACTAATATTGGCTCTTCTCTCTCATTGAAGCATCATTGCAAAAATTGCCTTGCTTTGTCAGTAATGTTATTCTGTGCCATAACTAACCTAACTATACTTGAAAATGCGGGGACTGAAAATGGATCTTCATTTTTCCAATTTCTGCTTCTGGTTTTGAGTTTCTTAAATACAGCAGGTTCAGAAATGAGGATTGACTCCCTCATGAACAAAGCTGTCTGATGGGTCATGGCTGCAAAAGCAGATTTGGGCCTGGGAGAGGAGATGGGAGTTGATATGCTGCCCTGTTTTTGTCAATGCAAAATTCTCACTGAGGTAGGAGTGGGGACTGAAGGAGTGGGACCACCGAAGCAGCTGAGCAGCGAAGGGATCAATGCTACTTGCAGTACCTGAGCTGCCTAACTAGATGGGCAAGGGAGAAAGGTTGTCAAGAGGGAATGAGTTTACCTTTCCTATCTTTGCCTTCACTGAAAGCTAAGAAGTAAAATAAACCAGGAAGAACTCATCAGCAGAGTAACTTTGGAGAAGCAGAATTTGTATTTGCACTGAGGAGAAGTGCGTACCCAGGATGTTCTGCAGGGTTTGTGGAACCTTTCTGTCCCAACACGGTTTCTGAGGAGGGTGAGCATATAACTTATACTTGAATCTACCTGCCACGTTTACATTTCTGATTCTTTTGTAAATTGGTGCTATTTCTATATTTAAAATGCTGAATTTTTAATGTAAAGCTGCTTCCAGTTTGTATCTTTGCACTGCTAGTTTAATATAGGTATTAATTTTATTGCTGTTTATAACTGTTATTCAGTAATTAGACATCCTGCTTTTCCTGCTCTCTAGCCATCTTTTTAGCTGTCTGTGTATCGCTTTTCTCCAATCACACTGTTGAGTTGAATATTTTTTTATACTATCTTTTAGAAAAATATTACTTTTTCAGAATAAAAATGGAAATAAATCTGAGGCCGAGACTGTGATTTCAGTATGGAGAGTGCCCCTGAAAAGAAACTTCCATCCGCTGCATGTCCGGGTGAGCTGTCCCTGTTGGAGCTGAGCACTGATCAAGTAGCAGATGACAGCTTGCCCCAGTGGCTCTCATGTCTGGCTATTTTATGCAGCACGGGCACAATTCCCGCTCCAGCTGGACCAGGAACTGGTCAGGGGAACACACGATGGCCCTGGCCCAAAGCTTTGTGAGGCAATCCCCAGACCCACCACCACAGGACCATCCCACCACTGCTGTGGAGCCTGCTCCAGGCACCCTGCAGCCCCCAACTGTCCCTCAGCCTGGCTGACCACAGGATGGCAGCAATGCCTGTCTGACTGATGGCCACAGACATCCAAGAGCAAGGCAGGCCGTGACACAGAGGCCAGTTTCTCGCAGGTAGAAGCTGGTGTTTGCTTGTGCAACCACCAAACACTCGTAAAAAGTAGAAATTGAAAACATGACTACGTGGTTTTCCTTTCTCCTCCCTTTCCCTAATCACACACACACCTAAGACACATCTTGACCCAAACCTGAGTCTGCTGCCATGAAAATCAATGGCAGGTTCACTGTTGATTTCAGCAAGTCCAGTATCACCCTCTTCCCTCCTGTAATTAAAAGAGTTAATGTCCCATGTCACCAAATGGCTGCAAAATGCCTGAGTTCCAACTGGCCAAGTTCCTCAAAACTCATTTCTAAAATGAAAACTTAGCAGCTCACTCACTGGTTTAGGGTTTCTTTGACCTGTGATTGCATTTATATTAACTTCCCTTTTAAATGATAGAGGAAGGATGATAAAGTTTACTAACATTAAATATAGTATGAGGAGCACTAACAAGCCCTAACCTGCCCCAGTTTCCCTGGCAGGGCTATGGCCATTATTTCCTTATGGTGGAACGGGGCTGTAGCTTCCAGTAGCTCCTGTCCTCACTGGTGCGCTTAAAAGTGAAGTGAAAAAAGGAGAAAAAAAAAAAAAAAATTAAAAAATCCAACTCCCTCTGATTTAGTTTTCTCTAGAAGACTTAGTTTTTTCTGTAAGGGGAAGGTAAAAGTAGCAGCATAGTAGATGAACGTCTTAATGCTCCACAGCCTGGGCTAGGCAGCCCAGAGCCAGCTGGGAGACAAAGACACCCCCCTGACGCTGGAAGGTGTTGAATGCTGCCAGCAAACCGATCAGAGGCAGAGGCAAAAGGGGCAGAGCAGAGCCTGCTCCCACTGCATCCAAGGAAGGAGGTCTTCACTGGCTACCTTGGTCAACAAGGAAGGTTTCCTGAGAAGTGCTTGTGTCACGGCAATGCTTTCTCCTGCCAGCTCAGAGAGGTCCTGAGCAAGGCTTCATGACCTGCATAATGATGTAAAGTTTATTAGCTCAGGATGTACAGGGGTAAAAAGAAATCTTCATACATGAATGAGACAAATTTAAGCCATGCTGACTGTCATCCTCTGAGAAGATGCATGTGGGCAGTAAGCATTAATGTCCAGATTCTTTTATTGTACCAGAAATGGGGTTTTTTTCAAGCACTCTCTCCAAGGCCTCCTGGAGCGATGAAATGAATTCTCAGGGTGTCAGCGCCAGCTTAAGCTCCCAGAGCCTGAAGCCTTCCCTGGCTCCCCTTGGAGGGCACGGCGACTTTGCTGGTCAGTGGGCAAAAGGCTGTATTTCTTTGTTTTCAAAATGCTGTGACCTAAAAGTCTGGTATTACTGGACCTCGCAGGCAACAAAAATGTCCTCCTTAGTCAGAGCTCCTGCATTTTACTCCATTTTCCAAATAAATAAAATTCTCATTTTCACCCTAAACTTGAGATGCCAAACTTCACGTCATTCCGCTGTCTCTGGATGGATATTTCTCACCCTGGATGTGACAGCAGTATAATTTCATTGATGACATTACAAATTTGGGTGGCAGGGGAGCAAGAAACTTGGATTTTTTTCTATAAGTTGCTTTCTTGTTTCAAAACTGGCAGCTGTGAACCAGCAGTTTACAGACTTACCCTCTAGGTGTGGTGTGGTGGTGAAGGCACTATAGGGAAAACGGGCAAATCTGCAATAAATATGAAATACTGCAACTTGGTCAGTGCCTGTAACAACAGCTGAAATAGGCCAACTTGGAACAGGTTTAATATTTTGGGAAGAAAAGGGAAACAGTTTAAAGCCTAGAAAATAAGATGTAGCTATGAAGATTTCACTCCACAAAGAAATTGTCCAAAAGCAAACATCTCCCTTATTTTGCTAGCCAATTATTCAATGTTGAGAAAAACTCTTTGTCTCTTCACAGTCTCTGCATCTCACTGATAGCCAACCAACATGTGATTTAATAACCCTATGCCTCTTCAAATCTTGATTAACTAGTTAACTTAGCCCTGTGCTTGAAATGCACCAGGAGTTTAATGAACATAAGGTAGAAGAGGATGCTGGGGTGGGGGAGGCAGCAGGGGCTCTGCTCTAAAGCTTGCCTGGCGTCATGACAAAACCATCCACTGGCACCTCACCTACATTAAGGTTCCCATCATTACTGCACTGAAGCTAGGACATTTGGAAGATGTTGGTGAAAAATATCTCCGCAGGCCCAAGTGCCAAACATCTGTTCCTGTAACCCTTTACATCAACACAATGCCAGTGGCTCCAGTAGACACACTCTTGAAGGTGAGGAAGATCCGTCTCCTGGTTCTGGGCTTAATTTTGCTCATCATCTACTGCACAACATCAAGCAAAGCAATCTTTGGCTTCTCTAAAACCAGAGCAATGATGGTCAACCAGGGATATCACCTGGCCTCACAAGAACTGAGGATCTAGCTTGTCGAGGTGGCTTGCCCAGGGAAAGGGAGATGGAGAGCAGGGAGGGGGCAGCCCTGTTGAGCAGGCAGTAAAGAACAGTCGGACAAGTATTTTCATTGATTTGAAAATAATTTAGAGCTCTTCTGCTCAGCCTTGCTTGGGACTTCCCACTATTTGAGGCTGCTCCTGAGGATATATCACAGCCTACTAGCTTGGGATGGCATCAAAACCTGCCCTTAAACTCCTGCAGTACAAGCCTGATGGCCTTGGAGTGACCTTCTCTTGCTGTCTGACCACTGATTTTTAATATAAGATTCCCCTTCATACGTGTGAGGCTGAAATCACATAGACTGGAGCCCATTATGCCCATTTACAAAAATACTTCAAAATGCATTAGATAAAAGATTATTTTCAGAGGCTGAGAAAGAAAAAGCCTTTTCAGTCTTTCCAGTATATACAATTAAAGAGGAAAGATCATTTTAGATGCAGACAGGGAATGTATTTTACTATAATCTGATAACTACACAATGTCCTGCTAGAGTAGCTAGGGCTGAGCTCCAGGAGCCTCTGCTGAGGATAAAAGGATTCACTCAGGCGCCAGCCTCCCTTCTCCAGTTAAGAAGTCTCTCCAGATATTTCTTCAACCTAGTGCAAGCTGCAAAGTCCTGCGCTACCCTAGTGAGTTGTTATCTCAGGGAGAAACCAGAGGTCAGAAAGATAGTACCAGCCTACCAGCTTTTTCCTAGCAAAGTCCCTGCCATTTGTTATGCCAGGTAAACATGCCTGTAGCCTCCCTTTGCCTTTCTCAAGACATGGAGCATTTAATTAAGGCGAATAAAATGAATCCCAGGGGTTCACAAACCTCTTAAGTCTGTTGAAGCCCAGCAAGTCTGGATTATGATTTTGCATAGAAAAAAAGTTGGTTTTGTAATTCTGCACAAATCTAGGTCATACTTATTTCCACTGTTTCATTTTCAAGGAGGGATTCTGCCTGACCAAAATTAAAAGGAAAACCAGAGATGCAATGACAAGAAGCAGAAATCCCTCCCTGAGGTATCTCCCCATTTAGGGCTATGAGGCAGCACCAAGGTGCATGGAAGTGCAGTGTTGGAGTCAGTCACCAGCGGGCATCTAGTTAGCAAGGGGAGGCCTCTCCAAGCCCTGTGGCAAGTAAAACATTTCAGCATTTTCAGCACAACAGAGAGGAGGTGAAAAATGTCTGAATGGATGTAAGCGAAGGGGAGAGCCAGGCCAGCCCCTAGACAGGGTACGCTGACTGCTGCAGGGCTGAGAGCACAACACAGACCTGGATCTTTCCAGGTGTTGAGGTGCCGCTGGGAATTCTTGCACAGGTCTCAGAGCTACACAGCTCCCACAATCACCTGAGGTGGGAGGGAAGGTCCTTGGATCTGTATCTCCAGAAGCAAGATATCATTTTATAAGGTGCAGGCAGCTGGGAACAAACTAGCCCAATGCAGGCATGTTCTACCTGGCATGGTGCCGCCTGTCCTGTGCTTTGGTTCTGCAAACTCTGACTGCCTATGCTCAGCACCATTGCCTTTTCCCTGCACCATGTCTCACCTCTAAATTCTTCCTCAGTGAGGGCAGGGGAAACAGAATATCAGCCTTTTCTAGAGGAGGTCCACATCCCAATTTCTTCTGCTGTTGCTCCTGCTACCTGCAACTCAGCCTGCTCCTCTGACATGCCAGATGCATGTTATGGTTTTCCTCCTTGCTCAGAGCTGCTGGGAAGTCTCTCCGGCTCAAACCTGCAGCCTTGGCTTCTCTCTGATATCCCTACAGCACAGAGCTTGGTGGCTCAGGGCCATTGCAGGGTGAGGCTGCAGCAGGGTATCAAAGAATGTCTGGCCCTTCTGGTATGCTCTGTCCTACCCAGCACACCCACCAACTCACAGTCTGGCTCTGGTCTCAGCAGCAGTCAGAAGCAGCTCCTTATACCCTACAAGAGACACAGGATCCACTCCTACTTCAGGCACTCATCCTGCTGAGCTCAGCCCCCCACGGGGCATTTGGAGCAGCGTATTTGTGAAGTAAGAAAAGCTCCACTGAGGGAAGCTCATAAACATGGAAGCCTTCTGCAATGGTGTGTGTTTTGAACTCAGATAGTGCTCATCCTTGCTACTCACTGTAATACTCGCTCTCCAATGCTGGATTCTCCATGCCACTCAAAATGTTTCTGGAATGGGTGAAATAGAGAGGACTTTCTTATATCCAGTCCAGCTAGAAATGACTGGGTACTGGATAGCCCACAAATGATGGTGTTGCTGGTTTGTGGAACATGGGAGTGGGTGAAGGTCTGTCTTTCAACAGGGATTCCTCCATATCACATGATCCCTGTGTTACCACAGCAGTCTGACTGGGATTAAGCAAGGCCTGCAGGAGTCTGATACCGAAACCCAAACCACTGCAAAGCCTGAGCCCATCCACAATATAGAACATAAACTGCAGCAAAATTGCATTAAAGTCTCTTCTGCCTTGCGAGTAATATCAATCATGAAAGATGCCTCCCTGAGAAGCTTTGTGATGTTATGGGTCCCTCTGACTGTGGTAAACCTAGGCTGTCCTTCCCATGGCTCTGCTGACCTCTGTTTCCTCCATGTCAGCTTCCCTTAACATCACCTAATGCCCACCACATTTGACCTCACACTGTAAGTTTGGCAAGAATGGGGTAATGGGAACCAAACACCCAGGGGATCAGCAGACAAGCAGGAGGGTAGGTGCTGTGACTCAGTAAAGCTCAATGTGTTGAAATAAAACACAGGGCTAAAGCATGGAGTTTGGGGCTTTGTCAGATGATGGCTTTCAGGGTTACCCTCAGTTTTTCTCAGGTGAAACTGCTTTCAGAGCAGTCTCAGAACTGAACAGTGGAGAGGAGACACGGGGAAGATTGTCTCATTATTATCAGATGTAGATGACTCCTAAAAACTTGTGTCAGGGTGCAGCAAGGGCTGGCTGCTCTTCAGGGTGGGGCAAGCTGCGAGCCCAGTGTGGAAGCAAGGCTGGCAAGGGCAGTGGCCTCAGCAGCAAGGAGCCAGGGTCCTGGGTGGCACATGAGGGCCTGGCTCAGGCCCAGAGACAGCGACCAGAGCAGATGGAGCCCAGCAATCACCCAGCTCCACGACTAGGCTGGCCTGAGGCCAAGCCAAGAAGCCAAGCCAGCAGGTTCGGATCCACACCAAAACCACAGAGGGATGAGCCCAGGCACAGCTGCTGCCCAGGTGCCACATAGCCCAGGCGGGACCAGCAGTAAAGCCTCGTCTGAAAGGCAGCTCCCAAAGGAGAGGAGGGGCAGACCCTCGCCTTTAGCTCTCTTCACCACAGCCCTTAATCAGCCAAGGAGCTGACCTTGGACTCAGACAGCTAAGCTCCTCAGCTTAGCTGATGAGCTGCTCTGAGGAGGGATACTCTCCAAACAATGACTTTAAGATGCTATTCAAGTTCAGGTGATTGATGAAAAGGCTAAAATCAACTGCATATTAGAAGACCTCTGCAGAGCCACATCCACATAGGTACAAAAGCTCAATCACATTTCCCAAATGAAATTGGCTTCAGTTGTGTCAGAGTAAATTCCAAGGTAGGGAGGAAGATTAAAATTACTCCAGCGTGATAATGAGACAAAGTTATTAATTACACCTGCATAATGAGAAAGAGATTGTGTACAGGCTTGAATGAGCTTTAACATATCACCTTGTAAACTGACTCCGTGTTTACATATCCCTACTGGCATTTCTGTACTCTAATTACTAGTGTTTCTGTGTTAAACCAAAGGGTAAAGCCCATAATTAGGAGGGAGAGCAACCGTTCTTGTCTTGGGCCCCTCTTTGGCCAACGGGACCCTGTCAGAGAAGATTAGTCATAACCAGATGAGAGTAAAAAGAACTTTTCCCCTTCTGCAGTACTTCAAACAGAGGACATTTGGATCAGACTAGCAGCATGATGAACTGGATTAAACCTCTTTCCAACCAGAGGATCTGTGGTCACTCTCTATACCATACCCACACAGCACCAGTTGTGGAAGTTACTTTTCTTCTTTAAAGCCCTCCAGAAGTGAGGTAGATGGGAGTTTATAATGCATTATCCACAGCCCTATATAACACAGCCATTGCTGGGGTAACGGCAGCAGCCACTAGTGCTCACTGAATGGTAACCCACCCATGGGGTGCAAGGGGAATTTTGCCCACCATGTCTGGCTAAAGCTCTCTTCTAGCAAACAGATTCAAGGTATATTTAGCATTTGCTAGAATCGATGGGTTTTTGTTCTTAGGGGCTTATCAGAAAGCTGTATTATAAGAAGTTTGCGTGTCATAGAATCATAGAATCATAGAATGGTTTGGGTTGGAAGGGACCTTAAAAGATCATCTAGTTCCAACCCCCCTGCCATCAGCAGGGAACCCAACACTGAAGGGTCTAATTACCACACTAGCAGTGCAAATACCTGCCTAACCACAGCTTATGATACTCAAGCTTTCTTCTGATGGAAAATAATTTTTTGATGTCTCTCCTATCCTTTTGAGCTATTTTCTGCCTGCTCACCAGCAATACAGCCTGTTTACAGCAGCTGGAAAATGTATGTGGGAGAAAAAACAAACAAACAAACACACAAACAAACAAAAAAACCAACATTGAAAACACATTGGAGGACAAGATGCTAAACTAAAACTGACGCTGTGGATGAGGAGAATAATAAAAGAAATTCAGAAACCTTTACAGTAACTACAGTCATCCAGCAAGTCAACTACAGCTGAATGAGGATAGAAGCCAGGTCATTTCCATTTCAACTTAAGAAAACATGAAACAGCTCTAAGATGATCACCACTTTGGAAACAATTCTGTGAAATTGAACAATGTCAGCAAATCCAAGCAGTCACTTACTGATAATTGCACTGTGATGCTTTTTCATGACAGTCCCCTGAAACTGTTCACCTGGTCTTCTGTGGGATTGCAACAGCTGGCACAGCTCTGTCATTCATACAGCACTTTACAGCAGCTGGAGACAGTGCTGCCTCTGCCCGCTTATACTAACTGAGGGTGAAACCCTTCATGTCAAACATCCTGCATCTTCAAAAGATAGCCCCTTATATGAACATCTGCTCTCCTCCCATGTTTCCCTGTTATATCATTGCATTATGACATATCCTGATGGGTCCAATCCTCCTCCACACTACAAACCAGATGAGCATCATACGTAAGTTACATAGAATGGGAATATGTTACAGCTGGAGGCAAATCCATAAATGTGCTGCGTGGAAGGTGGTGCAGCTGTTCAGGCATGGCCCTCCGGGGCATGACCACCCTCACCCATCCACCTTGTTTCAGGGGCTAATTTGCTCTAGGACTACCCTCACTGAACTAGCTTGTTGGGGAGTAGAGACGCTTGTCTCCCATGTCCTGTTCGCGTCCTTTAAGATAGGACTGAAAGGGGCACATAACTGTATTTCTTCTATAGGGACAGTGCCTGCTTTCTTGTCCCATGCTGTCATTTAGAGATCAGTAATACTGATAAATGGGAGATATGGAGAGGCTCCTGGAAAGGCAGAGAGGGAATTACCCTCATTGCAGCAGTTCTTGGAAAAAGCAATAGGGGATTCATCTGAAACTGAGAGAAGTTTTCAGTCCTGTCCTTCTGGTAACAGAGGACTGTTGCACACTGTGCTTTCTCCACATGAACATTTGTATGCCGGGTAGGCACTTTTTAAGGAATCAGATGAATCTGTGTCAGTCTGCTCTCAGGAGCTTTTCTGATATATCGTAATTGAGTCCTTGTTGCAGTATGGTTGAGCTAACATAAATGAAAAGCAGCAATGCTTTTTCTTTTCTTTTTTCCTATATTATTGAGTCATTTGGTCTACTGGAACTGGAGAATAAAACTTTTACTAGTTTAGATGAAGTCATGAGTTCTATCAGTAAAAATCCATAAATTACAATTGTGATTTTTGTTTGAGGAGTCAAATCTTTTCGTGCTTGCTCTCAAGATAGTAAAAGTTATAGCATGAGTCAAATATCCATATATATACACCACCCCCCCACCCCCCCACATATATATATATATATATATCTAGACACACATATATATATGTATACAAAACACCAGAGGTCATTTTAAAACTCTTCATTTAATGGATTCATCATTCAGCCTTACCACAATCACCTCCTATTTTTATGAGTCTATAACTCAATAGTCCAATTTTGGTTTGTTTTTCAGGGATATATTTTTTTAAATTAATATTCTGTTGCTTAGTGACACAATTCTAGGAGATTTTAAGGATGAGTGAGTCACTTGTATGGGACATCCATCATGCCATAGTGTAGACACTTGAGACTCGGATTAACTATCACTTGAAAGAAATCAGAATTCGTATTATGGCATACTACAAGGAGAGAATTTGTTGTACAGACAGCAAAACTATAAAAGCTTGCTTTGATCTTTGCTTCCTAAGGCTTTCAATTTTGTGAAGCTATCACTGACACCACTCTGAGGGCATTTCATCATCTGAGAGTGCCTAAGTCACATGCCATTTTCAGACTATGGAGACAGTGGACATCAAGATAAGGAAGGATCATTCTTGGGCTGTTTGATGGTTATGTCAGTTACATCTGATGAAATTATTTTCTCTTAAGCATTGGTGAGCAGGGCAAGCTAATCCTTGGTGAGACTGTGCTGAAGCTAAAGAATTTGCTTCAGGAACTAATTCAACATAGTTCGGTTAAGGAAGTGAAGTAAACAGGATTTAACTTTGTACTTCTGGAGGAAAGGTAGGGCAAAAAAAGAGCAAATGACTGACTTACCTACGTAAGTTCAGGACAATGGGTATATCTGGAGATGCAGAGAAAAATAATGCCTAAGAAAAAATATCTTGGCAGCATGATAGGCTAAGGTATCTCACTGCAAAACATTTTTAAGTGCCTGCAGTAAGGTCATGTCATGTAATATTTCTTCTCACTGAATTTATCTCAGTGAAATCATATCTTATCAGAGTTTTGGCCCTGGAGCCAAGTATAACTAGAAGTACCTACATGTTCATAACTTCTGAATTTAAACCATTGAAATGCACATCTGGAATGGGAGCCATACACACTGAAAATTTTTCAGTTGATACGAAACTAAGCAACATTTCTGCTTAGCAACAAATTGCTGTAAGCGCACCGCTGCCATGTCCAAAACCCTCTCTACTGTAGCCAGGAAAATCACATTAATATCCATACCAAATATGTTGTATTTGAAGAACTGAGAAAAGTACTAAATGGGTTTTCTAGCTAATATGGGCAGATGAAGTCCACTACATTAGAAAACTACTGTTTGACTATGTAGAGCTTAATTTCTTTTTTTTTTTTTCCCCAGGAAGAGAAGCAAGTCAATGCATTGGCCTTGGGTTCTGGCAACCACTAGCACTGTCCCACAGTGGAACAAATGTAGTATTTGCTCCGAGAAACACAGCACTGCTGACATTAGCTCAGCTGCAAGGATCAAACAGGCCTCTGGATCCAGCTGACTTGCCAGTACCTGCCCTCATTTTCCCCCTTTGAAGCCAGGTACATACAGGATATGACGCAGTATATAACGTGTACTGGGCATTTAATGCGCTCGGTGGGCATTTAAAAAAACTCTTAAGGTGCATAACTGCTGCCTCTTGATGAAAAGCTAATAGCTACTAACCTGACAGTCTTTGGTCTCAGATGATATCAAAGATACTGTCTGTGCCAGGGGTCAAATGATGCTACTGCCTTCTGAGGTGGTTTCAGTCGTTCGACTTGCAGCCAAACACAGTTGCTCTTTCACTCTTTCCCCCCACTCCCAGGGAGTAGAGGAGAGACTTGGAAGGATAATGGCAAGGAGACTCACGGGTTGAGATAAAAACAATTTACTAATTAAAATAAAATTATAATAACAGAATATACAAAAGAGTGACTCACAGTGCAATTGCTCACCACCTGCCGACCGATGCCCAGCCTGTGCCAGCCAGTGATCCTGGAGCAGAGACAGTCCCCAAAGCAAAAACCCCAGAACAAGCCTGAGTGATCCCTGAGAGAATATCCTCATCTTTCGGCCAACCCTGGTTAATATACTGATATGACATGATATGATATGGCATATTTCATTGGCACACCCAAGTGCCAGTTTTGGCCTTTGCTATTCACTGTGCTTCTCCCTCCCAGTCTTAATACAGCCAAACACGGTGACCTTGAGCTCCAGCAGCAGCTAATAACATTAGTACTTTATTAACATTCTTTTCATAACAAATCACATATTGAAACTGAAACACGGCTCTTCTAGCTACTAAGAAGAAAATTAACTCTATCCTAGTAAAACCAGGACACCTTCAGAGATGATCTCTGTCATGTAAGACCTCACTCTTTTCCCCAGCATTACGGAGTGATCACATGGCTCTCATATTCCAAAGAGCAGTGAGTAATCCCGGCTTTCCTTATTGGGCAAGAAAATAAATCAATGACACAGATTTATGTGTCACAGACACACAAAAAAACCCCACACAGAGTGTTTTTTCTAGTTTCTGAACAGTTTTAAATAATATAGATTACACTGTCTTGGTATCTCTTTCAGTTTTCCTTATGTTTATTATGGTTCTAACTATACAGGATCTTTTCCAAGCAGCCACAAATTCTCTGAAAGTGGAAATGTCTCAATGTCACAGGGACACAGTCAGTCATTTCTATTTCTGCTCATGGCTTCCATCTTGGAGAGAAATATGCCATTTCTTACCTTTTCTGCAAAATTTAAAATTCTCACTGTATGTTTTTACAAAACTTTCAGCTTTTGAGAATTTTCAGAGAGCGTTTTCCTTGATAGCTCTTGACATTTTTTCCACAAAGCTATCAGCCTTCACACGCCAGAATAAATAGGTTCCATGTGGGTAACATCAAGCTTCAAAACTGCAGTTCCTGTAGCATTGTTCCATGACTTTACCTAACTGACATCTGCTGAACGTGGAAGTCACTGCTAGAAGAAAAATTGTCCATTCACTTATTTGCACACAGAGAACTGTTGGTGTGAGTGAGGGACTGAAAATCTTACAGAGAGGACATTTAAAAATTCATTTTTTCCTCCTCTGTGAAAAATAGAAATTATGTTAGAAGGAGTGAATAAAGCACATTGAACGGTGAATCAATGCTGTTAAAAGACATAAAACCACATTTATAATAGAGACAGTGGTGGTTTGGGAAGCTTTGTTATTTCCTGCTTTTGGTCACTTATCAGTAGCCCATAAATCCATCACTTAATACTGGATTTTTCTAAATCTGTATTAGCTAACTCTGTGTTGGTTGGACAAACAGTCATTTTCTGGGCAATAGCACATACTCTCTGCAAAAGGAAAGACACTACTCTGCCTCCTCTAATTAGCTGCATTTATTTATTGCCTAAAAAGCATCCTGAGACTCTGTACTGGAAGAGAGCTCCATTACTTGATATACACGTCTGAAAACATAATTCCAGCCCTGAAAATTTAATTCAAGTTAAAGTATACTCAGAGGATCACCAATAACATCCTACAGCTAAGGAGACTGCTGGCATAAACATGGTCTGTTCCAGTCACCAGACCAGCTGTAAGTAAATTATCACAGAAAGTTCTTGCAGGACCTTGAGTGATTTAATACAGAAAGAAGCAGTAAGTCAGAATAATATAAGAAGCGTGCCCATAACTCTACTCCCTTTGAATTTGATTGGCACTTAGGTTTACAGACCTTTTGCTTTTAGAGGGCAGGTTTGGACAGCAGGAACAACTCTCACTTCAAAACAACCTTAATTCAGCCAGTCTTGATCTGCTGAACATACAAGAGGAACGTTCCCTAGAGTTTCTAGGACTCCCTAGTGCATAAACAAAACATGCACAGAGGTGGACTCTCCTCTTGAGAGCTTCCCCAGGTTCTGATGAAGGGGATCGTCCAGACAAGAGCTCCAGCAAGGAAGGTCAGGCATGCCCTGTGCCCTTTCTTGTCTGCTTGCACCTAAATGGAAAGGAAGGTTGGTAAACATCTCCTTCAAGGGCATTTCTTAAACTACCTAACACATATTTGCATTCACATGACAACTAAAATAGTTTAGAGACCTAGAAAATTATTTAGTGCTGAATACGTAAGTCCTAGGAAAAAACAGCAACCCAGAAACTCATTGCTTCTGACATAATCCTCACAGAAAAATTACATTGGCCATATTGTGATGTCTAAAAGAAAAAAAAAAAAAAAAAGCAATAAAATTCTTGCTTTATCTTTAAGAAAACTCAGTTTGATCTGATTTGGCAGGAAAAAATGACTTTCAATCATATAATGAACACTGCTACAGGGCGGCCGTAGACAGGTGATTTGTCTGTATATTCTTGTATCTTAACTTGCCTCCATTTCTTTTTAAGCTTAACCTTCAGGCTGAGTGATCTGGTTAATCCTTAGTTTTAGCCTAATTGCAACATTCTCATAACTTTTGTTAGCCTCACAGGTACATTTCAATTACCTCAACTCAGGTTTAGTAGGTTTTTTCCTTCCCTGGAAAATATTCAGTTGTTCTAGAACATGAAACATTTATCTTTCTGCCAATTTTTAGCCTGTGTTACGTTAGCAATTGAACTTTCCCTCAGCAACAAAACCATAATAAATGTTCAGTTTCCACTGAACAAAAGGAAAATCAGAGTAGAGTCTGCTTAGCTTCCTTTGCCTGTGAACTAATGAACACAGACCATAAATGACTGTCTGCAAGATCTAGTTATCTGTCTCTGCAAAAAGAATATACACTGCAGGAGAAAATGCAATTGCAAGAAAGAGGGAAGCTGGAGGATTAATAATTACAGGAAAGGAAACTCATTTAGGAGACTAACATGATCATTACATAACTAAGCTTTGTTCAAGACTGTTCGATGATAAAGCAGTATAAACTCAGAATCAGCTAATGACTTGCTTGAAATGCTTTAGAAGCTGAAGGGTTTTTTCAGCATGAGCCTTGAGCAAACCTAGATCAAGGTTATTAATCTATTATAATTAAATGTATTCTGTACACACAAGGAGTGCTTTCCTTTCCCCAGAAAGGAAAAAGACTCTTGTCTTACTGAGGTTTGTGTTTAGAAGGCATATCTGAATTCTCTGAAGTCTCTCTATATTTGTCCACACATGTCCTTCAACATAACAGTACCAGTGGAGCAGCAGCAGCAGCCTGGTTCACTCCTCCAGTGACATGAGTGAGTCTCAGTTCTGCACTTGAGGAAGACAAGTAAAAAGAAGCAGGAAGGAATAGAAGCTCCATAACTGCTTTTCCAAAACCAAGCCACCTTTTAACAAACAATTAGCAACATACAGAGTATTTAGGCCAGAATGACCTGCTCAGATCTCAGCCATAATCCACATTATTCCCCCACCTACATCAGGAATCTACTTTGCTTCTCTATTCCCGTGGGTGGGTGCCAGTCTGTCTGTCTTCTGCTAGATGGCAGCAAAGCCAAAAAGCCTATCGCTTCACAGTTGGTCTTGTCATGAATTAGTAGGTGCTCATGGTTTTCCTGTTCTTCCTTCCTCATAATCCTTCCTGGTAAAGGGAAGTAACCTCATCCAGTTTTTCATGGCCCATTTCATGGTGGAAATGAACTCATTCAGCCCAAATACAAAGTAAAAAGAACATAGGGAAATGGAAGCATGGACAATAACTGTAAACTCATTTATCATTAGCACCAGGACCATACATCACCATATAAATCAGAGCAAGTTGAACTATTCTAAAAGTCAACAGCTACTGCTTATTTCCATGGCACTGAAGTTCCTTTTGTCATTACCAACCAACCTGGGACAAAGCCTGGTTTCATTTTCATTGGTGGAAACCTGAGATTCAGCAATATATATGATTTCTAGTCAGGTTTTTATGAGCATTCACACTTTTTCAATAGCTCTCATCAAGACTTCTGTTGCTTCACTGTGCTAGAGAGATCTCCTGTAGCATATTAAACTGCAGCATAAGAAGCAGAGATACATCAGGTCAGAAAAGACACTTGCAACAATACCTGCCAATGTCTTCCAGAGATTCAGCACACAATAAACTTATGAATTTCAATCTTATTCCATTTTAATGTCACCTCCAGGTCCAGATAGCATTCTGCTGTTTGACTGGGAAATGAGGTACTCTAAATTATAAGAATAAATAAATGATTGGAAAAAAATCACCCTGTAGCTGCTTGGAGTGACAAATCATACTGGTGCAAGCAAAACATTTTTATCTCTAATGTAAAATTTTTGTAAAAATGAACATAATTTATTCCTTCATTGCTATAAAAATCAGCCACTCATAGACAGTGGATAGCCAGTGACCATGTAGAATTATAAAGACATTTAGTAGCAAATAACAGATACGTGTAAAGGTTGATGTGAATGATGCATTTATTTATGGGATGATTACTGCAGCCCCCAAATGAAGAGTAGGATGTAAAGGATAAGATGCCATTTTAATCTCTTGAACCTCATAGTCATTAAAGTAATAACCTTATTTATGTCTTCAAAGCATTTTGCAAACATTAACTAATGAATCTTCACCACTTATCTGTAAGGAAGACGTGTTATAGATGGGGGTACACACAAAGAGATGCAATGATTTATCCAAGGTCACAAGCACAGTCAACATTAACAGAGATTAGCACACAATGTTCATTAAAGAACATTCACATTGAGAACAGTCTTAAATATTTCAGTAAAAAATACATTGCAAACCCTTGTCATCCAAAGCAGAACAGTTCTGCAGCTGGGACAAATGTCCTGTCCAAAAACAAAATGACCTTGTGCAGCATCATCTCCTCTACCTCTTGTCAAATATGCTTCTCTGTCTGCTTGGTTTATTCCCATAGTATCTAATAAAAAGAGAAATTATTGTACAGTGCAATTACCTACACACTCTTCCACAACTTGATTTATTTTTAATGAGTCCTTTATATAAAAAGTAAGGATTTCTTGAAAAAAATGCTTTCACACATCTGGCTAGTTTCTCACGTGCCATAGCTAACTGTCCTAATGCTGTTCTAGGTGAAGGAGTTGGTAAAAACATTAAAATTATATGTCTGCTCTTCAAATTCACAGTTGGAAACAGTTCCACATTTACAGGGTGATAAATTCACTGGGCCAAATTCACAGCAGGGCCTTATAACAAGGACAAACGCAACTGCACCAGCAGAAGAGAGGAGTGCTCTTAGCTTGCTGCAAACCGCTCATCACCACTCTCCCCTGCTCCTCAGGAGAGCATCTACTCTTACACTGCTGTTAGTCTGAACAACTCCATCCATAGGTATTGGTTAACTCAGCTCACGTGGACTGAACCAATGAAGGGAGTTTCATGAGCAGCCCTCCTAGCAGGTCTGAGCAAACAGGAGCTTTCGGCAGCCCAGAAGAAAAAAAAAAAAAAAAAAAAAAAAAAAAAGGATCAGACAGTGCTCCCTTCCACTGTTGTATCTTTTTACAGTGCAGGTTTTCTTGCACACTGGGACAGCACATCAATGTCACTTACATCTTCAGTCATCATGTAAAAGGGATGCTTCAGTCCCACTCCTACTTCCATTCCATCATCGCATCACTTCCTTTGTGGCCACAATCCTGTAATCCCTCTAAAAAAAGCCATCTGATGAGGAGAAAGCAAGAAATATTATACAAGGTGGCGTGTCAGAGCACTTCAGTCATTGCAGTCACTCCCAGCATAAAAATATTTCATCTTAAAGGTAGGTACAGCCCATTGGCACATTTTACTACAGCTTCAGCTCCTTGATGGTCAGATCTTGGGAAGCAGATGAAACCCATCTAAAATGGGAATTTAATCTGCACTTCTGTGATCTGCATACTTAAACACTGCTCAGCTTTTAATTTCCCTTGTTTGGGATCTCCATCTCAATATTGTCTTTGAAATCTATCACTGATATATGTATCTCATTGCATCCCTGCATCGTTAATTCATTCACCCCCTGAAGGAAAAGGATGATGTCCATCCTATTTTAATTAATCATTTCACTTTTTGAAAATTTTCCTTTCCTGTCTGTAGTGGAAACTGATTTTGTTTAATTGTTTGATTTTCTTATCTTGTTTTTACTGTAGTTACTGCTAGACTGTAACTTGTTTTCCTTCAATTGTAATTAAGGTAGATAGATCCTTAAAGTGAGAAATTAGTTTGAATGTTGGCAAAGTAATACAGGGATAACTCTGAAACTAGAGACATCTCTATACCTATCTGGAACATCTATAAACCATAAAGTAGTTATAATAAGTCTTCCTTCTTTACCCCTTCCAAACTATGTTCCAACTTGTTCACTTTTTAGTGTTTGTTGGATTTTAGCAAAAATAAAACTGGAGATTTATGCCAAAAAAAAAAAGAATTTTTGTTTCAGACAAGAAGAATTTTATGCCTTTTCATAGTAAAGCAACATTAGCTCATTTCTAACCAGAGCAGACATCCTTTCTTTCCATTAACTCCTGCACATTGTCTCAAGTGTATGATTAATAAAGGGCCAAAGTTGGATGAGTTTATTTATCCAAATAATCCTATTAAGAACAGTGGAGAGTCCAAAGCTGGTAAGAAAAATAACCCACCTGTTGAGATGTCTGGACCAAGTAAGAGAAAATGGGTCCCATCTGTTTTTTCTATATTTTTAAGGCAGAATAAATACTTATGCAGGAAAATACATTACTGGTGTATTTTGAAATCATCACCATTTTCAGACAGTAGAAAAAAATGATTTCTGGAAATGAATACTATACCAGATGCCCAGTTTTAACAGTAGGGCATAGAGATTCAGTTTGACAGAACCATTACTGAGGGGTAGGTGTGCTACCCTTGAAAAAATTGAGTTCTTTTTTTCTGTGCAATTTTTAAGCATCTCTGTTATTACAGATACTGGCACGGTGGTAGATTGCGTCTCCTGAATACGTTTAATTCTATTTAATAGTGCTTCATCTACGACATTACAAGATGAGAATGAAAGGAATGCCTGGGAATGAAGAGAGCTGCCAAGCTTGGAGAAGAGAGACCAATGGGGAGCCAAGGAACTTTTGTAATTTGGGAATTACTTCAGAACAGGGTAAGTCACTCCTCGGTCTAATTGATTCATTTAAATTTTTGTCCATTTTCTGATCAACTCTATAAAATAGAATATTATTCCTATATGTGTGTTTCTACTAATACAAAAAAAAAAGGGGGGAAAATGCCAGAAGAATAAGAAAACAATTGCCAAGCCACCATCCAAACAACTGAAGCATTACAGATCCTATTAGAGTTTATAGTAATTGGGATTACAAATGCCACGGAGTACCCTCCTGCCACTCTTTTCCAGACGAATCTTCTGGGCAATTCCAAAGCAGTGACTGCCAGATTAGGCCCATAGAACTGATTTCCAAGGAGACATTTGTTAAGACCCAGTCTTGACAGGTGGGATTCAGAGCCCCTGTCACTTTGAATAGGACCTTTGGCACTATAAATGTTTTGGATCAACATCATCGTCTAATGGATAAGGAGGGCAGGAGAAACTATTTCTTTTTAAATTTTGGTTTACTGCAGCTTAAGGCCCCATAAGTTTCCAAACTATTTTCCAGAACCAGCATGAGCAGATAGCATCCACACATTAGCCTTGTGTTACATCTTTCTGGCTTCTTTCTCTTTTTGAAGCTGATAGCCTCTGAGCTATTCACCTGTTTCACTTTTCCAATACTACCTGTGTACCTTCTCCCATAAAATGTGACCTGCTAATCTTGTCGGTAGGTAACAGTGAGGGAGAGGGGCTGCAAGGCACTTGCTCTCCGCTGCCCCACAGACTCCCTGGCTGTGCCAACATCTCCTTTGGGATGAGAGCAGCTGGGGATGTACAGAGGAGCTGGACCCCACCATTCCTGCCACATGGTGTGGTGGTGCTGCATGATGTGTGGGCAACACACAGAGTGTGGATGCCACACTGATGCCATCCAGGTCCTGCCAGATCCTCTGGAAATGGTCTGCACATGGTCAGGCTGGGCACACACAGACCCGATGTCCAGGCAGGCTGCTGGCCATCACTCAGACGCAGTGCCGGTGCAGTTATGGCCTCTCCAATTAATTTTCTTTGGCATCTCATGCACAACAAGCAAAAAGTAAAACAAACAGAAAACCCCAGCCCTGAAATATTCCTGAGTGCCAGGGCATTAGCACACTACTCACTTTATATAAAACCAGCACTGAACAAAAACTCCTCACCACCCCTTATCACCTCCACAGGTGTTTCCTTCCTGCACACAGACACACAGGTGCCCTTGGGAAGTGAAGCAATGCTCTGTTCTTTGGGGAAACAAGATAGGTATCTATTTATGAGAAAGAAACACTGGACTACATAGTCACTGTTGTTGCTGTAACCCTACCAAGCAAGGTCCCCTGTGCTGGCCCTGCTCTGGCTGCTGGAGGCTGTACCGCTGCTATGGTTTCTTGTGTGGTAGGACTGAAAGGGCAAATGCTGCAGCAAGCAGCACCACCTGGGCAGTTACAGCCTCTCCCATCCACATGGCTTGAGAGCACACGTCCTGCAGAAGAATGTGTCAGAGTACTACAACAGTTAACTATCTCTGTACAACTTATTTCTGTCTAGGTGAATTAATAATTTCTATCTTTTTATATAATTTACATCCTCCAGATGGTTTCCAGTGAGATGGAGCCCACTTTCCCTGTGTCCAGGCTTACACAGCAATTCAGGTCAACACTGATAAATCTTATGCCTTGATCCCCTCCCTCAGGGACATTTGAAAGTTTCAGGAGTGTTACACTTTGCAAAATTAAGTAAATGCAATCTACTGAAAGGCATAAAAATAGTTAATTCAAGTAAGTGTTTGGGATTTTCCACTTTTTCAAAATTCACCTCTTTGTTTACACAAATGGATGACATGGCCAACAGATGCACAAAGAAAGGAAGAAGGATTTCCTATGCTTAGAGATACTTTTATACAGACACGCAGTGTGCACTTTGAAAAAAGGAAAGAAGGAAACTAACACTCAGCGTGTGCTCTCAACTTCAAACAAGTGTGTAGCTCTATGAAACAAAAGCAGAATGTGTATTTTGATATCTGAACAGGAAAACCAGCATCTTGTATGGCTACCAGCATCTTTATTTCATAGGAACAACTCTTGAGTCTTGAGATGTATTTTCCAGGCTCACAGCAGGAAAGAGGACTTCCAGGATACTGACAACCTTCTTTAGCACCCCAGGAGTCACAGCACAATCCAGCCCTGGCCTAAGCAAGGCGGACAACAGAGAAAGGTGAGTACTTTCTGATGGCACCTGAAACAAGCTGAAAAAATCTGCCACCTGAAATCAGTTCTATTGACTGGGCTCTTTTTATTGATTGCAATCTTTGGCACGTCTTTTAAGCACCTGAAGTCAAGAGGTAGGAATGAAGGCCACAGTTTTGCAAAACCTTGAAATGATTTACACAGAGATCAGGGGAAATTAAGTCAGAATTAGGTTGGAGTGATTTACATAGGGATTAGGGAAAGAGGAAAAGGGAGGCCCTCTTGTTGAGTCTCGAGGTTCAGAATGGACCATCTTGCTTTCTAAACTCCTTCTCAGAGAAGAGTCCAAGTGTGGCTGAGTCTACTAGTGCCAGACTTGGTCAGTGATTTATGTCTAAAGGGATTAGGTGTGAGGATCTCAGTGGTAGTGATTCAACGTGCAATTATATGTTTTGTATAACTTTGGTGTAGTAGCAATTTAAGATTCCTCAACACTATTAGGGTAAATCAGAAGATTAGATTATATGTTTTTCTATCAAAACTTAATCAGTCAACAATCAGATTTAACAAAGTTTCCTAATTCAAATCACATACACACACACAGACATATAGATATAGAGGTTAAACTATTATCAAGATGTTTCTTTTACCATGGATTATAATAAATTTTGAGGACACAAATGATTCTAGAAATGTTACAATAGCAAATTGCTCTTTCCCTTCATTGGCTTATGTCATCAGACGGTTCTTTTTACCTTTGTCAGCTTTTGTTAGCAGTTGGTTCTTTTCCCCTTCACTGGCTTTGTCAGCGGACAGTAAAAATCTGCCTCAAAAGGCATCCCAGTTCAGGGGATGAATATGAGGTAGCAGCCTGCTGTGATCCCAGAGAGCTCTACAGGGCCTCGCTTAGGATCAGTATTTATAGGGTCACAAGATGATTGACTTTGGTCAGTACTTTTTCATTGTGGTCATTAGTCTTGTCAGGCAACTTTGGTGAGTGGGCTGCAATCCATGCAGGAGGGGTCTTGGGTATGTTTCCCAGTTAACAGGAATTCCAGGTACAGTTAGGGAGTGCCTCATTGTCCCAACTCATTCTACTTGTACCCAGGATGAGAAAGTACCGGATTGTTTCAACTCACTGGTCCAGTAGGCAAGATCAGAAAGTGCCAGATTGTTCCAGTCTACCGCACTTAAAACAAGAATATTGGTTGGTGTTGACATCGCAATGCAGCTCGGGAGATGGATCTGCACCACCACAATGGTAAAATGGAAGACAAGACATCACTGCATGCCTTGAAATAGGAGAAGGCAGAAGTAAAGGCAGTGCCATCTTTCAGAAGAGGTGTTTGGAGATGTTTTAAGTGGTGCTGAAAAATAACATGATTGAATCAGACCTTCTCAAACACAGCAGCTGAGGTCCAAGACAAGTTCAAATGAGTTCCTGGTAATATAACAGTTAGCAGGAGGCAATCCAACGAGGCTAAGGAAAAGCTAAATATTATCCTCAACACAGTTAACATGCAGCAGCACCTGCATGTACAATGATGCACTGAAGGATATTACTCCAATCATTTCATACCCCTTCTGGAAAAACTCAGTTGATAAGAGGTACAGGCTCAGGGAACAGCCCATCAGCTCATGCTTGCCTACCTCTCCACTGGGATTGGATCATCTGGGGGACTGGAGGATGATATAAGAGAGAGGTGGGGAGACAAGAAGACAAATTATGTGTTATCAGATCTCTATGACAAATCTTCTTCCACCTAGATTTGTGTTTTAGAGTTTCAAACGGCTAGCAATGGAGTCAGAGTTCTTGTACATAGCTGTGCAAAGCAGCTTGTGGAAATCTTAGAAGTCTGACCTCTCTATATGCACAGACCAACACAACAAACCATACTGCTCCCACAGTAGGTCTGATGCCTTCAAGAAGGAAAGAGAACAAAGAAAATGGAGGGAAGACAGCTGCAGCATGTTGACAGTATTTAGCTGTAGTGCTGCCCCACTTGTGGAACTATTTTTCAAGTTCAGACCTTACCCTCAGCTTCTCTCTTATCTGTTTGTTCACAGCAGAGTCACTGAGGTTAATGACTCTTTTTATTTCCTCTATTATCCTCTCGACTCTCTGGGCAGTGTATATCAGCAATGTGTCGGTCCTGGGCTGACTCATCACTCCAAAACATTCAGACAACAGAATTAACCAAAACTTGTAAGCTTTACATAGACAAAATATCTTGATCCTGACTTTCAAAATGATAAGAAAAAGAAACTTTTGGAGTCACTCAAGGCTTCCTTAGCATCCAGAGAGAGACAGACATCCTGAAATACTAATTCGGGTCACAGGAGGACTAAATTGCTTTCCAGAGTTCCTTGTCTACAGGAATAAGACACCTTAAGACAATGAGACTCTTAATTTAAGTGCCTCATTAAATGCCTGTGATGCGAGGGGATGAATTTGGGCAAAAGTGTTCATGCCACTACAACAACAGAACCCTGGGAGGGTTGCTGCTATGTTTTCACTTGGAGAAAGGCTAGCTCATCATTTTCCCACGAGCCTTTGATCTCATCCCAGTGGCTCTGCTCAAGTCACTAATCCCCAAAAGCATAAAGCATTCCCTTTTCAATTTAGAAAGAGAGTGGGTGTACAGATGAGTATACCAAAAGGGTTTGGAGAAACCAGAGCAAGATTAAGAATATAATTTCAAAACCCTGTCCTCAGCAAGGGATGTGCTTCTTTCTCCTCTTACACAATTCAGAGGAGAATATCAGACTTTCTGCTATTGCTGTAAAGGCTGAGTGTTTAACCAGACATGCTGTCCTCTTGCCTGAGGACAGCTGCAATACACAAAGCGCATTTTAAGAAGTCATTGCTTTTATTAACTGCAATTATACAGTAACAAAAACAAGAAAGGACTATTACTCATCCCTCCCAGCTATCAAGATTCATAATAACCGGCATCACTTTACTAAGTTATAAAGAAAATAGCTTTAAGTCAGCCAGAAATATCCAAGGTAGGAGTGTAAGGGACCAAACTCACAACTTTCACACAGTACATGTATAATCTTCTGCCCACCTTATGATTTCACTGTTCCTGTTCTTGCCTGGGGAGGGAGATGACTCTGTATGGAAAATTACTGTTGCAAGTTCACACTGATATATACATAGATCAGTAGAGCCCTTCATTCATATTTTCTGAGGAATAAATATTAAATTATTCAGGGGCTAAGCTGCTGATGAGATTGAAGCTATAGGATCATGGAAATGTAGGTCAAAGGGTCATCTGTTCTAATCTCTTGTTCAAAGCAGGACTGTTGACATCCCAAGGTTCTTCCTAATTGATAGCTACAGTAGTCTCTTCTTAATGTAGCCCAGTGTATGGCTTGTCTTATTTGCAGTGAGTGCCCTGTCAGCACCCATCCACTATAAATACCAGGGGGTTTTTAGCAGGGCTACCACTAGCCAGTCACTTCCCCATGTGCTGATGCATGGGGTTATTCTGCCCCAGGTGCAAAACTTTGCATTTCTCCTTGTTAAACCATTCAAGCTGTTTAGGTTGGCCCAGTCCTCATGTTTAGCAAATGTCCTTTGGACTGAAGCTCTGCCACCCACCTTGTCAGCTGCTTATTCTAGCTAAATTTCTTATATCAATTTGCTGATGGTTCATTCTGTGTTATCAGTCAGGTTGTTGATGAAGATGTCAAACAATTCCTTTAGAATTCTTCTCCGAAATGACCACCAAGTAAATGTAAGCCATCCTTTGAGCCCAGAGGTGCAGTCCATCTAACAGTTTTTTTCTCCAACCCATATTTCTTCAGCTTCCAAATAAGAATGCTGTGGGTGATAACATCAAAATCATTAATAAAGTCAAGGTGTATTACTTTCATGGTCCTCAACTTCTCCACAAAGGCAGTCACACTGTTGCAGAAGGTAATCCATGTTGACTATTTCTGATTACCTTCTTGCTCATTACATGTCTGTGGATGGATCCCAAGAACACATGTGCCATGATCTCCCCAGGAATCAAGGTGAAGCTGACCAGCCCTCACTGCAGTGAAGTTCCCTGGGCCCTTGCTTTTGCATTTCTTAAGAAGTTGCTGCTAATCTTTTTCCTGTTGTCACAGACCTCTCCCAATCACTGTGATTTGTCAGAGAGAACAGGCAACACACTGTGAAATCACATAATCCAATTCTTTCAGCACTCTTGGGAAAATCTCATCCAGCCCCATAGATCTGAATACATCCAAGTTCTCCAGGCAGTACCTACTGTGTTGTTGCCTCACTGTTTCCTGTCCCCCCAATCTCTAAACTGTGTTGATATACACAGTGGTCTGGGAGCAGGTTCTGCTTCTGAAAGCTGAAGCAAAAAAAAGTTATTTGAGTTTCAGCCTTTTCTGTATTGTCCAACACTAACTAATCTCCTCTAACAGACCCACAGGCACTTTTGCAACTAGCATACCTGTAGGATTCTTGATATCCTTAAGATCCCTCATTAATATCAGCTCCAGGGCTTTGACCTTCCTGGTTTTGTACATACATACGTAAGCAATGGTTTCACACAACTCCTTTGCTGCCTGCCCTTCTGTTAGCACCTGCTATGCTCCTTCTTTGTGTTTTAGTTCATCAAGAAACTCTGCACTTCACCATGCTGTCCTTTTGCTGTGACATCTAGTCTTCCTGCACAACATGGTGGTTTGTTCCTGAGCTCTTGTGGAGGCTTTGGCCTGGCTGGCAGCCAAATATCAAACAGCCACTTGCTCACCCTCCCCCAATAGGGTGGAAGAGAGAATCAGAAAGGCAAAATTCAGAAAACTCATGGGTTGAGATAAAAACAATTTAATAATTGAAATAAAATAATAATTAAAATAATAATTATAATAGTAATACTAGAATGTACAAATCAGTGATGCACAGTGGAGTTTCTCACCACCTGCCGACCAATGCCCAGCCTGTCCCCAGATAGCAATCCCAGAGCAGAAAGCATCCTGAAACCAAAACTGCAATCCTGGAAGAGCAAGCCCAAATGATCAGAAAGAGTACCCTGAGCTTTCCAGTTAACCCTGGTTAATATACTGAACATGACGTTATATGATATGGAATATCCTATTGGCATATCCAGATGTCAATTTGGGCTACTAATTTTAATATTCTCAACCTCCCAGACCTTGCACCTGCAGACTAGCATAACACAGGGAAATTGGAAAGCCCTTTGACTTCCAGTGACAATTGAAAACATTAGTATGTTATCAATGATCTTCTCATAACAAATTCCACACTGAAACCAAAACACGTCACTATCTGGCTTCTAAGAAGAAAACTAACTCTATCCTAGCAAAACCAGGACAGTGTTCACCCCTTATTCCATAACATTTACATCATCCTCAGGTTCCACACTTTTTAATACATTTTTTAAAATAAATATAATTCCCTTAGTTTATGGGTCATTCCTTCAAAATGTCTGTTGAGTTCACTTAGTCCATAACCTTGGGTTCCATCTGTCATGGCAGTCTTTGAAGGCAGAAAAGATGATGTGGAGTTCACTCAGTCAGTGGAGCAGGTGACATCAGACACAGCATGAGGATGATGTGTAGACTCTGTTGCATGCTGCATCTGGAGCTTGTAATTGGTATATTTGGTGCAGTCCATGTCCACAGGTGTGTGAGCTGAAGGTGCTGATCTTGAATAAGTTGTTGGGTGCCAACTCTGGTTCCATCAGAATTCATCCTTCATTAACCTGGGTAATGAAAACTAGCTCTATTCTAGCAAAACCAGGACAATACACTATTTTTTCTTTGAAAATTAAGCTTCTTCTCATTTGTGACACTTTCCAAGGGATTCTATCTAGCAAATTCCTCATTGAGAAATTACTGCACTGAAGTGCATTCTCCTAAACTCCAGTCCTAACTCGACCACTTGCATTCCCATCTCTCCTCTGGATTCTGAACTCAATCCTTTTGTTGCCACTGCAGCTGAAACTACAGCCCCATTTTACTCCAATTCTTCCCTTCCTGGGAACAACACATTAAGAGAGCATTGCCCCGGTGACAGTTTCACAATTTACATTACAAAAGTGTCACTATCAGTCTAGGGTCTGCTTGAATAATACCAAGTTGCCCTTCTGACAGATGCCTGGATCATTAAAATCCCCTCTGTGAGCTCACCCAGATGCTCTTCAGAAGTTTAGGAGCTAGAAAGGTTTCTCAACTTTCATCCTGGACACAGAACCATTTTAAAAACATACCATTTTTTAATAACATAATCTGTTTGTTATCTAAACAAGCCCATTGTACCTTCATGGGTATGATGAATTCAGCTCTATATTCATCTGCTTCTGTCTTCTGATACTGTCAGAAGAAATTAGATTTCCTGCTACATCTGCAAAGCTCATTTTTGTGCAATGAAGAAGAATGACAAAAATGAACCATAGCACAATCAAGGGCTTAGATGATGAAATGTTTATTTTTAGAGCAAAGCTCTAAAATGTGGAGACCTATGAAGGTGTAACATTGACTTCTTATTGCACTTTTGAGGCCTTGGCCATTCTGCAGTCGTTTCCACTTGCTCCAAGTTAACAGAATAAATTAGTAAAAAAGCTAGCAAATCCAAGAAGCCATTGCAGTTTTTTATTCATTTTTGGTTCCCTTTGATTTCAAGCACTGAGGTCGTGCAGAATCAGGCCTCCTGTACTATATTAAATCACATTCTTAAAAGAATACATGTAAGAATGTATGCATTTACTTGTAATGCACACAGAAAAAAGAATTCTCTACTGCAAAAAGAACTTATCCTCTCTTGGGAGTGGAAGGCCATAATCATCTAGGACTAGTGTGTAAAGAGTTGATGTGATCATAGACCAGATACAACTTCAGGGACGTAGTTATGTCATGGAACTGAGTTTTACCAGTTTCTGAAAGCATCAGCGTCTTGGCAGTGTCTGTGACCTGTCTAGGTAGTTCAGTCTTTCATTTCCCCATAATCTGTAAAAATACAAAATGTTGTTTTGTTTTGTTTCTTTTCTTTTGTGTGTGTGTGTGTATGAACTTCTCAAATAAAGACCTGTCAGGACTTACTCTGCCTTATCATCCTCCTTCTTCCCCAAAGCATATGCTTTAGACAGAAAAATGACTGACTATAATAGAAATAAAGGCTCTGCCTTTGCTTCTTTCTACTCAAATGATTACTTTTTCATTACGAATAAGCTCTTTTTGTCCTGCACCTCAGGTTGGGAAAATCAGAATCCCGTTACCCTTGAAAGCAGGGTATCCTGCAGCCTTAACAGCTTTTTGGATCCTTTTCCTGTCTCTTAAATCACTCCCAGCACCTTCAACAGAGCCATGTTTGTTGGCCTCCTTCCTTATCTTACTCACACACACAGAAGTTCTATAACTCCTTTCAAATGGACTTCTGAGGTTTTCTTCTGCACTTTGAGTATCAAGTTATCCATTAACACTCTTTGCTGAGGTCTAAGTACCCAATGGTTATACTTAGGGCTGGTTCTCCAGCCTCTCTCCCTAACCAGGATGTTTATTTTCCATAAGGCTCTTGCAAGTTTAATCTCCTCACTGGAATTTGCATTTGTCTAGTGAACATGAATTCCCTCCCACTGGCACCCACTAGCCTCTAACAAGGTAAGCCATTGTTATGAGGTGTCTAGCTCCCAAGCAAAGCCGAAATCTCATCTGTCTAACATTTCTTTGGCTTTCATAGAACCATAGAATCATAGAATAATTTGGTTGGAAAAGACCATTTTGATCATCTAGTCCAACCGTAAACCTAGCATTGCCAAGTTCACCACTAAAGCATGTCCCCAGGAACCACATCTACACGTCCTTTAAATACCTCCAGGGATGATGACTCCACCACTTGCCTGGGCAGCCTGTTCCAATACTTGACAACCTTTTCAGTAAAGAATTTTTTCCTAATATCCAAACTAAACATCCGTTGGTGCCACTTAAAGCCGTTCCCTCTTGTCCTATCACTTGTTATTTGGGAGAAGAGACCAACACCCACCTCTCTACAACCTCTTCTCAGGTAGTTGTAGAGAGCAATAAGGTGTTCCCTCAGCCTCCTCTTCTCCAGACTAAACAATCTCAGTTCCCTCAGCCACTCCTCATAAGACTTGCTCTCCAGCCCTTTCACCACCTTCGTTGCCCTTCTTTGCACAGGCTCCAGCACCTCAATGTCTTTCTTGTAGTGAGGGGCCCAAAACTGAACACAGCACTCGAGGTGCAGCCTCACCAGTGCCCAGTACAGGGGCACAATCACTTCCCTACTCATGCTGGCCACACTATTTCTGATACAGGCCAGGATGCTGTTGGCCTTCTTGGCCACCTGAGCACACTGCTGGCTCATGTTCAGCCGACTGTCAACCAATGCCCCCAGGTCCTTTTCTGCCTTGCAGCTTTCCAGCCACTCCTGTCCAGATCCCTTTGCAGAGCCTTCCTACCCTCAAGCAGATCAATACTCCCATCCAGCTTGGTGTCATCTGCAAACTTACTGAGGGTGCACTCAACCTCCTCATCCAGATCATTGATAAAGATATTAAACTGAGCTGGCCCCAACACTGAGCCCTGGGGAACACTACTTGTGACCAGCCACCAAGTGGATTTAGTTCCATTCACCAAACTCTCTGGACTTGGCCATGCAGCCAGTTTTTTACCCAGCCAAGAGTACACCTGTCTATGCCTTGAGCCTCCAGCTCCTCTAGGACAACACTGTGAGAGACAGTGTCAAAGGCCTTGCTAAAGTCCAGGTAGACAACATCCACAGCCTTCCCCTCATCCATTAGGTGGGTCACTTCATCATAGAAAGAGATCAGGTTGGTCAAGCAGGACCTGCCTTTCATGAGTCCATGCCTGATTCCCTGGTTGTCCTGCATAGGCCATGTGAGCGCACTCAAGATGAACTGCCCCATGATCTTCCTTGGTACCAAGGTCAGGCTGACTGGTCTGTAGTTCCCTGGATCCTCCTTCCGGCCCTTCTTGTAGATGGGTGTCACACTGGCAAGCCTCCAGTCTTCTGGGACCTTCCTTGTTAGCCAGGACTGTTGATAAGTGATGGAGAGTGGCTTGGCAAGTTCCTCCACCAGCTCCCTCAGTACTCTTGGATGGATCCCATCTGGCCCCATAGACTTGTGAGTGTTCAGGTAGTGTAGCAGATCATAAACAGCTTCCTCCTGAATTATGGGGGGGTTTGTTCTGTTCTCCATCCCCATCTTTCAGCTCAGGGGGATGAATCCCCTGAGGATAACTGGTCTGTCTGTTAAAGACTGAAGCAAAGAGGTCATTAAGTACCTCAGCCTTTTCCTTATCCTTGGTGGTAATGTTGCCCTCTGAATCCAATAAAGGATGGAGATTCTTCTTGCCTCTCTTTTTATTGTTCATGTATTTGTGAAAACACTTTCCTACTATGCTGTCTCCAGGAACATATCAATGTGGGTTCATTTTGCAGAGCCTTGAGGTGCTCAGTTTGAAGAAGTTATCAGTACCAGTTAGCTTAGCCTGCTTGAGCCAGCTAGTCAGGATTTTTGCCAAGTGGCTGTTTAGCAAGATTTACTGCTCTTAGCAGGATTTTTATAAAGCCTTATCAATAATGGAGATTAGCCCTGATTTGAGCTCTCACAGACCAGACACCAGTACAGGCACATCCATGCAATCCCCAGAGCACAGGAGGAACCAGCTCCTTCTGCAGCCAAAGCCTGTCCTTGTTCAAAGGTACAGCCTGCCCCACCAGCGGGAACTGCTGATTTCTGGGGCTGTGCACAGGACAGCGGCTGTCACCACCATCCCCTAGCAGGTGTGTTATGCCCAGTCCAGAGAGGATAATGCCACCTCCAAGGCCTCAGCTCTTCAGCTTGCACAGGAACAGCAGATGCTTCGATTTAATTCCCCAGGTAGACGCCAAGAGCTGGAAAACGAGTCTCTGTTGCTGTTATAGGTTGTATATGCTGTGCTGGCAAGAGCACTTTTTGTTGGCATTACTGCATCTACACTACCGCTGCTGTTGGCACAGATCTCCTGTATTAAAACACATGCCTCTACCCCAGCCAACATTCCTGATGCAGCCAACATTTCTAGTGCAAGCCTAGCTGGAGCTCTCAGCCGGCTGCGATCGTATGCAACTGGCAGCGTCTGTCTGCTTTTTGGTGAAAGGTCTGTCCTGGAGCATCATGTTCTGGCAATGGCTCATCAATAATACTTACCCAGGCATGGAAATGCTTCTGAGTTTTTTCATCTTTCAGCCTAAAGAATTTATCTCAGAGTAATGATAGATTTACACTCATTACATTGCTACCTTTCCCATGATTCCTGCCTCACCAGGAACTGCTTCTGGTCCTTAGAGAGAACGGAAAGTTTGGAGAATAGTTTTTTTTAAAGCAAAACCACTCCAAAATACCCATCTTCAGCCAAATAATAGAGGTTTGGCACCATTCATCACAGTCTAGCCAGCTTCTAACTGCATCTGAGCATGCTTACAAGAAAGACTCATGCTGAGAGACAGCTACTGTCACGTACAGTTAAGGAAAATGAAATACAGGGGAAAGCTCTGCTTCTCACCTCCCACTGGTTCCCCCATGATAAATTCTTCCAGAAAATTAATTAAAGTCTGTTCTGTCTTGAATTCTATATTTGGCTGCATTTCTTTGCACTTACATGTTCTATAAAGGCCTCAGGGAAGAAAAGTGTTACAAATTGTTGCATGTTATGTTGCACAAAAGCTTTCTTCCCAAGGCAATAAAAATTACACTCACTTGAGCTTAATCAGGCTATCTCTTAGGGCTTACCTTAACAGAAAGCCTTCTTGAGGTTCAACGAATGTTGTAACAAGATTAAATATGTGGTGCAGTGATGGCTACTGTCAGTGTGAACAAGTACAGCTATCTCAAGTTCAAGGACACCCCTCTGAGGGGTGTCCACCTCAGAGGACAAGGACAAAGAGATAGATCAATCAAAGAAGAGCAACCCCCAGCACAGTCAGGCAGGAACAGGAAAGGTTGGGGATTCTGTGTGTGTTTTCTCGCTGCTCCACTCATGCTGGCCAGACCAGGCACCAATGTAAGTCTTCTCCAAGCAGAGAGGGTAATTTTGGCAGCAAGGCTTTACACCCAGTGCAGGAGAGCAGTGAAAGGTGCTCTGGGGATTCAACCTGAGCTGTGATGTAAGTCTGTTTCATGTCATTGCTGAAGGGCTGCCACCAAGCTCACAGGTGCCAGCAGACAAACTTTGCACAAGCCCATAGGAAGACCTTGTGTTCAAGAGGAAGCACAGATGCTTAATGGCAACAATGGTCAAGGAAAAGGGAAGGGAATCTGTCCATTCAACACTCAGGATATAAGACAATAACCTACTTAAGGCAATTTTTCTCTACATCTCCAGAGTTTCTCAGCTTTTTCTTTTTTGATAGCCCCTTAGTCCCTGCCCAGAGACAGTGTGCATAACAACTTTCACCTAATTCTGGCTGTGATTTAGCTTTTTTCCACAGAAACTGGACATGTGGACCGCTGAAGGTGGAGTATAGCTGCCAGTAGCGCCTTTTGAACAGGCAAATGGCCCTAAAGCCACAAAGAGAGCTGCTGCAGCAGTGACCAGCTTTCAGCTGGTTACCTCCCAGAGAGGGATTTACAGTCCTTGACTACATCAGTGTTGAAGGGTAAGAGGCAGAAACCTGAGATAGCCAAAAGGAAATGCTTAAAGGGCATAATATAACCTAACTCCCCACTCCTTTCAGACTTGGATGTCTTCCTGCAGGCTCCCAGAGCTGAACTGCCAGCCCAAGCCCAGTCATGGCTCGCTGTCTGGGCAGGAGTGCTCATCCCTCTTTCAGACATGCTGCTCACTGTGTGCCAGGGATGTTGCCTCCTCTTTCCCAACCATGGCCAAGTAACTCATGTGCTCAGCTCTGACCTCCCTTCCATTTCTTTTGTACCTAATGTTCACGTTTGGCACCTTGTTCTTCCCTCCTTGGCAGCACGCACCAGCTGCCAGTGCCCCAAGGTCTCCCTAACTCAGAGGTGCCTGTGGCTTGCTCAGCTGCCACTAGGACCCTGGACCACTCTGCCCTCCAGGAAGATTAGTTCTTACTTGCCATTGTCTCAACAGGTTTCATGATTTCTTCCATTGCATTGGGCATGAGACAGAGCTCCAGCCACCTGGGCATCCCTGGTGCCTGCCTCCAGCATGGTTAAAGACAGGGATAGGATACACAGGGGTGGGAGATACCTGAGAGGAGGCAGAGGAGACACGTTGGAGGACATTGCTGGGGACATCTTTGTTCCCTTCTACGAGTTCACTCCTCCTGTACCCTCACTTGTTGCAGAGCAATGGAGGTACAGCCCACCCCACCAGCTAGGAAGGTATTTTAGTGTGTACAAAGAACAGTATCACCATGCACAGCACTGTCTCGTTTTATGTAGAACATGGTGAAATAATTGTGCAAACCAGTTGTTCATATGGAAACTATCATCCCCAAACTTTGGCTAGCTTCACTGGAACACCAAAAGGCTTGTCGCCTCTCCAAGGTCTATTTTCCTATAGTGTTTCAGTCTTTTCTTGTTCCCACCCATTTCAACACCAAAGCTGTTCAAAACAATCTATCACTTTCTTCTTTTTTCCCTCAGATGGACGGATAATATTTTCCCTGACTACAAGAATAGCTGCACTTTGTTACACATTTAAATGAAATTAATCCAGAGCAGAAACCTGGTCTGGAAAACTTCACCTCAGAGGCTGAAAGTTTCAACAGGTAATTAGCATCTGAAAATAGAGATATTAAACAGGAACAGTTTGACTATGATATTCCAAATATACACCCCAATGAAGAATGAGGGGAAGAAGTACTCTGTTCCAGGCCAAGCACAGACATCTATCCCAGTGGAGAACTGGGGATAAAGGGAGCCCCTAGTGAATAGTGCCACCTCAGTACAAGGCTGAGCCTGGGGAAGGACTGCGCCTGCAGAGCTGTGGCAGTACTTATTTGGTGGATTTGACATACTTTTATGCCCTTTCATTTATATCATTGAATCACTCCTTCCTCTTCAGCATGCTTAGCAATCTGAAGTTGAAAGTACTATTTTTCCCCTTTTACAGATAGGGCACTCTAGGACAGGGATACTGAGATTGGAACCCTCAGAGTTTATTTTGGTTCTTAATTCAAATAAAAGTCAAGAACTCAAGTGCATGTAAGGGTTTGGGACTAACTAACCTGCAGAGGCTGTGTATCCATTCTGTGGCTACAAATCACATTGTGTCTCCTGAGCCTTGGGCTTGTGCTTCAACACCTAGAGATGCTTTCTTCTGTTACAAGAACTGCTCCTGAATTCAGTACACTTTCTTGCTGAATAAGGGAGTGAGACCCTTGCACTTACAATGTGGTCAGACAGGCACAGAGCATCCCTCCACTGCAGGTTTCTACCTTTGACACTTTGGCCACAACCCTGTATCAACTCCTTATCCACTGCAACATCAAGTCTCTTTGTGTGGGCAACAGGCTAGGGGCAAGCACAGATTTTCAGAGAATTAGTTCAGGTGTGTTGGAGCTGAGCCCTTTGTAAATATTCTTGAAACTCCACAGATTTATTCCTAATGTTGGTTCCTGAGAATCACACCTTCAACCTCCAAAGCACAAAAATGTTTCTTTTGTTAGAGGATTTAAGTACTGCTTAGATTCATTAGCAAAGGTAATTTTGGCCTAATTAGCCTTCTAATTTCTATGTTATCCCTTGTAAGAATATGCCCTCAGAAATTAGAAAAATGGTTTATAATATATGCTAATCACCATAATCTGATTTGTCTTTAATTATACATGTAATGGGGAAACTAATTGGAAGATGAAGGGTATTTGGAAGGGTCAAAATATGTAAATCAGTAAAAGAACAGAATATTATCATTAAACAACCAAAAAAAAAAAGCTTTTGAGTATATGGAAGATTTTTTTTTTCCTATAGCAGAAATATCAGATTGCTTTACTTTTAGAGCTCCTTATTGTAACAAAACTGATCCATAAATCTAAAGACAACTGAGGTTTGACCTTACAACATCTGCTTGGCCTGAAATGGAACATCTAATATTAGGACAAAAATATGGAAAACTTATTTGCAGAATAGAAGGCAAAGTATAAATAAAGTTGCAAATTATAATAGTGGTTTCCAAGTGAATTTTTCTTGGTTTCAGAATTTCCTACATGCTGAAATCATGTCATTGAAGTTTACTCTGTGTTTCTGGGCTCATGGATCTTTTACCAGCTTTGCAGTGTATTTTTTCTCTTTCCATTGATTTAATGGACAATAACAAAAAAAAAAGCAATATCCTGGGCATATATATTTTCTTTTCTTGAAAAGTACATTTTGTATGAAGTACTGTCAAATTCTACCCATGCTTTAAATGTTTCAGTGTAATGTGACTTTGCCGAGCACAGCAAGGGAGGGAGAAAAGAAATTATAGCTCTTCTACAAAATTGTCAGATGGGAGTCATTTAGAAATATAACCCAAAAGGATATAAATTAGCCAAAATGAAGACACTACAGCTATCCATGTCTTTTACCATAAATATTTGAAAGAATAAGCATTTTCTGGGCTGCTTGCTTTCTGACTATATGAGAATCCAAATGTAGATTTGAAATATGTCTGGATGGAAACCAGGTTTTTGTTTAATCGTGGTTTTTAGTATGGGTTTCTGTTTGGTTGTTTTTTTCCTATTATTAGATTACAGTTGAGAAATACCAATATGTAATTGCACTTTGACCACTCCAGTTCAGTAAGTATCTCACTGAATGCTTGTCCTCAGTGGCAGAGTCAACTAACAGGCTGCAGTGTGAACAGGGGAAGCTGATGTACACGCTCTGCCCCTCTCAGCCCGATAGATTTGCCAGAGCTTGTCTGACAGTCCTACTTGTGCTGTCTTTGCTTTGTGAATTTCCCTGGAATTGCACCTATAATGGACTCACTATTAAAAAAGACCAGTTACTAACATTTGCACCAGTTTTCAAACATTTGTTCTTCAGCTTGGATGGTCCCACAGGTAAGATACACATCTGTGATCAAGTACGTGGAGAATGTCCACACCAGAATTTCAAGTATTTTAGGAAACCTGAGTTACCATTTAATAGAATGTGCATAGTGCTGCATGGGTAGAAACTTTCAGAAACCAAAGTGACACCCTGGCTCTTCAGCTCTAGCCTGCAAACTGGCTACTATAATTTAACACAGAGGGAAAATTGCTGTCCCCAGGAAGAGCACACTGTTATCTCTTGGAACAGCCAGCTACTATACTTGGTCCTGTTCTTATCCATAGAAAAAATAGGCCTAATGCATCCCAGCAAAGTGTCAGTGCTTTGCTTGGGCACAAGCCATTTTCTACCATAAAAAAGTTCTCAGGGAGTCTTCCTTGCATAACAAGGTTCAGGTTATTTTTGGGGAAAAATAGATCAGTATCTGATAATATGTTCAGCATTTCAAATCAGAGTGCATTTAAATGAGAAAAAGAGAAAGAGACTCAAACATTCAAAATTTCTCTTTTACACCTTCAGCCTGACATGTTGCTGGACAGAGTGGTGACCACATCAGAGTCATGAGGTGGAGAGGACAGAAGAGAAACTTTACCTACATGGTTAGCAGGTACAATGTATGATACAAAGAATCTCATTTGCGCTATCTTTTGGCATTTAAACAAAAAAAGATAATAGCTAATTTTTAAATTTTTAAATAAGAAGTCTTGTACCAAAGACCTTTCTAGATCGTTATAGTTGCATTTATACCATTTCTTTCTTGGCTTTATGTCAGCAATGGATTTTGCCTCATGAATATCATGCATATCTCCCAGTTTAGGCAATGTCAAGACATCTCCTTATTTAGGCAACTTAAAATACCAACAATTATATTTTTTTAATGACTTCTGTATACATGAGGGGAGATCCCAGTCTTTCAGCAATGTGCAGCTGAGATCCCAGCACAGCTATGACCAGAATGCCATAATATCTGCTCATTTTCCTGAGAGAACTAACCACTCAGTGGGATGTGCCCGTGAAAGCTCGTTCTTAATTTTTCAGTATATTTTATTAAATAGGGAATTGGGGAATTAGAGCACGTTCATACATTTGTTACTTCTTCTGTCAATAGGACAAAACCAGGCCAGCTATACAGAATAAATTAAACATGAGACAGTTGAAATATTAACTCAAAATAATATTCTGTATAGACATAGATCTTTCATGATGACAAAATATTCAAAAGATTTTCTAATTGTCTGTGAATTTGCAATATTTGCTGAATAATTTGAACAATCAACTTTCCCATGAGGTATTACAAATTGTTTCAACCATACACCAGTCTTCTTGTTTGGCTGGTAACTCAAGTCATCTAGCATTGATTATTGCTATTGGAACCTTAAATGGCAACAAACTTAAGTAAAATCAACCTGTGGCTTCTATAAGTGCTCGTAATAATGAAAGAGTATTGTTACAATTGGGAAGCCATCAATAGCCTCATAAATAGCTGATGACTTTCTGAACATTACAACCATCAAACATGAGCAGCATTAGTCAAGCAAGAAACAGTAATTTTTTTTCAGCAAGCATACCACATTATTTAGCATGCTGTAGCACAAAAAAAGTCTAATTCCAAAATCTCAGTAGGTCAGTTGAAGGCTCCACAGACCATCATGGGTCTTAAATCAGGCCTCCACTGACAACCTCCTAACACAGCAAAGGACCTTGCTGGGGCATGAGCAGGTGTCCTGCCCAATTCCAAGCTGCACAGTCAGCATCAGACATCAGTTTCTGCTTCTCCGTCAGACTCACTGAGGAAGCGGTGCAGATAGACAGCGCTGCAGACGTTGCCACAAGCCATCACCGTGCAGCTCGCTGTGCAATCCAACTGCTATCACTGCTGATGACCCCGTCTGTTTCAGGAAAGCATCTACTGCATATATTTAAAACTTTATGTGGGAAGGAGTTTTGTGGGGATGCAATCTGTCTGCAAAGGAAGCCATAAGCTAGAAGATAACTTTTGTGCTTTTTAAAGAAGAGTCAAATGGGAAAGGTAATCCCTCATGGTGGGCTTAAATTGACCTTTATCTAACGTTTTTCCATGGATGTATAACTGAGTGAGCCCAAATGTGGCCACACACCATAAATCATGAAAACACACATAGAAAAGATGCAGTGCGGTGAAGAATGATATTAACAAATCTGGATGACATTTAACATAACAGTTAATGGTCATATTGTTCTGGGATTCTACTGAAAATTACCAGGCGGGGTCTGGAAAATATGTGCTGGTGGGAATCTGTTCAGAGTTTTTATCAAAGCTTCTTTGCAATTAGTGGTAAATTCTTGTTAATTCCTCTGGAATTCCTTGAAATAAGATCACCCTGATTTCAGTCTGATACTATTCATGGCCTTGCAATCTGCAGCTCTATGGGAAATGTGTTTTTAAAATAAATATAATAGCAAGTATTTGTGTAGCAAGCAGCAGCGATAAAAAGTTAGCACCATTCAATAGTATTTTCACTGTCAAAGGACTTTGCCAACCTTAATCTTTACAGCTCCCCGTGAGGTGAGCAGTTTATCTCAGTAAATGCTGGGATAGGAGTAGCTAATCTCTCCCTCCGGAGGCTGGTGGGTCACACCCTGATAATCACAGCCCTGGTGTGGCAGGGTCCTGCAGCTCACTTGGGCATCATAGAAGTAGGCTCAGCTGGATGGAGGTGCTGTTCAAATGCGCTGCCCTTTTCTTGTTCAGGCACTTCACAGCCTGTGAGTTAATTATTATTTCTTTTTTTCTGGCCAGAGTGAAGGCACAGATGTCGGAGTTGGTTGCCTGAGGCAAGGGTGCTGGAGCAGAGGCAAGAGCCAGGAGTGTAGGGAGCCTGTCACCCTCATCCTCCCAGCACTTGCAAACATCCCATTGTAAACATGGCAAGCTCTGGGCTGCTTCTGCTTCGTGCCTCAGAAAAGGAAAAACTTTCCCAAGTCCAATTTCTCCCCTATGGTCATCTGAAGTCCCATGTGGGACCAGAAGTATGGGGAATGGTTGATACAGCCTGGCCAAGCCACAGAGCGTGAGGGTCCTCGCTGGAGATGTGGTGGAGCCCAGCTGCAGCTCTGCTCCACCTTTGCTCCTTCCTTTCCACTGCCATGGCTATCAAGGATGTCAGGTAATGATGTGGAGGAAGGAGAGGAGAGACACCTGCCTGGCCTTTCTTCCTAAGGGAAGGTTTCTGTCTGTGTGTCATCCATGAGCTATGCCACTCTCTCCTTTCCAAGGCAACACTGCAAAGTCACTGCAGTGTGACAGAAAATTTGAATCAAACGTTCCTCTATTGCAGAGCTGCACAAAGTCTTGATGTAGCAACATCTACCTCATCTACAAGCATGGTGCTGATGGACCATAAGTGTGCAGTAATATAAAAATAGATTTTTATTAGCTACATCATTGAGAAAAAGGTGGCATTAAAAGTATTATAAATACCTGGGGGTTTTTTCAAAGCCATAAGGTATGAGTCAAAGAAGATTAACCATGAGGGAAATAGTTGGAGTGGTATCACTACTTTCATGGTTGTTCCTAACAGCATAATTGTCAGTAGCATGAACAATGAGAAAGCATTGTTAATTTAAACTGCAAAATATTTTCAAGTAATTTATGCAGCAAAAAAGCCTCCGACTTTTACAACAGCCAGAGTGAAGGCATGTAATGATTTTAAAGGCAAAGATGTTACTAACAGAGCCTTTGAATGGACAGCATGCGTACCGTTTCTTTTTCTCAAATAACAAAAAAGTTACTAATCTGATTAATGATGAACCTTCAGAAATTAAAAATGCAGCATGGAAATCTTGATTAGGAATCATTGCTACCCAAAGTTAATGGTCATTAATGATTAATTAACAATAGCTCAAATGAGTTCCTGCAGCAATTGGATGAAATTATATAGGAAATTACTGTGCCTTGGTACACTAGACAAATGATTCCCCTAGTGTGTATTTATAGAAGTAAATTGCACAAAGCAAGCAGCAGAACAATTATCAAAACTAATCACTCCTGGAACTTGGAATCTTGTTTACCTTTTATCTGGGGCATTGAAATGGACAGATAATACCCATCAAAAGCTCTATCACCAGTGGCAAGACTTGGTATCTGGTGATGGACGCTCACTCAGAGTGCCAGCCTTATAAGAACAACAATATACACTTTTCATGCTCCCTCATAACCCTCTAGTTTTAAAGGAAAGTATAAAAAGTTGTGGAGTGTCTGTTTTCTTCAGTGATCAGTGTCAAGGATTGTAATGATGACTTTGTTTCTCTTTCAGGGAAATGCAGACAGGCAACTTTCCGTGCAGCTGTGGGACCACTGGTTTCAAGGAACACTACAGATCTACTTGCATTCAACCCACTGCAGGATCAGTTCTTGGTTATTTTTTTTACTTAGGTGTGTTTGAAACAAAGTGAGGATGGAAAATGCTTTATATTATGTTAAAAAGAAAATGGGGGGGAACAAGTAGGAAAAATTATGCGATCATCAGAAAATTATTTGAAACAGCAATAAAATGTTAATAGTCTAATGAAAAGGAGAGATGGAATACAAACCTTCAAAACTTGTCACGTGGTTGTATTTTGTTTAATAAGAGAATTTATTTTGAAGTGAATGGATGATTCACATGGAAAAATATGTTCTAAGTGCTCATCGTCTGTGGGAGAGTACTGTTACAACATGCATAATGTGGTTTCGGAGAGAACAGTTTGGCTTTGTAATAAAGATGTGGGCTTTAGTGGTAAGAAAAGTCTACATTACTTTTAAAATCTGTCAAGGTTCCAGAAATGGAACTTTTTCTTTAATGGAAAAATATAGCATCATTATTCCCAAGCTGTTATTACGACTTGGTCTCATCATGCAGAAAAATCCACGGTTAGTTATCCATGCTACTGAATCGTTTGATAGTCTCCTTGAAAGATACCATCCCATCCGTTTTATAACATTGCAGTAACACAGCTATGGTGCAATCATCTTCCCCTTCACAATACAGGAAGGTCATAACACTGCAGTGGGGAAAATGTCCACATCCTAAAACTTTCACTGCTCCTTCTGGGCTATAAAACCCTTACCTACATCTGCTCTTGTGCTTATTTTTCCTTCCCTCCTGCATTAATTTATTCAACATGGAAATCTACTGGCAAATGAGCTTCTTATTCAAGTTTCCAAAGGCAAAAAGCTTGTTTCATGGATGCAAAGGGAGGCCCAAGTTCATTGCCTCATCTAAAACCTGTTCTGCCAATGATTGCATCCAGTGAGAACACTTGGATTAGTGTTTATGCACCACAGGGTGTTCATACACAGCACATGGGGAAGGTACATGTGGTCCTGGGCATATATCAACATATTTATGTGAGATAATCCCCAAAGCTTTAGGCTGAGATGACTTGCTGAAATGGGTAGCAGGGACACAAGTAGGATCCAGCTTCTTCATAACTCAGAACCCAACCCAGATGAGTACTGAATTGAAAATAAATGTAGCACATCTTTTTTTTAATAGCCTTCTCTGAGAAAAATTGTAAAAGGATGGCATTTATCACTTTGGTTGCTTATTTGTTTAAAATATTACAAATTAAGTGATTTGCTGTAGCAGAAGTATAGCTATTCCTCGTACAGCATAGCTTGGGGCAATCTGAGTTTCCATTCCTAGCTATGCTACTCTCTGGAAAAAGATAATTTCTCAGCATTTGCAATCAAACCTAGTTACAAGTACTTAGAGAAATGGATAGATATATTTGAAGCAAATAAGTGAGGTGGGAAAAGGGAAAAAGAGAGAAGGAATCTGTTACTGAAAAACAGCCATTACCCCATCCATCATCCCTGCATTTCAGGTCTGCCAGAGCCAAGGACAAGAGAAAATAACTCATTTAATTCATTAAGAAGCAAAGCAAAGATGAAGCATCATTTCTGCTCTTTGATCCTAAATTCCTGGGGAGAAATGTTCCTAGCCAGACTAAAGACGAAAATGTCCATATGCCTCTCATCCGATCTGAAAAATGTAATATATATATATATATTCCACACAAAAATAAGATGCCAGGAAATCTTCAAGGAGGAGAATGCATCCATTGCCAGGTACTGTAGGACAGTAGCTATATTCCTTCAATGTTACTTTTCTCTTAAAAGGTATAAAGAATGAACACTTGCAAATTTGGCATGACTTTGACCCAGGCTGTAGCTTTATGCAATAAACATCACTGATCACACCATGAAATATATATATATATACACACAAAAAAGCAAGCCATTAAATGTGTATTTTTGTAAGTAGTATTCAGGAAAAAAATATGAAACTGAAAACTCCAGAGCACTAGCAGCCACACTAAAGGAGAAAAATGAACCTTTTAGTAATATTTATATTAGTGACTTGTATCAGCAATTCTGGTGCAGACTGAAGTAAAATCTCAGCAGCCAGCTCTAACACATGCTGCATACAATTTGGAAAGATCAATATTTTGACACCTTTCTTTTATCTAAGCCTCAAATTAAGACCCAAATCCTTTAACTGAACATTCCCGTGCACTACGGAGTGCTCCCAGTGGGATGCCATTTGCCCCTGCTCCCAGTAATTCAAAGCCTACTTTATGGCAGAAGCTTATGAAGAACTATTTAAGATAAAAGAAACATGGGTTCCAGTTTCCTCTTGAGTATATCTCTAGGGCTAGGGAAATTCAAGTCTGATAGAAAACTTTTCTTATACAGACAGGAAAAATCCCAGTTCCACAACTGGAAACTATGCACAAGTCCCCAAGTGTGGGACAGCCGCACCAAATGTGGCATGTAACTGGAGTGCACAAACTGAGAACTGTCCCTAATGATGAAGTTTAAGGAAATTGGGCTCTTTAAAAATGCTGAAGAATTGAGTAAAACTGATGAGCCAACGACAACCATGGAAACAAGCCACTACAGCCTCTCAGCCAAAAACAAGCAAAACAAGGAGTTGGCCAAAACACTGAAACAAAAAGAAGCTGAGTCTTTTTGCACATGCAATGCTCTTCTGTGTCCAAACCCATTCTAGCTATAGAGAAAGAGATTTGCCTTCTTGTCCAAATTCTCACCCCGCTTTTGCCCTTCAGATTTTTTTAAAGCGTATTGTTCTATAAGGGTTTGCAGCTCCCTCCCTTATCATTAGACATCAAATACTGATGGTCTCATTCTTTATATACCTCACCTCATACAGATGTTAACAACCTGTTTGAGCAAACAGTAACATGAAGACTTCAGAATCCGGCCAGGAATAGCACACACATGCACCTTTCAAACCCTCATTGATATGTTGCTCACCAGCCTGTCCCTATGAGTCAATCACTGCACTCTTTGCATGACCCTCCTTCTTCCCATCCAACACTCCCTGTCCCGTCACTTCACTTGAATTACAAACAAAACAAAGGACATTTCTGAGATTTCAAAGCTTTGACTCCAGGATCAAGGAGTTAGTTATAAATGAGGATGGTAGAGTATGTCTTCTTTCTCAGCCCCTCCAAAAGGTCTTGTGAGCAGTCAGGAGTCTGTGTCTCAGGAGAACAGGGTCATGGGGATACTGCAGGTACCTGTGCCAGGGCACTATTCACATCAGCTCCTTCAGCTGAGCTGTCAGGAGACCCAGATGCCCAAGTCTCAAGCAACCACTGATCAAGGACTACATAGTACAGCCCTACATTTTAAGCAACATTGCAAACTGATATCTAGCCATCTAAATTGTACAGACTGGACACAGGTTGGATAAAAAATTACTTTTTGCTGAAACTTAATTTCATCCACAGCAGAAATTTGGAGCTCTCTCTTTTTCTCATCTCTCTTAAAAACATTTAAACTTTTGTTGTCAGAGCACCTGTAGCACGGGGCACCAGCAACACTGACTTGCTGCTTGTGTGGAGGCTGAAGTGGGATCCACTTGATGCTGGAGTGACATTTACAAATGAATGCTGTCAAACTCTCATGAATATTTCCAGCATCAGGTCTCTGTGTCTCTTCAAATACATGCTAACACAAGCCAAAATTGTACTCAGTGAAGCTCCCTTGGGACTTAAGGTAATGTGGTGGTTTGGGTGGATTCACCCTTTTTGCTTGCAGCTTGCAGCCAAACACAGCCTGCTCTATCACCCTCCCCCCTCCCTCGCCCAGGGAGTAGGGGAGAGAATTGGAAAGAAAAGGGCAAGGAAACCCACAGGTTGAAATAAAATCTATTTACTAATTAAAATAAAATGATAATGATAACAACAGTGATAACAGAATTATACAAATGAGTGATACACAGTGCTCACCACCCACTGACTGATGCCCAGCCTGTGCCAGCTAACGGTCCCAGAACTGAGATAGTTCCGAAAACCAAAATCCCAGAAAAAAGAGCCGGAGCGATCCCCGAGAGAATACCCCTGTCTTCCGATCAACCCTGGTTAATATACTGGCATGATGTGATATGATATGGAATATCTCACTGGCACATCCAAATGCCAGTTCTGGGCTTTGCTATTCACTGTGCTTCTCCCTCCCAGTCCTAATGCAGCTGTGAAGCAGCCAGACAAGGTGGCCTTGAGCTCCAGCAGCAACCCACACCACCAGCACTGTTATCAACGTTCTTCTCATAATAAGTCTGAACTGAAACACTGAAACTAAAATACTAAAATAAACTAAATTACTAAAAAGAAAATTAACTCTATCCTAGCAAAACCAGGACAGGTAAATCTGTGGGTTTATGTTTGCTGAGTTGGGCCTTTTGCAGTGTAACTTGGTACCCAAGATGCATGAGGAGCAGTCTCCTGGAAAACTGGATTCCTGGAGACATTTCCATTGATTACCGTTTTAAAAAGTACTTTGAGAAAATATGGAAGAGTTTCAGTTCAAAAGGCTGAGGATTGTAAGATATTTTATGAGCCTCAAATGCATAAATGTCCTAAGTCTACCATCTCTGCTGAACTGTCTAAAAAATACGCTGTGACAGGAGAGTACAGAAAGGCAGTACAGTGTCATTTCTGTGCTGTACATCCAAACGGGTGATGATGTCTTCCATGGAGATTCAAAGCCTGAAATCCTCACTCAGCTCCAAGACTTGAGCCACAGTATGGCCATACCAGCCTGTTCATCCCACAGACTCCGATGCCTGAGCAGAGACAGCAAAATCAGGTCCTGAGGTCACAGCCCTGTCATGCAAAGCTGCTAAAAGGAACCTACTTAAGATTCATTCAAACTGATGGGACTTAAGGTATGTCCCTAAGTGTGCATTTTACCAGAGAGCTTACTTCAGCCCTGACAAAACAAAAAACATTCTTAGGAACATCTTCAATGAAAATACTGTAAATACAGAGCCCCAGTCCAGGGGCCTCTCCCCCACAGTGCAGCCTCTCCCACTCTCCTGCATCCACAGTGGCCAGCCCCACTCTGTCAGGGCAGCTCAGAGCCAGGCGAGGGGGATAGTCCTCCGGGACATCTCTCTGCCTGGAAAGAGAACTAAATCCAGGTTTCCCAGACTCCTGTTGACTGCTCTAATTGCAAAGTTATCTGCACAATAGCTCCACAAGTTGCCTTCAAGGAAGGCAGCAATGGCATTTCTGTGAGAACAATCCTGCCTGTGTACTAAGCACAGAAATGGTTGTAGGGCAAAAACATTTTCCTTAGGATCCCGGCTGGCTTCAGGCACCCTCCATGCCCAGAGGTGACATCCTGACAGAGCTGGGGAAGCTCTGGGTTTGCATAAACATGCAGGTCCAGCAACCTTAAAATCAGGAACCAAGGAAGCTTTGCACTCAGGGATAAACACACTTCTCCTTTAACTGTCCAAGTCCTCTACTGGATTTGATTTCAAGCTGTTTACCTACAGACTGTACACAATGAGGTAACACTTCCACATTGAAAAAAAAAATAATGATTGAACTTCTCCAGGTGCTATGGTATAATATAAAAATCATATCTGACATCTAGTGAACATCAGCAACAGTGACAGCTGCTGGTTTTAGACAAAAACAGGAGTGCTGACACAGCAACATACAAGTAAAATATTGTTCATTATCTGCACGTGTCCCCCTCCTACCCACCCGAAATTAAGCCTTCTGGGAAGTCATCCAAGAAAGAGTACACTTAATACTCAGGTCTTCGTCTCCTGTGACAAAACCCCCATAGAATGGAGCAGATTTAAGAGTAAGAGAAAACTTAAAGCAAAACAAAGAAAACCATTTTCAAGAGCTGAGTGCCAGAAGGCTAAAGAAAGACTTTATCTACCCCCAAAATAACAAATTGGTCCAGTGCCACAAGTAGTCTAGCAGTTCTGGAAAGCATATTGCTTAATGCCAACAATAACAGACACCTTCGGTCAAATATGACCCCTTTGCAGAAATTTACCATATATGACTAATTCAGAGAGGCAGTAGTAAATCAAAAGTCTGTTCCTCATCTATACATGAAATTATTTATAACATAGTGAAATTCTAACATTACAGTGGTATATTGCATAATAATTTTATTTCATATTTATTTATTCTTCCAACATTTCTTCCCTGAAGTACAGTTGAACTAGGGAGAAAAGAATCAAACTGTAAAATACTATATAAATTCAACTGCAAATGGGCTGCTAAGACAAACTAAAATAATACTGAAACTTGACATGAGTCATTCAAAAAGGTCAGGGCAATAGATGTGAGATGATGTAAACCACGTTGCCCTCCCAGTCCACGTGAAAACAATACGTTCATATACACACACGTACACGTGCATGTGTCTGCAAGCTTCCGTGCATTTTGTACCGACTTGTGAGCTGCTTTCAGGCAAGGAGAAGTAAAATAAGCCAGATGAAGGCTTTGGGGCGGAGGTAGCAAAAAGACTGCCAGGCAACGGGTTAGGCAACATAGTATGTCCTGCATTTTCCATACAGCGGAAGCAGGAGGAGCAGAGGTAATGAAAACAAAATGAATATCAGGAAGTGTTTGTATAAGCAAGCAAGCAAGCCCAGGAAACTGCTTCCATACATATTACTGAGGTAATTAGCATAGAAAACACCAGGAAAGGATTACATTTACACAGATTTGAATATCATATGGACTTACAGTAGCTAAAATGAACAACTCCAAGGACCACTGACTTTCCTCATTCAAGAAGGACTTTGGTTGGTTGTACAAGTCTGGAGCAACAAGAGCAGTGTCCTGCTTGCAGCCAAGCTGTCAACGGTCTCCACTCGCTGGACCAGGCAACTCATTGTTTCCCCAGTTATAAAAGCTCATTTCAAACAACAGGGTCATAATGGTGTGCTGAGCCCCCACAGACGCCCGCACACAAGTGCAGAGTCTCCACTCTCTGTGGTGAAAGATAATTAAGATAATTAATTATATGCTTACTGAGCCAGCATAGAGTTTGCTTGAGCACATACAAAGCCCCTCCTGAGCTACCAGCACAGTGAATGAAACGTGGGCAAACAGGCTAGAAAATGTCTGGCCAAGTGCTCCACCAGCCTTGCACTTCTAGCCCAGCTGTGAACCAGTAGGATGGGAGCAAGGAAAGAAACTGGTAGGAATCTCTTGACAGGCGTCCAAGGTGTCCAGATACCCTACAATTAATGGGTTTTGGTGTCTAATCTGCGTGACCAAAAACTGATTTGGTGTCTAACTGGCCTTCCTGTCATCTCTCCAAATGAGAGCTGTACTCCTGAAGCATGTCAGCACTTGGAGAACATTTTCCTGAAATACCAAACTGTTAAGAGCAATCTGAGTGTGGGGAGAGAGGTGGCAATTTGTGTATGAGAGGTCCTCTGCTGTGTGCCCTGAATTTGGCAAGTCCTCCCTGAATGCAATGCAGCCATGGGTTGATTGAAACTACCAGCACTCATTATCATGAATGTGCAATTATCAGCAAATATCTCACCCAATGTTTAAATCTTCATCTCTCAGCTGATTTCCCTGTTGGTTTTGGCACCAGATTCCAAATGCACCACAGGCAATGGAATTGTCCCTTTCCCTTCTCTAATTTTTAGAGCAGACCACTGAAAGTATCATCAAACAGTGAAAATTGTGTTAACCTGCAAAGCAGTTTGATTTTACTTTGTATTTTTGGTAATAACAACAACAAAAAATACTTTTCTAATTTGCATAAAATGACTGCTTTTTAGAAGAGCTAATTACTTTTGATTTCTGTTAATCTTTTTGCTGGGAACTTAACACAGAATTGAAAAGTGTCTGGTTGCATGAAAACAATAACATGTAAATAAATCAAAACAAATTTTAGTTGTGAATTTCAGGCCCATGTAATTATTCTTAGGACATTAACAGCTAGTTTTAGAAGAAGGCATACAATGCCAAGGAGCCTTTAAAAGGCCTAATTCACACCAAACAACTACAAGCTGGAAACAAAATTATTTTATTTCTCAAGTAAAGCAAACACAAAGGTTAGATTTTGGAATGTAAAATTAATATGAAGGCTTTTTAATGCTGCAATACCTGCTGAAAATTTTCCATGCTTGCTGCACTTTTGCTCCATTGCTGTTTCTGTGGGGTTCGGCCACGCTGAGAATTCACTACTGGAAATACTGATGTTGCAGCTCACTGCGGGAACAAGGCTGAAACCATGTTTGGTGAAGGAGAGACAGACAGAAGGCTGCTTGCTAAATGACCAGCAGCATAACAGTAATGTCTAGCATTTAATCTTCAGACAAGTACATTGGCCTTTAATTAGTGAGAAGATTGTTTGTAACCAGCCGTGATGTGGCACTAAGCAGATAAAACTTATTGCCCCTGCTCAGCTATCCCAATGTTGGCTGCTGTTACTCTCACTTTACAGGTGAGGGAAGATGGCCAAAGAAAAGGAGCAAAAGCCCATCCAGACCTCATTGAAATAAAAGAATCATAGAATGGTTTGGGTTGGAAGGGACCTTAAAGGTCATCTAGTTCTGACTCCCCCCTGCCATCAGCAGGGACACCTTCCACTAGACAAGGTCGCACAAAGCCTCATCCAACCTGGCCTTAAACACTTCCAGGGAGGGAGTATCCACAACTTCTCTGGGCAACCTGTTCCAGTGTCTCACCACCTTCACAGTAAATAATTTCTTTCTAAGGTCTCATCTAAATCTACCCTCAGGCCTCTTTTAGCTCTCATTAGAAGGTTCTGGATTTGGTCTTAGCCTTATCCGGAATAGGGGCTCACCGCATCTTAGGAGAGTTCTGCAGCCTAGCAACAGCAACGCCATCAGAGCTCCACCAGCATGAAGCCAGCATCCACAGCTGCTCCAGCACAATGTACAAAAGACCCTTCTGCTGTTCCTCCCACTCCAACCCACGTCACCAAGGCTGTTATGTGCGCACAAAGCAGTGCTGAGCTGCAGGGTACAACATGCTAATTGATGTTTTTTCAATTGAGAGTAGAGAGTTTTAGGTGATTTACATTGAACTGATGGTGGGTACCTGCACTGAGCTCAAATATGCAGAACAGATAATAGAGAGTAAATAATAAAGTGTGTAACCAAGGATCAAAAATGATCCAGACATCACTCTGGCAATGCATATACTTACATATCCATATATATAGAGAGAGAGATATATGGCCACATAAATTTTTGACTCGAAACAGACTCTGAACAAAAATTCCAAATTATTTTGAGTTAGGGAAATAAGCCTTTGATGGCAAGGAAAAATCACCATTAACTTTGCAATTAATATATTGTTTATTAAAGCTTTTGAACATCTGGACTGGTACAAAAAAATGAAAGATAAATATTACTGTGCAAGCAGTACCATGATTTGCAAGGAATACAGAAAACACACATTTTTCTTCATCTAGTAGCCAGTTTGGAGTTAATAAAATTCTGAATTTTATTTTTTTTTTTTTTCAGCCTAATACTAAAACTTCTCTCATGCTGACGATTGACTGTCTCCCTTGTTCAGTCTTCATGTCTCAAACAGCATTAAATATTGGTTCTTTGTCCTAATCCACAGACCTTTTCCACTGGGATCTTGCATATTATCTTCCTACTTATCTCTGTTCCAGTTCCCCTTACTATCATTCATCTTCCTTCCCTCATTTACACGTTTATACATTTAAATTTTTTGCTCTCTGCTTCTTTTTCTCATTCTGGACTTCACACTTTCTCTTCTACCTGTCGCATTTCCCCATTTATGCCTACAAAACAACCTCCATAAGCTTTTTTTTTTTAAATCCTTGTTTAATCCCTACCTTTTAGACAATGAATCTCAACTGTGTCCCCTTCAAGCTCTGTTCAGACGTCTTGTCCTATTCTAACTTTTGTGATAAGCAGGCTGTCTGACCTTCATACATGCTATCTCTTTTCGTGGTGTAATGTATCTTCAAATCATGAAAGAATCTATAACCCAAGGAAGACCAGAAACAACCTTCTGTTAGACAATGGGAATTTGCTCAGTTTCAAAGTCGGTGCAGATAGCTATCTCACCTATTCTAGAAAAGAAAACAGAGTCTACTGTTGTTCAACATCTAGAAAGATAAACTGACTTTGAACACAAAGTAGAATCAATAAGAAGCACAACAGCCTCGTTTCATTGCCTTGCTCAATAAAGAGTAAAAAACAGACAGCACAACAAAGAGAAAAGAATAATTGATTTTTAAATGTATTCCAAAGGTGACATTTGTAATCCAATTATGGAAAATATTGTAACTTGTTTGGGCTTTTCCCTGACCACGGAATTTCACTTTTGTTAAAGCTGGATCTTCCCTTCTGGGAGACAAAATATCAGTAGGAATCTTTTCAGCTCCTGCATTGCCTTTTTTACACCTATATTTCTCTGCAGAAGAGTTCTATATCCTGCAGGTGCTCCTCTATCTTAGCAGGATGGTGTGTGCCTTGTTACAGACTGCATGTTATGTGATCATGGCCATCATAATTTGAATGCAGCATTAAAGATAATTAATAAGCCAAGTGCTGAAAGCTGACCATCGGCACCATACAGAAGAGGTTCTGACACTCCGTAGCTTCCTAGTGCTTCTGTATTTGTGCCAAGAAAAAGGTATCATTGCCAAGACTGTGTGATGTGCAATAGCTAGCCAATGTGATCTTCTTAAGCACAGCTTGTTTTCACTTGCAGTGTGTGGAAGGAGGTCATAAATCGCTATCCAAAGAAACCACAGAAAAACAGAGTGCCTTACAATGATTTGTTGCTGATGATGTAGTTATACAATCAGCCCAATCCAGCATTGCCACTATAAATGATTTTTGCACAGTAGTTTTAACTGAGAACTGTTGTGCACTCTGATAAATGTTATGGCCAATGAAAGGGATGGAACATGGATGGGGATGGGAGTAGGAAAGTGCAGTGTGGCCAAGGGATCAGGGAAGCACCGGTGGCAGGGACAGTGCTGGCTAATGTCTCTCTGTGCTGATGGTGGAAGGCAGCATACCAGGTGAGCAGTTACTGCTTGGCACCTCACATCAGGTGTTCACTGTGTATTAAGATGGCCTTTATGTTAATACAATCACAGAGACATCTCCAAGCACTCAGTCTTGACATCCTCTCCTTGCTGAAACCCCTGTTTATAATCAGCATTTCCATGGTATGGTTATTTAGTGACAGAGGTAATTAGAATACTCCAACCAGTGATGATAACTGTATAATTAATAATCAGCATCTGCTGATTTAATTTGTGAAGTATTCTTTCCTCCTCAGATGGCACTGAGGTGAACAGTTCAGCTTCAGCTCTTCCTAAAACACAGAGGAAAATGTAGATATGAGATGTTACTGTAGTATCACACAGCTGCTGACATGAATCCTACATACCAGGGCTACGTCAGAGACAGGATCAGGTCCATCCAGAGTTAATGGAAATGCACCCCCTTGCTCTGGTGGGCAGAGCCTGCTGCAGATGCTTAGTTTCCAGGCAAAGGAAACAAAAGTGGGCTGTAGCTTATGGCTGACTTGTTGCTGCTACCATATCCAGTCTTAGAAGCACCGCTAAGGTGGTGCTCAGTGCCACCTATTCCCTGTCAATAGGGTGTTGATGAAGCATAATCATGTTTATGAAGAGTGCTGCCTTTCTCCCACCAGGAAACTCAACATCGGATGAGGTATACCTGGCCTCTTCTATTGCTGGAAAAAAGATTTCATGGCATGCTCATACACTCCACACTGGCATTACAGTCAGTTGCAAAGTGGGAGTCCAACGCTCATTTTTTGTTCAGATGAGAACAGGAACAATGTGCAGCCCCACCGAGCCCCTCTGCAGACAAGCCAGGGTAATTAAAACACTACTGGTTGTGAGGAGACATGCTAGAAGCTACAGCCCAACCACACTCAATAGCTTTTTCTCCTTGAGGCTGGGTAGGTTTCCTGCCAAATCTTCCATTCCCTTTCCCTAGATATGATGTTCCTAGCCTGGGAAAGGTGAAGCAGCGTTGTATCTTAGCATGTTGTGCTGCCAGGGGGAGGGCCACCAAAGACACATTTTGTAGCAACCCAGCATCCACAGAGATGCCTTAATTTCCAGCAGGCGACAGCACGTTGCTGGGTTTACTGCTGACCACCCTTGAGCTGTTTCGGTGGAGTCCGAAATGCTTTTTCTTTGATGTGAGGATGCAGGAAACTCCATGATGGGAATGTGATGCAACTTGGAAACCATCCACCCTCTTCTTTCTCACAACAGCTAGCAGGGAGCCCTGGCCCAGGACTGCTGGCGGCTCTGACGAAGGTTGCTCGCAAGTGATGTAATGCAGCCTGAAGCGGTGCTTCTTGGCAGGCAGGCGGGGAACAGCATGATCACCATCCCACCCTGGCATAGCTTGCCTTTGAGCTTCCTCTTCTTACCAGGACAAGAAGCTACATGCAGTGGTGCCAGGGTGGTGGAGAAGGGTTTAGGGTCCTAGCCATGGTTGAGAAAAGGGATGACGAGGGAAAAAAAAAATCACATGGGCTCTTTTTTCAGCCCAACCAGTGCTTTTTTACATTATGGATTCAGCAAGGCTGCCATCTGCTATCTAGGTAACGTCTGCCCAGCAACTCCCGTAGCTGGGAAGCTTTCTGAAAACAGCAGAGTCAGACCATCTCACCTTGCTATCCTCTCTGTGCCTGCTATCTAATATTAAACACATTTCCCTGCCCTCCTTGAAAATCAGTAATGGTATTATTGGAACAAGCTGTGTGGGTCCTCAAATTTTGTTCTGCACTAATGAAATCCTGTCAGTCAGCAACAGAGCTTGTTCATGGCTGAGATTACTGAAGCTCTTGCCTGCAGGTTTTTCCATGGCACAACATGAGGGATAATCTCGCCTTGTGAGTGTATGGTCAATAAATGGAGCTTTATTAAAGAAATCAATATTTTCAGCCAAAATTATGCCTCCTGCCAGGGAGGTGACATCATTGCTGGTGCAGGTATTAGTATTCTGCTGAGCTGGCATCTGAAATAGAGCTCATGTTTTGCTAGGCTTTTCAGAAAATCCCATTCAAAACCTCAGAACTTGAATATAATAACTTCAATGTTTTGCTGGGTTTCTACAGTGCCGTCACCTGATAACATCAGCACCGGCAGGCTACACTGTGCTTTACCTCGCTAAATGTATTTAGGATTACAAGCAAACTGTGTGTTTCTTTCATCTTTATGGGGTTTAGATAAACTTCACATCAGGCTGAAGCATTGCATGCAAGACCTTGGGAATGACTGGGAGCTCTCTGCAGGAGTCCAGATTCCATCACCCTGAAGCACCAGGAACACACTGGATCCAGAAAGCTTTGCTGAGCTGGAGAGGGGTCTGAGAGCCTCTTGAGTCAAGACCCCCTGCTCAGTCTCCTTAAAATTCCACCAGCACCCATACTTTCAACAGTGAGCAGCTCCACAGGTGCCTTCATTTCTGCTCAGAGCCCTTAAACCAAAGCCCAGAGGGAAGTGGGACCCTGGAAGACAGGTATTGGTCTGGCCCTCAGGCCCACTGAGGCAAGTTCAGGGCACACTAGGCATGAGGAGGGCTTGCATGTCTCCATCTCTCAACTTGTTATTTTCAGCATTGACCTTGGCCATGTGAAAACCAGGTTCAAATCCTCGGGCTGCACCAGGGGCTTGAGCTGGAGCCTCCCATGCGGTGGGAGTCGGTCCTGGCTGTCAGTAGGCTATTGGGTACGGTGGATGGCTCCCTCTCTACCTCTCCCATGATACTGGGAGAAAAACCTGGATTTATAGCAAGGAGATGGGATTAAATGCCTGTGGGCATCGCAGCAGGCATGTGGTCAATGCCCAGTACCCTGTCTCCTCCACACCCCTCTGCCAGACCGGTGAGAGTGGTAGGACCTTTTTAGTCCTAACCTCCAGAGACGGGGAGCTACGTCAGCAGTGAGGAGCAATTGCTCAGCATCCCAAATAGCAAGCGGTGCCCACCTCCCCATTTGCCCAGACCCTCAGCACTGTGTCACGGCCATCCCTAGGGATGAAGGATGGAGCGTAGTGAAACATGGTGCTCTCCTTGAACATCTGCACAACCATGCTGCTCAGGAGTAATCTGAGTGACTTACTGACCATGTGTCACTACAAATCATCCTGGGATATGCGATAGAGCTAACCTAAGCAGTGACACATCCAGGTGATGCTCAGTTTTCCTTTGCAATCCTTTTTGTAGATAACATGAGATGCCTTAGTGCTTAAGGTGGAACCAAGAAATCCTCAGTGTGGGAAACATCTGGGATGCTGCAAAAGCCTAATACCTTTGAGGACGTGTGTTGAAGGACACATCTCCCTTGGTCATGACTAAGAACAAAGCAAATTCTTTAAATCACAAGTTTACGTTTTCTTCATTCCTTAGTTTTATCATCTTGATAGCAGAGAACTCTTCAGTATCAGTCCCTACATCTTAGGTATCAAATAACATAAGGTATAGTATTAATGCTCTATAAAAAAGAAGATTTGGATAGATTTCAAATAGGGTCACAAATCTGACTATTTTTTTCTATATTGAGAAGCATCACGGGTATAAAGATGTAGGTTAACAAAGATTAAAATACTTAAAGGTTTCATAAAATTATGCTCTATTAGATCATGTTGTTTATTGATCACCCAAATAGCTATTTCTTATAATCACTAAGCAAATAGAGGATTTCATAATTAATTTTATCCTAGAATTAAAAATTCCTACACTTAAAATAATGTATAAATATGACCAATGATAAAGAAATCAATGAGCCTGGAAAGCACAGCCTTCTCATACTGAGTGTCTCCAAGATCACTATGTCACTTTGGGATTTGAAGAGCTGATTCAAAAAAACCCACAGCTCTGATAAACTCTAGAACTGTTTGCTGCATTTTCATTAATTTGAGCAAACTTCATTGATTTATCATTGTTATATTTATGGTGGAATAAATGCATAGCATTATTGAGATGTATGAATATTTAGATAAGGAAATTAGCTAAAGACATATGCCCTTCTAGGATAGGGTAAATCTGGGTAACTCCGGGCATGAATTAATTTTTCACTAGCTGATATTGTGTAGAGCACACTTGAAAATTCCTTTGCTAGGAGAAAGTTTGGGGGTTGTCCAGTGAGAAATTAACCAAGGCACCACGGGACCCACTGTGAGGTGGCTGACCTCAAAGGCTGGTAAATGATAAACTCTAATTCTGGCTTTAAAACAATCTTTCGTAACAGGAAAATTAGCTAAATTATGCTCTCTGTCAAGAGCATAATTAAGGGAGCTGTATCAGAAGTAGCACTATTTGGATAAAACTAGGTCTGACAAAAATGATGTCAGAATATGACTAAACCAAATGCAAAGTAAAATTTGGACTATCTAGAATAAACTTTCATAAAATATTTGCAAGGATTACCAGCACAGCAAGCAGACTGACTGCTGTAAGCAGACATGTGGGACCATGCTTGCAAGATCAAACAAGGATAAAATAATCACAGGTGAGTGGAAGGTATTTAGTGGATGTAAAAGGCCTGAGGATAGGATGTGCAATAAGTCTTTGGAGAAGTTGATGGTTTACTCAGCTCCCCGAAACATGGAATACAACTTTTACGTAAAATTATGACATAGCTAAAACCTTGAGAATATTGTTCTGACGTGATAGATGTGCTCTGGATCAATATTACTAGTGAAGGGAGAACTGGTTTTGAGAACAGCCTGTGGGCTTTCCCATGGCCAAGGAAGCAGAAAACGACAGAGGCACACCTCCCCACCCACTGAGCTGCGGAGCTGTCAAATCAGCAGGGGAAACAAACAGGAGCTGTTAATGCACTTTAACACTGTTTCCCAGAAATAAACTGTACTAATCACAAGCTGCTGAACTCAAAATGGCAGAAGCCAATCACAAAGCTGGCAGGCTGCAGGAGCCCCACTGCCTTCAGGGACCTGGTGTGGTGTTAGGTGGGAGCTCCTCCCCAGGCCAGTGAGAAGAGGCAACATCTGAGATTTTGGGCAAATGAGTTGGAAAGAGGAATTTATGGTAGATGTTAAGCAGGAACATGGGGAAGGATGGGACTGTGTTCGGAGGAGGGTGAGGAGGGTGAAGGGGGCAGTGAGGCTGCTCAGGCAATGGGAGGGTTGCTCAGACTATCAGGGTGAAGGAGTGCAGGACAGCGAGGAGGAATGCAGCAGGGTTGGATGCAGGCTTTATCTTTAAAAAATTCTGAACTATGCCCTCAGGAAAGGCAGAGATAGAGAAGAAGAGATCTGTTGAGGAGATAGAATATATATAGAAAATAAGTACATATTTATAGATAATATATGTATACTTATATTTACAAAATGTGATAGAAATAGTCCTTATAGAAACAAAATATGTGGTGAAAGTTTTCATTCTTTCATTTTCCTTCATTACAAATTTGTATTCCTGAGCGTCATAGTGTTGTGTTCCTTAACATTACAGAATCACAGAATCACAGGGGTTGGAAGGGACCTCAGGAGATCATCTAGTCCAAGCCCCCTGCCAAAGCAGGTTCCCTACAACAGGTTGCACAGGCCTGCATCCAGGTGGGTTCTGAACATCTCCAGAGATGGAGACTCCACAACCTTTCTGGGCAGCCTGTTCCAGTGCTCCATCTTTTTCCTCAAGTTGGTATGTAACTTTCAGTGTTCCAGTTTGTGCCCGTTGCCCCTTGTCCTGTCACTGGGTACTACTGAAAAGAGCCCGCCCCCATCCATTTGGCCCCCACACTTCAGATATTTATAGACGTTGATAAGATCCCCTCTCAGTCATCTCTTCTCCAGGCTGAAGAGTCTGAGCTCTCTCAGCATTTCCTCATACAGGAGATGCTCCAGGCCCCTCATCATCTTTGTGGCCTCCACTGGACTCTCTCCAGAAGATCCCTGTCTTTCTTGAACTGGGGAGCCCAGAACTGGACACAGGACTCCAGATGTGGCCTCACCAGGGCAGAGTAGAGGGGGAGGAGGACCTCCCTCGACCTGCTGGCCACGCTCTTTTTAATGCACCCCAGGATACTGTTGGCCTTCCTGGCCCCAAGGGCACACTGCTGGCTCATGGCCAGCCTGCTGTCCACCAGCACACCCAGGTCCTTTTCCTCAGAGCTCCTCTCCAGCAGGCCAGCCCCTACCCTGTACTGATGCATGCAGTTATTCCTCCCCAGGTGAAGGACTATACTTGCTCGTTGAACCTCATCAGGTTCCTTTCCACCCAACTCTCCAGCGTGTCCAGGTCTCACTGAATGGCAGCACAGCCTTCTGGTGTGTCAGCCGCTCCTCCCAACTTGGTACCATCAGCAAACTTGCTGAGGGCGGATTCTATCTTTACATCCAGGTTATCGATGAAGATGTTAAACAAGACCGGACCCAGTACTGACCCCTGGGGAGCACCACTAGTTACAGACCTCCAACTAGATTCTGCACCACTCATCACAACCTTCTGAGCTCTGCCTGTTAGCTAGTTCTCAATCTAATATTGTTCCTGTATTAACAGACTTATCCACATATTCCTGTCTGTCCCTCATAGTTACTCTGTTTCTGACAGACTGGGTAAATATTAGACATGAGAAAATCAATTCTTGGATGTCAGACTTTCTTCTAGCTTACTTATCAGTGCCTCACCGCTGAAGAGTTTTATTTTGCACCGCCAGGACTCCTTATTCACAGTGAGAATTTCCTTTCTTTGAATATGGTCAGACCTCACCAGAACTGCAATGCTACTCTCTTGCCTTTGGGATCTCTGCTGTTTATTTTTTATAGTCTGTAGGAAATGTTATCAACAGGGAAAATCTAATAGCTTTGGAGGCTACCGGAGGAGACATGGTAAATAACTTAGCATCATCACACGTAGTTCCAGCGGGGCTAGGAGCAGGACAGGTTGGACAAGAGAGCACAAGCATTTCATGCAATAAATGGAGCCAGTCTGCTCTGACTCATACACTTCTTATTTATCTGACTCGGAGAGGTCCTCTCCCTTCATGTAACCTCTAAGTCATGAAAGAACAGTTGCTAATAATTCCGTCTCTTGTTGTGCTCCCTTCTCTCAAAACCCAGACTAGATTTTTTGCTATGATGCTCAAGGTCAGACTCTTGGTCTTGCTCACAGCCAACACCACCTTGCTCCACAGGAGCCGATACTGTCTTTCCTTATGGAACAGGGCTCTGAGATGTGCATCAACCGTGCATAATCTGGTTATTCACCATTCATTGCAAATGCAAAAAGAAAATTGTACATGGGAAGGAAAAAAATCTCAGTGAGTTGTGTCTGCCAGCACGCAGGCTGCTGCACTCTGGAAGCACATTTTAAGGGGGGAGGGCAGCTAACCTTTCCCATTCACATGCCTAACACAGAGGTCATTTTTAATCTTGCAGTACAGGCAATTAGTCCCCATCCACGGGCTGCTGGACATTGCAGGTTGCATGCCACCCAGCCGCTTGTGCTAACAGCCCCATGGGACCTGTGTTGCACCTGACCTGCAGACAGCCATTTCCCTGTGTGGTGCTTGTGCTGAAGGTTCTGTAAGGAGCTGCCTCCACCCAGCTCGCTGGGCTTAATTTCTGGTGTGCATGAAGTTGTTCCACTGCTGAAATGGAGGAACATGGCACTCATATGGGTAATAAGTACCTGATTTGGTATTTGATTAATAAAGAGGAGGAGATAAACCTGGAGCTCCCTCTAAACACAGGGAGCTCTGTGCATAAACCTGCACTGAACCAGTCAGTGCATGAAGGCCCTGTGGACCTGGGAGAAGGGGCTGCTTTTAAAAAGCAGCTCCAGCACTGAGCTGTTTTCTACAGCAGGAACGGGCTCCTATGGACAGGCCTAATTGCTGTGAAAACTATTAAAGTCCTTCCTAATCAATCCATGCTGGAGCACTGGTTCAGCAGGGAGCCAGGGTGTGATTCGTCCCCCGGGGGTGCCTGCAGACTCCCACACACCTGACGCTGGCTCCCGCCCCAGCCCGCTTTCTCACGTCTGGAGAGATGTTTTTGAGCCTGACGCACCTTCTTCCGTGTCCCTGGTGAAACACGATCACGGGGCAAGAGGAAATGGCCTCAAGTTGTGCCAGGGGAGGTTTAGATCGGATATTAGGAAAAATTTCTTCACCGAAAGGGCTCTCAAGCAACGGCACAGGCTGCCCAGGTTGAATCACTGTCCCTGGAGGCATTGGAAAGACGTGCAGATGTGGTGCTTAGGGACACGGTTTACCAGTGGACTCAGCAGTGTTAGGTTTATGGTTGGACTCAATGATCTTAAAGCTTTATCTTTTCCAGCCAAAACGATTCCATGATATTAGGACTGCACATGGTCAGTGAAGAAGTTCAGAATTTAAAGAAAAATCCTAAAAATTACTAAAAGCACGAGTTGTGTCCAATCCGAGGCTGCGGCTGGGTACCTCCTGTTGCCTTCTGACCCCTATAGCAGGGTCGCACCGTACTCTCCCTCGCACTCGGACCCCTCACGCACCAGGGGGCTCCCGGCCCCAGCGCGGGGTCCGGCCGGACTGCAGCTGGAAGGAGTCCAGGCTCCACGGGCTAGACCGAGGCCACTGCTGCCCGAGGCTGGGGCTCTGCGGCTGGAGCGGAGCCGGCGGGGCTGGGCCGGGCTCCGCATGGCTCCGCCCCGGCTGTTTAAGCTGCTGCGGGGCCGTGCCGGGCTGAGACGCGCCGAGGCGAGGGGAGTCTCACGGTGAGTGATGGGCCGGGCTGGGCGCGCAGGTACGGGACAGGCCGGGCTGGCTCGGCAGGAAGGGGGGCGGCGGAGCCCCCACACAGACAGTGGCAGCCCCGTGGTACGGGACGGTGGTCGCTGCCGCCGCCCACAGCGGTATCCGTGGGACCTGTCCCGCCCCGCCAGTGAGCGCCGCGGGGCTGCAGGGGGGTCCCGTGGCGGCGCCCCATGGGTGGGCAGGAGCCGAGGGCGCTTCCTGCCCCGCCACCGCCGCCTCGGGCAGGGCTGGTGCTCGAACCCGAGGCCACATAGAGCTGCCGGGGTGTGGGTGAGCGGCCGCGCAGCCCCCCGGAGTCGGCGAGGAGCGAAGCTGCGGGCGAGGAGAAGCGCCCGGAGCTGCGGTTCCCCTGGTGCCGCCCGGCCGTGCTGAGCGGAGCTGCAGCGCGCTTGGCTTCCCCAGCGGGTCGCTGCAGAAGCGATCCGGGATGAGTGGATAGCCTGAAATTCCTCAGTGTCTGACATGGGGCTGGTTGGGTCTCTTGTTTTTAAAGCTGATGTTAACAAATGGGTTGGGAAGGACTGTGCAGTTGCCGGGACTTGTCTCTGCATTTCGGGGAGTGCTAGCGGAGCAACGTGCTCCCTCCTGATCGGGTACGAGCCTGGTAGAAGTCAGGGTTTTCTTAACAGAGGAAAGTAGCTGCCAACAGACCTGCAATCAGGAATCAAAACTGTTGGTACTGGTAGTGAAATTATCTAATGTTTAATTACTGCTGTCAAGCTCGTCGAAGGCCTGCCTGAACTAGCCAAAAAGTCTTGAGGGAGCAGGGAAAGCTTAATGCAGGGTCTGAACCTGCTGCCTGCGGAGCTCCCAGAGGAGACCTGGGCAGGGTGAAGCGCCAGGGTGGCGCTGGGAGAGCAGCTGGTGGGCAGGAGCACAGGGGTGTGCCCTGTCCCTACGCGCAGAGCTGCTTCAAGTCACCAGCGCTTTTCTCCTTAGGTCCCTTCTGGGCACCACTGCCTCAGGGTATCCCTTGCTGGTGGGTAGTCAAAGAAATACTGCCGATCTTCCCATGTGAGCCATCATGGGAACAGTATGGGGAGGATAGGTGGAAATGGCTTCTGTGGAAAGGACCAGGGTCACCCTGAAGTACTGACTTCAATTCCTTTTTGCTTGTTGTTTAATGAATTCCCAGAGCCCTTATCAGAAGATTTGAGTCAGCTAATGGTTGCCAGATCGTCTAGTGCTTCTAATCCAGGTTCTCAGCTCTAGTGTGTATGGAAACTAAATAATTGTTTGCTAACAAAATGATTAAAATAACTTAGACTCGTGTAAATGTACAAAAGAACATGAGCGTGGGGTTGCTGAGAGGAAAAGACAGAAGTAGTTCTTTTACGAAATACCGTTTATGTTTTGGAAAGCATACAAAGTGCAAAGGAATCTCTTCTCCTTTTTTTTTTTTTTCCTTTTTTTTTTCCCAGTCCACGCATTCCTTTCCCAAAGCTTTGTGCAGCCTATATTCCCTTTAACTAAGGACACTCTTTGCCGTGATTGATGTCAGCTGCTGTGCAGTAGCATAGCCAAGCACTTGAATAAAAGAAATGGAATCTTAATTTTTAGACTCTACAGTTGTGCCAAGAATGACAAAGGCAAAGTGGGAAATGTCATAAAACTAATTTTATGAGCTCAGTCAGGGTATTAGTGCTAAACCATGGAGCACTAATGGTGCTAATCCCGTGGAAGTATTAAACAAAGGAATATCTCAGTAATTAGTGTCAGTGTACAAATGGTACTGCTCAACTACTCCAAGGAAATTTCCTAAGCCTTTGCTCAGGAATGTACCTAAGGTGCCTCAATTCAGGTTAATAAACTAACCTTACTTTCCCACATGACATGAATGGCTGTCTGCTTGGCTCGGACAAAGGTCTTGTAACAGCTACTTGGCATCATGTCTGACTTGGGAACCGCACAACCTTCCCTGCATCCCTAAAACTGCCCAACTACTGGTCAGGCTGCTTGGGCAGGAGGCTTGTTTTCGCAGAGTCACTTATTTCAGGCTTAGGTAAAACTGCTGCTCTGAGGTGGGATTTGTGAGTCCATTCTAGCTTGCCCAGGGAGCATGAGGCAGAGCCAGGCTCCCACAAGACCCCTCACTCTGCACCAGGGTTTCTCCCTCACATTATTGAGGGCACTGTAGAAGGAGATCTTGAAGCAAAGTGCTCCTGTTTGCCTCCCAGCATCACAGCAGCACTTCCAGTTCCTCCCTGTTAGCCAGGGGAGGCAACTGGAGATGGGTAGTCCTCTGCTCCTGGCTCATAGGGATGAGCAGCAAAGCTGCCTGAAGGCAGCAAGCCATGGCTGTTGTGTGGGGATGCTGTCCTATGTCTCTTCTCCCTGTCTAGCTGATGCAGGAGAGCTTTGAAGGGTAACTGGAGGTGGGTTGTGCCAAGTCAGAAGCTCCCAATAAATTCCTTCCATCCCCAATAGCTGACCTGTACCACAGTGCTGTGTGGGGAGCCTGCTGGGAGGGAATGGTGCTGCTGGTGGGGTAGGTTGGCAGGAGGTGACCTCTGGGCTTCCTGCTGGTCCTCACCAAGAAACCCTGTCTGAAACAAGGGTCAGTAGGGAGCAGGGGGGTGGTGAGGCCTGAGCAGCTCCACTGGGTTAGACTCACTGAATTGGTAACCCTCTCTCTGTCTGCTGTTGGCCTCCATGTTTATGAGAGGTGGTCTTCTGGTGGTGAGCTTCAGGGGAGCAAACCGGCATTAACCAGTGCTCATTGGTCAAGGGCAGTTCAGCAGTGACTGGGAGATGAGCCTTCAGCAAACTGTGTTAACCCTTGGTGGAGACAGAAGGAGAAGAGCCCCAGAAAAGCCAAAGTAGTGGGCAGTGCTCTGCTTTGGTGCTTTAACCCAGGGTGGTTAATGGGAGAAGCTCCCAGTCAATATGGGTGGGAGCTGGTGGTGGTGATGGCATAAGGGCAGGGGAGCTGGGGAGGCGGTGGCTCAGCTTGAGATGGGATAGTTGCTGCTTCTGGCTGAATGTAGGAGACTCTTCCCAAGGCTGTAGTTTGACATGATGGGTGATGGTGCCTGTCCCTCCCCACCAGCCTTCTTAGTGTCCATTGCAAGTAATGCATGAGAGGGAGTTCAAAGCAGCTGTGGCCCCTTGAACAGTGTGGTTTGGTTCATGTACCTGTTTGGTAGAGGTGTAGTTCATGTAATAGCGTCGGAGTCTCTGTGAAATAATCCCTATTAAAGTTCTTTGATGTGCAGGCATGATCTCGAAGGCATTCAGGATGTCCCTACAGCCCTAAGAAGTGGTTCTCCAGTGGGGTGAACTTTGGCTTGTACTGTGTCCCAGATGATAGGTCCTGCAGTAAAACAAAATGCCATTGTTGGCACAATTGGTTTGCTTCCACCAGATGAGAGGCCCAGCGTTAATGAAGCATAGAAACTGAAATTATATCCATCTGGGGGGGGCATGCGCTCAAGGTACAGTAAAGCCCTTGTGCATGAAACTGGAATTTGTGCATATCCAATTTATGTACTTCTTCAAAACACTGGGCAGGGACGGGAGGAGGGGTCCTGTGAAGACTGTCTGTTTTTCTAGCTGATCAGCAGCAGCAGCCCCTGTTCCTCTTGCCAGTCCATCTGCTTTTACAAATAGCCGTAGAGAGCCCGCCTAAGCTTTTAAGTCTCGTCTGGGATCTGGATGGCTGAGAAGTTGTTCTGATCACAAAAATGTCTCACGCAGTGGAAGGTCATGTTTTTCAACAGCTGGCAAAATTGCAGGCTTGTGCTCTGATACACAAACTTCACAGACCTGGTTTAAAGGAGCCTGTAACCCCAACTGTCCTTGAGCGGGAGTGATGGGGGACACCATGATTAACAAACTTCTCCCCTTCTGCCCTCCTGCCTGGCTGGGCATGCAGAGCCATCATGCCCAACTGGGGAGGCGGCAACAAATGCGGCGCCTGCGGCCGCACCGTCTACCACGCTGAGGAGGTGCAGTGTGACGGGAGGAGCTTCCACCGGTGCTGCTTCCTCTGCAGTAAGTATTCCCTTCCTGCTCCCCTACAAAACCTCTTCTGGCCTAGCTGGGGGGTCACAACAGCAAGGTGCTGGTCCACAGAAGTCCCAGGCTCAGCTGGCACCTGTGACACATAGGTGACAGCAACAGCCAGAGATGGCTTTGTCCATCACATGTTAGGCATTCTGCTTCCCTGTGTGATTCCTGGGCATGGTGGTGCCACAGGGAGAGCTTGTCTCCTGGAGAGGTGTTATCCTGCCTGTCCCATGTGGGATGGATGGGATGCACCTTCCAAAGAAGAGCCACCCCCCCCCACCCCAGCTTTCTCCTGAGGAGTCAAAAGGATCTTTAGGATGGAAACCCAGCTTAAGTGTTGCTCTTGCAGAGGAGAAAGCCCAGTGGCTTTCTTTTTGTCCTGTTTGCACTGATCTGAGCTCAGCTGAACTTCTCTCAGTGGTCCTGGGGCCAGCAGCAGCTGAAGAAACAGTGGTCAAACCCCTGCCCCAAAGTCCCGTGCAGACCAGGACATCAGCGTGCCTGAGCACAGCAGAGCTGTCAGTGCTTTAGCATGGCCAAAAGCCTAGACTTTCTTGGCACAGGGGCCTGTGGTTTATTTCAGATGAAAGGAGTCCAAAGCATTATTTTCCAGTCCAACCAACAAGCCCAGTGAGGCATTGAAAATTGCTTTCTGTGCTGAAAAGACTTTTGCGTAGATGAGGGGAACAAAGGGTCTCTGTGAATCGGAGGCTCCTGTTTTGCTAACAAACAGCTGTCTGTCTGAATCAGAGAATTTTACCTTATTGCAAACCTGAGGTATTGGTTTGTCCTGCTTGCTGGTGTTTAATACCTATGGGCAGAGCTAAGCTTTAGCCCTCTTTATGTAAGCCACAGTTACAAGTGGCTCTCTCAGACCAGTTTGCTGTTAGCCTGCAGCATAACATCAGCACACCGTGCTGGTGTGTGAGCTTCAGCACACTTCCCTCCTTTCCCTTAGCTCTACAGCAATCACAAAAAGAGATTAGATGTCTCAGCTGCCTCATTTTCAGCCTTTTATGGGAGTTTCTATTAAAAGAAACCTGGAACTAACAGTCAAACAATGGCTCTAGTGTGTCTGAGTATTTGCTTTTCCTTAGTGCACAGTTCTATTGGGGTTAAAGTCTGTAGACTTAACAAACATGCATTAGCTGATTTACTTATTGGATATCTGTGTCTTATAAAAAGAACCTTGGAGCTAATGAATGCCATAAGCAAAGGTCACCCTGTATTTTGAAGACCTTAAAATTCTTCTTAAACAAAAAAGTCATAAGGCTTTTTTTTTTTTCTTCTCCATAAATTCTTTATCACGAGCATAATGCTGTTGCAGACAGAAAGATCATGCCAGTTGGGACACAAAAGAAGGTTTAAGAAGGAAATAGTTCTGCCCTCTACTTTAACCTTAAGCAGGGTGCTTGCATTGTGCTGAAGGACAATGTAGGAATGCCAGAAAAGTACAGCCCCTCTAGTGACAGCTGTGAAACAGTCCCAGCTCTGCCCTAAACCAGTACTGAGGGAGAGCAAAAACCTTGAAGGTTTTTTTGACCAACCCCACCCTAGCCAAAAGGGCAGGACGGGCTCTTCTGCACTGATAAACTTTCACTTCATGCTGTATGGCATCTGTCAGGGGAAACTGCTGACTGCGCTATCTGGGTTTCTGAGCAGCTTCATTCATCAAACCACAGTGAATTTCCAGGCTTTAAATGTCACGGTCATGAAGAAGTGGGAGGGAATATGGCTCTTTATAGGGCTAAGCATAATTCACTAATTCAAGCGACAACCTGCCCCCTCTAATCTCTGGCGGTCTCACAGCCTAATAGGAAGAACTGTGGACAAGGAAACCCATAACATCACTTCTCACTTGAGTTTTGGCTTACTACATGTGCTGATGGAAATGGTCCCTTAAGGCAATTTAACTTCTTTTTCCTCCAGTGGTCTGCCGGAAAAACTTGGACAGCACAACTGTAGCAATTCATGATGCTGAAGTTTACTGCAAGTCTTGCTATGGAAAAAAGTATGGGCCGAAAGGCTACGGATATGGCCAGGGGGCAGGCACGCTGAACATGGACAGGGGAGAGAGATTAGGCATCAAGCCTGAGAGGTGAGTGAACTGAGACGAGGGTGCATGACCCTTGTCCTTCAGTACTGTTTTCAGAGGAGCCCCTCAGGCTGGATTTTGTTTAGTTCACGTTGTCTGGAATAGAAGTGCTGCAAAATATCCTGGTATAACCAAACACAGGGTGTGTAGCCTGCAGTGCACAAAGCTTCCCCTGCTGACTGTGTGAGGAGGCACCATCCTAGCAGGAGTTAGTGCAGGTAAAGATGCAGTGACCCAATGCATGAGCCATAGGGGACTGGATTACAAAGGTGCTGATGGCTCTGCACGAGACCACAGAGGTGACTGGGTCTTGAGTTGTTCTTGTAAATAAGCTGCAAATGCAAATGTTCAGCAGATTCTGGCAGGGACGGATTTGGAGAGTTGAGAATCTGGGGCTACATGAAGAATGAATTTTTAAGTAGCAGATGAAGAGCCATTTGTGCTTAATTATAGCCAAAAACAAAAGGCCTATTAAATAGTAAACTTTCTTAGTCTGATTAAATTCTTGCTATAAAGCAAAGCATGTGGAAAAAAGCTGAGGTATGCCTTGCAACTTGCTTCATGCAAGCTCCCAAATTATTGCTTGATGTTTATATGATGTATGCTCTCCAGCCAGGTTCAGTGATCAGTTCAGGTTCCAGATTATGATCAGTGGACAGGAATTTAACAGAATTATTTTTAGTTTACTATCGGATAAATCCATGTCCTGATACAGAATTCAGCACTTCTAGAGAAGTCAAAAGCTGAAGGCTCCTCAGAAAACTGGCTTTTATAGTAGTTTCTTACTATCCTTTGAAGCATGGCTTTTCTCCTCGTTTTTTTTTGTTTCGTAGTTTTTTGGGTTTGTTTCCCCTATCAAGTGTAATCAGAGAGCTTGGCTGGTAACTAACCTCTCCAGCTTTGCAAAAGTACTGTATGCTGTGCTGTGTGTTGGATTCTGTTCTGTTAGTATTGTTAAGAAGAGCAAGAGGTCATTTAGTGAAAGAGTGAAGACAACCAATGTCCCTTTTCTTTCAGCACGCCCTCTCCCCACCGACCCACAACAAATCCAAACACTTCAAAGTTCGCTCAGAAGTTCGTCGGGGCAGAGAAATGCTCTAGGTGTGGTGATTCTGTTTATGCGGCAGAGAAAGTAATAGGAGCTGGAAAGGTAAGAAAGCATGTGCTGTTTTGCACCTGCTATGTGGACATTGAAGTGAGCCAGGTGTGTTATGTGGGTTCCAGGAGGGAACCAACTGCGGGGCAGGGTAACCTTAAAATTGCACTTCTCAACATTGGAAATAGTAAAATCAATCTAACCTTCAGCTTCATTAAACAAGAAGCACTTGAAATGCAGGGTGATGAGTGCTCCCCTTGGGTTTCAGAGGTGAAGCTTCAATATTGTCTCATGCCAGTGGCGTGAAGCAGACTACAGGAGTGCTCTCCCTGCGGAGGAGAGAACAGTGTTCTAGTGTGCAGCTTACAGAATCATAGAACGGTTTGGGTTGGAAGGCACCTTAAAGATCCTGTAGTTCCAACCCCCCTGCCATCAGCAGGGACACCTTCCACTAGACCTGGTTGCTCAAAGCCTCATCCAAACTGGTCTTAAACACTTCCAGGGATGGGCATCCACAGCTTCTCTGGGCAACCAGTTCCAGTGTCTGACCACCCTCACAGTAACAAATTTTTTCCCAATATTTAATCTACATCTACTCTCTTCCAGTTTATAACCATTGCCCCTTGTTCTATCACTACCTGCCCTTGATTATGATGCAGGCTGAATGTTTTGGCAGAAGGGGGAACATTCTCTGAAAATACTGTGTAAAACTGTGTGTCAGTCTACCAGTGGTCTGACTCGCTGTGGAGAGGCAAAAATCTGTTCTGAATTGATTAGAGCAAGCCCAAACCTTTCAAAACGCTGCCCTGAGCAGGATGCTATCTATCTGGAATCCAGGGCTTTGGGCCTCTCACAGAAATGCAGACGCCCTTGTCCGCTACTGGTGCACTTGAACTCATTTTATTGCACCAGTCGTCTATAGACAATACTGATGAAAGCTTCTCTAATTAATGCATTTTTTACAAACTTGGGCATTCTGTGTATTTAAATTATCTTTTTGTGTCGTTGTTTTTTCCCTAGCCCTGGCACAAAAACTGCTTCCGATGTGCCAAGTGTGGAAAAAGCCTAGAATCTACAACCCTAACTGAAAAAGAGGGAGAAATCTATTGTAAAGGTGAGGAAAGAAACGAAGATCATTTGTTTATAGTTCAAGGTAACGTGTTAGAAGGACAGACACTGAATTTATTCCTGGTCTAAGAAACTTCCAGGCTTCTGTCAAGATGGAAGTGTTCTATAAATCATAGGAATAAAGCTGAGAAATAAATATTACTGAAGCTGCTGGTGTAGCTTACATCTGCATCAAGCAAAACATTACAGACCAAGTAATGCAGCAGCAGCCCATGCACTCTGCCAGGGTCAGAGAGCAGAGCAAAGAAACAAGTTAGCTACCATCTTGCCATGCTTCCTTGTGTGGCATCGTGGGTATAAACTTGATCCACACAGTGACTTGGTGACAACATATGCCTATCTAGCTGCAGAACCGGTGTGTGAATTGCTTTCACAGAGTAGGCTGGAGCTACGCTGACCAAACAGCCACAGCTATTGGGTTCAGTCCCGGCAGTTACGCAGCTTAGCAAGATGTTTTTAAGCATTGCTTGTGACTGGGGTGTTGTGGTGACTCACGGGAAGTGGCTGAGGGGCTTAGCCTAGAGAGTGCTGTTCCTAATTGACAAGCCAGAAGTCTCAGCTACTAGATGTTCATTTTTCTCACAGGTTGTTACGCAAAGAACTTTGGCCCCAAAGGATTTGGGTATGGCCAGGGAGCAGGCGCCCTCGTTCATGCCCAGTGAGGGGACGTGGCTCAAAACCCCTTACAGCTCTGCTGAGATCCTGCTACAAGAAGAACGTTCCCTAAATGTTATTAACTACTGTGAAACAGACAGTAGTTACTGTAGTGGTCGGGACATACATTCAGCAGATTACTTTTCTTTTTTAAAAACACTGCATTTTTTCTTGCTTTGTGTATCACACTGTAACACTTTTAATACTGAATATTGATTCAATAAAGCTTTGCTTGTTGATATATCCTAAATCCGTGTTACACACTTTGTCAGCGATAAAGATAAGTAAGTAAGGGGAGTGTTGGTGGGGTACTTTGGGTGTGCAGGGGTGGAGATATGAGGACAAGCTTTGTGCAGCCCTTCACTGAAAGCCCAACATGACTGAAAGGTGGACATAGGGAGTACTGGCCATGGCCTTCAGAGGTGAATGGCTGTCATCCCATACCACACCACTGTACTCAGGGACAAGGCAACTAGGTGCTCGCTGCACATAAGTAGTAAATCTTAATCTACTGCTCTGTGCAGTGACACAGCTCTGAAAGTGATAGATTATAAGTAGCTGTGTGCCTAAATGGCTGGCTGTCTCTGCCATAGAGCCTCTTGTGAATGGAAAACCTTTTCACTGCAATATTTTGTGGGATTGCACCTGCTTTGGTATTGAGCTGCTATTACGCACAGGACTTACTGTGCAGGAGTACTCCACCATGACAGCTACAGTTTAATGCCATCTCTACTCAGCAGTTGACCAAGCTCTGGACTGTCACATCAAACCTAGGTTTCAGAGCTGCTTTTGACCTTTTCTCAGTAATGCTACGATCCTTAGTTCCCTGAACATGGTGGAAGGTTTCAGCCCCTTGAGGATAGCATCTGACAAAGGCAGCTGCAGCACAACAACAGAGCAGAATAAAATTCTGGCTTTAAACACTGGTAGAAAATGTGACTTGAACTCAAGTTGGTGGGCAAGGAGTAATGGCAATTAAACACATCCAATGCACTGTAGATCTACTCCATGCAAACACACCAGTTGGGTAAAAGCCATGGTAGTCAGCAGCCTTGACTCTGCTAATGTAACTGTTAGCAGCAGTTCCTAAACATCTATGATTAGGAGACAATTACTTTTGCTTTAGCCAGATCTTGAGTGGAAAGCTCACAGAAGAGCTTGGCTTCTTTTAGGCGCTGGAGCAGCTCCCAACACAAGCCTGCAAGGCCTGTGCTGATAGCATCTGAAATTGCACTTCTTGTGAAGCACATGGGAGTCACCTCCTCAACAGGAGACCCAGGACCAGCCCACCACAAAAGCCTTATGTGATAATGAGGTACCTAAGTGTACAACTGTGATGCAAAAATCCATTTGTGGCAAGCTGCCCTATTTTTATGCAAATGACTAGCATTTAGTGTGAGCAGCTTTGCAATTTTTACTGGTTTTTATTTTGTTTTTTAAATCCGGTCCTAAGTTTCCTGAGCACTTGAAGCAGATCTCCATGGGTGTGCCCAGGCTCCTCTGCCAAGCTCCTTTTGCAAAGTTTATGGCTTGCTCTTGCCTACAGTAACGAGGAGGCACATGAGATCTGGGCATTGACACCTCCTAAAAGCACAAACCGTAGCTCAGGGGAGCATGCCTGAGCTCCAGCAGATAACAATTGGTTGTAGGAATGTCTTTGCGTCCTTTCCAGTGAAGGGCATCATACTGCACAGCAAAGGCTTCACTAGAGGCTGACCACATCTGTGGGGAGGCACGAGCTCCGTCCTGGTGGCTACAACCCACACAGTGTTCTGGGGTGGAGGAGGGAGGTTCTGTTTGACCTCTCCTAGTACCCAACAGAAGCCACTTAAAAGAAAAGACGGTATTTGAAACTGTGGCTGGTTTGGGAAGCAGGCTGATACCTTGGGGTCGGGAGGTGACCCTTCATGGGGACATATTCAAGACTTGGAATGCTACATCCAGTAAAATGGTAAGCAAGTGCATCAGCACAGTCTAAGGCAGAGTTTCAAGCAACATCTACAACTGCGGTCTGAGGTACTGAAGCAGTGCAAGCCAAAAGCCTGATTAGAAAAATATGTACTAGTCAAAATAATACACAAAGAGCATTTTGTACGAGTTACAAAGGAACAATGTGGATATGAGGAAGAACAGACAGCCGGCTCAGAATGTGAGCCAAGAGCTTGTACAGTTCACAGAGAGGGAAAGACTACAACTGAGAAAGACAACAGTAAGGCAGAAGCAGCATGTTTGGGGTGGGAGTGAGACAGCAAGCAACAACATAGCCCAGGAAACCTGGGCAGAAACCTTTGGTCCTGTTACTCCAATACTCTTCTGTTCCAATACTCTTCTGAACACCACTCCCCCCCCCCCCCAAAAAAAAAAAACAAAACCAAACACAATAACCAAAAAAACCCCACCCTACTTTTCTCCTTTGCCAGCCTAATGCCTGTGCAGGAAGCGTTGATCTCCTCCAACTCTCCCAACCTGAGCGAGGACATCTCTAGTTTCGAAGCAGTATCCAGGCCCCAGCAGCCAAGGACATTAAAACAAGGACAGTATCCCCTTTCCATAGCCTTGTTACCTGATGGAAGGGCTTCCTCTTCTCAGGAGCGGCATTATAAAATGCTGAGAGGCACTGTTCGATAGACAGAAACCAAAATCATGCTCTTGGCACACTACTGAGAAGATGAAACTGCTCCCTGTTAGTTGATAGTAGCTACTGTGGTGGATCTAGACACGCCACACTAGCAGAGTTGGCAGGTGCAATTCATGCTGACAAAAACGAGCATCTAACACATTGTTCATTTACTTACAAAAAAGATCTTTCAATTCTTAGAAAAATGAACTGTAGAAGTGATCTGCAGATCATGAAGTCAAAGTACTTTTGAGAGCCAGTCTCTCCTGGAATTATGGTCTAAACTGAGACTAACTCAAAGCATTACTTCAGCCTGGACTGAGCGTTTATTCATCAGTGCTTTGCTGCAGCTGAAAAGTTGACAGTAATCAAGTGAAAGCACTTCAGCGTAGGGCACTCATTTCTCTTGACAGGTATATTGTCTTTAGGGTTACGAGTTTTCATTTTTGCTTCATTTCTTTGTTTTTCTGTCATTAAATGTTGGGATGTAGAGCAGCGTGGAGCTGTGAGTTATTGCTGTGACTCCCTCCAGGAAATGAAAAGAAAGCCCTTGATTTTTAGCGGTGTAACTTCCAATCACTTCTACAGTTCAGCCCTTGGCCAGCAGCCAACACAGCCGTTCCCCCATCCCCTCTACCCCCGGGGATAGGGGAGAGAATTGGGGCAAGGGTAAGGAGACTCGTAGGTTGAGATAAGAACAGTTTAATAAAAGAAAACTTAAAATAATACTAATAGTAAAATAGTAGTGATAATGAGAACAGTAATAAAATATACAAATGAGTGATACCCAGTGCAACTGCTCACCACCCACTGACCAAGCCCTGCCTGTTCCCAGATAACGATCCCAGAGGAGCGACAATCCTGAACCGAAACTACAATCCCAAAAGAATGAGAGCCCAAGTGAAAGCCAGAGAGAGACAAAAGAGGAAAAGATCCTCACTAACCTGGCAAAAACCAGGACAATGGAATAGCCCATTGGCATACTCCAACGCCAGTTTAGCTTATTAATTAAAATATTCCTTGCCTCCTTAGATCTTGCACTTGTAAACTAACAGAACATGAAGTCCTTCACTTCCAGCAACACAAATGCAAACACTGGGATGTTATCAGTGTTTCTCTCATAACAAGTCCCAGGCTGAAAGCAGAACACAGCACTATTCTAACTATTAAAAAGAAACCCAGCTCTGTTCCAGCTAAAAACCAGGACAGTGGTATACAGGACCGGAGGCAATGTGAATATGGCACTAAGTTTATAAGATACTGCAAATAAATTCAACCTGGAATTACTAGTTGCAATTTTTACTGATCCCCATTCAGCTGCCTACGGTGGATAAAATCCAAATGCAAGCATTCACAAGTAGACATTGCCTTCATAGCAAAAAAAAATCTAATTTTACTTAAAGGCAGCTCATTGGAGGTGCAAGGGAGTGAACTCTAGTCAAGCCATAATGAAGGTGCAGAGGGCAGGCTTCTTGCCAAATGAAACAAACCAAGTTACCCAGCTTTTAAGTCACAAGAGGCCCACCCACACCTCCCAAGAGCAGCCACTGCTCTGAGGGAACACTGCAAATCTATGACTGAGACCTTCAGCACAGAACGCCTGTTCTAAAAAAAGAAAGTACCTTCCCTGATCTTTACCAGACAAGTCAAAGGGTGGTCAGCAGAGCCAAGCCTGGGACTAGCCTCACCAGAAACACTGCTTGGGGAAGGGGAGAACATCAGCAACCGTTCTCAGTGCCAATACTGAACTCACACCCAGCAGAAAACACAAAGACTTTCTTCTCCCCATTAGGTGTGCTCTTAGGTCCTAGCCTTATATTTTAATATATATTGCTGGTTATAAGTATTCTGATTAAATTCCAACTTGGATGGTGTTGTGGTTTAACCCAACTGGCAGCCCAACACCACACAGTCACTTGCTTACTCTCCCTACCACAGAGAAAACAATACTTTGTTTCTACTCAAAATCTAACCTCTAGCACAGACCAGAAGAGTCAAGGTTTTTCGTCTCCTGCAAGTGCCACCTAGAAGCACACATCCTGGTCATACCTCCTAGCCCTATGTCGAAGTCTTGTTTACCCTTAGAACACCTCTAATGTCATTAAACATGTACACCTGAAATGTTTCCTAGAAGGAATTCTCCCTGAAGAAACATTACCCTGCCAGCACACTCTGCCCAAAAGAAAGGAGCAGCTAATCAGTGAATGGTAACTCTAATTGGCAGTACAAAGGCGTGCTTTTACAAAAACCCAGTGTAGTAGTTCCCAGGGTTTCACATCAGCACCGCACTGGGTGCATGCTACCTTTAAGACACCTGTAAATCCTTCCAGAAAGACTTTATTAAAACAAGATGCAAGACAGCAGCTATTTTCTCATGGTACAGCTTCTGAAATTGGACAGAAACAACACTGTGTGAAATCACATCCTAAGTCAAGACAAACACTGCATCTAAGAGTCAATATTTATTTGATTAATAACTTACAAAATTTAACAGATTTAATTTATGTAAGGAGAGCTAATTTATTAAACATTTTACAGATTTTTTTTTTTGTTCACAATGTAATACATCAAAGACCTTGACAGTATTAAAATAATACTTGGCACAGTTATAAATAAAGAATATACAAAAAAACCCCATAGCTTAAAATGTAGTGATGCTGTTTTACACATTAATTAAAAAAAAAAAAAAAATCTGTTTGACATCAAAGAATACAGAAAACTGCAAAGAAACAGCACATGTTTAGGGCCAAGACAAAATTCCCATTTGTTCTACCTATGTCAGATTAAGTTGGTCTGATCTGCTGTTGGTCTGGATCAGCTGTGTTAACTTTCAGAAGCAATGCAGTTTTGGTTCAACAAGTGAATTTTCAGTTTGATAACTTGACAGAAAAATGCTGCATAGTTGGCTCCCCCCTGCTTGATTTCACGATTTTCACATCAAACGACTCAGTGTTACTCAAGACAAGTTACATTTTGCACTGGAAACGTCATACATCCCAAATCCATATATGCAAGTTCATTTTCACAACTACCTACTATTGCTCACATTCTGCACGTCTCAAAAAAACTGTCACCAGAGAGCTATTAACAAGTAGTGCAGATCTCACTACATGCTACCAAACATCACCTCTTCTTTTGCAAACATATTTGACATGGACTGCATGACACAACACATGGCAGTTAATGCTACCGGGCAACCAAACCCAAAACTTGTATCACCTACTGAACTGCTCTTCTAGTGCTAGGTGATATTTAATAAAGTGGATTTAAGTCAACCGACCCCCAACATAAACGTGGGAAAAAAACCCCAAAACCAAAAAACCACCCCCAAATATGCAGAACATTACTGGTGATTAAAATAAACAACACTGTGAAGTCTTCATGCTTTTTTCTTATTAGAAAAAAATACTAATAACTGATGTCAACTGTTTTCACTGAAACAGAACATGTCTTCATTAGAATTACAAATTTTGTCTGACAAAAATAGCAAAAGCTCTTGCCATCTCTACACCCAAACCTCTCCCATTAAAACTGTGTCCAAGACGATGTTGATTTTTCCAGTATTAAACATTCAAGTACTCTAATGCTGCACTTCTGTAAATCCTGATATCTGGTACTTGCAAACTAAGCGTGTGTCTTGAGATCAATGAACAACTACAGAAAAAATGTTTACTTGCAAATACTGAACATCAACTATTTACAGTTTCACTGCTCCTCTTACTAAGGCAAGGGCCGGGAATACCACTAGATTGCTTTATTACCTGTAATCTGCATATTACAGAAAACGCTAATTTTGCCAAGCATCAAACATGCAGTGAATTTGCAGGGCATAGTGCCTATTAACAGCAATATTGAACATCACTAAAAGCTCGTTAGATATCTTCCTACACTTTTTTGGTTGAATAAAATGAAAATGAGCAGCTTTAAATACACTAAACACACTCACAGAGAGAAAACTGTTTGATAAATTATTTATATACAGATACACATTCTTTACACTGGTCTCAGATATCTGCTTTCAGGTCCCTCCCCAAACTCCCCTCACAGGTTTCTCGAACCACTGGGTTGCTACAGCACTTAGAAGAGAACAAACCTGATTCTCAGTCTCTCTGTAAACAATAGTTAAGGAAGCAGTGAACAATTCACTATCAATATATGAAAACACCATAACAAAAATCAGTGCATCACATTCAAGAAAAGCCCCTCTGGAATGCAATTTCAGGTCATTCCTTACCTTCCAAACATTTCTGTAGCATGAGAACTTAAAAGAAATTAAGGGTGATTTCCACGTGCCAAGACACCATCATCTTCAAAACACTGCATCACATTTTCTGTGCACGTGTGCTATTATGGGGATTTAAAAAATTTTTTAAGTTTGGTTTCCATTATTTTACATCCAAACAAAATCAACATTTCAGACAACTTTGGGTTCTTCTTCTGCAGTTGGATCAAATTTAAAACTACCTCGTCTTTTTATAATTGAGATTTTTGCTTTCACATCTGTGGTTGCTATTTCTCTTCCAACATGTCTCCAATTAGACTACATGGTACTGTATGAAGACCAAACCTAATATGAAACATTGCTAGTTTGTAAATTGCTTATACAATTACTCCAAAGATAATGAAATTTTTTCCACTTTTTTCCTGAATGTTATATACTGTAATCTAGTTTTACAGGTGTATCATGCAGTTAAGCAGGGCTTTAACTTTGACAGAAGAGCTTTCCTTATTTACACAACTGTTTATTTCAGACTATATAATCTCATAACAGGGTTATTACAAGTATTTAGTTGTACCACTAACTGATGGCACAAACAATCACCAAAAAATGTGGGCAACGTATTATTTCTCAACGTTATCTGATGTGCCCTACTGCTATAACTTAACACGTTACAGGGGATTCCCACCACATGATGTCTGTAATAGTACTGAAAAGCACATTTTTCAATGTACATAATACCACAGAAAATCTGTATGAAAAAAACCACATTACAGGAACTACAACATAGTGACCAGTGAACTCTGCATCATGAAATTTAGTTTTATATTCTAGATTCTTGTTTCAGTGGAATTATTCATCTTGGGCAATAAATTTTACTGCTCAGCACAACGTAACTACTTATGCCAATATTTCAATAATCTCATGCTCCATTGTGAAAGACCTTAAATAAAAAAACCCAACAACAAATACTGTGAATAAGCTGTCGTGAATAACTCTCATGTTAAGAACTGTTAAAATCCCTTTTTGATCTTCCTCCTCTTCCTTATCAGGTTTGGCAGTTTATTCTGTCCATTTTTACTTTTGTTAATAAAATTCTGTTGAAGAGAAGGTACCTTAAGATTCATCATCAGCCCTACACATAGCATGCTACTCTTCAAGGGATGCGGATTCGAGAGAGAGCTAAAATTTTTCAGGCACCACTCAGAAATGATATGCTCACAGGATGAAGGTGGTGCTACACCAGCTGGTAGCCTGATCCTGAAGTTTGGTCATATTCTATTGTATACTGCCTTGTCCAGTCCACGATAACAGGCCGAAAAAGACCACAGCATCTGAATTCAAAGAAGTCTATAATGTTCCTTATACATCCATGGCTAAAAACAAAACAGAAACACATGTTAGTAAGCAGTATCATAGCTCATCTAACAAAGTACAACATTTTTTGTCTACCTACAAATTCAATTCTTCACCCTTTAAGTTCCTAACTGTAAAAAACCAATTCAGTTACAAATTATCTTAGTGCTCGCTGATGAGCAAGTTCTGAAATAAGAAGTAGTCATCAGACTGGTGAATGTTTGATCCCTGGACACACCCAAGACACTAACTTTCTTCCACTACCAAAACTGTATGGAGAAATGTAACATGTTATTGGCAGTGCACCACCATGTAGAACAGCATGGTAATTCAGATTCCTTTCTAAGGGGAAAGTCGCACTGTATGCATGGATGCAGTATGAACTGAATGTCTTCCTAGAAGGATTTTCATTTTTATTCATATCTTTTTCTGTCATACATACTGGTTCACTAGCTGCAGGTCTAAGAGCAATTATGTCCCTAGACAACACAAAATCAATAAAGCATTATCTGAATCAAATAAATGATTTGAGTGCTTTCTGCTGATGAATCAATTCACTGTCAAATATTTAAGGTAACTACGTCAAAATTCCAACTTTTTTTTTTTTTTTTAAACTTAGTTACACATAGGCTGAATAGATCACAGTTTTCTGGAAGAGAAGCTCATGTTATGGTATATGCAAGAACAACTCTAAGCAGCAAGGAGATAACAACTACTTGATGTCATTGCTTCATCTGACAGGTGATGTCAAGTCAGTTCTTTTAGACATCTGGTGTTATTTTCCTGAGTAATTTTTATAAATGGTAACTAATTCAGTGAAAATGGTTTGTGAATGTGACATTAATTTGGGGATAAAACCAACATTTTTTCCTATTCTCTGCACCACCCTATGTTCTTTAGACAAAATAATTAAGTTTTTGTTACAACTCTAATCTGTATAAAGACTGCAACCATACAGAGATGCTTATCTACTTCTCACTAAAAGTTCTGCATGGAAGGATATTAAAACAAGATCACACAAGTTTTTCTTGTAGCTGAAAATCCAACTGAAACAAGAACCTCCATCTCCTGTTTCCCTGGGTGTCACCTGAAAGAGCACCAGATCCCACAGGAGACATAGCAAATGCAGCAAGATGAGACTGCCGCTCCTTTTGTAACGTGCCCTCAACCCACCAATATTCCAGTGTTGTGCCTTCACTTATTTCCTGCTTTGGGTCCATAAACTGTTCCATGCTGCCATATTTCCATCCCAGTGCTATATCATCCCTAAGCCTCTCTCTCAGCCTGCACCTTCATCACTACAGGAAACCAGAATCCCAACCCACCCTTTACACTCTGATACCCAAAAGCCCATGTCTCATCCATGCAACACCCATTCCAGTTCCTGGGACACCCTGCTCCCTTCCCCACAAATAGCTTTGCTCATGCTCTTCCTTCTGAGCAGGAAGGAAGTGCTGCCTCTCTCCTCTCAGTAAAGAGAGCAAGGGGAGCTACAGCACAGAGCAAGTTCAACAGCACATTAAATATCAATCAGGAAAAAGTGCCTAGTGTGGAAGCGAAGACCCAGGTCAACACCGACACCATGCAATAAACAACTACCGCTGGTTTGGTCATCTGATTTATAAAGAGGATATTTATTTCCCCATAAACTCTACAGCAAAATATGACCATTGCTGAAAGCATTATTTTCTGTGTTTAGGCATCCTTGTCTAAAGTCACTACAAAACATCTATCACTTCTTTTAACTGGATAGAATATGTTACTGTAAAAATAACTGACAGATTCAGCACTCCAAGTAGTGAAAATACTTTAAAAGTATTTAGCTATGTTCTGTTTCAACAAGCTGCACAATTCAAACATATGCAAGGCTACACAGAAAAGAAATATACACTTTAAAACTTACTTGAATGGGCTTTCAATAGATGTGGTTGTGACTTTAAAGTGCTTGTATCTTCTTGCATTCATTCTTTCATTTGTAGTGATACCTAAGCAAGATATCTGAAGATAGGGAAAAAGCAATGTAAGCTCATGTGAAAACATGCAAACAAGCCCTGCATGAGCCAGACTGAAAAAGGAGGACTAATTTTACTGTTTCATATTCCTTCTTTTTTGTCTGAAGAAATTATGAATTCCCAACAGAAAACACCATACAACAGTTGTACCAGATTGTGCAAAGGGTTTAATTTTGAAAGTGATCAGAAGCAAACCATGATCACTGAATAAACTAGGTCTTCTTATTTCATAATAGAGATGCATTTTACTGTGTTATCAGATGAAGTGTACTGTAAATAATAGATTCAGGAGTTACTTTACACAGCATTTGAACCACTTTCTTATTCTCTTGACATTCTGGTTATCACTCCAGTAATATATTCTTCCCCATTTATAAATTAGTTGCATTAAGATAACTTTTCTGTCTAGAAGAAAAACAGATAACCAGAAAAAAAAGGTGAAGGTTTTTTTGTTGTTATTGCTTATGTTTTTTCCTTTTTACAGAGTCATTAGGCTCAAAGGCTATGGTTTTCTGTAATAGCTTTCCAACTATGTTAGCCTGAAAGGGTACCTTACGTAAAACCAGTTTACTGTAATGTGATGTAATTGAAAAAAAAAACCAACAAACCCAAACCCATGAGAACTCCCCTAGCAGCCTTATACTATAGGAAGATAAAATCTTGTAATTCCTAGTGAAATATTAAAAGTTTACTCTGCTGCATGTTACAAAAAGCAGGAACACTGAGAAAGTTAAGTTTGGGCTAGGTTGCCTCATTTGTATATACTTAATATCTCAAGCATTTTATTTGCCTCTGTGAAACCCAGTGAAGTTTTATGCCTATGTACATAAATAGGCTCTCAATGGCCAACTTCTGAAGTTGGAAGTAAAGGTTTTAAATTCTTTTTCTAAGATAGCAGGTAGTGAGTGTTTTGGCAATAACCCCGGACAGTTCAATAACAAGGACAAGTCCAAACTAGCAGGGCTGGGGCAGGGAGGGAAGGAAGCAGCAAGAATAGGGGCTGCACAGTTGCAAACCAAAAGAAGCAAATTAGAGAATATCTTTATCAATTCCATCATTATGGCAAACTCTGAAGAGATTTGCTAAGAACAATCCAGAGTTTTCTATGAGTAAAACTCTTAGGAAATTAAATTTAGTGATATGACTGTGACTGTGTGTTCGGTTTTAATTTTTCCAGGATTAGTGAAGAAGTCAAATGCTAGAAATATTTTGCTTAATTACACTAATGATACAAATACTATGAGATGCATTTTTCCAAGTGATATATTTCAAAGATTCATCTGTACACAGATCATATTAACAGGAATCCTCAATGGGGAACTTAATGGATCATGATATAAGTATGATGGAAGGCTCTCCAGTAAGTTACATGCTTATTCTGCTATTGAAGTCTGGTGGGTTAGACTGCTTTGAAAGCCACCTGAAACACATGTAGTTCCTCTGCTCATTTGTCTTCGGCAGAAAACATTTCTAAAAGACTGAATGGCTCTCACTCACACATACAAGATTTTGAAATTTATATATGTTGTAAATTATTAATATTGAAGAGAAAGCAGGACAAAGCTTAAATTTCCTGAAAAATTCTACCTACACCTTAGAGGACGATTTTGATTTCCAGGATTTCTGAAAACCTTAAATCAGTAGGTAAGTCTCCTGGTTCGTTAATGACATGTCATCCTAAAAGGCCTTCAGTATGACTTGCCTTTCCTTAAAGGGGATCTTGGGTTTGGTTAGATTACAGTACAGTAATGTGATCACAAATCACACTAAAGCAGGGTAAGAAATTATTGCATCCCTTTTCAAGTTACCACCCTCTTTCTGCTAACGACATACTGCATTATTCCAAATTCAAACCACACATCTTATCCTCTGTTAGTCTTTCTCTAGTTTGTTTTGCCTTTTTGTCATTCTGAGAATGGAAAACAGGAGGTAAGTACTTTAACCTCTTGCAAAAAAAAAAAAGCACAAGCAAATGAGAAGTGACTGATGCCTAATATCCAGAGACAACAGATGTCTGCCTGCTTCAACATGGCTGAGAGACTAAACTCTTGGTCTTGCATAATGAACATTAAAATTTAAATGATGGAACTATTTCATATTTTTATGTCACTCCCAACACTCAGCATTACAAATTAAGTGCTCTTCCATACCTGATACATCTGACACATGAGTAACACAGCCACCCACATGAAGTGAAAAACACTGTTTAGAAACATCCAAAACATCCATGGAGAACAGGTAGCAATCTGTGTAATATAGGTCCAAAATCCATCCTTTGCATAACTTGTCTCACAGTGGAAACCCCAGTCTAGAGAAAAAATAAAGTGTCAAAAGCTATACAGATATATTTACCGTACATCAACATAATACCCACATCAGAATGTACTGAATTAAACAAGAAAGGGACAATGTGCCAAAAATAGTTTTACTTGCTCTCTCTTCCTTTCCCAACTCCTTGAATACATGACATATGCACATACTTGGCTGGGATGAAGAAAAAAAATGTAGGACAAGAAAAATATCATCTTCCAACTTAAAATATCCAACACAGTCAATTATTAATTTGCAGTTCAATTCCAAAATAAAAATATTCAAAACTCTGATAAAGCAGAAATCTGTAAAAATCTGTATCAGGAAAGAAACAAAGTATTTATAAGCAATTAAAAAACCCAAAAAAAACACATTTACTTACAAGAGATACATCCATAAATCATCCAGCAGATCATAAAAAGCAGGAAGAACAGGTATCCCATAAAATAGCGATGGTTCCCTGCTCCTAAAGTTGCACAAGAACAACAGGGATCAAACTATTACATTTTAAGAAGAAAGACAACACTACATCAGAAAGCTTAATTGTTGCTTAGAAGTACTGCTTATTATTGCATACAGAAACATTACTCTCGAATATGAAGCCAATAGAACTTCAAGACAGTGAAATTAGCTGGTTTACTTATTTTTTTTACTTCTGAGACAACAAAGCAATGCTTTATTTTCTTCAATTTCTGTCACATTACAGCTGCAATTCACACAAATGCATTTAATTTGTAACATCTTTCATAAGTTAATAAAATTATTGATAGACAATATTTAGAATAATGTTTGACAGCTGTTGCAGATCCCTGAACAGCCAGGAAATACACATCAAGAAATATTTTTACAATTCTATTACAAAATCAGACTGCAGAGTTCACTCTCTTAAAAGAAGCAAAAATAGCAATAAATACTCAACCTCCCTTTGTAATAAGCTAACTCACAACTTTGGTTTAAACCTGCTTAATGAAGCTAGCTAAAAATAAGATATCTATTAGAACCATAAAACAAATACATTTAACTGAACAGATGAGGCCTAACAACCTGGCTAAAACAATGAATGTGATAAAAACTATTCTGCTTAAGACAGAATTTGAATGCAAGAAAATTCAGTTATTAAAAGACTGATCTATTTTTAACATTAACAGAATTAGAGATGCTTTTTATGCGAGTACATCATAATTCTGAAGTACTCAGCCTTCCTTCTGTTTGTAAAATATGTCCACTGCTGCAACCTTCCAAGCGCTCTAGGCTATAAACTAAACCCACAGAGATGCTAATGAGCTACAAAAGATTTGGCTGTCATCATCTACCAGCACAGCATTTACTTCTTCATTATGTCAAATGTTTTGCCTGCTAAAACAAGAGCATCCTCTGGAGGCAGAAAATAATCAAGTGCTTTTAGCGAGTAAACTGAAAGACTGTATAAATAAGAGATGAGGAAAAATACACATAGAATACAAGCTAGACTAAACACAAGACATTTCCTTGAAAATCAAACAAGCTCCTTCAGACATAAAATATCTTGTAACATTGCCTTCAACCACCTAAGAGCACGTGAGAAGTAGTATTGGGAATGTCCCTAAGGTTTCACTTTTATTTGCTTACTAAATTTCAGAACTGTTAAATTTCATAGAAGACATTTAAAACAAACAAACAAAAAAGTTAAACAGTGACCTAGAGGTTCATCTGGGAGGCACCTGATGAGAAGTTCCTTTCAGCAGCATCTTCAGTGATACTAAATCAAATTCTGCCTAATAGGAACTCTGTCTGTATTTGGTAAAATCATACATGTAGCATTTAAAACCATAAATGAGATAGGTACAATCTTGGTCACAGCTAAAAAAAAAAAGACTCCAGAAAAAGAAAATGGAGAAACTGCCTTTCTTCTGTATCTGAAATAAGACTGGGCAAAACACAGCACTATTCTTCTACAGTTTCACCCTGGACTGGCAGGAACACAGTCAATTGCCCTCACAGCTAAAACAATGCAGTAAGAATTGATGCTAATTTCTTTTCTATGGTTGTGCTTATATTATACATAAGTCATACTATATAATAAAAATAACTGTTTTTTTACTGATGGAGTTATATTGCATGATTTACACAATTTGTTAATTTCTTAATTTTTCCTGCTTCTGGCTCCTTGGAAAAGAAACTTTATTGGAGGGGGGGGAAATGATCATTATTCCAAACCACAAAGTAATTTCTCATATACACAAGACCTACTTTCTGAGTCACTGCTGTCAGAACAATAATTCAGTACAACGTCAGCATAACCCATGTAACACAATGGTTTAAAACTTGGCACTAGCTCCTCTCATGCTATTACTTGAAAACTAAGTTTCTGTTTGAAATGTAATTACAAGTTTAATAAAATCTGTTTTGATTTTCAAACAACCAACTCTAAAAAATATAATGCCATTTTGATACTCCATTAAAAAGATAGGTATAATTACCTTTAGAGACTTCCTCACTCTACTAAAGAACTAAAATTTTGTGGGTATGATGAAAATAATTTGCCCCAATTGAGAATTTATTTTTTCAAATAGTCTACACTTTTTCTCAACCTCTTCAAAGCAGTAAAAATATTCTCATTCAGCCTCTTTATGTGGCAAGTTTTATCCCCAAAGGATTTATTTTAGAGTGTCTGTACACAAGTTCACAGTATTTCTCAGTCCTATCTTCAGTAAAACTCTTATCCTTCTAACACATTCAAAGTAAGACTACATCAAACATTCCCAAATTCCACCTTTCCAGAAAGGCGTGATTCCTGTGTCCCTTTTTGGCAAACATGCCATGAATGCTGTTTTAAGAATGGATTGTTTTGTAATCCTACACTCAGAGTCACCATGTACCAATCTGAGACAGACAGAAAAGCCGTATAAGGTCATTTAGACCACCACTCTCTCCAGTTCAGGGCTGTTCCCATAATGTGATTTCTAATGCTTTTTTCCCAGCATACTTTCAAGCATCCTAATGTTTACTTTTACCTCCAGTTATCTCAATCTATGCAAGATCACCAGCAGGAGGATTCTGCTTTTCCATCACCATTGTTTTTTAAAAAAATATTTCCACCACCTAATCTAATCCCATTACTCACATACTCTCTTAAAACACAAAAAAAAAGGTTTTTTCCTCTCCTGGCTGGCTTTTTTATGCTTTTCAAGTTATCGATTAAGATACTAGATCTTTCCGTCCCATGGACAAATACTCCTCAGCACTCTTGCAAAACAGCCATGAAACACTCTCCAAAACATAAGCCTATGCCCCCCTGCCTTTCTTAATTAAAAATTTCTTAGTTCTTAATTGTAAAACACCTAAAATAGAAATCAAAAGTAACTCAGATAGAAACCATCAGTAGGAAGTGTAAAGTAGAAGGGAGTGACAGAAGTCCAGCTCAGTGAGATTTCAGTGATGCTCTGTTACAATTCAAATGCCAACACTGTCTACTTGATCATAAGACTAAACTACGGTGACTACACATTATTATATGTTTTTGGAAGGACTACAGGGAAGCATTTATTTGCTGTCAGATGTTAACGAAGCCAGGTCCTAACTCCTCCTCATGATTAAACTTACCTCTGTGTGTGTCTTAAAAAAATAAAAAAATAGTGTGAAGCAAGCTGTACTCATTTCCTAGCTGTGAAGTTTTCAGTCCTCCCTGCATAATAACAGCTTTCAAATAAATTTCTCAAAAATAAAATGAGGAATAGTGGCATTTATAGGCTTTATTCCTGTTCTATATCTGTTCCTTTCATCACCACTGGGGAGAATAAATGACTGCCTGAGGGGTCAAAAAGAGGAGAATATATCAATAGAAAGTCATTCTATATCTAACTGCTATGATTATTAAATTTTTTAATACTTTCCCATTAAATTAGAAAATTATCAGCAAAGATGAATGTATTTATCTCATGTAAAGGACAGTAGTCAGTTGCAGAATTAGCACATACCTTTTCTGTGGGCAGTAAAAATGCACTTATGCTGTGCATCTTTTAATTACTAGAGTTTATGTTAATAAAAATATATAGGTGGGAAACAGGATTAGACACAAAACCATTTTGAGGATGGGTATACAGCAGACAATACAAATGAGAATAATGCAGAGAATCAAATGTAGAAAAAAAAAAGCTTAGTATGAAAATGCTTTTCCTTCTACCAAGAGTGCTCAATAGTTTTTCTCAGACTTTGGCAGTAGCCAAGTCACTTGCACCATGAAACGAGAAACAGACAAAGCCCTGCACAATATGCAGGGTTGATTTCAGCACCTTTTCACTTCTTGTGTATTATGATGATATCATATTTTAGCAAATCACTCACCTACACAGTTACCCACCCACGGGCAGTGGTGATCGAACTTTGCTATACATCGATTGCACACACCACAGTGTTTGGACCTCACCGGCTTCCGTATCTGTAACGGTTATTAACATTTGTTTAGAATAACAATAAACCCTGACATGTTTATATAGAGAAAACCCCCAATTTACATGCAATTTGATTTTTCTGTTGTTAACCTCTCAGAGAACTCCAGAGATTATGCTAATTTTTACAGCAATCTTAGCTATTAAGCTTAATCTGTAACACAACCATCATTTTATTCTTTTTTTCTTTTTTTCATACAAAGTCCTCTTATTCCCTCCAGCTATTGAGCTTTTTATAGCAACCCTTTTTAACAACGAAGGTACAGAATGAGTCTGAGTTCCACAATTCTGTCAGCATCATTCATAACTCAGCTCTAATGTAAAGTGTCCCAGATTGTTTTCTAAAAACAGGAATATGACTCAACAAACGGAACTCAGTGGAACTTAGAATGCTAAATTACTTCCAACAATTATTTTTTTTTTAAAGGTTACATTTGGAAAGAAATATAAAAAGGCAATAAAAGAACTTTATTAAGTGTTTTGAGATATGTATGCATATACACACATCACTTTAAAGGTGTTGCATCTGTACATAATTTTCCAGATTCAATTTTGGGAATACTAACATCATTCATGTTCTACATAGGTAAGAGCATTGTAGTGTAACACCGATAACCCTGACAATTTTATATTTAGTAGCTAACTTTCTAAAAGAGAAACACATTACATTTACTATAGTTACTTTTTTTTTTTTCTCTTAACCAGTTATTTTCTCTTAAATTTTCTGTGGTGAAACTAAGTATTAACTAGTCCAAGAAAAGTTTTTGCTCACAATTTGTCAAGCTTTACAAAAATTAAGATTTTTTTTTTACCCTCTCCTGATTACTGACAAATTGAGAAACACATTTGATTTTTGAAGGAAAAAAAATTTAAAATTACTAGAAGCATCATGTAATTTTACTGTGAGTTACAGAGACGGTGGAATGTCATCTGTGATTTATGTAACTTTTAGTTGTATAACCAACCATCTTGGTAGATATATTGGATACCTGGATTTTGACACTAGCAAGTTAATTTCACAATGATAACTTATTTTTCCCATTTTTTTTCTCTGTGTGTGTGTACACAGATATAATATTTATTGAATATACATGCTTAAAATAAAGATTCAAATAAATCCTTCCCTTGAAATTGTATTACTAAGGTAAAAAGCGTGTTCAGCTTAGGAACATTTTTTTTTGGCCTAGTATGGCAGGGAGGGGGGGAAAATCAGTGTGGCAATTGATTAAAAAATACACTACCAAGCAGGTACTGCAGAATATACTGAGGTCCAGACTTCCTGTCTCTGCAAGTTCTACTATTGTCTGCAGAAAAAAAAGAGAAAAAAACCAAGACATTAGAATTTAGCATATAAACAAATACTGACAACCATTGTAATGTAGCTGCTTCTCAGACCTAGAGTTGTGATCTTTATTCATTTCAGGTACTTTCTAGACACAGGAACAACTTAAAATAATTTGAAAATGAAGCTAAATGCTCACTGAACATCAAATATTCAGCGACAATTATGAAAAGATGAGAAAGCAGTACACGGCACAAAGGTAAGCCACACATCCTGTAGTGGTTTATGCCCTTGATGAACAGATCATTTTGCAGTTTGGTTAGCTGCAATGTAAGAAATCCAAAACATTCACAGACATGAGCATCTGACTGAAGAAATTGCATTTTACCATTCCTATCCAGTTCAGCAAGGCCTTTGTAACCACACTTAACTAAAGCAAGTAGATCAAATTAATTGCATATTAGTGCAATTTGCTGAATCCAAAGTGCAGGTTCTGACTCTTTAGTTAATTTAGTCCAGTTGAAGAAAGATAATTTAATTTGGAATTTACTATGGCAATAACAGAAAAAGAATTTGCACTGTAAATCTGCACACTGACTAATATAACAGTAATAATCTACTGGGGGAAAAGAAAACTAATCTAAGCTATCGCAAATATCTTTTTAAAGGCTAGTATATTTTCATTCCTACATAAGGTCATAATTCCAAGTGGTCTGATGTTGATATGCACAGGTGTTTTCACAAATGCCCGTGAAGTAGAAGCTCAAATCTCACTTCTGTTGGGATGTGAGCTTCTAGGAAGCTTAACCAAAATGAAAAAAACAAAATTATTCTGCTGCTTGTATAATTTTGGCATATTCAATGCTTAGTTTGGCTGAGAACAATGTACTTTAATTAAAATAAATTAGAAATGCTAATAGTGCTATAAAGTCTTAGAAACATATCATTAGATCATCTGTATTTTCTCTAATATTTACACCAAAACAGAAATCTACCCAAGACTGACAGGGGTTTTGGTTGTTTTTGCCTCAGAATATTTGTCAGTCTAATACCTTTAGACACAAAGGTAAGGAAAATTAAGTGCTTAAAAGTCTGGAAAGTCTGTATAGAATCCAAGTAACTAACACTTTTCCCATAGTGGGTTGTTTCAGTAAGGCAAAACTGTGAAACGTCACATTTTCATTTTCACCCAACCACTTTTTAAACTTTTTATCTTGAAAATTCAAATGCAACTTTATTTTGTTACTCAACTTGACCTAAATTCACCTTTGGACTAATAAGACTTGAACATATATTCCAAATGTAAAAAAAAGAAACCCGGAAGACAAGAATTTTCAACACTTTAGATCTTTTGTTATACAATAATTTATTGAAATTTCATTTACTGAGAAGCAAACTACCCTGACCAAGTGGTGGCAGGCTGCTGAGGAACAAGTTCGACATATCTCATGGCTTTACCTTTTTCTTTTGTTCTTCTGTGGCTTTGATGATTCCCGGATCAGACTTCCAGGATTTTCCAAAATTGTAGAAAAGTGCGATGCTATTAGCAAGGAATGGAAGATGTATAAAGAAAAAGTTCAGATGTGTTTGAAGTCAAGGAATCTAAAGTTTAAAACCAAATTTCCTCTTGAAAATACTGATAATTCTGAAATATAATTTAAATAAATTTGACTTTTACAAATGCCCTTGAGTCACTGTTTTCTGAATTAACAAATTTCAGTGCTGCTGTAAGAACCAGGTTAGTATTTAGTATTTTCTATTGCTCAAACTTGAAAACTTTTGTTTTAAAATGCTGTTTCCCATGAGGCATTTCTAAAGCACTTACCCTTCTAACAAATGAATAATGACAGTTGAGTTTTTGTAATTATTTTCCCTTTTAAATAAATTAAATTCCATTAAATTTATCTTCTTAAAAGTATTTCCTGTTTTCACAACAAACATTTCAGAGCTGTATTTCTCAGATAGTAATTTGACTGCCTATGACTTCAGTGGCTTGAAATTCCCATCAGACCACATTAGAAAGGCTTGTTTCTAGCCATAGAAGGAACTGTGCTGCAATGACCACTGCTGCGTTGAAATCACATCTCAACACGACTTATCTCCAAGAAAGGTACTGTGTAAAACCAGGTCCTATTATAAGGCAATACCCATATTTTATATCAATTAAAGTTATTTTTAACATACTAACACATCTAATACTTACAAAGCCACAGGATTTAGTATTCTCTGGAAGTGTTTATAAAATCAATTACCATATAAAGACAGAAAATAACCATTAGTTTTAAAATATATTTCCTGTGTTGAATGACTTGCCATATAACATGCTTAGTCTTACATCACTTGACATTTCTTCACTGAATTAAATATGTTGAAAAAACAAGTACTTTAGACATGCCTCCTCCACAAATGGTGGAATATTATTTACTCTTATAAACCTACAAAAGGCTTGACCAACTTGACTAAAGATACCTGTCAGCCGTCAGTCATAACTGCAAGGAGATACCACCACAAAGTTGTGGTGGCAGAAGCCTCTATAGCATTGTCCAGGCAAAAAGAACATTTATTACTCAGGCACAGATCACTGCACACCCAAATTACACTATATTTTGAGTACATTAGATTAATATTTCTCTCTACTTTGGTCGTCATTAGAACTTTTACTGCAATTAAAGTTTAATATATTGTGTGTTTGCATTACAAAACTCTGTGTATAAGACTTAAAAACAAGCATTATGTGGCAATTTGTACTGAACTGATATATAACACTTTAAAGATAACAAAAACCAACATTTTTTGCATGTTCTGAAAAAAATTGGATTTCGAAGTTAGAATAGATGCTCAAATATATCCTGCTATACATATCTACAAATATATTCTATTCTGCTTGACTCTATTATTGGAAAAAATGTTTATTAAAGGCATTAAGCAGTATTAAGAAAAAAGTACATAAGCCACTGATAAGCAACTCTACATGGTACAGATACAAGCAAATAGTAAACGAAAAAAACCCAGGATTTCTTCAGAATAACAGTAAGTATCTCTAATACTTCTACACTCCTCTTGCGATGTAAAAGAGCCCTGAAACATGAATAAACACAAGTAAGGCCTCTTTTTGACTTCTGAAATGCTAACAAAGTCTCATTGTTCTGTTCATGTGAAGTGCATCCTGAATAACTTTTTTTCTCCTTCTGTTGGGTGGAGGAATTGTCTATGAATTTCTAATAAAAAAAAAATATTGGCAAGTCAAGTTAAAATTTTGATCACATACCCTATATAGTAGAACGTCAGCATTAACTCACTAAAGGCTAATGAATCTTTCCTCTAACAAAGCTATTTCCAGAAAGTTTATAATAGGGGGAGGAAAAAACCACCAGCTATACCATAACCTAAACACTCACAGTTCTATTTGATACATTATAGATGAAAAACTTTGACTTTAATATTTATACAATCTTATTGCTTCCTATTTTTCTTCTAAAACTACCTGCTGCCAAGAATAAGCTGGTTCAACTTATTTGTAGAGCTAGAGAGAGAGGTTACATTTTCTTCAGAATACTTAAAAGTATCACAGGGTTTTTTGCCACAACAATGAAAACTGTTTTTTCATTAAAATACCTTGATCAGACATCTGTTACAAACAATAAGGATACAATTGAAAACAATTATATTACCCATTCCTAATTTCTATACGTCATGTCTAGACTGTTAAAGAAGATAGGGGGAAAGACAATTTATTTTCTATCCATTAAAATGTTTTTTACAGCCTTAAAGTTTTGGAATTGGTTTTTTTTTTACTGACTAAAATTTGGACAATCTGTGTGATAAAGACCCTGTTCATGGATCCCAGCCACACAAGTAGAAAATCAGTATGCAGGATTTTTCTGAACTTACCCTTCCTCCATTTTACTCCATAAAATACAGAGACAACGTAAGAGACTCCCCACAGAGTCTCAGTTTTGCCTTTCCTTTTATGACAGTGCTGTCAGGTGAGTAAAACGTTGATAGGGTAAATGGTGGCAGATAAGGTACTTCTGTGCTGAGGATGAAGTCAGGAGACTACATGAGAAAGTAGATGAAGTATAGATGAGCAGTAACTACATAAAGGGATAAAGACAAAGTCGGCAGTATTCTTCATTACTATCTTCAAAAACCCGCTTCTTGTGTTAAACGAAACTGAGGAGACGGGATGAAAACCAACTAGACTTTGAAGGAGAAAGGACAATTAGAATTGTAGATAACTCCAGCTGTGGGATTCATCTCCCCTACCTTAAATCACTCAATATGCCTTCATACACAACAGAAATAAAAAAGCCACGTCCAATCAATCATCAGTATCAAGACATTTAAATTAAGTCAGAGAAGCGGTGCCCTACAAGTGGCTATTTTTCTCCATTGGCTATGAAAAGAGCTTAACCAACCAACTTAGATATGGATGTCCACACTGGAGGTATCTAAAATTATGGTGCACTCCCCTCTGAAGTTTGCTTCCAAAGAGATCTTAGCAACTTGTATCACAGATCTCTCAAAACTCTCCATATGCAAGAAACTGTTGTAGGTTTGCATTAGCTACAGAGTAGGGAATTGGTTCTCCAGAGTGCCTCATTTTGCACTAACATCCTCATTTAGGCAAGGAAAAATACATTAATATAACAGGTATTCACCTGCTCTGTCACCAATTTGCTGTCTTTTATGAGGTTTCCCCAGTTTGCCTTGTGAGAGACAAAGCAGAAACACCCATGAAACACTGCCTACTTTTTGTCCTTATTAATATCCTTTTATTAGAACAAGTACAACAGGCTGAAAATTATTCCAGAAAACCACCTGGAACCAAAAAAAGACCACCTCATTGAAAAGAAAATTTAAACCAAGTAAGCACCCCACAACCCATGAGTGAGGTAAACATGTGATGAGCTACTTTTTCATACCGAACTGCAGCCTATTTAAAAGTGCCCAAACACATGTAGCTTCCTGCTATCACAGCTACACGTCATACAAGAGTCTGAAACCAAGCCAAAATGTACATTATCTACTAAGATGCTGCCTTACACTCACTACAAAACCAGTAATAAAGTCTTTTTCTCATAAAGACAAAAATGTGCAGCCAGCGTAAGCTGTCAGAGATCAATTCATGCAACTGAACCTGCCAATTTGTAACAGCTCTACATCTGGACACAACAGTCCAGGCAGATAACACCAGATAGCAACACAAGAATCACAGGGGTTGGAAGAGACCTCAGGAGATCATCTAGTGCAACCCCCCTGCCAAAGCAGGTTCCCTACAGCAGGTTGCACAGAAAAGCGTCCAGGCCTCATTTGACTAGGCATTTATTAGACAAAATCCCTTTCTAATCAACTGAAGCTCTGCAAAAGCTCTCTACCTCCATCTTCTATCTCATGTAAAAAAAGAAATTCCTTAGCTTGCAAAGAAAAAAAAAAATAAAAAAAATTCACTGCCATCTCCCCTGCCCCTGAAATTTATTTATTTGTGTGCTTGTTTATTTGTTTAATTTTTAAAAAGTATTTAGACATGGGAACAGAAGTTCTGGATAGCTGAGCCCGGGATTCCGATTTTTGGGGTCTTCGGTTCCTCTAGAAACATGATTCCTGGCTTCTTTCGTTCTGCATGCCAGGTTTTTCACTGTTTTCCTGAAACTAATTTTGGTAAAATGATTTTTTGTTTGTTTGTTTTTAACTGCTCAACTGTACCAATTGGCTTGTTACAGTTTTTAAAACACTATGCTATTGTAACAGCTTTGTGAAAGCATGAAAATCATCATGAATTCTTACACACAGTTTTTAAAATGATCCCTAACTGAAAAAGCGTGTAGTGTTTATTTTCTTTCACCTAAAATCCATCAGTACATGAAGTATATTCGAAATAAGATAATCCATAAAATATTAGTCAATTATAAGTTATTTTTAAAATTATAAATTGGCTTATATAATCTAATTATCTCAGCACTGCAAGTATGCTATACTGAAAAAGCTTAATTAATGAAAACTGCACACTTTCATTTGCAACAAACAGAAGCAGTAGAACAAAAAAAACCCTCCATGTGAATATTTTGGGTTAGAGCAAACCCTTATATTTTAGAAAAACAGAGCAGTGTAAGAACCTTCTGACATAACAGGTATTATTTTTTCAGCTGGATCTGAAAAGACTGCATAAACAACTGAGATATGAACTCAGTACATGTGTCCTGAACTTTTAGGGGACACAGGAGAACGTTCTACCTATAAATGCTAATGAAAAAGAAAGAAATGTGAAATTCTAGTCTCATGTTATTAAAGTGTACTTTAAAATATTTTTTTTCCTTTAAAAATAAAACTAAGTTAAAATACAGTGGTTTAGTGTGTAGGATTTTTGAGGGTATTTTCTCCCTACCCTGCGAACAGTAGATAACACCAACAAAGCAAAACATAGCTATCCTTTGTTATGGGCAAAATACAGACTCATACATCCATAAATACAGAGATCATAACTTCCTCATTCACAGCAAGAATAGGATTTCTATTTTAACAAATATACCAGACTCAAACTGCTGAGAAAAATCTAATAGAACGTAAAAGTTTACAAAAAAATCACTACACTAGATTCACCTTTTGAAATTTACTTGCATTTAGAAGACACACCATTAAGCCTTAGAATTTATAGACTTAATTTTTATGTGACCACCCTGAAATTCAAGAAAAGGCGCTGCTAATCTTTGGTTTTGTTGGTTTTTTATGATACATTGTTTGGACTGCCCTTTTCTGTCTCATTAGGATTAAACCCAGAAGACAGATGATCTTCCAGAGAATTTCTCAACATATCTACAAGAAAATAAAATTCTTACCAAATACTCAAATATTAAAGGAACATCTGCAGCAATCAAGACCTTTATATTATTTCTAATATAAAGCTCCAGTAAGGCAATTCATGATAGCTGTTTAAGAAACTTTTTGCCTGAGTAAAAGATGGTCAGAATTTGTGAAAGCTACCAGAACAGGTTTTATCTCTTGAACACTACAAAATAGTATGCTGGTGCACTGTAAGTAATCACATAAAGCTGTAAAAATACAAGAATCCTTTCTCCAACCGCAGTGCTATGCCTCCTGCTGTAAAAATAGTGAGGCATGCAATCTCTTTTTTCCAATAAAGCTACAGGGCAATTTTCCAGAAGAAGAATAATGAATTTGGAATCTTATTAAAAAGACTTCCAATTAAAAATCACCAATTAAAGGAAGATGGCCTCAAGCACTCAGTCTCTAAAACTGCTTGTCAGAGAATTGTGTCAGCTCTAATGAAAGCAATTAGTAACTGAAGTTTTTAGACTACTACTTCTGTGTACAACAAGACTGTTGCAAAGATTTTGAGGCGCCTACCTTAAATTACAGAAGCCGTACAGTATTTTATTCTGAAGTCAGACTTTATTAGGGTAATTAATTGTCTATGGTTACTACATGTAGTGGACAATGAACATTATCCTGTAACAAAAAAACCCAAACTGCAAGTAACATTAATCAGAATGGCTAACAGAAATAAAAATCTAAGCAAGTTGGTACAAATACGGAGAAAGTAGGAGCTTCAGGATAAAAATCTCACAATTTGCCAGCCTCAAGGGACAGATTTATACATCAAGACAGAGGCCATCAAGTTGTGCTGGCTGTGCAGCCATTTTATTATGGTCAAGGACTTCGATTTAAAGTTGCACGCATTCTTAGATTTGGTTCAAGCTGACGTTAGGTTAGAACAAGAAAGCGTTTCACAGTAGCTCAACGTTTGCAACCCAGAACATGTAGTAGCATTAGCAAGTGTGAGTTTCTAGAGGTATGGAGAGCTGAGATTCAGGAGTCAGATAGTGTACTTATTATAACTGTCTCAGAAACTTGTATTTTACTATTTGCTAAAAGTCAGGTTTTCTTAACAAAAAGGAACAGAAAAGCAGCTTCAGTCTAGACGCGTGACATTAAATATTTAGACAGTTCTACTCCATTCCATAAAAACTGGAAAAGTATACCTCCATTTTTAACTATTCCTTTTAAAAAAATGTTTTACATATTAATTTTGTATTCACTTTCCTCATTCTGCAGTTACTAGTAAATTGAGTAAAAACATGGATAATCAGGCCAGACAGAGAGACTGGTAGTATGACCAGCATTTCTAAATAACTATTTCAAGACAATCATGCTAATATTGATAGAATTATATATTTTTTTTTTTACTTAACAGCTACTAGATTTTCCTTTTTAGGTGTTTTTAAATGTGAAATAGCAGTCATCTCCAGTCACATGGGACTGCCATTACTCACAGCAGCACCTTTGCAAACATTGTCAGCATGGAAGCCGAAGGTAGAATGGAACCAGGGTCTCCTCTCTGTTCTCATCTCAAAAATATGAGGCTTATTTAGCTAAGGCTGGAGAACATAATAACAAGATTATAAAAGGGTTGCACTGCTACTATTGTATTTCTTAGGGATTCCTTTGAGAATGAAAAGAAAACCAGTTTCTAGAAAAGTCAAGCCAATATCCATCATAAATATTAGATTCACTTCAACTATTTACAACTATAAGAACTGTATGGAACATTTAATAAAACATGTAACTCTCTATTTTGTTCCCTTGGTTATTGTAGTTACAATACCCAAGAAAGTTGTTTAAAAATTTCAATCTATTTCCTTAAGGTGGATAATTGATATTCTTCAGTGAACTCTGAATCAATTTCTACCCCTGTGAGTATGAAACATTCATATATAGGCAGTCAAAACCATGAAAAGAGTGGCATATGCTGAATCTCTATAAAATTAGTGTTGTTAACACATACATCTTCAAAGACTGAAAATACAGTTAACAAATATAACTAAAGTTTGTGTTAATTGGAATTTTCAAAATCTTTAGGAAGAACCAACCATAAAGCTAATTCCACTGGAACTGATATTTACCATGAAATTACCTACTACTTTTCAGAAAAGCAGTGTCTAAAAATGCAGTCAATTATACCCTGTCATCTCACAGCCTTACAGAGTTGCTTACATTTCCCCCAGTGAAGAAACTGGTAAAGTACAGGAAATTTTGCAGACCACTGAAAGCCAGTTTTGAGCAAAGTCTTTCACTTACTGAAGCACAGCAGTTGTGCGCACATTTTAAAAGCGATAAAATAATGACCATCAATATAGAAAGCAATGTTTAATGGAGATATCCTTTTAGAATTTTAATGAGTTTACTTACTCTCATATGTAGGATAAATCTAGGTATTACTTCACACTACTAACATAAAAAGACATTACTTATTACTGTACACAAAAAAGGATATCATTCCAAAACCAGAAGAACCATGTCACGTACATCCAGAATTTCGTTGCCAAGTATATTCCAAGAGGCAGCGCACTGTGCATGGAGTGATCAAAGAATGACCTGTAAAGTAGGAGCAATGTCACACGGTAAGTTTTGACTTATAAAATGTAAATTCTGAACTACTGCTTCTGAAAAACATGTCCTGTTAAAATATGTACTAAATGGGATATTGCAAAATACACCATAAAAACATTTTCCTCACTTTTACCATCAAAGTTCACAAGAAAATCCCATTTTCAAGCTGTCCAGATAAAGGGTCATGACTTAAAGTTATTTAATTAAAAACTATATGTTTACTTCTGAAGTGAACATAAAGAACTGGACAAGAAAGGCAGAATGAGTAAATACTCATGGCTAAAAACTACACTGTGAAAGCAGTTTGAAACCTGTGAGATTTCTAGCCTACATGGACAGTGGTTACAAACTATATTTTCTTACGAGATTTCAGTGCTAAATATATCTTGGGAATTCATACAATGAAAATTAGATGTTACAATACTTCAGTAATAAAAAAGCTTAAGAGACCTTGGTGTAATCAGCCTACATACTTGAAATATTTCAGCTTCTTGAATCTTTTGTAACAGAAGCAAAAGATCAATGAAAAACAAAGGATAGGTGAAGTAGTCTACAGATGTTGAAAATCCGTTGGAGCACACCTGCATGTGTATGTGTGTGTATGTGTATACATAAGTGCATTTACAGATATTTAAAGTAATCAGAAACATAACTAAAATTCTTTATGATTAGGTAATAGATTAAAAACATTATTAGAAACCAGACTTTTTCTTTAGCCACTCATTTCCAAAACAGAAGCTACATAATCTGACTCTCACTTATCTCTCTTCAGATGCCTTTGGGTATTTAAATTATTTAAAAAAATGGGTTTTAATAGCACACTTGCACATATCTCTTTTCCTTTCTAGTAACTTTCCCCTTGACTGCTTTCTGCAAAATTCTTGCTGATAACTCTCGGTAGACAGACATTCAGCACCCTCCTCTGGAGGATAATTGAATTTTTGTTCTGCTGTTAGCTTCTATTTGCTCAGTGGCATTCACACAAGGTAATTCCATGGGTATTTGCAAGACAACAGAGCATTACAAGATCTAAAGTCACACAAGACCTTCCCCAGAAATAGTAATACAAAACATGCCAACAAAAAATAATGTTACGTGTTGAAAAAACATAGAAAAATAGAAATTTAGGATTATTTATCCAATAAAGATGCCAGCATAACACTTCTTGTGTGCACACTAAAACAGTGTCCTGTTAAAACACTTACTTTGAAAGAAACTGCACCATAGCCCAAACACCACCATACATCAACCCTTTAATGAGCCAAGAATCAATGTCTAGGTCTGCTATAAATCCAACCAGCCAAATAACTAGGAAAGGAGTTCCCAGCATCACCTTCTGACGGAATTCCTACATAGAAATAAATATCAGTAAATAACAATATTTTCAGGAACAGATTGTATATCAATATTCTATAATAAATAGGACAGTTAGAAAAACTTAAATAAATTGTCAGGAAGCTTGACAGAGGGAGGTATTTTCATAAATTTTGCTAGTTTACTCTATTTACATATCTCCAATGAACGTGCAAGAAAAAAATATTCTTAAAATTTTATAACAAGTCAGTAGTTTTATTTATTTGTTCATTTTAGAAGAACTGTCTTCTAGAGACTTTGCTGTTAATCCAGAATAAAGGCAACAGTAGATCTTTTTTAAGAATCTGTCAAAGCTTATAAATTACTATACAGCACATGGTAATCTCAGTGAACCTTAAAGACTGCAGTTACGTAAGTAATAGATAAAGTCATACCGAAGGGTCCGTGAAGAGACACGGGACCTTTTCTGTCTATACTGTGTGGGTACAACTCCTGATGAAGGTACTGAACTCGGAAATTCCAGATATTCAAAGCACAGTCACAATGCACATGTACATGCAATGCAATGCACAAATCACTTAAATTCAATAATCACTGCATTATTAAATTACCACAGTGGTAAAGCACAGGCTGTAGCCAGTGCTTTAATCATCAAGATGCAATATATCTTTAAACTCAGAAGTTACAACAAATCAGTGATACCAATACTTAATATCCACCACAATACTCTTCCCGCTAATAAAATAACTCTATACAAGTTATCAAACTATAGGCAGGTAGATAGTTCATGCTACAGCAACATGTTACTTTTTATACCCTCATTTCTTGCGTCCTCCTATCTGCAGTATGGAAAAATAACTTGAGAAGTAAAAGGCCTCTACCTTAGAGATTCATATATTACATTATACTGCCAAGATCGCTTCTTTCTTTCAACACAAAATACTTCATAATTAGAGAAGAGATCAGAGTTCAAGATATCTAAAATGCTTCTTTCCTTAGATACCTGAAAGTCAGCTTTGTGAAAGTCTTGGATATCCCCAACCACACCAGAGCACTTGGTACAATCCTAACATTTAGTTAGAACAAAAATTAAAGGTGTGGAGGCTTAGAGCTGTCTTTCCTCCGTCCCTGAATAAAGCTTTTTTTTTTTAATCTACTTTAGCAGTTAAGTTTTGTCATAACAAAAATACATTTCCTAAAACTGAAATGTGGGGAAATCACAGTACTGAACTGCCTACATTAAACAAACACACACGACCCCAAAGCAACAGCAGTAATACTGGTTTACATAAGTGTTATACTACTGCTTACCTTATCAGCTTTTAGTTTTCTCAGAAAGGATGGACTGTCATATCCCTTTGCCTGTCTTGCTTCCTGTAGATGATTGATCATCCAAACGTTTTTCCTCTGTTTTGCTAGATCAAGTGGTGATTCTCCCTGCCAGGAGTATAAAAGTGGGAAACATACAATTTAAAAATAAAATGCATTCAGAGCACTTTTGAAACAGAAGATTGGCAGGTAAAAATAAAACATTTTAAATCAGTTTAAGCTACATTCTGGCATACTTTTTGCTCTGCGGCTTACTTGACACCAAACATCATTCATTCCTTTTGGTCTTTTTCACTCTCCCACAACTACACGTGTGTGATCCTGACGATACGTATGTCCTGACACAGCAACAACTGTTGCCTTTGGGACAACACATCTATGTTTCACTGTTCTACACACAGTCTACTAGTCTGTAAATGAAAGACTGTGCTTCCCCCTCAGCTATTGACAGGCAGCAGAAATCAAGCAAGGAATAAGAACTCGTGACCCACTGGATCATGGAAACTCTCCCAGTCTAAAGCCTGACTTCTCGGGTAATTCTCTGACTTTTTGGCAGAGTGAAGTTACTGGTATCATGGAATGTTTCTATAAGGAATTTTTTCCACAAGCTTAATGGTCTCATATTCATCTTAGTTATTGAAGTCCTAGGAAGAAAATAGGAAAGAATAAACTAATTGCTCATGTCCAACTTATTTCAAAGCTCTGAGCTTTTATGCTTAGCTTGCACTTCATGTACTTTGGGTGCTAAGCCAGCAGTGTTCCATGGTTTCTCGTTCCCTACTTTCAGAGAGGACTGACAGACAAAGCAAAAGAGAGATACAGAGAGAGATGCAGGGGCCAAAGGTGCCTACCAAACTCATTTGATTTTATTGCTTTTTAGATATTTAGGAAGAGAGCTAAATGAAAGTTATGGACCAGGTCTAAAGTTATAGAGGAGGCAAGAGACAACCAACTGCAGGTACCTCCAGCTTCAGTTTTGCATTTGACTCCTCCTCTCTTCTACTGGAGTTAACTCCCCTCCTAAACAAACCATTCATGGAGGCTTGAAAAATGGCTGAATCCTCCATCGCTCGGCCCCCTCCTAAAAAAAAAGTGAGACAGGTACTAGAAACTGAAATTACCCAGGAAGGGCAATAATTACTACAGACAGAAGAGATTTCAAAGATTTAAAAGTACAGTTAGCTAGCTACCTGTATCCCATGAAAAGACAATGGGAATTGAGTACTTAACTGTCATTTCTGCCTTTGAAATCTTGCTTCAAATCTCTAAAAGGAGAGTAAATAGCACAGACTACAGATTATTAGGTGAAGCATTTTGCTGCTTAACAGGATCTTGCCCTCCTTCTGTGCAAGAAGTTTAACTAGTGAAATCAGTTAAAAAAAGAATAACCTTTTGCCTTAACTTAGCTTCCAAGATATTTAGCCAGATGTTTAAGAAACAGAATAAGTTAACTCCAACCTCGACAAAAATGCCTGAAATAAAACTATGGTGCCTTCATCACATATTTAATAGCGCCTGGAATTGCTAGTATCTGGAAAACTCCAGAGATGCTGTTGTTTTAGTATCACCTTATATACCCTGTAAAGATTACCTGTGGACAAGCAATCTCCTCTGGGAGTTGATCTCCCAAGTAAATCCTTAAGTTGTCTTGGGGTCCAGCTGAGCATCCCTTCCACTAGAGGGCCATGCAACACCTAGAAACTGCCTAGATAAAAAGATTGAGGGAGCTTTAAAGATGTCTTTGACTATGCTTCTCATTATCTGGCCATTTTAATATTCTTCTTGTATTCAAAGGGGTGGTGGATAGCTGACTTGCTTAGAAAGGAAAAAAAATAATTAAGAAATCGGGAACTTAATCTAGCAACACACTTAGTTTGCCAGCAAGCAATAAGGCTTCAATAGTGTATATTTAAGTGTTTAGATAGAAAGAATAATCTGAAGAATCATTACCATAGGGAACTTTACAAGTAGACTTCCACAGACAAGCCTACAGATACACTGCATAATTAAGAAATTACATCTAAAGTCCATTCAATGATTCATTAACAATGTTTTTTTAAATCTTCCTTAAATGATAAAAGCTCTTTTAAGACTCTATCACTCTAGCAAAAAAGGAGCTTCTGCTTATATTTAAATACAATTTACAGGTTTCCCCTCAACCCCCAGTGACAAGGTCTCTCCCTGTGAAATCCTGTCCTCATCTGCTCAATCTGTCTGTTGGTGTGGCAAGATAATTTCCTTAACAAAAAAATCAACCAAACAAAAAAACCACTCTACTTTGACTACTGAAAAGCAGTTTCCAACTCCAACTGTAATCCAGATCTCAAAAAGGAAAAAAAAAAAAGTATCTTACTACCAAAAGTGTTATTTTATTGTACAGTATAATAAAAAGAGGATACGTAACACAAACAGGACAAACCCACTGCTTGTATCAAACTTAACTCTCGAATGAGAGTGCTATTGTTCATATACTTCTCAAACTGTCATGCAGAGTAAAAAGAGCACCTTACTGAGACAACTGGTTCCAATTTGTTCCAAACCCAGGCGGCCAGCAGCACGTGCCTTTCCAACACAGACTGTCTAGAGCTGATAACAACTAGGTCAAAGCTCACACCTAGTACTTCAGCCTCTTCATAATCTGAGAAAGATGAATGGCTTTCAGCCAATGTATTTCTTCAGTCTTAGCTGTCTTACTACCATTCTTGGCCAATTCCATGGGAACTCTGAGAAAAGCATTTCACAAGATAGTACTGCAAAAATTTGGAAAGCACTGCTCAGAAAGGAGTCTCTCACCATTGCTTTTATTTCTGGGGAAACAACAGCCAGGCACTAAACAAAAATAAAACTTTTTTGCTGAACAGTCAAAAGAGAAACACAAAACTGAGTTTTTATATACCTACACAAATCAACTAATTCCATATGTTTCCTATCACCCAAATCAGCACCTGTTACAAAGCCAGTGGCAGGATGGCAAAACTGCCACTGCTAGGATGATTTTGATCCTCTGAAGATCCTAGAAACCTAGGAAGGCATGCAAGAAACCTAGACTCCACTGCAGAAGGCAGGCAGTGGTTAATGAAACCAGACACATGTCTTCTGGCATGACTGGAAAGATATCATGATCCAGCAGGTTCAAAAACCTATTTTTCTACTGACTGCTGCTGTCTGTCAATAAAGGAGACACCATGAACTGCTGCAGGCTAGCAGATGCTTTTTCATTTGGCTAAACATGGATTTTTATTACATATTTCATAAAAATCCAGAAATGTAAGTAAGACGATGACTTTAAAACTCTAATCACACCGATCAGTCTGCCAAGGTAAGCAAAGTATGACACACTGATCCTTTTTTCCACAAAAATACCTTAATTTTTACCATTAGGTGGCACAGAAAAAAAGCTTTTCAACAGTTTATAAGAAGTTAGACTAGAAGCATGATTCATCCACACCACTGACCTTACAGACCAGGAACACTTATTATATACTCACATCAGTACATGCAAGAGGCTAATGGGTTTGTTTCATTCATTATCATCAGTATTTCTGATATTCTAAAGTGGATGTAAGACCTTGAAAGGTACTAGCAAAATTTGACTGCACACTTAAAAAGACTGTTCCATGGTGTTCAAGAAAATGGATGTGTATATGTAATTTTTAGCATATTTCTATCACTTGTGGCCAAGCAAAATAGACCCTGGACAACTTAATCTGTAGGGAAAATGGTGAAATGTCAAATACATTTAATTATTTAATATCTTATAAATGTAGATTTACAGCTATATTTTCCAGTGTAACCACTGCATCTTCAATACTCATTAAGTAGAAAATACAAATATTTGAGGAGAAATTGAGTATAAAATTCTTTTTTCTAAAAGTGAATTATTCTCTGACATCACTGAACAAACATCTTGGGTGGGGAAGTGCATCTAACTTGATATACAGAATAGTCTGGAGGCAATGGACAAAAACACATTCAATAGGCACATCTTCCACTGCTGGAGAATCATAGAACAGTTTGGGTTGGAAGGGACCTTAAAGATCATCTAGTTCCAACCCCTCTGCCATGACACCTTCCACTAGACCAGGTTGCTCAAAGCCTCATCCAACCTGGCCTTGAACACTTCCAGGGAGCAGGCATCCGCAGCTTCTCTGGGCAACCTGTTCCAGGGTCTCACCACCCTCACAGTAAAGAATTTCTTCCTAATATCTAATCTAAACCTACCTTCTTTCAGCTTAAAGACACTGAGAAGCTTTTACAGATTCCAAGTCTATGGCATAAATTCTAACAGCTGCTTGGCTGGTCTAACATATGGAAGAGATGGGCACTGTTAAGAAGTTCTGGTAGAGTAATCAGCCAACCTGAAGTTCCGATCCAAAACAAGAGCCCATTTTCTTATTTTACTCCTACAGGTATTTTGAGACTTTCAACTTACAGGGAGATATACTAGAGCATTTGCCATCTCTATGGAAGAGGACAGAGATGTCTCACATCTCACTCCAACAAACAGACAGTCACCCCAGAACTTCACTAGAAGACATTCAGTCAGATTTCCAATTTTGCATCCAAATGCATGGGTCTTCACACATTCAGTCTAACTGCACACCCCACTCCCATATATTTGCTTATAATAATTGGCAAATTATTTACAGAAATACTTTTGAAGGTGCAGATATAGTGGTTATGCATCCCTGTTAGGAAAAACTGATTCCCGAATTAAACATTAGTAGCATGGCTTTTGCTCCACCTTCATGATCCCACCATACCCACAATAATGATCTATTCTTGAGATTTAACGTAGGCTCTGTTATTTCTACCTCAAATCACTTACAATAAAAACAGACCAAGCGTTTACCTTTATATTTTGAGCATCAACATTAGCTCCAGCTTCTAACAGAAGACTAATAACTGTAGTATTTCCTGCTAACACAGCCCAGTGCAATGCTGTGTTTTTGTGGTATTTGTCTCCAAGATTAACAGAAACATTAAATGTAAGTAGTAATCGGGTTGGATCCACACTGGAAAAGAAAATTATTGTTAGATCTACAGAAGATGAACTCAAACATGTATCAACTTATCGTTAATGAGTTCAATTTCTATAAAGAACATTGATCAGGTACACTATGTAACAGCAAAGTGACTTTTTTTGCTGATGATTACAAAAGGCTCAAATTCCCTTTCCACCAAAGAGCAATCACAATCCTGTTGACTTTTAAAGGAGCTCAGTATGACATTTTGTTCTGGGATGTCATGAAACACATTTGTTATACAATTCTGTTTTCAGATTTACTAAAACCTAACAGTATTAACAGATCTGTAAAAGCATGTACATTACTATATAGCTGACAGATAACAACCAAAATTCAAAATATGTCATATTTCCACTTCACATCCCAAAAGCTGAAAATACAATAGGATGATGATGTTGGTAATGGTAGGTATTCCTAAAAGCTAGCCTACGTTCCTCTCAACAACCAATGGAGATAGGCCCTTCCAAGCACACATCTAATTCAGACAAATTTGCTGTCGGGAGAAGTGTAATTTTACACCAACTTTTTCCAGTTATCTCCACTTTGAAAACCAAAAGCTCATATTAGTGCATACTTCTGCATAATATCCTCTCTCTTGAATAGGTCATTGCACTGGGTTTGGCTGGGATCAAGTTAATCTACTTCATAGCAACTCCTACGGTGCTGTGTTTCGGATTTGTGACCACGACAGTGTTGATAACACACAGATGTTTTAGCTGTTGCTGAGCAGTGCTTACACAGGGTCAAGGCCTTTTCTGCTTCTCACACTGCCCTGCCAGCAAGTGGGCTGGGGGTGGGCAAGAAGTTGGGAGGGGACACAGCTGGGACAGCTGACCCCATCTGACCAAAAGGAAATTCCAGACCATACATATGATGTCATGCTCAGGAATAAAAGCTGGGGAAAGAAGGAATAAGAGGGAACATTTGAAGATATGGGGTCTGCATTCCAAGTAACCATTACAGGTGATGAAGCCTTGCTGCCTGCACACAGGAAACAGTGAATTAATTCCCTATTTTGCTTTGCTTGTGTGTGCACCTTTTGCTTTATCTAGTAAACTGTTTTTATCTCAACCCAGGAGTCTTCTCACCTTTACCCTTCTGATTCTCCTCCCATCTTGATGTGTGGGAGTGCGCGAGTGTGTGGACGTGTGGTGCTCAGCTTCCTACTGAGGTTAACTCACAACAGTCATAAATGAAGATAAAGTGGCAATTGTGGAAAGAACATTGACTAGTTAAGAAACAACAAAAGCTTTCTGAAAAATCAAAACCAGTCACTTCTATGTGCCACTTAGTTAACATCAACAGAAAGTCAAAGTTGCAGTGAGATATTACCTATGTGTTCTGTAAGCTGCCCACATTAAAGGTGTCATTCCATTTTGATCCATCATATCTACATCCTAAAAAAGGAAAAGAAAAAAAATAGTAAGCATGCTCCAGTAAATACAAGGTTTGGAACGAGAAGCAGGATTATAAGACTAACCAGCTGAATTGGAGAAAAACTGGCAAGCTTTTAGTAAATAATAAAAGAGTATCTAAAACATGAAAACAGACATTAACACCACTACTGCAAAAATACTAACCATTCCAATTTATTTTGGAAACTGAAGAACAGTCATGCTGTATAAGACTAGTTATTTCTATGTTAATCTTCAACATTATATCTATATAGATGGTGTACTATTGCACTCAAAAGCAGGAGAAAACTAAAATAATGCAACAATATTTAATAAAATACTCGATAAATTAACAAAAATGCCATGGCCTGAATCCTACATCCTACTGAATGCTAGCTGCATATCTTTTTCTACCTGCAAGGCAGTTTTCCTTAGTTAACTCATTTCCGAAGGTATTTACATATCTGCATATCAAGTTAATGGATGCCAGACAATTTTAAAATTTAAACAAAAGCCTTCCATAAAAACAACCTACCCAGAAATAAAACTGATCTATAATCAAGTGGTGACTAAATTGATGGCTAAAAAATAAAAATTTTTAAATTATTACATTTAACAGAACATAGCCATAGAATGACAAAACAGCACCACCCAGACAATTCTCTTAGATCCATCAGAAAGGATCTAATATCTACAGCACGTTCCTGTTATAAATCCCTGCTTCACTAACATGGAAGTTGGCCATTTCTAAATACACTGAGACAGATGAGATTCTCAAGCACATTTGGGCAAGTTCCACAGATCACCACTAACAAAAGTACTCCAAGCTAACTTAATGCAAGAGCTGTCAGTTTTCCTTAGAGGCAACAGAGCTATGTCACTATTTCCTATGCTACGCCTCCCGGTCCAATACAGAAAATTTGGTTGAAAATGTTTCAGTAACATCTTTTGCTACAGAAACTACTGACAGAAACACAGAACGTGGATGTTGTTGCTTTCTATCACCCCCAAAACCATCTTCTCTGCTCCAGCAGTCTGCCAAATGCCCAGCACCCAGGGATCTCTGCTGACAGTGCTGCTAGCCTGACCCAGGCTGAAGTTTTACAGAAAATCCAATTTAGTTCTTCCAAGTAATTGCTTTTAAAACATCCCCAGCCTGCAGATAACTTTACATATCTGAGTTTTTATGTTGTTGCTTAATTTAAAAAAAAGAATCAGAAATGTAAAAAATAGTTGATGGAGAGGAAAGCAAGCCATTACTTTATCGACTTTATTGTATTGTTTGTTCAGAGTTACACGCATTGAGACTGGGATCCAAGTCTGTTTGTCCACAATACTTGTATAAACTAGATCCTTTTGAGCCTACTAGAACCACACAACTGTTGGCACTCTCTTCAATCTCCCGTTGTTGAGATTGTGAGGGGAAATCAGAACTGCAGCCTAACCTTGGTTTCATTCATCCTTGAGAAGCATGACTTTGATTCACAGGTCACACTCTGTGGACAACGTATTTTGAAGACTGTACAAATTACTGTAACATGATCAATCACTCTTTCACCTTCAGGTCTCATAGAGAAAAGCAGTTCTTTGTGACAGCAGGGACCTGATGGCCTGGACATAAGTTAAACGATTCCTTCAGTGATTCTACCTGACAAATCAAAACTACACTTCGCACACTAGGTGATACTCAGCTAAAAGAAAAGAAAAAAAAAAAAGCCATGAGCTCCAGACTACTCCCTGCACGTAAATTACCTAGGCAGGCTCCAGCTATTACTCATATTAATCTACAACATGGGTTGATTCAGATGCCTTTTCAAAGAGGCAAAGTAACTAAGACTGACTTCCATACCGTTGCATAGACATAACAAAGATGACACAGCTGTGGATAGCAGATGCATAACAAACCTCTAACAAACCTCTCACCAAAAATTCTTTGTTATTTTGCCAGATCATTACCACCATGACACAATGAGTGGGGCACTTCAGAAAGGAAGTTCTGTTGCTGCTTTTTACCAAAGGGCTGACACAAAAAAAAAAAAACCTTTGGCAGGAGGTACATATTAGGAGACTGTTCTTTTGTTCTGGTGAGTACCAACAGGCATTTTAGCATTAATTTCTTGTTTAACTCTCACTGATAGGTCAATCTGATATTGACTGTCCACAATATTGCTTATGGAGGGGTGTACTTATGCTGTTAGGACATCATACGAGCACTGTAAGAACCAAAGATTTCAACAGTAAGTGATACAATGATCAAAAATTGCACATACTGCTGCCCTCTGTATGCATTTCAAGGGTAATCTCTGTGGACCACAACTGGCAAATTCTTCACTTGTTTCTGAAACAGAGCAAGTCTGATTCTGGAAGAGTACAACCTTGTATATGCAATGATAACCAGACTTAATTCTAGGACACTAATACAAGATTCCACAAAAAGCTTCTGGAGAGGCAAAAATACAGGGGAGAAAGAGCTTCCTGCATGGAAAGGAGCTGTAGCAACTATTCTGCTGCGTAACACTGCTTTCTGAAAGCAATATAGCTGACGAGGTTGGATCCTGAATAGCAGCTATAGATCAGAGTAGCATTTAGGCTTACCAGGATATTTGACAAGCAATGGTCAAACCAGTACTATGATACAATACGGCCTTTTCAAAAGCACAAAAGCACAAGAGATTCCACTTAAAGTGTATTAAATGGCACAGAAAGAGACCAGGTATTTGATCCTCTTTTGAACCATTAGTGGTTATTACACAAAATACAGACCTTCATAGAAAGACCCATCACACCTTTGTTGAGAATATTATTCTCCATAAGGTAAAGAAGATTTATCAGGAAGGGAGAGGTAAGGCTGAAAACGTTTCCTAATTTAGGAAAGACAAGTGCTAGTGATTTGCTAGAAGTAGAGATTTTGTAGGATTCTTGTGGAACAAACTGCGTTCAGACCAACAGGTGTCTCACCAAGGTAACACACAGAACTGAACTTGTTCTGAATACTTTAGGCCGTCAAGCGCAAAGTCAGCTTTGACAATCATAAGGAAGAAACACGACTGGAGCAGGACTGGACTTATAATTCTCTAAGTAATGCGCTGTAGGTCTTACACTGGCCTGAGCCCAGCGGAGAGAACAATCCTCAGTGCCAACAGAGGTAACAGTGCTTCGGAGCACTGCTCACAGACTGCAGCACCAAAGTAACCAAGGCTGCTGGTACCACACTGGCATCTCCCAACCTAGATGCCAACTACTCCTAGGCCATAGCTCAGAAGAAAGCCCTATGTATCTTGGGACAGTAGTTAACACATAGAATTCAACTGTGAGAATAAAAAACAAACACACACATACTTAACAGTTAAACTAAATAGTTAAACTGTAATTTTAGCTCCAGAATATTTCTTACAACATGGTTTTACCCTAGTAATAACTTTATAGTCACTCATTATTTGTAAATGAGGTAAGCTATCTCATACATGCCACAAGATGAGAACACATTATTCAACCATCCAACATACCGTAGCCATATCTTAACTTACTCTGGGGTGACTCCTTTGTGTGTGCTAGGTCCTGATACGCCTTTGGCATTTTAAGTAACGTAAGCACAGTGTCAAGCATTCGATAGTACAAGCATCAATTCTGAACACTTCTAAGTGCCTTCAAGCTCTTTTCATTTTTTTTCTTGCATTTTTTTTAAATAATGATCTTACCTAGACTTGAACTGTGCTTCAGATTCTGTTACTTGCTATCTGATTATTGTGTACTTGTCCCAGGTTGCCCAAGCAACCTACTGACACAAACAACATGAGCAAATTATGATACAGCCAGGTACCAGAGTCTCAAAATTCACTAAGAGACATGACTAAAAAGCAACAGCTATCAGCCACTGCTGCATCTTGGCTGAGTAGTACTTGCTGGCATTAAAGTGGGTTCACTTCCAATCAAGGCCAGAGGGCCTCTGACCAAAAGTTCTCCCCTCACACTACACTTCAGAAGGCAGAGGACTGTACTCAAGTCTCAGATTGGAAATTTTACCACTGGGCGCTGCAGCCCAGGAAAAGAATGACACAGCAACAGTGAAGCTGGGTTCCAGCTCTGTCTCAAAAAGGGACAAGAAGCAATTAGGAGCAACTTCTTAATTTACCTGTCAGTTCTCTACACAGTTATGAAAGCTGGCTCTCCTCTGATCATTGCAGGTCCACAAACGCATCAGGATCAGAACTAACAACGCACAACAGCCTACACTGACCTTTATTTTGACATTTATTGAGTTGTCATTTACCACAAAGGTACTACAATTAGGTTTGGACAAAGGGCAAGCATACTCTCTGGATATAAGAGAACCTGGTCTCTTTACAGAGAAAAGGCAAAAAAAAAAATTGCAAGTAGTATATAGGGTAAGCCCACATAAGCAAAAGCAGTTCAAGTTTCCAAACACAAATCATGGCACCACAAAGAAAGTGTGTGTCTGGGGTGGGGGTGGAGGGAAGTGGGGATTAGTGACCTCATATACTTATTAAAGGACAATAAAAAGTAGAATCATGTATTTCACATAGCTTCTATAGAAACCATGTAGTTTCTGTAGTTGTATGTAGTATAGCTGGAGAACTATGAGTTTAGGGATTGTTATTACAGTGCTATTGATATTACTATATTTTAAACATATGAATCAATACATAATTTTAAATTTGAATTTTCTGAAGTGCTTCCAATGGTAACTGTTAAAATTAATTCAAACTTATGGCACAGAATGGATACTTGATAACATTTGGGGGATTTAATGATACTTTTAAAAGCTGTTGATAAGGAGAGCTGTTTACAAGACAATAGGTTTTAAATTTTAAAGTAAGTTTTGTGCCGTTATGTATGTACACATGTAAAAGAGACAGATTCTTTTTGACTGAAGTGTTATATGCTCAGATAAATAGGACAAGTTTGTATATAAACATGAAGACAAACATTTACAGGGAGACTTCATAATCACAGCAGAACATTTTAAAGGCCAATTATACTTCATTAATACTATGATTTAAACATGTTCGCACTTGTATAACATCTGCAAGATTTTTCTGGTAACACAAAACCCACATACAGTTATACATAATTTGTGAATAAAATACAAAACTTCTTCCTGATGAAAAAGCATTTATCTCCAATCATTATCTCTTACAAAACAGTGATTATATATGATCAACCCCTTCTTGTGTCTAGCTTACTCTCTATCATACACTAAATACTGCTTTACCAAACAGTTCTCAGATACAAATAAAATACTGCAGGAGCAATAGTTTATTTTTTTACTTCTATAGGCATAAATAATTTTCTGCAGCAAATTTAGTATTTGTTTTACACAAACCAAACACACTGACTTCATAGTCATACTCTACCTAACTCACTGGACTGCACATCACTTGTTATTTGAAAGAATAAGTGGAATACAGAAGTGTAAACAGCATTAGCAAGGCTGTAAAATGAGAGGAGGGCTTTGACTTTTCTATATGGCTTAACAAACCTAGCCAAATTTGTACTTCAAACATATCTGCAGCTGAGTAAAGCTACAAATTATAACGCAGGGTGAGTAGCAGAAAGGTGAGTGTGTTTTTGAGCATACAGAATGAAGGATGGGAGACAACAAGAACAGTAATGAATACACATGCTATATACACCCTTTACAGATCTATCAGTAATATAAGAGGCTGGCAAGAAGGGTTTGTGTTGGGGGTTTTTGTTGTGGTTTGTTTTGTTTTTATTTACACATGCATGAAATTAGTAACAACAATAAATAAAAGTTGTGCACTGAGGTGTGAAAAAAAGATGACCTGTGACAACTCTTTTTCATTAGATTCTTCACCCAGGTGTAACCTGAAGATTTTGTGAGGAATTCTAAAATATTTGCTATCACTGTCACTGTTAACATTTAAAGATTAAACTCATTAGAAGTGAAGAATGGTAAATTAATAACAGCTAGAATTTCCATATATTACACTAGGCAGGTATGAATTAAAGCCAAACCTCTGTCAGAGGAAATTTAAGTTAGGAGGTGCTGCATCAATACTGTAGTTTACAATAAAAGACATTTTTTTTATGTTTAGTCACGCAAATATTTTGCATTTCCTGAATGACATGTATAAGTTTCAATTGTTTTCCTACTCTAATTTTGAGTAGAATCTATTTAAATATGATATTACTTAAAATTTACCTGTCCCTTTGCTATCAGGTAAGCAACAATCGATGTATGTCCAAACTGGGCAGCCAAATGAATACAGCTACATCCTTCTCCATCAATGAGCGACGGATCTGCCCCGTATTTCATCAGCTGTACAACCATGGATAAGTGACCCTGTCTAAACGTAACAAAACAAAAATACCAAACAACTGAATAACTATATACAGAAAAACTATTAAAATTTGAGTATTTGATTACAACAAATATGTTTAGCAGGTAATTACAGTACCAGAGCTTCCACACTTTGACTCATGCTTTGAAAACAATTGTCATGATCTGACTCTGCAACTGAGTAAGCAAACTCATTCATATGAGCAAATTCTATGCAGCCAATGCATTCATCAAATGTAACTTGCTTAAGTGTGTTCTATAGCAAAAAGACAGTCAACAAAAAACCCCAAGTTAATAGTTTAGAAATCTAGTCTACTGTGACTTCTTCCAAACCACATATGAAACCTGCTATCTTAAGAGATGTCAAGCTAGCTATATACTCTCACTTTTCGTGGGGCATATGGTTTATCTTTCTGCTATTAAAACCAGCAGTGAAATAAAAATAGAAAGAAAAAAAAAGGAAAACTGAAGGCCTACACTTCCTCCCCACTACGTTAAAAGCTTAAGCATCTTTTTGGCATAATAAGCATAGGCATATTCTTCTTGTAGACATGGTGCTTAACTGTCAGCACACAGTTTCTGGCATGAGCAAAAAGGACTTTTCAATCTGTCAGAAGCAGCTTCGGACAATGCTTCAGAGAACAACAGATTACAGCTATGAACACCAGGAAATTTAATCAAGTTTTTGTGCTACTAGCACAGAACTTGAGAATGTGATCTGTAACAAAAAGAAATAAATATAAAAGCTAAAATCTTTGTAACAGAGGCCAAGAAGCAAGTCCTCATCTTTAGTAAACAAATTCTTTTGATACATTAATTGTTCTAAAAACTAACCTTCTAAGTGTCCTTTTGTAGCGTTCCTTTCCCACCTATTTCTAGGCAGTTGGCTGAAGGAACAGCTACTACTCAAAAGCTGTCTTCAATTTTCCCACCCATTCATCGTTCTCAGACCATCTTCTCTATCATAAATCTGATTTTAAGTGCATCTTAAAAAAAATCCACACACATAATAGAACACTGCAAGGACAATGTCACACAAAAACACCCCAAGCCCCATCTGCACAAGCGTTGCTGAACTTTAAAATAAGAGTAAACTAAGTGACTACAGATTCTAATTTTATTTTGCTCCTTTTCCTATCTTAGCAATCATCTCCCCTACATCAGAACGAGATAAGACAAAACCCAAACTATATGCTGAAAGCTCCTGTAGCTCAAACATACCACATTCACAGTGTGCCCAGGTATCAGTGACTGAATTAATTCTTGTCCAAAGTATTCCCATAAAATACAGTAATTTCATAAATCAATCCCTAGCAGATTTTAAGTTAAGAAAAAACACAGGAAAAGAAATTTCCAGAGGACTTTTCCCCACCTTGTTGCCCAGTGAAGTGGGGTAGAATTTAAATCTCCTCCAAGCTGATCAACGATAGCACCTTTTGATATATAGTATCTGGAATAACAGAAATAGTAAACATTATTGCTTGTTTTGGTTAAATATAAAGGACACACAGTAAGCATTTTTGATGTTATGTAAAACAGGCAGTTACAGACCAGAAGATCAGAACCTTTCCTTGCCTTCATATAACTTCCCTTTTAGAGGTCACGTATATACATTCAAGTTTTTGCCTTTTTGATGTGGGTTAGGAGAGTAAGGATGCTTCCTACTGTGTTTTAAACATGCTGCTGTTTCCTAGTTTGTTTCTAGGGTAAAACAAAATAATTGCTATGTATGTTAGTACAAACTGTGCTACCACTGAAGTATTTAAGAAAATTGATTCTTCTAAACTATTTTGAGGTTGCTACCTTAAAAAGAGTTCAGAATTAACGGTAAAAGAATATTTTGCTGCAAGACTAGCATGTTTAGAGAATTTTGGCTAAATGGCAAAATTATACACAGTTCAACTTGCAGCATGCATTATCCCTGGAATGGCCCTGCTAAGTCATTGTTCCAAGAGCTCACATTTAAGTTACATGTTCAGCCAAGTACTAAGATTTTTACATACTTCTCAATTGTTATCAATCTATGGACAAAAATATCTGAGTATTTAAAAAACACTTTTAAATGATGGGCTAGAAATTATTTTTCCAACAAGAACATGTATAAAAAGATGAACTACCTGTAGGGACATAAGTTACTCATATTTAACTGCAGCAATTCATATGCATAGTCATTTGTACTGTTTCTGTGAACTGTTTTCCTTGATGGTTTATAAGGATGCTAAACTGACAATATTACTTTTCCTTGGTGAAAGAAAATGAACACCTTACAAAGAAATTAATGTTTTTAAAACACAGGCCTTTCCAGAAGGCTTCTAGTTCTTTATTCACTACACTATAAACCAATGGAAAAAAAAAAAAGTTATTACTAACAGACCTTGAAAAGTACTATCTAGCTATAGATTCCAAAGTACTTGCACATTTCAAGTACCTTTGCCTGCACACTTTTCACTTTCAAAATACCTGTCAGGTATATATAAATGCTGCTCTCCCACCCACACAAATTGTCCTTCAAATCCTCAGCACTGAGTTTCTGGCACCTCAATTTTTTCTAAAGTGTTTCAAGACATGTCAAGAAGAAGGGCAACAAATACAACAATTTGAAAGACATTAAGTAACTATCTTCTTTTTCTTTAGTGCTTATTGATTCAGAGAGTAAAACTTCAAAAACAGACCAAAAGTTACCTTTAGGGACAGAAACTGAAAAATGCATTAGCTATACATGTCCACATTAAAAACATCTAAAGGAAAAGTTCTTTTATACAGTTGCTTTAGAGCCATCAGACACAATGAAGTACTTCAGCAGACTCGACAGTCATATAAACTCTGGTTTGTATGACAAACAAGATCTGCTCGGATCGATGCAGTCCACTCCATTAGTCTCCAACACAAAAGGAACAAAATTGTGACATCTCTCTGCTGAAGTTAAGCTTTTGTATTTCTCAATGAGAACAACCAAAGATTTTGCCAAAGTCTTGGTCCCACCTAGGTGAAAAGACAAGGCATACATAAGGTAAAGGGACAATGTAATTTTGTTCTTGTGAAGCGAAGTATCAGCTACCAAAGAACAAATTTGAAAAAGAGACTGAAAAGCTATTTAGTCCTCCTTGGGAAGGAGTTCCCAAGAAATCCAGTCTAGATAAAAGCACAGAGAAATTCACAGTCAAAGCTTGGATCCATCCCACTGATGTGACAGCCACTCATGGCAAGGTGAACAGTAAACAGATTGTCTTCATTCAAACACTGGTCCCCACAGAAACACAGAATATGTTCAGATTCTACTGAGCAGCAGCACTGCTTACTGGTTAGTACATTTTACTTAGAAGGAAGAACTTGCAGTTTGACAACGGGTAAAAGACAAGGGAGTCATCTCCTGCCAGATGGCGCACTGAAATAACATTTTGTGTTTCCTCAGGGTGTTCTAAGACTAAGTTGAGATTTATCACTGCGTTTTGGTTTCAGTACACATAAATGGTGAGATTTTTCTGCAAAATCAGATGGAGAACTTAAATCTCCTTGTCTAGGTAGATCTTGCAAAAGGAATTTTGTGCTTGGTGAGAATGTCCCTGGAGAAAGGAAGAACTGAGTGATTCTACTTTCAGTGAGTCAGATGCCAGGTGTGCAAGTCCTATTTGAGCAATCTACCTACATGCAAAGCAAGCAGATATGACAAGAGGTTGCCTTAAGAAGAAAATACTTCCACTGGTCTCGACATTAGGATCACTGAGTTTTTGCCAGGCATTTGAAAACTGCCCCAGCTTGCATTCAGTGCTTGTGAGATCAAAGTCCATACAGTCACTGTTGCCAGAAGGAGGAAAAGTAGAAGAGAAATCCCTGTCTGGGGAAAGTTCCACACAGGGAATGGGGAAATGCAAGCTGTAGGTAACTGTAGAGATACAAGGTCAAATTCTACATTTTTACAAAACTGAGTTGAAGGGAGAACGAGAGATAGCGCCATGATGAAAAAAGAATTACATTGTGTGTGTCTCCACATTTATCCCTGATCCTAAAGAAATAATAAAAGATTCTGTAGCTTTCCTTATAAAATATCAGTGGGTTTCACTTTTACCTATGCTGAATCTCAAGTCTCACGATAGACAGGATGAGTAAATACGAAAAATAAAATAAGTCTATTTCTAAGCCTGCACTCTCCACAGATGTGCAGCTAAGCTTCTTCATGGGGAAGACTTTAACAGTCTTGTCTGTTAGCAAGACACTGAGATCTGGTATCATGAGAGCAGACCACTCACACTTAAGACTATCTCTGTGATACGAAGCTTGCTAGCCAAAATATTTAATAAAATTATCCACTGCACAAAATGGGCACAAATAGTGGAGACTGGGGAAAGATGAGACACAGGGTCAAACAAAAACACAGAATAATTTCATTCTAAAGAAACAGAATAAACCAGTGTCTCATAAGAGAGAGTGAGAGAACACACAATATGCTGGGTGATATAAACTAAAATAAATCAACACCCCCCCTAAAGACAGAGGTACTTAGAGGGTGAGAACTGCATCAAGATGAATGACTTTTAGACACAGTTAAACACGTTAGTAGTCACATGCATGCTAGTATAAAGAGCAGGAAGAAAATGCAATGCAGTTTGTCACAGTGATAGAGATACATCAAGAAGGGACAAGAGCTCTGACATACTGTTGAGGAAAAAGGAAGAATTAGACACATTAGATTTAAGAACATTCAGGGCACATACTAAAAAAACTTGGAAGAGATATGGCTGGTACAATTAAAGTTATGCTGAACTAAAATTCTTAGAACAAGTTTCCAGCACTCAAATGTAGGCAGAGAGATCTCCCTAAAATATAATAAAGACCAAACTGGAAATTCAGATAGAGATTTAAGCAGAGACTTCCATCTATCTGAATCTGATATTTTGATTTTGAACCACCTTTATGTCCAATATAATTGCTATAGAAGTGAATTGTTAGCAACATGCTTGGAGGGAAAAAGCAAAGTAAAATACACTGCGAAATAATCATGTGCTTAAGTCCTTCTTTAACAAATTTAGTTTCAAAAGAGAACTAATGGGGAATTTAAAATTTGGTCTGATTTTACTCTGTGAATGAGAGCAGAAGGTCCCCAAAAAATTTGGGGGGGGGCATTTTTTTGTTTTGGTTTTGGCATTTTTTGTTGGGTTTTTTTTGTTTGATTTTTTTTTAATAAAAAAATCCGTATAATACACAAAATGCTTGTGAACTAAAGCATTGCTTGTGAACTCTATCATTTATGTAGATTCACTGCACTGTAAAGCTAATACATAAGTTAATACAGAAACATGATCCACAATATAGGCCTATTTTTTCAAATGCTTCATGACATACTGATGTTATTAATTATGATAGTTGGCTCAATGTCATTCACTTTTCAGATCTTAAAAAGACATATCGAATGAGATGGAATCCATCTGTAATACATATATGTCTTCCAACAGCTCAAATAAGATGAACAATTCATCGCATATAATTCATTACACATTCAACATGGATAAAAAAAGTGAGCTCAAAATAGAACACCTGCTTTTAGATGCAGTACTTTTCTTTAAAAAAAAAAAGCTATCTGAAAAATTTTATGCACCTGTTTTTTTCACAGCTAGTTGTAAGATGCTAACCATAAAGACCCAGGCCAACCCAGAAGGAAAATGGAATGAAAAGGAAGAAAACAATAGGGACTAAAATGTACTTTTACAAAAGAGGTTATTTAGGTAAACCGGGGTCCTGCATCACTTTTGCAAGAGTCTCTCTTTATCTATTTACTTATCTTTATCTATTTAACTTTCTTTTAAGAGAACTGCATCAGGACACAAAGTCCTTTAAAAACAAGATGTGAAACGTGAACCTGAAATCTTCTAGGAACTCAAGATCTGGTCTGATCAAGGTGCTAGTGACAGACATACATGGGGAGAAAGTGCTTAACTGAAGATGCTCTGCATTTGTTTTTATGTGTATACACACATTCATTAATAAGAACTGTTTTGAAAAGTGGGCTGATTTAAGATGTGCAGTTTATAACAAATATTCTAGAAACCTGCTGATTCAATAATATTTTGTGTATTTAGATTTAATTGCATGAACTTAATTAATTGTCTTGTTACTGGTAGAGGAAAAAAAACAAAACATGTTCTATACACAAGTACTATGAATTATCCCTTCAGGATTTAAGCTCTCCATGTTCTGAAAGATAATAACAGGTTTTAAAACACAGTCTAAAGTACATAATGCTCCAGATTTTATAAACTGAAAAGTAAAAAAAGTACCCCAAATTCCACAGCTCCCACTATCGCCAATTTTTTTATTACTTGAGAGGTACTGCAATGTTACTTTTTGTACAGTTTTGTTTTGAAAAGACAAAGAAGTTATTTAAGTTAGAACTTCTTGAAATACTGAATGAAGTAGGAATTTCTCCTTGCATTACATTACTCTTGCTTATTCAAAAACATTCACTACCACCAAGCATCAAACTTCTCAAAAAATAAATTTGGTATTTCAACGAGTATACCATAGTATAAAGAAATTGCATATGCAGATGAAGAGCTGTTCTGCAAATTTATCTCACCTGAGAAGAGTCTGAGCTTGACTTCTGGACATATAACAGGTTTTATTTCTGTTAACTGTCTCACCAAAACATTGCTGCCAAAATGCAAATTAGGTCTTCTATATTCTTCCCCCTCTCCCAAATTTCAAGACCAAAAATTGAGTTTTTAAGAGACTTAAGGTTATTTAACACCTGAAAAAAAATCAACATTTTTAAGGACATGATTAGTTTATATTTAACTTAAAGGGTAATACATACTTCACCAGATCTATCCTGTTGTTGATTGCAGCCCAGTGGAGAAGCGTTACGTTTTCTTTATCTGGTTGTCGTACATCATAACCTGCTTCCACCAACTCTCTACATCGTTCGTATATGCCATACCTTGAAGAAGAAAACAAGATTTTTCAATGCTGTTACCCTTTGCATTTGGCAAACACCATACTTATGGTCACCATACAAAAGCTTCAAGAGAAGAGAAATTAAGAAGAATCTTTACTCTCTGTTTCTATATGATTACAGATCTCTTGCCACAAGCAATTTCCACTGGTAGAAGTTATATTAATCAATTTGAGATTTTACAGAAAACTTGTCTCCACAGCAAACTGTGGAGCAAGCACAGAAAACAGAGCAAAGGAAAACATAGATCAGTTTTATGCCAAGTATAAATAAAACTCTTTTCTTCCCAGGGATGCCACTACATTTGTTTCTCCCACCTCTGTTCTCCTTCCTTTCCATCTCTTGAGATCAAAATTACTTAGCCAACTGATCTGACAGTATCTTCCTAAAATTCAGCAGATGACAAGATGATCAGGTCAATTACAAACACCGACAGAGCTCAAACACTTCCCATTTTTCTTCTCAGGTAACTAACAGCAATCTTCCTGATATAAGTTAGTATCATTTTCTTTTTTATACCACTTCAAAATTCTATACTTTAATATTAATTCTTTCATTAAGTATTACTATTAAATGTGAGATATCAATTTGAAAAAATTCTGTATACATTTTGAAAGTTGAAACAAATCAGGAAGCATAAACATCACTTAGGCGTCTAATGGGGTACTAACTCCAACATTAAGTAATGTTTGTCTTGATGATTACACTGTTTTATCATCTATTTTAGTGGTAATAAAAGCAATGCAGAAAGGCAAGTAGAGATTATATTTCAACACCTAGGGGACAACCCACAGGGACTTCTCAAGGAGGAGACTGATGTGTGGGCACACCTTGAAATAAAGATCAATGCCTTGAGACATCTGACTTCTGCTAGAGCAGAATATTAACAGCCTATCAAAGTTGGAATTTAAGTAAGTTTTCCTTGTGCTGCTTCTATGTTCTACTTTCTCCAGAAGAGTAAACCTTAGACCACTTAAGGCCCTTCTGCTCCACTTGATTAGCTTGTGTAACTGATCCAGAGACCTTTTTTCTGGGATAGTTACCATTCTTACTTTTTCTTCCATGTATTTGAATGGATCCTCAATCTGGACAGCACTCCCATAGTGAGGTCTCAAATGACTTAAGTCAACAAACCTCAGGAATGCTTTACAAACCTACCACAGGTTTGAAGCACATAAATTAGTTGGACACTATTAAAAAAGGAAGTATTACAATTAACAGTCTACTTAGATCATGTTGTTTTCAATTTCTTAGGAAAGTTGCACTAGAAATTATAAGAAATGCTAGAAATTGCTGTTACCTATAACCTTTCCAAACTTTACAAAAGGACGATTGCATGCAGAACATGCCAATTAGCAACAAGCCTGTAAAATTTGGTTCTTCAGACTGATTAAAAAAGCAGCAGTCATGAATAATTTTAATGACAAAGCTTTGTTTTTAATCAGTTGGGGGTGAGAGGGGAGAGAAGAGCTTTGGTTTACAAAGACTTGAAAATATGCAACCAGCTAGACAAGATACTCAGACACACGTAACTGCCATGAAAACTGATAAGGTTCTAAGTCCGGCCAATCTTGAGGCGCACTGTCTCCCAAGTCCCAGTCCAGATCAGCAGTGTGGCCCGATGAGAGCTTGTTCAAACGGCTTAACACATACCATTCCTGACTTTACTCCTCCCGGCTGAAAGGGCCACTGAGACAGGTTAGAACTACTAAATGCAGGTCAGCCAAGAACAAGGAGTGAGAAGAGACAGTAAAAGAGATGGGGAAAAGGAGGACTTCTGATAGGGAGAGAGCAAATTCTGATCTTCCTACAGTACAGTATCACACTAGAATATTACATCATCTGGAGGTAACCTGGAAATTGATCCATACAGAATAGCAAAACACTCTTTTGTTGACAAGCTGTTCTACTACATTTAGCTATTATGACAACCCTTCCTACTGTAGACGAGCCTGCTGCCTTCATTTAAACAACTGAAGCCATAACATAAGAACTTACTGACCTGTAGTCTTGTTACTAGGTTTAACAGTAAATCTGTTTAAAAAAACCCGTACTGCCTAAGACTGAGTTTAGCTGGCTTTCACCCTGTTTAAATAAGTATTATTTATATACTTTTATATTAATAAAATAGTCTAAATTATTGGAAAGATAGAAAGTACACAAAAACATAATAATGCTAACATATAAAGTGTAAGAGGCAATCATGTAAATCCTTCATGCAAAGGATTAGGATTTTCCTTACATGTACAGGTTTTGGTCAGGATCAAGTTAATTTTCTCCATAATAGCTCCTGTGAGGCTAGGTTTTGGATTTGCAAGCAAAACAGTGTTGATAACACACCAGTATTTTAGCTATTGCTGGGCAGTGCTTGCACAGCATCAAGGCCTTTTTTATTTCTCACATGATCCCATCAGTGAGAAGGCTGGAGGTGGGCAAGAAGCCGAGAGGTGACACAGCTAGGAGAGCTGACCTCAACTGACCAAAGGGATACCCCATTTCACCCAACACAGTGCTCAGCAATAAAAGCTGGGGGAAGGAGGAATAACAGGAATTTCAGAGTTACAGTGTTTGTCTTCCCAAGTAACTGTCAGGTGTGATGGAGCCCTGCTGCCCTGGAGATGGCTGAACACCTGCCTGCTGATGGGAGGCACTGAATTAATTCCTTGTTTTGCTTTGCTTGCATGCACAGCTTTTGTTTTCCCTATTAAACTGTCTTTATCTCAACTAACAAGCTCTCACTTTTACCCTTCTGACTAATTTCCCCATCCCACTGGAAGGGAGTGAGCAAGCAGCTGTGTGGGGCTCAGCTGCCCACAGGGGTTACATCACGTTACTTTTGGTCAGCTATGGTAAACCATACAAATGATTTAGATGAGCATCCTACCAAGTTAACTATACAACACATTTTTGTGGGTTTTTTTTAATTTTATTTAAAGCAAATCTCTAGTCTTACAGAAAATGTGATGCTGCTTTCTGAAGAACTTAACTCAAGAGATGAAAATGAAGGAGAACTGTGGCAAGCATATGAACCAACTCTGCAGCCTGTTGAGGCAGAATGCTGTTCCAATGCCCCTGCAGAAGCCCTGACAGGATGCTCTAATTATGCTCCACTGATGCTTACAAATACCACCCTCTAAAATTCATCCATACAGTGCTGTGAGGCCCTGGACAGAGACTACTGCATGGGTTCAGATACAATAAGGAGTAGTAGGAATGGCTTCCTTCTCCAGGCTTAGCATCACAGACTTCCCCTCCTCCACACTGGAAGGCAAACTGCAAGTCACAGGTGATTCCTACTGCTTGGCCACAAAACAAATCATGATTTGTTAACTTTCCAAAAGTTAAACTGTAATCGAGGTATATAGCAATTTCTCATTTAGATCACCATCAGTTTGTATGTTCCTAGCAATTTGTTTTGGTACCTGGAACTCAGTCATAACTGATTACAAAAGATGTAACACACAAGGTATAACTTAATAACTCTTTAATTTATTAAATTGTCATAAGAGGACTTAAGGATCCAGACAGGCAAAATCTGCCTGGCAAAGAAGGTTAGGAATGTACAACAATTTGTTCCTCTTCCTGGAAACAGCAGGCTCACCACAATTAAATATAACACTGAATCTGATGCAGTCGTGGTTTCTTGAGCTCTGTCCTAGAAAGGCAGCATTCTTCTCTCACATACTAGCTACAGTCGTCTTCCATCAATTTGCTGCACCTGACTTCACCAAGTCTTCTCCAAAAGTTCATGACTGTTAGATTACAAAGTGAGAAAGTAACCTGTTTCAGACATTCAGCATAATCGTGCTTATAATGTTGTTATAAAGGGCTCTACGACCTTCAGGAAAGGGTAACAGAGGAAAGGATTTAAATCCTCGCAAGAGAATGATGTATTAACCTCCCAAATTTTCAGCATCTGGGTGAATTCTAGTGGGTGATGCTGTAAACATCTCTATAGAGTACAATTAAAGCATATTATTGAGCTTGCCTTGTTCTGAAGGAAATGGGACTAGTTCTTCCAGGGCAAAAATACCATTGTGCAAGCTCATTTTGCTATCACAATTTCTAAGTCATTTTGGTAACTAACCTGTAACATTTTATTTGTCAGAACAGGTTAAAGATATTCTAAACTTAATACTTTCAAAAATAGTATCCTAGAAGCTTTTTGCACTTTAAATACACATTTTTTTAATCTTTGTCTGCAAGCACATCAAGACAGTGCCAGCTTTGCTGCATGATTAACATAAAATTTGGCTACAATACCAGGAAGGACTCTCTTCAGTGAGCACATCACCATGCCAACAAACAGTAGGTAAGCCAGGAGCTCACTCCCTCATCTTGCTATCATTGTAACTCCAATCAAAGCTGTTTTAACTGGAAATGCCATTAGTAGAAAAAGTATCTTATCTCTTGAAGTCTCATTCTCATGAATGATGGTGGTTAAATACTAACAAAGCCTTTCATACATTCTCATGTTTTTTGTGTTAAACAGAAAGACAGTTTTGTTTTCAACAGCAAAGGGATAACTCAAGAGCTGCTTAATGAACCATTAACAGTGATGTTGAGAGAAAAAGAGAAATTCAGCTCTTGCGTATGTTCCAAAGCCTCAAATTGTCTAGACAGCTGTGGCTTTATTAGTAGTATGGTTAAAAAAATCCCACCCTTCCATGTGAACTTCAGATATATTTCACTTTCATTAATATAATCAGATTCCATAGGCACAAATGACCAGGTATAAAGAATGTGTACCCGTGTCATGGTCTGTCCATCCTCTCCTGTGAATAGCTGAAAAAAGCCAGGAGTAATTGTCACTTTGGCCAACTCTGACCAATTGGAATTATTCCATATGTATCCTATTTTTTTCTTATCAGTTACCCTATGAATGATGAGAAATAGTGAGGGGAAAAAAGCAGGTTCTCAAACATATCTAACTTTTTTTCCCCTGAGCAAGATGAGCATATTTCATATTCTGTGCTGCACTATTTCATAACACACACGACTTCATTTTGAATGATCTTGGTGAGTAAAACAGAAAAATTAATCTTGCAATAATGAAACTGTAACACTCGAGCACAAAGAATCAATCTTCCAGAAGTCATAAAAGCACTTGTTAATATCATTAATGTTTAATACTCATGTTCATAATGGCTATTTAACATACTTTCAGCATAGCTGGAATTTGCTCATGTTCACTACAAGTAGAAGGTGCCTATCCGTTCTCAACAGAACTGAAAATCACAACACAAGGATGTATCTCAGATTGTGTTCTCCTAGTCACAACCCATCATATATTTCACTACCTGTGAACATTAGCTTTTTTGACTTAGTTTCATGCCTTAAAAGGTTTAAAATAAAACAAAGGCAGCAACTTTTAAAATTATTATGTTGACACAGTACTCTTCCTAAGACATCACATTCAAAGTTATGACTCCAGTCTTGGATGACACAGAGCTACGCCTCCCAGAAGAGAGAGAAATAAATATACTCAACATGTCTCCATTAAATCTCACTTTTAAATCACTTATGACTTTTTTTTTTTTTTTTAAACAAGGCTCCATTCCCTTGCAGGTCCAGTGAGAGCACTGAATGATACCACAGAGGAACAAAAACAGTACACAGCCCACCCTCTGATTCTGCAGAGGCAGAAAGACTTTTGATGCAGTTCTAAGCAAAGTATTTATCAGTTAGTATGCAGTGCTCCTTCACTGCAACAGCAAAGGCAAGAATGGATGATTTTTTTAACACTGCTTTGAAAACAGATTTTCCAAATACATACAAGTGGCCTGCTCCTGCTTTCAGAAACACAGTGGAAACTTTATACGAACCAAACAATTTTGCTATAACCAAATACAAGATGCCAAGAGATTACACACATTTTGTAACGTCTGCAAGACCAAGGGCTAAGACATAACCACTTTTAATGCCACCTAATGCCACCCTTGGACATGTTTGTAACAAAGCCAGTGAAAATTGTCCTTTATATCAATAGATATTAAAGCCAAATGCTATAATTTTTACTCCAGCACAAATTTCTGCAAAATAAACACTGAGAGAGACTATTTTTGGTATAAAGCATGCCTAGGCCCCTACATCTGTGGGAGAGTTTATCAGGAACATAATGGGAAAAAAAATACAAAGACTGATAAACTCTTTGCAATGATGAGAAGATCAGCTAAACCATTTTTTTCTACAGAGTCTTAAGTTTGTTATAAGAGGTTATTAGATTTTTAGCTCATAGCATATAAGCATGTTAATTTAATAAGTGTCCAATCTACGGACTAAGGAGATAAAGCACACAAATAGTTCAATGAGATAGGAAACAATGAACAAGTACTTCTGGAAAAATGTGTGGAGCTTGCAAGATTTTATTTTCCTTTGCTGAAAAACATAAAAGCAAATGCATTATTTTACTAACATTGTTTTATTTCTCTGTAATCAAGTGCCAATAAACTCAACATCCCAAAACAGAATTCCACAGTCAAACAGCATATATGAAGTATAGGTAAGTTTTAAACCTTTTCATACCATTTTTCATCATCACCTTTAAAGTTTAAGGAACTATGTTCCCCATTTTCATGTATGTTGCAACACTAATATAACTAGTTACTTTCACATGAGAAACTTTTAATGATGTAGCACATAATCATTGCCGTAATTACGGTATTCTATGAAAAAAATTAAGTGAATGACTAGCTACTTAAATGACATGATTAGCTGCTTCCTGCCTACATTACCACAAATGTAATAGCAAACAATTCTATGCTACAGCAAAATGCACCTTCTATCTGTCAAGAAGCCTGAAATTTAAGTGTTCTTACATGGAATGTCAAATCATTTTGGATAACAGATCAGTCTGACTTTTTTTAATAGAGGAAGATAGCTAATTATAATAATAAAGTTGTGTATCAGACCATTCTCAAGACCAACAGAACTTTATTCAACTAATGGTAAGCACCCAGCTGCCATTTGACTATATCACACTAACACCCACAGATGAGTGGCCCTCTTTTACAAAACTTGTTGTAGCATCTTACTTACATTAGCACTGAACTAAAAAGTAAACAAAGTCAGCAGATATTTTAAACTAAGTGAATATAGATTTTTGAGGACAAGTAGTAGAAAATAAAATCACCTATTTTTCATATATATAAAAGAAGTTACATTTCTACAAAAGTGTGTAACTACAATATTTTAAGAGGAATTGTGTATCTTTTTAGTAACACTGAATTAATATATTAGCAGCATTATTTATTTTATTCCTCTAGTTGGGGAAGTGCCGTCTGGATACCTCAACTTGATCATATACCCATGCTGACAGTCCCCCTTCCCTGTGATACTAACCATTAGGGCTATGACATGAAACTATAGCCCTCTTTGGTGAGATGTCATCCTCTCTGTAAATCACATCTCACCATGACTGGGAAGGAACAAATAACTCACTGCTCTCTTAATTCTTGTTTGAGGACACTGGACAAGAATTGTAACGACTCAGCTGAAAGCATAGATCAGCCTGAATTTGAGGGCTAATGGGGACACATGTTTTAGGGTTTCAAACATGCAATAAGCATACAAGAATGGAAGCAGATAACTTGTAAACCACTTCTGCTATCATATTTCCATGCTTTTAAGAAGTAGCTGGTTGATGCTGTGTCAATATTTTCATTTCTAAAAATTCCCTAATATGAAGACTACAGGTTGCAGTACGACTATTAAAGTATTTAGAGCAACAGTTGCAAAGTCCATCAACCTCTATTTCAGGAAGTTGGCCTCCTCACAACTCAAAACAAAAAGTGAAGGAAAGTACACACTTCCTAAATCTAAATGGGGCCTGTGTCACATGCAGAGCTGCAAAGCTGCTTTCAGTTGGAGGAGTTCCCTTTTAAGAAAAGAAAAAAAGGAAATAAAAATTTTCTTTTAAGGAGAAAAAGACAAATACCTCAGCAAGATACATAATAGTTTAAGCATTCAAATTAACAACACAAGAAAAATAAAAATCTTACAAAACTTCCTGTCATCTCAGCTCATTGAAGACAAGTGACAGTGGTCTCTGAATAGTAAACAGCAAGCTAAAACAGTGTCAGGAAAATTCTCCAGAAAGTCTGTCAGTCAGTATGTACTACAGGACTGTGTAGAAGACAAATCTGTATAATTCATCTGCATGAAGAATGCAATTACTAAGTTTGCTGTTTTCTCCTAGAATCCTTTCTCAGCAATAAATTCAAGCTTCCTAGCAGCACTGAAACTGCAGAATCAGACAACGAAGGAAGTTAGAGACATATTCCTTCCAACCTATAAACAATGCCAACAAATCAAGGAAACACTCATGTCAGCATATCAATGTTTTCCACTTACCTCTTAATCATCACCTACAGAAAATAAACATCAGCACCAACAGGGAGAAAACCATACCTTTTCTTTGAACAATCTGTCCAGCAACCACCAATATTTACAACTCTACCATAATTCCATTAATTTTGTAGACTTTGCTTCTGAAATCTTGCACTACTGTATCTACAAATACAGTTCACCTTCCACTTTACACAAATAAAAAACTCCACTTTACCCTTTTTTTAACTAATACACAGACAAATTTAACACTCGAAAATAAACTTACTGTGTGGCTTTGACAATGTCCCAAGTGCTGTAATCATCAATGTGGCTTTTCCGTCCAAGAGATTCACTATATCCATGGTTGTAATGGCTTTGAGGCTTTATTTCCTAAAAAAACCACAAGCTTGCTATTAGAACAGCAAAATCAGCGTTACTAAAATTTCTCAGAAAAAAAAAAACCACAAACCAAAAAACAATTCCATAAGCAAAACTAAAAATAGCATCCAGTTCCATATACTATAAACTTACCCAAATCTGAGGGTGGTAAACTGACTGGCCACATTTCTCATGGGGTTTTTTTTGTTTGTTTGTTTTGTTTTTGTTTTTGTTTTTTTAAAAAAAGCTTTGTAGTAGAATTAGTTTAATGTACGAGCAAACACATAATATTTCACTAATCTAAAACAGCCAATAATGTGAATGTCAAGCAGATTTTATCTAGTAAAAGTAACTAATTTTGCAAAGCAGGCCACTGCATTCCCCTGTACAGATTTCAAACACCTTCCAGAAAACACTACTTGTAACAGCAGAGTTCTGTCAAATCCTATGCTGGAGTATTTCTACAGAATGTTAAAAAAATTAACTTATTTTTCTTTTGGGTAGGGTTTTTTTGATTGTTTTTATAAATGCAACATCGCATATCTAAAAAAAAGCTATTGGCCATAGAGTCTCTGCTACTACAAATAAATGTTATACATCAAATAGTACAGTCAAATACCTTCTAGAAAATAAATAATTGGGAATGATTAATACAAATTACTAGAATCTGCTGATACCTTATTGATTCTTCAGCTCCAGTCTCAGCTTTAGAGTTGATCTTTTTATTTCTAACCTATGGGTCTAAGAGATAAATGGTGTGACCATGACATGTTCTTCACCAAACAGAGCTCCCTGCAAACTTAATTCTTTTGAAGGGAAACACTTCAACTCTTAATGCTTCCCTTGGTGGAATTTATACTGACACACTGTACTGACAGATCAGCAACATACCATATTTCTTCACAAACTGCACACATGTGAAAGTCGGCTCAGCCAGCTGAAACCGAATGATGAATTTTATACAGCTCCTAGACAATTTTCCATTTGCTACAAGTACTGTAGCTGATTGCCTCTGCCTATCAGCTGTGCAACTCAGCACACTACTTTTACTCAGTTTTCCCCAACATATAGCTCCATGACCAGAAATTCTATTTCTTTAATCTATTCCTGGAACTACTTTCTAAGCAACTTATGAAAGGCATTTAATTAAGATTACAACTTAGTTATTAAAATGAGTAATCAACTTTTTCATTATTGTACTAGACAGATTTTTTTTTTTTTATAAATAAAGATATCCCAAGTCAAGACAACCCTGACCCACTACACCTAACCTTAACAAGGATTCCCTGTCACAAATCCTCACCACCTTCCCTCCCAAGAGGCATATGTTGCCCCGTTAGCTGAAGTGACTAAGAGAGTTCCTATCGCCAAGACAAGCAGGTCTCCCCATTTCTCACGTTCTCTCAGCTGTGCAATAGTTTCTGCAGAAGGAGCTCTTGGTCCCAATGAGAAGTAACTTCTTACTGTGCCCCGCTGTGGCCAGTCAGCCAAAGCTGTTCTAGCTTCCTGTGACAACACTAACCAGCCTTCTGCTGACCGGAGCTTAAACACTGAACTTGCATGCAGACAAGTAAACTGCCCTCTGACTCTCTTCATCTGGAGTTTACTCATCTCAGCTGTATAAACACAATGCCTTCCCAATAACTGGATGCTGGTAATTAAATCAGTAAACAAATTTTTCTCATTAAACTTATTTTAAAGGTATTTCTACACTAAAATTATTACATGCCTTTTATCTATCTCTTTTAGAGAGGTAAAAAAATATTGAAGTCTGAAAACCACATTTTAAATATCTATTTCTAGATTTCAACATACTAAAGTGCCACTAAGCAGAAGTGTGAAAACTTACATCAGTTATAAACTTGGAGTAAACTATCATGAAGGTAGTCTACTTGCAGATCCCAAAACTCTCAGTATTCATTTCAAATCCCAATCAATAACTTCAGTTGAGCATGTTTGTATTTATTACATACAACAAACATACTTCAGACAGGGGAAAAAATATCAAATAAAGAAAAATTCCAATACATTAAGTACATTTTGTAGTAAAAAAACTGATACAGTCATTTATACAGTTAGAACATTTATGATATTTTATACATTAAAAAAAATACAAGAAATTCAAGTGTTTAGAGCTTTAAAACCATAACATAGTAACACTGTGAACTGGTCGAGCAAAAGTCTTAATTTTCAAAATACATTTATTCTTATGCATAGACTTTTCTTCAGAAAAAAAATAATTTTCAACTTCATGCAGTACAAGTGATCAGCAGAACACACCTTTTCTTGACCACAATGTTATTTTGTGGCATTCAATTTTTCTTTCTAAGCCTGAAAAACTAACCAGATTAACCAATTAAGCATTGCCAGCCCTGCAGGAAGCTTGCTCCGTTACCATCTCTACAGGGGAGACAACCTAAAAGTGTAACAGGGCATCTGCTGTCATACAAATTACATGTTACAACCAATCCCTTATAACCAGAAACATAGCCTCACTTTGTATTTGAAGGCAACAACTGCTTAACCAAGTATCTTGTTATCTAGTAATTATCAAAAGCAAACTAAGAAACTTGGGTCATTTTTCAGGCAGATGTTAGTTTACCAGGGAACACTGTTTCTGTCCAGCTGCATTTTCCCTGACCACTTCAAGCACACAAACCAGGCTTCTGTTCCCGAGCCCATACTAAATAGTCACAAGAGCTGCCCATTTACAAGCAGTGTAAATTAATGTCAGCCTCAAGCAACCATGAAACCACAGTCTTATGATACTCCTCTAAATTCATATGCCCTCACACAAATTTCAGGAAAACATACAATTCTTAAAACTGTGACTTTTTAAAACATATGACAGATTGATAATAAAGTAACAATGTAACATTTTGAGCCTAGAACATATACCACACTCAAATGGCTTCAACAATATTCCTATGTGTCAAAGTATTTTTCCTTTTATGATTGAAATATTTATTCCAGGAATTTTTTTTACAATTTTACTGTTAAAAACCACTAATAGCTAATTCAAAGACGAAAAACTAACTGAAATCCAAACACATTTATTTTTTTATATTTTGATCTTTACTGACAATAGCTCCTCCCCAGCTGAAAGTCAAGAAAACTAAGCAGAAGGTAACAGGGAAGAGGCCTGATTTCACTGATTTAAAACAAGCAGGCTGCAAACACTATACTTCATTTTGTTTCAAGAAGCCTTCTCCAAGTATGACTTAAACCAAGTTAGCAGTTTACCTTTGCTAAACTAGAAAGGCAATTTCTGTCCCCCACTGCTCTTGGCTCTGTGCTCCTGCTGCCTAACTCAAGTGAGCTTTAGTACTTGGAGCTGTGGTCACAATGAGCCCACTCAATTCACTAGGGGGAAAAAAAAAAAACCCAGAAACGGAAAAATCTGATTCTTTTACTAAGACAGCAAGTTGGATCTGTTTCTCCTGTGAAAAGACAGGCTCCAGAGCCTCTCCTAGAAGGAAAGCAAGTAAAGGAAAGGTAGCAGAAACATTTTGGCAGCTGCCAATTGTTAATTTGACTAAGTAATCATAAAACAACACACCCTGGCTTTTAAATATTCAAGGAAGTCAGGCTGACAGGATGAAGAAAATGATGCTACTTCTAGAAACTAGTAGAGTTGGTTGGCTTAGAGGGTTGCAAGCGAGAGAGATTTTCCTTATTTATGGAGATCAAATTTGGTTCCCCAATTACTAACAAAGGTCATTCTTTCTCGATGAGCTTCCCCCTTCAGTGACTATCCTTTGACAGTGCCCTAATCACTCATATGCATCTGTGACTATTTCGTCATTACTCATTAGTCACAAAATGTGCAGATTGCTTGCACAGATGCGTAAGTAATGCAGGGTAGGAAAATGCTCAAAGAGTGAGAATAAAGCTTAAAAAAAAAAACAACAAAAAAGTATTTTGGAGAAAAGAAACACAGCAGAGGAGAAAAGGAAACCCTCTCTGGAAACAGGACCAATTAGATGGGGAAACAGAAGATAAGCAAAATATGAAAAATAACTCCAAAGGAAAAATGGAGTAGTGCTGAGCAGAGGGGAAAAAAGTAAGCACAGCTCTTAAGAATGAGCATTAGCAATATCAGCATTCCCAAACAGTTCAGTTCTCCTCATAACCAAATGCACAAGAAAAGTTATGCTCATTTTCCCTAGTACTCAAATCTTTTAATCTTTTCCAATAAAAAAGCTGAAACAAAATAAGCTTAAGGAGAATTCTGAGAACAGTATTCATAGAAAAAAAAAAAAAAAGTAGTTAGGCATGAAAGAATAAAATTACCAAGACTGAATTATTCTGAGATAGCAGTTTCATAATTTGCAATTATATATAGCAGGAGGCTATGAATAGGTCAATATGCCTGCTTGGACATAAGGGAGGGAGGAAAATACTGCTGCTTACAGCTGCCACACATGGCTCTGGTAGGCACTAACAGATGGCTAGGACTGCTTTTCCTTTAACGTTATGCAATATTGCCGCAAGGAAGAGATACCATGGTCAAAGTCAGACACTCAAATTCTGAATGGTGACCAAGAAATTGACACTTAAAGAGAAAATCCTAACAAGTTCTAAAATAAAAATGTAGAAATTAAAGTATTACCTTCTATAAAATATTGCATACTATTGCCTTTGTTTCTTAATGAAAACAGAAGAAATGACTTTTTTTAAATGTATGGCTATACTATTTCTGTATATGGCTGCAGTCAAAAGAATCATGATAAAACTGGAAGTGACTGCAATATTTAGGGAAGCTAAATAATAAAATAATCCTCACGTGTGTAGTATTTAACAGGGACTACTGGAGGTTATTATTAAAGAATTCCTTCCCTAGTATTTGTGTGTTCAATTTCCCTGCTCTTCATTTGTTAGAATGCAGTACCTTTTAGTAAGCGTTCCCAGTTTTCCTCCTACTTTTAAAGAAGTGCAAGAATCTATACAGACAAATTTATTTTTAGCAATTTGCATATTATAAACACCCACATTAGTTTACATACACACAAATACTAGCCACTCATGCACTAGCATTAATAGAAAAATGCTTACAAAATAAGTACAAGCAAATCTGTTAATTGCATTCCTAAAAAAGATACTGCTGGTATTTATTTTAACATTTCTAATGGAAGTTCCTCTTCTAAAGTTTATTATCATTTTCCTGCCTCTAGCCCTTCATCTATTTCTGTAACACAAAAAGTCATAGAAAGAGAGACTAAAACAATCATGTCTTAAGTATAGAGACAATCACATTTAATTCTTTACTGGCATAAGCATAGCTTTTTCTTCTCTAGAAACACCAGTAAAATTTAGGGTGAAACCAGTAACAGATAAACTGGCTAACTGTTGACTGTCATCAAGCAGGAGCAGTCTCATCCTTTTCACACTCACATGATGTCCCAGCCAGGAAAAAAAAAGCCAAAACCCAACACAAAACAAAAGAATTCTGCAGGGCTGTATAGCTTCATTAGTCTGAGGAGCCAGAGCCTTCAGCAGCTATGAGCTGTTAAGATTGTCTGAGCTGGGATGATGTACATACACCTCTGTTTAGCTAACACATGCTGAAAAACTTCCACCAAAACCAGATTACATTTTCCATGAAAAAAAGTGTGCAATACCATTTTTTTTTTTTTTTTTAAATCTTAACTGGTCATATTATATATAAAAAAAACAGTTCAGTGTCTGGCTTGCAAATATACACTATCAGACTTGCTTTACCTGGACCATTACAATCTATGCTGAAATTCTCCCTGCCCCTTATTACAGCACTAAATTATGCAAAATGAGTATTACGTGACAAAAAACCTCCTTTCATTCAATGCCTATTTTGTCATCATCTTCCATTACTTTTCACATTTGACAGTATCCTGTGAAATTTGTTTGGTTTCCCTCCTAAATTTTGGCCTATTTGCATGGTTTCTTGACATGCCAATAGAAAAGATGCACTTTTTAAAATCCCTGGAGAAGCTAATTATAAAACACCTACACAACAGAAAAAAAATCTCTGGGGTTTTTTTAAAGTTACAAGTTGATACTGCTTTCTTTAAAAAGCAGCAAAATAGATTGAGAAAAGCCTTATCTCAAACATGATAAAGTAGTCCTTCTGCTGACACAGAGTCCCACCCACAAGCAGCAGTCAGCCATCACACAGAGAGGAAAACCCCACACACTCCCCAATGTAGATCTGATTTTTTACATAATGACAAGTTGAAGATGCTCAACCAGAGCCCTTAATCCAACCATTCTATGCAGAAGTCAGAGACCACGTGATTTAAGGCACAGCTGGTAATGAGAAAGTTTTGTTTCTTCAAAGCAAGAACCCATAACCAACAGACTGCTTTTTAGCAATTTACTTACAGATACACCTAAACTGACCAGTGTTACACTTTAGGAAGTGACAGCTTCACCAGCAGGCTTTTCAGAAGGCCTTGCATTTGCACGTGTAGCATCACCACCACGTATTACTTAACACAACTGTGTTTACTGGCATTTGTAAAGGTTAAAAAAATTAAAAGCTTAAAATAATATCGTGTAAAGCTTACTTTAAAGTTCTGGTTTAGTCAGCAGCTTACATTAACATGTACATATATCATTTTTTCTCTTTCTTTTCAAGAACTGTTGCATTGTGTTCTAAGCTAAATATCTCAGGATTTCTGCCCTTTTGGGGTGTTTTTTTTGTTTGTTTGTTTGGGTTTTTTTTTAGTTGCTAGAATTGTGCTGCGTTTTGCTTCCAGCATGGGAGTCGCTGTGAGAGCGAGACTAAAAACAAAACAAAAAAAAACCCCACCCAGCTCTATTTTAGCTAAAACCTGGACAATTTCAAAAGAAATAAAACCACATTTTTTTTTTTTCCAAGTTATTTGAACAGGTCTAGTTCTAAGAGTATATAAGCTTGCAGACCTCTCAACACAAAAAGAAAATCCCTGAAAGATATAGCATTGGTAGTCAGTCATCATGAGAGTACTTAAATCCAATTATGCATTTCACTCTTAAAAGTTCTAAACTTCAAAAATGCACCTAAGGATGGATGCATCTACTTCAATCTTGATCCTCAGATACCTGAGGAGAAAAAAAAAAATCTTTCAAAATTCCCAGAAAAGGTTATTCTGAAAATTCTTTTTCAGAAATCAAGATTCTTTGTTCAATTTTCAAACCTGGTAACAGCATATATCATAAAAAAGTATACTGAAGGTTCTACTTTATTCAGCAAGTATTTGCCAAAGCCACACTCAAATGTCAATTATGTTGTGTGAGTTTATAACTCATCTCTGAGAAACAGTGAAAAAATTAAATCAAGAATTAGAGCACTCGGAAGTGCACATGACAGAATGAGCACTCAGTCTACCTATGGGCCCCTCTCTTTTCTCCTTGGCGCATACAGAAAAAAAAGAAAGTCCAAGTTGAACACAGTCCTCATGGAAAACTTCAATTTACCATTCCCACTACAACCTTGAACCAGCAAATGGAACTTCAAATCAATAGCTAACTAAACAAACTCTCATTCTCACTTGTGATAACACAGGCTGGTTCATCTACCACAACAAGGAAGTGCATGAAAGGCACTTGTAGTCATGCTGATAGTAAATATTCTGCAGCATCAGACAGCTTAGTAGAACTGTGGTCTGATAATTAAGAACAGTCCCACTCTATCCATCACCTCATCATCCAAACTGGTCACACCAGCTCACCCTCTACCTTTCATCAGTACCGTAGCACACCTGAGCCTACAATGAGTAGGTTTAGTGAACTGGCAGAAAGTTATTCACAATTTTTTTGTATGGGATTAATTTTCTATTGATTTACTTCCCTGGCTCATCCTAGGACCAAATAAGCATCACTAGCAGATGCATGCAGCTGGAAGTGTTTAAAGGTAGGTTTCACAATCAGCTTAAGCCAAGCTAAAACTTCCCTGCCATTAGAAGGGGTGGTCACACTCACAGTCCTGGCTGCACATTCTCCAACACCTCTTACCAATTCTCACAACAGTGCAGCAATGGTTTCCGTTAGCTCAGGTCGCTAACTTACAAAGCCAGAAGTATCCTAATTCACCTACTGGCCACACAATTGCAAAAGCGAACCCCAGGAAGGGTAAGGGGCTGTGTCTGCGTTCCACTGTGGCTTTAGACCAGCTTAAACGCAGTTGCAAAACCACATCCTTCAAAGCCAGCAATACAAGTGTTTTCAAAGCACACGCTGATGTCCTCCCTCTCTTGCTGCTGCGCTCTCTCCTTACTGAATCATCTTCCGCTTTCCCTGGTCTTGAGCAGCCTTCCAACCTCTGACCACAGCATTCCCACTACCCTCCATTTTTGGTGCCTCCTCCCTTACAGAGACAATCAAGGAAACACTTCTAAAGACCTTAGGGCATCCTACAAGCATAGGAAGAATTTACTAGATTTCAAAATTGCACAAGAGAAATTGGAGCCTAATGTTACACCACGTACTGGGCATGACAGGCCTGAGGGTTCAATTCAGCCAGACTCCCTCTGACTTCAGAAAAAGCTTTCAACTTTGTTCTACAGTCTCATTTGTAAAAGACCCCAGTGTTTCTCTCAACTACAGGGATGCTATGAAGGTCAAATCTTTATCTCACACTGTCTTTAAAAAGCAGAGGGGCGCGTACATGCCGAAATATCCATTACTGAGGCTGCTCCCATCTAAGCACATCAGTATCAATGACAATATTATCTAGTTTTCAAACAAACAGCAAACATTTCCATCCATAAACTGTATTCTTTAAAGTTAAAATGTAATTCTCTTCTACATTTACAATGTCTCTTTACTCTCACTGTGTTTACCTGTTTGCTCAAGAAAAAAATGCTGGTCAAACATTAAAATTCTGTGAAATCTGAGAAAAATAAAGTCTGTGCTTAACAAAAAAAGGCAAACTGAGTCAACACAAATTTAGGTCAAACCAGACACTGATTACTGAAGCTTTAAGAGGGCCTGTTCCAGAACGTTAAAAATCAGCTACTGCCCAAATCAGAAGAAAATATGCAGAAGAAAAACTGTAAAGAGTTGAAATCTATTTTTACATGTTTTACTAGATGCCTGAGAAGCCACAATGTTACTGCTGAGAAAAAGCCCAGAGTGGTGAAAAACTGTACAGTTTACAGGTGAAGTGAGAGCAACCATAAAAAAAAAAAAATGTAAAAATGGCAAGAGAAGCACTGACAAAGAGTGTGACGAATTAAAAAAATACAGAAAACTGAAAGGCAAGCAAAAGGATACAAGACAACCCTATCCCTAGAAGGGCAAGAAGCATCCTAACAACACAAGAAACAGACAAAAGTTATCAAGATTACAGCCTAAGAATGATAGAACTGTCAACAAAAACACAAAACCACAAAATTTGAAAAGGTTCAATAAGTGCAGAACAAATACAGCTGAGGAAAAAGCTAGAAAATCTAAACCACATCATGTTGTCATAATAAAATGCTTTCTAATACAACAAATACTAAACTAAGTACAGGTCAACCATCCAGTCCAAAAGATGTAGCTACTGTTTTTCATTAAGCCGGAAGAAACTCCAGTGATCTGGACAAAAGATAACATGGGTTATAAATCCTTACCATTTTAAGTTATTGTTGGCTTTTCTAGGTTTGATGTAGAATTACCAAAAAAACCAATGACTAGTAATGCTAAGTACCACAGCTTCACATAAAAATAAACCCAGTACTTCCAGTTGATAAAGAAGTAGTAATGGTCAAACACAGTTAATGTCCCAAGCATTTGATTTGGTATTGTGTGATATTTTGATTAACTTTCTTTATATTCTGATTTCTTAATGTGGTCTATCTTGCATGTATCAAAAACTAAAGACAAACAAGCTTTATTCTTATGATGCGTTTTCTTATGATACTGTCCTAGTTAAGGACCCTGCTGGCCAAAAAAAACCCCAAAAATCCCCAAAAAACAAGGCTCACATTTCAGTAGCTCACATTTTTAAAACCTCAGGGGAGAGTCAATATGAAAACACTGTTGAGAGGACACTAAGCATCCTACAGGGTTTGTACTTTAATCCCACCCCATTTCTGCAACCTCAGAGTAAACAACGGTTAAAGGTAAGTTTTCTAGTCAGAGGGAAAAGGGGGATAAATAATACGCTATTTCTGATACAACATAAACATATATAACCTGGAGAGGGTTGGGATAAGTCAGAATAAGGTTTTTTAAATACCAACAAAAGGAAAGCCATATCTAAAATGAAGACCCATCCATGAAACTATCCAGAAACCCTGAAGAGACCTGGAGGCAGGTAATGATCTGGGCACAAGCTTCCAGTTCGATGCAGCTCCCAACAAGACCAGTACAACGGTCTATACAAATGGGGAACACTGAGCAAGAATGTAGGAGTTACTTTACTACTGCAACTGGTCCTGGTGTGACTACTAGAACAGTGTTCTCAAGTTCAATACTATGACAGCTGTTGCACTCAGAGCAATGCCATGAAAACACTGAAAGAATGAAAGAACACATCTTAAGGAGAGACTCGAAAGGTCAGTAGGACTGCAGATCATAACACGAGTGTAGGGATCTGATAACCATCAGCGTATTAAATAAGTGCAGATAGACCTGTATTTGGACAGAGATCTCTCGCTGTAATGAAGAGAAACAAATTAAATTCAGACTAGAATCAGATTTAAGTCTTAAACAGACTAATCAAATTTGGGGACGATTTGCCCAGCTATACAATATTATCTGTTACTGTAGGATTTTGCTTATTTTCTTTCTTACTTTATTACGCAGCATGCTGGCTATAAAAAGAATTAGCTCATTAAAAAAATCCTCAGTGCCTGCATGTGAAGGTTGGATTAGACCTGCAGCCCCCTCTGGCCTCAAACTATGAAACTAACCATGACACACGAAGAAAGACACAACTTTCAATATTAAGCATGCTAATTTGTCTGAGACTTCATAGTTCCGTCCTCCTTTTTAAGTAATACAATAACCAGTAACAATCATTCAATGCACTAACAAATGTAAGCTTAGCCCCTGGAGTGATCCCGACTAAACTACAGAGTAAATCTGTACCTTCACAGGACAATAAAGAACAACAAGCACCCCAATATAACCCCAACGATACCAATGGAATCCCACAGAGTCAAACTGTAAAATCAGACCTTTCACTGATATTTTAAACTGAAGAAATCCGAGTTAAAGCTATCTACAAAAAGTTTAGCTATTTTGTTCACACTGCCACCAAGAAATACAAGGACATACCATGCTTCTAACTTCTCAGGTAGTTACAAATTGAACCAGAAGGAGAGAAACAAATATAAAAATGAAGGCTTCGAGCTGGGATAATTCCTGACAAGAGTCCATAACTCTTAGAATTTTCTTCCAGCTTTGAAGGAAGTTTTTCTCTAACTTCAGAGGAAGAAAAACAAAAATAAAACCCAACAAAACCAACCACAAACAAACAAAAAACCCAAAACAAACCCAGCCATACTAGTAACAAAACAGATCTTCCTCCCCATTAATAGTTCTTACCACTGGGGAAGAGATGCAGCCCTGAACAGCTGAAACACAACGGCAATTCAGGCCATTATTAGGCCACACCAAGAATATTTTCCAAATAAAAAGGAGTAATACAAAAAATCAATTTCCTAAAGACTCCTCCCCTCCGCCCAATTCCTGGATTTAAAAATAAAACACCCAAGCTTATCATCACCTACCACAGAACAGTCAAGAAGTTGTTCTTGTTTAGAAGATCCAAGGAATTTAAATTCAAAAGGCCTATTAAAATCATTTAGTCAAAGGATAACAAGTTGTCCTGGTTTTCAGCTGGGACAAAGCTAGTTTTCTTCTTAGTAGCTAGAATAGTGCTGTGTTTTGGTTTCATTACGGAATTTGTTATGAGAAGAACGCTGATAACATACTAATGTCTTCATTTGTCACTGGAAGTCAAAGGACTTCATGTTTTGCTAGTTTGCAGGTGCAAGGTCAGACAGGGCAGAGAATATTAAAATTTGCTAAGTATAAACTGAATAAAGCACTGCATCTCAGTAAGAAAGTATTCACATGGGGAAAAAAAATGCTTCTCATTATTTCTGATAACATGAACAGGGTTTTTTCAAGCCTTTCACTGTAAGACATCACTGAAATAACTTTTAACTCTTTTCCACTCTTCATTGTTTAAAAATTACAAAGACAAAACTTCATCATTAGTTTTACCACATGCTCAGCCAAAAATCATCTCCTTGCTCATTTAAAAAAAAAATATCAAGGAATATATTACATATTTTTAAATCAAAGCATTGCAATGGGAGCTTCTGCTGCTCTGCTTGTTCATATCTATATCCTGCCAGTCAGTAAATTCTGGGTTGCAATCCCATGCCTATACTCCTTATCTTCAATGGATTACTTTGACAATGACTGCATTAAGGTGCACTTTGTTTTACTAGCATAAATTCACATGAATTCTAGATGGTTTTGTACAGTTGTTCTGTCGTCCCTGCTAAGTACCTATCCACCTTGTTCATCCACAAGTTTTATTAATGCTGATTTTGTTATTACTTCCAAATCATTAATGAAAAAAGTCTCGAACCTAGTACATTAACTTCGCTCAGACTTTCAGAAACAGTGACATTCAGGAATAATTCTCTCTAGCAACTATTTCCAAGATACATGAGTTAGCCAGCAGTTCTCCATCCATTTATCACATAACATAAGATCATTCTATGAGTATTATATGAGTAATTGATGTTTTTTGCTGTACTTCACCACTAAATTATGTTTATATGCTTTGCAGTTACACTAGTAATCTTACAACAATGCTACTATGATCTAAACTGTCATACTAAGCTGAACTTGTGATAAGAAAAAAAGAATAAATACCCTTTAAACAAGCACCTATTACATAAGTTCGGCTTGTTTTCATGCAGGAGGGAGGCCCATGAACTCAGCCAGCACAAGATACCACACAAACCCCACCAAAATCAGTCCCATCATCAATTTCCTAGAGCATTCACATTCTCGGCAGTGTTTCTACTTCTTCTAATCAAAATTGCTTGAATCACTTCAAGGTGAGCCTTTCACAAATAACTAAATAGATCTCCCAGTGCTCCAGTATTTAAGTAAGTTATCAGGATTTCCAAGACCATCTTTCCTACAGCACTGTGGTAATAATATCTCATGGCAAAATGCAAAGCTGTAGAGCCCACATAAAAACAAACACTTCCCTTGCAAAAAAGCTCCTCAAAAATCTTTGAAAGCAATCAAAATTAGTCAAAACAAAAAAAGACATTAAGAAGCAAAAGTCTTATTAAAAAAAAATCCACAGAAAAAATAACTGAAAAAGATGTATAACAGATAACAGTAGCATGAACAAAAAACTGAGAAAGATTTTGACAGCCCTATAAAAAGCATCAGTTTTATATGTATACAAATGTAAGAACTGATTACATGTCCAACGTCACTACTTACATAAGGACATGGTGCCATTTTCTTAAAAAGTGGAAATAATCACTGAGTATTAAGGTCCCCGACCTTCAAAAATAGCTGAACACAGATGCACTACATTGCTCAGTGGGCGAGTCTGTGACAATACAGCTCTGCTACAGCACAGAATCCTCAAGCTTTTAACAGACACTGCAGAAATGCTCTTTTAACAGCCAGTCTCACCACCAACATTAAAAACATCCTTCTCTTTCAAAGCCTGTCTGCATAAAGGGATTTTAAGGATTAAGGGAATGCCCATTGAAACAAATGTAAATACTGCTCTGTGAATAAGATACTCAGCACTTCCAGAAAAAAAAATAAAACAAAAACTCCTCAAGACTAGTTAGACAAGTGATATTTATTGCATATTAAAAGTTTTAGGTTGGTGTTACAGCACACAAGATATATTAACTTCCTTCCGCATCTGTGTACACACACTCAACTTCAGACTCCAAAGGAACAGTACAACATTCTACTCAACTGCTTAACTACTGAAAATCACCAATATAAATTAAGACTTTTTTGTTCACTATATAGTAATCGCTCAAAGTTAATTTAACAAATACTAATCTTCAACCTTTTAAACACAACGGTTTTCTAACAGCCTGCTTTTTATTCTATTTTATAGCTTTAAAATGCCCATCTAAAGTTTCCACAAGTTAAGAACTCTTTCTTTCAAGGAGCATCAACATCCAGCAATCTGGATCATTACTAAAAACTTCTGTCACTTCTGAAAAACATCAGGTACTACAAATGAGGGTACTTCTCCAGTTAGTCTAAAGAAATATGTAGCATCAGTCTTCCCATATCACTTTAAAAAGACAAAATAACAACAACAAAAAATCAAGACACTTATTCGGGGTGCATCGCTTTGCTACTTGACCTTCAGAACAGACGGCTCTATTTTAAAATTATAAGCACAGTTTGGAGAGGAAGAGTCAGTGAACACATATAGAAGCCTACAGAGCCTCTTCTGTCATCAAGAAAATTGAAAGTACCTTTCAGATGTTGTTTAAGGAAAAAAGAGTACCACGCATTTAGCAAAAACTGGAGCCTGGCACACGCACTCATCTTCTCTGTATATCGAAAAATCAATTTTTACAATACTTAATGTATCAGGTGACAAGACCACAAGTAAAAGTTTATCTAAACTGCTTAAAATACATTTCAAAACAATCATACGAGTCCTCAAGAATGAATGCATGCTGTTGATAAAGATGGGTAGAGCCAAAGAAGGGTAAGAATACAAGAAACGACCTCTACATGTTACCTGTAAACATTCCCCCCTCCGCCTGGCCAACACACTGCAAAAGACAGCCCGTTCGGTTCCGAAGTAAACCTCGGGCCACCCGGGAGCGCTGGGCTGGATCGGGCCAGGCCCCGCCTACAGGCGAGCCGCAGGCCAGCGCCAGCGAAACGCCAGAACATCCCCCCCTCCTCCTCCTCCCCGAACCGCTTCCCCTCGGGGCGGCGGGGGCGGGCGCCGAGCCCGGACAGGCACCGGGCGCTGCTGCTCAGGGACGCCGCTGTCGCGGTACGGTCCTGGGGCGGCTCTTCCCGCGGAGGAGCGGCCGGGTCGCGGCGGGCCCAGAGGAAGGAGGGCCCCCGCCGCTTGCCTCACCCCCCACGGCCCGGTGCCGGGTGGGACCGCCACCGCAGGGGAGGCCACTACAGGAGGGCCCTCGGCGGACTCTGCCCCCCACCTCCCCGCCACCGGCACCCGCATCCTCCTGACCGCCTCCCTTCTGCGGCTCGGCCCGGCCCTGCCCACCCCGGCCCGCCGCCGCGCACACCCAGGCCGGCAGCGGGGGGCGGCGGCGCGCCCCCCGCCCTCCGCGCACCCCGCCCGCCCTCCCGCTCGTCTCGCCCCCCCATCCCCTCCCGCGGCAGGACGCCGCGCCGTCCCGGCCGTGCCCGGCCCCGCGCGCCGCCGCCGCCCGGCGGGATGCCCGCACCTCCGGGTGCAGGATGGGGACGCAGCCCGCTTCCTTCTCGTACTCCTCTAGAGGCGCCGCCATCTTGGTGCGAGCCCGCCGCCTGCTGCATGCTGGGTAATACGCGCGCGCCCGTCCCGGCTCACGGCTCGCGCTCGCGCACCGCCCCCTGGCGCCCCCGGCGGGGGGAGGGCGCGCAGCCCTGGGGCGGACAGGGGAGGGCTCTGCCCCGCCCGCCCACGGGGCCCAGTCTCTCTCCAGCGGCTTCGGCGGGGGCGGTGCCGGGGAGCCGCCTTCGCTGGGAGCATAACGGGCGCTAACGGGCCTCCGAGCAGGGGCTGAGCCTGCGGGCGGGTCTCAGAGCAGAGGGCGGCAGCTGGCGGGTTGCGGGCGCGGCAGGGCGGCCGCCCTCCCTCCCGGGAGGCTCAGGACTGTTTGGCAGATCTCCAGGGCACAGCGCTCTGGTTCTCTGCCCGTTGCCTTCCCGCCGCCGGCCAGTGCCCGCTCTCCCGGTGGCCTGACCCGCAGGCTTCTCCGGGCCCCAGGGCGGCTGCCCCAAGGCGGGTTGCCACAGATTTTTTGCTGCCAACCTTTGCTGTCGGGAGAAGCATGTTACTTCTTGGAGATACCAGCATCAGTGCTCCTGAAATGAATATTTAGTATCATTTAGGTTTGGGGAGATACTTCAGCTTAATCAAGTTCATTTTCATTTGGAATGAGAGCAAAAGGAGAAGTCTCTTGTACATTTGGTTCCAGACTAAATGTGTTGTCCGTGCAGTTTCGTTGGAGGTTATCCTCACGCCCAGAAGCCGTACCTCCACGTGGTCCCGCTGGACACCCGCATGCGTAACCAAGCTGGCTTCTGCTCCACGTGGGGTTGAGCGACCGCCACTCACCCCCCCGCTGGCCTCACCACGCTGTTGGAAAAATAAATATGGGGAAACAAAATAGTGGCAACACTCGTTGCCCAAAGCCTCGTCCACTGGCTATGCTGGGCACAACGGACTGCACTGCAAAGTGCCTTTACTTACCGGGCATGATAATGTGCTGGCCAGCATGGGGGTCACACAGAGTCGGTATAGAACCAAATCCTATTACTGATGGGTCAGAAGGGAAAGGTGCCGTGGTTGAGATTGAATGTAGGTGGGGATCCGAGAGCATGATGTGTCACACCACTGATTATGACATAGGTGGATGGGCCACCTTTACTTAACCCAGAAAAGAGACATAAAATGCATGCTGTATGTTTGATAAGTAGCAAAGAAATCATGGGAAGAAATCAAGGGAGTTCTTACAAGATTTTCACTCTCAGCTTCAAGAAGAATGTTTTAAACCCTCTAACAGTTATGAGGAAGGGTTTCCTTCCAACCATTCGTACCCAGCTGAAATGGTGATGTCTTGCACCCTGTCACACACACTCTCCAGATGGCCAAGCGATCTGCTGCAGATTCTGGGGTCAAATTGCATCATGCAGGGAAATAGGCTTGGTTCTGTTTAGTTTCTCATTTCTGTTATTACAAGCTGTGTAATACGCATACAGCCAAGATTAGGAATCCTAAAGCTCTTTATTTCAAATTTTGTTTGGGTTTTTTTTTAATAAATTCCATTTTTATAAAAAAAGTATTTTTCGAGTTACAGAATGTTATCACTGGTTTGACTGCTGCTTTGTATTGTCATATCTGTGGTGCTCTCATTTGCCTTTGAGAAAAGGACCTTTAGATAATACTTTTTGATGTATCATAATACGTTAAGCTCATGAGTCTAAAAACCCTCAATGATATTCTCATCATTACTCTTTCCTATTTTGTACAAAACATAACAGAGAAGCACTAATAATTGTGACTACAGCATTATTAAAACGTTAAATCATAAATACCTTTTGGCTGTACAAATATTAAAATTATCTAGAAGAAGAATGACATGGGATTTAGAAACTGGGGGTGTGAAACAGGTCTAAAAGCACAGACTTAAAACCATAAGGTACTGAAGTGCTAAAAGATCAGAACAAGACACAAAGTATACAGGAGAGGATCTTTTTTCACGTGTGTGTATTATTAAATGTACCAGAGCTTAGATATAATATGCAATCTGATTTGCCTGAAGAAGAGGGTTTTGAACCCCCTGCAAGCCCCAGAAATAGAAATCCTATCGATCACTATAGTTTTTCACTTGTATTTGTAGTAAAAGGGTGATAAAATAACCAAAAATCATTATAGTAATTTTTGCTATGCAAGTTATTTTTCCTTTCAAATCTAAGGAAGAGGAGCTTCATCCCATGGCTCTGAACTGGACTGTAGATGCATACCCTGACATCTGCCTAGGTATTTATACTCTGTTCTTCACAGGTCTACACATTTTGAAACCATTTCTGTTCTCAGGGACATGTACAGAGAATTTTTGCCATAAACCTCTTCCATGTATGTGGTTCATGTGCAGCCTATTATCCTTCTTCAGAACGAGTGTCCCTTTTCGCACCGAGTAAGAGCAGAACTAGAATACGGGAACGTGCTAAGGTGTCTCTGCATTAGAGCTCTTCATTCAAAAGCTAGCAGTGATTCAGAAGTTAGGAAAGTTTTCCACACTTCAAGCATTCCCTGTCCTCATCTGTAACGCGATTGCTTGGAAACATGGTTCTTCACTGTCTTGTCATTACAGGCAGGTTAACATCTGTGCAAAATGAACAGCAGATACAAACCTAAGAACCTGCTTTGGTAACAAAAGTTTATATCTATTTTCCACAATCTGAAAGGCTGTAAGGTTGGATGTTTTACTTTGCTCATTTGTAAATCATATACAATGTCACATAATTCAGGGGGATACTCTGTGAATTTATTATTGTTGCAGAGCAATTTAAGGTTCTCAGATTAAAGATTCCTTGTAAATGCCAGGAATTATTGTTGATCAATGGCAGAAATTGCTCTTCTGTGTGATTGTGTTGAATGTTCAATAGCTGATGTGGGAAGTGTTTTCCATGTTGACCAAAGAGGTTTTATCCAGTGCTACTTACTAGGCATGCAATAAGGAGAGGCCTGCAGTATTAGCTAAACATGACATGCACTGGAAGATTATTTTAGATTCTAGCCTGAGTTAAGGGAAACAATTTACCAATAGCACAAATAGATTTTCTTCCCTTTGTGTTGCTTTACATTACTCATTGAAAAAGGACACAAGGTCTAGGCACCTTTTAATTTTCAAGTAAGCCGAAACACAGCTTAACTGGGAAGTAAGTAGCACAAAGTCTTGTGCTTCTCTATTCTGCAGCATGAATTTAACCTTTTTTAGTGAAGGAAAAAAACACCCTTGGCAGAAACAAGATGCATTTATAGAATACACATCCTTACACATGGTTTAGTACTGGCGATGACTGTGCAGCTATTTTAGTTCCTATCTTCCACTAAACTGTGAAATGTGACAGTGAAATGAGAAACATTTACATACATGTCTTGTTTGTAGTTTTGTATTATGGTGTTGCCACTTAAAACAACCAAAAGTGCAATTAAACGATGTTTACCTTTGCAACCAAATATTGCAAATATTTGCACTCATGGCAGACCAAAACTTAAAGTGGAAATATTGGAATGTCCTAGCACAAAAACAGGTACTGAGTCAAAAATACCCTACAAGAATGATTATCATTAGAGGAGCTGTGTTTATTCTTCACTTTTCATACATAGTTTTCAGTAATCCTTGTCTAGTTAAAAAATCATGAGATCATGCCACCATACTGAGGCCTCTTCAAAATTTTCCCTTGCATAGTCACTAGCTTCACTGACAGGGGCTAAAATATCTGGGGAGGCCATGTCATGTTCCTGTTCTCTGGGTATGTGTGCAGGGCAGCTATGATCAGAACGACTAATTATTACTTGCTATCTACACTGCATTTTCTAATCACATTACTGTTTGAGCCTTGTGTTTTCTGTATTCGAAATGACACCCATCCATCTAAATGTGTATGCAAAACTGGACATATAAAACACGTCGTTCTGCTTGGGCTTATCCAAGTCTATGCTTCCTCTCTGCATCCATTCCTAGATGGAGAGCACCTAGCTCTCATACAGTTTGGACCAGTTTGGGTGCCTGAAACCCCCCAGGTGGCCTCCCCTCCAATCTGTTCCTGCTGCTGGTTCTTGGAAGCATTTCCATCACATGTTCCTGTAGGGCAAACTGCTGCAGCATCACCCTATTCCTGAATGTTTAAGTGTGCACCGAGCTCAGAAACATGCCCGTCCTTACCGGCTGTGTAGGAGTAGGTTTTTCTTCTCTGTGGGGGGCAGCATCATTGTCCTAACATCTGCCTGGTTGAAGCTCACTCCCTAAGCTATGGCAGCTCACCTCATATACTGCACCCCCATCAGTCTCCTATTTCTCGTTTGGCTATAGGAAGACAAGCCTAGCAGCAACAGTGAAACTTGCTTCAGTAATTTCATTTTAATCCCATGCTGTAGGCCCTCAGCATTTTTAGATACTCTTACTTACTAGGTCTTCTCTCAGCATAACAGGAAAGAACTAAAGGGAAAATTCAGGTGAAACTATTGAGCCACTTTCAATAACAGGGAGAAGTTCACAAATGACCTTTTTCTATCCAATGTGAAAAAAACTGTGGAGTAAAAACTATGTTGGTATGACCATTTTTCTTTTTGAAGAGAGGTGTCTCTATTGTATGTGACTGCAGCTGAGGTGGAATCATGACAGCACTACTGGGTTTCCTTTCATACCTTCTTTTGTGGTTAAGGTAGACTGTGATGCCCCAAAATGCAGTTTAATGACGTAGAGAAAAATATTTAAACTGATGACAAATAGCTCTTCCCCTATGCCAGGATGTTACCTAAAATCAAACTAGAATGAGCTTTTATAAGGACAGTCCAAGTCATTTTTCCTCAGTGAAAGCCACAGTTGATTTTGCATCGTTCTGCCCTGTCCTAGTTTTTGCTAGGATAGGTTCCTTTTCGCTCCTCCAGGACTGTTATCAGTGGGTGGTGAGCAATTGTACTCTGCGTCACTCATATATCATTATTGTTGTTATCATTATTACTCTTAATATTCTTATTATTTTAATTTTATTTTTACTCTAATTATTAAATTGTTCTTATCTCAACCTACAAGTCTCCTCACCTTTATCCCTCCGATTCTCTCCCTGATTCCCTGGGTGAGGGGGAAGTGGGAGGTGCTGTGAGTGGCTATGTCTTGTTTGGCTGCCAGCTAAGTTAAACTATCACATGCCCAAACAGCTCCATGTAATTTGCCTTTAAAAATTGTCATGATTTAACCCCAGCTGGCAACTAAGCACTACACAACTGCTTACACGATGGGATGGGTGAGAGAATCAGAAGGGTGAAAGTGAGGAAAGTCATGGGTTGAGATAAAGACAGTTTAATAGGTAAAGCAAAAGCTGCACACACAAGCAAAGCAAAACAAGGAATTAATTCACTGCTTCCCATCAACAGGCAGGTGTTCAGCCATCTCCAGGAAAGCAGGGCTCCATCACGCGTAACAGTTACTTGAGAAGACAAACACCATCACTCTGAACATCGCTTCCTTCTTTCTTCTTCCCCCAGCTTTATATGCTGAGCATGACATCATATGGTATGGAATCTCCCTCTGGTCAGTTGTGGTCAGCTGTCCCAGCTGTGTCCCCTCCCAGCTTCTTGTGCACCCCCAGCCCATTGGCTGGCAGGGCAGTATGAGAAGATGAAAAGTCCTTGTCTTAGTGTAAGCACTGCTCAGCAACAACTAAAACATCAGTGTGTTATCAACATTCTTCTCATCCTAAATCCAAAATGCAGCACTATAGCACAGCTACTATGAAAAAAAATTAACTCTCTCTCAGCTGAAACCAGGACAAAAAAATAAGCTAGCTGAAAATGCTCTCAAAGCAAGCACATGAGGAGAATATTTAATGCGCAGCACTGATAGCAGAAATCAAAGATAGTGAATTTGGTCAATACATTGCTTCCTGTAGCTGCCATCACTGCTTCTGTGATAATATTTCAGGGCTCTGACAGTTGTGTGGACATGAATAAAACCTGAGTGACTAAACCTAGTTTTGTTCCCTACCATTTGCCTCAGTCTCTTGAGAGAGGTCGCTATCCTGGAAGGCAGAGCCATCAGACCTCACTGTTGGTCAGATCCTGAACCACTGCAGGCTTCAGCCCTCTTCTAAGGTTACATGAGTCTTCAGTATCCTGGGCTGAAAGCCATGGTGGTTCAGGAGAGGATTCATAGGAGGATCGGGTGTCCTTACTCAGAGGTGGCAGCATCTGTCAGTCAGGATGGCTGGGGCTGGCAGCAGCTCGGCTGTGTGTCTGTGTAATGTGCCACCGCGCGTCAGTCAGCGCTGTTCGTACAACAGAGCAGTGGGTGATGTGATTTGCCTCGCTACCGAGCACAGTCAGGCTCATTTTCTCTGGACAGCTGGCAAAGAGGAATATTTGCAGTGGCTACGTTAGGGAGTTTGTTTCTGTGGATCACATCAGAGAGCATGACAGTGCTCTCCCACCAGTTTTATAGCAATGCGTTTCTGAGTTTCAGTGGCAGTCATCTTGATTTACCTTTTTGTGAAGAGAGGAAAGCCAGATACAGTGTCTATTTGTATGATCCCTTACTGTTTCTCAAATAGTGCTGTGTATCATACCAGGCAGTTTTAGGTGCCATACAGTATCAGCAATCCTCCTAGAAAAGGGAAAAAAATGGTGGAAAAAACACAGCTGAACTATTAACTGATGTCTGGGTGCTCCCTCAACCACTGTAATTTGGAATATGCTCAGCATGGCCAGAGGTGCTAAAAGAGGAAGCTGCCTTCTTCCCCACTTGTCCTGAGTAAATCTGTTGGAGGGACAAGTTTCTTTTGATGAGATAGTAAGTCATAATATTGTCTACTGGTCTGCAGATGATAAGTGTTTTGCAGGACTATTAGTATGGAACAGGACGAATCTGCCCAAGGAAGTCTGCTCTTTCCCTACACAGCCTCTTGCTCCCTTAGAAACACTCCAAGGGATTGCTGGAGGCCCAATGATGATGTTTGGTAGGAAGCACTGGAAAAATAATATATTTGTGCTATTTCACTCTCACTTTCCTAGGGTGAACAAACTCTGCACTTGGCCATTGGAAGCTGGAAATGCCCTCGCAGTGGTGAAAGATGTCACCCATTTAAATTAAAGGGAGCCTTGTCTACCTGTAGTTTCCTGCAGTGTAATTGGAACCAAAATTTCTATCTTAAATTAATTGCAGGGAGCTTTCCTGTGATAATTTCACTGGGCTAGCCCTTGGCTAGCAACCAACACAGCCGTTCAGCCACTTCCACCTATCCTAAGGGATAGGGGAGAGGACTTGAGGGGCAAGGGAAAGGAGGCTTGTAGGTTGAGATAAGAACAGTTTAATAGTATAAATAAAAGAAAATCTAAAATAATACTAATATTAAAATAATAGTGATAATGATAACAGCAACAAAATATACAAATGAGTGATGCACAGTGCAACTGTCACCACCCACGGACCAAGCCCGGCCTGTTCCCAGATAACAATCCCAGAGGAGCAACCATCCTGGGAGAGCGAGAGCCTGAGCAAAAGCCAGAGAGAGCTAAAAGAGGAAGAGACCCTCACTAATATACTGGATATGACGTGATATGATATGGAATATCCCATTGGCATACACAAATTCTAATTTAGGTTATTAATTTAAATATTCCTCACCCCCTTAGATCTTGCACTTGTAGACTAACAGAACACAAAGTCCTTCACTTCCAGAGAAAAAAAAGCAAACACTGGAATGTTATCAGTGTCTCTCTCATAACAAGTCCCAGGCTGAAAGCAAAACACAGCACTATTCTAACTACTGAAAAAGAAACCCAGCTCTGTTCCAGCTAAAAACCAGTACATTTCCCCATAAAGTTATTAAAATATAGTGCTGATGAAATAAGCATATATAGGAAAGAGTGACGAACTGCAAGATGTTAGACATGTATTTAAAAAAATAAACAAATTGTACTTGTGGAATCCTAAATGTCTTAATTAATGTTGCAATTTCAAAACAGTAAGGAGTTCAGCCTGTAAATGCAACTTCTCTTTCTGGATTGTTTCTTTCAGTCACTTTCTGTTTTTTCATATAGTTTTTTAATGTAATCTTTATTTAGTTGTCCTGGTTTTGAACACAGTCAGAGAGGTAAGCACTAAATGTAGGCTGCTATTAAGTGTAGCACCCTTGCTCTTAGGTTTTTGGTGGTTTTGTCATTTTATTGTGTATTTCTTTTCTGCCAAAATAATCTTACTAGCAGCAAATATGTATAGCTCTTGAATGACATAAAGCAATCGTACTGTTTCCCTCGGTGATTACTTTTGCTGATGCAATTCCACATGCTGACAAATTCTGCACTGATTAATACAGTTAAAAGTACAGAAAATTAGTGGGTTTATCTAACTTGACTTTTTATGACCTCTTTTTTTCCTTTAAGATGGCGTGCTTCTATTATCCACTCATCATGTTTTGTATATGTGATCTTGATACCATATCATATTCATTCATGAGAGCTGGATTGCACCTTATGAACTTCTTTTTTTCTATTTTTGTTTTCGTTGTCCATTTGTTCTCCCAGACCTCTCTTTGCACTGGTTATTCCAGTTGCCTTTGGAATCATAGAATTATAGAAAACCAGGCTGGAAGGGACCTCAAGGATCATCTGGTCCAACCTTTCTTGGCAAAAGCATAGTCCAGACAAGATGGTCCGGCACCCTGTCCAGCTGAATCTTAACAGAGTCCAACATCAGGGAACCCACCACTTCCCTGGGGAGATTATTCCAACAAGTGATTGTTCTCACCATGAAAAATTTTTCTCGTGTTCAATTGGAATGTTCCCAGGAGTAATTTGTACCCATTACCCCTCATCTTTTCCATGTGATTCCTTGTAAAAAGGGAGTTTCCATCTTCTTTGTAGCCACCCTTCAAATAGTGGAACAAGGTGAAGGTGCAGAATATGTCCAGAGAATGGATTTTTGAAACATAGGCAGTAGCTGAGGTAGGAGCTCACTGCCAAAATGAAAACCAATAACAAACCAACAAAATAAAATTGATAGCTATTCCACTACTCTAAAAAGATATTAATGAGAATGAATATTCAACTATATTGTGCTTTTATGGAAAAATTGCCTCCTTAGGAATTGAGGTTAAAGCAAGCTGAATGATAAAATGAGGAAAAAAATCACATACCATCTTTGGATGGAAGCCAATAAATTAATTATTTTTGGTACTTTATGTCAAATGAAGTAAATATTTTCCCTGCTCAGTTCTAAATCAAGCTCAGAGGAGCATGCTAGACTAACATTCTTCCCCTTTATAAATGAAAATTTTCTAGCTGAATTCAAATAATTTTCAGTAATTAAAGTGATGTCCAAACATACAATAATAAGACACTTTTATAAATGGCATGATCATAGAATACTTTTGTGTTATAATCCTCTTCAGGAACTATAGTTCTTAGTGTCATGATAGTGGACATCTAGAGACCATTGTCAGGGGCAGCATATTGCCAGAGGTGGACCTGCTCATTCATTGAGCATGAGAGGTTGTTTGCAGTCATGCAAGAGGAGAAAAAAGGAATAGCACAGGAACTAAATATGAAACAAAGAAACTTTAATTAAAAGTAGTACGAAAGAAAATAAAAGATTAAAACCAGAAAGCTTCTGTAATTTGAAAAGAAGAGACGAGAAGAGAGGAGAAAAGAGAACAATTCAGTTGGAAGGTACCTACAACGACCATCTAGTCCAACTGCCTTACTACTTCAGGACTGAGCATTTGCTTTTCATGGGAGATGTTTTATTTCTTTATGGGTGGGGTTTTTTTTGTAGAAAACAATTAATGTATGTTTGAAGTACTTAAAGCATGCTATGCAAGTATTTTAGATTTATTATATTATTGGAATTAAGGAGAGACAGAACAAACCAACAACATTCATGATAAGCTTTCAGAATTGTGACAGAAAATGTTGCATAAATTACCATCTTGTTTAGATTTTTGCTGAGTTTATGATGAATTAGTAACCATTGCACACAGGCAAGTACCCTGTGCATAGGTGCTGATATAAATTAGGCTGTGGTTCCAGGGGAAAGACTGGTAGCACCAACAGTTTCCTGCTCTTGACTAAGCAAGGATTTGTAGGAAGCATCAGTCTCTTTTACTAACTCATTGGTACAGTTGGGAAAAAAAAAAAAAGGACAAGGTTTTTAGGGTTGAATTTCCTTTATTAGATACATATAATGACTGCCAGAATACTGAAGGTACTAAATGAAGAAATAATGCCCATAATTAGGCTTTAAAATAATAATTAAAAAGTAAGTAAAATACAACAAACATTCAGGAGGCTTGAATGAAAATAATCAATCTGAACTGCAAACTCAAACATGCATCACTAATATTCTGTACAAGATGTTAAAAATCATGCTGCGTGATAAAAATTTAATTCTTCTGAAAAAGAAAACTGAGTTTCAGAAAGTTGTATGTTCAGATGGTGTGCTTGGGAATCACTGCAGACATCAAAATATATAGGAAGTGCATAGCTAGAATAATCTAGTCTAGAAGCTGTAGGACGTGAACCAGTGGCAGCATTTTTAGAATAAATGCAGGAGAAATGAGCTGTCACATTAAAGCTGACAGCCTTGTTACACAGCTCTAATCTGCTGTGCAAAGATCTGGGTTAGGAGAGGATGGAAATATACAGATGCACCGTTCCAAGTCTGCCTTCCTGAGTTTGCAGATGTAAATCAAAACCCATGCCTGATCAGAAACATCACAAAACATGGTCAGTGTTGATAATTCCTGAAACAGGTGGACGATTTAACCCTCTTTAACGATTATTTTCTTAAAAAAAAAAAAAAGTCTCTAGATGCTAAGACATTTTCAATGCAATGGCTGTGTTCTCTCCCTTCATATGCTGAGGTAACATAGTCAAAATAGCATCGATCATTCCTAGAGCTTGGTAAGACAGACTTCCCCTGAATTGCTGCAAAGTTTAAGACTCTTTCAGCCCCTGTTCTCAAAAGTGGCAGTACTTGAGAGAGATTTCACAGCACTCTAACTGCACTACTCTTGATGGTAATGGGAAGTGGCAACACTTGAGAACTTTCAGGATCAGGACCTTGGTCAATTTGGGCTTCATTTAGTGCTAATGCTTTTAGAGGTCCTTAAAAAAAAAAAAAAATGTAAAAAGGCTCACTCAAACTTTAATACAGTGGAACTAGAAGGTTTGGCACACAGAATGGTATTTAACAGATGAGTTTAGCTGGGCTTTAAAACTGGTAATATATTATACAGTAACAAAAAAGTAAGCAGTTTATCATACTGTATCTTGCTGCTGCTAATTCTCTCAGGTTTCAGCATTTGCTAGAAGCACATACATGCTTCCAGCATGACTTGGAAACAAATGACAAAACATGTCCATAGGGAATGCTGCACCATAAAATTGAATTTTAAAAGAGCAGGAGGGGGCTGTCAGCAAAAATAATGAATTTCATCTGCGAAGTTGCAGGTTGGCATATTGCAACTGAGAATATTCTGGCTGCTGTGTAGATGTGAGCTCCCCTGTGTAACACTAACCCAGCCCCTGCCAGTCTCGGGGGGGAGGGGGTAGTTCTGTGAGGGTGAAATGAAATGTAATGCAGACCTAGTAGCCATATGCTTAGTTTCTTATGAATATCTTCATTTTTCTTGACAACCCATGTCTGGTATTCTCAGTTTTAAACTCAGTAGTTCTTCCTAGCACCGTGGCCCCACAGCTCCAGGCAAAGGAGCAGAGCTGCTGCTGCCTGGGCAACCAGTGGGCCAGGGCAGGGGGGGAGCTGGGGGGGTGCTGAGGCAGGCTAGCCCTGGCATTGGTCATCACCCTGGGGACAGGGACAGGATGGGCAGGGCTGTGGGGAGCTGAAGACTGGCCCCGCTGTGGCATTGCTGGGGCAGGGGCTGATGGACCCGGGGGGCTGACATGGGGTGAGCAGGGTGGCGGGACCCCCAGGAGGGTGGGCAAGGACAGTCAGGGCTGGTGGTGCCCTTGAGGCCCTGAGTTACTGAACAGATCTATTAAATCCTCTCTTCTCACTTCATGGTTTCTTTTCTCTCACAATTGTATGGCAAATATCATCCTACTGTTCCTGCCCGAGGTAGTCTACTGAAACAGACCAGAAAATAGATGCATGCAATCTGAATGATAATCTACACCTTCTGCAGAGAATTATCAGTCATCACAGAGTTGGTTCTGCCTCTCACACAATATTAAAAGAAAAACAGAGGACCAAAGCCAACAAAACCACCCGAAAGCCTCTGTGTCTGTTACTGTGGTGAGAGGCACAGGCAGTGCTCTGCGGGATGGAGCAGAGCACAGCGAGCTCTGGCACAGGCTGGCCCGAGCTCGAGCATCCCTCTGGTGCAGCATGGAGCTGCTGTGTTGATTGAGTGATAGAAGGAGTAACCGAGGAGCACTTCTGCAGATGCAAACTGGATAATCCATATCCTAAATCTCCCAGCTCTGGGATTATCAGAGCTGATTCATGTGAACCCAGCTGAGGTCGGGACCACACAGAGCTGTGGTCAGAGATGTGCATCAAAACCATGCTCCAAGCATTTTTACAACCTTGGTTTTACAAGAGAGACACAACAAAGCAAAAAGATCTTAAATACAAAGGAGAAAATGAAGAGACTTCAGACACTTACATGCAGAGTCGGCACACAGAAGCACAACTCACAGCAAGCTATGTTGTATAAGCACTGTGCCGTTTGGTTGGAAACTCACTCAGTGCTCATAGTTTGCCCTTTGCAAATGTTCAGTTCCAATCCTAAACCCTGGGTAGATCCAGACAGAAGGCAAAACAGAAATGCAAAATATAGCAAGTGGAGCCAGCTGTAATTGTCTTATTCTTTAAAAAGAAGCAATGCAGGAAGACCCACAACATACCTGTAGTCATCTAAAGCTGAAAGCTAGCTCCCATCAGTCCTTAGCACTTAAAACTCATGGTTGTGAGCTTCTTTCTTACCAAGACATGGGTTTTCCTAATCACAGGCAGCTGCCAGAATTGGGAAGTAGGCAGTTGTCAACCCTTGCAAGAAATTGGGTAGAAAAAAACCCTCAAAACAGTGAATTTGAAACATGAAAATTTTTACTATTGACCATGAATATTTACCTACTTCTCAAACTTGTTACTTGGCAAGAATGAAACCTCTCAGTGTTTTATTGGGGCGATAAGTGGTTAATGGAGCTGGCCGAACTTCTCCTCAGCACCCGAAATGGATAAAAGCCAGTTTATCTGCCTAGTGGGAAAGATCCTATATCCTGCCTGTGAAAGGTATTATATGTGCAGACATCAGCTTAACAGGCACTGTGTTAGGATAAGAGAGTATGTGAGTGACCCCAACAGAGGCTACTGCCTGTGGCACTCCCCTGGAGAGGGGTGTCACTCCACCTTCTCACTCCTCTGAGTGCCATGCTTAGAAATTGCCTTGGCTCCAAAATAGTGTAGGTGCTTCTGAAGAGAATGCATTTGTGCAAAAGGATGCTGGCTTGAATTCATGTGCATTGGTTTTGGAGTGGTATCTCAAATGCTTGTCAAATGCATGGGGAAGAAGGTGTTCAGAATGACAGAATCAATAAATGAAATAAACTTGGTAGGAATAGCCTGAAATTATGGGACTTTTGCAGACATAAACCCAACATGGTTTCACCAAAAGCAGAAAAATCATTGTAGTGATTAAGCCTTTTAGTGAAAAATCTAACACTACTCTCTTGCATCCTTACTCAATACTAGTCTCTTGAGTAAGGATGCATTGGAATTGTGTTAAGGAAGTCTGTTGTGATAGTCTTGCCATTTAATTTCTCAATCTGGTTCTCCATTTCTCCTTTGATCCCAAAGTATGTCAGCAGTCTGTAGTCTTGGCAAGTTTGCTACTTCATAGCAGCTAGATGGTAGGACATCTCCCAACTACTGAAACTGAGAAGTCTAGAGTGATTCTTTCATGTGCTGTCCATTTCATTAATGAATACATGTATTCCTTAAAATATCTGTTTGAAAATGCCCACTATATGAATGAAATATGTCATGTGCAATGCTTCTAAGAAATCTTATGTCAATGACACTGCTACTGCGGTGACTGGAGGAAAGATAATTTTTTCCTGCCATATTTTTAGGATCCCTATTTTCAGACACAGTCTTGAGAAGAATAGAAAGTGAAGACTGAAATGGAAGGTTAGACTTAATATTATTTAGAAAGCTAATTAATGAATTTGACATCTTTATCTGAAGCTGGGAATATATTCCTGTGTTGTTTTACTAGGGAAAATGCAGAATACAATAGACTGATCTGAAGTATGATATTCTGGGAACAGCATTTACATGCTTTTTCATTTGTGATCTTTTATGGGGAGAAGACCAGCTATGGTGGGTGAAGTTTTTCAGTATATGAAGAGGACAAGGTAATAGGCATGGGCAGAAAGAACAGCCAAAATATGAAAGCTTGCAAAACTGTCTGCTGTCCTGTAGGCCATTATTCTTCAGTAAAGAGGCTGTGCAAGAGATGAGCCTGGCCTCTCTGATGCACCATAACAGAGAAAAAAAAAAGAGATAGGTGTTCTGTTTGTCTGCTGTGAATCAACAAGAAGGAACATGAAATGAGTTTTTATGAGAATGTTGGACATCAAAAACTGCTCTCTCTTGCCTGGATTATCACTCCAGCTCTTCTTTCTGTATTCATGCTTTTGACTTCTACTGGGAACAATTAAGAAAAAACAATGAGCCTCTGCTATCCTGACATAAAATCTGCAATAAAATCTAGCCCCTGGAAGAAAAGTTTAGAACCATCAGGGAGAAAACACATCCTCCTGATAATTGTTAGCAATGGCAGAGCACTGAGGACACTCTGAGGATATGAGGCATGAGATTGCAGATCTAATAAAAATGTCTGTAAAATAGAAAGTAATTGAGATATTTTAGAATACATTCAGCAACCATGAACTGACACAATAGGACAAAACCCCATCAGTCTGCTTGAAAGAACACAACCAGCAGCCTCGAAGTGTTCCTTGCAAGGACAATAGCAGGTTTTATTTTTTCTGTACTATAGCTTGGAGGAGTTTCCAGTTTTTAAAGCACAATAGTGCTGGAGCAGGTTCTGTCGAACATGAATAATTGAACAGAAATGCAGACTCTCAAAATACAACTGAAGACTTTGGAAAACACTCAGAGAAAATATATGGGCTCGGTTCACTACTCCTGATCTCATTTATATCACTACACATGGCCTATCTCCACTGAGATCAGTGAAGTTCTGCTGGTGCAAATCTTCAGCAAAAATATCTATGAATCAGGTCCAGAATTTGCAGAGGGTCACCTCTTAAGAGAAAGGGATAGTGGGCATCTTTGCAAGCACTGACACAGACAGTATGATTCTATGACTATCAAAAAAATTACTTAAGATTTCCATAGTCAATGCTCTAAGATCAGAAACTGCTCTTCCCTTTTGCTCCGGTGACACATTATCACTCTGTGTTTGCACTTATTGCATTAGACACTAATGAACCTCAACACTGTCTCCAAGGGTGTAGCGCAGATTACTGAAGCCTAATGACTTCCCAAATTGTTTGTTCCTTCAAGAGCTCATCTATGGAGTGAAGCCAGATCCTGCCCTCTGCCAGTAGCCTTGTCTTAAATTGGCAGCAGTCACAATAAATAGGTTGAGAAATAAAAAGAGGAACAGACTAAGACAAGGAAAAATGAAGGGGTAGACTACAAGGAATGGGGGCCACATGGGAAACCAGAACAAGACCCTTGACTAGAAAGGAAAGAATATAAGTCAGTAAAACTTTGGAGAAAAGAGAGAAAATTACAAAGAAACCATTAAATCAGGCAGTAAAAGATAGAGAAAGGAGAGTATTAAAGAAGCAAAAGAAGGGTGGCTGGGGAAAGAATAGGGCTCCAAAGCTAATGCAGGTATTGAAAGATATGGCTGAGGATTATCAGAATAGTATAGTTTCAAAGGATGGTATCGTTCACAGTATCAATTATTTTGGAAATGTTCTGTTTAGACTGTTAGGTAGTCTCATAAGCAGATAGAGAAGCATTTGTCTAAAGAAGATAAAACTGAAGAGCAGCAGGTAAACAGGAAAATGAGACAAAAAGGGGGACACATGATCTTTGAGCTCACAGGGGGTGAGGCAGAAGGTGGAACTGGAAAGGAGCCTCTGAGTCATTCAACTCCCTGCGATCACACTGTGACAGCATCAACATTAGGCTCAGATGGATCCTCAGCATATCTGCTCCCTCACCTAAATCTTGTACCGTAAAATAGTCTCTGAGACCATGTAACAATTGCAAGACCATTAATACAAAAGGCAAAAAGCCTCAAAAACTACACCATGGCATCACTTTAAAGAGAACAGAAGAGATGCACAGCACTGCCATTAGCTGAAACATCCCTGGAGAATTTCTAGCAGATGGACCCTGCACCATGCCCCGCAGGAAAGCAAAAGCTGCTCAGCCTCTGCCAATCTGACATGAAGGAAAAACTTAATCCTCAAATAAACCCCAAATCTGGCAATTAGTTTAGCCCTGGGAATGTGAGCAGGATATGGCAGCCAGCAACCTGAGAAGTTTGTCAGATTGTGATCCTGACCTGTCTCTAATTGTGGCCACTCTATACCTGTCAGAAAAATGGATCCACAGACCTTTTCCTCTGCCTATCCTTGGCAGTGCAATTGCCAAATATCCCCTAGAATAGAAGATAAAAGGAATAAGGAGCTCCAGTTTTGTGACATATCACAGAATCACAGAATGTCAGGGATTGGAAGGGACCTTGAAAGACCATCTAGTCCAATCTCCCTGCCGGAGCAGGAACACCTAGATGAGATCACACAGGAAGGTGTCCAGGCGGGTCTTGAATGTCTCCAGAGAAGGAGACTTCACAACCTCCCTGGGCAGCCTGTTCCAGTGCTCTGTTACTCTCACAGTAAATTTTCTTCTCAAATTTAAGCGGAACCTCCTGTGTTCCAGCTTACATCCATTGCCCCTTGTCCTATCATTGGACACCACTGTGAAGAGCCTGGCTCCATCCTCCTCACACTCACCCTTCATATATTTATAAACATTAATTAGGTCCCCCCTCAGCCTCCTTTTCTCCAAGCTAAAGAGACCCAGCTCTCTCAGCCTTTCCTCATAAGGGAGATGCTCCACTCCCTTAAGCATCTTGGTGGCTCTGTGCTGGACTCTCTCAAGCAGCTCCCTGTCCTTCTTGAACTGTGGGGCCCAGAACTGGACACAATATTCCAGATGTGGCCTCACCAGGGCAGAGTAGAGGGGGAGGAGAACCTCTCTTGACCTACTGACCACACCCCTTCTAATGCACCCCAGGATGCCATTGGCCTTCCTGGCCACAAGGGCACAGTGCTGCCTCATGGTCATCCTGCTGTCCCCCAGGACTCCCAGATCCCTTTCCCCTACACTGCTCTCTAGTAGATCATTTCCCAACCTATACTGGTACATTGGGTTGTTCCTGCCCAGATGCAAGATTCTACACTTGCCCTTATTATATTTCATTAAATTTCTCCCCACCCAACTCTCCAGCCTGTCCAGGTCTCTCTGGATGGCAGCACAGCCTTCTGGAGTGTCAGCCACTCCTCCCAGCTTGGTATCATCAGCAAACTTGCTGACAGTGCACTCTATTCCCTCATCCAGGTCACTGATGAATATATTGAATAGTACTGGTCCTAGTACCGACCCTTGAGGGACTCCACTAGACACAGGCCTCCAACTAGACTCTGCCCCACTGACCACAATTCTCTGGCTTCTTCCCGTCAGACAGTTCACTACAAGATATGGCTTTCCCTCATTTGTCCCCTGCTTTCCTGCTCAATGCCAGACCCAAAAGCTGTAGCACTCCCAGAAGGCTGGCAAGAGAGTGGGAGGTTTGTACATCGGTCCCCAGAATCATGGCCAAGCCACGTGATCATTGCAGTGACTATGGCACCATCCCTACACTTGGCCCCGCACCTGTATCCCTTCCTGCATCACCTAAGTGGACATTTTGGAGTAGGGAAACTTCCTACTAGAGAACCTCTGCAATCTACATTTTAACAGTAAAGTGTGCCAACCCTGCCCAGGAGTTTTCTAATGTCAGGTATCCAAACCTACCCCATGTGCCAACCCCAGACAAGCCAGGCAGGGCTGTACATAAACCCAGTGAAATGAAGCCAGCTCAGACCTAGTTCACCCTCTCTTTCTGTGTACAGCCACAGACTTTGGCCTTCAATGTGTAAAACCAAAATCATAAGCTTAACCTCTGTCTTCCCCTTAGATTGTCGTACCCTGCCAGTCTGGGGCTCAAATCCATGTAAGTAGCTCATCCTGGTGTTCACCCGAAACCCAGTCCAAAGATTGTGCAGCTCAAAGGCTACTCTCTCTTACTAGCAACACCACTCCTCCAATAGCCCTAGCTCCAACTCCAGCCAGATAGATAGCCTTCAACAGTAGCTAAAAAGGCAGAGTCCCTTTCCAGTTCCCTAAAATTAAAAATATTAAAGTGTAAGACTCAAACAGTCTAGCCTGATTCAGGGCTACTTTCTGCTTCCCTAACTGCTGGTGTTCAAACAAGGCTAAGAGAGATAAGGTCATTGAACATAAGTATAGATAGAGAGAAATAGGATCAGTGCACAAACAATCCATTTTTCCAACTGCACCTGCAGTGAAATGCCAGCCCTCTTCAATGGAGCCAATATTTTTACTTGTAAGGAGTATCTTAAGCAAGTCTGTCTTAGACTTAAGTTGTGGTCACAACTGAAGGTGAAGTACTACTCCAGTAACTGAACCACAGGCAAGGATAATGCTGTCAAAGAGGTTGGTTTTATTATAAGGACTTGAGAAGTTCATTTTTTTTTATCTCAAAAAATGTCAAAGAATGTTAAGATATAATTTAATTTAACTTTCTGTGTTCAGTTTTGAACAATTTAACCATCCGATCTCCAAGTAACTCGCTTGTCATTAAATAAATGTACTTGGTCTCTTTAGATTGTTTGCTTCATCACATTCGCAAAGTAAATTTACTGAGTGGTCTTAACATAGCCGTAGAGGAGTCAGTCTCTGCATTATCCTATTGGGGAGCAGTATATAACACCAGCAGATACTTAATACCAGTTGTGAATCCAATGAATCCCATAGCCCTGTTGGATGTAGCCCAATTCCAACAGTTCTGAGTTTCAGAGACGTGTACGCATGCTTAGGGGAAGGGGAGCAAGGGAGAATTGATGGGATGGACAAATAAGCTGATGCCACACTTCCTCAAGGAATTTTGTGACTGACTGTCCCTAGACAATGACTTCTACTCAGAAGGACCACAGAAAGAAATCTGCATTGAAAAGCCTGCTAGATGTATTTCCTTGTCACTGAATGAAGAAGAAAATCTTAGCAATACAACAGGAAAAGAATGGGACTGAATATGAAAGGGGTAAGTTGTAGTCTGAAAGTTAAACTCTCCATCTTAATACATTCTGGATGACTAGAATAAGTGCTTTCTAATTAGCTTGCATTTCACTTGGCATGTTTATGGCTGTCACTGCATGACTCGACCAATATAGGAAGCTTTTTATTAAAGGGTCTCCAGAGAAAAACATCCAAAGCTGCCAACAACCATGTTTCAGAGGTTTAACCTGTCTAACCTTTATGGTTCAGCTAAAGTTCTTCCTCCACACGTGCCAAATACATCATTCTGCCGAGTGAAATGTAAGCTTGATTTAGGCAAATACCTGCTCTGTTTAACATACAATTGCATTACTTTTTTATCTGTGGTCACTTTTTAACTGATTTGCTTATAAAAGTTTCCAAATTATGTAAAGACATGGTAACAGAAGTGCTAAAGCCAGCTGCTGAGTTACAGAAATCAGATGTAGCGAGCAGACGTCGTGCTCATGACCAGAAGACCATTGCACATTGAGGTGTGAGGGATCCACACAGCAGTTAACCTGAGCAGGTACAGACTTGTGCTGTGCAGAACTACAGCATGGTCTTCTGGCCCATGCTGTGCTGCACAGATACCTTGGCCACAGGATAAACTTAGATGGCTGATGGTAACAGAGGACGCTGCAAACAGCTCCCACTTGATACTCATGGTTACACCACTTGCTGTTATCTTAAACTGCAGCAACAAGTTCTCATGTGAACATCCTTTCTATCTGGCAGTAGAAATCATTATTAGAGTTGTGTTCTTTTAAGAAAGTCCCGTAGGAGCTCTAATTAACAAAAAACTGTGGTGTTAACGCCTCCATGGATGGAATCTGGAGGCCTGTCTGAAGCTGCACAAATCAGCATTACCAGCATCTGAAAGGACATAAGATTATCTGTACTATCCTCTCTTTCTTTGGAACATTTATGCTAACAAGTAGCATTTTAAATAATACTTGTCAGAATCTGAGTGCCTTTCTTACTGAGATCATAAGGAACCAACATCTCCTGGTGCAAAGCAACAGTTAAGAAAGCAGTATCCAAGTCTCTACTCTTATTTATGTACAGAACTGGTGTCATTGTTTCTTTAGTTTTCATCTCAAAGGGCACTTAATCAGACTGGAAAAAAACTGTATCTTACTTGAAGAGCTTCTTCCTCATCATTTGTGAGAACCATCCAGTCTGACTTCCAAACTCCTAATTTTGGTGGCTTTTGTTTGCCTTGTTCCCTCCAATACAGGGTGTTGAGATTGCCAATACAACCCAATCAATCTCTTTTTATTTTCCCTTAAAGTTTAGTGTCACTTGATTCTAATAAAGAATTTTCAGGTCACAAACCCCTGCGTCACTGACCTCCTGACCACCCAGCCCAGCACTTTCCTGACAGAACTTCACTTCTTCGTGAGTTTCTTTGTTACTCAAAAGCTTCTTGAGCATTGACTAGCTACTAAGCGAATGAGACAGCTGCATGTTTTACCCTCGGAGTGAACACTTTTCAGCCTGTTTCTCTTCCTGTTCTCCACTGAACTGGAATACACAGATGTTGGATATTTGTATCTGTCACTAATTAACAAGTACCACCCTTCAGAGTTGCTAAATATAACCTTGGTTTTATCCTGTGGAAGGACTCAGTGATTTTGTTCCATGTAGGTGCTGTGCCTTTCTTCCAGATTGTTCCTTCATTTTCTCCTTTGGTAGAGCGTCATCTTTTTTATCATTGACTTTCAGACAGAGATTCCCTAAGGGAATCCCTCAGATATTTCTTCAGACATCTCCCTTGTGTCTATAAAGCACAGCAGAGTGTGCTGTACTGGTACTGACGTGGAATCAGCTGAACAGAGCACAGCTCCCTTCCTGACGGTGTTTGCTCAGCTAATTAGCTCTGCTGAGAAACCAGAGACATTAAATCTCAGACAAACGGCACAGTGATGCCACTACCTTGTTTCCACCACCTACAGTGTGCATTGTGCATTTTTTTCCCTAGGCTCCTGCCTTTTTTCTGCTTGCACACCCAGTTTGAGCAATCACATATGAAAATATTTTGAATACCGTTTCTATGCTAATTATCCCCAAACCCGAGTTTCTACGTTGGACATCTCTTTCTCCAAACTGAAATTCTGCTTATCCTGCCTTTTTTCTTGTTTTGGCTTGTGTTTCTTTTTTTCTCTGTACCTCTTCATGGACTGTCCACAGTAAAAAGTTACCTGAAGTAGAATATACTCTTCCTTTCTTGCATGTCCTCATGATAAACATCCTGAGTGATCTGACAGGAAAATCAAGAAAGATCATTAACTTTGTTTCCATTGCATGTGTTCAAGCAAAGGGGAAATGAAAATGCCTACAAAGTATTACCAAACAATAAACTCAAAAGATAGCTTTGTTCAGTGGTGACTCAATAAATATTATAATAGATGTATGATATCTAGATAAGAAAAAAATAATCCTTGATCTGTGGAAGAAAATTAATGTAATCAAAATGAGCATGTGCAGAATCCATATGTGATTTATATACCATTATTAATACAGGGTAAATATTTTTAGCTTAAACAAGAAGTTTCAGCATTTCATTGCAAAAATTGGGCAAAACCCAAATTGCTTATTGACAAGCTGTAGTAAATGTGTACAAAAAAGAGATTAAAGATTTTAGCGTGTCATTCATGATGTGTTCTGAAAACTCTCAAGTAAGCCCTACATTGACTACAGCAAAAAGAAGAATCTAGCCTCAATTTCCATAAATTGAGGTGCATAGAACTTCTTTGGCATTGGTTTAGTGCTTAATACTAGTTCTGAATGTCTTGGAGGTTAATGGCTGCTTCCTTGCAACAGAGAATAATTAGAGGAGCATGAAGATTAGGGGTTTTTTTGGGAAAGAAAGGGAAATGGGTTTCAGGAAAGGTTATTTGTTTTGTAAAGTGAAACAAGAAATGAAAAGGTTGAGTAAACTCTGGATGTCAGTATCTAAAATGAAATGTGTCTGTATGCAGTTTGGGAAATAACTTAGCAGTTAAAGTTAAATCCCATTAATAGTTCTGGTAAAACTGGATGAGTGAAACAGACCTGTGAGATGCATAAGCAGAGAAGAAGAACCTGGGTGAACACAGGGCAGCCCCAGGATCAAGCTGCCCAGTGGTGAAGTCCCTGTATGCAGGGGAAGGGCTGAATGAGGGGATTATGTTGCTGCTGCCTTCCTTTGGCAGTACAAAAACATGACCAAAGAAAGGAAGTGCTCTTCATATTGATGGGGCTACCTCATTTTATGCTATTTAAATCTTATAATGACTGCCTATCTGCATGAAATAGCCAGTAATTTCCCTTTATTTTTGCGGTCAAAAACCAGGCTGCAGCTATCAGATATCACTTAGAGTGGTATTAAAAGACCTTTTGTAATAACTTTAACAAATAATTTACTTTTTTCTTTTTTAAATGAGATAGAACACAGGGATTTGGTCATGCTGTTGCATGTATAAGCCTGGTGTGATTGTGTGCATACATACATTCACACACACATAGGTTTGTACACACACACTTAAACACAAAACCACACACACTGCTCTGTATTTTGATAATTCTTTGGCTACTGTAGTAAGGATGAACCAGAGACACTTGGGTGTATTAAAGGTAGCATCTGAATCAACTCTACCCTTCCAGTCTTCCACTTTGCTAATTCCGATCTTCTAAATTGCACATTTGAGGTGAATTGCCTTAAAAGTACTTACTGGAGATTGGAGGTGGGGGGAGGAGTAATGTTCCATTAAAGTGATTATCTCAAGTCTTGGAATAATTTTCTGTTTTTTTTGTAAAACATTTCATTATAACTCAGAAGCAATTGTCTATCCAGGTTATGGTAATGTTGATGGTTATTAACCATGCAATACAGAATTGTGTTTATTAATGAAAAGCAATCCTGTAAATAACACAGACATACCTCATAAATACTGCATACTTAATTGAGGTCTTGATTTGAGATATTCCCCAGCTGATGGTGACAGATGGACATTATCCTAGATGTGACCCCACTGAAATAATGCACCACAAATATCTTACTCTTTCATGTATTTAAGGGAATTGGAAATAGTTTACTGAAACTGATATAAAGAATAGGCAAGTCCAAAAAACTGACATGATTTCAAAGCTGTGTCATTGATTCTTATAATGGTCTTGGACTCCAAATAATTTTCACTGTATGCTCTAAAGCATTTCCAGTCTGATTACAGTTGTTAAAATGCCAAGAATTTCTTCAGAAACTCATTTTGTGTTTTGCTTGTGTTAGATAGACTGGGGTGTAAACACTTGCATGCCCTGGTAAAGAGAAAGTTGGAAATGTTAGCAGCAGAGGATCTGCAACACAGGGTTTAAACTAAATTATACATACAGAAACTGTTTCTCGGACACCTCTATAAGCTCCTCAGTGGGACTAGGTGAAATAGATCAGTTGTTGAGTTACGATTACAAGAAAACAACTGTATTTCCAACAAATAATGTAGTAAAAGTGTCTTTTATTAGCCATCTACAAATAATCTAAATCTCTGTATATATTCACTATGACCAAGTAGAGAGGCACTTACTGCCAAGATCGTAAAATCATAGAATAATTCAAGCTAGAAGGGACCTCTGGAGTTCACCTAGACCAGATGCCTGCTCAAAGAAGGTATGGCTAGAGCAGATTGTTCAGAGTCCCATCAAGTTTTGAACACCTCCAAGGATGCAGAGTCCATAACCTCTGAGGACAGCCTGTTCCACTGCCTGACTCACCTCACTGATAAGCTTTGCAAAGCCTCTGGGTGACTGTGGCCTTTTAATGTTACTGTGCTAGTGTGAAGAACATTTCATGTCATCTTACACCCAGTGGTCTTTGCAAAACCAGGGAAGTCCCCAGTGATGCAGTGAGTGGAGTTGGCTTGATCCTGCATCACCTGTCTCAGCAGTGCCCTGGCTGCTGGTGCAGTGCTTTGAGGCTCTAGGTAGCTGCTAGAGTTTAGGTTAGCAGCAAACACTACGTCTGGGGAAGGCAGATGAAGATACAATGCAAAATCACCACTGTTCCCACACTGATGTTTTTGCTAACAAAATTAAGGATATAAAAATGACGTCAAATATTTTTAATGGAGATTTTTAAAAACAGAAGCTTTAAGAAAACATCAATTTGCAACTTTATTTGTAGCGCAAAAAGTATCTGTATAAGCTTTGGACATAGCTTAATATTTACATTTATGCAGTGCCTTAGTATAAAATATAAACACGGTTTATAAATACATACGTACAAACATAATATAAAAATATAAATATATACATACAGTGCTCAATATTTATATGGTGCTTTTCATTCTCAATACTTTCAACTTTGGCTCTTTTGCCTTAGTACATATAAACAAGAAAAGCTTTAATAAAATTAACTGAACTCCTAGTCAACCATTTTTGCTAAGGGTGTGAGTTTGCAGGCACTCATTTCCATGCAGGCATCATGTTTCTATCTCAATGGTTATCATGGCCCTTTATCACTCAGGAATCCTTTCTGTGCTGGTATACATTTCACCGGGAACATGGCAGGCATGGATCACGCAGGGGCAGAGGACCTGTAGCAAGGCTTCCAGAGGCTTCACTCCTCTGTGCCTACAATAAACCTGTTGGCTCCAACATTGCTTTTCAGCAGCTGATAAGAGTCAATATTTGCATGGCTTCACAGAGCAGCCTGTTTCATCTTCCGCCTGAGCGCCACATGGAAATTCACTACTTCTGGAGAGTAATTCAGTTCCTGGCACAAGGACTTAAATATGGTTCTCTCTACTCTCCAAGCTGCTGAAGGACATAGTCTCACTAGCTGATGTTAGTTTCCAAACCCTCCTTTTGGCAAGATAGCCCAGGTTATGGCTTAAATCTGGAGAATGGGAGTGGTGCAAACAGCTCATGCTTTCCCTGTATATTAAGCAACTCCATCCATCCCTCAGGATGGTTTGCACTCAGCACAGATCTATCTGGCTCCACCTCAGGGGATGAAAACGGCCTATGTCAGGCCACAATGTCATCACTATTGAGCATGAACTGCAGTGGCAGCTGAGCAATGAGCAGTCACTGACCTGAGCATTTGGCTTGTTCCCTATGCAGCATGTGCTGGTGTGATCGCACAATGTGCATGAGTCAGGCAAGGCACAAGCACAACATCTGCTGAAGATGCCAAGGGAAAGAAAGAGCAAAGGGCTATGGCAAACTGTTGCACCATGGCGGTGGTGGGAAATTGCACCTAGCAGGAATGAGCAGCCTGTCTGTTTTGGTTTTGACTGGGATAGAGGTAGATCAGAAAATCCCCCATCCCTTGCTCTCATTCCCCACACTTCTTCCTGGGTCCAAGTTTGTTTAAGAAACCAGCTGCTTACTCCAGGCTTATCTGGTTCTCTAGGACCCTAGATATTGTTCTCACTGTTTCCAGAGTTTTCCAGAAGGAGATAAACACTGATTAAGAAGAGTTAAGCCAAGGCTGCAGTTTTAAACCCAGCATACTGGTTTTTTGATTGTGCAAGTTGCAATAGTGAGAAAAAGGAAGCATCACCTTCTGCATTAGTGTTTGTTATCTCCTGGTGACCACTCACCAGGCATGTGCAGGGCTTCTTACCTCGTCTTCAATGTCTATCTCACCCCTTCACAGAAAAGAAAGGAAGAGAACAAAAGCAGTTACAACAGCCACAAGACAAGGTCACCCACAGACAGACAAGGTCTGTCCTGGCACAAACCTGCTCTAAGAGAACTTCTCATGTTCTTGCCCTGCTTCCACACTTGGCTTTGGGCAGCCCTCTCTCCTCGCTGCTTACATCACATAGCCCCTTTTCTGCCTGGGGGGCTTTTTCCTGGGGATCTCCCACCACAGTCGCTCCCTTCAGGACCTTATCTTTTCTGATGCTGGAGGCTTGTGTGGCCCCTGGTAGGGAGCAGTTACACAGGCCTCCTCTTACAAGCCCAATGAGCCCTTTTCATCCAGCTATTCCTGCAGGATAATATTTCTGCATTATCCTCTGCTCTTTGGCACAAGCGAACATCTGGTCCTTTTCTGCAAGTGATGTTTTCCAGAAAATTAGAGCAACCTTTCTAGTGGCCAAAGGGCTGGAGGGAACAGCTGAAATGTGACACAGAAACATCCTCCAGTGAAAAGAAGTGCCTACAGGCACTATGTTTAAAGCTGCCTTTTAGTTGACTGAGTTATCAGATTGTGTTTAACAGCAACAGTGATATTTGTGGTAGACAAGAGGTTTTTTGAGCAGATACTGTTGTAGCAGAATAATTTGCCTGTGATATTTTGTGAATGAACATAAAGTCTAAATTCAATTCTCCACCAGCTAAAAGAGTGACTCAAAATTAAAAGCCATCACTGTTAGGAATGCTGTCTTTAGAAATATTCCAGCAAGAGGCTCAGGAGTTACCTCATGCAATGTGACTTCTCTACCAGGTTAACCACCTAATATTTCATTAATGACTTTTGCTTCTCCTGTCTCTTTATATTTTCTTCCTATTTGTTAATATTCATTCAATTTCTCCACTCTTATTTACCTTTATCACAGCTTTACTCCTCTAGGAAGAAGAGGTCACCATGAGCTTCTTAACAAATAGGATGACATGGTATTTTGTTTAAGATTAATGTAGTTACTTCTGTGAACTGTTCTCCATGGGATTTCTACATTGACAAGGTTTCCCTGTCTGCCAAATGCTCTACTTGTAAAACAGGCCAAAATGCATCACAAATAACCCAAAATCATCCATTTATTAAGAGATAATAAATTATTAAAAGTTTTGACAGCACTTTCCAAAAATGAAGAAATCAAGAATTAAATGTGAAGCCCCAAATCTGATAGCTCATCCAGACTCCTGCTTCATTGTCAGAGCTTATGGAATACTAGAAAAATACAGAGGCCCCAATTCTTTATGTAGTTGTATTGCTAAATTATACTAGCTCCCTTCAAACAGCAGCATCATGCCATCATAAAACCAGCATCATGTTTGTTGGTTTGATAAATACCTTTCATTTGAAGTAAATTTGCAATTCACCTTTTCTTTATATCATCTTTGCTAGATGAATACCATTAAGTTTTACTCTTTCTTGAGCGTAAACTTGATTTTATTTGTTGAATTGCAAATTGACCCAGCTGAGCCTCAGCTTGTAATGACCAACAAACTGGACTTGAAGCTTCCATCAAAGCCATAGGCTGCCACAGGAGATCCTGCCAAGCTCACATTATCTCTCTGTGTAATTACAGCTTTTTAGTTCAGTGGGGTGTGATTAGCTCAAGCTGTAACTCATTTAGTGCACTATAATTACAGTGTACTCAGCTTCGCAGTTGGTTTTGACCTAGAAAGGGTGCATTCCTGGGGTTATTTTTAACAATCCGTTGGCAGTGCTTATAGGTACTACCAAGCCTCATGACAAAAACATCTGAAATTTGACAGGCACTTGACAGTCTCGTTAGTGGCTGCCAGTGTCAAACATGCCTGGGTATTCCTGTGTATTCCACACGTTGCTCTCATTTGTGTGTCCTTACCTGTCATTTCAAGGCTTCTTTTAGTAACAGACACCCAGTGAAACGAACTTCAGATAAGTCGTCTGATGGACCAATGTGACTGAAAAGGGTTCTGCTTTAAAAAAAAGAAAAAAAAAAGTTAATTCATTAACTATAAGATTGTTAACTTGTTATTTTCTGATTAGAATTATCAAGAAGATAAACGTGCAGTGAGTGCTGGGGTTATAAAAAGCAGTAAAAATACAAGCTGTGCAGAGGAAAAAGTTTCATTTTATGGTGGGGAATTATACCTTAACGCAATTAGACAGCAGATGCTTAAAGATTGCCCTAAAAGAAAAGAAATACTGCTTCCACTAAAAATCCTTTATGACAATTTACCATTGTCGATGTGTAGAAGAGAAATAGCAACAGTAAAGCCACCCTCAGAGGATTGTCCTCCATTTTTTGCATGGTTTTTTTTTGAAAAGTTTATTTGAATTAATGTCACTAGGTATTATTGCATCAATTTTATCATCCCTGTGTAGAAAAGCTGCCAATTAATTTAGATTATGGTGGTGGCTTGATGACGCAAAACCTTGCCTGCTGGTCACACTAAATAATCTCTCTTCTTTTCTGTGTTAAAAGGTGTCTTTCTGAAAACCTCTCTCCTCTGTGCTGCTTTCATCAGATATTTCTGGACATATGAATGCTAATAAACTACTTCTGCAGGACCAGGGTTGCTTTTCACTTTCTGGGAAGGAAGAATTGGTTACATGAACTATAGAAGAGAAACAAAACCAAATTGGGTATTTCTCTGATCAGGAGGGAAGGAGTATTCTCCATTCAGAATGGTCTGGAGAACTGGCAATGTTTTTAAATTGCACATAACTAAGGACAATGGCTGCAATATTGTGGAAGCTTTGTATAACCCTCTCTTGGTATTTTATATCTTCAGGTGGCAGAAAGGGATGTGGAAAAGTCTGTTGCATAAGGTATAATAGATACAGTGTACTATTGTTGCAGAAAACAAACCTTTCCACTTTGATGACATAAAAAATATCCTTGCTCTGCAAAAAGTGATGGTGATAATTGGCTTTATTAAAGGTCACCCTGATATGACAGGATGTTCTTACCAGGGAGGAGTGGCAGAAAAAACCCAGAAGTATGCCTGCTTGCTAGAAGTGGCTGCTGTGGATGTAACAGGCAGATGTCTCTCAGCAGTGAGTTCACTTCACTCTTTTGTGTGCAAGGCTGAGCTCTTTGAATAGCTCTGAAGTTCTCCTGTCACTTACATCTTACTGATCTAGTCTTTTAGTCCAAAGGCCTTCAAGACATCCCCAGCCAAAGCGTGAAGGAACTTCCTCCCCTCTAGATGATGGTGTCCCAGCACATTAGCAGAGCACTGCTTGCAGCAGGTGATATCTGTGTGAACTGTGGATTACAAAGCCAAGCCAAGGAAATCTGAAAGAGATGAAAGCCAAGAAGCTTCAAGAACTTATTTTCTTTAGGCTCTGCATGCCCGTGTGTGCTGTACAGCCGCTGTGGCTAACGAACATAAACGATACTGGTTAAAAGCGACAGGAAACTAATGCAATCCTTCTAAAGTGACATTATTATAGATGGCAACTGTGGGAAAGGGATTCATTTACCATCCATGATAAATACAGTGGCCAGTCTTTACACATAATGATGCTATTCTTACATGTCCCAAAGGGTTGTGCAATTCTAACAAAAGCTTCTGCTGCTCTAGCCCAGGGTGGTTGGGATTTGAGATAGTTTTCCCAAGGTCTTGTGGTTTAGTATGCATATTATTAAAAGCCCAAGTCTACCACTATTTGCCTTGCTGAGAAATGTTGTGAGCAGTCAGGACAAAAGAAAATCAGTAATGGAATCCTTATAATCTGATAGACTTGGCTCAAAGTAAAAATACATGAGCCCCTTCTTTTTGTCCTCTCTGCGTAGTGGATGCCTTTCATTTTTCATACAGATAGATTAATCCATTAGGTGACATTTTGATGACAGTGGCATTTCAATGACTTTATTAAAACTTTTTAATTATTATTTTGTAGTGGTATTTCAATTGTTCCAGCTACCAAGTTAGAAAAATAAAAATCAATCTTTTGTAGTAGAATTCCAAAGATGTACTCTTCAAAGAAAACTTATTTAAATATGAGTTGTGTCTTTATACAAGGTGATGCACAAAAGTCAGCTGAATTTTTGCTAGAGAAAGGTCAGCTTCTTAATTTCTCATTTCTAGAGAAGAGGTTTCTGCAATTCAGCTGTTAGGCATATGCAACTTGACACAAATCTCTGTTTTGGACAAGTTGTCCAGAGTAAATAGCCCTTCTTCTTTGCAGTGTTCACGTACAGGACACCTACCAGGACACTGACAACAAAGAAGATAAGAAAAGAGTGACACTTCAATCTGCTTGTTAAAGCTGAACTATCATGCAGCAAAGATGAAGATTTCCAGAGCGTGGAAACCAGAGAGCAAGAGGTGACATGAACCTGCAGCCCATTGATAAGAGGACTTGATCTGACTGGGAAGAAGGATGAGAACTCATTTCCCACCCTGCATTTCTCCCCTCATTAGGCTACGTCCAAACTCTTCCTTGTCTCCAAAATGTTCAATTTCCTTCTATGCTGTACCCCTCTAAAAGGCGGAGTGAGGAAGGAGGGTACCCAAAAGTCAAGCTAGTTGCCTAAGAGAAAAGGGATTCCATCCTGGCATTAGGAGAGAGCTGGGATTCAGGAACACCCCCTGCAGTCTGCTTTCTTGGCAGCTATGTTTCCCTCAGTCCATCATATCAACACACAGGCTCGTCTTCATTGCATTTCTGGATTTCTGGCTCCCTACGAGAGAGCAGAGATTCCTAACTCCAGGGTATGGATTTGAGGATCTGGCTCCAGCAATAACATTTTGTGGATCCAAATCAGTAAGAAGAAGTACATAAAAGACAACATGCTGCTTAGTTACTGGGGTATCAGGACAAATTTTCATGCCCTTTGGCCAAATGCCATACATAACACTATATCAAGGCTCTCTTAACAATCACTGAAAGCAACTCAGACCATCCCAGCCTATTCTATTTCCATATGTCTTTTTCTTTGGGCGAACAAGAATTTTCCCCTTATGAGGGAGGTAAGTGCCTAGCTCATCTGCTGTCATGCTCATTCCTTTTTCTTTGTCACTTTTCTGAAATACATTCTAGCTCTTCACTCTGCTTGAACTGACTGGAGTAATGAGCAGTCTTATTCAACATATCAGCTGTTCTCTACCTTGCATTTTGCTTCTTAAAGAGTTGAAAGGGTCCAATTATTAGCATGAACTTGCTCCAGCAGCTGGTCTGACTACCCATACTTTGAAGCACTGCTACTTTACTGGTGTCAGTTACAGACGTTCTTCTAATTTGCTCTTCCTTGCCACAGTCAGTGTCCCACAGCTTGACAGCTTCTTACACAGTTTCTGCAAATATTTCCCCTCCAGCAGTTCTGACTCACTGCGCCTACCTCTTTAGGAAGATTCGGACATCTCCATTACATCACCATGATCATTCTCTGTCTTCTTTTAGTGTGTAATGTAGTCAGTCCCTTTCCCCATCACACAGAGGAGATAGTGTAAATTGAGGGACTTGCTTCCCTTGCTCTGCTTTAGGGAAATGCAGGTTACTGTGGCACAGTTCAGGCATGCACTTGCTGACTGCAAGGCTCAAAAGATTAACTCTGCATTATAGTGAGAGAATCGGAGGTGATAACCACCACCTCACACCCACCCCCCAAATTAAGAATCACAAATGTAAGGTAACAAAAAGAACTCCAAGTATAGGTGCTTTTGTAGACTACAGTTTGAAGTGTCTTCTGATTTGACTTTCCATCTTTAAATCCTCGGTCTGCCTATGGAAACATTGAAAATTCTGAAAGAGTTAAAAGTTACTGAAACACACAAGTTTGTAGACCACAATTAAGCCTTTCAATGATTTTCTGTACCTATATTACACTCCCTTGTGCATCTCAGTTTTAGTCCTGTATCTGTAAGTAAATGAACATACATGATATTCCTCTTTACCTGTGTCAGCAGGATAGCACACATCGATCAGTGTCACATTTGATTATTGGTCTGGTTATCAGCCTCCCAAACTTGTGCCCTATGGAGGTGTCCTTTTGAGAGATGTAGCCTTTCTTTACTGACTACTCCTTGGCAGACAATCATTGCTAATTAAGAAATAATTGTACTTTTCTGTCATGTATGCCTCTTGCTGACTTTTCCAAGGTTTTACCTTTTTCCTACTCCTTGGAAACTTATGCAGGTACATAAGTGAATTTGCATAGGTAGATTTCAAAAGACACCAAAGGTACCGTCTCTATTTAAAGAGTAGCATAACATCATCCAATGGATTTGATGATCTGAACTCATTTCTGTGGTATTAGGTCCACAGTAGATGCTATAACTGATGCAAAACATTTAGTGCCAAATGAAAATATACAGTCATCATAAACCCTGAACAAATAAGCAGTTTTCTTTTTCTTTTTTTTTAAAAAAGGAAAGTATTTTCATATAGTTCTACAATCTGAAATGAGATTTTGATTACAGGATAGGGGGCTAGACAGGGCAGGACTAGGAATATTAAACCAATACAACTTCCTCTGCTCGAGTAACTTGGTCTTTGGTTTCCAGTCAAGGAGAAAACTTTAGTAGAAGATGGTGCTGTTTAAGCATAACAAATATATAATTTGTTAAAGCCTAGAAAGGTCATTCAGGGATCTGCTGAGAACACTACATTGCTCTTTATTAAACTGGATAAGGCATACAAATTCTAGTACCATCTGTACTGGACATCTAGAGATTAATATAGGATTGCAGCATTATGGTTGTCATTGTAAAGCCTTTCCTCAAAGATAAAAGAGCTTCGGAGTCATTAGTAAATGAGACCATACGGTGTTCCTCTGAAACAAGCTTTATAGAGATGAAGCACAGAAGCAGCAGTGAAAGGCCTCCTCTGAGTTCCTGCTTGTGTTGAAAGGTGTGGTGGAGCTGTGTGTCCATTTGTGGTTTCTCACAGAGGTCTTTTATCAGCAGCAAATGAAACACATCTGCAGAAAAAGGTGCCATACTCTGATATGTTTTGACAACAGGAACACTGCTACTTTTGAAACCTCACTCTTGACCTTACGTGATATGGAAAGCTCTGTCCACTTCTGATCTCCTCAGTGCTGGGCAATGCTGGGCTCCTCAAGTCCAAACGCACGAGTCTTTGGCCAAAGAGTTGGGCTTGGCACAAAGAACAAAGTCTGTGCCAACTTCTGGGCAGCGGGGCTGAGAAAGGCAATCCCATGGACAAGTTAGCCATATAAACAGTATCATTTTAGCAAGTCAGTGGCAGAACTAGAAACAGTCTAATTTCTCTTCCACTTTTCTTCTAGATAGGCACAATTAACTTCAGTTCCCACTACAAAGAAAACATGTATTTGAGAATGCCAAGGCTATATTCAGTACTGCTCTGTCTCCAGTTAAGTCAACAGACAGGTATCAAGGATGAATTTTCTTTTGGTCTAACAGTACAAGAGGGTGCCTAATCAGATGCTAAAGAGTCCATTTTCACTTCTCTCTTTTTAATTCCCCTTTCATTCTCCTCTTCCATTTCCATAGTTACTTTAGTTTAGTCTTTCTGCAAAAGCTTTGCAGAGAAAGAGTAACAAAGCTACTAGTACCCTGTTAATTGAACTCCCTTCCTTTATTTTGCCTGAAGTTCTCTGAAGTGAAGGGAGAATTTTGATGATTTTATTGATGACTGAACATAGCTGTTTCCTCTACATTGCCAATGCCATAAAAGAAATCATAAGCATAACTGTCCTACAACAACAATTAGCATAGGAAGCTTCTAGAAAGAATGGTTGTATAAAAGAAGATATATATGTGGTACAGTCTTGTAGATGCATAAGAAGTTGCTGTTTCTGGTTTTAAAACTGGTCTGTAAAGCTTCATGACAGCTCTTGTCCTCTTCAGGTTTATTTTGTTTATCCATCATCAGTCTCATATTTTAAATTACTTTCCTATTCTCTTCCTTCTGCCCCCTCAGTATCCAGATGTTTCGAGCAACATCTTTACAGCTTTAGTTTCTTGCTACTCCCTCTCCTGTTTCTTGTATCCTCTACCTTCTAATTTCCATTACTAGCTAATTATTGTGAGTTTTGCTTCCATTCTATTTAGAAAGTGATTGTTGGTCTTTCATAGTGTCACAATGTGACACTATTTCTTTTCCTTAGAAGAACCTAATTTTTCTTGCATTTCAGACTCTTTCTCAAAGCACCTGACCAGTCAAATCCTTTATCCTTATCCAGCACTACACAGGTCCCAGTGTTTGCCCTCTTCTAACAGCTCCCTGCTCCAGTCTTCTTTCTAGGGGTCTTGCCCTTTTCCACCACTCTCTGCCACCTCCCCATTACTCCTCACTGTACTCCAATTCTTGTCCCGTTGCTGCTAGCATTGGTGCAGTAGAAGGAGCACTGAAAATCCCTGAGGGACAGGCTCATTGCTCTCTGCTCTTGTAGTAGAAGGAGCACTGAAAATCCCTGAGGGACAGGCTCATTGCTCTCTGCTCTTGTGTCAAGTACCACAGAGTCTGTATCAGCCAGAAGCAGCTGCTGCAGGGCTCTTAGTCCCTACATCTCAGTTTGGGCAACATATGTGCTTACTGTAGATCAGATTTCCAGGGAAAATGGGTACCAAGCTCTGCCAATTCTTTATGGAGTGTACATTAACTGAGCTATCATAGCGATTTATAATCTTTTCAAAATGTTCTATTATCAGGACACAAGAAAATAGCAAATTTCTGCCATGAGGGCATTCCCCTGACAAATATCAACTTCCATCTCTAAAGCAGTAAGGCAGTAGAGAACTTTTTTTAATATGGATGGAAAAAAAAGTTATTCTTGTTCTCAGAAATTTATCTATCTTGCTGATTTTTTAAGTACTGTTGAAATTGTCTAAATTTTTGTTCCACTTTGACAACAAAGGAATATAGCTGGCTACTGTTGACCTCCCCAGCTCTTCAGATAGCATAAAACTGGTTCCTGTGCCCCAAACTGGTCACAACAAATGCTCTTGGTCCCTGGCTGGCATACACTAGTTCCCTGAGGCTGTTGCCTGTTCACCTAATGCAAGCTGGTATATACTGCGGCTCTATGCTGGCCCCACCTGAGTCATGCAGACAGAGGGAACAATCTTTTTCGCAGGAAGAACAGGAAGCTTTCCTAGGTTGGATCTTCTCCCTACTATCCTCACCCTCAGACTGTCTCTCACAACTCTGTAGGAAGCACTACCACGTTCACCAGGAGACACAGAGTCAGACCAAGCACTCACTCATGCCATGGATTTAAGTGAGGATGCCAGGGTGAGGAGCTTCTGCATGACCAGCAAGGTGGCAGCAGAAGAGTCTCTATGCCTTCCTGGAACTGGTACCCACTCTTCCTAAGTACGTCTGCATGGAAGTGTCCCTTCAGTGAAGTACATGCTAATCTGGATGTTAGCATTAGCCAAGATCACCGTGAAGGACCAGATTATTAGTCAAAGTCATACTGAATCAAATTGAGGTGGCAACATTCACTGCTGTGTCACTACAGCACAAGTTTTGTGCTGTGGTAAGGATGTATGCATCCTTACCACACCACTTTCAGCTCTGCTCTATTAAATACTTATTCTTCACCTTTTTGGCTTCTGAAACTGGGGATGGATATCTCCCTCTCCACTTATCCCTCTTTTTTTTTCTGTCATTAGACTTTATCAGCCTCTTGGATTCACTCATAAAGTATCTCTCTTCTTCACAGAGATATGCTTCCTGATGCCAACCCGTCTCCTCAACACAATCATGTAATATCCCAACTCCTGCAGTCATTTACAGAGAAAAGTAACATCAAGAAATAACTGTGTGGCTGTTTATTGATGCACCTTAGTACCTGTGAAAAAATAAGAATGAGCAGTGCAATTTTGTTTGCTGTGTGTCACCAACAATTTCTCTGTGAAACCTGCGTATGTGACTCTAGCTGTGACAGAAAAGCAGGTGTGAACAGGGAGTATGGCGATACCCTGCAGTGTCCCACCGGTGGCTGGTATAGAACTCACAAGGTGGAGCACTGAGGAATGGAGTGCCTGTATGGAAAATATGAACTGCCAAAGGGCATCCCTGGCTGAAAGATTACTAAATTCTAAGACTGTGTCCCAGGGCAGAGGAAAGATCACTGAATCAATAGATATTATTTGTTTTGGGGGTATTATTCCCAAGTGACTCTCTCTGTTAGTTCTGAGAGCTCCTTCCTTCTTCCTGTCTCCAATGTTATTCCATCCCCCCCAACACAAGAAACTATCCCCCTCAATTCTTCACTCCCCCTGCACCTTGCAGACAACTCAGCTGTGCTCACAGCTTTAGTGCTGAGCAACAGAGAGGACAGCTGGCCATCTTGCAGATAGTTATGCCCAGGAGACACAGCAAATTATCTTTCACCCTTCCTCCTCCCCCTTATTTCCAGGTTGCACAACAGTAAATTACTTTTTATTTGCTGGGTCAGCTGCTCTAACCAGGAAGTAGATCAAAATGGAATCAAAGCTCTGGTCTCTGCCCAGCTACATATGGTGAGGGGAATCATATTAACAGCTCTGAACATTCAGGTGTCAGGTCCTGATAGCACCCTTTTGGTTGTACCAGAGCTTCTTATTTCCCAGCACAAGTATATGGTGCTGACCATGGTCTAACTCTGAGTCTAACTGTAATCTTGAGGGCTCTCAAGCCATTAATTCTTGATGCCTGCCTGCCAGCTCCTAGCAGCACCAGTATGCAGCAGAAGGCTCCAAATGTTGCTCTTTCTGTCAGTGAAAGCAGCAAAATCTTCTGGGGCATATTAGTGCTGCTGTAGGTGAGAAGGCAACAGATGGAAAATAGGTTTAGAAGCTCTGGGGACACCCATGATGCTCCAGGGACTGCAGATGGCTAGGAACTATCACAGTAAAAGCAATAGTAAAATTAGTCAGGGCCTCTTACTTTACTAGAGCTGAAGGAGCAACTTGGCCACCTTTTAAACAATGCTCATGACAGATGGTTGAATATCTATCTATTCAGGAGTTGCTAATACAGGGGATGTATTATGGCAGACCCTGAATTCTGCTATTCCACAAATTCTAAACCTGCACAAAAGATACACAGGAAAGTTCACTCAGAAAACAAAGAGCATAAATAAAACCTACACATCTGTAGAGATGAATTAATACGTCCTTACCCTTATCTAATCTTGTTCATTAGAAGAATAATAAAAATATGAGAGTTGATTTTTTAAGTTACTTTCTCTCTGTTCCACTGGCCTTGATTTTGAAAAGAATGCATGAATTAATGCAGAACCACACTGCATTCAATCCTCTCCTACTGCCTTGTGAAGAGAGTTGAAAAAGTTATTGAGTCTCCATCAGTTTTAAATTCTGCTTGCATTAAGGGAACACAGACAGAAGCATTACCTTTCATTGCAGGGTCTCACAACCGGGCTACAATTTGAGGAAGACACAGAAGCTAGTAGGAGAGCAGGACACAGCACTTTACGTGCTGAGCTATCCCATCAATTCTAACAGGTTGACTTACAGAATAGGACACCACATAAGAAAGGTGCTAGAACTAGACCCTGAAAAAAAAGTATTTGACTACATATTTCTGTAGTTGAAAAATGATTTTTTTATTTATCATAAATGTCAAGCAACATAGAAAGAGACAAATTTGGCACAAGTTACATGAGTACCTGATACCTAGTTGCTGTTCCCAGTGGCTCAGGAAGCACTTCCAGTCTGGGACATTCAATTATTCTATGAAGTTCCTACACACTCAAACAAGAATTTCAACAACAAAATGGAAATTACAGATAAAAACTTCATATTATGGAGGAGTGCTGTTCTTACTTTGTAGAGTTTTGCCTCTCCAAACCCAGATGTATTCTGTGGTCCTGTGACTCCTCTTTTTGTAAGTGGAGGTGAAAGAACAACACTTAGGAAATAAGTGTAATTGTTTTAGTAGTTTAGTCAGAATAAAATAAGAATTTAAACACACAAATCCACCTAATGAAGTAGAATACATTAGTAAAAATAAAGATCTATCCTCCTTCTACAGGTTACTCCTGCATGTAGTTGTTTACAAGGAAGATAGTAGCTTTAAGTCTAGTTTGGAACTTTAGATTTGTACCAGTACAGTTATAGTGGCTGAACATCTTAAAATAAATTTTAAAAAAATGAAAAAAAAAATCAAACATACCTAATCTACCATTTTAACAAGAATGAGTGGTTATTGTAAGCAAACCCAAAATGCAGCATTTGGTAGAAGATGAGACCTCAGGAGTTATTTCAAAATTTAGCTAAAAGGACATATTTAGATAGAGTTCATGCTTACAGTTCATCTTCCTAGCCATCATTCTAACTCTTCTCTATTGTATTTGAGCACCTAATAAAGAAAAAGTCATCCAAAGAATATAAACTTATGTCTTGAGGGCATTGTACCCAATTGCAGGTAGAAAGCAGAAAAACTGACTGATGAGTGACTTGCCAAAAGGCATAGAGTATCCACATTGATGCCTGGAGTTTAAACCTTGCTGCCTTACCTACCAGCTCCTTCACCACATAGTGATAAATAAGGTCTTCACCACTTAATGATGAGTAAGACCTGTAGCAAAATCTATTTCCTCACATTGTTTAAATAATTTACTAGAGTAAGTAACTTAGCAAAGTATCACAGGAGGAGCCATATAGGATCAGATCAATGGTCTATCTAGCCCAGTATCCTACCTCAAGCAATGGCTGAAAATAGATGTCAAGTGTTGCACCCAGAAGGGTTCAGATCATTGGAAAAGTTCAGACTCAAAAGTTGAAATATCCTTCTTATTAGCTTTTCTTATCTGATCTGTCCAAACTGCTCATCAAAGCTATGTGGGAAAACACTGTCTGTGGGCTTTCATACATATTGCCAAGCTATGGCATTCCAGCTGTAGTTTAAACCTGAGCTACACGCACAGTCCTGACAGGTGACTTCCAAATATCTTCCAGCAGCTTTTGTTATCTACTGAATTCCTAACTACTAACCAGAATTTTTTGGGGAATCAGCAAACCAAAAAAGGCTGGAGATTGCTTCTCTAAAGATTTAAAGGTTTCAGGTGACTCTTCTTGCTGTTCCCTGTTTGTAGCTGAGAAAATCCTACCATCTGCTGGAGAGAAGAAAACCTGCTCCAGTTCCTGCAGCTTCTTCATCTTTTTGAACTTGTGCTCTTGTTTCGGCTTTGTTTCAGCACCTTTTTTGTTTTAAGTAAGCTGATGTTTTAATTATCCTGTGTGCACAATGATTTGGCTAAGTCATTTTGCGTGTGGATACATGCTGTTATCTCAGATGTTCACTTGTTCACTCTATTCTTTAACACCCACTGCTATTTCACAATGGAACCAACAGCCTCATAGTAATTAGAAGCTTGTGGGGGAGGGGGGGCCCGAGCAAATCAACCCAATAGTAGCACTCCAATCCAGTACAGCTCTTTACTTGTCACTTTGTAATTTCCCACTAGGTTACTCCTGGGAAGCAGGACCAACAATCCCACCCTTGCCTTTGTCTGGGAACAGAAACGACTTGAGTCAGCTCTTCAAATCCTTGTCAATATTGCAGGTGGACTGAGCTGCTTAAGCAAACCCGTCACAGCAGACACTTTTTCATACTTTAGAGGCCACCTAAGCATGAAAACAAAGAAAAGCCTCTACATTACCTGCTGCAAGGTTTGCTCACCGTTTCTTCTTCAAGCGCACAGCGAATGCAGCACTGAGCCATGCACTACCTGTCATTGCAGCAAAATAATTCTGTGGAGGACTATTCTGGTCTGACTGTTTTTGGGGAACAAGTCATCTCCCCCAGAATCCAGCTCTTGGGGACTCTTTTCACAGCCAGCTTTCTCCAAGGCCCACTAGAGAGCATGTGCCCGTTATATATTTAAAGCGTTCAGTTTATCTGAAGAAAGAACACATTACAGTGACCCCACCCTGTCTGTGTAAATTCCATACCTTTATTAAAGAAAACAGAAGGCCAGCATACTTGCTGTCCCTATCACATGGTGTTTACCTCCCACTTTAAACACAGGACACAGGTTCTTACATGCCAGCACACACACGTGCCTGCAAGCTTGTTCATGCATCCTGGCTCCAGCTGCCAGGGGTTTGATGGATGCACTGGTAGGAGCCAGGACAATTGTTACGGCCCCCTTAGACTCCTCCAGTAGCACCATTCTGACTCCTACAGCAAGCCCAAGAGTGAATACATCAGGAATGGATTCTTGGACGGCCTGCTGGGGTCACTTGGAGCTTGGCTGTATCACAGATGTCTTGCAACTGTATCTACCCTCTTACTCATGTAAATCCTGTTGGTATTTTCTCCTTCAACTAACCCCAGCCTTTGTGCCACAATGCAGCATAACAAAAACCAGCAGGAAGCCAGGAAAATGAAGAAGTTTTTTCCCCCATTCGCCCTCAGTTTCACTAAGGCCCAAAATGTAACCCAGAATCCAACATGTATCTATTTACACTCCCAGTTTCCAAACACTATTTATAATGACATACTATCCAAGAGTCCAATTCTTCTATAACTCTTTAAGTCATAGGTTTTTAAAAAAATAATTTTATTCATTCTACCATGTGTAAAGCAAGGAAACCAAAAGCAAAGTGAGCTATATTTTGACTGTTATTCTGCTTTGGGTGTATGCAGTAACACCATCAAAAGAAACATCATGATTTATGCCCTAATATGTAGCTGTCTGTGTTATGAAACAGTAAAACAAAAAGGAGCACATAAAAATCTAGGAAGGTAGCAAAAATATCTTTGATCTCATACCTTATTTATCTCTTCAAGTACATAAAACAAAATAGTAAGTTTCATTCTGTATTCTGTGCATTTTATACCTAGAATAATAGTACAAAATCATGTAAAAGGACCCTTGTTTAACAATCCAAAATCTTTCCTATAAGAAGGTGAAAATCCAACCAGGCCACAACTTGCTCATTGAGACACTTAGGAATCTCAGCATCACTCAGGTTTATGCACACAGGGCCACACATACTCCAAAACTGGCGTTAGAAGAACATCAGTGTTTGAGAAATGCAGCAACAGCCAGGAAGTGACCACGAGAAAGGTGCCTGTGCTGACTGGTTTCATCGCGTGTGCGTGGCAAGATGCAGTCTTCAGTCAGCGTGATTACTCTTTCGGATCAGGACTCTGCCTGACACAGCCAGAGGATGTACCTGCCCTGGGGATAAGCAAAAAGTGAACAACACTAAGTAAACAATAGGTGCCTTCAGAGATGAAAACAGGGATATTTTCAAAGGTAAAATATGCTAGTAATAACAATCAGACACTGGGAACGTTCATTCAGCTTCCAAATAATGTTCAAAAGGTCACCATCATTAAAAAACTGTAAAACTTTTTAATTAGGAAAAAAATCCCACCCATCAGTAGAGACAAGAAGTCTCACCTCAGCCTACCCTTACCAAAACAGCAAATTAGAGCCACTGTCTCTCATGGCCATTCTGCTTTGCCTTGATCCATCTATAGATGACTTGCCCTCACCCTCAAGCTCTTTTCCTCCCAAACCCTAAAGGTTTCTGTTCACCCTATTTTTTCCTATAGCCTTTCTCCCTCGGACTGCATAATCCCATATTGCTCCCTCTGTGCAACTGAGACAATTTTAGGTAGTTCTTTCACCTGGTGTCTTGCACCACCCCTTTACATAAAAATTTCCTTGAACAAAACTTGACGTGGCACAACCAATCTGCATTTAATGTCATTTATTCTAGACGTGATTGTAAAAATCCAAACCGAAGCCCAAAATGCTTAACAGCATTAAAACAGCTTCCTGTTACCAGCAACAGAGTAAGAAGCTGCGAATTCTTTTTCTGTGACAGTATGCTATTTATAGTAAGCAGGCAAGCACAGGGGTGACTGCAAGTGACTCCAGGCCAAACAGAATGATGGTGAAATCTGTCAGGATAGGAGCTTGTCATCACTCCCTCACATTGTAAAGCACAGAAAAATAGGGAATGAGGATTACTGCCTGATACCCCAGGCTTTCAAATAGCCTGTTCTCCGCACCTGATAAGAGTGCAAAATAAAGCAGGCATTTCTTCCTGCAATGGAGTGATCAACAAACTGCTGAGACATAATTTTTTCTGAGGGTTAAGTTCAGTGTTTTGTGCTTCCTGGCAAAAACCCTTGTGGTTTGGGATGAGTTTCCCTGCCACTTCCTAATGAGTTATAATGCCCAAGATGCTGAAAGAAATAGCAGGCAGATGGAGCTAGTGATTTAGGCATTGTCAGGAACAGAGGATAAGTGAGAGTGTTTATAGGAGCCATCTGCAAGCTTTATACACTGGTCCTGCAGTCCATTCATTACATTTGAGCTTGACAATAGCAAGAGGATCCTTCAGCACACAGGCGGCAATGAACTATAGTGAAAGTGTAGTAAGAACATTTGTAATAAAGGTTTTAAGCTCCCGGAGAAGAGAGCTTACCTCAGCCTTTTGCTGAAGATCCTTCAGTGCATCACTCACAGACATACTAGTCTTTTCAGGGAAAAGTTTTCCTATGTTTGAGAAACAAAGTCATAAATCCTGGCATGCTTATCCCCAGTAACTTTCTTTGACTTTCTACTTCAATATTTCCATCTATGAAAACAGAGGACACTTTACTTACCTCATATAGGTATTGTGAGGATATTTTTATATTTCAATATTGCTTTTAACATGTGAATGCACTCTTCAGTGGAATACAGTGCATATTATTTTGAAAGGCCACCAGCCCACATTTTAGGACATATGAAACATGTGTTTCAAAACTGTTTGGTTTTGTGTTGGGTTTTTTTCATATGTTTCAAAGCTGTTTTTCTTTTCTCACAGTAGAGATGTGTCCAAATTGTAGTAATTCAGACAAGGCTCACACTGTACCAAAATACTGTGTTACTCAGACTTGGAGTGCAGGGTCAGGTCTATCTCCTATGAACAGACACTGTTCATGGTTTAGAAAATGCTCAGTGAAAAGCTAAATTAGAAAAAGATACAAACATTAGTTTAATATAACAGTGTGCTGATGTATTAGAACTGGAAAACAGTAATCAAACTAGATCTTCTGAGTGCTCACAAGTGTTTTAAGGTTCTTTCTGTCCATCCACACAGCAAAATTTGTCATTACATTCTTCCCAAAAAGTAGTACCCTAATAATTACCTTTTTCCATGGGAAAAGTACAAGGGGTAAAAAAGAGTATATAGGCAAAATATGGTATCATCCAGATAAGGGTAAAATCCTGGCCATAGTGAATGTAATCAGAAGTTTGTCAGGGCTCCTATTTTAGCACTTAGGGATGGAAAGTTTTGAAAACATCCTTTTGTTATGCCTCAGCCCCTGGCCCTTGGATCTGGGTAAGCTATATCATGTTCCAGACTTAAAATAGAAAGAAGACTATTGCATTGCATCCCTACAGCTCTCAAAAACTACAGGCTGGAAAGTGCTGAAACAAATGCAGAAATTTATCAGAGAGACATTTTGCTCCATAATTCAACACACAGAGAGAGGGCCCAGAGCTAAAGCACCTCTTCACTGATGTAGACAAATCTTCAGTGACATCTTGAAAACTCCTGAGTAAGCTGAGACAGTCCTGACATTGAAGAAATGACTTCCAAGAAGTTTTGTTTAAATCTAGACATCATGGCATTAAGATGCCAACTTAACAAGAAAAAAATTACACTTTAGTACTAAAGGCAAACTGATTCCCGAGACTGTCTTTCACCTAATGTCTCCACAAGTAAAGCAACAGAACGTACAAGCTTTGTGCCTCTGGTGCTTTAGATTAAGACCCCTTAAAAAGGCAAGGCATTCTTGCAACCAGTCACCACCCTCACAGAGTGGTATCACAACTAATGTTTTCTGTAGCACGTGATTTGCAGAGACAGAAGAAAGCAGGTCACACAAGAAGAACTTTCTCCCATTTTCAAGAAAAAACTTAGACTTCTGGGGACAAAGCCAAACTTTGCTACCACTGGATTACGTTATTTTTTACAAGTGAGTGTTCTAACAGTGGCAGAGTACCTGGGAGTATTTTGCCTTGATTTTTATTTGGACCACATGGAGCCATTTGTTGCAGAAAGATTTAGTAAGAGGCAGTCTCTACCCCATCATCAGTAGGCTGATAACTGCTTTTAGCAGATACAAGGGATGTGGTGAAAGATGCTGCCAGGGACATGCAGCCCCAGGGAGGCCTAAGGGGAAGGGGAAAGAGAAGGAAGGGGAAGGAGAAGGGAAGAGCAGCAGAGAGCCACTGTCATGCACCAACCACCACCTCCTCCTGGGTTGGCTGAGTGTGACTGCAGCGGGCCGGGGGCAGGAGAGATGGGGCAGGAGAGATGTTTGCCTGCAGTGGAGCCTTGGGAAGGAAAGAGGTTTCTTAAAATTGTTTAATTATGTTATCTATTTTTTTTTACCCAATACCTAAATCAGTGATCAGAAGCTCGTGCTAACCGGCAGTAAATTAACGACAGAGGAAAATTAAAGCCAGCATAACTACTAGAGAACATAGAATTAAGGATACTATCATGTTACCGTTAACCCTTTTCTAAAAACCACTGACAAGCTTTCTGTTTTTCAAACCAGAGAATTGAGGGTAGATTAATCCCTACCTTACAGATGTTGTATTTAAACTGCATCTTCATACTTATTAAGGTCTTATTAAATTTAGACATATCACATTGACCTCCTCCTATTTGGAAAGTTTCTCAGGTACAGGAAATTAAAGTAATTTGACATTATTTGTTCCGATTTATTAATGCCAGCTGTTGCTCATTACTTTGTTATCTTCTAGTGCTCACACACAGGTAATTTATCGTTGTCTATTCCTCAGGAAGGGAAAATGGGCTAAGTGTAATCCCCTTGATTGTTGTCTTCTCCCCTTCCATCCTTTTAAAGATGGCCACTGTGTCTTCCATTTTGCAAGCCTCTAGAATTTCCCTTGTCCTTGATGATGTATATTCTCTTCTGCAAATAAATAAAGGGCTAAGGACTCCTGGGCTGTGGCTCATGGGCAAGTTTCATGACAACTGTACTCATACAGATAAAACCTAAAAGGAAAAGACAGTTTAGATATTTCATGAGACAGAAATGCAGAACCATCTAGACAACTTCCAACTAGATTTGTAGACTGCAAGGTTGCAGCAGAGCAGACAAGTTTGCTGTAGCTGGGGCAATGATGAGTATACACATCATATTTCATCTGTGATGTTTATAGCCATTAAACATATGCCAAAATGAAGGGCATAGCTCTCAGCTTATCAAGATCAGCCTGTCAAGGTCCAGACATGAGATACTGGCCTTAAACATATTAAGAAAGTAACAAAAAACATGGTGAAGAATGAAAAACAGCATTGCATAACATGGAAAGGACCTAAAAACACATGGGATGAGTTGCTTTTACATAGTTTTCTATGTATCAGGCTTTCTTACCATGGAAATAAAGTGTCAGATAACACAGGAGCTGTGTGGTACAAGAGCTAAAATAGAGAAAATTGCCTGAGTTGCCTTTCCCTGATTAGAAAATGTTTCATAAGCTTCTGACAGGCTGGAGACCACATAATCACAACACACATTTGCAAAGGTGGATGGAGTCTTGATTCAATTGCCCTACTACTAAATGGAAATCTTAACAAGACTCTGAGAGATGCCCGTGCTTTGCACTGAATTAATGAATGCTTGTCTGAGAGAGGAAAATCAAATGTGACAGTAGACTTTTCTTGAAAAAATCCTCCAAGCACTGACTAGATAACCACCCTGAACAGTGAACATGTAAGTTCTGCTATCAGTAATGATGGGCTAGAGAGTAAGCATCCACAAGCTAAATGAACTCAGCTACCTACCAAGAAAATAAAGGAACAGAGACATGGTCAACCCTGCTTAAGGTTAAGATGAGGCCAGGAAATAGAATATGCTTTGAGGATTATGCATTAAGGACATACAATATAAAGCCATTAAAAATACATACATTAAGGGTATGAATCAAGCTAGCAATCAAGGGTTAGGAGGGAGAATTACAGCAAAACACAAGGTTTAATTTGCAATCTGCTAAGGATCAATTGCAGTTGCTGCCTCAACTGAAGCATTTCTTAACAGCTAGTCACAAGGGGGACATATTCATGGCTGTCATGGTCTAGCTGAATAGACTTGCTTAGCCAGCAACTGATAATGGGTCTGAGAGGAGGGAGGGCCTGGACTCACTCTGAGTTAAAAGCACTTGCTTTTGTACAAATTTAGGCCATAGAATGGTATTGTATCCAATATAGTAGACAACTATTGAAAAAATAAGGGGGAAAGAATCATCTCAGGGAACAAAAAGAACCATGAAAGGAGACTGAAAAGAGAGCCTTGATAAAAAGCCTGTTATGGAGGAACCAGCAGATACTGCTCACTGGCTTGACAAGGGACTAGAAAGAAGGCTCACAGCTATGGAGATCTGTTCCTTCCTCAACAAGTAGGTTATCTCCTTTTGGAAGTCAGGCTCATGACTTTGAGTACGTCTTTTTCCATTCTGTACAAGAGACTACACTGAGGAGGAAAACACGAAGCACATGCCAGAAAGAAGTTCTGCAAAAGAAGGTTCAACCTGGAGCACCTTGATCTTAATGTGTGCATGTCTTCCCTCCTTCCTGCAAAACTGACATGTGGTGGAGAAATTGTGCCAATGGGTTAGCCCCAGACAGCAGCTCAGCACCATGCAGCTGCTCGGTCACTCCCCACCAGTGGGATGGTGAGAGAATCAGAAGGGTAAAAGTGAGAAAATTGGTGGGTTGAGATGAAGACAGTTTAACAGGTAAAGCAAAAGCTGTGTGTGCAAGCAAAGCAAAATAAGGAATTCATTCACTGCTCCCCATTAGTGGGCAGGTTTTCAGCCATCTCCAGAAAGCAGGGCTCCATCACATGCAATGGTTACTTGGGAAGACAAATGCCATAACTAGTCCCCACTTCTTCCCCCAGCTTTATATGCTGAGCATGACATCACATGCTGTGGGACATCCCTTTGGTCAGTCAGGGTCAGCTGTCCCAGCTGTGTCCTCTCTCAGCTTCTTGTGGATCCCAGCCTGCTCGCTGGCAGAGCAGCGTGAGAAATGGAAAAGTCCTTGACACTGTGTAAGCATTGCTCAGCAACAGCTAGAACATGGGTGTGTTATCAGCACTGTTCTGGCCACTGTCATGGTTTAATCCCAGCCAGTAACTAAGCACCACACAGCCACTCACTCACTCCTCCCCTGCTGGGATAGGGAGAACTGAAAAAACCATTATGGCTTGAGATAAGAACTTGAGTTTAATAATTGAAGTAAAATAAAATATAATAATAATAATAATAGTAATGAAAAGGAAGATATCAAAAAGAGAGAGAAATAAAACCCAAGAAAAAACAAGTGGTGCACAATGCCCTGAGACCTTTCACCTTCTCCCTCTTTGCTCCCCTCCTCCCTTCCCCTGGCCAACTTCCCAAAACAAAAACAAATGTTTCAAGCCTGGGGAAGAGCTAGTCTGAGAGTGCCACTAAAGCCTGATTGTCCTGGGTTTTAGCTGGAACAGAGCTGGGTTTCCCACATTTGGGGAAGTGGCAGGGGTCTGCACATCTGGAGTGCAGGGGATGAACCTCGCCCTGGGGTGGCACCCAATGTGGGGCTTAAATCCAGGACCCTAAAAACTATCACACTGATGCATCTGGTATTGGCAGAGAGCCTTATAATGGAGAGTTCTGAAATTCATTATTGGCAAGGGTTATTTCAAACCCAGAAGAGAGCTGACGTTCTATAAGACATGTGAATGTTTTACATCTTTTACAGACCTTTACTCTCTAGTGCAAAAGCGGATGCATTTTTGTTATCCATTTCCTCATAACACCAAATACTAATACAAAGAGTTCTGAGAAAACTGACTGCAAAGGTATGCAAGCTAAGTGTCAGGTGAAACAGGTGCATTGGGTCTCCTTGCTGCCAAGAACTCCCTCTCAGCAGGATTATTGGATTAAAATCCTACTGACACAGCTAAATATAATCTTATCAAACTCAGTTCACTGTACATGAGAAATGTGAGGTTCTCTACATGAAAGTTTGAGGTTAAAAAGAGACATATGGGGAGAAGGAGCTTTCCCAAGACAGCAGAGCAGCTGATACAGCAGATATTTGAAAAGGACTTGTCAGACAGGAGCATACTGAAAATGACTAGGCAGATCAGGGCTAAGAATACTTGAACACTGGGGATACAAAGAATAAAAATATGCTGGTGCTTTAAAAATGCCTGAGTTGAATTAAAACTCCTATAACATCATGTCCTAAATAACTAAATATAATGCAGAAGAGCAGGACTGACATATTTCATAGAGACAAGTTTAGATCTAAAGGAAGGAGGAACATAAGTAATGACATTCCACAGTGCCAATGCCTGTGACAGAATGAGTAGCTCTAGCATCTTATAAAATTAAAATGTGATCTAACAGTGGAAAAATAAGCTTAATTTTTTTTAATGTTAGTCCTATGAATGACTAGAGGAAATTATGGATTACTGTGGAGAAAAGTAATTTCATAAGGATAGTATTTGTAACTGTGAACAAATTGAAGACAGTGAGAAGTATTGTAATGTAAATTAGAAATACTTCAGATATCTGCAACACATCTTTTAGAATCAAAGTTGAAATATTGTCGTCTTGTTTTCAGTTTTAATTAGTACGACATGCTGACTTCAAATCAGAAACTCAAACCATTATTAGTAAAGCCAGTAGTTTTAAAGCTTCAAAGTATTTATTCTAAAATAGCCATGTATTACCAAACTCCATGATAAAAAGGCTACGACTAAATGTCGTCTTCTATCATGAACAATGTACTTACAATGAAATAATAATCTGGTTTAATTTTAATTAGAAGTTTAATTTTACTAACGTCACAATGCCGATCATTTCTCCAAAGCAGAAGAGAGCAACGCAGGGAGGCAAGAAGTGTAGAGCGGCTGCAGAGCTGACTGCTCTACGAGCAGTGCTGAGGCACTCCCGCAGAGGGCAACGGAGGACCTCTGAAACTCGTTTTCTTGCCGTAAGAAGAGGCTAAAACCATTTTTGGTGAAAATCTAGCTAAAAAGTCTTTTGTTCTTCTCCCCAACTCCAGCTGCTTTTTAATTATAACAAAACTTTGTTAATTATAATTAAGAGCCCAATTTTAATTTTAAAAACTTGTTTGTTTTCTTTCCCCCCCAGCCCCTCCCAAGCTGAGAATAAAAGCCTCAGTTATCTTTGAGAGATGTGGGAAGAACAGCTTCCCTGGCAACATAAAACTGTTCTCTCTTTCATATTAATGTTTGTAATACAATATCTCTAGTTTATTTCTGCTTTTTTGTTTGGTTAGTTTTTTTTCTTTATCCTAATTTTCAGAGCTGTCTATGACTACAGATGTAGCAAGAAGCTATACCATCTTCTTCAGAGAAAACAAAAAGGCTTCCTTGCCAGGACTGCAGAATTCTCACTTTACTTCAGACTCTGCTGTTGCTTTTAGGCATTCTGTTTTCCTTTACCAGTTAAGCCCCATGTGCTATACATTACTACTAGATATAAGATAACACCTAACACGATTACAATGAATAATCCTCTAGTAACTCTGCAAATATCTTATCTGAGAATAATGCAAATTTTTCTTATCTTCTTTGCTGAACAGAGCTTGTTTGTATTCCTTGTAACATCTCCCAGCCCTAATCATACTCTCCAAAGATACGCACAACCACAAAACAAAACACCCTGCCTTTTAGTTGTTCACCTTCAGCTCTGAAGTACTTTATCTTGTTTCTGAACATGCAGTAGAGAACATATGAACTTGGGAAGGAACCATGAGGTGGCGGCACTGCCATAAGCTCCCACACTCCAGGTGGAAGCTGTTCTTGCCTGGGGCTGAGCCTCCTGCCTAGCACACAGCCCTTCTCACAGTTTCACCCTTTCTTTTGCAAGAGTTGGGTCAGGAAGGAGCAGCTGCAGGTAACTGAGGTGAAAGGCTTGCTACAATATATTATTGCAAATTTTATCCTGTAAGGAAAAAAGGGACTAGATGAAATTTTTGTGGGTTCTCAGTGCACTAAGCCTTAATGATCCTGAGCAGCCTCACCTGTAGTTTCTACTCATGCTCAGGAGCTCTATTTAAGCTCAGCCCCAGGTCTTAGTCCTCACCTGAGTTGTGTTAGAAGAGTATTGCTTCCCAGTTCAGTTGTGTCTGTGTCATAGCAATTCTTGATCTAGGCCTCAACTTGTGGACTGACTTCCAGGATTGACTTCAGCCTGGGCTCACAGCTATGGCTCTGCCTTGATGGTTGCTGGACCTGATCCTAACTATCACTGAGGGATTTTGCTCCTGACTTCACATGGGTCCTCTGTCTTCTGATACTGCCTTATGATCTGGACTCTTGGCTGAGTATGGCCTCTGTCCCCACGTTTGTCCTGCCTGGGTGCTGTGAGAGTGGGTCCTGGATGATGAGGTCCCTGCCCTGCCAGCTAGGTTGGCTAGCCACTTTGGCTCCCAACTCACCTTCCTCTTAGGGAACAATCCTGTTCCTGCTGCTCCCTGACAAGCTCAAACATCAGGTCCACCTTTCAGTTATCTGAATACCTGCTATTTTAAAGGAGGTGAAAATATGTCCTAATCAAAATGCTCTTACAAAGCTGGAACAGAGCTTTCTCCCCTTTCACACAAGTTTCCACTTCCTTTTCCCGACCCCCAGGTTAACAAGTGAACTACTGCTGTTTTGGTGTGCTGCCAGCCTCCCCCTTCTGTCACAGACAGGACTACAAGAACTCTATCAAGCCAGGAAAGCACTCTAAGGAATGAGTAACAGGAGTTTAGCAACGACCTCTAGGAGAAGCAAAAAGTGTAGTGTGGATTCACTCAGCATACCCACTAAGCGAACTGATTCCCAGATGCCCACAATTGGTATTGCATTCCTTGTTAATCGAAACTGGGACCTGTCCAGAGGTGTTTAGCATGACTTGAAGAACTTCACATTTTTTCTGGAGCTCTCAAAGCGTGAAAGTGCAAAATATGGTGTCCTTGAAAATAGCTTTAAAAATTTTAAACCTCGCCATAAGGTGAGACATGAATGAGTACTGAACTGCAAAGCTTGCCTGTGTAACTCTTGTTGGAGTGAATTCTCTAATTCCAGGGCCCTCTTCTAGGGAGAAGTATTGCTGAATTATAGAAAGCTTTGTACAAAGAAACTTCATGACTAATAATGAAAACAAAATTGTTCCCTGTATTCTTCAACATTTTCTATGTCATTCCTGAGGTAGCAATCTTCCACAGTCAGGAATATACACCTATCTTCCTAAAGCAGTGTTAAAAAGAAAAAAGTACTGAGGAGAGAATACTCAGTCTTTTAATAAACTCAGATTATTCCAGGAACAGAACAAAAAGATTGTGAATGGAACATTAGCCCAAGATAATGGACTCTTAGCGACACTGCTACATAATTGAGGTACAGCAGATAATTCTATGAAAAATAGATTGAGCTAGGAGGCTTATTTTCAGGGTTGGAAACATTAATCCTTTGACAAGTTTTTGTGTCATACGTTAGCAGGTCAGCGCTGAAGGTGCCAAACGTTTTCTGAATGTCCTGACAGTATTTTAAGCCCTTGAAACAAGTAGAAAGAAGATGCTCAGCACTTCCAAAAGTTATTTTGCAACGATTTTCAGTGATGTCAAGGGGCAGAGGTGCACAGAGATTTTATTTTAAATATGGTAACGTGTAAGCTGCTCAAGGCGGTTTTATATTACTATGGACATCTTTAAAATTGCTGGGAGGGGATGCATTTTGAGATGGAAAAAAACCTCACAGCAGGGATTTTGTCGGTATGCTAATTAGTGACCACCCCTACTGCTGGTTTATGGGTATCATTTGGAGCACGTTTTGTTTCCACTGTTCCTACTTTTTGGCTGCCTAAGTTATTACTTAAACCCACACTTGACGACTAATACAAAGCTGCGCTGCTGTGTATGACCGTACTTTTTCCAGCGCAGGTCACAGTTCCTGCTTGAAGGGACAGTGCCGCCTGAGGCAAAGGGGTTTGCTTTCCTGCGAAGAGGCATAGCTCCAACGCCGCGACCCTCAGCAGCTCCCCCGCAGCCAGGCCTCCCTCCACGCGTGCCCTAAAACGTTTCGGCTTTGCCCACTGGGTTGTACCGTGCCTTCTGGACGGACTCTGGACCCTTGCTCCCCCCTCTGCCATGTCACACAGCCGCAACGCTTCCCTCAGCTCCACCCCATCAGCCTTTTCCCCTCATTCCCCCTCAGGACTGGCGGCCCGCCCGCCCCTGCGGACAACCGCTCCCCGCTCCCGGGGCCTCCCGCAGGGCGCAGGGGCCGCCGCAGAGGCACGGTGCGCCCGCGCACGCGCCGCAGCCGAGGGGCGGCCCCACTACTGGCCACCGCCTGACGGGGCGGGGCGCGCCTGCGCTCGCGCCCGCCGCAGCGGATGAGCGGAACAAGGGGCGCCCGGGCGCTGCGCAGGGGGAGTGGGGCGCGCGCCGGAGGGAAGGAGCCGTCGGCGCCGCGCGCGGCAGGCGGAGCCCGAGGAGGGGAGGGGTCGGGTCCCGGCCACCGCCTCCCTCCCCCCCCATCAGCGCCAGCACTGGCCGGGCCGCCCCGCCGCGCCTCCCGCTGGACTTGGCTACGGGGAGAGGTGAGAGAGAGCCCGGCGGGAGCCGCCTCCCTGCCAGCGGGAGGGCGGGGGCCCCCGCCCCGCCGGGCCCTGGGCCGGAGCCCCCGCCTGTGCCGCAGCGGCGGGTCCAGGGCGCGGGGCAGCGCCGCAGCCGCCGCGGTGAGGGCCTGGTGGGGGCCGTAGTGGCGGTAGGGTCCCCGCCGGTGCTACGTTGCCGGCGGTGGTGGCGTGGCGTCAGGGAGGGTCGCCGTGTGCCGCCTCCCCGCGGGCCGCTGCCTGGGAGCGGGGTTCCGGAAGCCCCCCGGGGTCTCCGGCAGCGGCTCGGCCTTGCCCCCGCCCGGGGGCTGGTTGTCGCTGGACGGCGGGACGGCCCCGCGCTGGCCCTGGCCGGGCTCGGGGAAGCGGAGCTCTCTGTGCGCCGCGGGCGGTGCGGCCGAGGCGTAGCGGTGTCCTGGAGCTCGGTCTCGTTTTGGAGCGATAACGGGGCTCGGTGGAGCCGTGCGTCTTGTCCCGGGACTTGTCAGCCACTTCATGATCGGCTCGCTTTTATTAATTGCCTTGCTGACACCCCGGGCCCATGAGGATCCACAAGCCACGGTTTGAAAACGGTCGGGTTAGGTACCGAGCGCAGTTAAAATTTAGCTCCCTTGGTTGTCGGTAACCTCCTTCTCCTCGCATTGGGAAAATAATCTTCTGATTGAGCAATGATTCCCGGGGGAATGAAACCTAAATCCCTGTTACTGTCGCTAGTCCCTTACTGCTGCCAGCCGCTCTTCTGTATCTTTATTAGCAGGCCTAATGAATGGATCCTTTCCAAAAGAGCACATTCGCATCTTGGCTAAAGGCATTTTGCTTAACGTACTCTGTGGTAGTTCAGATGATCTTAAGACAGTTGCTTGAAATAATAGTCTTCATAAATTGTATGTTAAGAGAAATGCTATATGGAATTCCTTTTCTGAAAGGAGGAAAGGCATCAATTTCTGTGTGTCACTGATGATGTTTCTAAGGTGAGATGGTGCTGCTTGGGAACTGCTGTCCAAACAAAACAGAGTTCTTGGGACTGAGGACAGGAAAACTTTTAAAACTGCTAGTTTTTGTCTGGAAGTTTTCTTAACTTCAATCATTTCAACTTAATCACAGGAGATATAAATCTGTTTGTTCCATTAAATGTTACAAAGTTGAGGCATGGCTGATGCTTGCTTAATATCAACCTAACTTTCCAGGTTTTGAAAGGACAGTAGCTGATAATCAGTTGTTAGTCTACAGCAAACCTTACGAGCAGTAGAAGTGTGTATGGGGTGTTGCTCCTTGCTTGTCTTTGTCAGGTCTGTTCTCCAGCTAGTGAGAGTTTAGAGGTGATATAGCACTACTCTTAAAGGGGAAAAAGGAGAAGAGGAGAACATAATTTTGCCTCTTAGCTATCAATGTAGCTGTAGATGAAGCTGTTGAAGGGCCTGGTGAATTTCTGTGTGCTGTTTCATTTTAGTTCCCTGCAAACTGCTGAGGATGTTTGTTGTTTTAGACATGCACTAGTTTTTCATCACAACTCCGGAGCTTTGAAGTAATTTGTTTTGTGAATTTGCAACTTTCTAAAACTCGGGTGTAGAGCTCCTCTGTCCACATGCTCATTTAATGCAGTCTGCTTCAAAATTGAAAGTAGTTGGGAAGAGAGAGATGTGTGGTTGTGGTCACTTGTGGGCTTTTTGGTTTCTTTTTTTCTTTTGTTGTGGAGCTGTGAAGATGTAAGTAAACTGAATTTGTCAAGACTGATAGAGCTTACACTTAACAATGAACAGATATTTTTCCTACTTTAATCATAGGCCAGGAAAAGCGCTCCTTCTAAACATGCTAATCTGTCAGATTATTTAAAAACTGACTTCAGTAAAGGGCCATCCAACTCATATTTCTGCCATGAGTGTGAACTTCTGGGGAACTTCCAGCTCTGTTTTATAAATGCTCGTTAACTTTTACAGTGTAAGGAGGAATTTTCTGATGGTGCAGGAAGAAATGTTGGACTTGTATACTTTTTACAGAGAACTGAATTGGGACATTGGGACAGAAAGTCAGACTGATGTGCTCCTGTTCTTTCATTAGTGCTTGCTGTATTATCTCAGGGTTTTACTCCAAAGAGAAATAAAATGCTGCAATTAATAGAAAGTAAATTTTTGGGAAAAGAAGTTTACTGAAGATTGCTCACTTTTTTTTTTTTTTTTTAATTCTGTTGAAGTGTTCAAGTAGCGTCTGAGGTGGTGCAGTACTTACCATTTTTCTATTGTCTGCTCTTTCAAATAAATGTTTGTGCAGTTACCTAATGCAAGAAACTGCATGTTTTGTACTCTATGAAGTTGTGTTCCAGCCCCCTCTCCCTCCAGTACATCTTTGCATAGAGTACTCAGCCAAGATTTAATAAACTGCGTCAAGTCAGTTGTTGGGCTCTCGTCTCTTCACTGATGACTGTTTTGCCACCTGCCCCCACACTGCATTTCCCACAACTTCTGTTTCCTGAAGCCTGCAGGGAGTTTTCTAAGGGTTTTTTTCTCCTTTCTCCCTCTCCATGCTGTGAAATCTCTGTCACTTTAGGCTATCTGTCAAATAATTTATCTGTTAGTGTCCTGGGCTTCTCTTTTGGAACAGAAAATAAATTTGTCACAGAAATTACATGCCATCATATAATTAGAAGTTCCCAATGGTCCAAGCAGCGGGATTTTTTGTTGGGTTGATTTTTTATTTTTTTTGGTGAGGGGTGGTGGGGTTATTTTTCAAATGAACCTACATCGATCTCTGCTGTACTCAAACTTACGATTAAAGAGCAGAGAATTATGAAGGAATACAGAGAAGTTCTTTCAGTAAAGGAACAGTGACAACTGTTTTCTGGGAAACAAGATAGTCTTATTACCTGTAAGCGTGGGTTTTGCTTCAGTACATGCAGTGTGATAGAAGCACTGCGAATGTAGAAGCTGATGGTCCTATTCTCCAAACTATGACGTGGAAATCTTGGTCAGGCAAATTGTGGTTCCTAACACAGTATGCTGTTAATGAGGATCTTGCTTCTACGGCGGATGTGTTGTCAGGGAGGAGGAGGGCAGTAGCTGAAAACTGTGAGGTGGGTATTTTGACAGTCCCTGTTTTTACAGGAAATGAAACAGCATAGTTCTTAACCTAGGCTGTTTTGGCGAATTGGTGAGGAAGTAAAAATACTACTTCTAAACGTCAGACAGTTCTTTACTGAGTGAACTGTGTTGGTTTCTTTTTTCCTCCCCCTCTCATTCTGATGTGATTGTAATGCTGTTGAATTAATAAAGTTTTTCTATTTTGTTAGGCAGTCTTCCCAATTAATTTTTATTATAACAAGTAGTTGATGTTAATATGCTTCAGAAATGCATCTCTTTTAAGATACAAAAGATGATGGGCACAGTCTTGGTGGGGTTTTTTGGGGTTGTGTTTTTTGTTTTGTTTTTAAAACCAACCAAACAAAAAACCCCACAACAACAACAAAAGTTTTCCCTAACAGCTTTGATTCATTTTAGAGGCCTGTTTCTGGAATTTGCCTGAGTGATTTCTTTTGCTGTTGTCTTGTGTTTTGGTTTGTAATAATTTAACTTAGCTGGCAGCCAAACAAGATACAGCCACTCGCAGCCCCCCTCTCTTACCCCTGTCCCCCAAAGAGACTTGTAGGTTGAGATAAGAAGAATTTAATAATTAGAGTAAAATAAAGTTAAAATAGTAGTAATAATAATAACAACAATAATGATGTATGAGTGATGCAGAGAACAGTTGCTCACCACCTGCTGATAACGATCCTGGAGGAGTGAAACAAACCCCGAAACCGAAATTGCAATCCTGGAAAAGCAAGCCCAAGCAATTCCTGAGAGAATTCCTCCCTTTCCGGTCAGCCCCAGTTAATATACTGAACATGACGTGATATGTTATGGAATATCTTATTGGCATATCCAACTGTCCATTCTGGGTTTTGCTTACTACTAAACTTTTCTTCTCCACTTCCTCCTTCCAGTCCTCTCCTCTTGTAAACTGCCCAAGCACAGTGTCCTTGTAGGTATCAACGTTGTTCACATAACAGTCTTCACTGAAACCAAAACACAGTGCTTTCTAGCTACTAAGAAGAAAATTAACCCTATCCTAGCAAAAAGCAGGACGTGGGTGAAGTTGATAACTTCTCTGTTTAACTTCAGCCTGCCAATAGTTTCCTTCCTTCCCTCTGCTGCCTGCAGCTCTTCCCCTACTACAGAGTGGAAAGTCATGCTCAGAGTTTATAGCTGGAGTAATGTCAAGGACTTTGTAAGCATCTTGCTTCTGTTGAAGACATGAGCAAATACTGGAACTAGTGTGACTTTCACAAGTTTTCTAGATGTTGGAAGGTCTAATTGTAACCAGAAAGGAGGAAAAAAAAAAAAAGTTATTTGAAAAATTAACATTCACTTCCATATTGGGAATTAGTAGAGGAGAGATATTGTTGCTGCTTTGTGGACTTACTTCTTTGACACTGGACTTGAAGAATCTGCATAACTTTGGGGATGTTTTTAATAAGTTAACTTCTGATCAAGGAGGTGGCTTATCTGCCTAAGAAACTCTCTGTCAATTTAGAAACAGTAGGAGCAGCTCTGTGTAGCTTTATCTCAAAACAAACACTTGCCCAGCTTGTGGGAACAGCAAGTTGCATGCTTTTCTGGTAATTTGTCTCAGTTAATTCATTTTTGTAATTTCATACCATAGTAGAGAGACAAGGTGGAGCTTGATGTTTTGAGGACTGACATTAACTTTTAAAATGAAGGTGTATGTGCAGTGTCAAACCCCATAAACTGATGTTTAGGAAACAGTGCTTGTAATAGGGCACTGTTCAGCAGCTGATACCTTAGTCAGAAGTGTTTTATTCAGAGTAACTCGTTCTGGATTGCACACAGTTGAAATCCAGTGCAGTATTTTGCTATGTTTGTTATAAAACAATGTTTTATTCCATCTGTACTCTACAACAAGAAAATCTGTTGCAGATGTAATGTATATAGTAGCATAAGAAACCTCTTGAGAGCTGCTAAAAGTGTTTGACAGATGGTAATAGGAATTTGTGAAGCGAGATTTTAATTCTGAGGAAGTAGCTTGGACTTCTGGTGTTCAGAGATGAATAAATAAATCTAATTTTCTTCACACTCTTAATTGTGGATATAAGATTTTTATCTCAGCTTGTTCCCTCAGCATGGAGTGCAGTACTGATCTTTGATCCACTAAAAATGCTACATCTGTCTCTGTGGAAATTTTTATGATTCCAGTGACTTTGACACAATATGGGAGTGTGTGTTTCTGATCTTCCTCTTTTTTTTTTTCATTCAACCATTAATTCATCCATTTGAAAGTGTTCCTGTTGCATCTAAGCTTGGGCTAGTTCATATGCTATCTGTATATTCATATGTTTTCCAGTGCAGTAATCCTGTCACCCAGTGTTTTGTGTTGTACTACTGCAGAAGCTGTTAATATGACTATTCCATTGAGATAAGGGAAAAGAGTGTGTCTCTTCCAGAGTTATCTTTTGCGTGCCTGCAAACTGAAGCCATAGTATTTTTAAGGTTATTTTAAAGACCAGCAGCTTGCTTTTTAAAAGGCTTGGACTTGGGAGTGTAGCTATATTACTGGTCATTTAAACATGTGAAAAAAAATTATATTTAATTTAGTGTTCTTGCACAACTTAGGGAAGCATGCATATTGTAGGTGACTTTTTTGTTGTCAGTTTTAGCTATTACGCATCAGAAAAAAAACAGGTTAGTTTTAATATTGATGTGTTTAAAGCTGATAGTAAGTGGGTGGTCCAGTAAACTGAGTTGGGTACTTGACTGTGGTTGCTTTATTTCTTTTGGGAATAGCTTTAATAAATTAAAGGATACTTTTCATCTCTCCTTTCCCATCCAAAGTAACGAATAACACCTGCAAATGACTTACTTAACTCTTCAAATGGCAGAAGCACCAGTCCAAACCTTTATCTCATGTACTTGTGGTCTTCTTTAAGTACCTACAGAGGGCCTCATCTCAGTGGTTGACACATTTTCCTCAAAAAGATGCTCTTTAGATGTTATATTTCTTAGAGATGATTTGGGCAGTTAAGACAAACAACTTATTACTTTTAACTAGATTATGCTACTTAGAAGGAGTGTTATAATGTTGATATGAGATTTGTGTGGTAAATTATAGATTCAGTTTGTGTCTAGTTAATGAATTATAAAAGATTCCCAGCTGCATTCTGAAGGAGAAATGTGACATTTTGAGATTCATGAAACGCTTATTGCCAGGTACACAGCAAGTTACTTTGCTTGAAATTTTTACTTGGTGGTTTTTTGTTTGTTTTTTTTTTTTTTTTTCCCCTAATTTCTGTTAAAGCATCCTTTTTACTAATCTTAACAGGCAAGATGAATACTTTTGTAGGTAAAACACAGGCAACATTTGCTTAAATATCGCATTGACTGATCTCATTTTTTAGTTAGTATATTCAGATTTTATGGTCTTGCAGTCTTTGCAAGTTAAAAAGAAGTATGATGATGCTTTAAATGTGTGATTAGATATTTCTCAAATGGCACTGAATTAAGAAACATGTTTATTTGACAGCTTAGCTTCCCTTGTCTAGTGACGGTATGGTGGAAAAGATCACTCGGTAAAGGGGTTCGTGGTGGTGGCTATGAGCCCTTTTGAGTACGAAGTAGTGCATTTTTTTTTTTAGTTCTTGTATATTAAGTTCTGATGTAAATGCCTGCTTAAGAGCCACTGTGTCTCCTTTGAAGCAGGCTGTAATAGCATGAGAGGCCCTCCACAGTCTGCTTGTGCAGGTCGTACCAGTACCGTAGAGAGGATGCTGGTAGTTGGGGAAGAATACTGCTGTCAGTCGCGCAAAGCTTTTGGAGTAAACCTGCACAAGTTTGTCACCCCCTGTGCAAGCTGTTCCTTCCAGACCCATCTTGGAGGTGGCTGCCCGAGAGACCTGCTGCGGCGTGCCCCTGCGTGCGTGGGGCTGCGAGGTGGAAAGGAAGGAGCAGTGCAGGTGCCTTGTTCCTCGTGCAGTGTGACGCCGGCGCGGCTGGGAGCAAAAGGCGGCAGCAGTTTGCTGTCTGTGGAGGTTTTAGCGCAACTCATGAACCTTTACGCTGCGCAAAGCAAATCCTGTTATTCAGTACAGAAGGGATAGCTGGGACATTGTTGAGACATTAAACCAAACTGCATAAACTGCAGTTTGTTGTTTGGTAACTGTGGGAGTCAAACCCCGCAGCGCCATACGGTACCAGGAGAGTGGGTTTACCATTGTTTGTCTCTGGAAAACTAGTCTAAGAGAAACACTGTAGTCTGAAAGCAAATATTTAATGTGGCTCTAGAAGATCACCAGTCTCCTTCCTTGTGTGACTTTGCCTTTGTCCAGTAAGACCTTCATTATAAGGCTTTCGATATAAGCCATTTCTTTTGCATAATTGAGAGCGCTTGTGATGGTTCTTTCAGTATTTTTACCAGTGGAAAGCAATCACAAGAACAAGTTTATTTGTGTCTCTGAATTGAACTGAGCCAGTATAGATACCCATTTAGAGTAGTGCAATCAACTGCATAACACATGGAAAATGTTTTGGTTAAAACAAGTGTATTATGCAATCCGTGTTACATGGGCCTGACTCTGAGTGTGAATTCTTTATTTTTTTTTTTTCCCCCTTATCCACACGCTCATATGTGTAGCATGAAAATAGGGCAGCTCATTTGCTTGATGGATTCATTTATTTGTCCTTTCTTAAGACAGTTTACTGTTGGTGTATCTCTCAACTTGCAGAAGGATAATCTTTGTGCTTCCTGTGCAGGAGGGTGGCAGCAGTGCTGCCTCCTTGGCTGTGTTGCTGCCTGCACCCTGGCTGCTGAAGGCGAAGCTGTTTGTGAGTGTGCTTTACCAAATGCTGGCTCCCTGGAGCTGCACTTGAGAGCTAAACTAAATGTAATTGTTAGGGGTGGAGGTGGTGTGGAAGAGCTTTGTTTCAGGCTTTGGTCATTTCCAGGTAAAGAGAGCCTGTGAGGTCATCCAAGCACTTTATAAAGCAGACCTTTTTTTCATCTAAATAGATGGATGTATAATTTAATAGTTTTTGAAGAAGTCCCCCGCTCTATGCTCTAATATGACTGGTGATAATGTTACCCTGTTTTTCCAGTACTCCTGGAAGCTGCTGCACTGCTCTTTCTGAGGGACTATTGGACACTCAAGGTTACTGATTTTTTTTAATTATTTTTTTTTTATTTTTACAATCTAGAAGACTGAGTAACTTTAAAAAAAGAATATTTATTTCAGTACTTAAAACATGCTGACCTTTAATACATAGTCCACATATAAATACAGAATACAGTATCCACTGACATTAGGATGATGCATATAGGCTGGTAACTAAGGGAAACTTTAACTTTTTCTAATACACTAGTCATACAAATGTAAGGGTGGTCCTGAGTTTACATATTAACGTGATGAAAATAACAAGAATTGAAGTGGCACAGCTGTTGTTTCTTTTAGCAAACAATCTTTGAGTAATTACTAATGTGTTCAGTCCAAGTCTGGAAGAAACAAAAGTTTGTGTAGAAGCTGAAGCAGAGTTAAAAATAAGGAATATTAAAAAAAAACAAGCCCTCTAAAATGTTTTGTTGAAGACCTCAAATAATAGCTAGTGTGATTGGGAGGAAAAACTGCAGAGGAAAAGATCTGTAGACTTGGATCAGAAACAGACATCAACTCAGTATGAATTCATTGTTCCTAATAGCTTAGTCTCTTTCTCGCTGACATTGGCATGTGGAGGTACAGCACATCAGCTAAACCTTGTTAACACTATGCACTATAAACCTGGGCCAAGTGCAGTGATTATTTGGCTTTGACTAGTCTCTCTGGGCTTGTTACATGCACTATATGGCCAACATACGTTTATTCTGAGTATAGTATACTGGGTTCTATCTAATTATGGATAATATGTTAAGTTTTGTTGAGTAACTAGTTATGCTGCAGCAGAAGTTAATGCTCATTCTTAATGCTTTCTTCCCTCTTGGGTAAGAGAAGAAAGAGGTGCGTGCATCAGAAGAAGTAATTTAGATCTTGTATTGGGGATCCAAGGTCTATAAGAATGCACTTCAGGATTGATAATAGTGTTTTGACTTGCATGATTTCCATCTCCAGATGCCAGACCATGAGTAAGACTCTAAATAAGATAAGTGCTCTTCTGCTATTTCCATTTCTTATGGAGAGAGTTTACAATCCTCTGTGCTTCTCTATGGTATAGCCTTCTTTTTTTGCCCTGGTAATACTGTTCCAGTTCAGGCAATGTAATGGAAAATATGACAGTGTGGAGGAGAGGAGCAGAAGGAAGATTGAGTAAGGCTGTTAAATTCTTACCTGAAGCAGCAGGTAGGGTTAATCTAGTGTGACTGAACATCTGGCTTCTTGTAGCTGACATCTGACATACTTAAGGTGGATATAATGTGCACATCATTAATGGAGGAGCATCTTTTGTGAGTGAAGATGACTTGTGTCACCTTCCTAACCTAATGGCATCTTCTCTGCCAATGTTGAGGTGGCCTTTTTGCTTCTCTTCCATTTGTTCTTCTGGCTAAGTAGGATGGTGAGGGCCTTCTGCTTGTTCATTTTTTTGAGATCTGGGATTACTGTTTTCTTGTGATATATGTATGACCTGTCTACTTTCTCCTGGAATTCCAGCTACACTACCTGTTCCGACATCTTTGGTTACTTATCATCTTTCTCCTGCCTTGGTTTCCTACACGGATCACGGTTAAATTACTGTGGGGAATTTTCTGTCTCATTTCTTGTAACTCTAGGCACCATCTGACTAATCATGGCTTTAGCAGTTTTCAGAAGATTATAGTTTTAGAAGAGGGCATGATCATAACCTTGTATTCCCTCCAGATAATTCAGACACTGCAGAGAACTACTAGCTGGGAGAGGGGATTGGGTTTTTTGAGGGGGTTTTTGAAGCAATATACTTACCTGTGTTATATAGATAGTGATATGTGCTGTCTGTGATACAGACAATGCCTACGTAGTATCTGCTTTACTTCAAGGACTTGCTTAACCTGTCAAACATAATCTGCATGTGTGCATGTATATATTTGTGTGTATAAAAGAAGTGTACTAGCAATGCATCAGAAAGAGATAACCTCCTGTAAACTGCTAGCTGGCAATCCCCAGTGTAGGGCTCTCAGCCAGGTCTTCAGGCTAACACAACAGTAGAGGTAGTTGTGACCTGAAGTACTTAATGTTATTTGCAGTCTCTTTGAGAAAAAGAAGCTTTTTGTATGGATAAGCAAAGCAACTTTGATTAATATGCATGATGTAAATTGTAGACTTTCAAGGTACCTCTTTGCTTTGATTAGCATCTTTAAAAAAAAATAATTCTAAATTGAATTTGCACAATACATGAGAAGAGGTTGCAACTCTAAGCCAGTAATTCCAGCTTCAAAATTTACACTAAAGATTTTGCTAGGCTGTCCATGATGACCTGTTGGAGGCTGAAAGATTCACGTAACAGTACGTATTCCCTGTACTGAAATTACAATTTTGTAGTGCTTACTTTTTGATCAAATTAAAATCTCATCAGTAATTAAAATGTAGTCTTTGTGGTTGTAGAGAGAAGCCAATAAGCTAACATTTGAGTCTTGTTTTGTATGCAGAATTAAGGACCCCACACTAACCTACCTATAAAGATTCACTGCTTGCTGTTTTTACAAACAGTGCCTTGATTCCAGCTTGCAAATAGGATTGTAGTTATACTTAACTGTCACTAACCTGTGCTGCCTTGAAAAGGGACTGGATTAATCTTAATGCAGACAACTACATTAAAATACCAGTGACAGAAAATCATCAGGGGAAAACACAGGATTAAGGCCTGTGATATTTACAAGCAAAAAGAAAACCCCTCTACACAAATGCTGATTCTGTCTATTTGAATAATGCACAGAATTACTGAGCATAAGGAGAGGTTTTAAGACGGATTTTTAAATCATCAAGAAGAATGAGTGTTCTCCCTGAATTAAAAAAAGTTTTCCTTTTATTAAAAAAGAAAGCCTACTGAGGCAGGGAAGCACCCTGTAGAAAGCTTAACAGAATGGACAGCAATGAGCTGCCCTATAAAATGAGGGGAAAACTGTTGAAAAGTAAACCTGAGAGAGTGTACAGATGTGTCTGTACCATGTCAGCTGCTTGAATTAAATATTAACTATACATGCTTACTGTCAGTGCTTTAAAGAACAGTATTTGATATTCCTCTCTGTATAACAAGATTGATTTTTGTTTTAAGCTTAATAATCAGTTCCTTTCAGTGTCACTTGTAGAAGACCTCTGTTCTGGTCAGTGTCAGATCACACATTACAAATCACGCTACTTTGATTTTCAGAGGTATGTTCTTGTTAAAATTAAACAAGCTTTAGTATTTTTTTACCCTGTTTTTGGCATATGAACAATATTTGTCTTCAGTGAACTTTAAAAAGTTGTCCTTGTGTATCTTATTGTTGATTTATATTTTCTTCCCAAACAGAGCTTGGTTTATATCAAAAAGAAGATTAAAGATCTGGTAGGTGGTAGTTATTTTCAAGCACAATAAATCAATGAATGTAGCATTTATTTAGTATAAATATTTGTTATTAATAAGAAGTGATCAGAACGGATTTTTTATGCGTATGTTTTGGCTATATATTTTATTATCAAATTATCTTTGATCCCTCTTTATGAAATGAAGAAAACTGAGGTTTTTTGCTTATCTTAAGCCACTTTCCTCTGTGACTGACAGATTGTTTTTGTAAATACCACCCACTTGTGGACAGAACTTGTGTTATCTTATAATGTAAATATACTGAAAGAACCTCTGTTTTATTAATTGTCATAGAAGCAGCACAGATGGAATCACGGCATGAACAGAATGAGGCAAAAGTCAACATTCAGCTGTACTGTTTCAGTTACTGTACTCTCTGAATGCTTCCAAGTATCACCTGTAGACTTTCATTTGAAGAGAATAAATTATTTACCTTTGCATCCTTTATAGATCTTCCTGCACTGTAGTTCTTTGTTCCCTTACGTAGATTTATTTCTGAACTCTGTTCCTTAATTATTCTGTATAATAAATTGTGGCATCCTCCTTCCTGTTATTACAGGCACAGGCGTTCATTATGCTTCTGAAATTCCTACCAGCATGACAATATTCATGCTGTGAACAGTTAAAAATCATATCTTTCTAATACATCTCTTCTTCTTCAGCAGAACTCGCGATAATACCTCATGCATCAGGTTATTAAAGATCCAGCAGAAAACTACTGCATGGCTTAGTCTGCTTTTGGAAAAAGAGGCCGGTAACTCTCCTGTAATACCCTGGTCACTCAATATTGCTGAGTAACAACAGGAGGCTCGGGCCTCTAGCCTCTGTCTCTCTTCGTTTTGAATTTTAAACTCCAGGAAGCTAAGGCTTGTTGCATCGGAAGCAAATAGTGTAAAGCATAACTTGCTCGTGTATTGTTTGTGAGAAGTGTAGACTAAAGACAGTGAATTTTGGTTGTTTTTTCTTTTAAATTCTGACAGTGGAATACTGTCTGGCAGTTGACCTTTTGTGAAGATGGTATGTACACAAACATTTGTGCTGGCAGGCACAGGAGAGGAAAGACAAACTGATGACAGAGACCTGACATTATTCTCAGTGTATAGTGTCCAGAAGTAATAGCTGAAACATGTCTGAGGTATTGCATGTCAAGTCTGGACTATTTGTCATTGTAGACATTTTTGTGGGTTTAAAAAAATGCTTGCATTTCCAGTGTTAACAGTCAATTTCATTTCACCAGGTTTGTGTGGGGTTTTTGGTTTTTTGAGGTTTTTTTACTGTTTCTCATAGGTGATTAAAACATAAACTGCTTACTTAGTGGATATTTCTATCTTAAAAATGCAGGTTTAAGAAGCTTGGGTTGTCTTTCTTGCAAGATGAGTAGCTTCTGTTGTGATTCATAGAGCTTTAAGGTGTTAGGGGATGTATAGAAGCAAGCTCTTGACTTGCAGAATGATTTTCTGAATATAGTTTAGTTCCTTGATAGAGATGATGTTTGAATTTGAGCCTCTTTCTCTGAATTATTGGATGGAAGGAAGAAAGGAAGGGAGGTGTTTTTTTGTTGTCATTTTTTTTTTTTGGTCAGGGAGCAGCTGGTGTCTTCATGACTTGTAATTTGCTATAGCTGACTTACACAGCCTGCACTTCATGTCCTACAGCAAGGCAACCCAGACAGTGGAAATCCTAGAGTAAAGAAAAGTAACTCCTAAACAAGTTTCATGTTGGTGAAAACTTGGAGAAAGACCTGAGTGAAGGAAGGTGTGTTTTTTATTGGGGTTCTAACTTGTGATCTGAAAACCCTCACTGAATGTTCACCCCTTTCGGTGGTGTCAAGGGTCCTGAGAGTTGAGTCTTGGAGGAGGAGAGAAGAGATGATGGGGCTTTTCTATTACCACTTAAGGGTGTAGTAGATACAGTTTTCCAATTTCACTCAGCATCTGCCCATTTTTTGTGACACAACATTGCTGTTGCCATCCATACTGAATGAAAGCCTACTTTAGCTCTGGCTGGCTTATTCTCCATCCTATTACAGGATCATGTTTGCTTGAAATTTATTCTGTGTTTTTTAAAAACATAGTTTGTTTGGGTTTTTTAATTTCCATGTTTCTCCTGTTGTAGCCATCTTTTAGACAATTGCTCTGTGTCATTAACTGTTTCAGTTATACTTGTCTGACACTTTCAAATGCCTTATCTCCATCCCAGCTTTATTCTTAGGTTTCTGCTTGGATAACCACGCTGTTTAGCATCACACACAACTACCTTGCCTTAGCATCTTTTTCCATGTCCGTAATAGTTTTATCTTTACCCCATGCACCTCTCTTTCTTCTTTCACTTCAGTATAAGGTAGTATATTTGTTTTTCTTCTTGGCTGCTATCCTACCTGTCTTAGCAACTTGGAAACCTAGTAGCATTTTTCCTCTGTTCTTCTGCTTTGCTTTACTTTCTCTGGAAGAAAATACAGGTGTTTGCTGATTTGAGCTTGCCAACATACATGTATATTTCGCTGTTTTGAAATGTTAAATGTCTTTGCTTGAATCCTGCCCGTGGCAATCTCTGCTGCTTAACTTGCAAAGATCATGGTACTGTAACAGTGAGGGAGGAGCTGCAGCGGTGGTGCTTAGGTCAGCGAGTGTATCCTCCCTCCCCAAACAAATTACTACAAGCATAAGCGGTACAAGAAAAATAGTAACACTCCACTCCTCCCAGAACTGTGTCCAGGGAGGTTGTTATCGGCATAAGTTTATTTGCTAGTACCAATGCTTGTAGGAGCCCTACTGCTGATACTCTGGAGGAATGCAGTGATACCAGTCTGCTCCCCATTGCAGCCTTGGACTGTTGTGTTTGCAGACTTAATGAAGATGACATACTACTATGTCTTGGCTTTTGCTCCTCCTTCATCACAGTTTCTCATGTCTCATGCCTCTTGTAGTTCCAAGCAAATGTTTTGCTGAGTAGTGATGACTAATTTTGATCTTAAGAGATGGAGGCTTTCCTTCCTCATAGAAACAGGAAATGTTGGTCTTCTATGAATTCTGATTTGTGAGCATTATGGTGGGAAGCTCTCATGCCTGGTGTCCTGGGACAACCTGTTTGAGCCAGTGTTTATGTACTTTGCTCGAGATGCGTAATGAGGCTGAAAGCAAGGAGAGAGCTTTTAGCTGGTGAAGCATTGAAATTGCTGTTGAGGTGTTTCCTAAAGCTTTTGACTTGCTAGTGATTGAGCCTTTTTTCCTACCCATTATGAAATAAATATGAACCCACCATGATGGCGGCGTCGGATTTTCAAACTTGTGCTCTTAGTTCAATCTATGTATCAGAATCTGTAAGAGTTGTAGCAGTGGGGGATAGCCTAGTTTTCTTTTCTCAAAGAACTCCAGTTAATATTTTAGGAAGAAAGGAGATTACAGATCAAGGCAATATATACCTGAATGCATGTCACTTATGTTTTCCAGCAGTGAGCAATGGTTAAGTTCTGTGAAGCCCATGCCATGCATGTCATAAAGTGGGCAAAGTCACCTTTCAGACAAAAAAGTGACTGCTTCTGGGAGGTCTGCACAGAAGGGTTGTTGCTGATGGACTAGAGCCATCTTAAAGAAAGGAGTTGTAGAGATTGGTGTGAAACGCAGATGTTTGCTGTGCAGGCCAGGATTTTCTGGAAGGTCTGTGCCCTGATTCCAGGCAAATTGGAAGCCCAGAGGATCCAGATGTACTATCCCACATCAGTACAGCACTTTCTAGTCAGGAATTTGAGGCTATTACAGGACGTGTATTTTGATTTTGGTCAGCTGAAGTAAAATGAGTGTGCTCAAATCCCATGCATAAGACCAGTTTATTGTTTTAAGGATGTTATCTTACCTGCAGTACCTTAAAATTTTTATGTTTAATTGGCATTGTGGTACATGTCTCTAGTTGTCTGAGAAGGGACCTAGATTTTGTTTTTCAAATTAATACATCTTGCATGCTTTCTTACTACATATGGTATGTTTTGCAGATGTTAAAGCTGAAGATTCTTGCAGCGACCTTTTGGTATATTCTGTATATTGTGCTGTGTAACCCCAGGTAGAGAGCTGAGCTGTGTAAAATGCTGCCATCTACAGTACCTTGACAGCCATCGAGATAGCTCCTTATAGGAGTTAAATGCTTGAAATATGTCTTAAGTTGACATAAAGATGATTCTGACTTCTAGCCTCCTCATAAAGGGGCTGCTTTCAAGAGGAATAACTAATTCAAGCTTGTAATTACCTGAACAGATGCTTGTTAAGCAGATATATTGTATATATTTGAAAATAATTTTTTTTAAAAAAAGCACCACTCTGAACTCCAGTAGTGAATGAATGAAGTTATACTAAGATGTAGCATGTGGATCACTGCAAACAAACTTTTCATGTTAAAACTGAGTAGGAACTATAAAATGATGATAATCAGCTCACATTCACTAGAAAATCAGAAACAGCTTTACTTACTTTTCTTTCTGTCGAAAAAGAAAAGTTTTGTTTCTGCCTAGTGTTTTAACTAGGGAAAAAAAATAATTTATTGCTCTGACACTAAACACTAATAATTATGATTAATGTGAAGGAATAGATGCAACAAGAAACTTTAGAGATGCAGATTTTTCTTCTGTTGTCATGATGTGATAGCCTCCTATACAGAATAACATGGAAAAATTGTAATGTTATTAAAGAGCAGAGTTTCATACCTGCCATAAAATCTTTCAGTATAATATGAATTTCAAGCTCAAATGGGAAAATGTGGAAAACAGGAATTATGGTAATTTACTTTTAAGCAAAGCTACAGAGTGCTTTTTGGTCTGCACCTGTGAGAGTATTTGTCATGCAGAATAGCTCCTGTTCAGAGTCTGGATGCTCTGAAAGGCTCTTGTAAGTGGCTCGACATTGATCTACTATGATCTTTTGTTCCTTTCATTATTTAGGCGTGTGACTGTAATCTTCTGTTACTTTCATTATTCTGGGGTTTGATAATAGAATTACATAGTGATTGCCACAGCTGCAACAAAACCAAGGGATTGAAAAGAAACCTGGTCATCAACTAGAGATTCACATGCATCTGAATTTCACATCAGGTCAACATAATTTTTTTCCTTTGTCAGAGGAAATATGAAAACATTGTAAAGTTGCTAAAAATGTTTTTGCCTCAACAAGGGAGAAAAATTTAATATTCAACAAAATGTTTTAAAAGTTGAGAACCACTTTTGGTCAGTTTAGAGCACTGTGTGTGTCTAAACTGGAATGCTGCCACTCTTAGAGATATTCTTGAAAATGGGCAATTGCTTGTAGTTTTGTGGTGCTTATTATTTTAAAGCCAGTTGAATTTACAGAGGTGATCTCCAAGGACACTCTCTCACTCTTAAATGTATCGTTACATTTTTTTAAGCAAGCTTTCAGTATGGAGCTTTCAGTTGACTCTGAAATCTGTCTGAAGGCTCATGTTGTAATTAAGTATTATAGCCCAGGATTTTCCATGCTTTTCACATCTAGGAAAGAATCAGAGAGAAAAATGAAAATTCCAGGTCCATCTGCCTGTCTAGTCAATCTGCTAATTTAAAAATTACCACCATAGAAGAAGCAAGTTTGGCAACATAAATTTTAAGTAGCTTTCCTTGTCAATGCTCAATCCAAAAGGCAGAATGAGTAAGGGTACCTTACTGGGGGAGGATGAAGTTAAGCTCTGTGATTGTGAACTGTGCTGTGCAGGCTGAGAATGAGTTCTGCCTCATATTGGTATGGTTAATATCTCTTGTTACAAATAAGCACGAAAAGGCAAAATCAAACTTCATGGCCCACCTGGCTCATCTTTATTCTTTGTTTCTATGCCTATTTTTTCTATTAAACTTTCAATTTTTCTAGGATCAGAGTTCTTTTCATCAACCTTAAATGTTTCAGAGTCTTCATGGGGAATTCAGTTGTTTTTAAAATGTGATTTATTTATGACTTATGATTTTTAGTAAAACAACTAACAGATCCTTGAAGGTATCTGAGAAGACAGTTGTAGTTTTCTTTTTTTTAAATTGAGTGCAGTATGCCATTCCCCAGTCCCAAAGTGGATAGACTGCTTAGCATTTTAATTGGTTTTCAAGCTGAATTCAGCTTTAATGTTCAGGGCCAAAGACAGGGTTATGAAGGTTAATTATACTTATCAACATTTGGAAACAGTGGATTCTCATTGTATGTGAAATGTTGGCACAGTGCTTTTCTCTTGAGGTGGGGATGGGGGAAGTGGCTTATTATTTCATTATGTAACTGGAATGCTTCTGTGCTTATCTTGGTTAGGTGGTTTCAATGAATAAGTTATTTTACAGTTTGGTGCTTATAAATGGCATTGAAATATCCAAGTGGCTGTTCACTTAAAATCAGGATTTTATGAAGTTAATAGCACTCCTGGAGTTACCAGGTCTTAATTTCATATTCCATGTATGTTATAGACAATCTGTATATGAAAAAGCTTAAGTTATGAATGTCACAAACTTTCTAGAAGCTATCATGGGAATGAAAAACATACCATTGCATTAAGAACCACTGGCTTATAATGTTTTTTCTCAAGTTCTGATCACTAGAGGGAGAGGCCAACTCATCCTCTGAATCCTGTTGAGGGCTGCAAAACGAAGGAATTAAATCTTTTCTTATGGGAAAGATTACACGTGCCCAGGTGTTTTTGAGAACAAGAGGCTCTGCACACTTCTTGCTTCAGCTGAAATCAGTATTACATGTGGTTTTGCTTGACAATTTTGGAACCAAAAAACAAATCAATAAAACCTTCATTCTCCTACATGTTCATTACAACACTTCTTGGAGAAATCATTGTTTTTAAAGTTAAAGCCTCTAGTTGTAAGCCCAGTGTACCTGCTGAAGTTCACTGGATTGTATCTGTGACCACTGGTTTTGGATATTCAGTCTGGGCACTTGGTTAATAATGGACTGAAAACGCAGGATACGTAATTTCCCCAGTCACCCCTTTTAGCCTGCCATGCAGTTGGAAACGTGTAGTGCCAGTTATTCTTACAGATACTCTTGCAGGAAATCTCAACAGGCACATTCAGTTTTCCTCCTTCCAACATCTCAGTGTGGCTTGTGAAAATGATCATCAGAGACGGGATGTGCCCCAGGAAGTGGATACTTGGCTATGAGTAAGTTGGGACATACATTTCTGTTCAGTTATAGCTCTGAGACCTGAACTATTGCTGCCTAGCCCAATTTACATCATGAAACATGGGAAAGTAGTGTTTCATTCTTTTCCTAAATGCTGGACTTCAAAATAGATGCGTAAGCTGCCTTCAAGGGAATAAAATGTGTAACATGATACTTAGAGGTGTAGTTAAGTGCTGTGGCAGAGATACAGGGCATTGAATTACTTTATGCTAATATTATCTTGGTAGTTAAGCTAGTGTTATCGTGGTATTGTGTGTGATTTTAAATGTGAAAGTAAACTATAAAATGCTATTCAACTGATAACTCTTGTCAGTTTTGGTGACAATATTGGAATGAAGTAATGCTGTGAAGGGAAGGATGTAGTTTTTATCTGTTAAAAAAATAAATACATTATCTCTTGGAAATATTCTTTCCCCTATTTATCGTAAAAACACCAACTGAATTTGCTGGAGTGCACAAGCGTTGCATCCTTCCTTCCAGGCATTTGTGTCTGTCTTCTGTCTGTCCCTGGGCTTCCAAACTGTGTGATGTCTCTTCCAACTGTACCATGCTGTTCTGACTCATCTTAACTAGCTGATTATTGAGGGGATGGTTAGAAGATGGTGGGGAAGCAGAATTCAAAACTTTGTTATCACACAGTCCTATGGGATTGCACAGGTCAGAGGATAGCATTCACCTTAAATCGCATGCTGAAGCTACAGATGGCCCTGTTAACCCATTTTATAGGAAAGAAAATTCCCAGTACATGAGCTGACTGAGTGGAAGGGCAGGAGGAGGTGCCTTGTCTGGCCCTGAATGGAATAATTCTTTGTCCAAGATGCTAGACTTTCTCTGTTTTCTTCTCTGAAACATTTCAAAGAACTTCCATGGAAGTGTCAAGACTTTGTTTCCCTGGAGGTACTGTATGAAGTGACCTTACAACCACTCCCTGTTGTCAAGGAACAGAACCCTATTATCCCAACCATGACACATACTTTCCTTTCTACTTGAATGAATTTAATAACTCTATATTGGTCCCTGAAGTAGAATGTTGAATGTACTCTGATAATGTGTGGTTCTTGCTAAGGAGAGTCTTGGTGACTTCTCCCAGTACTGGGAGCAGAAAGCATTCTGCTCTTCAGAAATGGGATAGCTTTGGAAACAGATGTGTTTAATTCCTGTGCTTGAGGGCTGGCTTTGAGCTGTGAAAGGCTTGGCTTCTATTTCTATTTTCTGCTCTGGAAAAAAGTATTTTTATACAAGCTTCTTGTTTATTGTTGCAAATAGTGTGAGCAGTTGCCTAACTTAGATTAGGCAGCAATATTGAGCTGGTTTCTGAGAGCTATGAATTGCAGGTAAATTGTCACTTGATGACACTTGTGTCTCTTCCATAGCTGCTTATTGTGACAGGTTAGGTGCTTCTCATCACCCAAAGAAATGTCATGGGGACCATGTAATTTGTTGAATAGAAGTGGGTGGGGAAACAACAGGTCTAGTGCTAGTTCACTTGCCAAGTCTGCAATGCGACAGTATTTTACAGTTCCTGTGGATCAGGTTATATTGTTTAAGTGCTATTGGTTCCTGTTAAACTAAAAGCTATGTGAGATTCTTGCTGCAGTTCCATATCAGAGTTGATCAGGTGTTACTCAGTAGCTTCAGAAAGACAAGCTTGGATGTTTGGTGCTAAAGCACTAGTCCTTGTTAAGTCTGTACAAAGGCTATTTGAAATATTTGCTTGTGACTTTAAAAACCCTCACAAAACAACAATGAAAAAACAGCCACAAAAAACCCCCACTTACCCCTCAATACTCCTAAAGAAACCTCAAACCAAAACCAAAGAAACCCAAACAAAAACCCAACATGCCTAAAAACCCGTGAAAGATCCTGAATTACAAATGTATAGAATAGTACTGACACCTGAAAAGGCAGAAGTTGGTTCATCAGCTCATTTTAATTAGGCAAGCAGTAAAGTGAAAAAACTAAAGTTGGCATAAACAATGGAAATCTAAATTAGACTTTCTACATCTTTTTAATAAACCATGATGTGTAAGCCAGATACGATCGCTCTGACTGTTTGAACCTGCTGCTACTTTAAATTAGAATTTCTAGGGTTTTTCCTATTGCAGTAGGCTTCTCTGACCTTTTGTTCTTAAATTCTCATACAGATATCCTGTATCTTGAAATTGTGGAAACTACCTTCTAGCACTAGCCAAAAGAAATCCAAATGAAGGCCATCTCTTATGTCATCAACTCTATTTTAATATCAAGAAGAGACACTGCTGCCAAGATAAGAAAACTAAATTCTACATGAGAATAAATAGTAGGTTCCTGTTTTAAATATCCACCATGTTTAATCCTGCAGAAAGTCAATTTCATAAAAACTTCTTACAATGTAACTGTATTGCAGCTAAGCACAGCTCCACTGAGACTTGTTTGTCTGTGTTAAGTCTTCTTTCACACTTTTACTCTTAGAACTTCCATTGATTTTTTTCTATTTTATGTATCTCAGATTAGAACAGAAATCAGGATTGTAGTTACTCTATTAGCTGAGCCCCATGAAGTGGGTTCCTGGTTCTTGTTAGCAGGACCCAGAGGGGCAGTTGCAGTTCTTTCTTTGGTGAAACTAAGCCATTGGGGTACAGAAAAATGATTCTTTGGGAAGAGGAAAGATGGTCTATTTTATTCACTTAACATTAATGCTATTCTGCAGCACTACTTGCTAATGAAAAAACGATTACCACTGCTAGACCTTTGGAAGCCTGTAGTCTGGTGTTATTTCTAAATAAATACAGTTAAATGACATCATACTCAGAATTGGAATAATTGTATTCTACTTGAGCAGGTTATAGTGAGTCACCTAAGTCATGTTTGAGATTTTTTTTTTCAGTGCGTAGAACCAACTGGCCCCCCCTTTCTGAAACTTAAGGTGTCAGATGGAGACATTCAAGACCTGCCTGGACGCCTTCCTGTGTGAACTCATCTAGGTGTTCCTGCTCCGGCAGGGGGATGGGACTGGATGATCTTTCAAGGTCCCTTCCAATCCCTGACATTCTGTGATTCTGTGATTCTGTGTCCTTTCAACAGGTATAAAAAATTAAAAGAGCTCTTAAGGTGTATTTCATCTCTTTAAAATTAGAGTCAACCATCCTTTTCAGTTCTGAGAAGCAGGAAAACACCTGGTACAAAGGAAAGATTAAACATCTAGTAGAATTGCCACTTGGAAAATTGGTCCTTTGCATTGACTCAATTTTGGAGGTATATTATTTGTTTTATTAATTTGGTTTACTTCTTTTTGCTGTAGATGTGCATTAAGATGATTCTCTTCCCCTTCAACTCTCTGTTTGTTCAACAGTAACTGTTTTTATTGCTTTGAACTTGAGAACCCTGGTCACATTTGGATCAAATTGAACTTGGTAGCATACAGATAAGGAACAAAAGGATAGTTTGTGCTCCAGGGAGCTTACAAACACTGATGGTTACTGATTAAGAGTTACATTAAGAAAAGTAAGATCAAAATATGCTTTGGTTAGTTATTGTAACTTCTGGGAAGGCTGTGGTTGAACCTCATGTAATACGAAAAATCTGATACTGTAGGCCACTTGTAGTCACCTTCTTACACATTTCTGCTCTTTTGAAGGTATGTGGGTTTGAGGTTTTTTGCAGGGTTGTTTTTTTGAGTATGGTCTATTGTGCATCTTCTGAGCTTTGACCTTTACATTTGGGTGATTCAGAGGGGTGTGTATAGCCATGAATGTGGAATTAATTTGAATTTGCTTTAGTTGCTATGGATCCGTGTGCTTTGTGAAGGAAGTACTGAGAAAGATTTGATCACTATTGAGGACAGTCATGCCGTTCCTCCAGGTGTCTATAACTCCTGCAAAGATGAGGGAAAGACTGTAGGTGAGAAAAGGGGGTGGCTCTCCTTAAGCAGAGGATTGTCTTTTTTCTGCATCTGTGTCCAAATGTTCTTGTCCACCCCCCAGCATAAGAGACTTCTTAACCATAAATGGTATTGTAGTGTAAGTAATACATGCTCTAATGCCTGAGACTGCCTGGCAATTGGTAATTCATTGATCTGCAATAGTATGATTACTTGCAATTGTTTATGTATAAACTCAGAATTGCTCTCTGAAACTTTATTCCTTATGAAGTATATTGTATTCTTGACCTGCACAAGACTTAAAATATTTATCTATGATCGCATTATAACCAAGATGCTTAGAGAGTTTCATTGCTGAAAGTAGTCTGAATTGCTGAATTCTGTGTCATTTGAAGTATTAAAGGAGACTTTCAGTATCCCTTTATTGAGGCTTTTTCAGCACATTGAATTAGTTCTTAAATGCTTAGTGGTTTTCATAAGCTTAAAATGATAAGTCTTTTTTTTGTCCTTTTGAATGCTCTGACTCTTATTTGACAGTAATGTCTGTCAAGGAGAAAAGATAAAAGTATTCCTTTTTGGAAAAGCAAGGTTGGATTTTGTTTTGGGATGTTCCATGTAGAGGAAATCCAGATCTGTCTTGTGTCTCAGGACAGCAACTGATTCCACGACGGCATGAGAAACAAAAGGAATTGTTCTGCCACCTGTCCATCTTGTCTGTGGAAACATCTCTGCTGACATATCTTACTTTTTAATTTCAGAAAAGGTTTTAACAACAACATTGTTTTTCCGTTTGCCTTGGCTTGATTCTCTTAACTTTGTGCAGTAGTTTCCAGTCTGTGTTGGGTGAGTTTGTAGCTGTGGACATAGTCCACATTTACACAGGCTGTTTTGGTTGGAACAGAGGTGGGTTAAGAGGTGCCACTCGGCTGTTCTTTACCACTGCCATGCCAGGTCTGCAAGCAGAAATGCAGGTGCAAAGTCCCATGGCCTAGCTCAGTTTATATGTTCTGTGTTTTGAGAGTGTCTATTTAAAATAATTTGCAATAGTGGGTGTCCCTCTGACAGAAGAGAGTTAGGGAGCACCTGCGCACAGAGGCCCTGGGCAGGTCTGAAAGGCAGCAGCTGCAGTGGGGAAGGCGGAGGTGAAGACCAGGTGTGGAGGACTAGCAATCGGTTAACCCTTTTCAGTTAGGGGAGCACATCACACTGCAACTTCATCTGGCTGCCCACATGAGAGATGATAAACCACAGGGAGTACCAGCTGGCCTGTCATTGCAGTGCAGAACAACTTCTTCTCACTCTGAGGTGTTAATGGGAGTGTCTCAGCTTGTAATGCAAACATCTAGATGAACATGACTTGACTAGATAGATGGGGGAAGTGTGTGTGAGGCTATTACTAGTACCTTTGTAGTCATGGTAGGAAACTTCCAACACTGTTAGAAGAAAGGCAGGATTCCCTGACTTAAAATAATTACATTTGTCATGTTGCTTTCTTAAACCTTTTTTAGTTTGTCATCTCTGGGCAGGAAAAACACAAGGCCCAAATGGGAAATGTGCCTTTGAGTCTGGGATGGAGTTCTGAAATGAAAACACTTTGCAATGTATCTAACAATTTAGTTTGACTGCATTTTTTTTTTTCCTTTAAAGGCTGTTAATGACCAATTTAACCTTGTTTAACCAATGTTAGTATTGAGAAAAGGATGTCTGCTGTAAGGTTGGTATTGGTTATTTTGCTGGTTGGTACTGCTGCATCTTGAAATTTAAAAATAAAATGCTAGTTTTGGCTGCATAGGGTTTGATTGAATCTTCTTTTCCTACATAATCACAACAGAGCAGAACAAATCTTTTTAATATTTTACGAAGCCTCATAGGTACTCTCTGGTTAAAGCTTAATAAATGCAAACAATTTAATGATTTAATGCTTCTCTGATTCCTATACTCAAAAGTTAGTCTGAGGCCTAGATAAAACTCACCTGTAAAGACAAAGTGGCTAATGGTCTATGTAATCAGACCATTCACTCTCAAAAGATAGCTGAACTACGCTTCTGCTTTCCAAGTTTTTTCTAGATGAGAGATGTTTTAAGTCTTGTTCTTAAGCCCTTAAACTTGCCTGTTTTGTGGTTTTTTTTCTGTTGTTTTTTGTTTGGGTTTTTGAGTGATTTTTTTTGTTCCCCACCTATTTCAGAAAACAGCAATACAGAAACAGAGGAAACAGCTTTCTTTGCATGTGGACTGTTTATTTGGGAAGTAAGAAGGCAGGTGATGAAACTTGGGGTGGAAGGAAGTGTTTCATAAGGGTGTATTTGATGACTGATAGCCTTAAGTGATCACAGCACACTTGAGGGACATATGTGAGGTAGTTGTTGAGTCTGGTGTAGTTATACCTTTAAGACTTTTGAGCATTCAGACATTGCAGTTAAGGGTTACTGTAACCATGCAGTCCTCTACAACTTCCCCTATATTATTACCTGTTTTGTCAAGCTCTCCTCTTTGGCCTGACTTCACAGCAGAAGAAATGGAGCCTAGAGATTTACTCAGCTCTCAAATTTCTCTTCTATAATTGCAGAATAAAACCTCTTCCTAGTTCTTCCAAGTTCTTGCTAGCATGTGTAAAATTCTTAGTTTGAAAGTTGAGAAAAAATTATGATTTCTTTGTTTACCAGATCTTTTGCTGAATCTTGTGACCCAGTTGGCCCCACTCCATTTTTACCAGTAACTCAGCTTCAGTTCCTGGTTTCTCGGAACTGTTCTCAACAAACACGGGGTCCTTGGCATGCAGTGACATTGTGTCATGTGCAAAAGCTGGCCTGATCTGTATGTAGCTTGTTAATGAAGTGTATTTGGTGTATGGACTTGTGAACTGAGAGAGACCATCTGTGACCTTGTGCTACAACCGGAGGCTGTGCTTCCTCTGGTGCACTGGATTCAAAGAGCCTTGAAAGTAAGACATGTACCTTTATTACCTTCTGTGCTGTTGCTGCTCCCCCTCTCAGCACCTACGAAGCTTTAATATTTTACGGAGCTCAGGACTGCTGAGGCCATACCTTGAGTGCTGGGTCCAGTTCTGGGTTCCCCATTATGAGAGAGACATGGACATGTCGCAGAGAGTCCAGTGATGGGTGACAAAGATGATCAAGGGCCTGGATGATCTCTTATATGAGAAAAAGGCTGAGAGACTTGGGGCACACTTGTTCAGTGTGGAGAAGAGAAGGCCTGGGGGGGATCTTATCAATGTATATAAATACCCGAAGGGAAGGTGTAAAGGTGGCAGAGCCAGGCTCTTTCTAGTGGTGCCCAGCAACAGGACAAGAGGCAACAGGCACAGGCTGAAACACAAGAGGTTCCCTTTCAACATTAGCAAATGCTTTTTTACTTTGAGGGTGACTGAACACTGGCACAGGCTGCCCAGGGAGGTTGTGAAGTCTTCATCCTTGGAGATATTCAAAAGCCGCCTAGACGCCCTCCCACAAAAAGGGGCTTGGACAAGGTGACCTCCAGAGATCCCTCCATACCTCAACCGTTCTGTGAATCGGTGACTGTGGAATAGCATTTCTTTGGTACTGTTGTGACTCTGCTTTCTAGCAAGGACCTAGGTGAATTTTTCATAGGATCATAGAATAATTTGGTTGGAAAAGACTATTATGATCATCTAGTCCAACCATAAACCTAGCATTGCCAAGTTCACCACTAAAGCATGTCCCCAAGTACCACATCTACATGTTCTTTAAATACCTCCAAGGATGGTGACTCCACCACTTCCATGGGCAACCTGTTCCAATGCTTGATAACCTTTTCAGTGCATATTTTTTTCCTAATATCTAACCTAAACCTCCCCTGGCACAACTTGAGGACATTCCTCTTGTCCTATAACTTGTTATTTGGAAGAAGAGACCAACACCCACCTCACTACAACCTCCTTTCAGGTAGTTGTAGAGAGCAATAAGGTCTCCCCTCAGCCTCCTCCAAACTAAACAATCCCAGATTTTACCCTTCTTGACACCAATGTAAACAACTAGGCTTCCTTTCTCCCAGTGTGCCTTGTCCATGCTTGTTGCTGCTTTAAAGTCAAATATACTATGCCTGTGTCATCTTCAAGAAATTTATAATATACTATTTTATCTGATACACATCTTGGGTAATTTAAGTGCTTTAACTTATTTTAGGCCTCAAGGAAAGAAGGCAGTCATCCAGCAGAGCTTTGCAGGTCAGTTTTGGAGGTCAGAGCCCTGGAGAATGCTTCCCCTTTGGAAAGGCCAGATCAGCATGCAGTAGCCATTTCACTGTGCAGCCTATTAGCAGGCCACAGGTGAGGCTGTACCTTGCCTATGAGGTGTGATGCTGGAGTGTAAGAGGGTTCTCTGATACTATAACAGATCACAAAACAGTATCACAGTGCAAATGCTATATCTAATGTCTGCAGGTGATAGTGCTTAGGGAGAAAGCTAAAACCTGCCTATATAATACAGTATGCATGTGTTCAAGTAACTTGGTCCATTGATTAAACAGAAAACGTATTAGGTTCAGGGGTCGTCTTTACAACTTGGTGGCTGCACCTTGGCTGAAATTCAGGAGCTCATGTGGAGGGAAGTGAGGATAGTGGAGACAGCATAGGAAGTATCTCAGTCATGAGATCAGGCAAAAGACTCTTGATGAAATTCTCCAGATTTAGTGAAGTGTTTGAATGGAAGCTAATCTTCTGTGGGAGAAGGGGAAGAAGAGTCCTTTTGTGAACTGAATTACAATTTTAATGTTAAAAACATACCTCTAATAGGGTATTACTGCCATGGAGTCAGATTTACACTCTCTAATATGCCTTGAACAAGTTACATATTTGGTGAGGAGCCCTTCTTACACTGGAAGAAAAAAGAGCTTGTCTTCCCCAATAACCCTTTTGTTCAGTTAAATGTACATATCCCTATAATATACACTGATATAATATGGTTAACATATGGAATTTAAAAATTAATACAGAACACCACCAGATGCACTTGTTTGTAAAGGTTTGAATAAAGGCTTGCTGCCACAAACTTCTGGCACAGACAAGGCATCTAGCTTCTTCTGCTTTTGCTTTGTGACCTGTGAAACTATACCTCAGAGAATATAATGTTAAAATCATAGAATCATTTAGGTTGGAAAAGACCAACTGTAAACCTAACACTGCTGAGTCCACCAGTAAACCATGTCCCTAAGCACCACATCTATGTGTCTTCTAAATACCTCCAGGGATGGTGACTCAGCCACTTCCCTGGGCAGCCTGTGCTGGTGCTTGACAACCCTTACAGTGAAGAAATTTTTCCTAATATCCAATCTAAACCTCCCCGGCACAACTTAAGGCCACTTTCTCTTGTCCTATTGCTTGTTACTTGGCAGAAGAGACCAACATCTGCATTGCTACACCCTACTTTCAGGTAGTTATAGAGAGCATATAAGGTCACCCCTCAGCCTCCTTTTCTCCAGGCTAAACAACCGCAGCTCCCTCAGTTGCTCCTCATAAGACCTGTTCTCCAGCCCCTTCACCACCTTCGTTGCCCTTCCCTGGACATGCTCCAGCACCTCAATGTCTTTCTTGTAGTGAGGGGCCCACAACTGAACACAGCACTCGAGGTGCAGCCTCACCAGTGCCGAGTACAGGGGCACAATCACTTCCCTACTCCTGCTGGCCACACTATTTCTGATACAGGCCAGGATGCTGTTGGCCTTCTTGGCCACCTGAGCACACTGCTGGCTCATGTTCAGCCGGCTGTTGACCAACACCCCCAGGTACTTTTCTGCCGGGCAGCTTTCCAGCCACTCTTCCCCCTGTTGCATGGTGTTGGTGTGACCCAAGCACGGGACCCGAGGCATACCCTTACAGCTTTTGAGTTTTTTTTTTTTTTAAAGGGTGGGAGTTAGGAAGAGGTAGGAAGTCATGTAAGACATTTAAGTGTGCATATGTATAAATGGTTAGATAAAATCCAGTTCACAGAAAGAAGTAGCTTTCATTAATGCCTGCTGTCCTTTGCTTCTATCAGAGAACCAAGCAGAATTTTCCTATTCTTAAGGTGCAGCTAATTGAAAATCACACTGTTACAAAAACTACCAATAGCTGAAGCAGTCTGTTAAAATAAATTAAGATTAAATGGAGATGTTAACATGACAGGTTTTCAACCATGTGATGGGTGGGATGCATTTTCCTTCTGCTTTAAGTATATGCTTCTGAACTAATCATCCTAGATCCTGTTCACAGTTAGAAATAGCTTATTTTATGGCATGATTTGTCCAATTAGTACAGTTGCTTCAAAATCACAGAATCATAGGGGTTGGAAGGGACCTCAGGAGATCATCTAGTCCAACCCTCCTGCCAAAGCAGGTTACACAGGAAAGCGTCCAGGCAGGTTTTGAACATCTCCAGAGATGGAGACTCCACAACCTCTCTGGGCAGTCCATTCCAGTGCTCTGGCACCTTCACAGTAAAGAGGTATTTCCTTAAGTTTGGGCAGAACGTCTGGTGTTCCAGTTTGTGCCCACTCCCCATTTTCCTGTCACTGGGCACCACCAAAAAGAGCCTGGCCCCATCCTCTTGACATCTGCACTTAAGTATTTATAGACATTGATCAGATCCCCTCTCAGTCTTCTCTTCTCCAGGCTGAAGAGTCCCAGCTCTCTCAGCCTGTCCTCATTTGAGAGATGCTCTAGGCCCCTCATCATCTTTGTGGCCTCTGCTGGACTCTCTCCAGAAGATCCCTGTCTTTCTTGAACTGGGGAGCCCAGAACTGGACACTGCATTCCAGATGTGGCCTCACCAGGGTGGAGTAGAGGGGGAGGAGAACCTCCCTGTACCTGCTGGTCACGCTCTTTTTAATGCACTCCGTCATTGCAAATCAGCAGTACTTAGTTCTGAGTGCCTGTTTGTATCCATTGTCTATAAAAGAAACGTAGGTCATTAGCTGAGATGCCATTATATAATTCTTTTCAATTGTCAATTTGTTTCCTTCTGAACACTGAGGCTCTTAAGAGCTGTGATTGTGAAGTAGGAACATCTGTTAATTAAAGCCCCAAACCAACTAAGGAAGCAGACAACCAAATTGCAAACACTTGTAAATGGGGGGAGAGCAGCAAAGGCATGTCATAAATGTCCCCCAAAAGCTAAAGGTATGATAATTTAAATGTGGGGTTGTGTCTTCAAATCAAATCTAGCTGAAGTAGAAAAGAGCTCACTTTTGGAAGCACCTCTTATAATAACCTGGCTGCATTTACAAATAAATAAATAAATTCCCCTTCCCTACATTGATCTGAAAGTTGTTTCAAAGCCTTGGGGCTCGGATGGTTGGAAGCATTCTGTAACTTTCAAAATAAATCTGTTCTCCAAGTTCATACATATTTGACTTTCTGGCAGTATCCTTTTACCCAGAGATCCCTTTTCCCTCCTTGGTAATTATTTTGGCATATTTCAGAAGCAATATTGTTCACTTTCAGCCTTCTTATTGTCAAGAAAGATAAGCCAAGCTGTCTGTCTGCTTGTAAGCTAAACAATGTGGGGGAAGGTAGTCCTTAACCATTTCTGCACCTGCTTTACTCTGCATGTCTGTTCAAAATGAGCAGGCAGAATTTTCTTCCTCTCTCTCCCAGGTAACTTCTCAAGCAGTCTTTGGGGGACAATAGACAACCATGAATGCTCAGTATTAGACGTTATGGTGTGTGTCAAATGATACGACTACAGAGACTCAGATGAAGAACAGTGTAGTGGCTGTGGTCACATGGACAAGCAGAGGAGCAGAATATACCAGGAGTGTTGACAATAAAAATTAAGAGTTAAAAAATGTCTGTTAAAAATAGAGACGGGTTTGAAACTGTTTTTGAGTGAATGTTCCTGTGTCAGGAAAGATCTGTTTATTTGGATAACTGAGTATGGTTGCAAGTTTGTGTAACTAAAAAAAGCTGAATAATTGCTTTAAATATCAGTGTATACTTCTGTTTGCAATGCTCCTCATTTTTCATCCTGTTTAAGAGAGTTTTGTGTTTCCGTGAATTGAATATGTGTGCAACCTGGTGTTGCTGAATTGCCTGCTAATAATGGAACCTAAAATGGGAGTATGGGGCAGAGATGACAAGGAGCAGTCTCAAAGAGTCGTTACCCAATTCTGCATCCCTGTGTTGGTATGTGGAAGGTCTGTGTTGCAGTGACTGCTGCCCCAGGAAACAAAGCTGCTGGGATGAATTCCTCTTCCTGTGGTAATGCCATCTTTCATTTTATTAATGCAAATTAATCACTTTTAGTCATCTCCCTTCAGATGTCTGCTGTTTCTAATTTACATGAAAACATCTAGCAATACACTTCCCAGTTACGTGCCACCTCGATAATTACTCAGGTACTTGAGTAAGATCCTCATCAGTTCTTTGAACTGAGTCACAGGGAAATACAAACTTTGCAGTTTCTTTAGCACAGAGTCTTTTTGTTAAACTTTTTATTAATGTTTCCTTTTATGTTTTAGTGGTATATGTTACGGTAACTTGCTATAGTGTCTTAATACTGTATGTTCTTCCTAAGGGATTTTTAATTCTAACCTGCTTTACATAATACAAGAACAAAAAATACAATACTGGAAAACATTGACAGGAGTTGAATAAATGGTTGTTCTTTATAATGAGTTTTGTTTTCATGAGTGTGTATTTCCTGAGGCAGGCTTTGAACTGCAAGATCTTGTATACTTGCCTGGTCCTCTCCTTGCCCTTCTCCTGTCCTCCTGCACCCAGGATGCTCCTCAGGCTCCCTGGAGGGGCTATTGTGCCTCCTCTCACTCACCCCCTCAGTGAATCTGTTTCTGCTAAAGATTAAGCTGAAGCCATAGCTTGATGTATACCCTAAGCAGTGTGCGAACCCTGTAGCTAAAAAAAAAAAGTCACTGTCTCCATGCTACCCCTGCTCTTGCACAAGTGTTGGTTTAGCATTCTGTTTTGTAATTCAGATGCTTCCTGCCGCTTCACCCCACCCAAGACAAAAAGAAAGAAAAAAATAAAATCCTTGAGCTAATTGTGTGATGGAACTCTTGCTCTGGCTGGGGGGAAGGGCAGTGTGAGTGTGGCTTTGGAGGGTGGGTCTGCAGGGTGTTCTCCCTGCAGGGTGCTGGCTGCCGCTGTTTGAACAGCTTTTACAGCCTTCTCATCTACTTCTGGATCTTGCTTGTGGAGGCCTTGAAGAGAGAAGTAGAGCAATGGGCTGTAGATGGGCATCTCTGTAGGCATCCCGTTTTGATCGGCTTTCCTCATGAAACCTGCTTAAATGGATGGATGAATGGTGAAGGCATGTGTTTTCCACTGAGTCTTGCTTGATTTCAAACTGTTTTCTTGTCTCAACAGTGACTTCAAATGTGGTGTGAATACTAACGTTTATTGTAGCTTACATTCTCTAGCAAAAACAGTAAATAAGAAAGGTCTCAGAATGAGCATTGCTTTCAAGCTGTGTGTGGTGACCGCCAGCTGCGCATTTGCTCTGCCACAAATGGTGCTGGTTTGCACAAATGATTTAATTTCCGTGTCTCTGTTCTACAAAGCAAAACGTGGCTGTTTCTGGAGTTATGCTGGGAAGCTCAAAACTCTGACTGCTCCAGAATAGCTTTCATATACCCAAACAGCTTGTGTGTACATGCCTGTGGGGCAGGAGTGGTGTGCTGCTGCGGACTCTGGAACAAGGGGAAATACAGGGCAAAAACTGTGGGTTCTGTGGGTTTCTTTTTTTTGTTTGTTTGTTGGTTTGTTTTGTTGTTTTTTGCTTGTGCTCTTCTAGTATAACTCTTTTAACCCTTATTTGATGCAAGCATGATTAAAAGTAAATAGTTGGCTCTGTGAGTAGTTTTGTTTTGACCATTTTATTTGAAACCATCCTCTCCATTCCTAAAAAGTTTATTTTTATGGGTAATGTGCATATTTTGCAGGGAACTGTAATATACACAGTTTACAATAGGAGACTATTTACCTTCTTAAAAAGTAGAGTAGAGAGTATAGCTTTTTTTAATGGATTTCAGGCATTGGAACTGAATTATTTTATTTCCCTTTCCCCCTCCAGAATCTCAAGTAGAAGGATGGAAGAACTCTGATGGAGAGACAGACAACACACCCTTTCAGCATGGACACTGTTCCGCTTGATGGAGAACTTGATAGAAATTCAGTGAGTAACTGAAATATGGCTTCACTTAATCAGATTAATGTGAAGATGCTTTTGCTAGGAAAGGATTAAATGGCTTACATCTGTTCTACTTTGGTTTGAGTTAATACTTTTCCGGTGAATGCATTTGGAGTATCATGTAGTATCACTCATAATTTGATAGATTCTCATGGAAAGAAGGCTGAATGTCAAGAAACATTTGGTTCTTGGAATTGATCCTTGGTGTTCCTGAGTCCCAAAAGAGAAATGTATTTCTCTTGGTGCTTTAGTAATCAATGACTATGGGCAAAGGGGAAAATAATGTGTTTCTTGGTGGAATGAGGAGTAGAAAAGGCAGGAGGAGTGATGAGTATATATTATTAGAGTCATTTCAGGTGTAAGAGTTGTTAATTTCTGCTAATTATAAAATTTCCGAAGTAGTGAAAATACCAGCTTTCTTTCTAAGCACAATTTAAAAAACTGGAAAAGCTAGGAGATTGCAGAACTTAATACTGTGGGCTTTTCTTTCCAGAATCCATCTAGGGAGAAAAGTCTTACATTAAATGCTTTTTCTGTTTAATAATTAGATTGATATATACTGTATATGGACACAAATGTTATGACAGCTCAGCAAACTGTTTTTGTAGTCTGACACCATTAAAGCGATGCAAAATGCTGAATACTTTTATTTTAGTTCTTGTTTGAGAACAGTTTTTGCCTATTTTGCTGTAAAATAATAATTTAATTTAAACAAGCCTCACTGGCCCAGAATTCAGAACATTACATGGGAATGTTTGATGTTAACCATTCTTTTTGTAAATGATCTTTTTTAGAAAACTTTCTAGTTGGCTCTAATTTTTACCAGAACATGTATTTCATAAATCTCTTGCCTTTGACATAACTTGTACAGTCGGTCCTTGCTATTTAAATACATCAACAGACATAAAAGTACCTTTTTCTTGAAGCATACAACAGAGGTCCTTTTTACTGATCAACTTTGCAGGTTGGGTTAGTGGCCCTGAATTTAAATGTGACATGATTAATCTTAATGAATTACATGTATTAAAGACTGCCTTCAACAGGGTGAAAACTCTGACTTGGCCTAAAATGTTTATTAAAACTCTATTAAGAATTTAGCTATAGGTTTACATTGTAAATCTTGTGAGTATTTTTAAAAAACATCTTTTGAAGTCTGAGATTCAGACGTGGTAGCATGACATATGTTTTTGCTTTTACCCCAATCTTCAACAGGAAAAGGATTTTGTTTTATAGGACAAGTTGGCAGATTTAATTTTAGGTTTAGTAGCAGTTGTTATTAAGCTTTATTTCTGATAACGTCTAAAAATTGTACTTTTCTGAAGCACAGAGCTGTTTTTGTACGAAAACAGAATTAAGGCTGCTGTCTTATGTGATGGTTTATATTGCTAGTTTCATTCCTTAGTCTTATTCTAAAACTCTTCTGGGAGGAGGACTAGGTTTTGTGTGTTTTGGTAGCAACATTTTTAACTAAATGTGCCTCAGCAGAAGCTAAATCAGTCATGTAGTGTTGAGAACCTTCCTTGTCAAATGAATTGTGCTGTAATCTATAATGAAAGTAATCAATTAAATAAATGTGAGAATAAAGGTAAGCCGTGTCCCTGGAAATAAGTGTATGTCTCTCTTAATCTTGTATATTTAGAATAAAAATTGTGGGAGGGGATGAACAGGAATGCCCTGAGGGAATTCTTTTCAGTAAAAACATTGAAGTAGCAAAACTGTCATGTTTGTTCCCTTAGGGGTTTGAATCCCCAATCTGCAGTGATACGAATTGCAGATGATAGAGATGCAATAGACTATTGGAACTTGAAGAGGTCTTTTTGGCTGAAATAGTCTCATTTCAGTATCTTAACATCTTGCATCAATATTTAGAAATACATGTTCTACAAGTTTTAGGTAAATACACAGGCCCAGATAGTTCTAATGAAGAGAAGGGGTTGACCAGCAACGGAGGCAGTTTGGTGTGTAAACAGAATGTCTGTTGGAGAAGATCAGGGACAGAGTTAGTCAGGCTTGTGTTTCAGCCTCTGGCGTAGGAGCTGTTTGTACCAGTTCATAGGATTAACCATGCAATGCTGAAATATTTACATAAAAAGCCCCTGCATCGTCTCGGGTGACAGGTTGCCCTGCTCTGTGGTGTCATGTTGTATCTTGGTCAAGGCTGCTTGAGAGGCAGGCAGTGAGACGGGACCTGCTGCCGTGCTTTTTCACTCATTTCTTCAACGTGTAAGTATGCACTGCGAGTGAACAAGCTGAGTCTCAGAAACTTCTGCTGCTTTATGTCTGTTAACAATTTATTTTTCCAGTTCTCTTCTCTTGCTTTCCAGCTTTTAGTATGAAATAAAGCAGACTAGTGCTGAATAATGGTGTTCCCAGTCCTTCAGTCAGTTGCTGGATCTCTGTACAGTTACTGCAAACTCCTTTATCTTGCTCTCCTGTCAGTCACTGTTCTCTTGAATCTAAAACCAGCATAGGGTAATACATTTCCTGTCAGAACATAAATTGTTTATCAATCTGCAGTATGTTACTTGTACATTAAAAAGAAACACTTTGCCTTGAAAACCATTGAATTCTTGAATGCGTTTCCTGTACTAGTACCTAAACCTGTCTGGTAAGGTCGTGGGTTCCTTTAGCAGTATTTCACTCTTTGACCTAAATTTAGTTTCTGACAGGGATAGAAAGTTGTTTACCAAGTGCACTTATATTTTATTTCAGCTTCTCTTGTTTAAAATGACTTTAATCAAGTCATTTTCCTGGAAGTGCAAAATTATGAAAGGCTCCCTCACCTTCCCAATGATGTGTACTGCAATTGCAGTATTCTCGTTGCGGTACTTCACATTTGCATGTTGCAGCATCAATTTAACACTCCTAGGCAGCTGTGAGGGATAAAAATCCATGTTTTGAGGTCAGGAGTGTAAGACAAGACGCCTGATTGCTAAGATTTTTATTTTTCATTTTTACATTTCCTGCTGTTTAGTCTTGATAACAGAGAGGCAAGATTGGAATCTCTTCAAAGCAGGGCGAGGATTTCTCTCCTTTATGGAGCAGAAGTTTTTTTGTTTGGGGTATAGAAGATACAGCATGTTTTGATTTGTTTTATTTATTTTATTTTTACGATGGAAATGTTCATGCTGATCAGTATGCTTGTTTTCTCCTCCTTTTCTGTTATTCATGGATTTCAAAGGTAGTCAAATCCTTTAAGACATAAGTGGAACTTATCCTGCATCTGTACATGGCTGAGCACAGTGGGATCAACCTCGATTGTGGCCTTGGGTAGCAATGATTTATAAAAGATTTGAGATCAGATGTCATAAAGGAGTACAGACTATTGTAACTACTTTCCTGTAGCGCCCGTATTTGATGCGTTCAGTGGGACAGAGATAATTTTTCACACAACTCTACCCTTTGGATATACTTTGATATAATTTGTCTTCTTAAATTTAAAACTGCACTGCTTGTCTTACATCCTAAGCAATTTAAAATGTTACTTGTATTTGCAAATGAACTGAGTCTGTGGCTTCTAAGTCTGTGTTTGTGTGCAAAAACAGTTAGGCTTGGATCTGGCATTAGTGGGTGCCTGCACATGAATGATTACTTAGAAGTTTTTGTGTTTCCAAAACACCTGTCTGAAAGCAGAGTGGTTTTGGGAAGAAGTTTTATGTTATTTCAGCTTTTTTCAGAGCTTTAGTCTTCTGAAAACATTCCAGCTAAAAATTTCTTAAAATATATTGTGTATCAAGTCATATGAGCACTAAATTTGCTGATGGAGAGGTTCCACTCAGAATTAGCAGTTGGAGCAGTTGCTATTTACTAACCATATACAATGATGGCTTCTAATAATGGCTTCTCTATAAGCATATTTGTTAGTTTTGTTGCTTCAACTTTTCCAAACTGTTGAGTCTCTTGAAGTCTTGCATTTGGTATTGAGATGCATGTTGTATTTTAGTTATGATCTAACACTGTTTTCATTGTCCTTCTTTCCCACTGCTGCTGCTTTTGTGCACTTGCTTCTTCCTGGCCTGGATTTTTTTGTTTGCTGTTCTTCGTTCTTCAATTTTATGTGTACACAGCATCATGGTGATAACAGAGACTCTCATGGACCATCAAGTAAGTGACTCCTCTCTCCTACAGTATGTTTGCACATAGGTGTCCTGGTTTTTGCTAGGACAGGGTTAATTTTCATAATTCATAATAGTTAGCATAATCTTTGCATATAGGCTGCTGGACTAAATACTAGGTTTTCTTCTGTATTGTAATTGAAAAGCTTAAGTACAATTAAAATTTACTGTTGAAAAAGCATTTTACTTGGCATACTACTCATCTAAATATTTCCCTACATTAAGTGGGGTGTGGTTTTTTTTTCAGTTGGAAAAGTTTATTCTTCACCTCTCCCAGTCATGTCTAAGAAAAAAAAAATCTTTTCAATTACTTATCTGGAAGAGAAAAAGATATATTTATTAGTTTGAAATTAAACCTTCAAATGTTATTTTGGTATAGATAATAAAGGCAGAGAAATAATAGTTCAGAAACAGTTTTATTTTTGAGCTTGTCTGTTTATAGTGCTATATGGTTCACTTAATTTCAATAAATCTACATCTTCAGAAATGATCAGGTGTATATACTGTAATACTCAAATAAGGATTTGATCTGGTGTGCAGACAGGGAAAACTTCAGTTTGGATGTATGTGTACATGCATGCAGCCAAAGACTTATTAGTGCCATTGGTTCATGGGTGTTAGTATGGTCCTATGATTGGCAGAATATTTTTTCCTGGAATTAGGAGTTTGTGTATGTGGGGAAGGGAATGGTGCAGGCACAAATCATTTATTTTTGGTGAGGAATCTGTGCAGAAGCAATGGTCTTAGCTGATATCGCTTATTATAGACATTAAAAAATAATGCAGAATTGAACTATAATAAACCTTTTCCTGTATCTGATGTCCTTGTGCTGTTTCCAAGAATGCAGGCACCTTCCCATGCTCATTATAGAAACACGAGAATTGGGAATCTGCCACTTCAGATTTCTGTTTTTTTTTTTTCCCCGTAGCTTTATCTGATGAAATAAATTTGCTGTAAAGACCCCAATTTGTGTTTCTTCTGATGCATGAATCTCAGTGACAAACTGTGTATTAGTACTTTGATGGCTAGTATGAGGAAATTGAACGAAATATGTATTATCAGCTCTAATAGTTCTGTTGATATTGAAATGTGTCCTCCAAAGAGTCGCAAGGAGGCTTTGATATTTACTAATTGAAGTTTCTTCTCTAAAATAACCCTCTGCTCATCTTTAAGGAGATAGATGGTGTGGGTTTAAACTTAGTCAGGTAGAAGGGATGAACAGAGGACGTCGTTCTCTTGAATGAGTGCTCTGAAGCCTGAGTGAAAGTCTAAAAATAAATCACCACTTCGAGGCCTTTGAGTAGAAGGAGTAGTTGGCGACACTGTTGTATGTCTTGTTGGACACCTTGAACATATGCCTACCAAATCAGTCTTTCAAGTTGCAGGGATGACGTGAAACCTAAGATGAATTTGAATCATAGAATGGTGTGAGTTGAAAGGGACCTGTAAACTTCATCTGGTCCAACCCCCTTGCCATGAGGAGGGACGTCTTCAACTAGGTTAGGTTGCTCAAATCCCCATCCAGCCTGACCTTGAACTCCTCCAGCGATGGGGCTTCTGTAACTTCTTTGGGCAACCTGTTCCCAAAGAGCCACCCTTGTTGTGAAAAAAAATATTTTGTATGTCCAGTCTAACTATCCTCTTTCAGTTTAAAACCATTGCCCCTTGTCCTGTCACTATAGGCCTTGGTAAAAAGTATTTCTCCATATTTTTTATAAGCCCCCTTTATATATTGAAAGGCTGCAATAAGTTGCCCCTGGAGCTTTCCTCTTTTTCAGGCTGAACAACCCTAACTCCCTCACCTTTCTTCATAGGAGGGTGTTCTAGCCCTCTGATATTTCTGTAGGTGAGGTGTTCGCAGGAACATTTAAAAAAAAAAAAAAAAAAATTGTTGTTCTCACCAAAACTCACTAGAAAGTGTGAGTGCTTTGAAGATTAGTTAGAAACTGAGTGTGGTTTTTGAGGTACACTGCAGGTACATGGTGACACATGGGTCCAAAAACTTTCCGTTTGGTGTTTTGGGCAAATAAGAAAACATGTTTGACTAGGAACATGATTTATTAATTCATGCTAACTTTTAATTCATGGAATCATAGAATCGTATCATAGAATGGTATGGTTTGGAAGGGATCTTAAAGATGATCTGTTTCCAATCCCCCTGCCATCAGCAGGGACACCTTCCACTAGACCAGGTTGCTCAAAGCCTCATCCAGCCTGGCCTTGAACACTTCCAGGGATGTGGCATCCACAACTTCTCTGGGCAACCTGTTCCAGTGTCTCACCACCCTCACAGTAAAGATCTAATCTAAATCTATCCTCTTCCAGTTTATAACCGTTGCCCCTTGTTCTATCACTACCTGCCCTTGTCAAAAGTCCTTCCCCAGCTTTCCTGTAGGCCCCTTCAGGTACTGGAAGGCCGCTATAAGATCTCCCCAGAGCCGTCTCTTTTCCAGGCTGAACAGCCCCAACTCTCTCAGCCTGTGCTCATAGGAGAGGTGCTCCAGCCCTCGGATCATCCTCATGGCCTCCTCTGGACCCAGTCCAGTAGGTCCATGTCCTTTCACGAGTGAGCAAGGTCACGAGTGAATGACCATTGCTGTCTTTCAGTATCACTGTGGGTTTTATTCTGTGAATGTAATGAAATTTCAGGATAAAAGGATTGCATGCTTCAGATGAGTTCCAAATTAGCTATAGGACCATCGAACATTGTCAGTAAATGGATAACTTAAGTATGTACTATACATTTTTATAGTGTTTATAAAGTCACTCCATCAGAAGCTATAAACAGCAACCAAGGAGCCTCTACAAATTGCTGAGTTATCTATTAATAGGTACTAATTAAATCTACTCGCTTAAACAGTTCTGCTTATGAGTGGTAGGTGTTTGATTTCACTGCATCTTGAAAACTTAGATTTGTCACTAGCATAACTTTACCCTCCTCCTCTCTCCTTTCAAAGTACTTTTTCCTTTTTCTTGTAATAGCTTTCTTTGTTTCCATCTGTCTTTCAAGGTTCCAGAGCTCCTGCTGTAAGATGCTCAAGGCATATCTTTACAGAGATCATTAACTTCCTGAAGATCCTGCTGATTTTACAGCTGTGATTACACAGGCACCTATAAAAAGCAGGTCATTAGTCAGTCTTTTATAGAAAAAAAGATGAAGGCCTCTTAGTAATCCTTTTCACTCTCCCCTGCTCAAAGCAACAGGTATGTTCTGTGTTGCCTTGTCTTCCCCTTCACTCCAAAGCAAATGTCTGAGCATCAGGATGAGGCATTTTGAAGAAGGGGGGACAACTTCTTCCTGGTCGCTGCTACAGTGTGGTAGACGTTTATATTCGTAACTGATTTATTTCCATTTGTTAAGTACTTTTATAATGCTTTGTATGAAAAGGAGATTGTAAAACCCTCCTGCTACTCATCCTTCAGCTTTATAGATTGAATTTCTCAAAAGCCCGCTTGATTTAGGAAGTTAATCTTAAATCCTCAGGCATGCAAAGTGCTTGCCGTTAGATACTCCAGGTTATGCGATACATTTTTTGTAAGAAGGAGCCTTTCTGACAGTGGTAGCAGTCTTTGCAGGACTCAAACTGAGTCTGCAGACTAGTGAAGGAGCATTAATTTAATAGTGAACTTGAAGCTTGTAATCCTGCGGGTGTTACTGAGTGAATATCACTGAGTTCAGTTCATGCTTTGATAAAACAAGTTGATGGTGCTCCACACTATCCATTGAGAGATAAGCCTTCTGCACAGGTCACTTGAGAAAGGGTTGTTAGTGCAATTCCTGCTGCAGAGCAGGTAGATATCCAACGTGGCTGGCAGCATGGCAGATGAGGAGCCCACTTACAGAGCTGGAGCCCTGCCCACAGTGGTGGCAGGGGGCTGGCCAGAGGCACCCACAAAGCACGGTGGGCTGTGAAATCCCATCCCAGTGAAGTTAAATGGCTGGTGGCTGTTTGAGAGCAGCTTTCAGCTAGTTGAAAATTGGTGCTAATTCAGTGCATCTGATACTTTTTAAAAAATAGTGTTTACATTTCACTGCCCTTGCAGAGACCTGTTTTGTGTGAGCCTGTGAAGAAGCTGTTTTCTACCCCTCTTTTATTTTTCATTTCACATACCAGACCTTTTGTGGTCCAGTCCCTTCCCAAGACTTCAACAACTGCCCTGCTCCTCCCTTTTCCCTTACTTGTAGCCTGCAGGGCAATAAAAAGCTAGTTTGGTGGTATCACAAGAAGAGCAAAGTCAGTCAATACTTTCAAATATTGGCCTTCTGGAACTGACAGACTTGATCTCTGAACTGGTAAAATGAGCTCTTTGCCTCCCTTGTCCATCTCCTCACATATTTTTCCTAAGCAGTAGTCTGCATAGGGCATAGTTTGTCTGGAGCAGAGCTTTAGGTGGTTTATCACGTGCAGAAAAATAGTACATGTGAGTATCCTGGAATCCTTGCATTCTTCATACTGCTTTGTGTTTATGCTAGGCTTTGCTGAAAAAATGTTTCTTTTGCTGTAATAATAGTAGAAATAAAGCTACCAGGTGAGTCTGTATTTTGCTGATTCCATCCAGGAAACTGAACTTGTTTGTTTAGACTAAATCTTCTGCTGAACTTTTAAAACTGTTTGAGGAAAGCTTGGGAACTCTTAAAGCAAGCTGATTCGTAAGTTCCAATCTTTTAGGCAGGCTCTTCTTTAGTAAACATCTTTTGTTTCCCCCTCTGATCTCTTTTTGTCAGTATATCTACTTCCACAGGGCAGGCGTTACTAAGTCAGCAATTCTTCCACTATCAAAAAAGGTGCAGGTTTGTTGTGTGCAGCTTAAGGAAATCTGTAGACACCATAAACAGGATGGCTGGCCTGCTCACCTTACAAACAGCTACAGGACATCAAATTAGTCTTTCAGACAGATAAGGTTCAAGAAGAGTAACTTTTCTGCTTTAAACCTTTCCCTTGACAAAGTCTATATCTGATCTTTGTTAATAAGACTTGTTTCTTGTGATATATGCACACATGTTCATCTTAGCTTTCTGGGGAGGTTGCATAGGTTGATCTGGCAAGCCATTTCCTGGGTTGGCTGTGTTGTGTCTAGTTCAACCAAGAACTATCACGAAAGTGGTGAAGGAAGTAGGATTTCAGAAATTAAGTAACAGCTCAGTGCTGTGTCTGTATTCAGTAGCAGCGTTTCCTACCTCCTCCTAGTTTTTGTTTTTAACTTGTGCATGGTGTCTTAGACCAGTCTTGCCTCCTTTCTGCTGTGCCCTCCAAAGCAAACCTCTGGTTTGAAATCCTCATTTTCTACAATGAAAAATTTTGCAAGACAGCATTTGAATACCATTTTCATAAATAGTAGTGAAGTTGTTAGTAGAAATCTATGCACCAGCACATAACATCATTGAATGAGCATCCATTTTGTATTTCAGCAGTGGTAACGAACAGTGATGAATCACAGCTCTTAACTCCAGGAAAAATGAGCCAGCGCCAGGGGAAAGAAGCCTATTTTACTCCAACCAAAGAGTTACTCCAGCCGTCTCTCAGCCCAGGAACTGCCCACAGCCATGGTAAGACAAAGCTGGTTTTTACAGAGGTATTAAAAAACTTAAATGCTGACATTAATTATCTGTTCCAAATGTTGGTTCAAAAACACAACCTTTCACAATAAAGAGGTAAGGAAGAAAGCATGTTGAAATATTGTATGTAATTCTTTGTATCATTGTGTGTTAATCTGAAAGAGAAAAAAATGCATTACATAGTGCACTAGTTTCTTAAAGCATACTATGATTTGTGGGAGAACAGTCCACGTGATGGTAAATCATTATCTGTCTGTAATCCCGTAACCGATGATCACGCTAATGTCTCGGGTATTTAAGTTGTGTCTTTATGCAGAAGTGTTATGATACACCACCTAAGCCTGGAATCTTTGTGTAAAGATTTTTTATCAATTACTTCTACTGAAAGATCCTTCTCTCTAGAAAATGGAACAAAAAAAAGACTCAGCCCTACTTTTTGCCAGCTTTCAAACAGTCCCTCTGCCTTGCTAATCCTGTTGAAAGCAAACTCGCAGTGGATCCGTGTGAACTGATGGGATGCAAAGTGAAACTTGTAAACCTGACATATTGATGGTTTGTTCAAAAAACAAGCCATGGTAGCTCTCCTTGTGCTTATTTGCATTTGAAACTGCTTGTGTTGTCTTATCGCCTACGATATCATTAGACATGTGTGCTATGGTGTGTGGAGTCCTTAGTGAAAACTTCAGGCTTTTTTCATTGCTGTTCTCTCTCCTTTTGCTCTTGGCTGCCATGCTGATCGTCTGTAATTCCTTTAGTTCTTGCCGTGAGTAATGTTCATGAGATTTTTTTTTTTATATGAACCTCTCTAACTCTCATAGCTTGCTTTGTAATGATATTAGTCCATCAAAGGAATAAAGAGTTTGTCAAGTAACTTTGAATAATTTCCTGGTTTCCCTTTCAGTACTGTTCAGATAAAAAGAAAAAAATAGTTTGAAACTAAAGATAGTTGTTACCATGTGACATGGACCAGTTAGAACGAGTCCAGAGGAGGCCACGAGGATGATCCGAGGGCTGGAGCACCTCTCCTATGAGGACAGGCTGAGAGAGTTGGGGCTGTTCAGCCTGGACAAGAGACGGCTCCGGGGAGATCTTATAGCAGCCTTACAATACCTGAAGAGGGCCTTCAAAAAAGCTGGGGAAGAACTTTTCATAAGGACAGTTAATGACAGGACAAGGGGTAAGGGCTTTAAGCTGAAAGAGAGTAGATTTAAATTAGATATTAGGAAAAATTCTTTCCTGTGAGGGTGGTCAGACACTGGAACAGGTTGCCCGGAGAAGCTGTGGATGCCCCCTCCCTGGAAGTGTTCAAGGCCAGGCTGGATGAAGCTTTGAGCAACCTAGTCTAGTGGAAGGTGTCCCTGCTGATGGCAGGGGGGTTGAAAGTAGATGATCTTTAAGGTCCCTTCCAGCCCTAACTGTTCTATGGTTCTATGTTGAATCTGGTAGTCTTTTAGTGTATTTTAAGAATTATTGTGGTGGTACCCACAGGTAGCTCTGATCTGTTTTCTAAAAGCTGCTGTTATCTCACTGGAACAGCACTTGGTGTTCTCCAGCTTGTGATGTGCTTAGTCTGGAATTATTTTCTGTAGAATATGCATGTATAACTTGTTTGTTATTTTTATTATGTTTAAAGAAATTTTTGATTGTTTTCTCTTTGTACTGTGTTGTGTCCTTTACTAGACAAACATTGTAGTTATATAAGTGTATTTGAATATTGTAGTAAAGACTTCCTTTTAATGTTGCTGTTCCCACTAATTTATAAAGACAAACTGGTGTGCTTTTTTAAGGACTTTCACTTATAGCAAAGTCATTAAAATGGGCTCGAAAACTACTGGGACTTGATTGTGCTGTGTCAAACTTTTTGCAGATATTAAGTCTTCTGATTTTTTTTTCCTCTGATTATTTCAGGGCTTATGTAAGTGATTTTAAGCTGGTTAAATGTATCTGTGCCTCTTTTAGCATCACTGACTTAGTCTTCTAGGAACGCTACTAGAAATGAGGCTGTAGTTTCACGAACCAATGAATTTGGCTTGCAGTCAGTTTCAGTCATGAAAAGGTATGAGGTAAGCTAGGCTTCAGCAGCCTTTAATTACTAACTTCTAGCCTTATCTGCAACTCAGGGGTTGCAGCTTTGATTTTTATTGAGGTTGCTGACCCACATTTAGAAGCTGAATGGTTATTCTGTGGTAGTTACTCCTACAGGGAAATTATAGTGCTGGTGAACATGTGATCTTACTACATACGGAAGAAGAGATGCTGTGCAAGCCTGAAAAATAAGAAGTAGAAGAGGGTTTAAAGTGGTGGGGTACTTGAGGCTGGCTGTTGTAACTGAAATTCAGTTAACAAAGGTCTTTACAATATACCTGTGGTATTGTATGATGAGAATATGCAGAAATATAGTCAGATATAGTATTTAAAGGCATTTGCTAGGAACTAAATGGAGATGCTTTTAGTCACTGACACCTGAATGCATCCTTAGGAGATGGGTAATGTAAATAATTCAAAAACATAATAGGCACAGGTAATAGGTAATCAAAACAGGAAAATGCATTATACAGTCTACAGTGGACTAATTAAATGTATATAAAGGAGGGCTGTGACGTGGGTACTTGGCTAAGAGCCTGTGTGGCAAAGGCAGTTTTGTATAGAGCTTGTGTTTAAAAATAAATGAGTTTGAATTAAACGAAACATGTGAAGAGGCAGTTTTTGGAGCAACCAGCACTTTGGTGTTAGTGGGGAAACACCACCATGTGTGCCAGATTCTTTGGCCAGCCAGCAGCAGTCCAGGGAGAGGCATGCTTGATGCCTATCGCTTGGAAAATATGTTGCAACAAGCTTAATTTTGTCTTCTTGCTTGTGTTTTAGGTAAGATCCTAATTACAAATATTACAAATATGATTAAAAGTAGATGAAAACTTGAGTCTTAAAATGAGAGATTTGAGGTCAACATTTAACATCTGTTTGGGACATTGGCTTCCTATTTGAAGCCAAGGATGAACCATGCAACATGTCATTGTGAAGTTGTATTTAATGACTTTGAGTGCTCCTGTGTATAAATACTGGAGTTTAATTTATGTGACCATAGCTCTGGATTTCAGAAAGCTTCTGTTTTCTGGTACTTGGTTTCTTAGTTTAAAACTTTACTTCTTCCTTGCTCCTTTCACTCTTGTGAGATGGAACTTAGTATGTCATCTGAGCTAGAGATGGAGGTCTTCTTATGGAGTCCAATACAGATCTGCTTTACAAATGTAGAATACAACTTGATCTGGCAGCATTGTCTAGTGATTGTTCAGCAAAAGTCTGTTTACACTGTCATTGTTCAGCATAATGTTTGCAGGAAGAAATTGCGCCTTCTTATTTTACATCATGTTTTTAAGATTCTTAAAGATATGTTGTCCTTTATTCTGAAACTGAAGACTAGTCCATCTTTTAGGCTACAGACTGGCCTTTAAAGTGTAGAGGTCAAACTTACTTCCAAAGAAAGCTTCAGCGAGGTTGTTTGACGGGAATGTATTAGGAAAACTGATGGTGGGGATTATGGTTGTTTATTACGCTCACCAGTTCATGTAGCCAATTCAGAATTTTGGTGTTGGAAGGCTAACTCAGCTGTATATAACACTGGTCCTGAGGTGGACTTATAATTTTGATAATTGTAGATTTAATTTATTTCTACCTTAGTTAACTAGAGTACCAGAATAAGCCAAACCTGATAATAACAGTGCAATTACAATTTGTTCTGTAAGATAAATTTATTGACGCTCCAAACATCAGTGGCTTTAAGATGGAGAATACCAAAATCCAAGTGTCATCTAATGCAAAGCTGGTAACACTCAGATTTGTTGGGGTTCAAGAGACATCAACACAAAACTATAAACTAGCCTTCTGCATCTGCAGTGTGCAAGGAAGGATTTCATAAAGATATGAAGTCGACTTAACTAGACAACTTTTCACTATCTGTGTGGTACCACCATTTCTAGAAAAGCAGCAATACAACTTTTCATGGGAGCTCTAAGCTCAACTACACAAAGGAAAGCTTTCCCATTGTGGAGCTTCTCAGCATCGTAACTGAGGAACTCCTTGTGAACGTGGCCTTGAGCAGCTCTCCATTGAGTTGATCTTGGGGCCTACAAGAAAGCTGGGGAGGGACTTTTTAGAAAGGCAGGTAGTAATACAACAAGGCGTAATGGCTTTGAACTGGAAGAGGGCAGGTTTAGATTAGACATTAGGAAGAAATTCTTTCCTGTGAGGGTGGTGAGATGCTGGAACAGGTTGCCCAGAGAAGTTGTGGATGCCCCCTCCCTGGAAGTGTTCAAGGCCAGGTTGGATGGGGCTTTGAGCAACCTGGTCTGGTGGAAGATGTCCCTGCCATGGCAGAGGGGTTGGAAGTGGATGATCTTTAAGGTCCCTTCCAGCCCTAACTGTTCTATCATTCTATGATGTATTTAAAACTTTTACTGATTTCCCTCACTCCTTATTGGGTGTGTATAAGAAAGCAATTTCTAGACTCTTACACTCAACAGCTTGCTCAAATGGATTACACCCTTCTCAAATCAGGGTCGGGAATGATTAAACAGTGGTGTTTGTCAAGAATTTGCAAGATCAAACTTTTTGAAATAAATATTTTTTCCTACGTATAGCCTTTAATTCTAAATTTTGAAGTCTATAACTGTCCTTTCATGACATCTCCAAGTTAATCCTGTCTCTAACTTGTCAGTGCTGTGTTTTGTATGTTAATGTTGCCTTCTGGGCCTTGAACATACTAAATGATCATATTATATTTTTTGCTAAATATTTTATTTAGAATTATCAGACTTGGAGTTGCATCTAAATAATTCAGTAGCCTTTTGATGGAAACTTTAATGGGTTTGGGTTGTTAGCTTCTGCTGTGAAGCCTTGCTTACTTTTGTGGGATGATGTGTTTTTAGGCTCTGTAGTGAGCTAGCATGGCCTTGCCAACTCGCCAAGACAATTTTTTTGTAAGTGTAGTGCGTATGGATGTTACGACTGCTAAAACATATTTTAATTCTAGCAGCTGACACATATTGAACAATGTTAATTTAGCTTATTTTCTGTGATTGCCTTCTGTAGTTGAAAATGTTATTAAGCATTAATGGGCAAACTACTAAACTTTTATCAAGCTTATTTTGAGGTTTTTACTTTTTTTAACCTACTTACATGTGACAAAAATGAATCATTGTCAAAACTATTTTATTACAGTTAAAAAATGAACATAGAGAATATAGAGTCCAAGGCTGTGTTTTCAAAAGCTGTAGAGCAGACCTCTGCTTGCTGATGTAAGCTGTTTATGTTGTTACACAAATCATCCCTGGTAAATTGGATTCTTGTAAATCTTGTTAACTCGGACTTACATCAGGATAGTGCTTTATTTATTTGATAAAATGGATTAATATAGAAATAGTGATCACTTAAATTTTATGAAAAAACGTCAGTACTTTGTAACTTACAAAGGTGCTGTTAAAACGTATTTCACACACTTTTAAAAACAGCATAAATGCTTAAATAAGCTATACTTGTAGTAAAGAGAGAGATTTAGTTAAGATAGTTATGTTAAAAATTCTGTAGTAGAATGTTTGAAAATGTCTAAATTTTCTTTTTTTACCAGTATTCCTGTTGTCTCTTTATGGCTTTGTTTGATCAGAGTTTGTGCTGTTGGTCTTTGTGTGCCTTTTGAGTGTATGGTATGAGGTATATACAATTAAATGCTTTTCTAGTTTTTAACTTCCTAGTAACTTACATATGTATGTGTTTGCTCAGCAGATAATCTCTGAGCTTATTTTTGTAAGAGTGTGAGGGGGTGAATATCTACTTGAAGAAGAACACAAAATTCATGGCATTAATTGCAGAAAGATTTTGTGATTTTTCATTTTTTGTGGATTTGAATGAGGACTCTTAATTTGCGGGTAGCACTAATAAGAGCATCATCCAAACTTAAACAAGAACAAATAGCAGTGGTGTTTGTGCTGACAATATTATAGTCACTACTTTAAGGCTGGCAGGTCAGAAGATTCAGATTTTGGAGCTCTAGTTTCTATACTTCACATGGGTAACAATGACCTGTGCAGACAAAGATTCTTGACTCATTAACTCGGCTGCATTAGCCCTCGGTTTTTTTCCTATCTTTATTTAAAGTATTGATGAGATGCAGACGGGGTGAAAATGTGAGTAGTACCTGGGAAAAGCATGTTAGAATGGTGAAGATTGAGGAGGATTTACAATAATGTAAATCTTTGAGCTAAATTAAAGCCTCTTGCTGTATTATTATTATTATTATTATTATTATTATTATTATTATTATTATTATTATTATTATTATTATTATTATTATTATTCTCAGCTCGTCAAATAAGGGTAAGCAGTGGAAGTGTGTGCCCAGAAGGAGCTTGAGCTGAGGTAGGAAACAGGATCTGCCCCTCCTTTCCAGTACAGTACTAGTAGTTGTTAATTCAGTGTGCAGTATAATGAAAATGTATTCTATATTATGTGATTGAGAAACAGAAGTGACTTAGGTGCAAGGAGGTTGATTGGCAGTGGAAGCAGAATTATAGGTCTGCTAATAATGATGATCACAACGAACAGAAAGGAGGAGGTGAAGCTGATTTTGAGGGAGAGTAAGGACATGTTTGCTGTGCTGAGCTTGTACTAAAGGCTGTTTGCTCTCGAGTAAACATCTAAAGGACATGCTATGATTTTAATCCATAGGATGCTGCATTTGGGGAGAAAACACAAATGTAACTATTTTTGCATGTGAGAGAAGGTGGAGAGTGAAAGATCTTTTCAAGCAGTAGGTCCCAAAGAACACTTCTTACTCACTGAAGAGATGAGATGCCTTTGGAGCCCTAATGACCAAGAAAATACAAGACTTGGACATTACTGTGAACCCAAGGCAGCTAACAAGTTAAAGGTGGTTTATTGTAGACCTGTACAACTTTCAATCTTTAAAAAGCATTTGTTTAAGGTGTTTGGCTCAGCTGACAGCAGCAGCAGCAGCATGTTTTGTTTGACCAGTTGGTAAGAAATGTCTGGAACTCCTGACTCTCATTACTCCTGTTCTGACTTGCTGGTGGTCAGTGTGCAAGAAGCTCTGGAGATGTAGCATGTATCTCTTCTTGCTAGCTGTCAGGAGAAGACAGGTTACTATGGTCTACTGGAAGGAAAGATACAGCCCCCTGTCAGTGGATTCAAAGCCTTTCAAAGTGTTAGCAGCTCTTCCTGAGGTGGGCACTTGGTTTCTGTCCTTCGGCAAGGTTTGTGCCAGGAGGTCACGAGAGCCTGTTCATTCATGTGGGTGCACGAGACTGCAGCTACAGCAGAGGGCTGCTTCACTGGAGCTGCAGAGAGAAATTCTGCATGCCTGTGGTTGTAGCAGATGCACACAGTGAGCATGGAGAAGGCTGTAACTCCACTGGAAGAGTACTGGTTGCTGCTTAAAAGCCAGCTCTCACTTTGCTTTCAACTAGCACTTTCAAAATGTAAATACTTCTTTTTGATAATGGTATTTGGCTTGCAGATGGGAAAATCTTGCCTATCTATCTGGTTCCAAATCAAGCTGTTTCCTGGGTAGTCGTATTATATCTAATATTTGATAATGATTTCTGGTTTTCTTCTCAAGTTTCCTTTAACTTCACTCTCTGTATCTAGACAGATTTAGTCATGCAAGTAACTTCAAGCAAACTCCTGTTTGCTTCCACTATATCTATCCTTTAAATAGAGAAACTGAAGAATGGCTAAATAATTTATCTTGCCCCAGTAAAAGCAACTTATTACCAAGCATGTCATGCTTTTTTACCTTACTTCATCTTTCCATAAGTCTGTCTCACTATCTTAGCACTAGAGAGGAAACTGATAAAGGGCTTGTTGAGGCCCTACAACACTTTTTAACACTTTCAGAGGAGGGCCACGAGGATGATCCAAGGGCTGGAGCACCTCTCCTGTGAGGACAGGCTGAGAGAGTTGGAGCTGTTCAGCCTGGAGAAGAGACAGCTTTGGGGAGACCTTATAGCGGCCTTCCAGTACCTGAAGGGGCTACAGGAACACTAGGGAGGGACTTTTCATAAGGGCAGTTAATGACAGAACAAAGGGAAATGGCTTTAAACTGGAAGAGAGTAGATGTAGATTAGATATTAGGAAGAAATTCTTCACTGTGAGGGTGGTCAGACACTGGAACAGGTTGCTCAAGGAAGTTGTAGATGCCCCTTCCCTGGAAGTGTTCAAGGCCAGGTTGGATGAGGCTTTGAGCAACCTGGTCTAGTGGAAGGTGTCCCTGCTCATGACAGGGGCGTTGGAACTAGATGGTCTTTAAGGTCTCTTCCAACCCAAACCATTCTGTGATTCTATGATTAACAGTAAATGTTGCTTCTGAAGTGAGGCACCTTCTCTGTAGAGTAAGTACATCTAATGTCTTAGAAAAATGGTAATGCTTTCTCGTACTGCATCAGAATTCTATCTAAAACCTTCCAAACCCTTTCACTTGGAGAGGCTTTGCAAACTGCTGTATTCCTGGGAGGTGTTTTAATTTGTTTTACTGTGTCTTTTGATGAGGAGGAAGTATTTTGTAATCAGCAGTGTATAGGAGCCATGTGGACGACTCGTTCTTTAGGTAGTTCTGGTGGTTCTCTGTTGTACTGCTTCAGGGACCTGACCCTGGTGACACTGGTAGTCACTTTGCAGTTCTATGATGGAGCATACCTCATGGAGGTGAAGCCCTAGTTCTGCAAAATTGTATGACTTATTTGAAATAGTTTTAGTGATGATTGTCTCAAAAGGGGTGCAAATAAAGGTCTAGTCACAGTAATCAAGGAAGGAGTTTGACCCCTAAATGATCTGGTTTTACCTTGTGTTACCAGACTGGATTTCTTGTGAAATGTTTTAAGTTCTGCTGTGTGTGGTTAGTCTCCTGAGTCTATTATCTTGACCTCCTGCTTTCTTACTGTAATGCATACTCTGGCACATTCCTCTCTGCAAGTCATTGTGTGTTTATTAAAACTTGCTATTTCTGAAATGCTGCTCCACCCAGTATTTGTGGCTTGGGTAAATTGCATGTGCTCCTTTCTCTGTGGGTTGTAGCTTTATGAAATCAGCAGGGCTGATTACTGTGAAACTTCTCGAGCAAGTTCTCTTTCTCCATGACAATCTCTGCAGAGCTGCTCTACTTGAACCTGAGTTGTGGTCTTGAGAATTTCATAAGGGCTGAGATTAAAACTTTTGAAACCTGAGCAGTAAGCAAGCCTATTTACTTTGGGTGGGAAAAGCTGAGCAGCAGTGTTAGCGAGTGAGGAGGTGCAGCCAAGTACAGTTGCCAACAGGGCGCTGGGAGCCTTGGTGTTCGTTCATGACCACTCTCAGGCGTGCCTCTGCAATTACTCCCCAGCTAAACTTCACCGGACTTGGAAATACCAGAGAACAGAAGAATATTTGGTGGAAGAAACTTGCCACTGTGAACTACTGACACAGCTAGTAGCCTCGTGGTTCAGATGTCTTATTTCTGAATCAAATATTGGTGTCTGAAGGCAAGTATATCTTTCATACCCTTTTTGTTAAATAGGAGAAAAACACTTTCACTTAAAGTTCACATGCAAAAGTCAGGTGTTGTGTAAAACTCATTTATAGGTATGATAGTCTAGCAGTTTCCTTTCTCTGTTTTCCACATGCTATGAAGAGTGTGTGTATATTGCATATAGAGAATTATTTATGACCTCTTCTTTTGTTGGACTTGATGGGAGAATTCTACTGGAAAACATAATGTGTTGAGATATTGAGGCAAATTATTGTCAGACTTGAAGGGCAACTCTAAAAAGCTTCTGTCCTCTGCTACACCATCAGTTTTCCTCCCTCCTTCTTCTTCCTGTAGCTTTTACAGAGTTTGGTTTTAAGAAGGTTTTGGATTTTCCCTGTATACTTCTAAGCGGAAAAGGATTTTTTTTACTTTACATCACTAAATAGACTCTTAGTTCTATTATTGCATCAGTATCAGTTTGTATAATGTGTTCATTATTTTAAACTTCTAAAATCTATATTAAAAGGTTTATTATTTTTTTAAATTCTTCAGTTGGGTAGTCCAGAATATATTTGATGGAAGTTCAGTATCCATGCTTGGAATTCATACCTGTACAATTCAGAGAAGTCTTTTTTGATAAGCCTATGTTTTTTCAGCTGTAAATATTTTTAAATTGGGGAAATGTTTTAAAACTAAAACCAGGCTTTGTCAAATGTGCTGTTGGAATTGCAGGTGCCTTCTATTTGCCTTTTTAAAAAAATACTATTAAAGGATATTTTAAGTGTGGGCTTATTTGTTTTTCAGCCAGCATTTACTACTGAAGAAGCCCTGATCGAGTATCTGATATGAGAAAAGCATTCTGTCCTTTAGAAAATGTACACAACAGATAAGTTTTCCTCCTTGAAAGTGACGTTCAGCAGATTGGTTGACAATAGATTGTTCCCCCTTCCCGAGACAGATGAACTAAGTATTTCAGTCGTGTTTTTTTCTCCTTTCTACTGATTTAGGTATTATGTAAAACAGAGAAACCAGGAGACTCTTTAAGTGGCATATGATCTAGTGCCTGCTCACATTAAGTTCTTCACTTTTGTTATGAGGCATCTTATTTTTTCATGTACACCTGATGTATTTAGGCTCCAGCGCAGATAGTTTATGCAGGCTTTTCAGCTATGTCTAACTTTTGCAGCTGGACTTGGCTATAGTTCTGTTTGTGAGTATTTTGAAACTGTGTAAACTTCTAAGTTCTGTGTGTTAGTGCATTTTTGAAGTACATCAATTATTAAGGCACTGAGAATTGTTATCAAAAGGATAGAAGATTTCCTGGGATGTTAGTCTAAGTTCATCTAGTGAGTGATACTAATTCCAGTTCTATCAGTCGATGGCCTGTTCTGTCTGAATTTATTTTTGAGGAGAGGAGGAAAAAAGCTTTTTTGTTGTTGTTGTTGTTCTAAGATGTGGTGGCTAATGAAGTGCACCTTTCGATTGTCATGTGCAGAACTTGCAAATAAAAGCACTTCCAACTACTTAAAAGTACCTCTCTGTCCTTTCAGGAATCAAATTTATTGCAAGGAATTAAAAGGGTTTCTAAGAGCTTTGTGCACTGAGTGTACGGAGAACAGAAACTTCTTTAATACCGCAGGCTGATGCTCAAGAGTTACAGTAAACTTCAGCTTAGAGACACGCTAGGGAGAAGAATGTTCATTTTTATTAAGTAAGTGTCACAGATTCCTTTTGATCTAACAGTCTTTTGGTTGTGTGTCAGCTATCTCTCCAGCAACATATTCTGCTTTGAAGTAGTTGAAGCAAAGGAGCATGTGTATACAAGTATTACCAGGCATAATAAATCACAAGCTGTTGAAAAGGTAGAGAACTAGTGAATTTTTACAGCCAAACCATGTAATTAACTATTTTACCACTGTAGGTTTAATTGAAGTATGAAGATGACTTGGTGAAGGGGAAGGAGATGCAGGAAGAAGCTTAAATTAGTTTTCTTTATTTTTTGCCCCTTCTGTGATGGTGAGACAGTCATATTTTGGCAAAAGGCACACAATCTGCCTCTACATCGCTGTTACAGAATCACAGGATGTCAGGGATTGGAAGGGACCTCAAAAGATCATCTAGTCCAGTCCCCCTGCTGGAGCAGGAACACCTACATGAGATCACACAGGAAGGCATCCAGAGGGGTCTTGAATGTCTCCAGAGAAGGAGACTCCACAAGCTCCCTGGGCAGCCTGTTCCAGTGCTCTGTCACCCTGTTGAGTTAAAGCAGCAGGTACTTAGTCAGAATGCCTGGATAATGGCTTCCTTGGTTGGGAGATAGCTTCAGAGAGGGGAAATGTAACATTATCTTTATTCAAATTCTTAATTTTCTACCCAAAGATTTCAGTTTCACTTCTAAATGGAAAAGATAGCATAGGAAGGAGAAAGAGGTTTTTAATCTGTTCCTGTCAAGGGACCTGAGAGGGCATGGAGAGAAGCAAAGGAGAAACCTTCAGGATTACATTGTTTCCTCAAACCCCTGGATGTCTAGCCACTTTTCAGTAAAATGAACATAACATGGCAGAGAAGACTGTTGTGGAAGAACCTAGTAGGCTAGCAGAGTCATGTTTAGCAGCGGCTCCAGAACTGTCTGGCACAGTGACTGGAGGCAGATGCAGACAAAAGTGGTGTGGGTGGCTGGTGGTGGAGCCTCCCGTTAGTCTGTGCAACCCTGCAGTTACGGTACAGGGCACGGAAACGTCCTGGTGCCAGTGTCAGCAGACAGTTCCTGGGCAGGGTCATAGCCTTGACTCTGAAACAGTAGATAACAGACCCATTAACTGGGCAAGATAGGTCTGTAATGAGAGGATACAGTTCCTTCTGTGTGTAAGGGGAGTTTTTCTGCTGCAGCTTTCACTTGATTTTAACTAGAAAAAATAAAATGCATATTCTGTCGAGATTTGGACCAAGGTAGTCTGCTCTGTTTTGTAGTTAAGAAGGTAGATTTGGAGAAGTGATGTGGAGCTGTGATTTTTTTTTTTTTTTTTTTTAAAGGATGAAGGGGGAAAGGAAGAAAAGGTAGTTTTCTCCCTCCGTGCATTTCCTTCTCCTCACCCCACCATTCCACTCCTTAAGTTTTTAAGCTGCTGTTTCTGTTCTTTCCGGGACATCTGGACAAGGACTGCTTCAACTGAGAGAAGTATGAGACACAGTAATGGATAAGTGGAGACAGGCCTGAATACGTGACATTTTCATCCAGTTTCTCCCCCTCCCTGTGCTCAAGTGAATAGAGTTTCTCACTTCTTGTGCAAAAGAAGTTAAAGTTATGTATCCCATACAATGGTTTCTATTGATGGCTCATATTTGTTTTTTTCAGTTATGTCTTTTTTCCTTGGTATGTATTGGGACATTAGTCTGTTAAGAGGCATGAAGAAATTCTAGTGATTCATAGGATCCTGGAAACTACTATGTTTCACAACTGGAAAAAAAATTTTCAGTGTTTTCTGTATGTGTCTAAGTGTATGCATCTATAGGTGCTAAGGCACATACACTCTGCACAGTAAAAACCTTTCACAGGGGTTATAAAGTACTACAGTCTACTGTATTATCCTTGAGCCAATGTGAACTGAAATTACTGAGCCACAAATAGTAAGTACACTTCTTTGCATAAGCAGCTGAAGTAAACAGTATTATTTGAGGATTAAACAAATTCACGCTACCATTGATTTAATTTGTTGCATGTGTTTCACTTTGTAAGAGGAGGAGATTTCTAGTATGGAGTAAGGGAGAACACAAGTTATTATTTTCAAGCCAATTCTTAGTGTCTTATGTTTCTGCTTTTCAGCAAATGAAGTAGGTTTCAAAACATTTTGTCAGAAGTACAGTGTGACGGGGAAAGTGAGATCAGTAGAGAAGCACCAGACAGGAAGGAAATTCAGCATATGGAAGAGGGTGGTCGTCCATGCTAGTCATCAGGGCAAAGAAGCAGCTGATCTAACAAGCAGTGGATGAAGGAGGTCAGGGAAAGCTTATTTGACTCTATTCTGGTAGCTATCAGCAAGAGCAGTTTGGATCAGATGATTTCTAAACTTGAAGCACAGTTTACTGGGATTTTTTATATTTAAAATTTAATTTGGTTCATTTAAGTATTTTATTCATGGCATAAAATATTTGCCACATTAATAATAAAAAACCTTTTTTGCAGAGCTTACTTTGTGCAGCTTACCCAGGAGTCAGGCTGCTTTGTATATATAAATATGGCAGAGTCTTAAGAAAAAAAAGCTATCACCTCAGCTTTTAAGTAAAAATCAGAAATGAAGATGTAGAAGCCACAGCAATCAGTTGATGAAAACTAGCTAGGTGGGTACCTAAACAGGAAAGGTCAACATGGCTGCGTAGTGCGAAACATTGGTTCCTTTTTTAGATTCTTGTGCCACAATGTCAAATAGGGGAGCCACATAGCTCATGGGTTGTGCTTTGTGCAATATAAATTTGGGACTTGAAAGACGTAACAGGAAAAAGAATTGATTTAATGAATCCTCAAAACCTAAATAATCACCATTTTTGTGTGCTTAGAAAGCAGAGACGAGTAGGACCAAAACCGAGCTATTAAAAATGAGATGCGGTGCGTGTGTGGAAAAGGGGAGCTGAAGCAAAGCCATTCTGCTTTAAGCATCCTAATGGGTTTGACGAGAGGAGTGTAGTGTTGCCTGGCTTGCTGCTGATTTGGCAGCCTCTGTCTCTTCACTGCGTTTTTCACGTGTGCCCTTCGTTTGTTTCTTTTTTTTCCTTTTGTATCTTACTCATCAGAATGTGAGGTAAAAGGCTGTTGCTGCAACACTCTTGTTCCAACCAGCTAATGCTAACCAGCTTTCACAGAGAACATAATCCTTACACAAACACCTTAACTCATGAAGGAAGAGGGTCCAGTGCGACGTAGGTTTTCTGCATGTGCTGGGATTTCATCTGTGTTTTCTCCAAGAGCTGATGGCCGAAAACTTGTCCGGAATGCTTCATTTGGAGGATATAACGAACTCTCTCCTGCTTTACCAGGTTTGTTTTGGTCTTGAATTTCTTAAAACGTACAGAAGAGAATATAATTTCCACTTCAAGTTTTTCAGCTTGAGTGAAAGTAATGTACTGAGATGTTAGTAGAAATGAGAAAGAATATTGCCTGTGTGCATTTAGATAACAGCTCTTTGTAGTGGCAAGATTTGCAGACAGGTAAGCAAGTCAGGTTACACTGCAGCAAATCTCTGTTTAGAAGGCATTTGTGTATTTGACACTGACTGGAATATTTGTTTTGGTTGTTTGGCCTTTTATGACTGAAGTTTGTGATGTGGTTTATAAAAACCTTCCTCCCTTGTACTTTCCACTCCCCCCTGCGCACAGTGAACTTCCTTTAAAATAGTAAAGTAACAGCAGGAGGCATTAATTTAGCTGTAACTTCTGAAGAATCTACGTGCTTGTGATCAGTGCATTGACAAAAAATTATGAGATAGAATGAATTAGGGCTAGAAGCGTAGCCTTGCTAAACTCTATAGTGCAAGATTTTTAAGACATTTAACACCAGAAAGGGCTTGAATCTCCTTTTGCTCAGATTTGTTGTCTCCTGAAAATCAGTACTGGCATATTGAAAGTAATTTCTAGAATTTCATTGTCCATAATGTGTACTTCTAACGTAGGTACCTGAATTTCAGCACTTTACTTAAGGAAACTTCAGTGCTTAAAAATGTATTACAAGGTCATCTCTTCCTGAAGGGGGACATTGTAGAAGTGGTACATTCTCACCAGAATTACTGTGTATGTGTGATTTGTCTTGTGCATGCACACATATGCGCTTTCCTGTGTAGTCCCATGGGGACAGAACTGGAGAGGGACGAAACAGTTTTCACTTCTTATTGTATGCCTTCTGCAGCATGGCTCACTGAATTTGTAAGCCCTGGCTCTGAAGCCATGGAAAAGGGTTGGGATGCAGAGCATAGGGCAGGTTGCAGGCTGGCGATTGGGGAGCTCTCTGTATCGCTGGCTTGCAGAATCACTGGAGCAGCATGTTCAACTGCAGGCAGCTGGGAGCAGTTGCTTGGGACACCACATTCTGTTAAACCTCATGTTTTGCCCTGTAACATTTCCTTTCACACTGCTTCAGGAAATTATTAGTCTTCTACCAAGAATCTAACAGTGCATTTTATTCAAGCTGATCAGGAAATAAAGATCTCAAAGCTTGAAAGCTTGGAGTTGGCAATTAGACAGATCCTCCCTACCATTAAAATAAATAAATGCAGTCTGGTAATTACTGAAAGAAAGAGAGATTTGTTTCCTATTTACTTCCTTCCTCTATAGAATTTTACTTGAAAGCTGATAGCTGTCTGTAAGTGGACACTGAATGACTTCTTAAAATGCAGAGCAAATGGAAAACAGTTTTTAGTGGAAAAAAAAATCAAGTGTTAACATATAACTAAAAAAGTTTTTATCTTTTGGAATCTTCCATATATCTGAAGACTTTATACAGTATTAATATGATAGCAGGTATACTCTTTCACTTTAGTTTAAACAAGGAGTAGTTATTGCCTGTCTAAAAGATACTCATGTGTAGTTACAGTGAGGACATTCTTTGTTTATTATTATTTTATATGGTGTTTGCAAAAAAACCCATGACCATGAGAAAATACATACATTGCTTGTTTTTCTGATTACAGTTTTGAAATCCATGGAGTAATCTGAATTAGTTAATATGGGATTGTATTCTTAAAACTGGTTGTCAGCAAGTTTTTGAAAATCAGGTAGTTAAAATGACTATTGTCTCGTGTTCAATTCTGTAAAAAGATTTTTCTTTTTTTTTCCCCCTGCCATGTTTATTATATAACCACCAGTATTGATATCTCCTACTAAGTGTAGCTCATAGGTCCTCCAGGGGCATATAATTTTTTCAGCTCAATTATTCATTCTTCACAACTGCACATGCACACTAGTAATCAAATCAATCTGTTCTTTGTTTTTCATTTGTAAGTCAGTAATATTGTTGCTTGGCTTGCTATTTGTGATCTTTTCATGCATTGCATTGCTTTTTTACTCATTCTTCTCTTTGTTGAGAAAAAAAGCTTCCAGTGGATAATAATTCTTTCTTTCTTTTTGGATAAAATAGATCTAGCATTGAAAAGTAAATGGTTTTTTCTGATGTATTTTTCTCTGGTTTCTTAATTGCAGATGGTATTTGTCAAGAGGTACAAAACCAGTATTTGAGACGTAGACTGATTGAAGGGACAGATGGGGGTGCGACCTGTGTTATGCCTCAGAATTGAAATCTCTTAACTGAACAGTTTTGTTTTAAAATGTACCCATCACAGACTTTATCCTAAAGATTATTTAACACTAATCTTACAATGTATATACTCTTCATTTTTTGTCAATGATAATGTTTCAGAAGATTTTTTTTTCCTTTTTGGTATTGACAGTGTGTTGCAGCATCATTTGGTTTTGTTTCATTGGCTTCTTGCATGTATAGAGTTCTGGTTGTTCCAGTTGCATGCAGGTGTCAGGCTCTTGGGATCTGTCTGAAAGCTCATAATGAGTTTTCTCATAGATTTTTGCCTGCAAGTTTTATAAGGATTTGCCGAGTACTCCCAGTAGGAACGTACTGATGGGCAGCTTTCCTCGGCTTCCAAGGTCACACCATGAAGTGCAGCTGCCTGCGCTGGGGTTTGGATCAGCTTTCAGAGCCCATGCGGCCTGTGATGTTAAAGATAATGAAGGTCACACTGGGAGAAAGTCTGTTAAGATATAGTGTTGCTCTGAACACAATCCCTGATGACCAGAACTGTTTTAGAGGCCACACTAGTGGAACTTGTGTTTAAAATAAAATAGTAAAAAAACCATCTACAAGTGTCTTAAATAATACTGGGAGCTCAGTCTGCAGGTCTGAAGGTTGATTCAAACTGCACTTGCTTGCTATCCCCTAAATCTGAAAATTGCTTTCATGAGGTTAGGTAGAAAATGATACACAAATCCAAGAGATTTAACACAAGAAGAAATTCTGGAAAGGCACTGCATCTTCAACACTTGAATTTCTCTGTTGTAAAATGTGAGCTCAGGTTATCTTATTTAAAAGTTACTGATTCAATTACAGGATGATAAACAGTCAATAAGCTAAAATGTTAAGTCCCAAACCACTGCTGATAAACACTGAAAACCATGTTATTTTTATTAGACTCTGCCTCTAGCCTCTCACACCCTGGCAGTCTCTGCTGCAGACACTGACTTCAATGACTTTTTGTGGTGCAATTTTCAGTACTTCTGGGGTGAAAAAAGCTACAAAGAGAGCAATAGCACAAAGCATCAATTAGAGGTACAGTTCTCTTGGCTTTGCTGTTGTCTTTGTCAGAAATCTATAGAGAAATTTGTTTGTAACTGGTAGCAGGAAGGGAGAAAACTATTTCTTATTATTGATTTTATGAATATAATTGTTCTGATGTTGTTTCCTTGACCAAGTATTTCCATGGCAAAGTCTATATCATCCTCAGCTTGGGCCCATATATAGCTTTTTGTGATGTTTCAGGACAAATTTCCTTGCAGATATCAGTATCAAACTGTCCTTCTCTTAAGAAGTAAGACTGCTTATGGTATTGAGGTCCCTCCATCTTAACAGAGGCTCCCTGGCAATCGTGTCCTTACCCTGGGTGAGGCTGTGTCTGGATCAGCACCTGAATTATTTATTTTTTTAACATGCTTTTTACCGCATGGGGAGAAAAACCTTCTGCCTGTATTCTGAGTGAGTTTGGCCCTTCTGTAGAGGGGAAGGTTACAAGCAGGATGGTGTGGGCTGTGAGACTGACTGGTTGGGTTTCCCCACAGACCAAGACAGAGCTGTGCAAGATGTTCCAGGATCTGCAGCACTCTTGGGTTTGCTAGCAAACTCCTCAAACAACCCTTTGCTGTGTGTGTGAGTAAGGAAGGGAACAGTGAGTGTGGTAGCATGTTTATAAAATCAGCAAGCTCAACACACCTCTTGGGCTCAGGATACTGGAAGCAAGGAGGTGAAGTTCAGGGAAACACAGCTGAGCTTTGGTCTTCGTGTCTGATTCTCTGGGATACTACTTAATTCTGTTTTCAGTAGTGATACCAGTGAAAGGCTTGTTTATGAAAATAAAAACATACATATGTTAGATAAGCATGTGCTGTGATTAAAGCTGTTGTGTTTTAGAAAGCAAGCTGTGAATTATAGCTTCTTTTCTGTAAGAACATCCCTGACTTAATATTTTCTTGTTGATTCCCATCACTAAGTCTTTTGTAGGTACATATAAATAGACAAGTAAAAACTGAAAAGCCTGATATTAGAAAGTGCTGCATTTCATTTTCAGTGGAACTTGGTTCTTAATTGGGAAGTTCTTTTGGGTGCGGGGGTAGGAGAAAACCACATTGCTATGCTTCTGGTGTGTGTTTGACTGTCTGAGACCTAAGACTGGCATCAAATGTAATAACTGCTCAGTGAACTAAGGCAGATCTGTCCTCTAAGGCTTGAAGCAACCTTTGTTTTGTTTCAGCACCCGATGACTGGTGCTGTAGAAAATGTGCTTTTGTATTTAGTGTTGTATAGGAAATAGGGCTTCTGGCCTCTGGATCATGACATGCCTCTGTGGGGTTTTTTGGATTCCCTAATACTGCAAATCTTCTGCTTGTCTAGGTACTTCTTCCCTGTTGTCGAGTAGTCTTCTGCATTGTAGGTTTTCATTAGCTGAACAAACCCATCACAGATGTGCTTAATGAACTGTGCACAGAGGGGCTTCTATAAAGACACGTAAAGATTTCTTTCTGTAAAGGCATGTAAGGTTTGCTTTGTGTAAACATAAAACGAAATATCATTGTATTATGGTATATAATTTTCAAAAATCTGGTATATGAAAAAAGAACCTCTGCAAAATGTAATAAGTATAAACAAAAAACCCCAAAAGACTGATTGGTAGACCAAAACTAAAAGAAATCTCTGATTTCTCATGTAACCTGAAGACCAACCTAATGCCTCTATAACTTAGTGAAACTTCCCAAGATGTATGTTTGTAACAGATGAATCAGTCCTGTCTTAGAGTTTCTGAGTATTATAAGTTGTGGAATGGTGAAGATACTGATTTAAAAAAAAATAAAATCCCACACTGAACAAACTACTCCACATTTCTACAGAGAGTTAATAAAAAAATCTTCTAAAGCTTATAAAGTCTCCCCACATGCTCCCCTGAAGAGTGTTAAATCAAACTATTTCTCTGATAAATCTCATTTTAAAGATCTCGGTACCAGTTTCTCTTTCAAAGTTCAGAACATGTTTAAAGGGAAGTTCAGGAGAGCTTTTGGTGTCTGTTTATACAATTTCTCTGCTGATGTAGTGCCCTCTGGTGGGATAAAGCTCCAGGATACCACTCAGAGCTGTGCAAGGCTTTTCAGCTGTGTGGATTATTCCTGACATTCATCTATGACTTCATATTTATTTGCATTCTATCTGGAGGGCAGGCAAATGGTGGCACTTTTACTTACTCAGATAAATGCATTGTGCAGTTTGTTTTATTCCTGTTTATAAAAGGTTTGTGTTACCACTAGCCTCTTCAAAGAAAATGGATCATTGAGATTTTCTGTCTCATAACCAGAACAGATTATTTTTCCTTAACATCTGTTGAGAACCTAGCATCCTCTTTTGTGGCACACAGCAGCTGTACAGCAGCACTGATGCCAGTTGTGACCCCCCCTTTCCATTGTCACACATGTACTGTCTGTAGCCATTGACTCTGCTTTTTGGATACTGAGAAAGTATGAGGTTTGTACTGTGAGTCACTCACAGAGGATAAACGTGGGATTTCTATGACTGTTTTAATGTAAAGCCTTGCAGTTACACTTATGCAGTGTCAAGTTGAAAGTATAAATGCAAGGCTAACATAAACATCCCTTTTCATTTTATTTGCAAAAAGCTGGTGATCTTAATCAGTGTTTTAGATCTGCTTTCTTGTAGGTGGTGTTTAACAATTATTTCTAGGTACAGAAATTAACAAACAAAAAAAGCCTTTATTTGGTGTTCTGCTCTGTGCATGCATGTATGCAGATAAGATAGGAGAGAGTGAGAAGATGAAAGAGCAAAAGTTTGCACACCATATTTATGATTCATCAGGTTATTGGATGGGGTGCAGCACCATCCAAATACAGTGGACTGTTCTCACCTCTTAGTGGGTATTATATTAGTTTATATTGTAGTAGCTGGTATGTTTTCAACTGCTGTGATGGACTGGTGTGTATATGTTGTTTGAAAATCCAATTTGCTTGCATTTTTTTATGCTAAACACAATTTGCAAATTTATTTCAAAGGCTACCTCACATAAAATGTTATATCTTCAAATCATTTGCAACAATGCTGTCTTTTCTTTAAGGTTTTGACAAAGGGAAGGACGATGTGTCACAAAGCAAAGACGATACAGTACATTCTATGTCAAAAAGCAAGGTAAGGAAAGCAACCTCCTAATCTGTCTTAAAAATGTCAGTGTGCAAAGGAATTGAGTGCATTTTTAATTAAATAAAAATGTATTTAACGTTTGTTATACATTCCTCTTCAGATTCAGCAATAGATAAAGATTAAAGGGAATTTCTTAATAGAGTTCTCAGGATGACATCACATGAAAAATCTACTGTTCAAATTAGTGAAAATGAGATGTGGAGTCTTCTCACAGTCATCTTGGGGTGCGATGTTGCCTCACCAGATGTGATGATGGATGGAGGCCAACTCTTGCTATGAAACAGAATTTAAAATCCTTTTAAGCTGTAGGTGAAGATACTGTTCACTGAGCTGTAGCAAATCTTCTTATAAGAATGTTAAAGAAACTGTAATTGGAAAAGATTTAGTTTAATGGTTTAAATTGCCAGAGAAAAACATAGTTAAGTGTAATCTGTTGTCCTGTCTGTTGCAAGGTCTTCTATACCTCAGAATTCAAGTATAAAGGCCCATTTTGTTGAGACAGTGAGAGTGCAAAGGAAAGCATGCTCAGTAGAATAATAAACTAGATATAATTGCTATGCTTGTTTATACTTTCTGGTAGTCTTGATAATAGAAATAGAAAAGACAGGAGCCAGACAAATTCATAGACATCATTGTGTAGTCCCAAGATGGAAAATGCTCACTGAGATGCAGTGAAAACTGAGAATGTCCAAAGTTGGGTGATGGACACTGCAGTCACCAAAACTGTAGCATCTTTGGGTGGCTCAACTTTAAAAACGAAGAAAACATGAACTAGCTGAGCAACCAAAAAGACTCTCTTTATGTAGTGATCCCAGGTCTTTTCTCTCCAGAGCTGTGTTTTGTTCTGATCACAATTATTTACCCAAGTAGTTTGCAATAGCATTCTTATTCAGAATAGAATGTTATTTTCTGATTATATTCAAATAGTATGCATGTGGTGAGAGATCTGTGTAAAAAATCATTGTAGTAGTGAAGACAAAAATCTACCATAGCTATCTCTTCCTTCCTCAAATCCTTTTAAATTTGTAGGTTAGTTATAGAACCTGTCAGATTTAGGACATTGTATAGGCCTCTCTGGTGCATTCTTCTTTATTTTTTGGCCTGCTGTGACTCTTGCATGAACATTTTGGTCAGCAAAAGTGCCTGGCATGTCAATGCACTGAATTTTTATCTAAAGATTTTTATGCATTTAGAATGTGGAATTCTAGAAAACAGTATTTTCAGTTGCGTGTCTCATAAAACTGACATCTCATCAAGACATTAAAGAGAAGAGGGAAAGACTGCATTTTGTGGAGAAGGAGGTTGTGTATGGTTTGATCACTGAATGGAGTTGCTAAGTTCACTTTTTTGTCTTATTTAGACCTTGCTACAGGATAGAGTTTAAATTACCCAGCTGTGTGGTTTTCTGTGTTCTGCTAGGGCGTCTGCTGTTTTTTACAGAGGCAATTGTGGTAACAGAGGCTTAAGCAGATTGGCAGGGCACAACAGGCGTGGGCTGCTCTACAGGGGAAGGTGAGAACCTGAGCTTGAACACAGCTAGCTCCAAGGAAAATGGGGGCGATTCCTGCTTCTCGAAGCCACTGTTGCCCCCAGTGCTTTCCATAGCACTTGGCTGCAGGGTTAGCACTGCAGTCTGTCAGAGCTGGCCCTGGGCACAGGCAGCCATGGCCCTAGGAGACGAGGGGACTGCACTCAAGGCCTTGACACAATTTTTTCTATGGTATTTCATGTGTCAGAGCATTGAAGAGAAATGTTAAAAAGATACGAACTTACAGTTTATAGTAGCATTTCACTGCTTAAATGGTGTCATCAGAATTGCACTGGGGTGAACAGGTTAGTTTCTGCAGCTGATGCTGCCGTTCCATGGTGCGTAGCAAGGCATTTCAAGCTGTTGGTGTCTTACATCTGACTTGGAGGCACAAAACTTTGAAGCTTTCAGCTTTACTGCGTCCTAGAGCTCCACGTGTCAGTGAGACCAGGGAAGCATACTTTACTGTCCAACTTGCTTCTCATCAAAATATTTATGTTGGTCCAGAAACCTCTAAATCATTTTTTACTTGGAAATCAAGTTAATACTGTCTCCTTTAACTTGGACTTATTTCAGACTGAATTAATCATTTATCTTTTAGTATCCAATTTGTTTTTTCTCTTCCTTATGTTTAATTTTCTTTATTCTTGTCTTTCTTAAGTCTTTGTGTGCTTTGGTGTTACTTTTGTTTGTGTCTTTCCTCTATCAAAGATGAGACTGATATTCCTACTTCTCCTAATACATATTTTTCTTCATCCTTATTTTTGCAATTACTGCATGTGGGACCTGATAAGACTAGTGGTTCCTTCATAACCCACAAATAAGCTTCAGGCTAACAGAAGATGGTAACTGTCTGTCACAGCTGTGGAGCTTCTCTTTAAGTAAGGATGGAAAAGCAGTGATGAGACTTGCCCAGAATCTGGTACTGAATGTACCTTGCTGGAAGTTGCAGTAGGTTGTCTTGAAATGTTTTCTTCTTCTAAATGTTGATCCCATCTACTTTGTGTGGATGTAACACTGAGAAGAGTTACTAGCTTAAACATATACGAATCACTGATCTGTCTCATAATCTGTTGGACGGGTAAATATGGACCTTTGCTCAGTGTTTATTAGCGAGCTTTAGAACTGAAATACTGAGAAAACGAGTTTTTGTAACCTATGATACTTACTGCTTTGGGACTTTTATATGCATGACCTTTAGATTGCATTAGCTTTCTGTTAGCGAGCAACTAGAATATTTATGAATGTTTTACTTAAGTTGCTCCATTATAGCTTGCATAACGAGTTCATTACCTCTTCTTATGTGACAGTGATAAGCATTTTTGCCTCTTCTGTTATTACATTTAAAGTGCTGTGTTTCCTTTAACTTCTAGACAGAGGAATTAAATTTCAAGTTGTGTGCTTAACTTAGAGCTAAATTTTGAGTGCTAAGAATGTATGTTTAATACAAAATGAAGACGTTTCCTTCATTTTTCCGAGATGTATATGGAGGTTAGAGAATATTTCCTTACCATTTAAATGATTTTGAGATAAAATTACTTTTTGCCAGTTATTGCTCGTATCTCTTTGACACTAGCTATCTGAGTTCTGAATTAAAGGCATCAAAGTAGGATCAAAGTTAAATTGCTTTGTTCTGCTTGTAAATCTTTATTTTTTTTTTATTTGGTTTGAGCAACTTGTGTGTTAAGAAAAAAGTGTTCAAGTGCACTGTTTTTATTAATGCAGTAGTTTTTCTCAAAACTTGCATGTTTTTTGACTGTCATTTTATAGCATTCCAAACTAGAAATTTGGTGAACAGACTTTGCATTGTAGTCTGAGATTTGAAATGACGAGTCAGAAATGTTGAAGAGCTTGAGAAGGAGTTCTCATAAACTATCCTTGAATTCTAATTCTTGAATTTACACAGTTTAGAAGGTCACATTGGGGTTTTTTTTGTTTGTTTGTTTTTTTGACTAAGCAGGAACCTTGGGTCCGTCAGGATTATATTTCAGTGCACAAAGAAACACAACTCTTTGTAATTTATCTGAAGTTTATATATAGTGGATACCTACTCAGTGTTCTTTTGAGTTGTAAGAGGGGTGACATAACTCTGTGATAGATGACTTTTTTTTTTTTTTTTAAATAAACACTCCGTATCCCAGAATGAATCTTTGGCAACTCTAGTTCCCTTTCAACTTGTAGGCAACAGATGCCAGGGAATAAACTTTGAACCTTACAAGATGTGGGGAGAGGCGGGAGGGAGAAATCATGTGGTGCTGAGGTAGCATGTTGTCCTGCCATGAAAAAGGACTTGGGTTTCGTGAACAAACCTGAGTCCTGTTCCTCTGTCTGTCATCACCATGAACTTCTTGAAGGTGACTTGCAAAAAGTAATCAGAGCATGGGATTGGGGAGGAAGGAGCAGAACAAGTACCATTGGTGGTCAGTTGTACTCTGATAATTTATAGAGCACTGACTCCTAGATTGAAGAGGCTGTATTTTCCCTCATGGGTCATGGGGTAAGTGCTTCTATGGCTATCCATTCAGAGGTATGTCAAGATATGAAAGAAGAGGTTGAGATTCGTATGTCATGGGAACATGAGAATTACTCCTGTGTTTAAACACTGGTATTCTAAAACCTTCTCTCTCTGCTAAATTAATGCCTGATTAGTCAAGACTGCAACGTATTCAGTAACAGGCTACATGGGCTAAATATTTATTGTATATAGTTCAGCTTCTTCTGGAGGATTCTGAGACTTAACCCTGTGAAAAAAGACTCCATAAACAGATGGTGAACAGCTCATGCTACAAGTTGTGGTTGGTTTCTTTTTTTTTTTTTTTTTTTTTTTTTTGTTAAGTGGGTGAAACAGTAGAGACGTGAGCGGGAGTGGGAACCGTACAAACATGTGCACTTCAGACACTTTCTGAAGTGCTTGCAACAGTCGTATATCCTTGTCTATATCGTCATTTATCTGTTATGCGTTTCATGAATTTCAGTCTGAATCCAAGCTTTTCAATGGCTCTGAAAAGGACATCTCTTTGTCTTCAAGCAAGCTTACCAAAAAAGAATCTCTCAAGGTGAATTAATTTCCAAGTAACTCCTCATGGACTACAAATGCTTTTGCATAGTTTTACTGTATACTCTAACAAGATGACAAAAATGCCAAGCAGTGATGAGACCTCTATGAAATATTTAACTATTATGAGAAGTAGTGGTGTTGATTCTCTTCAAATCCTATTGTACTGTTACTTGAGTAGGGGCAGTCTTTAAAATGATGCAAGATTACAGGATAACTCAGAAGATTATAGGATAATTCAGGTTGGCAGGGACTTCAGGACGTCTATATGCAATGAAATGACAAACTGAATTATTAAAGTTACAGTTTGTGTGCAGTACCTGTGGTTTTTCTCCTGCCTTCTCCCCCTGTGTTGTAAAAACACCAGACTCCACTGTTTGGCAAATACCATGTCAGGAGAAGCATCAAATTGTTTGCCTCAAAAGGAGGGAGATGTGTTGCTACAGAGTTCTACTGGGGAGAGAAAGTAATTGGTGGATAAAGATGACTGATTGGATAACCTACCTGTAAATCTGAATCTGCCCCAAGTTTAGTTTTGTACTTTACATCAGGAAAGGAAGAGAGTAAGTGGGGTGCGTCGTTTGATTGGTTTTCCCCCTGTGATTCTAACAGGAGTTTCAAAGTCCTCAGTCTTGAAAGCAAATTGCAGAAGAATCTGAAATTGGTTATGTGGTAGCTGTGATAGCTGCTTTTTAAACAGGGCATGAAATAGTTGTTCACACCTCAAAGTCAGATACTGTGTTTTAGCGCTACTTCTCTGCATCTGTATTGCAAATTGAATTTACCAGGATTTTGCTCAGCTTGTATTGATAGATGTCTTTTTGTGCTCCAATTACTGGCTTATGGCTGTGGCATTGTAAATATTTTTATTATTTTTTACAGGTTCAAAAGAAAAATTACAGAGAAGAAAAGAAGAGAGCTACAAAGGAATTGCTTAGCACTATCACAGACCCATCAGTTATTGTTATGGCTGACTGGTTGAAGGTCAGAATCCAAGTGTGAAACCTAAGTTGAAGATGTAGCAGCTGCTTGCTGCTTTCTGACCAGAATAGAAAAGGCTCAATCTTTTACTTGCTGTTAATGTTTTTCTACAAGCACAGCAGACACTAATTGCATCCCAGGGTCTCTGTGCTCAGGTCCTAGGGGGAATAATGGAGGAACCTAGCTCCCAGTTACTGCGGTCACCATGGCCACATGCATCTTGCGTGTATAGCCATTAACTGCGGATGAATTGGCTTTATGATTTTTATTTTGTCCTTTTTATTTTACACTTTGAATTCAAGCTCTGTTATGTCCATAACAATAGTGAAAGTTGTTCAGTCATATTAGATATTGATTACAGATTTCTTTGTGTATTCCTTTCTGATAATTTTTTTTCCTCTCTTAAGTGTCTTCTAATATTGGTACAAAAAGTGAGGGATCAATTCCTTGAAGATGGCAGTCAGTGTCATCAACAGTACTGCAGTTTATATATTTGTATATAATTCCTTAAATTTGTTCCTTGGAAATTGGTCCAAATATATTCCTTGGAAATTTGACAAGAAAAAAGATCTGTTACTCATTTTTGTAGTTAGCTCCAAACAATAGCCTGTCTGGAAAAAGTTTATCCGATTTTTGCAAAAATCAATGTAAACAGGCTAAAACATTGCTCGGACGTCAAACTGGCATTCAGGCCTACAGCCACATAAGTAACTAAAATTCAGAGTTGATGGAATTGATGCAAGCAGTCTATACAGATGTGCAAATTCAGGGACTTAAAAGGATCATATATTTCACATATGGACTGAAGCGAACAGCTGTTAGAAGAGGTTTTATCTAAGAAATTCAAATATATGGGAGTTATTTTGTGAATATCCTATCTTTCTTATCAGATGTCTGCTCTGTTTTCAGAAGAGCTCTGTTTCCAAAGATTATCCTGTCTTCATGCTAGTGATAAAATATATTCCCAATAGGAAAATTCATGGTTTCAGATTAATTGTCAAATTTCCCGTATCTGGATATGTGTATATTCATTTGTAGAATAAGTATTCATCAAGAAAAAAATGGAAGAGTGAGCATTGAAATTGTACCTTTGTGTTGTCTTTGATAAACCTGGGTAAACTTTTGATAGACCTGATAAACCTGGGTAAACTTTTGATAGACCTGATAAACTTTGCTTGAAATAAAAACTAATGAATAATTTAAATTTAAATTTTCATTTTGTTAAGGGGGTTAGTTTTTGTATTGGCTTAACTATAACTATTTATCTTCTAGATTCGTGGTACCTTGAAAAGCTGGACCAAACTGTGGTGTGTACTGAAACCAGGAGTGTTACTTGTTTACAAAACTCCCAAAAATGGCCAGTGGGTAGGAACAGTGCTCCTGAACGCTTGTGAACTCATTGAAAGGCCTTCTAAAAAAGATGGCTTTTGTTTCAAACTCTTTCATCCTTTGGAGCAGTCCATATGGGCTATAAAGGTTAGTGGTAGCATATTTGGTTCTTAAACAGATGACTAGCATTAGCCAGCTGTGAGTAAAGACAACCTTAATGAAAAGCTGAAATGCATTTTCTGTTACAACTGTAATGGTTTGTTTATTCTGAATATGAGCCTTCAACATCTAGTCCTCTTCATCACAAGAAGTATTTGATTTATGCTGCTCTATATACTTAAATAGCTTCAGAAGTGTGGTGTGCAGAGGGATGCCACTAAAGAGATTGGCAATCATGTAAATGGAAGGAATGATTGTGTAACGTATTTTACATCAGTCAAATCTGAGAAATTAAGGGGGGAAGTGATTTGCCAAAATGAAAGAGTTCAGATGTGTTATAAACATTTCTTGGCTTCCAACCCTGTATTCGTGCAATAAAATGTCAGCCTAGTTAAATTTGCTTGTAAGAGTAGAAATTCAAATTACTTCCTTGTGCAATAATAGCTTATATTGGAACTTGTTAGCCAATTGTGTTCATCTTTGGCTATAATTTTAGGATGATAAATGTTTTCCTTCAGTTCTAATGTCTGTTTGCTCTGCCATACGTGGCATAATATTGTGATCAGCGCAGCGTGTTCTGCACAGCAAAGGTTTATTTCAATTTCTTGTAAAAATCTTTAATGTTTGCTATTACTCATTGTTTATAGTCTAGCAAGGTAGTAGTCCTTGTTTTGTGTTTGCGTATGGAGAGGGAGCGCTGAAGCAGAGCCCAGGTGAATGTATTTACCTCCTGAAATGACATCTTGCTTTAGACAGAATTACTGTACAATATTAATACCCTTGTCATAATAAATTAATTATGCTCTCTGCAACATCTTAAGATAGCTACTAATTGTAATTTTGTATCTTCTGAATCTAAAATTGATAGAGGTGTACTGTCACAACTGTAGAATGTGCTGCATTGATTTTGTCTTCCTTATCTTGGACTGGGAAGTCAGTCAGCTAGTATAATTCTTGATGTTTGTTTGTGGTCTTTCTGAATTGTTGTCATTATCAGTGTTACCTAAATTTACCGGACTTAGATCAAATCTTTTATAGTTGCTTTTGAACAATTTTATTTTAATATTGCTTAGGAGGACTTTTCATTAGTTAGTGATGATTTCACATTTGCAGAACACAAACTTCATATCCTTTTTCAAAGCCATAGGATTTACTGTTAATGTGATTTAATTACTTATGATCGTGTATACATACATTGCAAAGTGGTGGCCTGTCTGCAGAAGATCACAAATCAGTCTTATATTTCCTTATTGCTTGGCAATGAGAAATGGATTTGTTTGTTTTTTTAACTAGATATTTAGAATTTAGAGGACATGCCCAACCAGATTTTTACTTTTTTAAGGTAGGTCAAATTTTGAACCTGAGCAAATTGATATTGTCCATTCTAAATGTGCTGAGAGCTGGAGTGGCGTTTGTTCATTTTGGTACGGCTATTTGCAGTTGAGAATTACTCAATTTAATTAGATGAAGGGCCTTGAAGTTTGAAACCTTTTTCTGCCTTGTTTACCTAGCCAGTCACAATGTCCTAGTTACAGATTTATAATCATGAGGCAAACTTCCATAAGCATAATAGCAATTGACTGATTTACAGAGTAGATTTATGAGAATGAGCCTGAAGTCTAAGGCAAAAGAAGCCTTGTTTGCAGTCAGTGCAGGAAGATGACATTGCAAGAAACATTTACACGGGTATAAGTACCACAGGAGATTTTATCACTTGAACACACTTCCCATAGTGTGTCCTTCTGGCAGACTGCAAATTCTCTTCTGCAGTAGTTTGTGGCCAGTCACTTCGCACGCTCCCTTATGCCTGTTGCTGTGTTCTTTGATGTTCCTCCTGCACTCTGAGGTAGCTGATGCACTGTACCTTGTTCTGTCTTCCTCATGTGCCCAATCCTAATGCCATTTCAGTTTTCTAAAATGAATAACTAGAAAAGTTACTCATTTTTCATGAGTAAATTTAGTCAAGTGTGACTGCTTATCAGCTTTTATTGCTTTCTCTGAATGTTCATGGCATTTGAGTTTTATTGGCGTGAATATTCTGTAGGAAGTAAACTTGAAAGTTTTTTTTAACTAGTGGAATTTTTAACTTGCCCATTACCTTGTATTGGAGTACTGGTACTATCATTCTGTCAGGAACAGAGACAGTTCAAATAAAATCACCTAACAGATGGAAACTAATGTCTTTCTTGTACAGTACACTAACATACTGCAAATTGATTTTGAAACCATAATGGGCTATATCAAAGAAAAATATCCAGTGCTTTTGCTACAGTAATCAATTAGAGGAAATCAAGATTCACAAGCAGTTATTCCAAAATAAATCAGCCTACTTAAATGTTTGCTGCAAATTATTAATTCGGTTTTAATTAACATATTGTCAAAGCACCTAGGGGATTATAGCTTTCTTGCATTAAAAAAATTCCAAACCACACTTCTAAATTATAGTTTTTTGGTACAGAGTAAGTAATGTACCCTGCATGCCCACAGTATAACCCTACAGGGGAGATGTCATGGGAAGAGGTCTGCCCTTAGTCTGTGTCCTGTGACCTGAGAGTTTCGAGGACTTGTGATGGCTGTGGTCTTTGCACAGCGCTGTGCACCCACAGTCCCTTCTGTCCAGCCACAGCGCTGCACTGTGCCGTGGTGCTCTCCCCTCCCCAGGGACCCAGTGCGAGTGAGATCTCTTCCCTGCCTGCCCACCCTCGGGGCAAGGAGTGCTCGTGCATGAGGCTGTCCCTCCTGGTTCTCATGATTCACTAACTCCTAATCCCCGTGTTACTGCTTCACCAAAGAGTTCTCATAGATGCACCTTTCTGCTCACTTGGAGGCGGACCAAGATTTGGAATCTTGTTTCTAACACCCAGGTTGCTGTTACTCTGTACTGACTGTTCGGGAGTTTCTGAACATCATTTACACCAGCACTAGCTTGCCTGTATTGGTATTTAAGTGCCACCAAGGCTCCTCGTTACTCGCCTCTCACCCTCAGAAATGTTCTGGCTGTTTCATTTGCTTGCTTCTGAAATACCTGCCTTTATCTGCTTTTGCTCAAAACTTCTGCTGGCTTTCCAGTTCCCTCTTCTGAGCCTTGTACTAGCTTTTCATTAGGCTTCTCTCTGGGGGAAATCGGTCCACACCAAAATGTGTTAACTCATCAGTTAGGCAGGCTTAACTCAGCTTTTGACAGTAGCTTCAAGTATATTTAATACAGCCCTCTTTGCCTACCAATTGTCCTAAAGTTATCATAGGTAAACCTTTTTGAAGGGGCTTTAAAATGGTTCTTTAGCATTTTATTCCAAAATGAAGGTTGACAGAAATAGAAAGGTCTTTTGGATATTTTTTTTTCCTTTTAATTTGGAATGCGAAGAACTTCATAGTGAAAATTAAACTTTGACATTTGACATCCTCTGTATATCTTAAGTTGAACATAGTGCCATGGTGTACTGCTGATACCCTTTATAGAGAGACTGAAGCATCTAAATGTCTGTTATGGACCTGGACCTGGGCATCATCTTCTTTTTTTTTTTTTTTTTTTTTTTTTTTTTTTTTTTTAAATGCAAAGCCTACAGTTAGGCACCTAAATATTTTGTGGAGTTGACTACTGGGTAGGTAGAAAAGTTGAAGGGGAAGGAGGGAGAGAGAAAGGATGAGTGGATTCCTATAGCAGTACATAGTGTTTGGGTGAGTTATTTCCATTTTATTTAAATATCAGTTGACTCATCTGTATTATGAAGACACACAAAAATCATGACAGGATGCTTCTGAGACACCAAACACAGTGTCATGCAAAATAAGCATAAAGTGGATCACTGAAGAAGGCCTCCCATTCTCTGCAGGAGTTTAGCTTGCTCTGATATCTCTGTGCTATGAACCATAGCATCCTCATAGGAATTGAGAGGAACCTTTGCTCTCATCAAGGACGGGTAGGACTGGAAGGGGAAGAGCTAGTTGCTTTACAAATGTGGTATCTTCTACTAGGCAGCGTTTGTTGTAAATCAATTCTCTTAAACCACCCCATAGACATGTCTTTTGCTTGCTTTCAATCTTACCTCTTCAGCTGAAATATTGTCCCTTGTGATCTCTCTACACCCATCTGCAGGAAGCCCAGGTCAGTGAGGGTGACTCCTCCATGGCCTTCCTTTCGATGCTTTTGTCGTCTTGCTATAAGTAGCATCAGCAGAGCATTTCAGGTTACTATGCTCAGTCTGATTTACAAAACAAAATAATATTATTTTAATCCCAAAGACCGTTCTTTTTAAAGTGGGGTTGAATTGGGAACTATACTTAGAATGAAGTATTTGAAGAAGAAATCCAGTAAAAGAGGGCTGTCCATCTTTCCATTCATGTCTTCATTAGATGTTGCTGAGTGACAGTAAATAGTCATGCAGTGTGTCAGCTTGTTATTATATTGAATGATAAACTGTAAAACTGAATTAAAATATCTGATGCTGTTGCTTGTTTTGTTTATTTCAAGGGTCCCAAAGGCGAAGCAGTTGGTTCTATTACTCAGCCATTGCCCAGCAGTTATTTGATCATCCGAGCTGCTTCAGAATCAGATGGTAAATAGATGCTTCACTGTTTTTCCACAGTGACAGCAGTTAGCTATTAGAAAGAGATGGCTTCAGTTGTCCTACTATGTCTATTACATTACTGTGATTGCCGTTTTATCAGTATTAAGGTTCTCCCTTAACTTAGTGCGTTCAGTTGTGTTGATACTAGTAGTTCTTCATGGTTATTAAAGGAAAATTTTGACCTGAAGAAACTGTTATTGAACTCCTTACAGTTGCCTTGCATTGGCTAGGTAGAGAAGGGGGAAAGGTTTATTTCAGATTTAACTATATTATTGTATGTGTGAATACTTAAGCTAGAGCCTTTCAAAAGTGCTAATGTGAACATTCTTTCTAATGAAAGTATTCATGTATCATAAAGTGCAGCAGTTGCACAGGGTTCTAGTAGTAAAAATTCCCCCAAAATACAGTTTTGTAACCCCTTAATCACTGAGAAAGTAGTGGTCAATATCAACGCAACCATCTTCAAAGGTAACAACAAAATTTAAGACTTGTGTAGCCTTTCTGGCAGCTGCTCCTTCTACTGGTTGATTAAGCATATGCCTGCAGACTTTAAAAATAGGACTCTATCTGACTTCTTCATAGAAAAATGGATTAGATACATGAAAATTAAGAAATAAGGAGCAGAAAGAACACACAAATTTGTTTAATCACTTTTTGTGAAAAAAAAAAAAGTCTGCTGTTTTATATTGAAATAGTAATTATATGCTATCATTATAGCTCCTTTTCCACATTGTTATTTTATTACATGAACAAATTTTGCCAACTGATGCAGTTACTTAGTCTTCAAAACTAGAGCAGGACTGCACAAAATTTTGAGCAATTCGACAGTCAGGGCCTTCGTGGAACCATACTTGCATTAAGGAAAAAATGCTGGAATATGCTCCAACAGAATCATGATTCACCTTGCTTGACCTACCCTGAAGCATCCCTTGTGCCAGAGCTGGGTACCTGTGAGTTGTTGTTATATTCCCACCAGATTATAAAATCCAATGCATGTAAGATGGAACAACTCTAAAGTGTGTCTGCAAAGGCAGTGTAAGCAGGATTGTGAAATTAGGAAATGGAAGTTGTATAGTTCCGTTAAATCCTTAATTTTTATTCTAATAATAAATTTGTCTTTAGGCAGGTGTTGGATGGATGCTTTGGAGCTGGCACTGAAATGTTCAAGTCTGCTTAAACGTACAATGATTAGAGAAGGTAAAGAACACGATTTGAACTCTTCAGCAGACAATACTCACGTCTCTCTCTATGGTCTGCTTCGTGCTAACAACTTGCACAGTGGAGAAAACTTGCCGTAAGTGAATTAATTACTAAACCTGATTGTCCTTTTGGCAGAACCTTGTATTGATAACTTCCATAAGGGGAATCTCTTTCTAAGGTTGTGGATCTTTTTGCTCCTGAGTTATCTTTATATGCCTTATTTGCATTGTGTTTTATATTGTATGTGGATAAAATGAAAAAAAATCTTTTTTCAAGCAAAGTGGATACAGAGGAAAGTTTGGCTAAGAGAACTCAAAGTTGAGTATCACATCAGTGTGTTTACATAAGTTAAGCTATTAAAGGTTTTTTTGTATGTTTAAGTTGGTCTCTCTTTTTAGCTTCACCTGAAAATAAGAAGTTAGTACATGTGACACAAGTTGGTAGATATGAATGCAAGTTGCTGGTTTTTGGTTAAAGAAATGAATAATCCTATCGTTATTTAAATGGTTTCAGCATGTCTCAGCTTTGAATCATCAGATGGATGAGTAATGATTCAGTCACCCTATTATTATACTAAATTAAATGCACAAAAGTTGAAATTGTCTGATATCACCTGGTATCTAATGTCTGAGTGGCCTTGAGTAACTGCCTGTTTATTTCAATAAATACTTTCAGACTGATTTGGGGGGGCATAAGGTTTTTGGAAATACATGCTTAAACAAGCATGGCAAATGAATGGTGTTTTCAAACACTTCAATTGTGGTACCAAAGTGCATTAGAAAATATAAAAGATGTAGTCCTTTATTTGAAATAATTGGGTCCACCAGTTCGATGTACTTTCAGGTGGACATAAATTTATTTCAAATAATCCCTTCCCCTCATGAAGATTTAGCTGCCCATGTGTCTTTTCTGGGTGGGCAGGAATTTTGTACTGCTGTTAAAGAGTACACTCTTGTATTTGAGACAGAAGACCTGGACTGGGAGAAATGCAATTCTTTTTGGCATGGATAGTCTGAGAAAAGCGCAGAAAAGGCAAATTACTGACTCAAGGCTGTATCCAGATGACCAAGCAAGCTCTGCTACAGTATTGCTCCATCCATTATCTCAAGGAAACAATAAAGCTGCTGTGTACCATTCAGCTGGAGACCTGTACTCATGAATAGTAGTTTACTATCAGTAGCTGGCCCGGATTACAATCACAGCAATTAGCTACAACTGTTAAATCTAATTAAGACTAATGGTTTAATTAAGTAGCTCTTTGGATATAGCATATTCTAAGACTATTCAGTGTGCTTAACTATCTTAACAAAACCTGCAGGCCTAGTTTTAATAGAGTTGGCAGGAAAGGGAGAAGAAAGGTGAAAGCAATATGAGTTTCAACTGAGAGCTAACTTTTAAGTGTGTTAATAGCAAAAGGGGATCTGAGGAAAACATTGGACTAATACTCGTTGAAAATGATCACCTGAAAAAATAAGGCTGAAGAAAAAGCGGAGGCACTCAATGCTTTTTTTGCCTCAGTCTTTAATAATACCGGTAGACCTTGAGCTGCCTGGTCCTCTGAGTTGTGGGACCATGAGTGTGGGAACAGTGACTGTCCATTTGTGGACACTGGAATTGTAAGGGACCAGTTGTATCCGCTGAATGGTCACAAGTCTGTGCGGCCTGATGGGATTCATCCCAGGGTACTGAAGGAGCTAGTGGATGTTATGGCAGGACCCCTCTTGATCATCTACAAAAGGTCTTGGGAGTCTGGGAAGGTCCCTGCTGACTAGAAGTTAGACAACATTATTGCAATTTACAAGAAGGATGTGAGGAAATCACAGAATAGAATAATAAGGGTTGGAAGGGAATTTAAAGATCATCAACTTCCAAGCACCCTGCCATCAGCAGGGACACCTTCCACCAGACCAGGTTGCTCAAAGCCTCATCCAACCTGGTCTTGAACACTTCCAGGGAGGAGCATCCACAGCTTCTCTGGGCAACCTGTTCCAGTGTCTCACCACCCTCACAGTGAAGAATTTCTCCCTGATAACTAAATCTATCCTTTTCCAGTTTATAACCATTGCCCCTTGTTCTACCACTACCTGACCTTGTCAAAAGTCCCTCCTCAGCCTTCCTGTAGGCCCCTTCAGGTACTGGAAGGCCACTATAAGGTCTTCCCAGAGTCTTCTCTTCTGCAGGCTGAACAGCCCCAGCTTTCTCATCCGGTCCTCATAGGAGAGGTGCTCCAGCCCTCGGATCATCCTCGTGGTCCTCCTCTGAACTTGCTTCAGTAGGTCCATGTCCTTCTACTGTTAGGGGCTCCAGAACTGGACACAGTACTCCAGGTGGGGTCTCACCAGAGCAGAGTAGAGGGGCAGAATCACCTCCCTCGACCTGCTGGCCACGCTTCTGTTGATGCAGCCCAGGATACAGTTGGCCTTCTGAGCTGCAAAGCACACATTGCCGGTTCATGTTGAGCTTTGCATCCACCAGTACCCCCAAGTCCTTCTGCTCAGGGCTGCTCTGTAGACTGACTGTAGTTTCCTGGATCTTCCCAGGACCTGTATGTCTAACCTCAGTTCCTGGAAATATTATGGAGAAGTCATAGTAGTTGCTATTGCAAGGTATTTCAAGAACAGTGCTATCATTGGGCACAGTCAACATGGGTTCACAAAGGGCAAGTCCTTTTTAACTAATTTTATAGCCTTCTATGATAAGGTCACCTGCCTAGTGGATGAAGGGAGGTGGTGAATGTAGTTTTTCCTGGATTTTAGTAAGGCTTTTGATACTGTTCCTCACAGCATCTTTCTGGACTAGTTGTCCAACTGTGAGATGGGCTGGTTTACAGTGCGCTGGGTGAAGCACTGGGTGAACAACAGAGCTCAAAGAGATATTATGAATGGGGTTACATCTGGGTGTCAACCAGCTACCAGCAGTGTTTCTTGAGGCTTAATCCTTGAGCTCTTGTTCAGAATTTTTATCAACAGTCTGGATGCAGGAGTTGAATGCACCGTTAGCAAGTTTGCTGATGGTACCAAAGTAGGAGGTGCTCTTGACTCTCTCAAGGGACAGGAGGTCTTGCAGAAAGATCTAGATAGATTGGAGCATTGAGCAATCATCAGTGGTGTAAAATTTAACAAAAAGAAATGCCGGTTCTGCACCTGGGACAGAGAAACACCAGACACAAGACTAAATTGGGAGAGAGTGGTTGGAGAGCAGCCCTGCAGAAAGAGATCTGGGGATGCTGGTTGACAGTAGGTGCAATATGCGGTGTGCCCTGGCATCCAAGAGAGCAAACCTCATCCTGGGGTACATGAAACACAGCTTAACCAGCTGGTCAAAAGAGGGGATTATCCCGCTGTATTCAGTGTTGGTGTGGCCTCACCTTGAGTGCTGTGTGCAGTTCTGGGCCCCACCAATTCAGAAGGATGCTAAGGTCCTTGATGGTGTCCAGAGGAGGGCAACAAAGCTGGTGAAAGGACTGGAAAGAATGTCCTGTGAGGAGTGACTAAGGACTTAGCTTCGTCTAGACTGGAGAAAAGGAAGCTGAGGGGCAACCTTATTGTTCTCTCCAGTTTCCTGAGAAGGGGACGTGGAGAGGGAGATGCTGCTCTCTTCTCTCCGATATCCAGTGACAGGTTGTGTGGGAATGGTTCAAAACTGCACCAGGGGAAGTTTAGACTGGGCATTAGGAAGTATTTCTTCACTACCTTCTTGAAGGGTGCTCAAACACTGGAACAGCTTTCCTGGAGAGGTGGTCGATGCCCCAAGCCTGTCAGTGTTTAAGAAGCATTTGGACAATGTCCTTAACAACATGCTGTAGCTGTTGGTCAGCCCTGAACTGGTTAGGCAGTTAGACTAGATGATTGTTGTAGGTCCCTGACCTTGGTGTGTTTGACAGTTCAGTGGGAAGAGTACATCCTATATGTTTCCAGCGAAGCTAGTTTGACGTTGCTGCCAGATCAGGCTTGATAGTGGCAATTTTAGTGTGTGTTTTAAGATCCTGGTTTGGAAACATGAAATATTGTGTGAAATTTAAGATTCATTTAGCCTTTATTTTTTTGTAGGTTAAATGACAGTGAAATTGAAAGGCATCACTTCAAAGATCAAGATACATACTCAGACAAATCTGATAAGGAAAATGACCATGACCACGAGGAATCAGATAATGATGGATTGGGGAAAAGCGAAGAAAGTGATAGTGACACATCAGAGCGACAGGATGATTCTTACATCGATCCAGAACCAATTGATATCAAGGAAACTACTTACTTAGAACAGAGTCATGAAGAACTTGGGGAGGTAAAAGTGCTGTTGATGTAGTGAGCAAGCAGCCTCTCCAAATACAAAGCTGGTATTTTAGCAGTCAGACTACACTTGAAAGCTGACTTGCAGGATTGTCTTTCATATTTTCAGCTATAATGAGGGGAAAAGTTCTGTTCACCAGTGTTCTGCTCTGCTTTGCCACTCGTGTGCTTGTGTCTGAGATTTTGACAGAGATAATGAGAGTATCTGTAATGTTGCTTAGACAGAAGGTGCTCAGTTTGAAAGGGCCACCTGCAGCAGAAGTTGACCATGTCTACCTGTCCTTTTTTCCTAATTTCTAATTTTTTTTATGATCTTACTCCTGTTTTTTTTTATTTTCTTCAAGTAAAAATCTTCAAGCTGAAGATTTTAATGCAAGCTGACACCTCTATTTTTCTATTGCAAGAGAGGAGTTAAGCAGCCATGGGGTCTGCAGAATTCAGTGGAAGGCTTGCTGTGTTTCTGATGTCACCTTGCATTCTCATATGATGCCCCAGAGCTTCCATTCCACTTCTGCAGGTTGTCTTGCACATCTACACAGGCAAACATGACAGGGATTTGTATGTTTTACTTGCTATAAAGTTACCAAAAAACTTAGTAACAGAAATTGAGATGAGCTTTTTCACAAATCTCCCCTTTCTTCTCAAATGCTAACTATGAGATTTTTTTTTCATACTTATGGAACATAAATATTTTGTGCTTTATTGCTTTCTAGTATTGTTTCTAGAAGGAGCAGTAGTTGAGGAAAAGTTGAGGAGTTTAAATTAACGATGTAATCTTGCATATTTGTTTTAGAACTATTCTGGAAGGAGGGATGCTTTTCCTACAACCTTTGCTTTTGATTTCAGAAACTGTCTAGAAGAATATCTTCCCTCTTCTTGGACAGAAAGGACTATATTAGGGTGGCTGCTGGTTTTGCTCACTTACCCCTAAGTAGAGGTTTTCTTTAAAGAAAATCACTGATACTGTTAACTGATCAAAACAGTGAAAAGCATAAATGTGGCAGGTTTCATGGCAGGGAAGAGTTGGTAGAGTGAACAGCCCTTTGCTGTGCAAGCCCTGCATGTGAGAACACAGGGTAATGTACTTGATCTCTAGAAAAGGACTAAGGGAAGGTTTCTGAACAAAGTTCTACCTCAATTTTTTCTTTTTTAGGGCTGATGAAAACCAATGCAGTTTTTAATGCTGAATTGTGTGTCTGTCATACTGCATTAAAGATGTATCCTAAGTGAAACATAGAAAAACTTGATTTTTTTCTCCCATAGTTGCTTCAGCATTTTCCATTCTCATTATATCCTTAGAATGTTTTCATCTATCTTCTGGAAGATTATTTTATTTCTCTTTTCTGTGTGCATTTTTTTGTTCATCCTAGGCAGGGGAGGCAGCTCAGACAGAAGTAGTGTCAGAAGAAAACAAAAGTCTGATCTGGACACTGCTGAAGCAAGTCCGGCCAGGAATGGACTTGTCCAAGGTTGTACTGCCTACATTTATCTTGGAACCTCGTTCTTTCCTGGACAAGCTGTCTGATTACTACTACCATGCAGACTTTCTATCTGAGTGAGTCAACCTTATCTCTGGTTTTTGTTCTTTTCATTTTGTAAACCAAAATGGGGTAACAGTGTATACTGAAATGTTTGTTGTTTGATCCAGTCTACTAAACAAGGTCATAGACTGCTTTGAGTTTGAATGTTTGTCTGACAGACCTGATATCCTTGTTTTCTGAAAGCTAACTGCCTGAGAACTCACATGGTACCTCTTGAAATCTGACCGCTCTTAGTAATAGCAATTGCGTTGCAGACATTTCTGGTTTAGCTTTTAGAGACAATTAGAAGACTTCTCAAAATTAGTTTATTTTTTTTTTCTCTAGAAGGCATATTTAAAATGATAAAACAGTACCAGTTAGCTTTATAATACAGTGTTAAGTTCCATTCAGATTGCTAATTGCCTGCTCAAATGTAGCTAATAAATTAAAGACTGTAAATTGAAATATTATTCAACTCAGGTTCTGTATGAGTAGGCTGGTTCTCTAAAGTAGTACCTTCTATAAATCAAAGAACTTCAGTGGGGGTGGAAGAGGATTTAGTATTACAAAAACCAGACTCAATTATGGAAATACCATTTATGATTTTTTTTGTTTGATTTCCATTTTCAGCCAATTATTTGGAAACTTTGAATTTCATGCAATTAGGCTGAAAGTTTTACGGTATTGCAAATCACAAAACCTTTGTTTTAGCCAACTCCTAGATACAAGATAGATCACAATGATCGATAGCATGCTGTAGCTGAAACACTACTGATATTTCATCTGTGTGTTTGGTTTGTTTCGTAGAGCTGCTGTTGAAGAGAATGCTTACAACCGCATGAAAAAAGTAGTGAAGTGGTATTTGTCGGGATTCTACAAAAAGCCAAAGGTTCCTCTCACATATTATTTTGTCTTTAGTCATTGTGTGTAGTTTGAAGGTTTAGGGAGGTACTGGAATAACTTTGATTTTAAATTATATTGCTATGCATTCTTTAAAAGCAAGGTTAAGTTTTCATTATTTACACAAATACATTGTGGACCTTTTTGGTCCCGAGCCATGCTTAAAATAGACTATATCCAGTTGAGGGTTTTTTTGGCCCCTTGGAGTAGAGGTTGAACTAAACATTTTGTGATAAAGTTGATACAATTCTATGTTTACCGTTCTTCAGTGAGAACATGCTGCAATTGGAGGAGAAATATTTAGCTTTACACTAAATATTCCTTATAGCTACACTGGTGGGAAATCGTATTGAAAGAAGAAAGTACTTACTATCTAACTTCAGATAAGAGTTCTGTAATAATTGTTCCACAAAAATTCTTATATTCTGTTTGCCCTTATGTGTAATCTGGAATAAAATAGCAGATATACTAAATCTATGGTGATTTCCTTAAAAGGAAGAGCCCAGTAACTGAGCATAATATTCAAATGTTGAAATCAAGTACAGTGTGCTTCAGCATATAGATGATTTTTTTTTGTGTTTGTGTCTTATCTTCAGTGACAGACTAATAAGTATTTTCTAAGTTCCCTACCCTGCACTGTATGGTTACTCTCTGTTCTGTGTCTGTTCAGGGACTAAAAAAGCCGTACAATCCTATACTTGGTGAGACTTTCCGATGCATGTGGATTCATCCAAGGACAAATAGCAAGACTTTTTACATTGCAGAACAGGTAGCTGCAATTATCAGCACAAATATTTTGAAGAAAAATAAATGTATCACAATTTTGTGCTAGACAAACAATGTTGCAGTTTAAGAAAATGAATTTAAATATGAGTGGTATCCTAAAAGCTCTCCTGATGAGCGTAGATTCTTTTATAGATGTCTCTTTTAGTGTCTTCCTAGAGAGACAGACAGAAAAGTATTTCCAGCATTTGTTTCCCTTTCCTCCACTAAAAGTTGGGTGCTAATGTTAACTCTTGAAATTCAGTAAGAATGTTTGCTTGATCCTTACAATTTTACATATATTAACTGTGTTGTGTTATGTGCAGCTTGAATTTTGCATTCTGTCATTATTCACTCAAGTCTTATACTGTGTTGCTATGTTGGATGTTTGGGTTTTTTTTTTTTAAATATGTGTTTTTTTCAACAGGTATCCCATCATCCTCCAATATCCGCCTTCTATGTTAGCAACCGCAAGGATGGTTTTTGCCTTAGTGGTAGCATTCTGGCCAAATCAAAATTCTATGGTAAATAATGCGGGTTTTTGATTGTACCTTTACTGAAGAATATAAAATCAGTGCAAATGATCTGTGTTTTGGGGATGAAAGAAGGCTGTTGGAAGGATCAGAGATTTGATCGCTGTATTCTTTCCTTACAGATTTTTGCTACTGGTCTTTGGAATACTAATTTCTGTTTTTGAAGTATTTTAATTGTTAATTGGAGATGTTAAGTGACTTCACTAGACAGGATGGATTGCAATGCTAAATATACTGATGTTCATCATTTATTGTTTAGTTATTAGGAAATGTAAACTATTGTCTAGCAGGGTGACAAAGTGATTTTCTGTCTTTGAATTTCAGGGAATTCGTTATCTGCCATACTAGATGGAGAAGGACGGCTAACATTCCTAAATAGGGGAGAAGACTATATAATGACAATGCCATATGCTCATTGTAAAGGTAGTGGTATTTTTCATTCCCTAGGTGGCAAAGTCATGAGAAAAGAAGTTTATTATTCTTAGTAGTATACTGTGTTGGATTCAAGCTTGTCATCTGAGAAGAGTGTTCTGAAAGTTGGCAGCATTGGTGGCTCTAGGCTTCCACATATTATATCAGGAGAAAAATTCATCTGTTGTTTAAACAATTATTTATTTTTTGGCACAGAAGAAGATTTTTTTCATAAATAGTAGGATCATATATATAGCTATCTGTCATTACATTACAGTAATTTACTGTTTGAGTTGCTTTTTTTAAAGAACACTTTTGAGCTTTTCCAGTATTTCCCTCTTGTAAACGTAAAAGGCAAAGTAGTATCTACTCTTCTCTGTGTGATCTGAGTATAAATCATGACCGTTGTCTTTAGTTTCACTGTGGGAAACCAGTCAGTAGTTTGCAAAGCTTTTCAGTAGTACAAAATACATTGCAGAGTTGCTGATTTTTAACCTGGTACTTACTCAGGTGTATCTATCCGTATATTCTCTGCCAGAATTCCCATTCAGACGCCTTATAGTCAGCGACTAGAATATTTTCTTCATTTGAGATGTATGAAAATGAATTAGCAGAATTAGATAATTTGACATTAGTTTGGTAGGCTCTTCTCTTACCATGGATGTTTTTAATACTCTTGGATTTTTTTTTTTTATGGCTTTAGTGACAAAATTAACAAAAGCAATTAACATACGTTCAAGTGAAACAGGAAGAAGTAGAACTCGTGTGACTAATAAAGCTGATAGGGAGAGGGTAGAAGAATATGCAGGAAAGGAGAATGCACATGGTGAAAAAACCATATTTGCACATGCATCTACTGTATGTAAAATATATTCAGTGTTTCAAATGCTGGATTGCAGGGTGAAAGACAGTAATCAGGGGAAAGAAAGTATACTCAGCATTGTCAACTTTTTAATTCCAAAAGTCTTTAGAGAGGAGGTCAGTGTTGTCTTATATTGGTTGTCCGTAATTGTCTTCACCTGTGGTCTGACTGTACATACTGCTTCTGTTCAAGTTAAGTTTTTCTTTGCTCTCTTTGTCATATTTTCTTGCCTTAACCTTAAAATCTTCCTTCCTCTAATCATCTCCAATAAGACTCAGTACCGCCCTTGCTAGAGCCAGCAGCGTACACTGACAAAGTTTTGTCTTAATAAACCATTTTTCCTGCTTATCTGTAATTCACTGTAAATCTTTTTGTTTCTGTTTGGGTTATCTTATTTGGCAGAAATATCATGCTTATCATTAAGAAAGGTCATCTGAAAATATTATTTTTCCTCTGGCACAGATGTTTACTCTAGGAATCATGTCCAAAGAACTTAAGGTTTTGGTCTTGTTCAGTTATAAACATTTATTTTTAGCTGCTTTTTTTCTTCTATAGGAATTCTTTATGGCACAATGACCTTAGAACTTGGGGGAACAGTCAACATCACCTGTGAGAAAACTGGCTACAGTGCAACAATTGAATTCAAACTCAAGGTTAGTAAATGCCGTGAGTCGGCAAAAGAAGGAGAATGAGCATAATGATAATTACTATTAGGTCACTCCTTAGCTGTGATCTGATTTAATATAATATTGTCCTTTTGGAAACTGAGGAAGTTTCATTTCAACTGCTACATATACAGCTATGTCTATCTAGCAAACAGTGATTATTTTAAAAGAAAAAAAAAAAGGAATTAATAGAACCACAGAATCATGTAAAGGTATGGGTTGGAAGAGACCTTAAAGATCATCTAGTTCCAAACCCCTGCCATTAGCAGGGACACCTGGACACCTCAAAGCCTCATCCAGCCTGGTCTTGAACACTTCCAGGGAGGGGGCATCCACAGCTTCTCTGGGCAACCTTGTTCCAGTGTCTCACCACCCTCACAGTGAAGAATTTCTTCCTAACATCTAATCTAAATCTACCCTCTTCCAGTTTGTAACCATTTCCCCTTGTTTTACCACTACCTGCCCTTGTCAAAAGTCCCTCCCCAGCTTTCCTGTAGCCCCTTCAGGTACTGGAAGGCCGCTATAAGGTCTTCCTGGAGCCTTCTCTTCTCCAGGCTGGACAGCCCCAACTCAGCCTGTCCTCATAGCAGAGGTGCTCCAGTCCTTGGATCATCCTCATGGCCTTCTCTGGACTCGTTTTAACTGGTCCATGTCTTTCTTGTGTTGAGGGCTCCAGAACTGGACACAGCACTCCAGGTGGAGTCTCACGAGAGCAGAGTAGAGGAGCAGAATCACTTCCCTTGACCTACTGGCCACACTTCTCTTGATGCAGCCCAGGACACGGTTGGCCTTCTGGGCTGCAAGCACACATTGCTGGCTCATGTTCAGCTTCTTGTCCACCACCACCCCCAAGCCCTTCTTCTCCAAGCTGTTCTCAAGTCATTCCCTGCCCAGACTATATTTGTGCTTGGGGTTGTCGCGACCCAGGTGGAGGTCCTTGTACTTGACCTTATTGAACTTAATGAGGTTAGCACAGGCCCACCTCTCAAACCTGTCAAGGTCCCTCTGGGTGGCATCCTGTCCCTCCAGTGTCTTAACTGAACCACACAGCTTGGTGTCATCAAGAAACTTGCTGAGGGTGCACTCAATCCCCCTGTCCATGTCACTGACAAAGATGTTAAACAGTGCTGGTCCCAAAACCAACCCCTGAGGGACACCACTTGTCACTGGTCTCCACTTGGACATCAAGCCGTTGACTGCCACTCTTTGAGTGTGACCATCCAGCCAATTCCTTATGCACAAAGCAGTCCATCTGTCCAGTCCCTGTCTCTCCAACTTAAGAGACAAGGATGTCGTGTGGGACAGTGTCAAACGCCTTGCACAGGTCCAGATAGATGATATCAGTTGCTTTGCCCTTTTCCACCAGTGCTGTAACTCCATCACAGAAGGCCACCAGATTGGTCAGGCACTATTTGCCCTTGGTGAAGCCATGTTGGTTGTCACCAATCACGTCCTCACTTACCATGTGCCTTAGCATGGTTTCCAGGAGTATCTGCTCCATGATCTTGCCTGGCACTGAGGTGAGACTGATCGGCCTGTAGTTCCCCGGGTCTTCCTTGTTTCCCTTTTTAAAAATGGGGGTTATGTTCCCCTTTTTTCAGTCTGCAGGAACTTCACCAGACTGCCAGGACTTCTTAAATATGATGGATAGTGGTTTAGCAACTTCATCCGCCAGTTCTCTCAGGACCCGCAGATACACCTCATCAGGTCCAATGGACTTGTGCACCTTCGGGTTTCTCAGATGGTCTTGAACCTGATCGTCTTGTACAGTGGGTGGCTTTTCATTCTCCCAATCTCTGCCTCCACTTTCTGCGAATTGTGGGGTGTGGCTCAAGCACTTGTTGGTAAAGACTGAGGCAAAGAAGTCATCATCTGTTTTCTTAATGTATTCTTCTAGGTCAGAGGGTTTTGACTGAAACTTACAGTGCTGTGTTCATCTCTGGTGATAACAGATGCAAACATATTGCTAGTTGTATGAATCTTGAGAGCAACTCTAGTGGGGAAAAAGCAATGGTCTATGCTATCTCTAGCAGTGGCAACAGTGTGTGTCCAGGAAAATCTAAGAACAGTGGAAGTGTCTACTGATCTGATCAGTGGTTCTGGTATTTGGAGTATTGTTGTTAATATACCTTGGTGATTTCTAATTCTCTATAATGTTGAGGGACTGAAGAGCCCTTGGAGGAGAAATCAGAGCCAAGTTCCCCTCTTCCCCTGGGTAAAATTTAAGTTCCTTGTGATACCTCAAATAAAGATGATGCAAAGGCTTTGGCTAATGTTTAGATCAGCCTAATGCCCAGTGGTAAGCAACAGTTTACATGGACTGTTTCTGGCACCTCCCCACTCACAAAAGCTAGACAGAAGTTTCTAAACTACTTGGAGATGGCTTGCACTTCTGAAAAATACATTTCCCATCTTTGAGGCAGAAACTGATTTAAAGCTGAATAAATAGTTGTTAAGGAGAAGTGTGCATATGAAAAGGGAAACTTATGTTCAGTTGAAATTATAGGGGAAACAAAAGTTAGGAGGCTGTGTTAATTTGTTATTTTGCCTCATCAGCCCACAGGATATGCGTGCAGACTATGAAAAAGGTCAAAGAAAATCCCTGGCAATCATTTTTGTTGTTGCTTCTGCAAGAGTTAATCTCTAGTAACTAATGGTCCTTGGCAAAGCGGTCAAATTAGTGTAGCAAATGACTATTTCCTCCAGGATACCATTGTGTCTTTTTCTGCAACATTTTCTGTTTTCTTTCCATATTTCTTAGAAAATGTTTTTGCTCAACAAATGTGATGAAATACAGCATGAGAGAACAACTTACTGTGGTTTTAGACTTGTCTTAGGGATCAAATAGGCGAAGTTATTATATTAAAAGCCATCAGAGCTGTTTAGATCACATTTCATAAATGCTCTTTTTTCCTTAACACTAAACATAAATGCAAAAATAATTTGCTATTCAAAGAAACATGAGAGCATTTCTTTTTGTTTTGCAGCCTTTTTTGGGTAACAACGACAGTGTTAACCAAATATCAGGGAAAATTAAGCTTGGCAAAGAAGTTCTGGCTATTTTGGAGGGTCACTGGGTAAGTGATAATTTTGCCTGATAGTTGAGACAGGTGAAAATAGCACTTAGTTACAAAAAAGACTCAAGTTTAAAAAAAAAAAGTACCACTTTTATAGGAAGTGTTTCTATAGTTAGAGAGGGTTCTCAAGAAAGTTTAAAATCAACATAGTGTTATTGTTACAAGGTGAAAAGTTGAGTAGTTCATGAAGAAAACACAATTCAGGTTGTGAAATGTTTTTAGTATATGTGTTAGTAATATGAAAAATTATTATGGCATCAGCATGAAATGCTTAAACTTGTTTGAGTTCTGGTGAGATGACACCGGCACCGCTGGTTTTTGGACACCGTAATGATTCCATTGCATCTCTTTTCCAAGTTAGAACTAGCACAGAGTGCAGACATTGAATTTTAAAGTTAGCGTATCTAATTATTCTTAACTGCATGCATTCAAAAGAAAATAAATTATCATTACAAAAACCATACTTATTTCTCCCTTTTGTGTTATTTTGGCACTCTTTGAGATTATTACAATTGAGGTAAATGAATTATATATGTTACAGGACAGTGAAGTTACTATTAATGACAAGAGGACAGATGTTTCGGAGACATTCTGGAACCCAACATCCGATATCAAGCAGCGTAGATTGCCTAGATACACAGTGAAGTTTGAAGAGCAAGATGACTTTGAGTCAGAGAAGTAAGTTAACTACAGAACCATGTATAATTATTTTGACAAAATAGAACTCATCCTCTTCAAATTATGAACAAATGATGATTTATTTCTTTCCCATATTTGCTGATACTGGCCTGTAAAACAAGAAAGCAACACCATTAAATACAAGATCATTATTTCCAAACCTAACAATCATGGAAAGTTTTGACGGAAATGTAGATAAAACATATATTACAACGTGATAATATTCTGTTTAGTTGGTCCATTTATTTAACCTATAATTAAGGAAATGTTTGCAATTATTTCTGTCAACCATATTGTAACTCTCTGTGTTGCTCGTTTGTCAGACTTTGGCAACAAGTGACAAAAGCAATAAATAATAAAGACCAAACAGAAGCTACTCAAGAGAAATATGTTTTGGAAGAAGCTCAGAGAAAGAGTGCCAAAGAGAGGAAACTTAAGGGTGAAGAGTGGACGTGCAAGCTGTTCGATCAGGATTCAGTCACGGGAGAATGGCACTACAAATATGCAGAGTGAGTCCTGAAGTGCTTGTGACAAAAACTGGTTGTTACGTGCTTGGTAGTGTTGCTGAGTCTCTTCCTGTGGTTTCAGGAGCAAAAGAACTCAGATACATAGCTGATTCCAAACTTGTGAAATAGCAATGCTACTTGATATTTTTATTTTATGTATTTTAATTAAAATGCATCATTTTTTAGCTGAACTTAGTTGGCACTTTTAGTGTTGATAAGGCAGTGATTACTAATGCAGCAAACCAATGGTTTCGTGTAACCATTGCAAGGGGCTTTTTCTTTTTTATCTTTATGCTTATGTGGGGCATGGCACTTTGGGATGCATTGTGATTTTCCCCATGATCCCAGACTGACCAGAGCAGTTACACGGTTTGGCCCAGACTGGAAAACAGATTAGGGACTGTGGAATGAGAAGCTGGAGAGCAGCCCTGCAGAGAGGGACCTTGGGGTTCTGGTTGATGGCAAGTTGAACATGAGCCAACAGTCAGTGTATCCTGGCGGCCAAGAGGGACAACCGTGTCCTGGGTGCATCAAGCACTGCACTGCGAGCCAGGCGAGGGAGGTGATCCTCCCGCTCTACTCTGCACTGGTGTGGCCTCACCTCGAGCACTGGGTGCGGTTTTGGGCACCACAGTATAAAAAGGATATAAAGGTACTGGAGAATGTCCAGAGGAGGCCACTAAATTGGTGAAGGGTTTAGAGAGGAAGCTGTATGAGGACAGGCTGAAGTGGCTTGGATTATTCAGCCTGGAGAAGAAAAGACTGAGAGGAGATCTCATCACAGTCTAGAACTTCCTCACAAGGGGAAGAGGAGGGGCAGGGGCTGATCTCTTCTCTCTGGTGACCAGTGATAGGACCAGGGGAAATGGCAGGAAGATGTGCCAGGGCAGGTGTAGATTGAACATTAGGAAAAGGTTCTTCACCCAGAGGGTGGTGGGGCACTGGAACAGGCTCCCCAGGGAGGTGGTCATGGCACCAAGCCTGACAATATTCGAGAAGCATTTGGACAACATGTGCCCTCAGACACATGGTCTGAATCTTCAGATAGTTCTATGGAGGGACAAGAGTTGGACTCGATGAACCTTGTGGGTCCCTTCCAACTCAAAACATTCTATGATTCTATAAGATGAAGATGTAGCTGTGTCCCTGACTGCAGGGATGCATTTTCTGTTCTTACCAACACTTGTAAAAGCTTGGAGCCGAGCCCCTTACCAAGAATGGTTTCCACAGAACACCCACATTCTACTGATTCTTTTTCAATACCCAGCATGCTTCTATATTGCGAGGACTGTAAAAGTAAAACATCCAAAGATTATACTCTCCGAGTTAAGTAATTCTGAAGCCATGGATGATGGAAGTGTATTCCCATGGCTAAACTTGGGAACCCTTCACCTTTCTCTACAAGCATGGCAATACTGGGGCAGTGACCTTAGTGCATGCATAGGGATGAGTACAAGAATCCCGAGTGCTCTTCATGTCTTCAGCAAATTTGCAACTTGGAGTTTTCCTGGAAGCAAGCAGGGATTCTGTGTATTTAGCAACTCTTAATAGATTTCTTTTCCATTCATTTCCTTGGTTTTCTCCTAAGTCTGTGCAGACTTTTACCACCCAAAATATGCTGCAGCAGGGAATTCCCCAACTAGACTAAATGCTCTGTGAAACACCCTCTCTTGATTTGAACCTTCTAGAGCTGTTGATGCCTCTTGCTGTTGGAAGTGTTGTGAATAGTCCAGCTGAATACTGTTGAACCCTGTGTAAAACCATCAGGAAAAGTACTGCACTTTAAATCTGTTAGGTCTTAAAGCTGCAGGAGATAGTCTGTCTTGTTAAGCTGCATTATTTCTTGTCCCCTTGAGGCCTTGTGGTTCAGGGATGTACCATGCAAATTTTCCTATGTGCTACAAAGCAGTCTGTGCTGCCAGCAGTCTCTGGAAGAAACTTCTGTCTCCTTTTACACAATGCTGCCAGTTCACTACCTGGTCCATGTCTTTTACACTTACTGTGAAAGCTGTGGTATTTTTTAGAGTATCTGGATTACTGATTTAGGCATCTGGATTACAGATACATATGACCTTTGGGAGAGCAATGCCTTGTTCTTACCCAGTTACCTTAGATGGCACTTGATTCAAGTTAAGCTAAGATGTAAATGCAGGTCTTCTGTTCACAACACCTGAAACAGCTACAGCCATTTTAAAACACACACAGGAGGAGATGAAGGGAAATCCACATTTAATCTGCTCTCACTAAAGCTGTGCATCAGGAAGATCTTCATGCAGCTGACTTGCAGTTTCTATCCTGAAAAGGCTGTAATCAGCAGGGATGTCGGTTTTTGCCTTTGGCTGCTGTTGTTCTCCAGTGAGCTACATGTCTTTTACTTGATTTTTATTTTTTTTTAAATTCTGTATCAACCTGTATTTGGAAAAGCACTCTTAAAATCAGAACAAACAAACTGTGCATGGCTCATTAGTGCCTCTTGAAACCAGGCTTGATTACTATTAGCCACTTTGGGATGAAAGCAGGTTTGAGGTGACTGATTCTTAATCTCTCCTTCCTAGGCATCTTTTAAAGGAAAAAACAAACAACGGTTCATAATAATAATAATAATGTTTAAAATCCTCTAATGTCCCTGTAGTTCTAGAATAATAACTGTACATTAAGCAGAAAACCTTTCCATGTTTGACAAATATATATCTCTAGTCAAGTAAATTCGTAATTATATTGTTGATTAATATGGGAGCTTGTACTCTTACTAGCTGGCTGAGAGTTTGACCTGGATGTGGAGTTTATTTTTGGCTCTCTTGACCCTTTGGTCTAGGATTAGTCTATAGGTGACAGATAGGATCACCTATTTCGTGTCTGACTTCTATATATGGAGAGAGCGCTTTAACCTGTTCATAGGAAAGTTTATAAGCAGGAAAATATTTCTGATTTGAATTGTTGTGGTATTAATCAATTATATTCACTTTGTCTAGTACCAGACCATGGGACCCTTTGAACGACATGATCCAGTTTGAAAAAGATGGCACCATCCAAACAAAAGTTCGACACCGGACGCCAATGGTATGTTCCAGTTCTGTTAGCAGGTGCAGCAGGATCCAGGGACTTGTCTATATTGCATTATGTGTGTAAAGGTCATCAAAGCATTGGGAGTGATGGGAAGTACTATTGTTATCCTACAAAACTGTAGTTTACCCAGTCCATAGACTTTCTGCTGCGTCCTAAGTGGTAGAGATGACTTGATTGGATAGGAATATAAAATATGCAAACTTGAACGGTTTAATGTGTATCATTCCCTTAAATGGGAAGATGCACAAACTTCAGACTGGTAATACATCAAAAATTTTAACTTTAACTTTTATTAGATATTGTGCTTTTAACTGTTACTGTTAGACTGTGCCGTTTTGCTATAGTTCTTCTTTCCTGGAAACAATTCATAAATTTATCAATTGTAGGTTAATGTTCCAAAAATAAAACGAAAGCCAACCAGTCAGAAGAAAGGGGAGTGTGGTTTCTCATCCCCGGAGCCTGATAACCAGGATTCCTCTGGGAGTGAAGGTAGGAAAAGATAGATTTGCATACAAAAATAAAAAAATTATTTGACAGTGGAACAGAGTTCTGTAGTCACACACACTCTTCTTGTCTCGATGTTTGTATTATGAAATAACGCATTCCTTAGGGCACAGTGTTACCCATTGTGAAGCACATTCTGGAAAAACAAAAGAAGCGGAGTGGCTTATGGTTTTAATTGCAAACTTTCCTGTTCTTTTAAACTTCAGTATGTAGTGTAGCTAGGGTTAAGTGCTGCACATATTTAGCATTTGGGGAAAAAAATGTGTTTGTAAACTCTTTTCTTTCTTAAAACGAGATGCATCATTTCAAACTGTAGATCAGTATGTTGCTAGAACATACTGATTTTTGTTGTTGATGCTTCAAACAACAAAACCTTGCTGTTCTTCTGTGCTTTAGGTGACTGAAGTAAAGCTTTAGTTTTCAATAGAAACTTAGTTAGAAAACATCCTCCTCACTTTTGCAGCTGGTTGAGTTTGTCATTTAGTACTTTGTTCCTTTTTTGACGTAGCAGTCACTTCTGTGAATTGCATCTGGCTTTTGTGTCTTTCTAGCACAACTTCTGAAGCATAATACAAGAATAAGGAAAAAAGGGGCAGACCTTGGTGAACTGCAGAGTGCCATTGAATCTATAAAGGAAACACAAGAAGACATCAAGAGGTAGTATTAAATGAAATGCTTTAAAGTGGTTTAGAGAATACTAATTTTCTAGCTATTTTTCCTTGGAGGCTGGTATGCACTGTTCTGCTTTAGAGCCTTGATGTCTTTAAAGTACCCTTCTTCACAAATGTTGATTGCTCAATGATGTTTCATAATTTTCCTCAAAAACTGTCTTCTGTAGGGAGACTTAACATACTAGAAACTGCCAAATTGTCTAGATTATAATTTACAGGATTTTATTTTCTATCTTTACAGAGACATTATGGCTCTACGGAATAGAGTCACTTCTAATTCACCACCTGTGGACTACCATTTCTTGCAGTTTAAGCACTATGTCTTCATTATACTCGTGGTTCTGCTGCAGCTTATCATTAATTTCTTGTTCAAATAGGAAGTGTGAACAAGGGCCTTTCTGAACTGGAATGATCGAACTGTTAACTGGGGACCATATTCTAGGTTGGACTTTAAGTGATGCAATATTATCTAAAAGAGCCCTGTAGCAACAACTTACAGAACTTGCCTCAGCGTCCATGGTTCAGAATCATACTCCCATCTACCCAGTTGAAGTAAGAATTGTGTAAGTGCCAGTACACTCTTGCTCCTGGTGTGTGCCTCTGTCTCGCAGACATACGACATCAGCCTTGTGTTTTATATTACGTCATATGCTGTCCTGATGAATCTTCACCACAGAGTAGATGAAGTTAAAAATTCAGAGGTCAGACCCTGTAGGTAGGACGTGATTCCTGTTATGACAGAATGATAAACGAGCATACTTTGTTATATTTAAACTTACCACTTTGTAACAAAGGAACTTTTGGAGTAGCCAGCAGTTTTTGTAAATGATGTTGGGTGTTTGGAAGTAAGCTTTTGTTTAAGGTCAAACAAATACATTATTACACAAAGGTCATGAGCATTAGGAACTGGCAAGTAAAAAGCTGAAGTCTTTGGGAATTCTGCAATGTAATGTCCTTGATTTGTTTTGGAAGTATGACAGTTTTTATCCTGAATTATTATAGTGGCTTGTAAGCCAGCTGTTTTATTTTTATAGTTTTAAAACTTCAGATTCTTCATAAAAACATTCCTGCGTCTACTGTACAGAGCACATTTTTAACAGCACGGCACCTGGGAAGGGTGCTGTCTTGGTCCACTCTTTCTCATGAATTGCAAATGTCAAGGTCTGTTTGTAAGTCTTGGTAAATCCACAGCTTTGAATTTACATTTGTGTATGGCCGTGTCACAAGAAGCAGACAGACTGCTGATACCAGGACTCTTTTCTTGTTTTTGAAACAAAATGTGAAGATGCAAAGGTGTGCTTAGTATGTAGCTAGAGCTGAACCTCCCAAAAGGCAGATGATGTAGAACAGAATTTTGGGCACCATCATGAGTTCACTTACAAATGAAAACGTGTGTTTACAAGGGGAAAGTCTTCAGAGACTGTGGGATGGCTGGCCACACACGTCAAAACAAGTGAGAGTGAAACCCTAAGTCTCTATTAAATTCCTGCTTACTGCAGTATATTCTACCTAACAGAACACACGGATGCACCTGTTCATTGTGCTGTAGCCATACAAATCAATGTGAAGCTTAAGTTTCAATTTAAAACCAGGGTTTATAATATTTTTATTTCAAGGAGTATATGCATGTATAGAACTTGTAAAATTCCGGCAAAAAAATTTAGTGTCAGTTTTTATCTGGTCAAGCTATCTTTACTATCTTTATGCTAGTCAAGCGTACCAGGTCAAAAGGGGGCTGTAGTATTGTAAAAGTACTCTCAGAAAGTGAGACAACGGGAGGATGAGCGGCACAATGTAAAGGGCAGCAACTTTGTTTTCAAAGGGTCCTCTGAAAATATCCCCAAGTCTCTAAACAGAAACTGAAGTTGTTAGCCATGTACAAAAATGGTGTAAAGAAAGCAGAATGTTACAGTATTCATTTAATGTTCTCAGCCTGGAATTTGGCCATTCATTATCGCATTCAGATGTCAAAGCTTCACCTGTCTTAAGATCCATTGCAAGCCTTTAAGCATATTCTGTACATGAGAGTAATACAAGAGGAAGTGAATGAGAATTTGGGCAATAACTTCAATCCTCTAAAATGTAATTGCTGAATTTGTGGTGCTGAAACTCTTGACTGATAGTTACAATCTTTTATCTCCCTTGTAAATAGAAATGTCTTTCTGCCCTTTCATGTCAATTTTTTTTAATCACTTCTATTCAAGGTCAGTTAATAACACAGTCTGCATGTATTTTTACATGGACTGCATAGTAATAAGTGTGGATTTGACCCAGCTGGCTGGCAGCACAGTGTTGGACAATGTCAAACTAAGCAGACACTCCATATCTGAAATTCATGCTCAGTTCAAGATAAGTAAAAGACTTCAACAGAGTGAGACAAAATGCTTGTGTTTATTTTCCTTTTCAACTTATTTTCTGGAGTTTAATTCTGTTGTAAAAATGGTTTTACTGATGGTCCACAAAGGTAAAGGATACATGATGAAACTTCTTGAAAATTAAAACCGCAGACTTCTGCATGAGTGTATGATTAGATAACTTCAATTCTAAAAAGTATATCAAAACCCTAGTATTTCCTGTTTTGCTGGGTTTTGCATGGTGTTCCTCATGTGAAGAGAAAAAGAAATTTCTTGTCTGATTTTTCCAGTCCAGGTGGTCACGGGTGTGTATGAAGCCTTTTCTTTCGTGCATCACCACTGTCCTATATAACCGGTATGCGTAGCTGATCTTGAATATTACATACTTAAGACTGAGCTCTGCACACAGTAATAAAAATTCATTATACAGTTTGCAGATGTGTGAGAGCTGTGGCCTCTTACTAGTTTTTAAAGTTTAAAACAGCACTTGTTTCCACATTTGATTTACAAATCTTGTTTTGTTTGTTTTCTTGTACAGGAAATATTTGAATTTGTTGCCATGTGGTTTTGTTGTTTTGGTTTTGTTTTGGTTTTTTTAAATGCATTCTAAGCCTTTAATTTGCCACTTAGGTACAGATTGCCTAGTTAGGTACAGATGGCCTAAGGTAAGAAAGAGTAAATATGCCATGTGAAATGTAGCAAGTATCAGTTCCAGCAGTAGATGATGCTTTTTGCATTTCACATGTTCATTCCTTTTAAATAGTTGACATTACTTAATGAGGGTATAGCCTGGTTGTTTCTCACCCCCCATCAATTAAATTTCATTAATTCTTTGAAAGGCTGTCCCATAAAATGTAGTGATGGCAGTTTATTTTTTGTTGGTTTGTTTGTTTTGTTCGCTACCCTCCTGTGCCTTTGGGAATTGGTTGTTTTTTGGGTTTTTTCCCTGCTAGACTGGTGTTTATGAAACAGACTTTGGATTCAATGTTTCCTATAGTTTCTTAAAGGCTATTACTTCACCACTGTTTGTGTAAATAACATATAACAAGGATTCTGTACATGTGTAACTTAAAATTACTGTTATTTCAAGGGTATCCTCAAATCACAGAAAATTTAACACAAATTCAAGTATGTAAACAGTGCCTTCTTGATGGGTTTCTTGCTCTTCTGAGACGTGTAGATTTGTCAAGTTTGTGCCATATGTAACATCTGACCTTTTGTGAGGGCTGTTGTGTTTGAAAACAAACGTTCCTGCTTCGTCATACTCTGGGGAGAAAAAAAAATCAAGCATTAAAACACATTAAAACTATTCCCTTTTCTGGCTTCGGAGCCACGCACGAGTGGAGGATTTCTGATGTTCGGTACAGGGATGGTGCAGTAGCACCTTTGTGGTGGGACACGGTAACAACCTCACGGGCACCTTCTTTCGGCTGCTCATCCCCAAGGGCGCTACGAAGCAAGGTCAGAGGAGGGGGGGCCGGGCTGCCGCTCCGGCGCCCTCCCCGCGGCGCCGCCCCTGTCACGCACCTGCCCCCCGCGCCCCTGCTCGGCCCTTTCCCTGGGCCGAGGGAGGGGATCGCCCTTCCCCGCGCCAGCCCGCCGCCGGGGCTGTTCCTCTGCGTGGCCCCCGCCCTCCCCGCGCTGTGCGTCACCCGGCCCGCCCGTTCCTTGAGGGATGTGAACTGCCACCGGCGGGGGGAGCGGGGCGGGCCCTGCCGTGCCCGCCATACCGTCGTGCCGCACCCCCGCCCGCTCCCCGCCTGCCCCCGGGCCAGGGTCTCCCCTCCCGGCGCCGCGCGCGCGCCCCCTCAGCCGTTGGTCGGGGCGGTGTCCACGCGCAGCGGGCGGAAGGGGCGTGTCGGGGCGGCGGTTGCCATGGCGGGGCGACCGGTGGCGGGGCGGCTGGCGCAGGAGGCGGCGGCGCTGGCGGGAGCGGTGCGCGGCGCCCTGGGCCCGCGGGGCGGGCGGGCGCTGCTGGTGCGGCCCAGCGGGCAGGCACTGCTCACGCGGGACGGGCAGCGCCTGCTGGAGGCGCTCAGCCTGGAGCCGCCGACGGCCAGGTACCGGGGCGGGGGCGGGGGCCCGGGGCGGGGGCGGGGGCCCGGGGCGGGGCGGGGCGCGGTTCCGCCTAACCGCCCGTGTGCCCGCAGGGTGATGGTGGCCTGCGCCTGCAGGCATCGCGTCGCGACGGGGGACGGCGCCAAGACGTTCATGGTGCTGCTGGCCGGCGTGCTGGGCGGCCTACGGGGGGCGGGCGGCGGCGGCCTGCGGCGGGCCCTGCGGGCCTTCGAGGCGAAGGTGCTGGAGCGAGCCGTGGCGCTGGGCCTGCGGGGACACCTGCTGTCGGCTCTCCCCGGGCAGGACGGGGGCGCCCTGGAGGCGCTGCTGGAGGCCTACCTGGGCGGCCGGCTGGGTCCGGGCGAGCGGCGGTGCCTGGCGCAGCTCTGCTGCGAGTTTTGCCGCCGCTGCGCCCCGGCCGCCGGCCCCCGCCCGCAGGTGCTGCGCCTCCTCGGCCGCCGCTTCGCTGAGCTGCATGCCGCCGTGGCCGGCCTCCCCGTGGCCAGCTCCCGAGTCTTGCCCGGACTCGTCCTCCCCAGGGACTTTGCGGCCTACTGCCCGGCGGGCGGGGACCTGCGGGCGGTGCTCGTCTGCGAGCCCCTCCGGCCCCAGATCTCGGCCCCCGGCGTCGACTTTGTCATCGACTCCGAGGGTCAGTATCGGGCCTCCCTGCGCTGGATCTCGAGGAGGACAGAAGACATAATGAAACACTTGCAGAGCAACAACGTTAGACTCTTACTGTCGAGCGTGAAACAAGACGAGGTCGTTATCTACTATGCAAAATTATACGGTGTATCTGTGGTAGAGTGTTTATCGTTGGAAGAAATAGCCCTTATCTGTGAAATCACAGGAGTCTCGCCTTACGCACCTTCTGGGGAGAACATACACGGAGAAATCACTGAAGCCGCAGTGGCAACGTTTTGCCAGCCCTTGCTGCTCGGCTCAAAGAGATGCGTTCACATTGGCTTCACCAGTGTGTGCGCCTTTCAGCCCCACTGCCTCATCCTTTGTGGGCCAGTGGATGCTGTTAATGAGGAAAATGCTGCTGCTTTACAAGGGGCATTCATAATGCTGCAGCAGCTGTTTAAAACAGTTGATCGGAGGGAGGAATGCAAAGCAGAAGGTGAAAACCAGAATGAAGCCTCAGATGTTTGCATTTGCTGTTCTTCAGCTACTCAGAGGCAACTTGTAATAGAAAATATTTCTTGTAATAGTAGTCAGGTTTTTGAACATCAACTGAAAATGCATAGGAATGAAATAGAGACATATATTGTAGACCCTGACTTGCTGGGAAGTACAAATCCAGCATGTGTGCAAACAGAGTTGCATATACCCTCAAATCCCATCTGTCACATCAAAGAATTCAGTGTCACCTCCGAAAGAGGTCAATCTTCAAGAGATGTACAGAAACTGCGTGCAAAATGCGATCATCTGGCTGACATGCACGAGAACTGTAAAAGTGATTCAGTTGTGGACAATCAGAAGAATTGCAGCACTGCTGTATCAGCAGCACCTAATGCTCATATAGTCACTGCGTGTGAATGCCTAGATGTTGGCAAAGACCTAGAGAAAACAAGTTGCAATATAGTCCCATTTAAACGTGAAAAGAGTTGTGCAAGTATTGCACAGAATTACTCCAACTCCCTCATAGAAGCAGGATCAGTTTTGCCAGTAGGAGGTTACTTTGAAATCCTGTTACATTATTACATTCAGTACTATGCAAAACAGTTTCAGCAGTCAGAGATGACTGTCATATCTAACGTAGTTGCTGATGCTTTGCTAAGTATTCCCAAGTCCTTATACAGGACAACAGAACAAAACAGCTTTACCAAATTCTATCTCAAAGCCATAAATGCACTCAGAAAAAAACAGCCACTGCCTATGAATGAGAAAGGCTTAGAATCGGTGTATTGCAAATACCAGTTGGTCATTTCAGTTCTTCATTGTGTTACAGAGCTTCTCTCCATAGATTTAATAATTGGTGTTAAGCGGCCACTGCAAAAAAATGAGGATAATGACTTAGAAGGTGACTTCTGAAATCATTAATAAAGAATGTCTTGATTATGTGTTTTCCTGTGTCTTCTTGTCAAATGGACATGTTTCAGAATTCAGTGCTGGAGACTGAAAGATCTCCTTTTAGGCCCAGAGGCCTAACGCACTTCTTTCCTTTAGAAGAAAAGCAAGAAAAAGGCTGCCCAGCTGAGATGTGTGGAAAACGGGGTTGTGAACAGCACAAACGTGAAGTTTCAAACATGAGAAAGTACAGCTGATTTCCCCTGCACAAGATCTGCAATGCCTCCTCTGTCCATGTGCAGAGGATCCTGTGTATGTTCTAGCCAAGGGTGAACTTTCCCTTCTCTGGAGGTTTGAGTATTTATGCAAAGTAGATGTGATTAGTTTTCCTGGCATGTTAAAAGTTGCCAGTATGACACGAGACAGTAAACTTACAAGTTGTAAGCAAAGGGTTTTTTTAGCCTTTATAATAGTCTGGATTGAATGTCATTGTAAATAAAAATATTTTTGTGTATATTGTGGGTTTGAACATAATGGCAAAAATCTGACTGTTGTTGGCCTGTTCAGCACTGGGCAGGCAGTGGTAGGCCACTGTAGCGTATCCCAGTGAAGAACTTTCTCGTCTCATAGGAGATGCAGCATTTTTATCTTCCATTGAGTTCACTTAAACTGGTAGAATGAAGAATAATTTTATCTCGTGACTGGCTGGTATGTGGTCTGGCAAATTAGCTGCTATTTGACATTAATTAGTACAACTATTCTGACTTTGATCATGTGGGATTTTTTCTATTTTTTTTTTCTTTTTTCCCCCCCCAGGATTTTCACCCCAATATAATTTGCTTTAAGCTCAGTGTCACCTGGCTGTCAATATACCTCCTTTCCTGCTGTGTCTTAAAAACTGATTTGGTGTGGGAGGTTTTGAATAACTGAACAGCTGCAGCGGGTAACAGTATCACATTGGTTCTCTGTGTGCCATGGCCAGCATTGCGTAATACTTAGAATAACTGGATTTTTTTTAATCTGCCATTAAATAAAATATTTAATGAGGATATTTAAATCATAGATTTTATCTGCTGTATCTGAGAGGTTTACAAATGGAAATTAGATTTTTTTTCCCCATTCATTTATGCTATTGCTTTCCATTTTTCAGTTTCTTCAGAAGAGTCTATTTACCAGAGTTGTTACAGGTGTTTGGCAGCAATGCTTTGTTTGACTACAAATTTACCTTGAAATTTTATATATGTTCTTAGTAATATGAAATATAGTATTTTTTTTTTCCTGGCTAATACGTTCTTAACAGACACCTGCATAAACAGTGAAACGTGGTGTCCACTCTAGAGTGATTTCTTTAATGAAGGACTAGGGACAGTAATTATTTTTTTTAGAATTGTGGGTGGGTGCAGAGATGGGAGAGAATTAAACGTGGAGGAGAGGAAAGAAACGCACATTATTGCTGTTACCAGACGCTTTCGATAGCCGCTTAATGTGACCGGTCCAGTATGAGCACAGAGAAATCTCTGTTGCGGAGGAGCCCGTGTCTCAGAGCTGCGTGCCCTGCTTGCCCAGACGGCCTCAGGGCGGCTCCGCAGCTTCCAGCAGCCCTGGCGCCGCAGCAGGCACTTGGGTTCTGTGTTCTAACTTTGTAGTGAGCTGCTGAGACGGTTTTGCTGTTGTGCACAGGTTTCTGCATGCTCTGTTCAAACTGCTGACCAGCTTGCTGTCCAGAGAGTAATGGTTTGCTGCGTGGTAGTCTTACAGCTGCATGCAGAGTGCATGAAGTGTGGCAGCAGTGGAGGTTATCTGCAGAAGCTGCTTTTTTGTTCTGAAGGTAGGTATTTTCTAAATAAAGGTAAAATAAAGAGAATACTGTATCCTTTCACATTATTTTATATCATTTGCACATCTGCACGCTTTCAGATTTACTGTAGTTCCTTGAAAAAGGTTAAAACAAAAATGTTTTGGTATGTGAATGGCCTTCTGGCTGTTTGATTTAAATTGTGTCATTCTTATCATTGAGAAGAAGAAAGTCCAAAAATGCTATGATATACAAAACTCCTATTTTGGTGTGCCAGAGATACAAGGGAGAATTTAAAAATGACAACTATATAAAACTTCATTTTCTGAGCTATTTCTGATGAAACCTCTCAACTCTGAAGGCTCGTTGAGTCAGGTGCTATATTTCATTGGCATCTCTGTCCTTTTATGTTTCGGAAATGAAGAGTTTTCCTTTTTGAACTACTGATTCCCTGTTTTGTGTGGAGAACTGAGAACATGGCACGCCTTTCCCTTGGAGAGCAACGTCCTCTTTGTCCTGGGCTGCTGGGGTGATGCTTGTTCAGGACATGGCTCTCTCTTGACATAGTGTCAGGGACAAAGGGGTTACCTGGGACAGCTTGGAAGAACATGTTTACTCAGTCAAAACTCCAGGGAGCAGTGTGTTTGGGCATGCACTAAGGCTGTAAAAGCCTATGGGTTTTGGTTCTTGCACTCTTTCCTAGAGTTTATTCTGTGCTATTATTCTATTATTTTTATATTTCTAAGTATGGATTGGTCTCCACACAAAGTCAGATGAATGTGGACATGTGTGTGGATTCGGGTCCAAACTCAAAATGGGGAACCAGTGTTAATAGCCTAAAATTAAAATAATAGTTGTAGAAAAATCTTGATGTTTAGCGCTCCTTTCTGCAGCCCCTATAAAACCTGTGTTCTACCCCACATGAAATTCATCAGAATATTTTGAACCCCAGCCACAAGGAGTGTAGGTGTATTTTAAGGAAGATAATGCCATTTGTCAGGTAGCAGATTTACGTATATAGGTGGGTAGTTGTTTTTTTTTTTTAATTTAAAAAAACCAAACAGGTTTTAAGATGCACGTGTAGTGAGTGATGTACAGTGAGACCAGATTGAAACTGCATCCTGCAGACAGCTCTTGGGAATGGGAATAAGCTGTTTACCTGATGAGGACACACTGGTTTTATTTGTTGTTTTTGGGGGGGATCAAGCCTCAACAGATCGAACAGATGCTGGGACTGCACGGAGCCACCTCCATAGCCCCGCGCTCCTCCAGCTGCCTTTCCCCGTGTCCTGACCCTGGCAGCTCACCGCTCAGCACCTTCCTCCGGCCCTTCTCGTGATCTCCAGCGACACCAGCTCCCCGTGTACCAAGTGGGTATTGCTCCACTTCTTTAGTGGAAGTTGTGCAACCTAGCTGTGGCCTTATATTTTCACCATGCTTGGTTAATTGCTGACCTTTAGCCTTTTTGGCAGCTCTAAAGAGCTGACAGGAACCAGTCGCAACAAAGAATATTCCTCTGCTGCGTCACAGATCACACACTACTGAATCACATTTGCAAGAGGGAGTAGGGGAATGCAGTATTTTGTTTAGGAGCACCACTGTACAGTGGCATAACTGGTAAATTTATATTGTTTCTATTGTTACTTTAATAACAGTCGTTTTCCAGAGTCCACAGGTGGGTGATTAATCATAGCACATGAGAAGATCAAGGAAGATTCAATCAATTCTTCACTTGCATATATCTCCTGGACTTCACTAGAATGGTGTTCGTCTGAGCCTGTACTTAATTTTGTTTCTGTTATGTTACAAATCTGCTATTAACAGTAGAGACTTTTTGATTACTAAATTTATTTCTCTGCTTGTTTAGGTTAATCTGTCCCATTGTGTCTTTTTTGACAAGGTTGTTTTTAATCTCATGTTAAGAGAGAACTATTTCAGTGTTGAGTTGCAAAAATATCTTTAACGTAATTATCTTGAAATCTAAGAAACTTTTTTTTTGTGTCACCAGTAAAACCGAAGATTAAATACTTGCTTTATTTACTATGCTATTTATTGCATTATTACTATTAAGGCCGAACAAATCGAGAGAGTAATGTCTGAATTTATAAACAGTAGCTTTGGAAATGTGTTGACTGTAATTAACATGATTATAATTCTGCAGTAGCATTTTGTGTAAGGCATGATTTGTATTCTGTTAATGAAACTAGAAATAGATGTTTGAATCTAGGATTATACAAATTACTTCCCTCTGAGACCATTAAACTCATAATTACTTCCAAGGATAAGAATTTTAATTTTAGCATTCAAAAACTAAAAATAATTATAGCAAAAAGGTAATAGATTTAATATATAGTAGCTCCTTCTTTATTATATGATTCAGTAGAAGACTAGACTTTGGAAGAGATGCTTATCCCTGTACAGATAGAGCAGTGCTCTCTCTTTAAAAACAGTCCTGGCAAAAACAATACAAAACAGTTTTCCATAGGAAAACCATTCTTGGTGGTTCATCAGGCAGTTTATTTCTCATTAAATCACCAGCAGATAAAAGAACCGTTGTGCTGCGGCTTTGGTTCAGTGCAGGATTAAGGGCACATCAGTAGTGGTGCTTCCTGTGTGGCTGCATCCTAAGCCACCTACAGCAGGGCTCACTATAAAAGATAATATTTTCATTTAAGGTATTTTTAAAAAGGTATTGTTTTACCAAACAGAATCTCTAACCTGCTCTTATTTTGAGTAGACAATCAATCCGGCATGGTGATCTTTCCTTTGATAACAATCATGACGTACTTTCAGTGGATGTCTTAATTTTCCTGGCAAAGCACCTGATTAAATGTTACCTTAAAATGTAAATGCAGAGAGTGAACACATGGCAGGGATTTCTCTGTGTGTGGGGGGAAAAGGCAGCTCCAGATGAAAGTTACGTCGTTGAGATTTTAATGTTAGGCTTGATACGTGTCTAGTATCATGTATGAGGATTATATTTAGGCTTTTGGAGCAATGAAAGTCATTGTAGAGACTGATGGATTATATTCACAGGGCAAATAAACCGCGTGAGATCAGTTTCCTAAAACCGGTAATACTCTGAGGCTCTTGACTACGGATACAGTACTGAAAAACGTACAGAATGGTTACAGCATGCTGCAAAAAAATTTCATTTGTTATCACTGGTGAGTGCATTGGAGATGTTTATTGGCATGAGATTTTTGTAAAGTACCAGTTTCAGGACTACAATCCTGAAGACCAGTGCCCCGCTGCAAGGCTGGTGCTGCCATCCCTGTCAGTACCAAGGGTGGCTCTGCCCTTGTGCTCCAGCAGTCATCTGTTCCCTCACTTCTCAGCTTTTCTAGTATGTGTAGCTTCGAGTGATCTGTTGTCTCAGTGTGACTAGTGCATTTTTAATTCATAGAACAAAATAAAGGGCACCTTATTTAATTTAGTGATGGATGGATTTGTGTATGTGAAACCTTACTTCATAAATTACACATCTAAAAAGAAAAGTTTTGAACTATGTTACTATAAAAACAATTTTTAGTAAGAAGTACCCAGTGCTTCCTATTATGAAAGTTAGATTTTAGCACTTGTAATTCAGCCTGGATGCTCCTCTCTCCCCACACTGTACAAGAAGTGACTACTTCCTGCTGTCTTCTGTGGGAAATTTTGGCCAAATAGTTCAATTGGTTCCAGAAAAAAAAAAAAAACAAAACAAAAACAACAAACCCAGAAAAAATACTTTGTTTTGCCTTCATATTATATGATTGATCCTTTATTTTATATTCTTTGCAACCTAAAGATTAAGGTTGAATGATGAATATAGCATAGAAAAGAACTGTTGTCTAGAAGGAAGAATGTAGCGTCTCAGATACATGAATGGGAAGGAGCAGCCCCAGCCTCCACCTGTCCCTCCCTGGAGATGCAGTAGCAGAATTATTTTCTCCTGCACTGGGGTAGGAGAACAGCTACCTTGGAAAGCATTAGGAGCTGTGGAGACAGCCTGTCTGCGTATCCCAAGGCAGTCTGGGCTGTAAACTTGCGACAGCCCGAGATAAGGATTCACATTTCTATTCCCGGAGCTCAAAGAGTCTGGGGGTGGGTGCAGAAATTCCTGGGTGCAGATTGCATTTATTTAGATAGCACATCTTGCCCTCACTGGCCTGAGCCTCTGGAATGTACTTTGAATACTTACAAGGTACAGACTGGGGTCATCAATAATACTGCATTTTTCTTCCCAGCCTCAGTGGTGAGGGGTTCTGGGCTTGAGATTGTGTGGTTACTTGTGCCTGAGTAATGCTGTGCAAGTTCTTGTTACGGGTCACGCTGTGAATAGCATGGGATTGTAATGGGAAGCTGCTGGGTTTACTGCTTTGAAAATAATTGTACAAAATCTTATTGAAGTAATAAATAATAATCTGATAAATTTCCCATCTGCTAGGCCTTAGATAATTAATTTAAATTTACATGTGCTGAAGTGTAGAAAGCCTTTCTAGGACCTCTGAGCTTATTTTACATAGTGAAATATTACAGGAGTTTAGTGCTTTTGGCCTTCTTACTGAATTTTAAAGAAAAAATAATTTTCTTCTATAGTTCTGACTTATCATAAGACTGAAAAGTTTCAAGTGAAACAATTATTCTATAAATCATAGATTTCCAGCATCTCAAATACCAATCTGCTATTGGTAGTGTCTTTTTTGTTTAGTAGGAAGCACACATGACCGTGAAAAAAGTCTGCCCCCACTGAAAACAGCAGGTTTCTACTTCTGCGTATTCAGACCTGAAACCTCTAATCCAAACATATTCAAGTGATTGTAAAACAGAAGATACTGAATTATTTACAGAGTAACAGACCATTAAAATTGATTAGCAAGTACTTTGGAGCAGAAGATAATCAATGCCAGTTTTTTCCTAATTAATGATTTTAATTGGTTCTCCTGCTGAAAAACAAACAAACAAAAACAACAAACAAAAAAGATTGAAATAAAATGCATGAACAAGAACATAAATCGTTCTGTTCCTATTGTATTTAACATATTTGAGTTTTAATCATCGATTTGGTGGTGTCTATAGGGTTTTGCAAATATGATTAATATCTGATTTTAAAAACTTTTTGTTGATTCAGTAACTGCCTGACTTTGGCTGTAACATTTCAGCTGCAAAGATCTCTGAATATCCTGGAAATCTATTACTGTGAACCAGTGGGGAAAACCAGTGAATTTTGTCTTCTGGAGCTTTATAACAATGTATGCCTGAGGTTAGGATTGGGTCCTAAACATCAGCATCTGCAGACGGTGTTTAGCATCTCATAAATTGTACAGCTTTTCAACAATTTTACCTTTACATTTTGGCACTGTTCAGATTTATAACAAAGTCTGAACCTATATCGAAATGCAGAGAAATAAATTTCTCATCATTATTCCCTCTGGATTTCTGTGTCAGAATGAGTGGGTGTTCATGTCAGAAGGTAGAATAAATGCTACTGCCTTGAAATGCTTCCTCTGCAGCTCCTAATGTTACTGCACTTGTCATCGTGAGCTTTCTAAATGCTCCAGTTTTGAGCTTGGAATAAATTTGTTCCACTTGTAAAAACACTGGCATCTGTAGGAAGAAATATGTGTGTGTGCCTTCCTTTAGTTTCCATAATGTGACATGTATTTTCCCTCACTGATTTTCCTTCCTTGCCATGTGACACTGGCCATTATTTATCCATATTTTTACCTCAAGGTTGATAGTTGTCATGTTTTGCTAAAATCTTAGATGCCAGAATTTCTCTTGACTTACTATTTTTCTGTTCATATTTTATTTTATTTTAATCACCCTGTTCAAAAATTATTTTAATGTGAGTTGTTGAATGATTCAACAGGAATAGCAGATACAAATATTCCATTTAAAGAAGGCAAGTGCTGAGGACTTCTCACTGTCATGAACAGCACAGGATTAATATCTTAAAGTTGATGGTAACTACATTCTCCTGAAAATAGTTTTTATTATACTTGAAATTTCCAGGATGGCTTTTTAGTTGGACACTATCACCGTATAATTAGTTTGCTGTTACTGGTATAATTAGTCAGCTCAACAGTAATACAGCAACCTCCATTTCTTGTAAAAATAACTAACCAACAGTTGATCTTCTGCAGGAATAGCTGTTAAATATCGTAGGGTAAAGACACCAGCTAGAGGAGGAGGCAGAGGTTAAGACCCCAGGGTTTTATCATAGCTGTCACTGATTTACTGCAAAGCCTGCGGTAAGTCACTTAATGCCCATGTGATTAATTTTTCATCATGAGATAGTGGGCTTCAGATTCATAAAGATTTCAGGCTGTGCTTTAAATCTCTGGAAATCCAAAGAGGGATGCAGACGCAATCATTTTGTGTTAAAAAAATAAATTCAATGTATTGAATGTCCTCTCTGTTTCCCTGTTATCTTTTTATAAATTGTGGAAAACTGCTTCTACCAGGATTGCAGATATTGTGTGGTTACTGTAGGAAAACTGAGATGTTAATGAGGAAGCAGACAATATCTCCTATGTTCCTTTCCCTTCTAATATAAGAAAACTCCCTCACATGGTAAGGATTTCTGCGTACAGTACGGTGAAATGTTTAAAATGCAATGTTTTTAACAAGCCCTTCCCTTTCCCTTGATGCAGCATCATATTTGTTTCTGTTTCCCTGAACCATTGCATATGACTTGAATTCCAAGTAGCTTGGAAGAAGTGGTCACCAGAACATCTGGCATAGCCCAGCCAGGACAGGTAGCAGTGACTTCCACAAGGTGTGCAGAGGAGCTGCGGTCCCCTGGCTGGGCCAGCCTTCAAGGGCAAGCTGCCTCTCCCCGGAGCTGGTGGGAGGGGGGTGTGCTTCGTCTTTCTCCCTGTGAGCACCGTAGACACCTGCCCCTGTGGTTATTAAAGTTCTCCAGGCACCAGGGTCCAAACAAATTTTCAGGCTCCTAGAAATCAATACAGGCAGAACATCTCACCTACGTTTTAGGCAGCTGCCTCTCCCCTTTTCCTAAAGCGCTGGGCAGGTGCATGCTTACGCTGCAGCTGTACCCCATCCAGCCTTGCCTGCCGTGGCTCGGCCCGTGTGGCAGGGCACAGCTCCGGCACGGCTGGGAGCACGACCTGGGAGCAGCGTGGCAGTCCCTGGTGTGCTTGTGCTGAGGCTCACACAGATGGCACAGAGCTGGATCGAGATGCTAGAAAAGTCAGCAAACCTGGATGTTTTGGCCTTGGCCTCTGCATCTGGATGAGGCACATGTCAGAAAGCATGTCTGGGAGCATAAGTTTATGACCCTGGATGTGTTCTGTGGGTTCCCATCTGAGCTGAACGGACCATTGAATTATGTCTTCTGCTCCTCATCACCTGGGTTGACAAAGGGGTGTTTCTGCACCAACCTCCCTGGGCGGTCCTGACCTGATCAGCCCGTGCCTAACATACCCCAGCAGCACTGGGCTCAGCCCAGAGTCCATCGTGAAGGTTGAAGTGGCCCTGGTGTCCAACCTGGCAGCTGATGGCATAGCACAGCAATGTGCCTGCGGCGTGAGCCTCGCTGGAGCCCATCACTGCCCACAGAAACACTATAAGGAGCAGGTTCAGCGCCTCGTTGCTTTTTTGTCTAAACCTTCATGCTTGCCATCTAAAGATGCCAGTGTTCACTCACAGCTGAGTGATGAATAATGTTACGTTTGGAGAGCTAATTATTGGGAAACTGGTCTCAAGGGCCACTACACAGCATCTTTGTGGCTGTGTGACTGCATTTCCTCACGCTGCATGACTGTCTAGAGCTCCAGTATGGCGTGTGCATTGTATAATGGTGTCCAGTTCAGTTATATGACCTTCTCCTCAGCTGACCAGCCAGGAATCTTGTCATACAGCCTGGCACCGCTCTGTCTCCTGAGAGCAATATCTTTTGATTTATTAGTTCCTTAATCCAAATCCAGGTCTAATTTTTGAGGGAACAAAAGATGCCACATTGTTATCTAGTGTGTCATTTGGTTTGCTATGAGAGAGCCTTAAGTGTTGTGGTGGGTTGACCCTGGCCAGAGGCCGGATGCCCACCAAAGCCCACTCTATCACTCCCCCTCCTCAAATGGGCAGGGGGAGAAAATTATAACTAAAAGCTCGTGGGTGGAGATAAGGACAGAGAGAGATCACTCACCAATTACTGGCACGGGCAAAACAGACTCGACTTGGGGGAAAAAAAAACAAATTTACTTTATTACAAATCAAAATCAGAGGAGAATGAGAAGTAAAACCAAATCTTAAAACACCTCCCCCATCCCTCCCTTCTTCCCCGGGCTTAATCTCTTTCCCGATTTTCCACCTCCTCCCCCCAGCAGCACAGGGGGACAGGGAATGGGGTTGGGGTCAGTTCATCACACGGTGTTTCTGCCGCTGCTTCCTCCTCAGGGGGAGGTCTCCTTCCCCCGCACCAGCATGGGGTCCCTCTCACGGGAGACAGTCCTCCACCAACTGCTCCAACGTGAGTCCTTCCCATGACTGACAGCTCTTCACGAGCTGCTCCAGTCTGGGTCCATTCCATGGGGTGCAGTCCTTCAGGAAGGGACTGCTCCAGCGCGGGTCCCCCACGGGGTCACAAGTCCTGCCAGCAAACCTGCTCCGGCGTGGGCTCCTCTCTCCACGGGCTACAGGTCCTGACAGGAACCTGCTCCAGCGCGGGCTTCCTGCGGGGTCACAGCCTCCTTCGGGCATCCACCTGCTCCAGCGTGGGGTCCTCCATGGGCTACAGGTGGTCATCTGCTCCACCATGGACCTCCATGGGCTGCAGGGGGACAGCCTGCTTCACCATGGTCTTCACCACTTGGGGGGGGAATCTCTGCTCCGGCGCCAGAGCCCATCCTCCCCCTCCTTCTTCACTGACCTTGGTGTCTGCGAAGTTGTTTTCTCTTACATCTTCTCACTCCTCTCTCCAGCTGCAAAGTGTGCAGCTTTTTTTTTTTTCTCCCTTCCTTTTTTTTTTCTTAATTATGTTATCACAGAGGCGTTACTGATTGGCTCGGCCTTGGCCAGCGGCGGGTCCCTTCTTGTAGCCGGCTGGCATTGGCTGTGTCGGGTCGGACATGGGGGAAGCTTCTGGCAGCTTCTCTCACAGAAGCCACCCCATGTCCCCTCCCCCACTGCTACCAAAAACCTTGCCACGCAAACCCAATACAAGTGTGCAGCAGACTACCCATGTAACACTGGATATCGATTATATTAGAATAAAACATATAGAGACAGAGACCACTTAGTGGGTTATGCATGTCACATAATTCCAAAATGTGCTTCTGGTAATCATAAGCACAGGTGAAAATGTCTTGTGATTCTCCTTTGCCTAATAAACTTTAACAGTCTTCATGAAATAGTGTACATTTTGGAAGACTTAATACTGTCATTACAATAATGAGTCCAACAGCTACATTTTTCTCATTTATCTATGGAATTTTATTTCTTTTTCCTTAGATAATGGAGATTACATTTTTTTAAAAAAATAGAAACTTTGTGTTTACACTAATAATGGGTGGGTCCAACCCAAACCTCTAGTTCAAAATGAGATACTTACCTGGGATCCTAATCCATGTTTTTTCATTTTTAGTGCATCAGCCCTGTTATACACATAGGAGATAGAAGCAATTTTGCTCAGATTCTGTCTCACTGGGCCAAAAGCAACCTTTCACCCCCCACCTCATTCCTTTTGGGTATAAGAGATGATTTGGGTTGCTTGGGAGACAGCTGTGTAATGCCTGATTTACAGGATGCCATTTCTATAGCAATTCTTGTACTGTGAATGTGTAGAATATTAAATGTTTATTCACAGACTCGGACATATTAGTTGCAGTTAGGTTGTTATGATGCTCTGACTTTGAACTTTAATTTCCACAGGTACCATAGCAGAGCATCCTAGCAGCAAGGAAAAGGACAGGGAGGTATGACTGTATTAAAAAGCTGACTAATTATCCTGAGGATTATATGGGAAAGTCAGAGAAAACTGAATCATGTGCCATTAGCAACTGAAACTCCAATTTTCTGTTTAAAAAAAGTGTTGATGCATATTGTTGCTCATAAAACAAGCAGCAGATTTTGGTTAAAATTCAACTGCTCCTGCAAAGGAGATATTGACTGGAGAACCACAACCACACCAGTGAGCAGGTGACATTAAATGTCAGAGCACTGATGGAACTGGGAAGGAGGTGAAGGGGTTTTTTGGCTTTGCTGTGCCCAGAAGGGACAGACTGGTTTCATGCCCTGGGTTGTGCGTAGCTGGAAAGCTGCCTTGCCTTACTGCCTGCTGAATAAAAGTCACTTGCAGTGATTTGTCCTAATACATAAAAATCAAATTCCAGAGCACAAATGGAAAAGATACGGAGTGTACAGTTCTGGAGCCTAAACTCCCCTTCATATTTGGTGAAAAGGAGACCTCTTCTAGGTTTTATGTTTTGTAAATTTATTTCCTAAATTCAAGTTACTCCACATGGATTCCTGCAGGATGGAGGTTTGAAGGGCTCAGGTTTCTGAGGCAAAGGACAGTTGGGAAGGGCTGATCCTGAACTCAGTGGAGCTGAAGAAATGCTTGCATCAACTCCACAAATTTGAATTCAGATGGTAAGTAAGTGATGTGAAACAGGAATAGGAGCTGGGGATTGGACTGAGGGGACTATTTGTGGTTGTCTCTGGTTTAATTGAAAGCACTGTACTTGTTTAGCGAGCCAGGGGTTTCTGCTGTCTGCAAGGCAATGACTCCCAGTTCCCTCTGAACTGCCAAAGCTGCAGGAGCCAGAACTGGCCGTCTCCCAGCGGCGAGCCACCAGCACTCCCCGTGATACAGCAGTCCCCCGTGCCGAGGTTGGCAGCCTCTCTCTGACATGCAGCTCTAGAAAACCTTCCAAAGAAGATATTTTTTTAAAAAAAGAAATAATACTTCATTATTAGTAATGAGAACAGATGTTGGCATCAGATGCCATGTCTGCTTCAGGTATCCTGGATGCTCTCAAGTGCCTTATGCAAAAGCAGTTTATACCAAATCAGCCTGGCTCCTTTCTACCTCTTTTTTACCCCAGATGAAGGGAAGCCTCTTTCTTTTCTGTCCCTGGAAGCCCTTCTTCCTATCCCAGACACCACATCACAACATGTGATACCACATACAGGTTGTGCACGCTCCCCATGTTGTTGGTGTGCTTGAAATGTCACCAAGTCATGATGGAGGAACCAGGAGTCCCAAGAGGCTTTGTAGGCATTTACCTGGGAAGTGTCAACCAACAGGTAAAAGTTCTGGAGAGCTGAAGTAGAGAGTCTAGTAGTCCTGCTATTATCTTCTGGTGCCCTTCTTCCTGTCCTCTTCCTTCTTTATTCTTAATATATTTTTGAGATGTGTTTGCCAGCAGCTCTCACTGAAGCATCTGGTCTCTTCCAGGCTGCTTCTTGCTTCTGGTTCCTTCAGTTCTTTGAGGTTGAGGTTACTATTTACTTAGAGGAAAACCATCTCCAAAGCATGGAATAACATAGTATTTTTGGTGATGGACAGGGGTTGGATTTTCAGGTTTGTTTAATCCCTACTTGTGTCCAGATTTTAGGTGTGAGAGTATGTGCCCTCAGATTTTTCATACACCAGCTAAGTCAGAGGGAACCATAAGTTTTCCATGCTGCTCGTGACAACTATGCAGTAATCTAGATTTTGGATGTAAGAGGGAGGCAGAGCGCAGGGCTGAGTGTTTCATAGCTGTCTAGGCAGGCTGCCTTTCAGTTCACATACACTCGCTGTGAGACAGACTGGCACAGCTCTCTGCAGCTAATAGCACGGATGGAGTGGGGTGGGCGGGAAGAGCATGTCTCAGTCAGAAATCGGCCTAAGACTCCCTACTAAATACAAGCCAAGAAAGGTTCCTCTTCCTGATGATTGCGTAGCAGGCCATTGCACATAAAACTGCACTGTTAAATTTCATATCTGTGTATAATTAAGTTGTGTCTCCCACTGACTTTGTCCACTTTTCTACTTGGTTTGTGTACAGCATTTATTTAGTGCTTTTTACTGAACAGTGGTCTCAGTGCAGTTGGTGGTCACAAAAAAAAACTTGGAGGAGAAAGTTCCTTCCATAGGGGGGCCATGAATTAAAAATAATGGCTCTTCTGGAAAAGGCAGTAGTCAACACTGAAACATTTCAGCTTCCTTCATTTGCTAATGCTGTAAAGTTGGCAGCTCTTTAAATTGATGACGGCCCTCTGAATTCAACAAGCTTTTTTTTTTTTAAATAAATAATCGATCAGAATGGCAAAGTACCTTTGGAAAGAAGAGCATTGTGATATTAAGTTAATCTAGAAGTTACAAAGAAAAACACAGCCTATCTGTTAATTATTTTATTTCAATGCCTTTTGCTGATACTGAGATCTTAAATGAGCTCAACAATGGTTTCAATTACTTGGTTATAAATCCAAAAAATGACAGTGAAGTTGGTCTGGATTTACATAACTATAAATGAGATCTTAAGAAATGTCTGCGTAGTTTCCTTTCAGGCTTTAGATCTAATTATCTTAATTAGCCTCTCAATTCAAGGGTCTAATTTCCACCACAGTTAATGAATTTCACTTATACATGGTGACTGAATTATCTTGCCATTTTTTTAGGGAATATTCTAAAACCTCCTAATGAGAAAAGTAGCCTAAAAGTTCTCTGGCTTTGTTTTTCAAAGTATAAAGACCAAATATAATACCTGTTCCCCAGAAAATGTGAGTGACAGGGATTAGCAATTCATGGATGACATGGCCCATTTACAGTCCTCTCAGCACAGAATTCACCATGGCATGGAGAACATCAAACAAAACAGCTCGGCTGACTTTCATGTATTTAAAACAATGAGGAATAAAGGCTTAATCCAGGCTAAAACTGCAAATGCTCCCTGAGTTTACTGAACACTGATGAAAATATTGAATAATAGCTAAGAAACAATCAGAAAACTGAATTTTAAAAGGCTGAAAAATAATGAATTAAATCCCCATAGAATTAAAAGTTGTAGTTGAAAATGAAGCTCTGTTCTGTGAGAGGGTTGTCATTTGCTCAAAGAAGCATTTTAGAAAGTTCCTCCCCAAACCCACAGCTTGTATTTGATTGTCAGTGTTTTAAATCCCTGCCAGCCCATTTCGAGAGGTGGTATGTTGTCACTATGTCACTTTGAGTCCATAGTATTTATTAGCAGTTGATAATTTTCACATGGTTTTCTTTTAAAATAGATCTCAGTTCTGAGTCGTGGGGTCCCCAGTTCCCCATGACTCATTTAGGAAGAGGTGCTCTTGCATTTTAAATGCCCTGGGCAGGGGTGGGAAGGAGAGCAGAGCAGAGCTCCTAAGCAAGGTGACTGTCTCCCGTGCGTTATCAGTGGAGGAAGCTGGGCTTGTGCAGCAGCTGCCAGGGGGGCTCCAGGCTGATGGGGTGATGGTGGTGGCTCTGAGTGAGGATGGCAAAGCATTCTTCAAACCCCCATGGAGGGAAATGACACCAGGCAGACACTACCACATCACACAGCACTCGAGTGCTGCAACTGCCTTCATGCCTTGCTATCTGTCCAGTACTCCTGCAGTGCCAGCAAAGGAGCAGCAAGCTTGAAACGCCCTGAGATTATCAGGTAAGCTACTGGATCAAGTAACCTTTAAATAACTGGCATATCTCCAGTTCTTGAGATGCATACTGCAAGCCTGGTTTTCCTGCGTTTTCATAAAGTAATGTGGTAACTTGAGCAGGAATTACTGTCTTTCCCAACAGGGGTAATGTGAATTACCCAACAAAAGCACTCCTACTCACCGTCTTAAAATATTGCATATTGTGCCCTCAGAACTGGCCCTTTCCCTAATTACCGCCTCGTTTGCTCTCCCCAGCCACCTTCTCAGAGCACAACCTGCTAGTTAAGCCTGCCTCCGTGCATGACTTCAACCCAGTCTTTTTCTAATGTCATACTTCTGGAAAAGGTGAAGTTGGTCCAGCTGCACCTCCAGTAGCTGTGAGTAGGAGAACGTGTTTATTGGCTGCTTTCTGTTCCCTTTTAGAAACAACCCAGCTCCTTCTCACAGCAGGTTTGCAAAAGTGCCTTTGAGTTTCACTGTGTACCCCTGCTTTGCTTCAGGTATAAACCAACCACAGCAGACATTTGCTGCCTGCTATACTACAAAACAGCAGATATTATCTGTAAGCACTGCACACAATTTTGCAGCAGTTCTGCAAACTGTGTACACGGCTGCTGTGCTCCAAGTGAATCAGAGCCCTAGAAACGAGCTGTTATTAAACAGCAGGGTATAAACTAGGTGTTTCTTTACCCAATGGAAGCTCAAGCTCAGAAAGCAACTTATTGCTGGAAATATTTCTCTCTCTGGCCTTTTCTTCACTGCAAAAGAATGTACATTCCTAATGGCTGTTGGAGATCCAAACCACAAACATATTAAAATATATTTGCCTTTTTTATTGTAGCCTTTTAATCTGCTAGCTCCTGTGATGCTAATACAAATTAAAAAGGCACCCTTTTCCCACGTGTGGTTTTGTTCTTGGTGTACCAAGTGCAGCAGCTTTATCTTTGGAAAACCCCAAAGCCATCCTTTTTTTTTTTTTTTTAACCTAATAGAAAAAAATCTTTATGTTTTCTTGCACCAGAATCTGATAATAACCCTGTGCCTGTATGCCCCACCAAAGAAAGCAGCATAGGATGAAAACCTCATCTGGACTCTTCTGCCTTTAGGAGCTGATTCTTAGGGAGGCTGTCAACCTGGCCATGGGTCCCTGGTGTTGTATCTGGCCTCGGCCAAATGCCGACCCTGGTTTCCCCCATGTTTCCCTGCACGTGGGCTGATGAGAAAGCAACTGGTATGATGGGCATTCGATTTGTTGCTCTGCCACAGTAACCCTGGTCATTAGAAAAGCACAAGGATAAGGTTTGATGCTGGAATCTCAGCCTTTCCTCCTGTTAAGTCACAGATTTAACAGCAGGAGTTTCCTCCAGTGTGTGTGAATGGTGTAATGAAAGGAAAGCAGATGGCTGATGGCAGAAGCCTTGCAGTGCATCACCTTCTCACCTGGTTCTCTGTCTCCTGACATTTCTGTCCTCCCCACCCATCCTGCCCCTGGATCCCTCCCTTGCCTGACCCCACAGCCAGCCACATGAGCCCTCCCAGCCTCTCCTCAAAACATCACTGGTCTTACACATTGCTAGCTGAAGCTTTGCAGTTGGGAGGTCAGCTTCTGCTGCACCATGAAAATCATGTTGTTCCAGCCTTTAGCCCCACCTGCCATTTGCCTCCTGTTTTCCTTTGGTGATAGAAGGGCTACAGCAATGGCAAGAAGAGGACGGCTTCTGGTTATTTTACTTAATGGAGTTGTGTCTCCTGTGTCCCACCTCAGTTCAGGGAGGCAAAAAAAGGAAGGAAAGAATCTAGGCAGCCCCAGCCACTACCAGCCTGTGACCTGCAGTTCCCCTGCAGACAGCGGGGAGGCTGCCTGTCCAGCCCCTTCATTTTGGTGGAAAATGAGAAACAAGCCTAAATCCTCAAGGGAGGGAGCCGGGGAGGGATGAAGGGGAAACCTGAGATAGCTCACTCGCCAAGAGACCCCTCTGTAGCCAAGGCAGCAGTGCTGGCTGCACGGCTCTCCTGCCCTGCTCTCTGCTGCCTTACCTGCACACAGGGATCCAGGGGGGACGTCAGGCACTTGGGTAATTGGGGAGTTGCTGTGGAAAAGTCTTACACCAGGGGATGTATCCTGGGGTTAGATCCAGGGGGGCTGCCAATGAAAGAGCTGCGGGTACACTGGGTTGTCTATGTGTTTGCCACATACTGAAGCCTCTCAATTTGCTGAGTTGAGGTTCCATGCCTTTTGTTATTCCCTTCTCATGCTGGAGCCCCTGTTGATCCTGGACATCAATGTCTTTGAGTCTCCCTGGTACAGCTCTGTAACCCAGCACACAGCAACTGCATTTTTGACACAAATTAAACCCTTGGGTTTTTTAATCACAGTTACTTCTTTGTTCCAGGCTTATTGTCTGTTCCTCCTAACTGTCTTGAACAGGTATTTGTAGACACTTGTTCTCCTCCCTAGGTTGTAATGAAATTTATCTGTAGAGCCACATTCTCACCATGTCCAAAGAAGGGTTTATCCTTTTTACATTATTTTTAATTGCCACCACTGTCCTTATCCTGGGTGAATCTACTTGCCTGGTTTTTGAATCAAGACCAAACCCATTGGGTTTTATGCCTGTGAGGCAACATGTTTATAGTGCAGCAGGGGGCTCAGTGATGACCCACTTCCACTGGTTTATGTTAACCCGAGTGGCAGGTCACTTTCTGTGTGTCCCTTCTAGGGGCACTAGGGATTTTTATAGACCTCATACCCCCTCCACTCCTTCATTTCTTATTTCCAAGCAGAAGAGTTTAGTTTGTCTCATACAAAGCCTTTCTATGTCTTTGCATTCATCCCCCTCACCTTTTTCTTTATAATTTCTAACCCTGCTATATATAAACATATATAAATTTAAAAGAACTGTTTGGAACAGTGCATGATACTCAAGACATGCACATGCCCAGGCTTGTTACAGTCACAGAATGGTATGTCCTCTCCTCCTCACTGCTAACATTGCTTCACTTGTGACCATCATTTACCTCTGAACTGGTATTTTGTGATTCCCAGAGCCTTTGAGGTCTCAGTCCTGAGTTGCCACAGCTGGCCCAGTGCCAGTGCTGTGGATGGAGAGCTGTGCTCACACCTGAGTGGTGGTGGGGCCGTCACTCTGTGGGCAACGCTGAACTTCATCTCTCCTTCACTACCCAGCATCTCAACACCACAGGGCTGCGATCCACAGCCAGACAGCACCAGAGCGGGTGGTCCCCACTGTCCACGAGCAAGCCCCTTGTCATGACCTCCTTTGTGTTGTGCCCTCAAAAGCTGGGCACTGGCTGCTGAGGGAAGGTGCCAGTAAATGGTAGAGTGTCTATGTTAAGCCTGTACCTGGGGCTAAATTATAGCAGTTGCTCTATCAGCCAGTGACCCTTCCCCAGCTGAGAAGGGAAATTGGGAAAAGGAGACGAGACCTGTGGGTTGAAATGTGTGTAAGGAAACCCAGGAAAACTCTGAGCCTATTACTCAGCCTGTGGCTGAGAGAGTTGGGGCTGTTCAGCTTGGAGCAGAGAAGGCTCTGGGGAGACCTTATAGTGGCCTTCCAGTACCGGCAGGGGCCTACAGGAAGGCTGGGGAGGGACTTTTGACAAGGGCAGATAGTGATAGGATGAGGGGCAATGGTTTAAACTGGAAGAGAGTAGATTTAGATGAGATATTAGGAAGAAATTATTTACTGTGAGGGTGGTGAGACACTGGAACAGGAAGCCCCTTCCCTGGAAGTGTTCAAGGCCAGGTTGGATGAGGCTCAATTTGAGCAACTCTGTTCACAGCAGTGGCGTTGGAACTAGATGATCTTGAAGGTGCCTTCCAGACCATGTCATTCTATGAAATTAAAACAGGATTTAATGAAACAAAAGTATACAGAGCTATGCTTAGCCCAGAAAATGGCAGCCCACAAGAGCAGAGTGATAAGCCAGCTCCTCCCAGCAGTCCTTGAGAGGAGAAAGAGAAAACCCATCACCACCCTTGGTCAACTTCCCCTTTTATAATGAGCATGATGTTTATGGGATGGAATACACCTGTCAGCCAGCTTTGGTCAGCTGCCCTGGCTTTTGCCCCTCCTAGCTCAAGCACCTGGCTGACTCGAAACTGTTGAAGGTCTGCATACCATGGCTGGGCTATGATTCTATACCATTTACTCCAGGACATGGAACAACCCCGAGAAGGCAGCATCTGTGGTGGTCGTGCCATGCTGGCGGGCAGTCGTAGTGCTCAGGTATTTTGCTACCTTCCAGAGAGGAATGAAGAAACATGTCACACATGGTCCCTTGTCCTTGTGTGGTATGGAGGAGTATGGGCCAGATGAACTTGTGACATGACAGCAAAGTCCCCTCAGTCCATAGGGGAAAGGGGAACATGCGATCTGAGCAGGAGCCAACTAGGGCTGCCTGTCCCAGCTCTTTGATCATATCTTGAAACGATTATGATGCAGAGGAAAAACTGCTATCTGCTGAGGAGCAGCGCTGCCATTGCGCTCTGCAAACATAACTACACAGCCTGGCTCAGCAGGGTGGGCTGTGCAGGTGGGAGCACTGCTCCTCCAGGCCTGGAGCTGCAGTTGCTGCCCCTATGCCTGAGGAACGCCGTGTCTCTGCCTGCAGCCTGGCTTCTTCCCACCTAACCCACCTAATCTATGAAGTCCATGTGGTAAAAACACCCCAGCTAACAGGACACATCAAAACCAGCTCAGTGACAAGAATTTGTCATCACTGTAATACTGAGCTAGCAGGCAACCTTTTGCAGTGCAAGTTGTTTCAGGGGAATAGCCAACATTTGCTTGTAGAGCTAGTAAAAGGAAAGCTGGGCCAACATGGTGTCTGTCCTCCAGCCTCTGCACTGCCCAACTGATTCATTTGCAAGGTGGCAATTATACCCTGTACAAAGCTCTCATTCAAAATGACTGTGCTCTCCCCAGCCTGCCCCTTCAACCAAGCCCTCTCTGAGCACTTTTGGGACACCTTGACTCCTACTCAGTGCTGCCACTTACAGTGTTTCAAGAAGGCTCTGCCTTGAAGGTGTGGGTTGCCCTTGGCTCCCTCAACAGCCCCTGGGATGAGAGAGGTGCCTCTGAAGGGTGGCTTTGTCCCCTGGAGCTGAATCACTCCTTGAGAGATTCCCTTCTTACCCTGACCTGGGGAGGTTATGAATCCTTCCTAGCTGTGTGTTCCATGCCCGGCAGTAGGTGGGAGGAAACCAGGCTCTTTCCAAGTGCCAGAGAAAAGCACCCCATTCCTTTTGGCATGAGGCCAGGCACTGGATTCTTCCAGGTTAAAATAAATCCTTGGGGCTAATTAATAGCTCACTTACACTAGAACAAATCTGCTGGAGTCATTACAGTAAAGTAGTGAATTGAAAGGACAGTCACTCATTTTATTCTGAGGGAGAAGAAAATCTCTGGATAATTTTTTTCTTAATTTTCATTCTTTCCCTTTTGATTTTAATTTAATCCTTTTCTCAACAAATAGAGACTTCCAAATAAAATCTGATCCGTGTGATTGAATCACTGTCATGCTTTTTCTCCCTTACCTTTAAGAAATGTTATAGAATCAACAATGTAGTCCATGTTGAATAAATAGAAAATAACAAAGAAAATTAAGTGAAAGAAGTGACTCTTGCTATCCATTTTCAGTGGAGATGACTGTAAGACAGAGGAAGGAGTCACGAGCTATCATCTGTGTGTGGCCTGCACCCAAAAATCTCCCTGAAAAGTGGGAGCAAGCTTCACATTCCTCACCTGTGTGCAGGCAGCAGACTTACCAGTTAAAAAACCCAAGGACTTAACAATACTTTAAATCAGGTAAAGGAAAATTCAGGTCAGTTTTCCTGTTGGCACATCTGCTGCAGGGGAATCACGCAAAGCTGAGCATAAAGGCAAACACAGGAAAACTCTGGGCCTATTACTTAGCTAACTGCTGCATGAGTAATTGGCACCAGGGTGGCAAGAGGTCATCTGTGAGAGAGGAATGGCAGATCAACTGGCTTAATTCTGGGGGTGGTTTTTTGTTGGTTTTTTTTTGGGGGGGGGAAAGGAGGGGGCTGGGGAGGGGAGTGTCATCTGAACTGCTTATGCTTTTTTTCTCTTTTCCTTTTTTTTCCACCTTGTGCACCTACAGCTCTTTTCCTCTCTCCTTCTCTCCTTACCTTGCCTGTCCCTGAGACTACAAGCAGATGTTACCCTCGGTCAACTCATCTGCTGCAATGACTTTTTCATCCCATGAAACTGAATCGACCCCAGAGGACCGTGTGTGCTGAAACCCAGTGGGGATGGCCTCTGAGGGAGAGCAGCTCCAGGAGGACCCGACTTCCCCAAAATCCTCTCCTGAATCGCTTCTGCCTCTACCTCATACGGCTTTGATGGGGCAGACCCGTTGGGTTGCAGCTCACCTGCGGGCAGGTTTTGGCTGTAATAAGCCCACAGCAACTGTACATTGTGCAGGCAGCGCTCGCCTTCGCATTCGCAAGGGGCTGTTATGCCCACAGTGGAGAGCATGGGCTGGACAGGGCCAGTGTCCCAGCTCTCAGGCCAGGCCACCTGCTCATTGGTTTCTCCTCCCAGGTCGTTTCCACATTCTGCATGGCCCAAAACAGCAGCTTTGGCCTCAGAGGAGGGATGCAGAGGCCAAAGTGGCAGTGGCCTCCCCCAGCCTGCCTGCCCCTCTCACACCAGCTCTGCGGAGATGGGCTGTTGCAGGTGCTGGGAAACCCGCTCCAGCTGGATTCCAACAAATCTTGTCCTTTGCACCTGTGAAGAACAACTGCAAAGGGCATCTCGCATTGCAGTCTCTTGCAGGAAACCTCTTAGTTACCCTGTTCCTTGTGCATGGCTACAGACCTCTCCCACCTTGTGCTTCCATCAGTTTTAACATCTGTACCCATCTGCACATAATAAAAGCATCCATTACCCAAGAAAACTTCTGAAGAAGCTGCAGATGTGTGAATTCACTGAGATGTGGGCCTGGGGTTTTGCTGCAATGTACTATGCATAATTACTTTCCCACTTGCTAATTAGGGCCAGAGTGATGGCACAAGCATTGGTCCTCGGGCAGAAATTGCTGCACAGCTTGTGTGTGCCTGATACATATGTGCTTCTGGTTCAGTCACCTCCCCTAGCACTGACTTGATGGTTGGTGTCCATCAGGTAAGCTCTCGGGGAGCTCTGCCTGACAGTCCTTCCTGCACAGGAGCCTGCAGCAGGGCTCTGGGGTGCCTGATCCCACAGCCAAATGCTGCCTTCAGCTTCTTCAGCTCACAGGTGCCTTCCAGAAGGGGAGAGTGAAAGCTGCTATTTCTGCTGTGTCACCTCAGCTTTGCTGAAGAATTGGCTGCTGGAGGGAGCCGTGGGGCTGTCAGAGGGCAGGACGTGCTGCACCTGGGCAGGCAGCCAGCTCCCTGCAGCTGCCAGCGCCAGCCTACTCATGGGCAGCGTGGTCGGTCATCCCAGGACACCGAGGCAGCTCCGAGGCAGCTCAGGTGAGGGTGCACAGTCACAGTTTGACTGGACGCTGACAGATCAGCCAGAGAACTCACACAGTTTTGCCACTGGACACAACGGACATGTCACCTGCTGTGATCCCACGGGACTGGGACCTGTTTGCCCAGAGCAGTGGGAGAGCAGCCTCGTGGTGGTGTGGGCTTGTTCACAGGCAGCTGGGGCCCTGCCTGCTGCTCCCCCGCCGGGAGCAGCTGCCTCAGGGCTCGGTGCCACGGCGCTCCGGGTCTCTGCGCCACCGCAGCACTGTGCTGCTTGCGCGGGAGAGGGTCACACAGACCGGGGCCCCACGGGACCTGTGCGAGTGCCGTGTGTGCACAGAGCCTCCCGCCTCTGGGCGTAAGCTCCTCTGCTCACCAGGGACCGCTTACAGGAAGAGTGCGTGTGTGTACCTGTGTACATATAGATGTACCTATATATATACATACCTGTAATAGCAGGTTAACTGGCTACACAGCTCAATACCCTCAGTCTTGATGAACAGCTACCCCTTCTGTACAGGGCCAGGGTTTGGGGGAAGACGGGTACCTGGCAGCAGAGGTGGGGATGCAAAGATGGAAGGTCACCATGGGAAGACATTCAGCATGGACCACACAGGCATCATGGAGATCTGTCCTAGCTAATGACTCGTTTGTTGCAAGGAGAGCTGCACACCCAGCTGAACACTGTTAAATCTCTCATTTCCTATTTCCGGTTGGTTGGAGGCCAGAAACTGGCAGTGGGAAATTGGGAAGTAGGGTCTGCTGTGTGGGAATTTTTCACCTTTTGCCTTCTTTAGATGAGGACACACAGGTGATCAAAGAAGGTTTGGCTGTCTCAGGCTCCTTAATTCTCTTCTTGCTTTACTAGCAAGGGATGCCACTGCACCAGGGTCATCATGAAGCCCCAGCAAAGACCCTCAGCTCAGGAAGCTGTTCAACAGCAACTTTGACTCTACTGAGACAGTCTTCACCTGGCCCCCAAGGAAATGCCCAATGGATACAGATTGAATGTCCAAATGGAGGTACTCAGCAGCAAATCACTTGCCTGAGAGGCGGGTCCAGAAGCAATAACACCAAACCTCTGTCTGTCTCTTGTGCTAAGAAAATATGTCTGTGCTGGCTTGAGAGTAGTCACTCAGTGTCCTCTGAACCTTTTGACTTCAGCTTCAGTTTTCTATGGCCAGTTCATACTGACAGCTGGGCTTGTGGCCCTTGACTGCTGAGACCAGTAGCCTAGGCTGGCTTCAGAGACTGCACAACCAAAAAACTCACAGCTGAGCAAAAGCAGCAGCTGCCCCACCTGTCATGAGCTCCAGCTGACTTTTGCTTTGCTTTGTCCAGATGCTCTACCAATGGTGTTTGCCATTGCCAGTGTTTCATTTTTTCTTTCTCTGCCTTACCTCTAAAGAATTACTCTTGAGCCATTGCTGTTGCCCAGCTGCTTTGTGCCCAGTGCTGTTTTAAGCAGCCTCATTATTTTCTTGTAAAGAAGAGCCCAAAGTACTTCAGTTTCCTTTCAGTCCCAACCATACCAGCTGAAAACAGCTGCCCATGCTGTTGGTGCTTTGCAAGGGCTCAACTGTCCAGATGTGTGTTTCCTCCAGAGTTTGCAAAGGGGAATGTCACACAGGGCTTGTTCTGTCTTTTGGACTTTCAGGAGGAGACAGATCTTCTGGCTCAGGTGGTTTATTTTTTGACATCGCAGCCTGTTATGTGCTCTGATGGTGTTAATTCAGCATCAGTCCCTAAGGAGGTGTTCACCCTGGTGTTGGGTGTGTAGCCCCCAGTCTCAGCTCTGATAATGTTCTTGTGCGTGTGTCCTTGGTCAGTCTGAGTTCTCCCCATCAGGGTGAGCAACTGCCTCCTCCAGCATGCAGCCTCCCATCCCGGAGCAGCGGATCCAAGGGCTCGTGGTGGTGTGGCTGGCACAGCTCGCAGCCGCCTGCCTGGGGCTAGAGAGGCTTCATGTCCACCCTGGACACCGGGTAGCACCACCTGCAGCAAGGGGCACTGGCCACAGGTGCAGAAACTGGCTGTCACACTCTCGGAGAGGGTGAGTCACCCACAGTCATTTGCATTTTATCCCTTTGAAGTTCAGGCCAAACTGTGGCTCCTAAAAATAAATGTACCTGGAAGACAGGCTCCTCAGGGACATATCCTGGCTGGGATCAGAGGTTGCTGAGGAAAGCTGCATCTCCTGACCAACTGTTGAAGCGCTGGTGGTTTTAGCGCTGCTTTCAAGACCTCTGGAGCAGAGTCATCCTGCAGTATAGATTACCTGGCACATGCCAGCCCCATTAAAGAGAGATGCTATTTGCCCAGGGAGATGAAAGCAGGCTAACTCATGCCTTCTACCAGTGGTGATCCCTGCCAGACCTCCTGCTCTCAGGAGGATGAGCCACTGGTATCTGACCCAGTGTGAGACAAGTAAAAGCCAACCAAACAAGCTCCCCCACAGACCCTAATCCACCTCCAAAAATATCCCCCAGCCACAAGAGGACAGGGTTGGGGGGTTGTTGACTGCCTGCTTTGCTTTGCCACGTAAAAAGAAAAAAAGCATAAACCTTGTGGAGGCTCCGCTTGAGAGGACGTGGGGTGCTTTGGGACACCCCCCCAGGCCAAGTGCAAGGGTGAGCAGTCCCAAGGTGAAAGTAGAGCTGTGTCCCAACATTCCATTTTCACTGCAGGCTGGTTTGCCAAGGTCACCCGCAGTCCCTGCCAGTGCTTGTCCCTGTCCTCAGCACACATCTCCTCCAGGATTGCTTATACTGGCTTTTTCCTTTCAGGCTTAAAAAAAGATAAAAACATTTATTTCTGCCTAGCAGACCTCTGCGGATTCCTCACCTATACCAGGATTTGGGACTGAGGCAGATATCTATCATGTATTAACAGGAATAACCAAATGGGTTTCCAGATCTCAGACTACTCAGGGAGCTGCCGTTTTCATAATTTTGATGAAATACTGAATCAGAGCCCTGAGACCAAATGATGCTACAGGTGACCACAGGTGAAAGGAAACAATTCACATATGGGTGTGAAAACTGACCACCCTGCAGAGCTTGTCCTCTGCACTCAAACCTGCCCACCTACTGAGGACATTTCCAGCCCAATGGCACAAGTCTCATGCTCAGGACCTGCCTGTCTCTGCTCCCTTAGTCAGCGTGGCTGGCCGATGGAGATGAAGACAACTGGCTGATTGTGTGTTTCCCACAGCATGTCACTACATACACATGGTGCCTTGCTGCCCTGGAGTTTGTCCATGCATGCTGGCAGCATTTGGAAATATTTAGCCAAGCAGATGGTTCAGTGCACCCCAATCTGCCCGTGCAATGGGCTGCTCTGCACAACAGGGAGGGTCCTCCAGCTCAGGAGCTCTGGGTCTGCACTCACCACAGCACGTGGGAAGGCTCTGATGGGGCTGCTGAGTGCAAGGACAAAGCACCCCGCGGTCTCTACACTTGCCAAAAATGTTATGGCAAGGAGAACATCCCTTGGCACCAGGAAACAGGCTCTGTCAGGAGAGCTCATATCTTTTATTAGACCATCAGACACAGGCAGGAGAAAAAAGCTGGCAAGTTTTGGGGAACACGAGTATCTCTGCTTTTTTCCGAGTGCATTGTTTGGTCTAATAAAAGATATGACCCCTCCCTGCAAAACTTGCCTCTCCTCTGACCTTAGACCACGGCAGTAGCCATAGCCTACTTGGCACTGCATGCTTCTTCACAGAAATGTAGTGGTAAACAGGAAAATGGTGAGCAAACACACCCACTGAGTGTCCCAGGGAGGACAGGCTGAGATGGAGGGGAAACACCATTCCTCTCGTGCTGGGGCAGGTGGTCTCTCCCCAGCTGCAGAGCCCGATGTGCACTGCTTTCAGCTCTCCTTCTCTTCTGTTCACGCTGAAAGTCTGGAAGAGCACTTTGCCTTTCTCATGAAGCTTTTCAAGCTCTCCTCCTGTGGCTGGGCAGCATTGGGAAGCAGAGCTTGAGCACGGACACAGTGAGCTGTCAGGATTTAAAGCTGGTTTTTTTAGAGGCTGGGTTTCTCCTTGAACTGGGGAACTGTGCTGGAAAGGAACCACTTGAAAACACGGTACCTATTTGATCAGGATGTGCTCTCCTTCCTGCTGTGATGGGCAGGTGGGGATGCCAGGAATGAGCAGCGCTGGGGCTGGGGACTGGCAGGGGCCACCTCCTCCTCTTTTTTTTTTTTAGGGTATCGTCAGCCCTAGGGGGCCATGGTGGCTTGCAGCAGGGTGGCTGTGCTCAAGCAGCCTCTGCAATTCAGCGTGGTTTGCTGTGATCATCGCTTCGCTCTCCTTAGGGCTAATGATTTTGTGGTGTGTGAGCTACATCCTCCCACAAAACTCCAAGCGCTAGCTACCATGGTAAGTGGGCACAAACTGTGGCTGGTGGCCTGAGCCCATCTTGCAGGTCCCTGGGGTCTGCTGCCATCCCACCCAACTCCTCCTGCAGCCTGGCCATAGCTAATGGTTCACACAGGTAAACAAACCCCTCTGTAGGCTATACGTGAGGGCACATATTAGCACAGGCACATAATCGTGCACACCACCTCCGTGCCTACTTTAACCTGTAGCAAACAAAGAAACATGCACACAACTGGTGAAAATGGTCAGGCTTCTTTTTTGCCCTTGTGCTCCCTCTACTATAAGCAGTACTCTTGGAAATTTCTCCAAGCATGTTTTCCTGACCATTGCCACCAAAATTGGATTAAAATGCCCGCATTTTAGCCTGCAAGGAGCTTCTGCACAGCGGCTTGGCTTTGGAAACATCTAGTGTGGAAGGCTCCCTCAGCTGAATACATCATATTTTCATCACCCCAATTTTGCTGGAAAAATCCATTCAGATGATTAAGATTTCAAATAAGCTAAGTATTTGTCAGAGTAATTAATACTTCACTCAAATGAAGAGATATTTCCCCACTTCAGTGAGATAGCTTTGGATCAGGACCATATTTACTAAAGACTAATTTTCCAGTACCCATTGAAATTGAAGTGCAGTGAAATGTTGTCTTATAAAAGAAACACATTTGTCACTTGAATGTATTTTTAATGCATGATTTTAATCTTTCTCATTTTTCACACGAGAACTATTAAGTAAATTACTGCTAATTAAAATAATTTTCTAGACAAAGAAGTTTGTTACCTATCTCTTGATCAGGCGAGGCTCAGGAATGACACAAAATGAAACCTGAAGCACAGGAGGAGGGAGAACGGCGTGCTGGGAGAAGCACCCTGGAGGGAGACAAAGATGAGCAGAGACCTGAGCAACAAATTCCTCAAACTGATACACAAAGAGGAGCTTTGTAGCATCCCTACAGAGCTACAGGATAAAATCTCACCCACCTGAGGCTGAAACTTTTCCCCACATCACCCTGGACTTACAAACCCACAGCCTGTGGAGATGTCACAAGTGGTGCCCCAGCCCCTCTTTCCATGAATTTCCCAGGAGGAAGACTGAGGAAAGCATTCGGCTCTTGTTCCTTTTTCTTGACCAGCTGCTAAAGGGGCTACTGTGTTTTTGGAGACTGAAAAACATTTTTATTTACTGTCTTTTTTGCAGCAGGGAATGTTTTCCTGTTTGGTAGCCAGCCACAGCCCTTCTGGAGCTCACTAGTGCCTCTGAGCACATCTGGAACTGAGTTCTGAGGAGGAGTTGTATGCAAATATTAAAATAAAAATAGAGGCTTTTGCTGCACTCCTGTGTGTTGGCTGGAAAACTCTCAGACAAAGCAGGTTGAATACTGGAATTTTTCCAGCAGCACTTTCAGCACTTTCCTGACATTAAAGTGGTGAGAAAAAAAAAGTATTTTCAAGGGCGCTTGAGCAAAGTGCATCAGTCTGTGTCATCTTTCCAGTTGAAATTCCCCAAATGGAATAATTTTTTTTTTTTTTTTTCACATAGCCTGATGACTGCCAAAAGTCTCTCCACATCAGCTTTGCAGAAAGTCATAGATATTCTCATAAAACATATAGATAAAATGGGCCAGATCATGTTCAGATCACACTTAACCTCTAGAAGAATAAATGCTTATTTTGTAGACTGTTTGCCACAAAATAACAAGCACTGAGAGAAATGTAATACGGAGGATCAGCAACCTGACAAAAAAGCAGGAAAGATTACTGATGTGACATTCAGAAAATATATTCTGACTAAAGACTCCAGAACAGCTGCAGCAGCATTATTTGCATACCACAAATTAAAATAAAAAAACCCCCTGAGCTGTCATCTGCTCTCAGCTACCAGAGCACGGCCTCGCCTTTTCCTCTGTGCTTGGGGTAGGCTGCCATGGTTGCATGACGTGGCTTGTGACAGGAGGAGCAAGTTATTCATTCATTGATTTGTCATACACTGACATACGTGGAGAGCAAGATCTCAGCCAAATTCAGAGTCAGATGTACAAACACCTCTTCAGAAGTGGCTCATGGACCAATGGGACTAGTCAAAGCATGAGGGACAGCAAAGTTTTTGGGGGTTTTGTCTCCATTTTCCAGCTTAGAAGTTTATATAACTCCCTGCAGATAATACAGGAAACGTTTAACAAGGCTGGGATTTGAATTTATGCTGCTTGAACCCTGCTTTAACTTCAGCAATGAAGGCCACCTACAAATTTGAAGTGATAATGAGCACAGAAATAAAACCAGCCTGGTTTTGCCTGATGCTATCACACACCACAGCACCAGCTCTGGGCACCGGCATCAGGTGCTGGGTGGCACGACAGCAGGAGAGCAAGCACCCAGCAGCATGTACAGCACCAGCAGTGGCAAAGCAATAGATCTCTGAAGACATAAATTACCATTCATGGTCATAAATGAGAAGAGTCGGCCATAAAACAAAGAGCTCTTATTTATGATGGATGTGTCTTGAGCAGATCGTTCTGCTGCCTGCAAATCAGAGTGTATGGATCCTTTAAAAAGCTCAGCTGGGTATGGAAAGATCCCATTCAGGGTAACTATAAGACTCTGCTCCTAGAAAATAATTTGTCCACCGTGTGATTTTGCCCCTGTTGCTCACCAGGCATGGGCCAGCAGCTACCTGGTCATCCATACTGGTGATATCAACCACTGCTTTGTCAAAGTTGCTTCTGTTGAGGATGATCCACGTCGCTGGCATGGGACAGCCCACAAAGGCTGGTCCCCCAGCCTGGCTTTGACGTGTTGCCAGCGCACGTGGTGGAGCAAACCCCGTCCATCCCAAGGGTGTCCCAAGTGTTCAGGTGAGGAGTTTGAGGACCCCATGCCTCTGAGCCGCTCTGCCTTTGCACCACAGTCCTAGAGGCACCAGCCTGATGGGGACACTTGCTGTGGCCCACCGCTGTGGTGTTGAGAGGCTCAGCGGCAGTAACCACCGCAGCCAGCAAGAGTGGCTGGTGCAGCTCCGTTCCTCCTGCTCCTACGTGCAGAAGGGCAGCCCAGAGCCTCTGCACATCACAGCTTTGTAGCTGTTTCTCCTTTAGTGTTTCCAGGGTTGGCTGTGCACAGCCATTTACGTCAGGCCTCTGTTGCTCCTATGGGCTCTCCTAGGGACATTTGCAGTCACCAGGGGCCTTTGCTTTGCTGGTTTTGGGGGCTACAGCCTTGCCAGTGGCCTTTCCTGCATGCCAGGCTGTGAAAAGACTCTTTGTAGTAAGAAGGGGTTTTACTTCAGGCTGTTGCTAACTGATGCAATAAGCAACGTTATCGGAACATCTACATTGAATGATTTTTCTTCCCAGGCCTAATAAGAATCTTCTGTTATGAGGCTTGAGCAACACCTTTCAATAGGTATCTTGAAAACACAGTTTGCAGAGCAGCCGGTACCGAGTGTGCTGCTAGCCCAGCCTCCAGCCAAGCAAAAAGTCTGTCTCCCACCATGGTTTTGGTTTGGCATCTAAGGAGGAGTGTTTTGTGCTATAGCCTTTAGGCCTAGTTGGACTTAATGTGTTGTTTTCTCCTCTCTCCATGGCAGATGCTGAAATTGGTGGAGGACTTCAGCCTGGGTTTTTGCAGAGTGATGACTTCACCCTTGTGATCCCACCATTGTCTTTTTTCCTCTTTCTTACTGATGGAAGAGGCAAAGCTATCGGGTTTGTCCTTCCTTACTCCTGCTGCTCCTGTCAAAGCAGGGAAGTTCAGTGATGACTTGAAGGAAAATCAGAAGGGCCCTGGGTGGCTTTTCTTCATTAGTTCTGGCCCCAACTGTGTCAAACCTGGCACAGAGCCGAGCTGCCATCTGGAGCTGCCTCTGCCTGGCCAGGAGCTGCCTCCCCCAGGCTCTGGCTGCCAAGCTTGCGGCGCTGGTGCTCACGGCCGCAGCAGTGAGGCTGGGATGGAGCTGGACCAGATTTGCCTCTTTATTCGTGCCATGGTGTTTTTAGTCAAAATGAGGACCCATTGGGCAGCTGTGGGGTGGACCTGGGCTCGCACATCTTTCATTTCTTTTTCCTTGCAGAGAGGATGAGGTCTGCTGCTGCGTGGACCAAGGGCTGGGCTCAGCACAGCACTGGGCTGCATGAGCAAAGCACAGTGACAGATAGCAAGTTGTCTCTTTGCAAGGCACCAGGGTTTTTAAAATTAATCCTATTTCTCTTGTTGTGTCTTCAGTACTTCTGTATGTGATACTGCATTCAGTGCAGCCTAAAATGTCTCTTTAAAAGGTGTGGGATCTCTAGCAGCATGTCAGTTGAATCTCATTAAAAATAAAAGGACTAAAAATTGAGTTTTTGAAGCAGCTGCAGCAGCACATACAACATACAATCAGCTTTGCACCAATGACGCTGCCTGTGCTAGTACCATTCTTTCCTCAGTAGTGACTCCGTGCAGCTAGCAGCATGCCCACATTGACTGTTAGATAGCTTCTAGTGCTCAGAAGCAATGGATCACCAATGGCTTTGGAGACTTTTCTAAAATTGGTTCAGACTATTAAAGGAAGGGCAGAGGCAGAAAGAGGAATGACAAAGTGACAAGCTGGTGACATGTTCATTCAGCTCCTCTCTCTCTACAAATGAAGAAGTACGTAACTGAACTTAAAAGGGACTGGCAAAAAAAAGTCCTGTAGAGACTTTGATAATGAATCACCCAAGGAGATGAGCATCCAACAATGAACTTATGGAGGATTAATATCTCCTGTTGTTACTGGGTTATCTCCAGTCCTGACCATACCAGGGGTTGTGTTCGATGATGACCCTTACCCCAAAGAGTTTGTAATATAAGTAAGGAAATCAGATGGGGAGTGGGGTAATGTCCACATTGCCTTCTCCTTGCTCTACCTGTGCATTGACCCCAACGTTGGCAGGCAGACCTGCTCCCCAGAGCGAGCAGAGCCCCTGCACCCTGGGGCAGGCCAGCTGAGTGTCTGGGCACTGCCGCATCCCTGCCCTGCTCTGGTGCGGCCGCACCGCTGCTGCTGCCGGGCAGCTCATACCCAGCCCTTACAAACGGAGCCACGCTGCCTGCAGAACGGTTGGTGGCACCCCTAGGGAAGCAGACCCACAATGTCAGATTCCTGCTGGGGGAATGGCTGCTTCCCAGGAAGAGAGTTGGGTGCTTAGAAGGAACAGAAAAGATGTTTTGTTCCTGTCTGGCAACTTGCAAACACTTTGGCTCTCTCTGTCTGGCCACAAAGGCCATTTGTACTGCAAAGAGGCAAAATATTACAGGCAGCATTTTGCAAAAATTATACATTTCTTTGGTAAATTAAACCCACTACTTGCCTTGTCATGCAGCATATATCGCTCAAGCTGCTTGGGGTTTTGGAGCTAGGAGGTCCTGCCACAAGCCCTGTCGTCCCCTTCCTTCCCCCCAGCCTCTCACTTGCCCTCCCTAAGTGCTGCTGCCTGGTGTCTTCTCTGCACTTATTTATCAAAGTGCAAGCTGAGTTACCAAATGAGAATGAATAAATATTAATGCTAGAATATTTTCTATCCCTTAGGGTTCTGATCCTGAGGTTTTCATTTACATGAAGGCAGCAGGAGTAGCCATGTGTTGGGGGCTGGTCTGTGGGACGGGTTCCAACAAGTGTCATGCACCCCTTTCATTGCTGTGCAGAGGTAGAAAAAGGTACTTATCAGTTGGCCAGATGTGGTGTGCTAAGACTTGGTCCTGCAAAGAAAGAGCATAAATAAATTATCTCAAAGGTGGGTCAGGCTGCACGGTGTTTTGGTCAAGGGCTAGAAGGATAGAAGCAATAAATGAGAAGATCATATAAACTAGACAATAGGGTATACTGGAGTATAGAGTACATATTTGTATGACTATAAACTTGAAAATGTAAAGAGGTTGTGAGGAGGTGGCAGGGAAGAGCTCTGCCCATGTGTGTGAGGGGGGAAAGTGCCAGCATACTCACTCCTGTTCCATTTTGTCTCATTGTTTATTCATCACAAAGTGTTCTTCAGTATCTGTCTCTGGTTTAGGGGAATTATTTTATGGCACCTTCAAACCATTTAAGTAATGCTCATTTCCAGCTGAAAGGCAGCGAGGAACTGGAGGTGGGTACAGCACCATGCACCAAGTGACCTGCCGAGCTGTCTTGGATGAGGAAGGACCTTCTTCATGCTTTGCCCTTATGTCTCCCCATGCTCAGGGCACTGAGCATCCATGTCCCAGAGATACGTCCCCCACCAACCCGTGCCTGTACCGCTGCCCCTGCAAAGTGGCCTGTTGGGACGTGGCCAGGACTATGCACTGGCTTGGATGACTGGGCTGTGCAGGTGGGCCACACTCCAGCATTTGACACATGGTTTTTCAGCCCCTACATCTGTGCCCAGGGATGGTGGCCCTGTGCAGAGGATGTCCTACTTAGCTGTCAGAGCCTCTATAGCATCCTGTTGTCCTGATAGTCAATCCTCCTTTTGCATAAATTCGCACATGTCGGGGCCTTGCAAGCAACACATCCCCCTGCCTGGGGTCTGATTTATTAATTCATAGCTCCAACAAGAAGTTTGTCCTTTTCTCTTCCCTGGTTTGGTCCCCTCTGCCATGGGGTACTGGTCTCTGCAGTGATAAGTACCCTCTCCTCCCCATTTCATGCGGTTCTGAGGAGCTGTACACCTTCTTGTCCTGCCTGGGAGAGCCCTGGCTTTACTGACACAGAGCAGCCAACACCTCATGTGTGAACATCTTCCTTCACTTTCCTTGTTTCTGAGATGGTGTTGTATTTGGCCACCACCTGTCAAAGCCTGCACCAGCACTGGCTTTCCTTTTGCAGTGACCCCAAGAAGCAACCTGCTGGCACAAACATACCCCTGCAAAAAATTCCAGCATATCATCCGAACCCTCACCAAAATAGACCAGATTTGGGACTAAGGACCAAGATGTCACTAACCTAGAGGTCATGTCAGATCCCAAGATCGTACAGGAGTGCACAAACTGTAACACCAGAATTTGCCAATGGTCTTGTATTTCTTCAGCAGTGACCTATTTCTGAAGCCACAGAAGAAAAAAACCCCACACTGTAATGCTTGTGGGATATTGGTACGTATCAATATGACATAAGGGTACATCTCTTCTTCATCCCAACTGGCATGTATATTGAGGAGATAAAAACACACAGGGCTTTTTATGTTTATAAAACTATGAAGGAACAAGGAACTCAGGAAAATACATCAGATATTTTATAGACTTAGAAAATGCATTTCTTGGTTGAAATGCTCATTAGTAAAACTTGTGGGTTGGTATTAATCGCAGGAAATTGACTAATCTCTGTGCAAGTTTTATTTAATTACTAAGCATTATGTTTCAAAATATAACTTCCTGGGTGGCTTTTCTGCCCTCAATGCATCTGAATCACTCCCAATGGCAGGGAAGAAAAGCAAGAAGGTGGAAGAGCATCTGGGGTGGAGTTCTCCTGCTCCAAAATGAAAAAAAAAAAAAAAGGCATAAAATACACTGCAAAATTTTGCAAAATAGCTTTCACAGATTGAACTGGTCTCCACCAGAGAAGAGCTTCCAGCTTAGTAAGGTTTCACAAGCTAATGGACTTGTATGGACTCAAAATGAGGTCAAAAGACATCCAATTCAGTGAGATATTTCCCCCCTGGACTGAGAAAGGCTTTATATTCAATCTCAGGTCCCATCATGAACTTGCATATGGGTCCTTTCAGCACGTGTATTGACGCCTGGAATGTGAAACAAGGTGGAGCGGACAGGAGTGGGTGAATCCCTGTCCTTCTCCTGACAGTTCTTGTGCTCTCCCCGGGGAGGCTGGCTATGGGACAGGGGCTCCTGGCATCTTCCACAAGCCAGTCTCATCACCTTATTAGCCCAGAGGCCGGCCACCAGCCATTAATTAAATGGAGATGCCCCTGTCTCTGAAATCACACCTGCCAACTCTGCTCTCACAGGAGACAATGACAGCAATGAAATGCTGCAAACTACAGAGCTGGCAAATATGTCAAAAGCATTTTGGTACTGAACTCTCCCGTGAAACCAGTGATCCAAATGGGATTCAACTTGTTCCTTATTAAGTGCTAAGGGCAAACTTAGTATTTCGGTCTTCATTCACACATGAGTTGGATGGACTTTATGAGTAATTGCTGTATGCAGCACATTCCTGAACCATGCATTATTGAAATACCACAACTGGAGGAACAAAAATGGATGGAGCTTGCTCACCCATCCTTGTCCAGCCCCATGGCAGGAAGGGTGACCTCTGAATCTCTGCAGCTCGGCACCTCTGCCCCAGGCTAAGCCCCTGGTCCCCTGCCCTGGCCTCTCCTAGGACCAGTCCTAGGGCTTGTCCCTTTATCTTTTTGTGCTTTATTACTGACATGAAAGGAAAGAGGTGATCCTTGCCCTTCCCCAGATTTAACTTCTGGAGTGGAGCCAAGGGAAGGCTAGGAGGAAGCCAGGATCACCTGAGCCACAGGTGGTGTTTTTCCTGCCACCTGCTTTGAAGAAAGTCCTTATACCCCAAAGATAACCATATGGAGTTGCCTATCGAAAGGGGCGCTCACCAGAAGGTGTTTCTCCTTGCAGCTGCTGCACAGTCCTGGGATGACCTGCAAAGCATGAGCCAAGCCCTGCCTTCGATAGCAGCCCTGGCTCACACTTTTCCTGCCACTTGCACAGGAGACCGCTGTGTCACCGTCCTGCAGAGACAGTGCAGCATTTAGCCTTCATCTACAGGGTTTGCCTGTGCAACCAGCAAGGTGCCAGGGCTAGAAAATCAGCCTCCGGAGCTGTGAAGTTCAGGTAATAGGGCTGTCAAATTCCACCCCAGCAAAGCTGTGTGGCTGCGTATAGCTGCTGAGTAAGTCATCAGCAAGGGACTACACATGGTGTATGAAATATCATAGAAGTCCTTTAGAGCAGGCTGTGGCAGTGTCACTTCTGGCACTGCAGACACCAGTCAACATGAAAACTAATCTAGGAAACCGTCAGGAAAAGCCCTGAGGTTTAGAAGCACCATGCACATCAGGAAGAGTATAAAATAAACATGGGACCAAGAAGAGTGTCTCATTTGTCAAAATTCATGCTCTACATTGAAGAGTGACCACAGGACTGCAGGAATAAGCCCTGTTCCACTTCATATACGGCTATACAGGTCCTTTAGTCTTCTGGAGTAAGTGAGTGCCGCTCCACGGAAAATCCAGCATCACGCCAGCGTGCACCAAGATCACATACTTCTTCCAAAGCAGAAGATTGAAGTTTGGACAGTGGCACACATGACCACTAAAAGGCTGCTAAAAGGTGCCACACATTGCAGCCCTGGTCAAAACTTCACATGTTAAACAATTGTAAGGGAAAATGTGCAGCTGGTGAGACCTTCACATGACGTGTGTTTTCAAGGAGATAAAACTAGCACTCATGTATATTGACTTTGTGGAGCTTTTTTGTTTCTGACAACGGGACAGGCAACCAATATCCTAAGCCCCTTGCACAACCCCTCACGAGGCTGTGAACAGGATGTTTCGGAATGCATCTGTGTACTCCTCAAGGTGGTGGAGCAGGTGAGGGCAGCTTGGGGAGAAGGAGCTTTGTTTCCTTGTGACACCAGGGAAAGGCGCAGTGCTGAAGGTGCCTCTCCTGTTTTCGTGCCTCAGCAACTGAGCTAGTGCTGAATCAGACCTGCCACTCCAGGTACCCCATATGTGCTCTCTGCTTCTGAAATGACCTTCATAAAGAACAAAAATCAGTTAAAGTACCAAGGCCAAACAGTAGCCTGAAAATGCCTAGTTGCTCAGAGGAGAAGTGAAAGCTCCTGCAGTTGGACACCATCTCCTTGAGTACTGGGTGCAGTTTTGGGCACTGCAGTATAAAAAAGATATAAAGCTACTGGAGAGTGTCCAGAGGAGGCCACTAAATTGGTGAAGGGCTTAGAGGGAAAGCCATATGAGCAGAGGCTGAAGTTGCTTGGATTATTCAGCCTGGAGAAGAGAAGACTGAGAGGAGATCTCATCACAGTCTAGAACTTCCTCACAAGGGGAAGAGGAGGGGCAGGGGCTGATCTCTTCTCTCTGGTGACCAGTGATAGGACCAGAGGAAATGGCAGGAAGATGTGCCAGAGGAGGTTTAGGTTGGACATTAGGAAAAGGTTCTTCACCCAGTGGGTGGTGGGACACTGGAACAGGCTCCCCAGGGAGGTGGTCACGGCACCAAGCCTGACAATATTCAAGAAGTATTTGGACAACATGTGTCCTCAGACACATGGTCTGAATCTTGTGACTGTCTTATGCTAGGACAAGAGTTGGACTTAATGATCCTTGTGGGTCCCTTCCAACTCAACATTCTGTGATTCTGTGATTCTTTTTGCCCCCAAAGAAGGCCAGGCACACAGCTTGCAACTGTGGTGGTGCCCTCCCAGGCTTTCCGTGGTGTATGATGCCCTCCTGCCCTATGCCCTCCCCTCAGTAAGGTAGGCTTTGCAGCTCAGGCTGTGAGTCAGCAGGCGCCCCGGCTCCACCTTGGCATCCAATCCCAGTTGACCAGGGCTGAGCACAACCCTACCTGCAGCATCTACCTTCAGAGATCATCTCAGCTCATCCCCTTGTCCTTACTCACACACACCCACAACAGCAGTTCACAGCCCACGTGGACCTCACAAAGAACTCCAGCAGCATACAAACAACATGCTCACTAATTACAAAAAAACCCAGCTCTGAGACATCTGGGCCTTCCTGAGTCTCCTCTGAAGCCCCAGCATCCCAGTTCCTCAGCACTGGGGGGGTCATCCCCAGTGCACCTTCATCCAGGGCATGAACACCCTGTTGGTCCTCACCATCCTCCTCCAACACCTTCACACATACATCACCTTTTCTCCCACCTTCTCCAGCCCCTTGCCAGGGGGAACCACCATGCAAGAGGGCCTCAGCAAGGGCTCACTCCAGAAAAATAAATCCAGAACACACGTGTGGTTTTGCCCAGTCGCTGCTCAGAGAGGCCTGTTTTACCTCCCTCAGCTCTTCTGCATGTGCAATAAGCCTCAGCAATTCATCGGTAATGTTGTCCATCTGAGATCAGTATAAAATATATCTGGTTCTTTACTTCTCAATTTCTTAAGGAAATCAAAGGAATTAAATTAAACTAAATGAACAAGCCCAGATTCAAACTTTTCAACATATTTTCCTGTAGCTCCTTTGAATGAACACCCTGATGGCTTTGAAGAAAGTCATATTTAGCATTGAGAATTTTCCCATATACCTATAACAGGGGCTGGGAATGTGCCACTTGGGCCTTTCAGCAGTTGCAACAATATTTTTGCAGAGTTGTGTCCCATCATACAGAATTATATACCTGGTACTATTGTAGCTCACCAGATCTATCTTTATGCATGGGCAGTGGCTAACAACATGCTTTTGGGAGGTTGTTTGGTTTTTTTTTTTTTGTTACAGTCACTGGTGACTGAACCACTCTGGTGGCTCTCCCTTTTGATGCCAAAGGGATGCACCTTTGCAGTCTTGTGACTGAAAAATGGTACAATTCCTCTTGCTGAATGCCGACATGTCCTTGGGATGAGATGAATCCTGCCCTAGAAACATCTACAGTCCACCCAATGATTTCCACCCCAAGATCGATCCTTCACCCTCGTGTGTAGCCACTGTACCACAAAGTGAGTTTTACCCGCTTCTACTGCTCCTGGGATTTCTTTCTGCCCCAGTGCCACTAATTTTGGCACTCAGCACCCCTCTGTCTGACTTGAAGTTATTGAAGATACCTTTTACTTTCAGGTTGGCCCCTTTGTTTTTTGGGACATCTCATGGTTTACACGCTAGTGCTGAAGGGCTCTGCACTACCCCTCAGTGCCAGCTTATGAGCTGTTTCAGACACAGGGCCAGGAGGATGCTTTTGTCTGTCTAATTCTACTCATAACGCCATGGGTTTAGTCAGGGCTGTCCCCATGTCTGTGCAAGCATTTTGTCTCAGCACTCCATCACCACCGGTTAGACCTTCAGTTCAGTCTCACGTTTCTGAAGTGCTTCAGCACTGATGCAGTTTTCATGAAGTGGGGTGGAGGAGGGAGTCAACAATTTGTACAGGGGAGTGGTGTCATTTTTGGAGTGTTGTTCCATTTTCTGCTGTTTCTGTGCTGCTGCAGCAGAGGTGGAAGCTGGTGCACTACAATTTGCTGGAAGCATTTCTGCCCTTCCAGGCAGTCTCTACCTGCAGGCACCTGTCATAGAGATGCAAAAGTCCACATCTTGTGTCTTGTGCAGCAGGTTACTGGGTATTTGCTGTCACTTAATTGAAAAAAGATTATGAAATAATATCTGGAAGGGCACTGGAGGTAGAAATTGTTCATGCTGGCTGGAAGCACTTATTTTGCCATCAGCTGGGTTCTCCTTAAAGAGATGTGGAGCTAAAAATAAACACATGGCCCATTAACCTTGAAGTGCCTTGCAGCAATTGCCTGGGGAAAAAAGAGAGGAGAAATGGGTAAGTCTGAAACAATAATTAACAGTGAATAGACACCGAAAGAAAAACATGGATGAGGTGGGAATCACAGAAAAAATATTTTCCCAGGGGAGCTTTGCTCTATGCACACCAAAGCTCATTTGCACCTCCCTGGCAGGGGCTTGCCACAGGACTGGCTTCTTCACAGACAAAGGTTTTCTGGAGAAAGAGTCCTTCTTTGCTTTTTGGATTTGAAAGTGGATACTTGCCTGGACTTTCGCTGTCAGCCCAAGTTTCCATGCCCTTAGCCTGACCACACACCTGGGACATAAGGAAACTCTCGACTCCCATGGCACAGAGAAGGCAGCAGCAGGAGTAGGGGACTTGACTCCCTCTCAAGGGTGCAGAGGAAACCACCTGTCTGTGCTGAGCTCATTGACAAAATTCTGAATAACAGGCCCTTTCTGCCATATAAAATGTGGGTGGAAATTTTTTGGACCAGCTGTGTTCCTTGTGAAGACAAGAAGGGATGAGAATCACGTTGCTGGGGGGATTCACTGCATCCAGGCTCCAGTTCAGCTGCCAGGCAGCTCCTCACATGCCTGGTTTGGCCACTGCCCCATCCTCGTGCCAGTAAGGTGTTGGGAGTCCCTCCCTCTTCCCCCATGCACACATACACACACCCAAGGAGCTACTGCTTGGTCCCCGCAGCCCAGTGCTGAGACGCTTGGCTGGAGGGAAGGGCACAACTCTGCTGCCTCTCCCTTTGGAAGGAGTAAGGCCCTGGCTGGAGAAGAAGCTGGGGCAATAGCTGGAGTGGAGGGCTGGGTAAGCACATAGGGATGTACTGCTTGGGCACTTCCTCACCCCGATGCACAACACAGAGGAGGCATGAGACACACTCCTTAATCCCTTAGTCGCTCTGTGCCACCTACACACCAACAGCGCTAATAATACCCGATGATCTCACCTCTAGGTATTGAGTCATGTTTGCAAAGGGCTCAGAAGTGCCTGCCTGGATGATCCCACAGAGGCACGTTGCTCTCTCCTGCACCCAGTGTCCATGCAGCTCTGAAACACTGACAGGAGGGATGCTGGATGTGAATCTGTAACAATTCATTCAGCTCAGCTGAAGTCTTCAATGTGCTAAGCAGAAACTGGCATCTCTAAGAAATAGCTCTTCGTAAAGGAATATTTACTTTTTTTTAAACACAAAAAAGGAAATGTTAATTACATCTGTGTAACTCAAGGCAATTTTCAAGTAATCAGGGAGGTTTGTTAACCAATTTTTGAGTGTTCAGGATTCAGTATCTTACTCTTTTAATGTAAAAAAATAATTAATGGCTATGACTATTTGATTAAATGGTACTCTGGAGGACTTACCTGCAGCCATTCCTGAAAGAGGTGCCTTGTAAGATCAAATTTCCTACAAATCTCACAGTGATTGCATTCTTCGAACAGCTGCAGTGCCTACGATACAATAAAGCAAACAGAAAAGCCTACACTTGTCGAAGTTAGTATTTTAAAAGTGTAGCTTATTTTTCTAATTGGCTTCTCTCTTTGGAGAACCGAGAGGGAAGCACCACTAGGACCACTGGAGCTTTCCCAGAATTACACAAGCTTTGCATTTGCACCAGCTGTAGCATCTGGGGGACGTTTTTAAACCCTGCCAAAAACAAAATGACCTTTTCTTTCTTGCAGCTTGATGGGTATTCCCAGAAAAATAAACTAAATTTGATCTCTTGACATTTCTTTTGCTGTATGCCCAGGTTACTCAAAGGTCATATCTACATGGTATAGAGAGAGGGAAGAAAACAAACCACCTTCCCAGAGCTCCTCAGCTTTGCATTAACCCAGCCTGGAATGATGGTGGCCTCTGTCTTGCACTCTGCAGCATGTAACAGAGTGGTCTCTTTGGTCTCTGAAATTAAATTCTTGAAGATTTTTGGCTTTGTTTTGGCCTACCTTTTCATTGCCTTTGTTTCACTAGGGTTCTTTATTTTTGACAACTTTAAACTGGAAGAGCATCAAAGCACATACCCAGACTGGAATGCAGGAATCCTTGAACACGTTTAAGAAAAGCTTTCTATTTCTAGTCATGTTGCTGGAATTATTATTTGCTGAGGATTAGAAGTGTAAACACTCATTTCTCAGGGCATAAACCTCCTTCTTTTAATACAGGTACAAAGTTTTATGGGAAAGAAACTACCCAGTAATAACAGCACCCAGGTTTCTTGTTCTTTGTTGGAAGCAACTGGTCTAGGCTGCTTTTAGACAGAGGATACTGCTCTTGAGGGAATGCCAGTCCCAACCAGCGTTGCCAGTCTTCTGCTCCTTGCTAGTATCTGGTGTTTTATACTCTGCCTGCAGTATTTATCCTTTTTATTTCAAAGCAGGTGTCCATGGGTAGATGTGGCATCCCACCTGGACTTCCACTTTTTTCTACCTATCCTGCAGCCCAAATCCCAACCCATCAAAAAGCTGAATTTAGCAACATTTACTCTGTGTCACAGCAAGTAACAGCTGGCTGGAAACAACACCGAGGCAGACACCAGGGAAATCCAGCCTAAACCTGACTCTCCTAAACACACAGCTGGGCTCTCAGGACAGGGAGAAAGCAGAGGTACCCCCTGCCAGTGGAAATGTGGATGCAGGTGAGCTTGTGAGTCTCGTCATGGCACTTAAAGCAACTATGACACACTGCCAGAATAAAACTTGTGCTGGTGCAGCTGCATCAGAGCAGTACCATCAGAGCAATACCATCAGAGGTACCATCAGAGCAATACCATTAGCAATACCATCAGGCAGGCAGGCAGCATGGCAAATTGGGTGAGGGCTCTGTTGTTTTCCACATCATGTGACATTAATTATTCACATTTTTCTGGGACTTCTGCAGGTAATCTTAAAAATATTTCCGTGGTGAATATTTGTTAAATTATACATGTTGTTTACTTTCATTCTTCTGAAGTTCTGCCATGTTTCATGAATATGAAAAGCAGAAATCTAGAGAGCTGTCTTTTTTTTGATGGCAAAATTTTCCAGAGTGATCAGCCTGGTTGTACAAATCCATACTTGTTCTGGTGCTGCCATTTATTTCAGCAGGACTTCTTCAGTGAGTGGAGATTACCTGCATAAATATGGGACTGAAGCATCACCTCCTTTGATGAGGAAGGACAGGAGGGCAGGTCTGCACTGCCTGGAGATTGCTGTTCATGCCTGAACCACCTTGAAACACCTCAAGCAACATAATAGTCCAACAAAATTAATGTTGAAACCTCAAAACAATGGCAAGGCTCAGAGACAATACATAACAGCTGTCTGCTGGGGACAGAGCTGGCGTTTCAGTGGTCGTGAAGGAAGGGACACTGTCACAGCCAGAAATGAGAAACCTGTCACACACACTCTCTTCTCCTGTTTTCCAAGAAAAACTGCCTGTGGCTTTCTCTTGGAAGCACAGGTACATCTTCAGGCCCTGGCCACAATATACAGGCTCAATGTTCCCAAATATGCTAGTTCTGGGGAATTTGGGAACATGAATCCCAATGCACAAACAGGTAACATCACCCCAGGAATGTACGCAGGCATCACACCCGCTTTGTAAATCAGGCCTTTAATCGCTTACGAGACATGGTTGAAGCAGTAAGTGAGTTTCCTGTAACCACTGTGAAACCAAGACAGCTGAGGTAAAACTCTCACTTTTTCTCAGCTGTTGCCATACTGAAATTAAGAATGTGAGAGCAAAAATGAGATCCAAAATCTGCAACTGGGATTCTCACAAAGACTCAGAGCGAGCTTACTTAATTGGACCAGAGACCAAGGCTAGAAATCCCTTAATTATTATATCTTTTTTGAAAAATCCCAGTTTTCTAAAAACAAGTGTCCAAACAAAATTAAACACCTTGCTGGTTTTTTGCAAGAAAAACTCAGTTCCCCAACAGCTTCTAGCAAAAATGCTTATGCTTAAACAAGTAAGCATTTCAACTGGTATTTGCGGTTCAAAAATCCACATGTAATTTTGCCCCTTAAACCTATTAAGGGATTCTGAACAAAAATATAACTAAGTGAATAACATCTCTCCAAAAAGTAAATAAAATTTTTAAAATACTTGTGCATACTGAATGTCAATAGTAATGCATGCAGAGGAATGTGTTTGTCTGGCAAAACTTTCCCATAGTCAGCTGGGCTGCATTTACACGTCTGAGCCTGCTGACTGCAGGGTGGCAGTCATGGGAGCAGATGTAGATGTCTAGCGACAGAGTGAAATAGGCACTTCCAGGACATGATAAGTCTTATTCCAGAGTAGCTGTCTAAAATAGATCAGACAAATCGCAGCTCCTAAAATACCTGCTCCTTTTCAACTCTAGAGCAAGCCTGGGTGGAGGGCTCTGATGTAGTGTAGGGGTCTGGCCCATGTTGGGGTTGTCCTTGAAGGTAAACGGGACCGACCCCAGCAAGGAATGAGCTGGCTTTTTGGCTCCAATCCACCTCAGCTGCAGGTAGCTGTGCCAGAAATTGGCCAAACTCCAACTCAAAGGCAGGTGGGAGGTTTGCTTTGCTACTCCATTTTACAGTCAAACTTGATGTACTGATAATCTGCGATATTTATGATACTAATAATTCATAGTATCAAACTGTTAAGGTACTTTAAGATAGTCACTGTCTCATATTTCCTCACCTCTGGAAATACCTCCCCTGGGACCATTTGAAGGCATCATGCTGCCAGCACATAGTCATTCTGAGTTTAGCTGCTGCACCCAAGCATTCCTCTTCCTCTGCAGTTTCCAGCTGATGAGCTCTGAGTTTATCCTGTTATTACTCCCCTGGCACCTGGTCCTCCACCTTGTGCTGCTGAATGCAGTTTGATTCCTGCTACTTCAGTCCTCTGTGTCATCCGATTACCACCCCCCCATCTCCTCCTGGACCAAAAAAAACCTCACAAGTTTAAGTCAATACCAGATTTGTCACCCTCGTATACTGTGCTAGGTCACTACTGAAAGGCTGACCCCAGAACAGATGTTTTCTTTAAATTAGGCATAATAAAAAGGGTACCCAAGTTGTTGGGTTCCTCTTCCCAATCTCTAGCTTAAAATTATTCTAGTCCTTAGATAGTGACTGGCAAATAATGCCTTGTCACACTAAAAAGATAATTTTATGAATTGTTCTTTTTAAAAAACAAGTCCATGTAAAGGAACTGAGGATTATGTAGAATAATTATACTGGTAAAATACTATATTTTCTTGTACATATTAATGCATCAAATAGGTATTTTCCTAAATAAATCTTCCTGTATTGCAGTATGACCAAAAAGTATTGTAGCCCAGATCACTAATACCTTGCCAACCATCTCAATATATTCAGATGATAATTATTTACCATTCAGGCTCCATAGCAACACTGAATGTAAATATATTTACTAATATTCTTATAAATGGAGATTAAGGCTTTGCACATTCCAGCTGTGAACATGCTGGGGGAAGAAACAGAGACTCCATCTGCTATTGTGTTTGTTCAGTTGGCTGAAAAAATAAAACCCAAATTTAAAGGCATATTTCATTAAAGAAAAGGGATTTTATTATTTGAAAAAAATCCAAGCTACTGGTCACCTTCTTGTACTCTTGTAGTCCATTTGGAGCTGCTGCTGGGCAGGATAGTGGCATTGATCCCTCTGGTTTTGCTGCAATTGCTTATTTGTCCAAGCATACGAATTGCCAGTATCAGCTGGGCACTGTCGGGTTTCTGTCCGGGGTGTCCCCTGCAATGGCACAGCCACTGCGCCGCGCCGGCACTGTCAGCACTCGCTGTCAGCCACGCACAGCACCAAAGGCAGCCCCGCAGGAATGCTGAATTAGCACAGGAGGTGGGAAGTGCTGAGAACACTGGGAACAAGTACACATCCATCATTCCACAGGTCCAGCACGGAGAGATGGGCTCGAAGTTTCCCAGTTCATGCATTCTGGCCATACTGTTTAACTAACAGCAGCATCACGTTAAGGTATTTTATAAAACTTTCCAGTGTTGTTTGAGTTTTGGCTCCTCCATGGAGGTGACGGAAGGTTGTACTTTTAATGAGTTTCCCTGTGACCTCTGACAGAAGCTGGTAGTTTCTTGCACCAGGGAAACATTAGAGGAATACAGAATGCATTAGCTGCAAGCAAGAAAAAATTGGCATAAGAAAATGAGACTCAGCAAGGAAAGAGAACAAATGTATGCTACTGGGGCCAGTTTCTCTTCTCCTTCCCAACAGCTCTGTGCCATGTTAACCCTTGCAGTCTCAGATGAGCCACTCATGATGCATAAGGGTGTAAAGGAGCTCCCAGGTAGGTTCTTGTTTCTGTCTCTTCTGATCTGCATATTTGCATTACAAAGCAAATGCTCGGTTCCTCAATTTGAGCTATACCTCTGTACTTCCTGAAAGCAATTTAAGAACCGCCAAATGGACTCTGCCAACCCCCAGGAGGCAGTGATATTTAAGTGTGTAAAGGCAAGATAGTTGCTTCCTCATGAAATTGCAGGGATGAAATTAAAAGTTCCCGAATATTTGTCTTGACTAACAAAATCAAGAATTAAGCCTAACATATCCAGTCCTGACATCAGAAAAACTGATGTCTTGCAGGCACTAGGAAGGTAATGATGCATGAAGTTGTTGCATATCAGGCCATTCTCTTTTCTCATTCTCTTCTCCGAATATATGAGCCTGATTAGGAGGAATGAAAATTATTGCTCACAGATTTACCCTATGCTTTGGAAAGGGACCCGGCTGCTCCCTGCTTCCCCCCTAAGCACCGTCAGCAGTGGTGTGTGTGATTCAGAAGCTGCAAGTAAGGAACAATCTGCAGTCAATGTATTTATGCTGCTGCAAAGAGGGCACCTGGAAAGACTGACACAAATTCAGATATCAATGGCTCCCATAATCCTTTCTTGGCATGAAGGACAGACAAATGACCTGATAGGTCTTTTTGATCTGGAGTATCTATAAACCTGAAAATGGTGCTGAATTGATTTTCTAAAATAGCACTTTCATCACCTGGCTGTGTTTCTTAAACTGATGCGTCAAAACCGGAGCATTTCTATGCTCACTCAGCTTCAATATTTGTTCCCATTAACTCCTTTGGAATTGCCACCATTTGAAAAAAAAACAAAAACCTGAAGGTAAATGATAACAGAGTTGGGGATCTTGGGCCCACTGATCTATCCCCATCTAACATGATTAAAATATTATCTCAGATACGTGCAGCATATCATTGTCCTGTATTAGTGTTTCTGCTGTGAATATAACAACTGATGGATGACAAAGCAAATTACTGCAGGCTTTTGATAAACGTGAAGAAGGTACTTGTTTATCCAAATATAACTAGGGGCTGTAATTTCACTGCCCTTTGAGAAACGGCTCCCTGCACCCTTTCAAGTCTCTTTGCCTGTACATGGAAGTCTCCCTGTTACAGGCAGCAAGGAGGAACACCAGGTCTCTTCCTACCCATACTTTCAGAGATGAGATGCAGGAACTTTCCTTCTCTCCATGTTCTCTAGGGACAATATCACCATGTCCTCTTGGTACGGAGAAGAAATTCAGATTGTTTCTTACATTTCAGCGGGATGGAAACCCACAGAAGACAGCCTGGTTGGTTTCCTACAGCATTACTTGGGCTAGACTACAGAGATTTGGGGTGTTACTGGGCACGTCCATTACAAGCAGTGGAGCAAGGCACAGATGCAGCAGGCTAGTACCAGGGTGGGCTGTCATGTCATCATGTGCAGTTTCATGTCTGGGAGCCACTCAGGGAGATGACGGTGCCAGCAAGTTGCCTGCAGCCTGCTCAGCATTGTGCTGGGCACAGCTGAGAAGTTCCCAGTTCTGGAGCAGGGTCAAGGGGAGCTCAGCACTTTCTGGGCCACACTCTGTTGCACACTAGGGACATGCCTCTTGTCTTGACTTGCTTCACTGGCAACACAATGTTCCCAACCTCCCAGAAATGCTACCTTGATACATCTTTGTGAAAACCAGGTACTACAGCAGTGGGAGCATTAGAATAAATAGCAAGACCAGATAATTTCCAGGCCTTGTCATGATAGAGAAAAAGCCAGTAGAAAAAGGAGCAGAAACATGCTGCTGCTAGGAGTGATACAACAACATGACAACAGGACAGCACAGTGCCCTTTCAAAAATAGGACTAAGGCTGGGGTGGGGATGACCAAGCTCTTGAGTCTTTGCCACTCATAATTGTCTGCTGACCCACTGTTCTGTGCAAGTAGAAGTCTGTGGAGTCCTCAGGCTTCATCTACCAACCCACAGCCTCACACACTGGACCCAGCTGCAGGTAGCGGGGCTCCATGCTCAAAGCAAGAAGGCTCCTTCCTTGTGCTGTGGCCTCTCTCATGAGCTTAATGTGTTTCACATTAGGTCTGATGTGTTAAGACAGACAAGGGTAATGGTTTTAAACTAAAAGAAGGTAGATTTAGATTGGATATAGGGAAGAATTTTTTTACAGTGAGGGTGGTGAAACACTGGCACAGGTTGCCCAGAAAGGTGGTAGATGCCCCATCCCTGGAAACATTCAAGGCCAGGTTGGACGGGGCTTTGAGAAACCTGATCTGGTTGAAGATGTCCTTGCTCACTGCCAGGGGTTGGACTAGATGACCTTCAGAGGTTCCTTCCAACCCAAACCATTCTATGATTCTATGGGCCCATGTCTTCACTGCATGGCCCAGCACAGTCTTGTCTTTCTGGGCAGAAAAGAGTGACACCAGCATGGCAAGGAACCAGGAGATCAGGTCGGAGAGCCAGCTAAGTAGTAAGCACAGCTGGGGTAACCACAGAGGGAGAATCAGAGCAGCCACATCACTAAAGTGAGGTTTGGGTAATTTTACTTGCCTAAGCACTTTTCGGCATTGATGAGGAAATCACACACACAGTTCATCTATGGAGAAAAGGCATTTTATCAAATTACATTTTAATGCAAACTAATCAATAAATGGTGTTTGAATGGTAATGTTTCTAAATTCCTAAACTGGTAGCATCCCTGCATTCTGATGTTAGCAGAGCCTTTTGAGTGATTTGCAGCCTTGTACTAAGCCCAAACCCCATCTGCCATCCTGTCTGTAATTTAGTCTTGCTCAGAAGATGAAACATCTTTTCAAAATTCATCACAGTTAGTGAAATGGAAATAGCTACATTTCTATTCAGCCTCTTTTTAATATTTTTCTTTGGCTTTCCCCCCATTCTGAGAGCATAATAACCACTAGGAAAAGCTATTTCAACAAGCGTCTCTTGATTCTCTGGTGCTCAGTTAGGACAGACCTGTGCTATTCCTTTCCCTTCACCCTCTTGTGACTAGATGAGGAATATGATTTTACTGTGGTTTTCTAAAACTTTAGGGTTTCACTTCAGCACTTCCAGCCTTACCCTTGTAGACATTTAGACAGGAATGATTTAAAAAAAAAAAAAAAGTCACTCTGCTTATTCAAGAAGGAGAATGACCTTCTATCTGCAGTGGAGTGCAGGATCCTTCCTTTGATCTTACTCCTGGGAATGCTGCAAGATAATAATAGGATAATCCCATCCATATGCCCACATATTTGTTACCAGCCTGGGTGCGGCTCTGTATATTCATCAGGGCTTTGCAGATAGAAGTAGGCACTGATTTTGCTAGGCTGGGGAAGAAAAATATACCTCCCCTTCTCCCACCTATCTGTCTTTACCTGCCATTTTCCAGTTAAGCTCTGCAAACAGTTGTGTGCTTGATTCTTTTTCCCAGAAAGCCCTCTCTCCACCATCCATCACCTGGTCTCACACTAACACCATGCCTCTACCTCCCTCCTCAAGCAGCTGCCTCCTGCAAGCTCTGTCTCTGCATTGCTTTCTCTACGCTGCAGCCTCAGAAAGTTTCGATGCCAAGTTTTTGTCAAGGTTGTCCAACCAGTCTGGAGCACAACTAGAAACAACTTCATTGTGCTGTCCTCAAGGTCCTGCTTTTATTATTAGACTTGCTTACTGTTGGCTACAATGTTTGAAATCGAAATGCTAGCTCCACCTCAGCTTCACTGTTACACAAACCAAGTGGAAATCTGCTGATCAAAACTCCCATGTACTTCAACCAAGCTAGGATTTCAGCCAGCTATCTCTTGGAAATGTATCTGTCAGTACTGGATCTTTGCCTCACACACTGCTGGGGAGGTCAGTCCTTGGGTAAGGTGACTGGCAGCTTCCAACCCACCTATTTTACTGTGTTTCTTGTGTTTCTGAAATCATGTTCTGACAATGCACTGGAGTACAAAGATGACCTTTGGTCTTCAGGCAGTGACCTGCAGCAAATCCTTGACCCAGGGTGTATCACTGGATTCTAGTGAGGTCACCATACGCAGTGCAATCCCACATCAAAGTAATACATAAATGCAAGTTTACAGATTAAAGAATGCAGCATTTTTTTGAATATGTCTTTCACAGTCTGCCACTGTAAATATACAGGAACACACTGCCAGCAGTGGAACAAGACAGATGCCCATCCATGCCTGCCAGCACTTTTGTTGCCTGCTTGCAGCACCCAGCCCACCTCTGTCACCTCGAGCTTCATCTCCTGTTGTGCAGCAGGAGCTGCACTCTGTGCGCCCGAGCAAGCCCTCAGGATTTCACTGCATTTCACTTTGCTCTGTAGCTGAGATGGTTTGGAAAGATCTGGGTCAGGTTCAAAGGAAAAGCACTTCAGCAGGCAAAGCACTCGTTTTT